>OY728131.1:2004284835-2006684835 GCA_963277665.1 Viscum album
GTAACTCATGAATTATAATCTTATTTCACACACCCATTTCCAATTATATTGGAAATACTAACTAATAAACATTTTATGGAACATCCACTTGAACCAATGGAGGTGGGTTTTCTCACTGGTCAATGGGTGGAAGCACCACTCACTTTCCACCTAGAGGAAGCATCTTTTGTGTAGACCCCTAAACTAAGGATTTATCACTTATTTAGTTTTCATAAAAACCGTATCTTAAAATCCTCAATGACATTCTAAGTGGATTCATCCAACAACTATAAATATGGTCCATGGTTAATAGAGAATATCAGGGTAAATGATTGATGAAGGACATGTAAATCACACACCTATTACTATATAATCCATATACCATTATTTTATTTTTTATCAATGTATCTATGAGACAATTAAACAAGAAGGTTATTAGATATATAGTGTACGTGTACACCAGTTACCTCACCATAACTAGGTTCCCTAGAAAAAAAGCTAAATTTAAGGAACTTCATAACTATTACCCCAATTTACCAAACTAGTTCTCACAACACAACTACCTTCAATCTCCATCCCCGTTACATCTTATTTTGAAACAACTCTGACTAGACTTAGACCACTAAGGCCCTTCTGATGATGGTGGTACAATAAGTGTTCCACCCAAATTCCACCTCTAGTATACAAGGGGGTGGTTGATATAACTGAGTTGGAATATCACACACATGGGAGGCATTGGAAAATAGTTCCTGTACTCACACACACCTACACACTTCCCATATAAAATTTTAATTGATACAAATGGAATAGGAAATGCATGCATAACTTAGAACTACCCATAATAGAGTTTGAAAATAGATAAAAAAATAAAAATGTAAATATAAAATCCCAGCAAGAAAATAAATCCAACATAGTAACAATGGAGAATACCAGCCTAATATGAAACCTGTAGAGACTATTCACAATCCAACAAGAACTTACATCGAGAACCACTACACACCACACACAAATGGTTCACTAAAAACACTATCTAACTGCCTATCATTTATATAAGTAATGAATCATATGGGAAGATACCATTAAATGTTGATTATATATATATATATCAAGTAGGAAAAATTAAAATCACCAATGATATAAAGAATCAGTATGAGAGAGTAATATCTAAACTGAAAATAAGTGGTTAGGGAAATAAGGTCCCAAATATACTCATAGTGGGTACTAATCTAATTGAGTATGGACTTAGACATCAAAAAATACACAAAATAATTTTTACTCCATCTAAGATATTTTGTTGATCTAATATTTGAATTTCATAATCACTATATACCTATAATGGAGGATTTCATAGACCTAGTAGTGCATTAGAGGGATACAAACTCTAATGGATGATCCCACACTCCACCCAATCTCTTTATACAGGGTGATACCAACCTCGAGGTTATAGGATCCTACACCTTTTAATTACAGGGGATACTAATCCAATATAGTCAACATGTAGATGATCACACACCCAAATACCTTGGATGGATCTTCATTAATTTGGGATGGTAAGAGGAAAATAATCCTTGAAAAACTCTATTATCATGGTGGTTTTTCATTTTCTAAGAGTGTTCAAAATTCAAGACCGTTCTCCAAATGTAGGTGTGTTCAATAATTCTCACTTCACAATTCATAAATTATCCATATTGAGAAATGGGTGGCTATCAAATTTGAGGTATAATTATAATCCTATTGTATTTATAAAAGGTCTGATTCTAAATTGAGAATAAGTACATGACATCACATAATGGGTACATGGTGTGTCACACTATGATGAATCCCCAAACATATAATAAAATCCAACATGGTTTTACAAATCCCATGTACATGATGTGCCACACTAGGAACATGACATATATGAAAAAGGGGTGGTACTTGGTGTGTACCATGGGAAATCACTCCATTGGTGTTTCTCACACTATTTACATCTCCCCATATATAATACACCAAACTCATGTCTGGTGTAAAAGTTTAAGACATCATAAGGAGAATGACTCTTACACATGTACATCCCCTCTGAAAAATACCCTTACATACCTTTCAATTTATAGGGAATTATAAAAAAATTTATTCAAAATCTCTCATTTATCCACACACACACCACAATATCCCAACATGTAATTTTGATCCATGTTTTACATTATAATTCAACATTTTTTATAAACAATTGTTACGACAAATAAGGGATTATATACCCTAGATGGGGGGGGGGTGAATCTGGGTATGGATATTCTTTTCAAAATTCTTCATGCCCCACTAGATATTAACCTCTTTATTACAAGGTTCCCTTTGTTTTCACTTGTGTTTTTATCATGAACACTTATTTTCTTCATTATCTAATGATGATTCTTTGAATGCAATTCAAGAAAGCAAGCAAGCAGAAATAGAAATTTTTACTTGGTTCACCCTCACTAGGCTATGTCTAAGGAGCATACAAAGACGATGTACCGCTGTACCAAATCCACTAAATCTCACTACCAATAATATTCAAGCTAGATCACATCTAGGCCCAGGATCACTATATTTACAATTTTTAGGGTTATCTCATTGCTCTCCGAAGGGTCACTCCCTATTTCTCTCTCACTGGATCACTATCGGTAGAAAGGAAAACCTTCTTCCTCTTCCTCTACTCACTGCACTTGGAAGGGATCTGCTCACAGTTTATGGAATTGTAGGTCCCTTCGTTATCACTAATGAATGCATCCCCCACTGTATTTAGATGCTATATTGAAGTCCAAATTTCAATAGTTGATGAATACCCATTTTCCTTTGATCACTAAGCAACAAAATTTTTAAAATACCTTCGCAATGTACCCTACTTCACAAAGCTTTTATTTTCACAAAGCTCAAACAAGCCTTCGCGAAGCTCCTGCCTCTTCGTGAAGAAAGCAAATTCACAGAGATCACTACCTCACGAAGCTCAGACCTTTGCAAAGCTCATGCCTTCACAAATATTATTCCATCATGTAGCTCATGTCATCTTAGAGTTACTTCCTTCACAAAGCTCAGTGATCCAATACCGAACACACCTCTTTCGCGGAGTGAGATTAGCTTCCACAAAGCTGTTGACTTTCGCGAAGCACACTTCCTTCGCAAACCTCCTTTGCAATTCAAGAGCAAAAAATTTTTCTTGGAAAACTGTATACTTCTCTTGAGTGGGTCGAGGTGTATTTATTTTCCATTCCAATGACTATCAAACCTTCCACGCGAAGTCAGTGCCACGTCATCTCAAATCGTGAAGCTCTGAAATTTACGCAGAAATTATCTCTATACCACGAAGCACAGCGGTAATCTTTCAATCATGGAGCTCATCGTAATCATGGACAATTCCATCAATTCATTTGTTCCTTCACCATGAAAATCCACTCACAATTCCCTTCATCGCCACAATTCTTTTAAACACTTCAGTTTACTATACTCGTCGCAATTGCAAAGAACACCGTAAACATTCTTCATGTATTCACGAAATCCACATCAAGAATCCCATCTTCATGAAAATTATATCTTTTCCATTTTTTGATGATATCTTCAAGGAAATCCATATTTCAAAATGATCACCAATCTCCAAATTTTGGACCCCAAAAATTTGGCAAACACTAGAAAATGGCGCCACCTTGTATCTGTTCTTTTATACTGCCTCTAGATCATCCATTCCTTTGTCATGGTTATTTATTAACATGGATTTTCAACAAAATCTCTAGACCTTGAAAATCCACCATCAAAACCTTTTTTGAAAACAAACACAATCAACCCAAAAATGCTAAAATATTACGTAGAGGTATTTTTTCCCAACAAATGTACTTCAATACTATGGGAATTCCATCATGCATTTTTTATAGTGCTTCATTATTAATCAAGATTCAATGATATCATCTGAATACTTCCACCATTGTTTAAAAATAATTTGATATATCTTTATAGTGGTAAATTCATGCATATATATCCAATATCATGCCTAGATTATAGCTATAATTCCAAAGGGACTAGTGTCATGCATGAAATATCATAAAAAGACCATTCTTATGGAATATGTATTGATTGGTGTTATATATCCCTAAGAATATAGATATATCATTCCAACCATAGAATATAACTTTATTTTAATGTAGGTGTTTTCATTTTCTCACAAGAAGGCCTTCATTTTGTGACCACCATGGCCATTTCACTTGACATTTCTATCATTTTCTTAAGAATTTCCGGCAATAAAATCCTTGGATGAGGGGGAAGATAACCTTAAAAATGATTTTATAGTGATATATATTTATTTAATCATTTTAAAATGTCTATCATATTGATCCTGAATCAATCAATTATTTGTCAATTGAACACTTAATAAGTAAGGATGCACTATAAGAATTCATTTTCCACTATTAGTGAGACCCTTACTACCTTTTCTAACACTGTACAATGCTAACATTTTCTCCTCTATGATTATTGAGAAAGGAACTTCCATTGAAACTATTGCTACTAATTCAAGGTGGTTATCCTGACTATAATGGTGATTGGTATAGATGACAACATTTTTACCTCCACTTCAATCCAATTTCTCTTACATATGGTGAAAAGACTTTCACGTAAGTCTTTTATTTTCCAAAATCCCTTATGAGTAATGTTCTTACCTTTTTCTATAAAAAAATCAATTCTGAATATAGTTATATTATTATTATTTAAACAATGAAAATAGAAAAATTGTATAAGAGTGACCTTTAAATTAATTATTATATTATCCAAAAAATATGCATTAATTATAGATAGAAACAGTAAAATAATTTATTCTTAAAACCCAACTATAAAAAAGATAATTAACATTAGAGGAATTTAAAAAAATATTTAAAATAATAATCAATTAAATTTTTCTATATTAATAATATTAAATATAATATTTAAGGGAATACTTAAACATTTCAAATTTAATGTACAAATATTTATAAATTTTAAAGATTCAAGATAAACCCGTCATCTTTGAGCTCTAGAAGAACTTATAGATTCCTGATTTGAAAAATATTTTGGGGATATTATCTTTAATATAACATTATTAAGAAATAAATTTAAAAATTTTAGAGAGTTTCCAAATCCCAAAACCAAACTAAAGTCCAAATATATGAAACCAGATCATTCAATACCCAATTTCCCAGATTTTAGAATTTATATTATAATTACCCATATGGGAAACAATTTAATAAAAACACCCAATATCAATTACTAAGATAAGAACCTATCTTTTCATAGACATATAATCATCTAAATATTTATAAGAATAATTCCACATCTTCCATAATGGTAATTGGATATTAATATTTATAAAATATTATTTGTCTACTCTAATTCCATTATTATAAATAAAATCCTAATTGGTGTTCTTTGAGATCTGCAAATATAAATAACCCTCCAACCATAATCCGACATGAAAATATCTTGAACCACTAAAATAATTTAAATACATCAAAAAATAACTATCTTCTCCAAATCATGCTTTAAACGACAAGGCTTTATTTTTTCCCAAAGAAAATCAATTCTCTTGATGAATCCATTGATATTTTCTATCTCTTATTTTCATTTAAACTATTAGAATATCCAAAATTCAGTGAATCATCATTTATTTACTTTCTTCCATAAGTACCAAAATATATTTTCATATCCACTTAACCTTTACTTAAATTACTAGAATTCCTTCTATTTTTATTAATCTATTTGTCACACGTTGATCTATATACAAAAATAAATTTAATGTTTCAGTAACTAATCATTGTATAATGTGTAGTATGGTAACTTATTAGTTTTAAAATACCATAAAGAAGTATTTAATAATCTATATATAAAATATAACAAGTTCCTTATTCAAATTTTACATAAATCATATAGAGGCTAGAATAACCAATATATATCGAATAAAATAAGGTCCTTCTTAGTATAATTTATTTTTTAATCCATATACGTAATACAACAGACATTAATTAAGAAATATGAAATTAATATAAAAATATAATGGATTAGTCTAAGAGGATTTATATAATAAATAATAAGAATATACAGATAAACAAAATTTGAGACTATTGAGTTTATGTCATTTTATTAATACATATTCTCTCTCTATGTTTCCCATGAATATGAGTAATTATATTTGAGTTCATTTTTTTACTTTTATCTAATAAAATAACATTAAACCTAAGAACAATTTTTAATCTAGTCTATATTGATAAAGATAACATATAAATCTGAAAATTCATAGAGAGGATCCACCAGAGTTTTAATAATCTGAGAAGGGGAAAATATTTGAAAAACAATTATTGGGTAACCTTTTATTTATAAGAAAGTGAAAAGTTATTATTTTTTAGAATAATAATATTTATAGATATATTATCTTATTTAGTTAGAAACCATTTTGAATAAGTTATCAAAGGGAAATGGTTTATCAAACTACTAGAGAACCCCCCATTATCTCGTATAAACCAATGAGGGGAACCATTCAAAGAAGATTTTGGTAACCTATCGCCCATGTTGCCTACATTTGAGGTTTTTTCCATTTATATATAATAATATCCAATGTAAATGTAAACATTCATCATCAAAATCAAATAAATAAAAGGTGTTCACTTTTTTAGTGACAAATAATTATTTTAAGATAAGTAGTTTTTCAACATTAAACTTTTTCTTAGGATTCTTATTGAAAATACTAATTTAATCATTATATATTTTATCTTTGAAATATCAATCCTTCATATAAATTTTTAAATAAGAGTATTACTATTATATATTAAAAAAAATTGGTTCTAAAAATTGTGTTTATTTTGGAGATGAACACCACCCAGTTTCATTATTATTTTAGAGAATTTAAATTGGAATCTCTCCTTAAAGCATCCCAACCTTATATTAACATTGGTGATTCATTAAAATCTATTAATTTTAAAAATTATTTAATGTAAATTCTTATACTCTTATGAAATTTATTTCTCATATTAAGAATAGGAAAAAAAGAGTACCCTACCCTTCATCACAACTTAGTTTTCTATTCAAATATGGATTTTGGAATCTCTAGTCAAATATGAAGGGTTACCACTAAGTGAATTAAATTAATTGGTCATAAATACATTTATATTTATGAATTTTATATTAACTCTCTTGTTATACATTTAGTAATGTATTACCAATATTTCTTTGATGTGCCATCTTCAATCATAATAATCATACTAATGAATAGTTATTTGATGATTTCATATTGTCAACATATATTTCAATATTTTATTTTGAAAATGAAATTACTAACATTATTATAACTTATTGAATATCACAATAAATGTACATGATAGATGTATGTATTGGTTATCATGGAATGCCTTCGATGAAGTTTTGAATCCATTTAGCTTACTCTTTATGCTTTTCTAAGTAAATAAAATTTATCTCTATAGTGGATCATGAAATAAACATTTTTTATAACTTAAAAATACATATACATATCTAGGTGTGAATGAATTACTAAATTTATATTTTTTATATTTTAAGTCATTTATCCAATTTTTGTCGATATTTCATTCATGTATCACATGATAATTTTGTATAGTTCAATGTATAGTTTTTAGTATGTTTTAAATATATCAAAACATGTTTCATATCCATAAAATGATGGTTATTTATGTTTATTGTAAATTTACATGGAATGATTATAATAAAAACTATATTCATTTTAGTGCAATTAATTTAATAAATTAAACTACCTAGAATATGAGATTATTATATCTAGGCTTTAATTTCAATAGTGTCCTTTAAGAGACATAGATTAATTTCTATCATTTTCTTTACTAGTTTATATTATGATATGAATTTTTCTACAAAAAAAATTTAACATAATTTGATTACAATAATTTAATTCCATCAGTTTTTTTGTGTATTTGAATTCCCAAAAAATGATATATGCCGCTCCTGTATATTTTATTAAAAAACATTGGTATATACAAATTTGTTTTCTTCATGGATACCAAAATTTCTTTTAAGTAGAATCATTTCTTCCACATATATGAATAAAATGAAATATATTATATTTATTTCTTCTATATTATGCTCATTTAGAACACTAAATAATTTTCAAATATTTTGAAAACATTATATGATTAATATTCATAAGTCATTTCATATGATCTTGCTTTACCATATAAATACATTTAACTGATCAAAAAACATTATTTTATTTTCTAAAAAAATGAAATACTTTATATTGTTCCATATAAATATATTATTCTAAATAATAATTTAATAAGCTAGTATAAGCATTCAATTTATGTATTTATAGCCCATTCAAAGCTACTAATGCAGCTAATTTACTTATAGAGGTAATATTTTCAATATGTGAATAAGTGTAAAAAAATCATGTTATTTTTTTACATATACCACTTTATGAAAATAATAGAAATATACATGTTAATAGTTACATGAAATAAAGACTACGTACTATAAAAAATAAATTCGTAAATGTAATTATGAAAATTAGGTGGAAGTTACTTAGTAATGAGTTGATACATGACTTACACATGAGTGAACCTTTTTGGTTTACTGTTACAGGTGATACAGGTGAAGGTATTTTTTTCATACCATGTGGAGGATCTAAACTAAAGGAATATGTTGAAATAATGAGGATAATTTCAAATCAAGGAATACACGGAAACTAGGATAAGTACCTCAACTCAAGGAATATGAGGAAACTAATAAGATAATTTTATCTCAAGGAATATAAGGAATAAAAGAGGATTATATTGACTTAATTAATTCTATTGGATACATTATGGGGCTCTAGGTATCACAAACTAAATCATATTTTTTATGATACAAAATGTATACGGTGTGACTAAATTTTTTACATCTATTATTGATGAAAGAGAAGGGATCATGATAAATGTCTAATAACCATACATTTTATTGATTTCAACCAGGGTTGTAGGGGTGGAGACAACATGGTAAAGAGATTTTGTTTCCTTGTTAGGTTATATAGGTGAATAAAATCCATGGTATGTAATCAGGGTGAAATTGGATCCTAGGTAGGTGACTAAGGAAAAGTGGGTGACCAGCCTTTAGGCATGGGGAAATTGGCCCTTAGGTAGATGTATTGGGTGAATTGGAACACTATTATATAGTTTTGGGAAAATTAGTTCCTCGGTGGTTTAATGATTAGGTGTTTCAACATCCAGGTGGGTGACACCTAGGTTGTCTGGTTCTCATGTTTTGTGTCACTCATATGATCAGTATCGAATTCATTAGTGCTCAGGTGGTCAGTCACTAAATTACTACAACACCCAATATGTTAGCATCCAAGTAATTAGTGCTCAATTAACCATATGTATTGACACACAATGATATGGAACCTAGGTTTAAGGTCAAAATATGAGCTCTTGGGCATTGACTTTTTCACCCCTTCCCCTTAGGTTTTGAATCAAAAGTCACTTGATGGAGGGTTCTTTGTGCTCAATTACATTGGTACCTAAGTCAACTTGATGCTCTAGTGTGATCTTGGTTTATACTTATTGGTTTCAAATATGGGATGAAAGGGGGTAATTTTGTAGGAAAACCTTGGCAACAGAACCCAACTATGAGCGATAACATCCTTGGGTGCCTATGTGTGGATTTTGGACACTCACATGGTGTGAACATGTCATCAACTTGACATGAATAGATGGGAACACAAATTATAGAGTGTGCATATAGTAGTGCACCCTATGTAGGGTTCTAGACATTTGTATATCCAACTGTAGATATGGTTACGAGTCTTATTCTCTATAATTCATCCTCATATATAATTGGGTTGGGGGTCCTTTTATAGTTAAATCAAATCTTGGTTCTATGTGATATTATGGTACAATTCAGGGAGCACATGATATGGAAAAAAGAGTTAATCTCCTAAATAGGGTTCAGGAAGCTGAGTGCATGGATGAGAATAATAATGGTCTTATTCCATGATAACATTTCAACATAAAATGGACACAAATTTTTATTAATACATTTATTTTATAGCCCTGATATGTTTAATAAAATATTTCAGGATGAGTTACACCATTGACCCCAAAATAATTCCATAATTGATGTTTCCTAAGTCTAAAGGAAGATTTTAGAGGTTCTAAAAGTGTATATCAATATGTGAGTAACCATTTATCCAAAAATATATGAAATTCATATCCTACTTATAGTAGAAGGATGTTATCACCTTTTAATTATATTAGGGAATATTTTTTGAAGTGTCTCCACCCATGGTGTGTGAGCAGTCATCCAACACATAGAGATACCATTTTCATCAAATTTTTCCACAGAGATAGTTTTCTAGCAACAATTGTCTTATATAATTTGTGAGTGGATCATATTATGGATCCCAAAAAAAGTGTGTGGAATATATTTTATAGTTCTAGAAATAATTTCCATCAATGCTTTGAATAACAAAATTCATGGACCGAAAGATTTATTAAATCATTTTGGTAAATTGTTTGATAATTCAAAAATTATGGGAAGTTCTATCCCAATAAATAATATTATTTATAAATATCTATAAAACCTAATAAATTCTATAAGGAAAAATTAAAATAATCTCATTAAAAGAGGGATTATAGAAATGAATCAACATATGATTTTTTTATTCCCCAAATAAGGATATGTTTTTTGTAAAATATCTTAAATTATTAAATAATATTTTTCTGGCCATGAAAGCATGATTGATAGAATTCAAGTTTTTATGGAAAAAAACACAATTTTTTTTTTGAATTAAACCTTTATCAAAATTTCTAGAATGAAAATAAATCTATTAAAAAGTATCTATATAATTATTGGAACTTTTAATGGAATTTATCAATTATAAAAAATATTTCATGATATAATATAATATATTTTATCTTGAATTGATTCATAAAAATAATAAAAATTAGTTTCAATTCCCATATATCTGAAATTGTTAATCATATCGCAAAAACACTCAACAACCATAGAAATAATCTTCCATTTTCTTGAATAACATAGTATGAAAGATATTTGATAATGAACATGAATAAAATGTGTCCATAAAAATTATATAAAATTACATTTCCACTAAATATTAAATGGAATGTATTATAAGTATAATTAATACTTTCAATACCAATACCATTATCTTTAATTGGAAAATAAATATAACCCCAATATGTTAAATGTATCGTATGTTTATATTCTGATCTAATATAAAAAAACATGATAAATGTCAATATTTTGATGATCCACACCCTTTAATCTTTAAAATATACCTTCATAAAAAGAAAAAAATATACCCACTGATCCACTAACATAAGTTCTAAAGAAAATTATCAATAAAAATCATGATATTTAATTAAAATCCAATTTTATATATACTAAAAACAATTAAATTATCTATAGAAACCTATATTTTTATGTTTTAGGAATTTTTATATTTTATGTTTTTTAGATAAAAATGGTAAAATTGTTATTTTTCAAGTTCTTGTAATTTAATTTTGAGTGCGATATTGGATTTCAAATATTGACTTTTCCATTGGGAACTACTTTTTTAAATTTACGAGGGGATGAGATTTACCCATGAAGTCTTGAGTGGTGTTTTAGTTTAATTATTATTTATTTATTTTGGTAATCCATATTTTATAGTTCGTTTTTATAAATTAAATATTATATCATGTAAGATATTGTCATTCAGTGTTAATGGTCTTGCATCAATAGAAGAAATTGAGTCGGATATTTTATTTGGTGGCATAGAAAGTTAGGGAAATTTATAGGATTTTTTGAATGAGATGATATAAATAAGAGATAAATGAAGAGATAAAAAAATATTATGTAAATAATTGATGATTGGAAATAATGGGAGTAAGAGGGAAGTGAATTGAAAATAATTTTGGGAATGCATATAATACTAAAGATATTTTTTAGAGATTCACTATATCATTTATTCTTTCAAGAGTAGAAACCCATAGGGGTGGTTTAATGACTAATTATAGAAGGATTAATGGGAAACATAATTTGAATTGGATGACCGATCATGATCATTATAGCATAATGATATAACATTCATTGGAATTGTGATAGGTGACTCAAATTATCATATGTTATTAATCCATATGAATCAACCATGAATATGATCATACAAGTTGGGTTAATAATTCATACTAATATAAAGTATTCATTATACGATATAATTAAATTGGGGTGAATGATGAATATGAATTACGTGGGATAATTATTTTTATTCAATAATTAAATTAATATATATTATGTAATTGATGGATTAATGTTTAAATTTATAATTAATGGAATTGGCTTGTGGAAATATTATTAAATTATTATAGAATATGAATTCATATAAATGGAAAATGATGAATGATGGAATTTATTATGAATTAATGAATTTTTATTGAATATCAACTTTATTTCATATGTTATATACCATTCATTTTTTAGTGGATTTTTTATCTTTACAATTATTCATCAGTATTTATGAAATGTTTTTTATGTGTCAAAATTGAATTTATATCTTGGAATAGTGAAAATTAGTAGACAATACCATGGAGGAAAGAGGGTTAAATTTATATAATTTAACATATTCTAGTCTAATTCAACATGGGTACTATGAAATTGCCTATAGAATTTTGTAGATGTATTAGTTAAGGCTAGGTAATGAATTAATAGTGAGTTAAAAAGGCTTATTCTAAATTTTCAAATGGTTATCCCATATTTTCATAGATTCATGCCAGATTCTGGAGTCATAGGACCTCTAAGGAAATGAATTGTATAATGTGGTGTGTTTTATATAGGGATGTGACTATTTTTAGGGTTCCATATTATTACTAGAAGGGTCTGTGTAGCCTAATGTTTTTGAGATATGATGATTATGGGATTAGATAATAGTGTTGGTGGTGCTAAAATATAGTTTGAATCCTCAGGTAACCTCTCTAGTGTGAATAGATTGACATTAAAATGTGTGATGGTGTAGAAAAATGACAAGGCTTGATTAAGTGGTGTCATTTGACATGTGTTGGATATGCGATTATATTATGGTGTTAGTGTATACCCATGAAATTAACATTGATAGTGTTATAGTGTATTCATACTCCATATGATCATAATTCTGGTGGGTGTAGATGATAATATAGTGTATCTAGATGGTGTGATTTTATTAGCTAAAAAATCTGCGATATGTTATAGTGGTTTTGAAGTTGTGAGAAGTTGTATGGCAGTGGTTATGACATGTGATAGTTAATATGAGCATGATGTGATGTTGGTATGGATGATATGGATAACCATAATGTGTATGATGTGTGATGGGGATGAAACATGTTGAGGAGGGAAGTGTCCCTAACGGTGTATACCTGATAATATATTAAGATTCACCAAGCATGGATAGCTCCACACCTATTTTACTTTGAGGATATGTGAATTCCATAGGTGATAATTAAAGTTGAAGAGGAGAGAGTCCCTCGTGGTGAACACTTAATAATATAGCGAGTGTCCCCAAGGGTGGAAACTACCTAATAAATAGAGATTGTGGTGGAGATAGTCCTTAAGTATGGACATCTAGAAAACCACTTAAAGTTCCTTATAGGTCGGAAATGACCAAACCAATGAATAGTGATGCCAAATAATTGATGATTTACCTACAGATAGATAGCTACATGGTGTAGGTGACACTACAGAGAGGTACTCATAGGTGGATAAAATTTAAGATATTTATTGAATATGAAGCTTTTTATAAAAATGGTTATATAATTAAATGTGAAGTGGATGTTATGGGATTTAGAATGTGTGACTAAATAGTTTAAAATGAAAGTTGATTGATAGTTTAGTTTTTTTTGAGGTTCTCATATTTTATTTTTTTTGATTTATTTAGTCCATAAATTGTTGGTTTTATTTATTCACATGGACAAAAGAGTGTTTCACCAAGGAACCTACTATATGAAGTCATATTCTCATCATGATTTATTTAAAAAAATTTCTAATTATTTTGATAGAGTTGGTGATTGTTTTTGGTAACCTTATCTCTAGAAATGGGAGACTTGTTAGTGTAGTATGTTTTATTATACCATTTTTGTGGTATAGTGGGGATGTTATAATTGTGGTTGTTTTTCTTAGGTGGATAGATTCTTATATCATGACATGAATTTATATAAATTATTCTTATAACATGGATAGAAATGTAATTATATTATTCATGGGTTTATGGATTTTTTTTATCAAGGGAAATTTCTTCCATAAATGTTTGGAATTATACACATGGGGATACTCTCCATCCCATATTGAATCCAGAATTCAGTGGTCACACTCTAACTTATTACTAACTCAGGAGGAGTCATAGCATGTATATGTTATGAAATAATTGCATTAATGTTTTTATTTTAGGAGAGTATAAAGTATGAACTAGAGATAATTTCATGGGTGTTTTGGTTATAGTATTCCTAGAACCTTGTATATGAAGTAGACCAGAGGAAAAACATGTTATAGAAATAACTCTATGATCAAATTGAGAACCCTATAACCCATGAATCAATACATAGGGAATATTATGTTCACTTTATAGTTTCATGATAGGTATATGTTCACGTATTATATAGTTATAGGTTATGATGATTATGTTTGTGTTGTGCCTTGGGTTATTGTTCATGCATGGGGGTGAATAATGTGAATAAGTGGTTAGATTTATGGTCGATATGGTAGTGAGATTTTACATTCATTGGTTATATATCATTGAATTAAGGATGTTTTTTTTTCTATTTATAGTTTTTTTGATTGTGAAATGTCACCATGAGGGATAGTAAAATAACCTGAAAAAAACACAGGGATGTTCATTAGAGAGTGGAACTAGTAGCTGAACTAGCTTATAAAACATCCTTGAATGAACTATTGAAGTAAAATTTTCCAAATTATGATTGTAATATTTCTGTAAATGAGACCACATATTGGTTATAGGTGATTAAGATAGATTTTTAACCAATTCAAATAGGAAATGAACACTACAATAATTTATTATTGAGTTTTTTTTCAAGGTTTATAATTTTTGGGGGTGAATAATATGAATAAGTTATCCAATATTGGGTCGGGAGTTATTTATAAAGGAGTGACTATGAAAGAATCTTAGGAACTAGAGGTATGAGGAGTGTTTAGTGATATAGTGAAGACATTAGAATATATGGTAGTTTAGTGTGTGGTTTACAGAGTTTATGTAAAATTATTATGATTCTATGAGAGGTGGAAAGATGAGAGCTAATCCTTTTTAGAGGGATTTAAGGATTCATATTAAAATGAAGGTGAGAATATTTTCACTAAGTTTTTTCATTGTGATATTGTAAAAAGATGATAAAGTAGAGAGTTTTATTGATAAAGATATTATTTTTCAGAGGAGTACCCAAAATGGTGTATCTTAGAGCTGATATAGAGGTTAATGGTCTCTATTTTTGAAGTAATCGAAGTTCAAGTGAGGAACTAGGCATCAGTTTCTATAGAAACATAATTTCATTGGTATAGGTAGTACAAAAGCATCTAGTTGATCCCATATAATTTATTTCTCTATTATGTTGTCATGTGACATCACTAATATATAATTCCACATTTTCATGGTTGTTTTAAGAGGTGTGAATTGACTAAGAAAATTGAAGGACTATCACTTAATCCTCATTAGTAGTACTTTTCAATACAGTATTATAATAAATGATTATTTAGACCACCAACACTTTTTTGTTCTCACATATGATAACATGGTAATGCTTTTTAAAAGACCAACTTGATATAGGGTAAAGGAATTTAGAATCAAAAAAGTAAATTTAGATTCTCAATTACAAGAGTAGGGATGAATTGTATGTTTTTTAAAAAATTAATCCTTATGAAAAAATATGTTTAAAAAAGTTAACGAGTTATATTAACAAACCCTAAATTAGTTTTATGAGACAAACTTGCTTAGGTCCCAGAAACGTGGTTCTGAAAAATAAACATAAAAAAGTATAATTATAAAAATAGTCAACATTAAAGCATATAAAATCTTATTTAATAGAGTAAATAAATGTATAAAAAAGTATAATAGAGTTATACTTTCATCCTTTATCAAAATACAGTAGAAATAAAACATGAAACAAAATTAAGTAACAAGCAGAAAATATTTTATACTAAAGAGTGGGGTATCCAAAAACCTTGTATAATGGTCTCTAGATTTATATTTTCAATTAATTTTGTCTTAACCACACTAGGGTAAGACCTTTATAGGAATAAAAAAATCTGTCTTGCTATCCCCGCAGGCCCTTGATATTTAAGGTAGTCAGCACCTCTGTCTCCCTATCCCTAGAAGCCCTTGATTGTACTCAGCAATAATCAAAGTCGCACAAAGAAAGTTGAATAGGATGTTTAGTAACACACCAGGAATGAGAGTATCTCTCTCTAAAAATCACATCACAACATGTAATATCTAGATTAATAAAAAAGTATTGACCTTATTTAAATGATCTCTTATTTATTTGAAAAAAATGAAACTGTCGGCTCCCTCCTCCAATAGTCATATTTTTCCTTGAATCTTAGAAGGACCAGTACTTGTGTCACTCAACCAACAGTTAGTTAGAAACAAATTGTACGATATCATTTCATAATAATAACATGTGTAAGGAAAATAAATTAACAAAACTGATTTCTGAATTTCTAGAGTCTAAGGAAAAATAGAATTCGTAGTCTAATCATATAAACAATCAGAATCTATAAGACATGGATATTTGGATTCTATTTTTCAACAAGTTCCGAATCCGAATTCTAGAGATTATAGAGTCTGAATTTCAATGAATTTGGAATTGTAATTATGAGGTATTTGGGGACAGAATTCTGATGAAATCGGAGTAAGAATTCTGAGGAATTCAGAGTCTGAATTATGAGGAATTCAGAGTCTGAATTATGAGGAATTTGGAGTTTTAATACTAAGGAATCCGGAGTCTAAATTATAAGGTATTCAGAGTTTGAATTATGAGTAATTCAGAGTCTAGATTATGAGGAATTCAGATTCTCAATTATGAGGAATTTAGAGTCTTAATTTTGATGGATTTAGAGTCTGAATTTTGAGCGATTTGGAGTCTGAATTCTAAGAAATTCAGAGTATGAATTTTTAGGAATTCAGAGTCTAAATTATGAGGAATTTAGAGTCTAAAATACAAGGAATTCAGAGTCTGAATTCTAAGGAATTCAGTGTCTGAATATCTTATAATTCAATGTCTAAATTTTTTGGAATTTAGAGTCTGAATTTTAGCGAATTTAGAGTCTAAATTTCATAGAATTTGAGTCTAAATTTTAGAGAATTCGGAGTATGAATTTCAATGAATTCGGAGTCTAAAAATAAAACACTATATATCCATGAAATTATAATATTTTTATGTTTTAGATACAAATACAAATTTTTGACATAGAAATAAAATTATTTTGGTTTAGAGTTATTATAAAATGAGATAATGAAAATAGAGGAAAGGATAAAATTTTCCTTAGAGAGGGTAAAATTTAAATAAGAAAATAATCCTTAGGGAAATATGATTTCCCTTTAGATAAAGTGTTTGTGATTTTCAAAACATATAGGAATAGAAAAATTTATAAGGAAATATTATTGACTCAACAATCTCCCCATTTTTGGGAAGCACAAACAAACTTGTAAAAAAGAATATAAGGACTAAGATTTTGCTTTATGAAATTTAAAAGAAAACTCATCTCCCTTCACTTATGAATCATGATGAATACAAATTACTCCCCATTAGGTTTTGAAATCCCTAAGGATCATATTATTAACTTCCTTAGAGAAAAGTTACCTTTTTCTTGCCTATAAAATAATTCTTAAAGTAAACTCCCCCTTACATAAACTCCCCCTTACTTAGGGAATTCTCTTCTTTATACTTAGTATTATTTTTATCATTACATTATACCCCTTTGTGATTTTCAAAAAGGAATAGAGAGAATAGAAAAAATATGATACTAGAAATATTAGAACTATATAACAAAACAAATGAATAACAACCAAATTTTCTTTAAGATTTTAAAAATTAGTATAGGAAAATAATTACAACAAAAGACCGGAATTTTTAGGAAAAAATATTCATCCTTATTTTTCCTTCGACCTGATCTTTCTTGAAAAATTATCCAGCTACTTAAGCTCCTTATGATCTTATTCAATGAAATTAAGAAATAGCTCCTAATCTTGATTTTTATTTTATAGTGCTTTAATCGTTTCATCCTAAGACTTAAGGATTTATGAATGAGACTTAAAAAGATCTTCTTACTGATTGAAATTTTCCTCAATCTCAATTCCGAGATCCCTTTCCCTTTTCAAATTCAAATAAAAGGAATTCAGTTTTCCTTTAAGATCTTTTTCTTCCCTCTTTCCAGCTACTTATTCTATGTTCAACTTCTCAGTAAAACTTTTTGTAAGATATCTCATCCTATCATATTCTCTATCAAAATCACCCTTTAATGAATCCTAAAAGTCATCACGAATTATAAAATCTTTAATTTTTTTCATGGACCAATTTGTAATCTCCTTACAGTACCTTCTATGTGCATCATACCTGATATAGAAAGTTTGGAAATCAACCTCATGTTTGATGAATTTTTCCATGACCATTCTAACTAAATCTGATTTCTAGTTGAACGAGGGTTGAAGAATCTAACACCTTGAGTCAATACTTGGTAACAAGGGGATAATGTCAACTAATTTCTTTAGTGACTGTAATACAAAGTCTTGTCCCATGGGGGAAGATTCTGAATCTGATTCCCTTGTAAGGAAGGATTATTTTTCTATCTCAGCGGCCTTTCATTTGGATAATCCGCCAACATCATTCTTAGCTACCACATATTTCTTATGTGTATCAACTATCACCTATTTTCCTTTATCAATTCTAGAAATGGTCTCTATAGCCTTTGGGAATTCATGATCACTATCTGATACTTGGAAAATTTTATCATCATCAATCATTCCCTTATCATCATCTCTTTGAAGATCATCAGGTTTGAAAAAATATTGATGGATTCTTTTATCCTCATATGGTTTATTGACTTCATCCTAAACCTCATATTCTTTTCCTATAGCTGCATGTTTTGTTGATTCTTCTTGGGAAGTCCGGATCAAAATATTTTCAAAAGGGATTTCCTTATCATGAGATTCTTCGACATGGTTTATTAGATCATCACTCTCATCACCTTCTTCTTCTTCTTCTTTTTCTTCTCCTTCTTCTACTTCCTCTTCCTGAACTATTTCTTCCTTCTATTTAGGTTCACATATTTTCATATTTTTTCCCAGAGTTACTGGTACTGATTCTTGTAGAAAATATTTTGGTACCAGATTTTTTTAGAAGCTTTCTTAGAATTCTTAGAGAAGAGATTGAAAGATTTTTACCTCATAATTTTCTTCTTTATCTTAATTGTTTTTCTTGCCTTTAAAATTCCTTAGCAGACATAATTTTCAATGCCTTTTCCATATTAGGATCTATTCCAAATGTAGGATCTCCATCCTTATTATTCTTCTTCTCTTCCATCCACTTAGCTACAACTTCATTAGGAAATATATTTGCCTCTTTGTCTTTGGAGGTACTGATTGGGTTTCCTAAACTATAGGTTTTTCTTTGACTATGAGTTCCTTTAATTTTCTCTTCTTCGGTGATTTCTTGGTAGTCTCTGCTAATTCAAATTTATTAGTTATGGTGCCTATCTCACTATCTGATAAGATATAAAATTATCCGAATTTACTATTGAAACCAACTTTCATCCTCCTAAATGTATCATCACTCAGCAGAAAAAGCTTGAATGTTCGTGGATTAGAACTTCAAGGTATTTTAAATGAATCTAGGAATAAGAATATGATCATAGATAGAATTTCCGGATACATGGTAATTTTTAATTTGAGTTTCCCATTCTTGATATTAGTAATCGTCAGCAGGATGTACTTCACCATATTTATCTTCCTCATGTTCACTAAAAAATCTAGAAGATAGATGTCACTTTTCTTTAAGGAGTTCTTGTCTTCTTTTCTCAGAATACCCATATTTATATCATCCTTAAATTCATTGAGATATAGTTGATCTTCATTTGTTTTCACTCCTTTGAGTCCAAGTCACTCTATTGCTTTGTCCTTCTAAAAACAACCTGATTCATCTGGTAGCTTATGGGTACAAAAAATCTCTTCTCCTTCATATGGTATTCCAATGATAATAGATTCCATGCTGAAGAAAAGGGAATAGGTTTTCCAATAACTTTTTAATGAAAATATAAATTTTACTCCATTAAAAAAACATACTGTCTCATAAAACTCTATAGGAAACTCTCGATAAACCGGATCATTTCCTTTTTTTGGCTACAGAGAGACGCTCCCATCCATTCAACTTAATATTTTGAATAATAATGGAATTATACTTCACAAAGAACATATTATCAACTAAAATTTCCCTGTAAAATATTATTACGATATTTTTTTTACTGAATACATTTACTTCTATGGAGAGGCTTCCAAAGATATTCGTAATCTAAACAAACTCAGAAATGTGGAACGACCATTTTGAAGAGAAGAAGAGCTTCAGTTTAAAATGCCTTGACAACCAATGTGGGAGAAAGAATAAGGGTGCCTTTATATATAAGTTGAAGTGATAGTTTGAATTCCCAAATTGATCCAATTGTTAAAACAAGAACGATCTAATCTGAATGTTGAGATGAAAACAGGAGAAGGATTTGGTAGGTTCTAATATTTGAGGTTTTTAAGGTAAAAATTAAGATTTAAGGAAAGTGAATCTGAAAAAATATTCTTAAAACAAGATAAAAAATACCAAAAATTAAAAAAAAAATTACGAAAATTTAAGTAAGGAAACATACCTTTCGGATTGCTCGGAAAATTTTCAGTTATGAAGAAAGTTCTTCTTGAAGAACATTAGGTTCCATAAAATTTTATAAAGGAAAGGAAATTTTTGAAACTGAAAATTATTTTATGTACATTAAAAGTTTAATTCTCTAATTGTTTTCCATAAACTTATGATTACGAAAAAAATTGATTACAAAAATTTTGGTTATAAGAAAATGTACTCCCCCTATTAAAAAGATTTTCTCAATGTAAGTAGATAAGTTTCAAAAAAAAGTTAATGTGGAAGATTACATTATGGTTATCATTCCTATCTTTTATTTAATTCATTAGAATCTACTAGAGGGTAAATATTTTGTAAAAATATTATCAATTTTATCTTCAATTCTGATAAATTGATGAATGATAATTCATTTTAGTGTGTGACCCATATGAAATTTATGTATAATATCTATGTGTTTTTAACTAGAATGATGTGGATGGTTTTTTCTTAGGGGAATGGAACTAGTATTATCACACAATATCATTGATTTAGTAGAACTTATGACATGTATTGTGACTGTTTGTTGCATCCAAAATACTTGGGCACATAAACTTCCAGCTGTTGCATATTCAGCTTCTGCAGTGGAGACTACTACTGAGTGTTTATTTTTTCATGACCAAGAAACTAATGAATCTCCTAAGAAATGACAAGTTCCATATGTACTTTTCCAATCCATTCTACAACCAAAAAAATCAGCATCCAATTTTTTTTTATGAAAAAATCATTTCCAGAAGTATAGAAAAGTCCTAAATCCACGGTTCCCACTATATAATGAAAAATTATTTTCACTACTTTTAAATGAGAATCATTTGGATTAGATTGATATATTTTACATAAGCATACTGGAAACATTATTTCTGGATGACAAGATTTCAATTATAGTAAACTTCTTATAATACTTATAAATGATGTTTGATCTATTGGTTTCCCAACTTCATCAAGATCAAGAGAATTTTAGGTACCAATTTGAGTACATATACTTTTAGTGTTGTCATATCCATACTATTTTAAAATATCATTAATATAATTATGTTGTGCTATATAATTTCATTTTAGTTTTTGAGAAATTTGAAAACCTAGGAAAAATGTAAACTCACCCTTCATACTCATTTCAAACTCAAATTTCATTAGATTCGCAAATGAATCAGCTAAAGATTACGGAGATGAACCAAATAAAATGTCATCCACATAAATATAAAGAATCAAAACTTTTTTATTATCCTTATTTATAAAAATAGTTGAATCAGAATTTCTCGTAACCTAATTATTTTGCTAAAAAAATCCTATAAGTCTATCATACCAAGCTATAAGGGCTTGTTTAAGTCTATATAAAGCTTTGGAAAACTTGAAAACCTATTCAGGATGTTTTCTATCTTCAAAACTAGGAAGTTCTTCAAAATAAACTTTTTCTGGAACATAAAAATTATGGAAATCACATTTTACACCCATTTGAATTTTTTTGAAATTAATCAATGTTTCAAAGAAAAGTAAAATATTAATAGATTCAAGTCTAGTTATATGATCATAGGTTTCTTCATAGTCAATTATTTCTTGTTTATTATAGCCTTTAAAAACTAATATAACTTAATTTCATACTATGATTATATTTTCATCACACTTATTTATGAAGATCCATTTTACTCCAATTATAGATGTTTCTTTAGGTCTTTCAATCAAAGTCCAAAAATAGTTCCTTTCAAATTAATTTATCTCATCTTCCATGTCTTCAGTCCAATCATCATCACCTAAATCTTCGTCCGTGCTTTTTGGTGCTAATTTGAAAATGAATTCTAGATGTTCGAATTCATTTCTTAAGGATCCTATAATCCTTACCTATTTATTTATATAACCAATGATACTATCACTTGGATGATTATTAAGAAACATTTGTTTTAGGTTTTGTAAAACATGTTCATTAACATATGGTAGGAAATCTTCTGGGATAAATGCTTCAAAAATATTTTCTTGAGAATTTTCCTTATTAGAAGAATATTATATCAAAGGTTGATCATTAGTCTTTTAAAAGACATCCGAGGATGTAGTTTGGGGTTGTTTAAAAATAAAAGCACCAGTTTCATCGAACTTAACATGCACTATTTCATTCACAATAAAATTATTTTTATTAAAAACTCTATAATCCTTATAAGTTTTGGAGTAGCCAATGAAAATTCCCTCATCATATTTGGGTGAAAATTTATGTAATTTATCTTTTGTATTCAGGATGAATAATTTGCAACCAAATACTATTGGTGGGTTCTTTATTTATTACTGTTGTTATTTTCTTTATTTTCCTAGAAGAAAAAGTGTTAGACTTTTGGAATCCAAAATTTCTTGAATCCAGATATTTCAAAGTGTTAGATTTTGGTAATCCACATTTTCTTAGAAAAATATTCTTTTTTAAAACCTATAGATTTTGTTTTATTTAAAGAAAAAAATTTCTCGCAATGTCCCCCATACTAACATTTAGTAAAAATTGGGAACATTAGGGAACACAATAGTTATTACTAAAAACTAGTTTTGAATGAGTATAACCAAATCATGAATTATTCCTCAAAGAATGAATTTGGGAATACAAATTGTCAAAATTTTCCTTACCAGAGGAAAAGTTTGATAGGAATTTTCTTAAGGAAAATATATCTAACTTTAGTTTAATAACCACGTCTTTATCCTCAAGGATATTAGTTTTAGAACTAGAGTAGGCCTCTAAAATATTTTTCTTAGAAATTAAAATTTCAATATCCTTAGAAAGTTTATCCGTATCAGAATTATCTTCCTTAAGGTTTTTAGAAACAATTTCAAAATCAAAATTTTTTTTGATCAAGATCCTTAGAAAGATTTGATACAACTTTAGTTAAAATAAAAATTATAGATTTTTCTTTCTCTAACTTCTTTTTTATCTTAAAATTTTTATCTTCATGAAATTTAGTAAATCTAGAAAATTCTTCAAATGATAGTAAGGAATTTTCTTCTGATGAGGAAGATTCATCATCTGAGGATTCATAATATTATTCATTAGAAAAATTTTCATGTAAAAACATATTGGATAAGGATTCATCATTTTGTACCTTATCCATTAGACAACGATTTTCAATGGGTAGTTTGTCTAGTAGACCAATACTTTTTTGACCAGAAGATTCATAATCTGAAGATTCATCTAAAGACTCATCTTAAGAGTCACCACTACTGTCACTCCAGGTGTCATTTTTTTTCAAAACATTCTTAGCCTTATTCTTGTAATACATCATCCTATTTCTTTTAGAATTCTTTTCATTCTTATCTTTTCTCTTAATAATGAGACAATCTAGCCTGATGTGTCTGACTTTTTAAAATCATAATAAGTGACCTCTGAATATTTATAGTCATTTATTTTTTTCTTCTTATATCTATATTGAAAGTCATTCTTTCGAACTATCTTGTTCATAATTTGATCATGATTAGCTAACTCTTTTTCAAAATGTTCACTTTCAACTGACTCAGATAGAATAGTGAATTTATAAACATAGATCTTATATCCCTTTTCGGAGTCTTTGATTTAGTAGTAGTAAATGATAAACATCCATTTATAATTTTCTTCTTATTCATATCAACATCTCTTTTCATTATTGTCTCATGTTGAATAATAGTTTCAAATGGATCATTAAGAGTAATTTGAGATACTTTCCTATTCACATCAATATCTATCCTTTTTTATTACCACTCATTTGGCATGATGTCAATTATCTTGTCCATAAGAGATTCATCATCAAGGGACTTCTCTCCCATTGATTTTAGACTATTGACAATTGTCATAAATCATTGTTTAACCTTGAAAATAGGTTATCCATAAAGAAATAAAAATCCATGATATTCTTCTATCAATATAGATCTTCTAGTATCAATCACTTTAGAAGTACAAAAATGTGTAAATTCAAGTTTTATACAAATTCAATTGGCACCTTCACAAGAATATATTTGACTATATATATTTCTTGTCATAGAACACAACAATGTATTGTGTACCTTGAAGTTTAGTTGATATTCTGATTTTTCTTGGTTGGTGAATGTTTTGACTTCCTTGTCAGAAATTTTGTAATCATCAGTAAGCATGAAAAAATTTTCTTAATGAAAAAAGTATTCATTCTGTCTCTTCAGTACTCATAATCATTACCATAAAAAATAGGTGTCCAGGTAGGATTGAGATTATGAATAGAACCAACACTAATTCCTTCCATTCAATAAGAAAATACATTTCCACAAATACTTGTTAAAAAAATATAAATAAAGACAAAAATCTCTAAGTAAAACTTAAGAAAAAAAAGTTAAGTAATAAGAACTTAGAACTGGGAAAAAATTGTGAAATAAAACATAAAAGTGAGTATAATAATTTCAGAGACTAACTCTAAAACCAATTGTAGGATAAAAATAGTAAGTGTAGATTCTGAATTACAATAGGGGTGAATTGTATGTTTAAAAACTTTTGTTTTTAACCATAAGGAAAATTATGTTTAACAAAGTTAAAAACGGTACATTCAAAAACCCTAATATATTTATATGAGACAAACATTCTTAGGTTCCGGAAATGTGGTTCCGAAAAAGAAACTTATGGAATGTTTACTTAGGAAAATATTATACCATAAACCGTACAAAATCTTCTTTATTAGAGTAAATAAAATTAAAAGGAAGTATAAAAATTTATAATTTATTCCTTTATCAAATTATAGAATAAATAAAACATTAAACAAAACATGTAAGAAGTAGGAAATACTTTAACCCAAAGAGTATGGTATCTAACAACCTTGGATAAAGGTCCATAGATTTATATATCCAATAATGTCTGTCTTACCCACACCAGGGTAAGACCTCGATAGGAATATTAGAATCTGTTTTTATATCCCCACAATACCTTGATTTTTAAGGTAGTCGACACCTATATCTACCTATCCCTGGATGACCTTGATTATACTCCCCAACAATCGGAGTCGGATGAAGCAAGCTGAACAAGATGTTCAATAATGCACAAGGCATGAGAGTCTCTCTCTCTAGAAATAACATCACAACATGTAATTTCTAGATTGACAGAATAGTATTGACCTTGTTCAAATGAGATCCTACATATAGGTAAAAATCCAACGGTCGTCTCCCTCCTCCAACTATCATATTTTTTCTTGAATCCTAGAGGGACCTATACATGTGTCACTCAACCAACGGTTAGTTAGAAATAGATTATACGACATAATTTATTAATAAAAACATGTGTAAAGAAAAATAAATTAGATTAACCAATTTTTTAATTTTCCTCATCAAAGGAAAAATATAATTCAGAGTATAATCATATAAACAATCAGAGTCTATAAGACATGGTTATTCAGATTCGTTTTTTCAACGAGTTCAGAATCTAAATTATAAAGATCCCTGAGTCTGAATTAAAATGAATTTGAAATCCAAATTCTACGAAATTCGGTGTCTGAATTATGAATAATCCAGAGTCTATGTTCTTTGGAATTATGAGTCTTAATTCAATGGAATTAAGAGTCTATATTCTTTAGGAATTTGGAGTCTAAATTCTATAGAATTTGTAGTTTGAATTCTGAGAGATTCAGAATTTGAATTTTGAGGTATTCGGAGTGTCAATTTTGTGGGATTAAGAGTATAAATTATGAGGCATTTAGAGTATGAATTTTGAGGTACTCAGAGTCTAAATTCTGAGGAATTCATAGTTTTAATTCTAAGGAATTTGGAGTTGAAATTATAAGGAATTCAGAGTCTAAATTTAATGTAATTTGGAGTCTGAATTTCATATAATTTGAAGTTTAAATTTTAGAGAATTCAGAGTCTGAATTTCGTGGAATTCAGAGTTTGAATTTCAAATAATTCAGAGACTTAATTTCTAGATAATTTGGAGTCTCAATTTCAGAGAATTTGGGGTCGTAATTTCATGGAATTTAGTGTCTAAATTTCAGAGAATTGAGTCTGGATTTTAGAAAATTTGGAGTCAGAATTTCAACGAATTTAGAGCTTAAGAACAGAACAAACTATATCAAAAGAATTATAAGATTATGAGGTTTTAGATACAAATCAAATTTTTTTACTTAGAAATAAAATGAGTTTGGTTTAGAGAGATTATAAAATGAGATAATGAAAAAAAGTATAGATAAAATTTTTCTTAGAGAAGAGAAACTTTCCTTATGAAAATAATCCTTAGAAAAATATGATTTTCCATAAGATAATGTGTTTATCATTTTCAAAACTTATAGGAATGGAAAAATCATATTGAAAAACTACTGACTCAATAAGGTATGTACTATGGATGATAAGGGCGAGGAGTTGGAAGGGGAAAACTCTAGGACATTTAAATTTAAGAAGTGGAGGGATGGGATGTGGTTATTTGTATAATTCTAATTTAGTCCACTCTTTATCATATTTTTATTGATTGTGGTGACCCACATTATTTTATTTCCCCATCCCTAGTTTATGGGTTATATCTTCCAATATTAAACCTCCTGAGGTCATTTGAGTTGATTACCCTAGTGGGAGGTCTGGTGAGATTGTTTGAGAAATTTAATCTTGAGTTGGTTGTGGGGTGAGATTGATTCAGTTGTAACCTAATATTATTATAGATATAACACATTTATGTTATCCAGATGATATATTGGTTTTATTATATGAAATATTTTGTTGATTTTTCTTGGAGGATGAAGATTTTCTCTAGTTTAGATTGTGATATTGTGGTGTTTTTTGGGGAAAAGATTTTTTTTAGAGAAGAGTTGATTAATACATAAATTATTACAACTTAGTTAGTGAGTTTGATTCTTGGTGGATATAATGTAGATAGGGATATTTTTTACTGATTTGTGAGAAATTAGGATAATGTGTTCCCATAAAAGGTTACAATCTTACCTCCAATTAGATAGGTTGAGTTTGTGACTGAGCTGTATCCAAGTGTTCATAATATTTCTATGTAAGCCTATCATATATCCCCTACATATATTTTAGAATCAAGAATATACATTTGTGAGTTATCAAAACACGGTTTAAATTTTTATAGACGCTCACCAAGTGTTTCTATGACATTTTATTATGAAGATGGTGGAGATAAGGTTGAGGTCTCATATAGATAATTTGAGATTGAATTATGTGATGGTAAAGAACCACTATCCTCTTCATAGGATAGATTCTTTTTGGACTAGTATAAAGGGATGAGTAGGTTTTATAAGATGGATTTATGATATGGATATTATCGAATAAGAGGTAAGGAAAATGATATCTCTGAGAAAATGTTATGGTGTTGACATGCGACTTTATAGTTTATGGTGATGTTTTATGGGGTTATGAATACATAAACTATGTTTTTGGGGCATATGAGTAGCTATTTTCAACCATATTTTTATGATTTTATAGTTTTAACATTGATGATTTTTAATTTTTCAAATATAGAGGAGAATCATACAGATCACCTCAAGAATGTATTGGATTTGTTTAGGGATAATTATTTATATGGAAAGATTTCAATGTGTCAGTTTCAGACTCAGGAAATTCATTTTCTAAGTCATTTCACTTCAGAGAATGGTGTAATATTGGACATAGTTAAGGTTATTTTGGTTATAGTGTGGAATCCATCGAAGAAAATTTCCAAATTAAAGAGTTTTGTAGGATTGTATCGTTATTAAAATAGTTTTTCACTCTTTTTCTCTTTTATTTTAAATCTAATACAATTTTTTATAATGTATGGAATGTTTTTTATTTAATATTGGAGTTTCAGGATCCTTTTTTATGATTTAATGGAATGTTGATGAGTGATGTAGTTATGTGTCTTCTTAAGGAGGGTTTTCCTTTTTAGATCTACCAAGATGCCTCTCTTAGGGGTTTAAATGTTCCTCAAGGAAAGATAAATAAGATATTTTTTATGTATATTTATAGTTATGTCACCATGAAAATAATCATTCTACACTTTATTTGGATCATGAAACTATAGTGTGCATGCTAAATATTTGGTGGTATTATTTTCCTATGGCTTGTGGATTATTCTGATCATAATATGTTTCAGTATATATTTTTATCAAAATTAATTTAATTTATAATAGATATGGTGGGTTTAATATCTCAAAGATTATGATTTCATTATCACATATACCTATGCGAAGGGAAATATAGTGATTGAAACCTTGTGTCATAATTATTATGGCGAGAATACTCATTTAATGAGTGAAAAAAAGAAGGAAATATAGTTTTTGATGTATATTTATCTTGTTTATAATGATATGTATGATAGATTTTATCTTTATCATATGAATTTGGAATCTTAATTAATAAAATGGTAGAGGAGTCTCAGTTAGGATACCCTCAGTTGAAAGTTTGGAGAGACTGGATTATAAATAGTGATTCTTTGGATGGCTTGTTCAAGGATAAAAATCCTGAAGTGTTTATTCATGCGAAGTTTTTTATTCCCTAGTGTATCTAGGAAATAGTTATGAATGTGTTTTCTTATAGCTCCCCTACCCGTCTTTCCACCGGAACAGTGCTCAGGGGCAGAGTAACATAGAGTCTTAGGGGTGCCTCCCCATATTCCAAAGACTTCTAACTAGTAGAAAGGGTGTAACTAGGTGGTAATAGGGAGACTATACCCTAATATGGTATTAATGATAATAATGGACTATATAAATATAATAGTGGCTATAATACCTCAAAACAAGAAGACCAGTAACCTTTCATAGTAGAAGTATAAATAAACCATAACAATAATAATCAAAAAGTTCATACATAACATTTTCAAAATAAAATACCATTTGTAGATACGAAAACAAAACATTACATATCATATTAGGTGATACATGATTATATAAAAAAAGGGTCTCCCATGTCCAACATTAGTATATATATAATAATCATACTAAAAAAATAGAACTCAAAAGAAAACTCCAACTAATACAGGAACCTCTAATGTCCCTTTCCATCCATCCCATTAAAGAGGATCAACATGAATCACTAAGGTCCATCTTCTGGGATCAATCTATTACCTAATCATAATAGAATAACATCTACACGTTTTTTAAAGGGCCTCTATAGGGTATGATAATAAATCTTAGTAGGACACCACTAATAGGTTCTTATTTTACATCTTTGAAAATGTAGGTGTAATTAATAATAAATAAAATAGCACATGCACACCATTAAAATAAACTTCTTCACTTATGCTCAATATCCACAAAGAACAAATAACCTATTTTGGTCATCACTAGAATTACTTGTGCCCTTATATATATGTATGGAATAGTATTACACGTTTTCATATATATAAATACAGTGCTGAGGATATTTATCAAAACTCCCAAGTCATCCCCAAAGGAAAATGAATCATAGGATTACCCTCAGATTTCACCTCCAAATCATAACCTGACACCAGTTACCATTATGCTTGTCACTTGAATCCAAAAAGGAATTCCAAAAAAGTACCCATTCCCTCATACCTCGTCTTAGAAATAGAAACGACTCAAATCCAAACATACTGAGGCATAATGATGTCTATCGTCAAAAAATAATAATCATCAACTCAATAGTCGACATACCATGGAATGATGATATCCATCCTCCTAAATAATCATAGCCCAATTCCCTCAATATATGATTATCATTATCCCACAACTGAAGATCACATAACCATCAACCAATGGATCCTCAACAACCCCATGAATTTCTATAGCAATCACCGCCAACCTCACTAATGGTAAAAACCATCCTAAGATGCAACTGACGGAGGTCTCTACCCACACGAGTGGTCAACACCACCTCCTCATCTGAGTCAAATATCTTTTAAAAAGACTTCAATGGTGCATCAAAAAATCAATTTCAATAGGAATCACTAAAAAAGTACTTATTTCACATCATCCAAGAAACTCATTCCCCTTTGACCATGTCACTCATCCTGATGGTTAATACCATCTCAAATTCCTAGGACAATCTCTCAATCATGACAACCTCATCACCTAAAACTGATGACCACCTCTCCCAACCTATGACCAACATCACTCATAGAGCTCAGGCCTAACCCAAAAAAATAAACACATTCCCAAAATCCAAGTGGTCATCACCACCTAAATCCCCAAGCCAATCCGATCATGTTCCCATATAAAAATTATAAGTAATATAAATAATTCAATTATAAAAATAATCACACTCGACCTTATCTTCCAAAGTGGTCCAGTGCCTCATACAAGAATAATAATATTTTTAGTTATGGAGAATAATTCCTACATGAATATCATGTGTTTAATTTCTTAACTAATATAAATTCATTTAATTTTTAGGGTATCTATCAAACAACCCAAAAACTAACTCAAGAAAAAACCCTATAAAACACTTTAAAATAAAATTGAAATCCTGGAACCACCTACATCATATTGATTGACACTATCTCATCCTATATCAGCCTCTAACTTGAGCTTATTAAGAAAGTTTCTTTAGATGAACACCATAAAAATAGGGTAAAATAGATCCCATGGATTTAGAGAATCACATAGTGAGAGAATTGAAGAAAGGAAGGTATAAGATTAGAGGTCTTATAAATTCATTTCCAATGAGTATAATGAAGCTAAAATGATATCATTAACAAATAAGAACCCTTAATTTCTAGGGAAGGATAAAAATTAAGAGCTCCCCTATTCTATGCACATGGGTGTAGATGAAAAGAGGACGAATAAAAAAATAAAGTGGTGTGGAAGAAAATTAATTTCACCCTAATTATTGAACGACACAGTTTGGATAACTGTGTGCCAATCATGAGACACCTGCCATCAATAAACCACACCACACATGGTTGGCCCACACAATTTTACAAACTCTTCCCAAACAATGATTCAATTTTCTATTAAAACTATAGAATTCCCCACATGGCCATGAAATACCTTCTGTATGTTTCTTCATAACATGAATAGTGTATCAGGAGGTCAACAAGGTCACCCATGGTAGGATGCATAGTTTTTAAATACCATGTGCCTATATCTGGGCACCTAAAAAAGATGGGGTTTTAGCCTACAATGCACCCAAAACCCAATAAAAACCCAGAGGACCTTTTTGAGCATCAAACCCATCTAAAAGAAGTCCTTGGGTCGAAAAACACTTGAAATTAGTTTCCAAATATCAAAAGGAAGGATGGTCTGACCAACAAACACCAAAATTCAAAATATTTGAAGAATTCAACCAACTCAAAAAACCCAAGGCATCATAGTCTCCCAACATTAACATATCTCATCTCTGTGCTTTCAAATATTACTCATATATGGTACCAAACATACACATATCTTTAAAATAAACCCAATCCACCCCTTTCATAATGTCACAGGTCAAGCCTCTCAAGGCACTCTCCACCTTAGGAGTTACCTACCCGGTCACTTTGTAGAGAACCGAAACATGACGTACACGGGCATTACATTACTTTTTCAGAATACTTAGTATATAAAAAAAATAGACACACAAGGACCGTAATAGTTTAGTGTCTTTGGAAACTCGTAATATAATCTTCTAATCGTGGTGAACAATCATCATCATTCCCATAAAGATCATCCACTTTTCATTTCTTACCTAAAACCTTTATTTATATCCTGGGGAAAAGGAAACATAAAACGGGTGAGCTCAAATGATCAGTAAGCGTAAACAAATGAAATATCAATCACATAATATTCATAAGAACATAACATTTTGGAAATCTTAACCTGCAAAAGAGATCATAATTTCATAACATGGGAAAAATAATTGTAGTGAAATGTAATCCCAATAATCATAACTTAAAACATGAAACTTTGTGTTATACACACATAATCATAGAGAATCATTCCTTAGTAGTCAAGACTCATAGCCAAGATTATCATAGCAGACAAAGTCCATTTCTGAACCGAGTTCACTCCTCGTTTCAGTCCTGATTCACTGAACCGGATTAACATGCTGTTCCAGCAATGTATATCTCATGAGATTTAAATCTTTACCCAATGCATTGTAGGGAGATATAGGTCCAACCCATTTCATAATGATACCATTCTTATGTGTGCCACAAAAATAAAAAATCATACATCATTGCATAACCCATGTAATAAAAATGATATTCTTAAACATCGTGACATCATAAAACAATTCATATAAGATAAATAAATTAAGAAAAATAATTCCACCACAACATAATCAAATAAATGTAATAATAGGGATAGAAATAGAACCCTATCTTATCTTAGATGGAAAATAATTTTGACAAAACACTTGAACTCCATTCTTGAGGAAAATCTCCTTTCTACTTCAAAAACATTTTCCATTCTTAACATTTCATACAATTTTAAACTAAAAGAAGTTGATTAAAAATAAAATTAAAAACTTGTAAAGGAAGATTCATGGAAATAATGTTTTAAAAATCCATTCATGTCTTATTAGTTAAAAAAACATTCTTCTCATACTTAGGTTGGAAAAGTCAAAAAGTACCTCGTACGAAAAACGACAAAAGATTCCTTTAATATCTTTTACTAAAAACTCACCGAAGGGTGAAATTGGATTTAAACAATTTTAGGAGGATATAAATAATATTACATATTGAGGAAATATGGATGTGGATGATAAATATTCCTAGTAAATTCTGAAGTATAAACAATCTCGGATAAAAATTGAGATTGCAAGATTGTCCCTTACCTTAGGTCTGATTTGCTTCGTAAGTTTCCGAACCTCCTGTATAATGATTTAAATAATTTCATTGAATTATTAAAGAATAAAAATCATTTTTATGATATCATATATGGTTTACTTATGACTTTATATTACCCGTTCTTTTGTAAGTTCCATGTTAAAGTAGTGTTTTGGGTAAAATCGTTTCTTTTATCGTACGTGTTAGGACTTGTTGTTGTTGATATTATTAATACCTATATCAGGATTTACTTACTTCCAAAATGTAAAGAATTATTTATATATAATATATATTCACAATATACATATATATAATAGATCGATAAATGGAAATAAATACATCGCTCATGGAGACGGTAGGCCGTACGTACGCATGAACGCTGTTTTCCTTTCCATTTTGACATGAATAGAAGTAAGTAGATGATATATATATATATATACATAAATCCAGTAGCTTAATTATGTCATATATTTAATTATTATTCGTTATATATACCTTATAATCATTCTTGAATGGTTAATCATGGAAAATGAATCTCATCGCGTTCGAGGAGACGGTAGTCCGTACGTACACAAGAGCGATGATATCATTCCCATGATCATGGAATTGTATTTAAGTGTATGTATAATATTACAGAATCAATATCACTTTAAAATAACCATATATAGTTATTTATTTACACCATTATACCCATCCATGTAAGGTGGTGGTGGAAAAACTTATTTCACCACGGCATGGGGACGGTATTCCGTACGTACGCACGCGTGGTGATTTTGTTTTCTGTAGGATGGATAGAAGGTGAAATAGGGTTGTTTCATATTCATAATAACATATCAGTATATGATTGATACTGATCCTATTAATTTATAATGAAACAACTAAATAATAAGAAGTTTGAAGAAGAAAGAAACTTGAGAGAATCGAAAGAAGAAATTACCTATTCTTCGATGCACCTCCTTTAAGTCTTCTCTTAAGGAAGTACAGTTTGTCTTTTGAGAAGACCAGAACCTCCAGAATGTTTCTAGGGAAGTGGAGAAGTGATATGGTCAGGGTATGGCCGAGAATTAAGGCTCAAAATAGTGTGAAGAAGATAGGGAGGAGGTTCCCTTTTATAAGGAAGGAGAGGGGCACCTTTGGAATAACTAAAAATATTATTTTATTATAAAGTCATATTCGGTTTTTAATAGCTCCAAATTGAGTTATTTATAAGCTAATATGGGGATGGGTCCATAGAATCTCATCCAATTTAATTTAGACATGTTTAGGTATCTATTTTAACCTTATCATTTAGATTTAACTTTTAGTTAGATAATTTAACTTTTACCGTGTCTTCTTGTTTTCTTACACTATAAGGTTAATAAACTTACTATAACAAGCAAAAAGAACCCCAAGTTGTTTATTAATAATATATATAACCTTATATAAGTCATTTGGATGAACCTTATATTTTTAGGAATAAAATAACAATTATTAATATAATATTTTAAAAAAAACTATTTTATGTCAATTTTGACAATATATGGTAATTGATTTTTTTGAAAACAATAAAAGAAATATTAATTCGAAAAAATTATATTAAATAAATAATAACATGTCATATTAACATAGAAAATTATTGGAATTCATAAAAAGTCTCAAATTACATTTATATGGATATTTATAACATCAATTATGTCAATATTTTATTAATACTATAATTACTGCATTATCATTATGTCATAAGTAAATTAAATTATTTAAAGTCTAAAAATTTAAAATAAAATACCATTATGTAGGAAATATTTTTATATTTCTAATGAATATTTATAGTAGAATTTATCGTATGTATAACCCTATATTAAAAATGATTTACTTATTAAACATTGATTTTAACTATTTTAACCCTTCTTTAAATAAATTAATATTAAATGTCCTAATCTAATCCAAGTGGGCCTAAATGGATATATTTTATTCCTAAGGTTGTTTTTGGTCGAATTAAACTTATCAAATAGAATTAGGACATGTGTTAGGGTAATAATAATATCATTTTTACCCTTAATTACCCTATTTACTTTTAACTGTGGTAAATAAAAGTAAAAAGTTATTATTCACCAAAAATTATTTTCATCTCATTGAACCACATTTTACTTACTGAAATCAACTTTGTCTCTGTGATTTTTGAAATTACATTCACAAAAGTGGTAAAATTATGTTTTATCTAAATTTTCAAATTCTCCTAGGAGGTGGGTAAAAGACAGTCAAAAGTTCAATAAAATTTTTATATATCTAAAATTATTATAAAATGACTTCAATGGATTGAATTGAACTTATATAGGTATTTTGTATCAATTTTGACATAAAATAAATTTAAATAAATTAAATTATTACTTAAATAAAAAGTCGGTTTTTAAATAGTAACCCAGTGTTTTCACTATTCATCAAAAATTGAAATTTTCAGAAAAATACCAAAATTTCACCCTAGGATAATTTCGATATTCCAAATCCAAAAATAAAGTCAATTTTGGAAAATAAAATTTACAAAATTTCAGAAATTGTGTATTACATTCATGACGGCTAGTTTATATAACATATTGTTGTTTAGCGAAACTCGGTATTATGTACAACACACACTATCGTGGACGGTCGCGATTGCGTGTAATGCAAGCCAAGTCAGGGATGTGTGTTGTGCACGCTCCTTTTGGTGTAGCGTACACCACAAGAAATGAAATTAAAAAGAATTGTTTTCATAAATTCTCAGAGTGTTACATTCTTCCCCCCTTAAAATGAATTTCGCCCTCGAAATTCGTCAGGGTTATAAAAGTTTTACTACTCGAAAGTTTCTTTAATAGAAACCCACATCGTAAAAAGGAATACCAAAACATGGCTTTATAAACTAAAGTATGAAATGTAATGGTTACCCAAATTAACTAATCATTGGGTTTCCACATAGGAGAACATAGGTGAAAATATGGAAATGGAAGAGAAATCTAACCGTCATGTTCAGATGGAGAGTGGTAGATAACATGGCTATGAAAAATCCATAAATATGTGATGATCTAGGGTACCATATGATTCATCGGATATAAGGGCACTAGGAAAACATTTTTGGTTTTCAAGATCATTTCCCTAAAGTTAAAGAATTTTAATTAGAATGAATACTTACTTTATTTTGGTACAATTTTACTATTGTTCTTGCTTTGAACAATTTCCACTTCATATCTTAAAGAAATGAAGTTGAATTTGTTATTCGTGAAGTATTAACAGATCATGTGATATAATGATGGGCCATTCCATCTGTTTCAAACAAAAGGTTAGCAAAAGTTATCAAATATATATAAGTCCATCTATGGTGAGGTTAATCATATACGATTGCAAAAATGAACGTATAATTCATATATCATACCTCTTAATAAAATAAAACTAGTTTTTACTAACCAGGGGCTTCCTATAGGCCAGTGGTAGGCGATAAAGGCCTTCCGCACTTCAGTTGTGGGTTCGATTCCCACAGCCATGTCCGACGCGATGGGATGTCGTCCATCCTGCAGGTTGTCCTTTTTCTAAAACTACATTACTATAACATCCCATCAATAATATCAAAAAAAGTTCTATCCTTAAGCAATACTAACTTATGTCCATCATAATTCATTCCAATCATTAGGATTATCTAAAATACTTTTTTCCAAGTTCATAGTATAAAGAACCCAATTACAAGATATGTCATCTACCGAGAATGTGAATACCATCATTTATCCCCCATATATCATATGATATATCTTGTTGGTCAAATTTCAAACATTTGAATAACTTAATCATTTATTCTCTTGAAAAATGAATACCCATTGAACCTTAGTGAAAACATGAATGCTGTTAAATTTTAACACTTTCCACATACCAAAATCCCAAAAATTCTATATACTCAAACCATAATATAACTTAGTCCTTATATCAGTCATGAGCTCATGAATACTGCCAAGCAATTAATTTTCTCCTTATCCCTTCATTATGAACATATCATCTTTTTTTCGAAAAATATCTTAATCACTTTCCATGGTTACCAGTACCATAAAATTATTGAAAACCACAATAGACCAATACATAAATATTCCAATATTCCATGATACTATATACAACATTTTTTTGGAATCCAATTACATAAACACTTAATCAATCCACCACATCGTTGTCATATTCAACATCGCCAATAGTGATCGTATGTTACATCCCTTTGTCCTTTTCCTTAATTGGTTGCTCATGTCGATCATCATTAACCCTGGGATTAGGGAATTTGTTATCATAATGCCCCATTTCCTTGCACTTGAAGCATTGAAGCGTTGGTGGAGAGTTATCTGTAGTCTTTTATCTATTCACATCATTAGCAACCTTTTTCCCATAACTTCGACAATCAACTGCTCAATGACCTTCTTTTCCAAACATAAAGCATTTTCTAGTACCTTTTAGGCAATCTCCACTATGATTCTTTCCACACTTTGAGCATAAAGAAACATTCATCTTCTTTTCACCATTGTTCTGAGATTTCTCCTTGAACTCCATCTTTCATTTCTTGTCAAAACCATGAGATGGATATGTTACACCAACTTCCAGTTCTACCATGATAGCACAACACACAATTTCTTCATAGCTACTGAAGTCTCTTATAGATAATGCCCTTCGAAGACTTGGTTTTAAGCCATTGAAAAATTGATCAACTTTACTTTCAGGTTGGATGATAAAGCCAGATGCATACCTTAAAAGTCTTGTAAAATTCACTTCGTATATACCAACAGATTCATTATCCTTCTACTTAAGCTCAAGAAACTCCTGTTCCATCTTTGTTTGAAGAATACGAGGGAAGTACTTACTGAAAAGAAAGTTCTTGAACTCGTCCCATTCCATGGACTCAATTTCATCTCTTTGCCTCGTGTTCTTAATAATATTCCACCATTGATCAACATCACCTTCCAAACGATATACTGCTAAGATGAATTTATCATGCTCAGAACATTGTAGAACTGAAAATATCTTTTCAGTAGTACTGATCCATTTTTCAGCCACTAAGGGATCAAAAGACCCGCAGAATGAAGGTGGAAGCTGCCTCATGAAGGATTCAATAGAATGTTGCTCCTTTCTCTAGTCATTTTGAAGTCCAGAATGATTTATAGCTTGTGTAAGTATAGAAATACGATTGTGCACTCCATCTCCCATGACATTGGTTTGGTCAGTAGGAAAATCATTGCATTGTCCATTACATTGATCAACACGGTTCCTTCAGGTTCCAACCATCGTCTAAAACCCAAAAATAATAATGTGAGAGGAAAATACCATGCTAGGGAAAACAACATAATAAAGGGGGAGTACCTTCAATATCTAATATCTTAGGTTTAATTCTAAGATCGTTACCGTTGTTCTAGGACTATATCCTATGTGTATACTTATCCTTAGGGACATCCCAAGACATACCTTAGAAATATCTCTAGGGATCTCACTAACATTTTCACATCCTAGTTTCCAAAGGTTGACTAAAACTTTTCTCTGATACCAACTGTAGAGACCCGAAACATGAAGTACATGGGAATTACATTACTTTTGCGGAATACTAAGTACATAACAAAAATAGACACACAAGGACTATAATAGTTTAGTGTATTTGGAAACTCATAATATAATCATCTAATCGTGGTGAAAGATCTTCAATATCTCCCATAAATATCTTCTAATTTTCTTTTCTTACCTAAAACATTTATTTATATCCTAGTTAAAAGAAAACATAAAAGGGGTGATCTCAAATTCTCAGTAAGGGTAAACAAAAGAAATATCAATCACATCATATCCATAAGAACATAACATTTTGGAAATCTTAACCTGTAAAAGAGATCATAATTTCATAACATGGGATAAATCATAGTAGTGAAATATAATCCCAATAATCATAACATAAAACATGAAACTTTTTTGCATACACACATAATCATAGAGAATAATTTCTTAGTAGTCAAGACTCATAGCCAAGAATATCTTACCAGACAAAGTCCATTTCTGTACCGAGTTCACTCCTCGTTTCAGTCCTGTTTCACTGAACCAGATTAACCTGCAATTCCAGCCCGGTCTACATTATGAGATATAAATCTTTACCCAATGAATTATAGGGAGATATAGGTCCCACCCATCTCATAATGATACCATTTTTTTGTGTTCCACAAAATCAAAAATCATACATCATTGCATAACCCATGTAATAAAAATTGGATTCTTAAACATCGTGACATCATAAAATAATTCATATAAGATAAAGAAATTAATAAAAATAATTCCATCACAACATAATTAAATCAATGTAATAATAGGGATAGAAAGAGAACCCTATATTATCTTATATGGAAAATAATTTTGATAAAACACTTAAACTCCATTCTTGAGGAAAATATCCTTTCTACTTCAAAAACATTTTCCATTCTTAAAATTTCATACAAATTTAAACTAAAAGAAGTTGATTAAAAATAAAATTGAAAAATTTTAAAGTAAGCTTCTTGGAAATAATGTTTTAAAAATCCATTCATTCCATATAAGTTAAAAAAACATTCTTCTCATACTTTTGTCGGAAAAGTCAAAAAGTACCTCGTACGAAAAACGCCAAAAGATTCCTTTCATATCTTTTACTAAAAACTCACCAAAGGGTGAAATTGGATTTAAACAATTGTAGGAGGATATAAATAATATTAAATATTGAGGAAACTTGGATGTGGATGATAAATATTCCCAATAAATTCTGAAGTATAAACAATCTCGGATAAAAATTGAGATTGCAAGATTGAACCATACCTTAGGTCCTGTTTGCTTCGTAAGTTTCCGAACCTCCTGTATAATGATTTAAATAATGTTCTTGACTTATTACAGAATAATAATTACTGTTATGATATCATATATGGTTTACTTATGAATTTATTTTTCCCGTTCTTTTGTAAGTTCCCTGTTAAAGTAGTGTTTTGGGTAAAATTGTTTCTTTTGTCGTACGTGTTTGGACTTGTTGTTCTTGATATTATTATTACTTATATAATGATTTACTTACTTCCATAATGTAATGAATTATTTATATATAATATATATTCACAATATACATATATATAACAGATTGATAAATGGAAATAAATACACTGTTTATGGAGATGGTAGGTCGTACGTACGCATGAACGCTGTTTTCCTTTCATTTTTGACTTGACTGGAAGTAAGTAGATGACATATATATATATATATGTATACATAAATAAAGTAGCTTAATTATGTCATATATTTCATTATTATTCATAATATATACTTTATAATCATTCTTGAATGGTTAATCATGGAAAATGAATCTCATCGCGTTCGTGGAGACGGTAGTCCGTACGTACTCATGAGCGATGATATCATTCCCATGATCATGGAATTGTATTTAAGAGTATGTATAATATTACGGAATCAATATCACTTTACAATAACCATATATAGTTATTTATTTACACCATTATACCCATCCATGTAAGGTGGTGGTGGAAAAACTGATTACACCATGGTGTGGAGACGGTATTCCGTACATACGCACGCGTTGTGATTTCGTTTTTTGTAGGATGGATATAAGGTGAAATAGGGTTGTTACATATTCATAATAAGATATAATTATATGATTGATACTGAGGTTATTACTTTATAATGAAACAACTAAATAAGAAGAAGTTTGAAGAAGAAAGAAATTTGAGGGAATCGAAAGAAGATATTACATCTTCTTCGATGCACCTCCTTTAAGACTTCTCTTAAGGAAGTAGAGTTGGTCTTTTGAGAAGAAAAGAACCTCCATAATGTTTCTAGGGAAGTGGAGAAGAGATATGGGAAGGGTTTGGCCGATAATTAAGGCTCAAAATGGTGTGAGGAAGAGAGGGAGGAGGTTCCCTTTTATAAGGGAGGAGAGGGGCACCTTTGGAATAACTAAAAATATTATTTTATTATAAAGTCACATTCAGTTTCTAATAACTCAAAATTGAGTTATTTCGAAGCTAAGGTGGGTATGGGTCGAAATCCTCTCATCCAATAGGATTTATACAAGTTTAGTTATCTATTTTAACCTTATCAGTTAGATTTAATTTTAAGTTAGATAATTTAACTTTTACCGTGTCTTCTTGTTTTCTTACACTATAAGGTTAATAAACATACTATAACAAGCCAAACGAACCCCAAGTTGTTTATTATTAATATATATAACCATATCTATGTTATTTCGTCGAAACATAGATTTTTAGGAATAAAATAACAATTAATAATATAATATTTATTTTAAAAACTATTTTATGTCAATTTTGACACTATTTGGTAATTGATTTTTGTGAAAATAATAACAGAGAGATTAGTTAGAAAAAAGATAATTAAATAAATACTAACATGTCATATTAACATATAAAAATATTTTAATTCATAAAAAGTGTCAAATTACATTTATTTGGGTATTTATAACATAAATTATGTCAATATTTCATTAGTAATATAATTACTGCATCATCATTATGTCATAAGTAAATTAAATTATTTAAAGTATAAAAATTAAAAATAAAATTATATTATGTAGGAAATCATTTTATATTTCTAATGAATATTTATAGTCAAATTTATCTTATGTATAACACTATATTAAAAATGATTTACTTATTAAACATTGATTTTAACTATTTTAACCCTTCTTTAAATAAATTAATATTAAATGTCCTAATCTAATCCAAGTGGGCATAAATGGACATATTTTATTCTTAAGGTTGTTTTTGGTCGAATTTCATTTATCCAATATAATTAGGACATGTTTTAGGGTAATAATAATATCATTTTTACCCTTAATTACCCTATTTACTTTTAATTGTGGTAAATAAAAGTAAAAAATTTACTATTCACCAAAAATTATTTTCATCTCATTGAACCAAATTTTAATTAATGAAATCAACCGTTTCTCTTGGATTTTTGAAATTCCATTAACAAAATTGGAAAAATTAAGTTTTATCTAAATTTGCAAATTTTCCTAGGAGGTGGGTAAAAGACGGTCAAAAGTTCAATAAAATTTTTGTATAACTAAAATTTTTATAAAATGACTCCAATGGATTGAATTGAACATATATAGGTATTATGTATCAATTTTGACATAAAATAAATTTAAATAAATTAAATAATTACTTAAATAAAAAATCGGTTTTTAAATAGTAACCTAGTGTTTTCACTATTCGTCAAAAATTAAAAGTTTTTAGAAAAATACCAAAATTTCACCATAGGGTATTTTTGATATTCTGAATCCAAAAATGAAGTCCATTTTGAAAAATAAAATTTACAAAATTTGAAAAATTGGGTATTACTCTTCATAACGACTAGTTTATATAACATATCATTGTTTAGCGAAACTCGGTATTATGTACAACACACGCTATCATGGAAGGTCACGATTGCGTGTAATGCAAGCTAAGTCCGGGATGCGTGTTGTGTAGGCTCCTTTTGGTGTAGAGTAAAATACAAGAAATGTAATTAAAAGGAATATTTTTCATAAATTCTCAGGGTGTTACACTCTTCCCAACCAAAAACATAAATTATTCGATGGTCCTTCGACCATCCATAGACTCAAAAGTTACCGCATGATGCATCGTCACTCCTACACCTCATCATGTTATCAAATCATACCCATGCCACATCTGACACCAATTATGTCCCACATCTCACCTGATTCCCATATTACTACACATATCTTGTAAAATCCGCATCATATATAAATATTAATTCCCACATAGAGTTGTTTTGATGCCTATTCATCTCATACAAGCCATGTTTCCATTAATACCCATAATAAATCCATGTTCAATTCAACTACAATATATATGTATATATATATCATGTATTTATGATGTTTCCAACCTACTAATCAGTGATTGGTTAGTCCAAAACGAACTGGGAACCTTGTGCACCCAAACATGTTCATGCTAATAAAAAGGTAAAATTCTAAAAAATCACAGCAATCACACCTGTGGAATGCCTATAACTATAGTCAGCTCCCCATCCCACTCTTCACCTTGAAAATCCACTGCATGAAGTTGTTCTAAAACCATACTACTGAAGGCCTGGCCTCCCTATGGATCTTCTCTAGCTACCACCCACTGACCTCACTGCTGAGTCCAACTGTCTCTTCCCTAACCTTTTCATGAAGCTAAATCCCAACTACTAGCTCTAGGTACCAATCCTGGTCTGAGCTCAGATCTAGGAGTCTACCCCTGTCTCTGGATACCGACTGTCTGAGAAGGATTCATGCTGAATATCTCAAGATACCCAACATGGATGAACTATCGACAGCCCTTCAGTGCCCAATAACACTACATCTGAAAATTTCTCAGCTACTCGAACTAGGAACAAACAATCAAAGACCCACTCCTATTTGGCCTACTTGAATATCCCACCTGAAATCCCAACTAAGATTCAACACTACCTCACTTCATTCTATCAATGGTACCACCTCTAACATTATCTAATGCCATCACCCAGATTTAGTATGACCAACCTATTAGTTTACCCTTAGTCATCAACATGTGGTTCACGCCCCCTGAGAATGAGGCCAACCTAAATATGTTTACCTGCATCTTGATGGTGTGTTGTAAATTTTCCTCAAAACTCCTCACTCTCTAATTTTCATTTCCTACCATACCGGGTATGAAGCAAGAATTTTTTTAAAGTAGCTAAATAGTACAGGATAGACATGTATCCATATAGAAGGTTTATGAACTCTTGAGATCCATCCATCATCAACATCTCCAGAAAGAGGTTCTTGAAGAATCTGGGATCAAAATATTTCCAGGATTGTCCCTCATGTCTATCTTCCTTGACCTAAACATCCCAGTATATCTTTTACAATCCTACGTGCATGTACATCGCCAACTTAACCATTCAGCCTTGGGGTGTCTCGATCTAGTCAATGATTGTCTGGACCAACTCGATCTAGTTCTCAGTTTATTGTGGTCCACCCTCACCCTGAAATAGTCAAAATTTCTATGACTAGAACTCCTAAGTTAGGTATTCCATCGATGGATCAACTCCTTGAGATCCCCTATAGATGCCATGTATGACATGTACCAGGCTCTCCTTGAGCAGCTTGTTAGGCCATGACCGAAAATCTAAAATATCCTACTAGTGTCCCACCTATACAGAATCCTGTACTTGTTCTTGTACCAATGTCACATGATCTACCCAACCCTCTAGGGACTCATTCTAACAGATAGGGTCCCCATCCCATGAACACTCATGCATCACCAATTCACCACCCTCCATGGACTCCATTATAAGTCATCTAGGTGGAATCCAGATTAATATTGATAAAATGGAAAAGCTTCCACAATTATATATATATATATAATAATAGATAAGGAAATAAATAATATGAAGTGATGTCTGACTACCCTTACTATCTTCTACCAAACCATGTCACATGACATCCGACCTCATGGCCCCATACCGACCCATATTACAGACATGTTTGAAAAGTGATTCAAACTCATGGTATCGTTCCTATACCCATCAGAGTTAGGAATTAGGTATCATCTATCCCCATGGACCCTCATATTTTCATAATAGGGTCCGGAATCACACAAAATATATGTTAGATTAGTAGAATTCCACTAAAGAGACTATACAGAAAATAATATTTATTTTCTTTGTTGAGACATTATGTTTCTCACCCATATCATCATCCCTGCCTACCCATATCAGGTTTAGGCTCATATATCCCATGAATATCATATCACATAACATAAATATCTCATTTAAACTACACGATGAGGATGGAAGAGTATAATTATACGAAATACAGTTTATGTAGGATAACACTGTTTAGATTACTTAGTTCTCACATTAAACAACCCATCCCCACTTAGAACAATCTAGGTTCCCAATGATGATAACAAAAAAAGACAAAATATATTTTCCAAAAATACTATCATAAATCCAAATCATACATTCCTTCCATATATTTCTAATGGAAAAATCCATGTAATAATAACCATCACACCCAAGTGTGATAATAGAGGTGGAAATCAAATCAACTATAAAAAGTGAAAGAAATAACATTAATTTCCAACCCCTAGAAGCATGGTATGTCTTCAACGCAAGGGGATCCAATGACCCAAACATGAGCTATGTTCTGAGTTCCGACTATAACCCAGTATTCAGTCTACCATAACCCAAATAGTATAACTAATAAATAATAAAATCAATTTATATCATTAATATCTAGTCAAATGTTGCTAATAATTCCTAATCAAGAATCACTATGATACCATTTGTAGCACCTGAACTATCTTTCCACCTGAACAGTAATCACGGTCAATGTTCCAAAGGGCCTTAGGCATGCCACCCTATACACCAAAGTTTACCGAATAGAAGCGACAATGCAAAGAGGTGATAGTGGGGAGACTATACTCTGAGATGGTGATAATAATAATAATGGCCTATATAAATATAACAGTAGAAGAATGACCATAAAATGAAAAGATCAGTAAGAAAATATAGTGGAATCACAAATAGACATCAAATATAATAATAAAGAAGTATTAACATTACATTTTTAAAATAAAATAACATTTTTAGACACTAAAACATACCGTTCCATATCATATCAAGTCATACATGACAATAATAAGAAAGGGACACTTGTGGCTAACCACAATATATAGATATAATAGTATTTCTAAAACAAATAGAAACTCAAAAGAAAACTCTGGCGGATATAGGAACCTCAAAGGTGACTTTCTATTCATCCCAAGAAATAGATCAAACATGAATAACTAAGGTCCATCTCTTGGTATCATTCCCTTACTTGATCACAAGAGCATAATGTCTACACAAATTTTGAAGTCCATGTGTAGTGTGTGATAATAAATCTCAATAGGCTAGCACTAATGTGTTTCTATCTTACATATGAAATAATGAAGGTGTAACTAATAATAAATAAAAAAACACATTCACATCATTGAAATAACATATTTCACTTTTCCTCAATAACTGTAAGGAATCAATCACCTTCTTTGGCAGTCACTGGTATCCCAGGTGCCCCTAGTTATATATATGGAATATAGTGACACATCTTCACATATATAACTATAGTGGAGAGGATCATTATCAAAAATACAAAGGAATCCCCAGATAAAAATACATCACAAGTGAACTGTGAGGTTCCGTCTCCAAATCATAACCTAACACCTAGTTTAATCAAGCATATCACCGCCATCCAAAAATGGAATTCCAAACAACTACATGGTCTATCAGACCTCATATTAGAAACACCATCAGCTTGAAGCCCGATTTCCTAAGGCATAATTATATTTGTGATCCATAAATAATCATCGTCATCTCAACAACCGACCTCTAGAGGAACAATGATACCCATACTCCCAATTAATCATGTCCTAATGAACTTAAAATATGGAGAGCCTCAACACCCAATGGATTGTAGCATCAATATCAATCGATGGATCCTCACCATCCACATGGATTTCTATGGAAATCACCTCAAACCTCACTGATGGTAAACACCATCCTAAGAAGTAACTAATAGAGGCATCTACCCATATGAGTGGTGAACACAACAACATCGTTGGTGTCCTATTTGTGTGAACATGACTCCAACAGTGTGTCCGTAAATAGAAATGAGTGATAATCACAAAAAAATTACTTAATCCACTTCATCCTAGTACCTCATCCCCCTACCAACATGTTTCTTATCTTAATGGTCAACAAAAAATCAATGTCCTAGTCTATGCCCTCAATCATTATGACCACTTTTCCTTAAAACAAAAAGCACATCACCCAACTAGTGATCAATATCGCCCATAGAACCTAGGACTCACACAAGCTGAATAACGTATCACCACAATCCAGGTGGTCATCACCACCTCAATCCATAGACAAAGACCATCTTGTTCCCATGTAACCATTATTTGAAATATAAAAAATTAAATTTTAAAAAATAAACCTACCTGACCTAATCTGTGCAATTTGTTTGAAGCCTCTCACTAAGATTACACTATTTATAGTCTATGTAAATCATGACCATAGGAATCACATGTGATCAATTTTACAATTAAAATACATTGATTAAATTATTAGTGTCTCTCTTAGACAAACCAACGACATTATTAAGAACACCCCCCCAAAAAAACCCTGTAAAATCAAAGAGAATGCTAGGGATAAACTACCCCATACAGGTAGACACTCTCTCTTCTGATATCAGACAATAAATTAAAAAGATTTAAAAGAATTTCGTGTTTTTGATAATGTAAATGAAAATAAGGTAAAATTACTTTCATGTATTTAGTGCACTATATGTTGAGAGCAATTAAGAGAGTAAGGTATATGATTAAAGGTCTTACCAATGCAGTTCCAACAAGAACAATGAAGCTCAAATCAAATCTCAGATATAGAAGAACCCTCAATGCCGAGGGTAGGAAGAAAATGAGGAGGTACATATGTTTTATACAGGGGGAGAAGAAAAAATGTGGATGGAAACAAAAAGGTGGTAGGGGAATCAAAGTAATTTCACCCCAATAAATGATCCCCATGGGTTTTCCACATGGTTTTCCTAACCATGTGCCAACCGTGCATCACCCAATATCTAGGCACCACACCACACACAATTGGCCCTCACAGATTTCCAAATGATGCAAAAAAACTATGTGAATCCTCTGATAAAACAATATAATGGACCACAAGGCTGTTCACCCCTTTTTCATAGTTTTTCAAACCGTACATAGTGAAGAAGGATGGTCACACGGGTACCCCTGGGAGGCTACATGGTATTTCTAAATCAATAACCTCGGTTTGTATACCCTAAAAAGCTATTTATTCAGCCTCTGACACACCTGAAACCTACTAGAAACCCAGAGGAACATTTAGAGCATTAAACCCATCTCAAAAAAATTCATTAGGTCAAAAGAAATATCAGAAATATGTTCCTAAGATCAAAAAGAAGGATGGTATAACCACCAAAATCCAAAATTAAAATGGGTTTTGGATTTAGACCCACTCAAAAAGACCCAGACATTAAATTAATAGTTCATATTTTGTAGTGTATATGGATATTGGAATGATAAATCATACATTGCAGTATCAGTTTTAGTGGTATGGTATGAAGAAAGTGGCACATGTGTTTACATTTGGATGTCCTATATGCCAACAAGTAATAAGAATACATTATGTTCTGACATGAATGTTTCATTCCTTGTAAAATTTTTAGTGGTAATTGGAGAAAATTTCAATGGATTTTATTATAGGTTTTCCTCATACCTTGAGATGGTTTGTTTCCATTTATTTAGTTACAAATATATTGGTGAAGTTATCTAATTTTATAATAATTATGTAGTATATTTTAGTGGATATTTTGGTGAAATTTTTTGTGATATAAATGGAGAATCATCAAAGAGTTATATTTATGATATTGTCTCATCATGATTATCAAATTAGATTATTAATATGAAAACAATTGTAGTGTATCTTCAACACCAAGTTACACCTTCTCATCGTATTTAACCTATAGATTGAAAGACAAACTAAAAAAATGATATAGGAATTATCATAAATTCTTATAGAATGTATCTTCAATTTTATAGGATCTTAGGTGGACTATTTGTAAGACAACATAAATTATAATACTTTGAATTTATAATATTTTTTTTACACATGTCACTAAATAAAAATTTATCCATGTTACAATTAAAATATGTCCATTGTAAAATAAACATTGAATTAACGGGTATACATAGAAGTAATTATATTAGTAAATAAATAAAAATAATGGAAGAAATAGAATCAAGTAGATGAAATATTCCATATGAGCTTCATTTGTCTGATTTAGGAAGGGAGGTGGCTAATTTAAGGGTTTCCCAAGACCAAGACAAATAAGAAATCCAATAAGTATGTCTTGAGAGAAATAGTTTATTGGAAAAGTTCAAGCTCAAGGAAATCGCTAAGAGATCCATCCTAGCTATATCAACACCTCTGAAAACCACTCCTGATTATCTTACCCTTATTCCATATGAATAGGTGTTTGGGAGATTCATAAGTATATGTTAGGATTATATAAACATGAAATTACTAAAGTAATGAATTATATATTTTATACAATTAACTTTTTTAATAAAATTTACTTTTATAAAATGAATTTAAGTAAATAATAAAATTAACATTTATTAAAAATTAATTAATGAAATTTAATTAATGATTACTAAACCATTAAAAAATCATAAATAATTGAAAATTAAATAATGTATGATATATTTTTAGAAGAATTGAACTTTTCTAAATATTTTTTTTAATAAATTAAATTATTATTATTTTCAATATTTTCATAAATATTTGAATTTATAAAAAAATATATCAACACTTATTTAATTGATATGTAATGTAACTAATTCCTAAAGTCAATAGACATCTCAATCTTCCAGGTTGTATTAAGTGTAATATTATGTAATAAATTATGTATTAATGTGTAATAAAGAGAAGAGTCATTATAGTTGGTATCAAAGGAAAAGTTTTGTTATTTTTGGGATTAGGAATAGTAAATTAAAGAGAAATACTTAGGGATAAGACTTATTATAACAAAAAATCCCTATATTTTGGTATCTATAGAGTAATTGGTTTATCCAAAAAATGAATTCCTATTTAGATACTATAATTTGATGTGGTGCTGACACAGTTGTACCTAGGGGTAAAAACTCTAACAAGGTGTTCCTTGCCTCACTTGGTGTATGTTGATACATGAAAATGGATCTTACTATGCACATGGTTTTGAAATCCTGAGGGACATGATTTTTTAAATTCATAAACACATTATGAACCATTATTAATAGAAGAAATTTCCATAAGAATATATGTTAGGAAATAGATCATTGATAACTTGGATTGAATCTCAGAAATTCATACGCCAAGAAATAAATATATGTTTAAAGTTGTCCTTTTAAATTCACCAAATTCAAATTTTTTTGTTTAATAGTTTAAATATACTCATCCCTAATTTAACTTCTATTCTATAAAATGTCCAAAAATAGGAGGAATCAGGTAAACAATTTATGTGAAGGGAAATGTGATTAATTCCAAAAATAGATGCACAATTAGATGGTGGATCATGTTTCCAATGATTTTATTAAGAAAAACAGTTATAAAATATAGAAATTAAAAACTAGAAATTTTTTGAATGCCCAAAATTTCAAGGAAGAGAAAGATGATGTCTCTAATAAGTTCATCAGATAAAAGTGATGAGGTACAAAAGACACAATTTCCATTGTTCAAAAAGTGTGGGAATAAGAACCAAGGGGAATGTCACAAAGGAACTAGGAAATGTTTTAAGTACATAAATATAGGGAATAAGGTATAAAATTTCCATGAAAAAATGGATAAGGTGATAAATGGAAATAATTTTCAATCTAATTAACCTTGTACTATTCTATGTCATAAGTATGAAGAAGTTGGTCATAATCCATGACAATGATCTATTCAAAGGGTTGGGAATCATAATGAGAATAAACCATATCTAAGAACAAGGGAATATGGAAAGTCATATGCTAAGATAGATCATGATGATTGATTTAAATGTAAACTATACTCAATAATTGGGCATTTCATGTTGTATTTCAATTGATTCCCGAATATAATTTCTTGTAATTTTTCTATGAACATCGATTCACCACCTAAAATGATTTTATATCACGAGGGAAAACTTATATGAATATGTATCACATGTTTATGTTTTTGAAAATGTTCATCTTGAAAATAATATCAGTATCTCTTTGGTGGAATTTGATGCAACTCTGTGTATGGATTTTCATTCCCCATATAGATCCAACAAAAATATATGTGGGAAGGAAATCACCCTCCATATAATGAAACAACCCTCCATTTTGTACAAGTGAAAGTATAAGGATAAATCTTCTTTAGAACCAACATCTCAAGCATGGATATTATTTCCCTATGAGAAAGAGTATCTTTCTCAAATTATTGATTCTAATGAAAGAACCATCCTCAAAGACATTCTTACTTTGAGGGAATAAAGGGTTCATATGCCCAAGTGATTTAACATGGGGTTCACCAATTTTCTTCATCAAGAAGAAGGATATGCCAATGTTCCTTTTCATTGATTAACATGAGCTCAACAAGATAATGATAAAGAAAAATTATACTCTTCCAAATATTGAGGACTTTTTTGATCAATTATGTGGACCATAATAGTTCACTATGGTGGATTTACGGTTTGGATATTAAAAAGCTAGGGTGAAGAAGGAGGATATCCACAATATTGCTTTTTGTAGAAGGTATGGGCAATATGAGTTCATATTAATTCCATTCAGACTCACTAATTCTCCATAAATATTCATTTAATTGATGAATTGAGTCTTGTTATATAAATATAAGAGATGGTAGAGCTGGTTAAGCATGGGAAGAAAGAGGCGAACCCTAGATCGGGTGATCAAGAGGGAAAGAAATATGTGACTCCCACTGAAAGCTCAGGTGATTAGAAACATGATGTTTATGTCCGGAACAATGAGCTCTTTCAACTCAAGAGAAAACTCATCTAGAGGAAGGAGGACTCTTCTCCCATCACGGTCCCACAGAAGAATTTTGCAAAGGAGGTTAAGTCTACTTCCTCTCAGTCATTTACTGGTTCTGATATTTCTTCACCTAGAAGAATAATTAGATAAGGGAAGATTTCAAATGTATTGTCTCATCATGATGATATTAAGGAGAGATTCATCCTTTGAAAATACTATTTTATTGCATGTGTTTTGGTCCTGAAAGGTGAACAAATTTGGAAATTTCAAGATTTCATTTGATGTATTTCAGATGCATGGGGATTTTATGATTAGAGTATGGTTACCATTAGACAAGGCTAATATCACATTATATTCCCCTCTGATGATTTCCAGAGGTTTTCTTGGAGTATGGGTTCTATTTTATTGAATCACGGGTTTCTCAGAATCCAAGAATGGAATAGAAACATTGTTCTTGAAAATTTCAGGACCACCTTTTCTCAGGTTTGGATTCATATACTTAAGATCAAAAGGATTTACAAGCATCCAAGGATTATATAGGAAAAAACTTCCATGATTATACATCCCATTAGGATGGATAATCAAACACACAATCCATGGTTTTAACATTACACCATAATCTTTGTGTATATTTATATTTCCACTATATTAATAGAGTGTGTGGTCCTCACAACGAAGGATGATAGTATGAAACTTGGAATGAAGTATAGAAGGAAACCAACAATTTTCACTAATTTTAGGTTTTATGGTCATCTTATAGCTGAATATAGAAGGGATGCGGAATGATACTTTTCCAAAATTAGCGGCATGGTGTGGGTTTTAGTATAAATAGGAAGGGGAAGGCCCCACCATTTGAGCCTCAATCCAATGTGGCTGACCATTTAGGTGTTGTCACCAAGGACACTAGAAATATGGATCATACCCGTGAGCATGTGAAACCAGTCTCTGAGTCTAATTTGAGGAATTATAGCATGAAGTAGCGAATGTTATTACAAATGAAGATCATACATTACCTTCTTGAGAATCTGGTATGCATGCTGAGGCTATTCGGGATGATAATCACAACAAGTCTGAGCATGTCATGGCTAATGAAGGATGCAGGCTGCCTGATAGAGAGACTCAACTCGCACTAGTTCCGTGCACCAAGGAAATTCCTTATAAGGATGTGGATTAATGTCCCTTAAAGGCCAACATTGAAATTCATAAAGAGTAATCTGATTATATTTCATGGCTTGTGATAGAATCCACAAACCATGTATCTCAGGATAATAGAATTGATGGGGTTGGAAAAAATGCACAACCTGCTGAAACTATATCGGTTACCCAACTTGGGTCTAGGATAGAGTTAGGAAAGTGTAACACCCTGAGCTTCCACGATACGCTTCTCTTTCAATAATGCAATATCTTGCATTGTACGCAATTTTGAGATTCTAACACACCGCGACCAATCAAAATAGCAATTATGAATAGTAATACCCACCTTTTGAAATTAAATATATTTTATATTTCAAAATAGACTTCATTTGTGGATTCATAATATCAAAATTAGCATATGTTGAATTTTTGGTATTTTTCTGAGAACTTCCAATTTTTTATGAACAGTGAAAAATAATTAAAAAAAACTTTTTTAATAAAAATAATTTATAGTGATAAATTATACTATTGATTGGTTTTAGAGTATAATTAGAATATATTTTTACCATCTCATCTAATGGTGTTCATTAGAATTAATTTCACTTTGAAATTGGATATAAACAATTGTCAATCTTTTGATAAATATTGTTTCTTAAAAACATGCTATTTGTTGTGACAATGGGAATTAATAATAAAATTAATTAATGAAACTTATATGTTTGTAATTTTGTAAAATAGGCATCATTTTTGAATTCGGAATATCAATTATAGCTTAGGGTGAAATTTTGGCATTGTTCTGAAAAACTTCATTTTTTAATGAATAGTGAAACCACTAAGTGGTAGTTAAAAAACTGATTTTTCGTTTAAATGAAACATTACCACTTCTGTGATTTGATTTTCAAAAATCTGACATACATGGTTGTCATTAGGAAGTAAAATGTGGTTCAATGGGATTAAAATAATTTTTTGGTGAATAGTAACGTTTAAGTTTAATTAATCGCGATTAAAGGTAATTAGTGAAATTTAAGGTTAAAATGATAATATAAAAATTTGAAAATACCTTTACACTTTTCCTAACCCTATTGGATGAGTCATGACCGACCAAGAAAATCCATGGGTCAACTTGGGGACCCCATGGGGCCACATTGGTAGGAAAATGACATTAAAAACTTTTTATTTAATGTTAAAATAAAAATGTCACAAACATGAGTTGTTTTACTAAAACAATTTTTAAATGGGGTTATAAAAGTCATATTTTTTACTATAAATGTTAATTAGAAATCTAAAAAAATTTCCTACATCATGCTACTTTTTTTATAATTTTTAGACATTAAATAAATTAAATTATTTATGACAACATGATGATGCAGCGATTACCTCATTAATTAATGATTTAAATAAAATAAAAAGATAATGTAAAATCTAAGATTTAAACTAGTCAAAAACATATTGTATGAGTATATTTAAAACCCTTATCACCTTATACTAGAAGTATATAAGTGTGGGACCTTTAAAATCGGAAAATCATTATATAATAAAGTAACATTTTATGACTTTTCAAGAGTACCCCTCCTCTCCTCTTATAAAAGGCCCCCACCACTACCACCTTAATCACACATTCAAAGCCTTTTGGCTCTGCCAACCTCTGCCAAAATACTCTCCCAACTTCACTCTCTTACTCCTAGAAGCCTCAATTTATGCAGAAGTCTTCCCAAGGATGCCTTTGGCTCAAATCAAAAAGAGTTACCTGATTTTAAGGTAATGTCTTCTCTTATGTTATTTTGTTTTATTTTGCTTCTCCAACCACTTAAACTCTCTTTATTCATTTATTTTGTAACAAAACCAGTATATTAAATATACTAGGATGTTTTTATAATAATAATCATATCTACACTCACACACACATACATCTAATGGTTAAAGAACACACTATTTCTGTGGATGGCGAATTTCTGCCTCACAAAACGATGATTGTTCAACACTCATATAACACGTTAAAAGGTGGCCATTAAGATGTCAATATATTTATATATGATATATAATATGTTTATGTTTTCCTTAATCTTCTGTATTTTTCTTTTATGGCATACCTTTATGGTTTTCATTATGGGAAAATGCGATATTTTCATTTTAGGACGTGCGGACTACCGCCCCCTCAAAGTGATTTGAATCGTTAATTCCATATGTGGGATGTATAAAGGATGGAATAAATGGTATTATACATTATAATTACACGATAATTATATTATACCTTTATATAATTATAACTTCATTCCATTAAATACGAAATAGAAATGAAAGTAGCGTTCATGCGTACGTACAACTTACCATCTCCATGAATGGTGCATTTCATTTCTTACCTATAAATGTTATGTAATATTATAAATGAATGTATATACTGGATATATATGATGTATATGATATCTACATCATGAATATAATTTTGGATATAATGGATATTTCACCACATGAACAACTTGTAATTATAAGTAGTTTATTTTTTACTCATGTACCAAAGATCGACAAAATGACCGTTATTAACTTACATAATTACACAATGTTTATAACATGGTAATAAGTGATATAAAAGGAATAAGGAACATCTAAAACTATCTTAAGATAATAGAAATTAACTCTAGTTTATTATTCAGGAGGTTAAAGAATGATCGAGTCAATTCGGTCACGAGGTAAGGGAATTTCTTAACCCAATTTCCATTCTTTGGGTTAATCTCCTACATTCAAATTATGCCATGATATTATTATGTCCTATCTTGTATTTGTACTTTATTTATGTGTACATATAGTAAATACACATAATAGATCTATTTTATTTTAAAAATTATCTTTGTAAGGACTTCGTCTCAATCTCCTTTCATTGAGGCATATTTGGTTTTATACACAACTTTCATTTATATGGTGTATAAACCCCTTTGAATTTTACTTTTATTCAAAAGGAATCTTTTTATACGAAGATTTTTTTACTAAATGACAAAAAGAATGTTTTTTCTTACGTATACGGTGACAACGACTTCTCTGCCGCCATGACTATTATTTGATTTTTGGATTCCACTATAAGCCCTAATTTTTTTTAAAAGAAAAATAAATACCATGTTTTACTTTTCTTTTATTATGGTATTGAAAATGGTTTTGATAAAGTTTTTATTATATCAATGTGTTGTATTGATATCTTGTGATTGATGTGTGGAACTCTTATGTTTCCTTTATGCATGTTTTATGTGTTACAATTATGTTATGGTTTACGATATGTTTAAACTGTTCATATGAGGAATGCATTGGACTTAATAAGTGATGGGTGGAGCCCACTATAGCTCCTCGATGCATCGGTAGGTCTCATGAGACAAACTAGTGTCTTAGCACAAGGCCTTGAAAAAATCTTATTTGTAGCCTTGGCACGAGGCCTTGGCTACGTGGTTATGATAGTCTGGCATTATGCATTCCATCATTATGAAAGTGGTTATTGATATTGCATGGGATTATTGGACTAGTAGAATATCCATGTGAATAAGTAAATAGAATTATCTCATTTTACTTTTTCCATATTATGTTTAAGTTCAAGTTTAAAAGGTTTTTGTTTTAGTTATACATTGCCTTAAATGTTTATATTTATTTATGAAAGCTTCCGCTATATTGTTGTCCTTACTAAGCATCTGAGCTCACCCCTTTCAATATTTTAATATTTTCCAGGATGTGAAGAAGTATTTTATTAATGACCTGTAGGGATAGTCAGATAAGGATATAAGTGTGGACTATGGAGACTTTGTTATTTTAGTTTTCCACTTTAGGATGTAATGTAACATTTATGAATGTATCTAGTGATTCCAAGGCTACTAAACTAATTGGTCTTTCGAGACTTGTTCTTTTGTTATCATGACAATGTTATGAAGTAATGCACCGACTATGGGTAACTGGGGTTAGGGCGTTATAGTTGGTATCAGAGGCAGTTTAGTACTAACCTTGGAAGATAGATTTAGATAAACTCTGATTAGAGCACATAGGCCAAAGATAGGCTTTGAGGATTAGTATAGAAGAACTTCCTATAATTTTGGTATTATAGATATTTTGTGAGTTTTCGGAGAAATACATCCCTGTCTGGATACGAGCAGGTTGAGGCGGCTCTGGCACATATGTACCTAGGGGTAAAAACCGAAAACACCACTTTGAGCTAGACTCGAATGGGAACTGGTGCACGACAATGGGCCTTGCTGCACTCTTGGTTACGACACTCCCGGAGGATATGCTTAGGAGAATTCTCATTTTCATCACAAACCATTATGAAGGGTTTATGAGTATATACTTCCTCAAAGAAAAAATTTCTTTTCATGAATATGGATTATATCCATAAATAGTTTAATTTATGTTAAGTGTTTCACAAGTATGGAATTATGTATTTTTATTCATAAACTAATATAGTTTATGCCATTGTTTAGAAATGGTGCCTAGTGGGAGGAATGAAAACCATATAAATGCATGCACTCCATGTAGGGATTTCCCTCCTAGTCAAGATAATTATTGTGGAGCTGGAGATGCAACTGGTGCTGATCAACTTATCACCATACTGGGACAACTCACTCAGGTTATGAATAATAACCTTAATCGTATGGAGCACCATGATCCGCAACGTGGATGATCAATGTTAGACCGCTTCATGAGGAAACAACCGCCAACATTTTATAGGGGTAGAAATCCATTAGTAGCTGAGAAATGGATAAAATCCTTAGAGAAAATATTCCATGCCTTGGAGAGTAGCGAAAGGGAGAAGGTTGTCATAGCAGTCTACCGCCTTACTAGAGATGCCGATCAATGGTGCTCACTGATTCAAAACACAAAGGAAGATAAATAAGTATCAAGTATGGAATAGAGGGAGTTTAAGGAAATTTTCATAGAAAAATACTTTCCACATGACCATCGAGAAGATATGGAAAGGAAATTTATGAGTCTGAGACAAAAGGAGGATGAGAATGTCACAAAGTATGAGGGTAACTTTACAAGGTTAGCGAGGCATGCTCCAGATTATATACGTAACCCAAGAAGTAAGATCGATCGTTTCTTTGATGGGTTATAACCGTTTCTCTGTCGAGCATTAGTATCACAATCTTTCTCATGGTACGAAGATATAGTCTCATGTTCTATCAAGACAGAAAAGGAATTCTCTAAATCTTAAGATAATAAAATAAAGCAAGAGAATAAGAGAACGGTGGAACGAGAGACAGATAACGGGAAAAGGGAAATAAAGATTTTCCATTATGCGATAATTGTGGGACGAATCACTCTGGTACATGCCTTAAAGGAATGGGAGTTTGTTATAAATGTGGATAAAAAGGTCACCAGGCTCGTGATTGCAAGGGAAAGAAAGAGGCTATCAATGTTTAGTGCTACAATTGTAGGGAAATGGGGCATTATGAAAATTAATGTCCTAAGCATCAGGGAAACTTACCTCAGAAAAGGCCAAGGGATCAAGGCCAATATTATGCTGTTACAACAGTTGAAGTGGAATAATTAATGTTTTGGTGCTTTTGGACTCAAGGATTATATTATGGTTATAATAATAATGTGATATATATAAGGATTGTACTACAGTACATATTGTTTACATTAAGGTTTTAATATGATGAAGGTAGTCATATTTTTAGTATGTGACAATAAGAGAAACATTACTTTATTTGGGGAATCTGATGTTACAATTGATTTTGGAATTTAGAGACCATTTAGAGAAAGTCTGGACCGATGTATTTTGGATAACTATAAAGGTTGGAATAGATTAAGTTGACCTTTGGATTTTCTTGTTTGAGGTTAAAACATTTCTGAAGATTATTTTTGGAATATTATAATACTATAGCTTTATGAAAAGGACAACCTGTAGGTTGGGGGATAACCCGTCACGTCGGACAAAGTTGTAGGAATCGAACCCACAACCATTGTGCGACAGGCCTTTATTACCTCCCACTAGCCTATAGAAAGTCCCTGGTTATTACAAAAAAGTTTTCCTAATCTAAATGGTATGTGTTAATATTTGGAACCATATACAATTAGGATAAATATAATATTTTTGAGTTCTATTACCTTTTGGAGTGAAAGTTGGGTTTGTGGTAAAAATTTATTAAAGAATGAAATTCTACATGACATGTAAGTATATTTCCTTATGTTCTTAGTAAATCTCCTAAATAAATTCCCCAACATTATGAAGGGTAACTTAAAACAAAAATGTTATTGGTTAACTTTTTCAACTGGGGATTCAGTGACTGTTTAACCAATCACGAGTTTGTGATTTTCTTGTGGTTAACTTTCTCCTAACCCAGTTTTCTACAACTCTCCATCAGTCCTTGATGGTTTGTTTTTCCTCCATATCCATATTTTCATAGAATCCTAGTATGGGCTATCTCGAGTGACCTTTTTACTTATCTTTATTTCTTTTAAAGTTATATTTTTATTAACCTTATTTCTGATGTGGGTTTTCCACAAAAGTATTTTCTATTTTCAACCTTTTATTTTCAAAGAAAAATTTCAAATTGTGGGATGCAATTTATTTAAGGAGGGGAGAATGTAACACACTGAGATTCCATGATACACTTCTCTTTCAATAATGCAATAGCTTGCATTGTACGCAAGTTTGAGATTCTAACACACCGTGGCCAATCAAAATAGCCATTATGAATAGTAATACCACCTTTTTGAAATTATATATACTTTATATTTCAAAATGGACTTCATTTGTGGATTAGGAATATCGAAATTAGCCTATGTTGAATTTTTGGTATTTTTCTGAGAACTTCCAATTTTTTATGAATAGTCAAAAATAATTTAAAAAAACTTTTTTAATCAAAATAATTTATAGTGATAAATTATACTATTGATTGGTTTTAGAGTATAATTAGATTGTATTTTTAACATTTCATTCAATGGTGTTCATTAGAATTAATTTCACTTTGAAATTGGATATAAACAATTGTCAATCTTTTGATATATATTGTTTCATAAAAACACGCTGTTTGTTATGACAATGGGAATTAATTATAAAATTAATTAATGAAACTAATATGTTTGGAATTTTGTAAAATAGACATCATTTTTGAATTCGTAATATCAATTATATCTTAGGGAGAAATTTTGGAATTGTTCTGAAAAAATTCATTTTTTGATGAATAGTGAAACCACTAAGTGGTAGTTAAAAAACGGATTTTTCGTTTAAATGAAACATTACCACTTCTATGATTTTATTTTCAAAAATATGACTTAAATTATTTTCATTAGGAATTAAAATGTGGTTCAATGGGATTAAAATAATTTTATTGGTGAATAGTAATTTTTAAGTTTAATTAATCGCGATTAAAGGTAATTAGTGAAATTTATGGTTAAAATTATATTATAAAAATTTGAAAATACCTGTACACTTGTCCTACCCCTATTGGATGAGTCATGGCCGACCAAGATAATCCATGGGTCAACTTGGGGACCCCATGGAGCCACTTTGGTAGGAAAATGAAATTAAAAACCTTTTATTTAATGTTAAAATAAAAATGTCACAAACATGAGTTGTTTTACTAAAACAATTTTTAAATGGGGTTATAAAAGTCATATTTTTTACTATAAATATTAATTATAAAGATAAAAATATTTCCTAAATCATGATAATTTTTATATAGTTTTTAGACATTAAATAAATTAAATTATTTATGACACCATGATGATGCAGCGATTACCTCATTAATTAACGATTTAAATAAAATAAAAATATAATGTAAAATCTAAGATTTCCACTTATCAAAAACCTATTGGATGTATATATTTCGAACCCTTATCACCTTATACTCTACATATATAAGTGTGGGACCTTTAAAATCCGAAACTCATTATATAATAAAGTAACATTTCATGACTTTCCAAGAGTGCCCCTCCTCTCCTCTTATAAAAGGCCCCCACCACTACTACCTTACTCACATATTCAAAGCCTTTTGGTTCGGCCAAAATCTACCCAAATACTCTCCCAACATTCCTATCTTACTCCTAGAAGCCTCACTTTAGGCAGAAGTCTTCCAAAGGTGCCTTTGGCTCAAATAAAAAAGTGTTACCTGATTTTAAGGTAATGTCTTCTCTTATGTTATTTTGTTTTATTTTGCTTCTCAAACCCCTTAAAATATTTTTATTAATTTATTTTGTAAAAAAACCAGTATCTTCAATTTACTAGGATATTTCTATAAGAATTATTCGATCTACACTTACACACACCTACATCTAATGGTTAAAGAACATACTGTTTCTATGGATGGCGAATTTCTGCCTCACAAAATGATGATTGTTCAAAACTCATATAACACCTTCAAAGGTGGTCATTATGATTTCACTATATTTATATATGATATATAATATGTTTAAGGTTTCCTTAAGCTTCTGTATTATTCATTTGTGTCATACCTTTATTCTTTCCATTATTGGTAAACGCGATATTTTAATTTTTGGAAGTGCGGACCACCGCCCCCCCAAAGTGATTTGAATCGTTAATTCCATATGTGGGATGTATAAAGGATAAAGTAAATGGTATTATACATTATAATTATACTGGAATTATAATATACCTTTATATAATTATAACTTCATTCCATTAAATATGAAATAGATATGAAAGTAGCGTTCATGCGTACGTACGACTTACCGTCTCCATGAACGGTGCATTTCATTTCTTAACTGTAAATGTTATGTAATATTATAAATGATTGTATATAATGTATATATATGATGTATATGATATATACATAATGAATATAATTCTGGATATAATGGATATTTCACCACATGAACAACTTGTAATTATAAGTTGTTTATTTTTGACTCAAGTACCAAAGATCGACAAAATGACCGTTATTAACTTAAATAATTACATAAAGTTCATAACATGATAATAAGTGATATAAAAGGAATAATTAACATGGGAAAGGTTCTTAAGAAAATAGAAATTAACTCTAGTTTATTTTTCAGGAGGTTAAAGAACGATCGAGTCAAGTTGGACACGAGGTAAGGGAATTTCTTAACCCAATTTCCATTCTTTGGGTTAATCTCCTACATTCAAATTATGTCATGATATTATTATGTCCTATATTTTATTTGTACTTTCTTTATGTGTAGTTATATTAAATACACATAATAGATCTATTTTATTTTAAAAATGATCTTTGTAAGGATTTCATCTCAATCTATTTTCATTGAGGCATATTTGGTTTTATATAAAACTTTCATTTAAACGGTGTATAAACCCCTTTGACTTTTACTTTTATTCAAAAGGAATATTTTTATACGAAGTGTTTTTACTAAACGAAAAAATGGATGTTTTTTCTTACGTATGCGGCAACAACGACTTCTCCGCCACCGTGACTATTATTTGTGTTTCAGCTTCCTCTATAAGCCATATTTTTTTTAAATGAAAAATAAATACCATGTTTTACTTTTATTTTCTTTTGTTATTGAAAATGGTTTTGATAAAGTTTTTATTATATCAATGTGTTGTATTGATATCTTATGATTGAAGTGTGGAAATCTTATGTTTCTTTTATACATGTTTTATGTGATACAATTATGTTATGGTTTACGATATGTTTAAACCTATTCATATGAGGAATTTATTGGACTTAGTAAGTGACAGGTGGAGCCTACTGTAGCTCCTCGATGCATCAGTAGGTCTCATGAGACAAACTAGTGTCTTGGCATTAGGCCTTGACAAAATCATATTTGTAGCCTTTGCACGAGGCCTTGGATACGTGGTTATGATATTTTGGCATTATGAATTCCATCATTATGAAAGTGTTTATTGATATTGCTGTGATTATTAGACGAGTATAATATCCATGTGAATAAGGAAATGGCATTATATCATTTTACTTTTTCCATATTATGTTGAAGTTCAAGTTTAAAAGGCTTTTGTTTTTTTATATATTGCCTTAAATTTTTATATTTATTTATGAAAGCTTCCGCTATAATGTTATCCTTACTGAGCATCTGAGCTGACCCCTTTCAATGATTTAATATTTTCCAGGATTTGAAGAAGTATTTTATGAATGACCTGCAGGGATAGTCAGAAGAGGATATGAGTGTGGACTATGGAGACTTTGTTATTGTAGTTTTTCACTTTATGATGTAATGTAACATTTATGAATGTATCTAGTGTTTCCAAGGCTACTAAACTAATTGTTCTTTCGAGACTTGATCTTTTGTGATCATGACAATGTTACGTAGTAATGCACCGAATCTGGGTAACTGGGGTCTGGCCGTTACAGAAAGGATGTGGGCGACTGACAGGATAATCTTACTAGGCAGTTTTTATACAAGAACCATGAAATATTTGTTGGATCTCAACCTGCTACTCCATCTCATAACAAGAATTATTATTGGATAAATTAGAAATGTATAAGGAGGAAATTGGGAAATCTTCTGAGAAATATAAACATGGTGATCAGTAGGAGGGATTCATATAGGTTCTTTCTTCTATAATTTATTGGAAGAGCATATCACAAGAATGATATGATGAAATTTCAAAATCAGTCAATAAATTCACACCTCTTAGTGGTGTTTTTTGTTTGATGTCATTGAAGAAATAAAAATTAATGAGAATAATGTTTCTTTTTAAAATGATGATGAGGAGGATATTGATTCTGGAGATGAGTATGTAATAGAAAATAAGGTTAACGGGAAAATAAAAAAACAAAGGAAAATAATATAAATGAAAAAATATCATAGAACAATAGGAAGAACCCTAGACTAGGGATAATAACCTTAAAAATGAAGATATTTTACTATAACATTAAATTTCTAGGGAACTCCATAATGGTGAAACCTTTTAGACACTTTGTTATGGCCCAAAAACCTATTCTCATTGTCATTGTATAACCTCAGATTCTTTTTAACAGTTGGAAGGGTTTAAGTGGGAACCCCTTGGATATTAAGTCATCTCTTATAACTCTCATAAATATAGAAATGATTATCTATGGGTTCTGCTTCATGAATCCAACACTATCATCTCACACAGTAAGAATCCCGAAAGCATTTCAGTTTATTGCAACATTTCAGGGTATGAATTATCATTCTCATTTATATATTCAACCACATCATATATCAAGATAATAGAGTTGTTTAAAGTGATTGAATACATCATTGAAAATTTTGATAAAAATTGTGTGATTATTAGGGATTTCAATACTATCTTGAAACCTAAGGAAAAACCTAGATATAGCTTCAATCTAACTACCTCTTTAGAACTTTCCTCTTTTATTGATCATTGAAACCTTGTTGAGGTCCCTATTATAGGAACTGATTTTACATGGAGTAGATACATTTTGAATGGATGATAATCAAGTAGGCATGAAAGATGATTTATTCAAATGGATGGTATGAGTATTGCAAGTGGTGTCCTAGGGTTCACACTTCTGAAGCATCACTCTGATCACAATCATATCATTGTGGAACTTTCTACTTACATAGAAAGGGAAACACCTATTCAATTTTGGTTTAATAATTGATGTAATGTGGTTCCTAGATAAATGGAGAGCGTGTTGGAATAATGGAAGTTTATACCTATTGGTATCCCCTATCAAAAGCTTTCTGGGAAACATAAAAATGCTAAGGGAATGTTAAAATAATGAAGAAATTTTTTTCCAAGATGGATTTGGATATTAAAAATGTCGGGGAACATCTTTCTTAATGTCAGATAATGAATAGGCACCAGAATAAACCATCTATAGAGGATATTCATGGTCATAATAGGCTGGATAATCTTCTAACTATTAAGGATAGGTTGGAAAAAAATCAACCGAATGTTAAATGGTGTAAATATGGGGGGCCAAAATTCTAATTTATTTCAAATATTAAATAAAGAGATAAAGGCCAAAGTGGGAAATAACGTAATTTGAGCTAATGGAAACACCTACACCTCTGATAATTATATTTCTCTCGTAACTATGGGGCCCTTTAAGAGGATATACTCTGATAATGGGCAGGACAATACAAAAAAATTATTGACAATATCAGTCATTGAATTGATGATCATCACTATTATACCCTTATAATGCCACTATTCAAGGAGGAAGTTAAGGAAGTTATATTCTCCATTAACATGGAAAATTATCTTGGACCTAATAGATTCATGAAAAAATTATTTATGATTTACTGGGATATATTACTGGATGAAGTCACTTAGGAAAATCGAGGAATTTTTCATCCTTATGGGGCCAATGAAATCTTCATCACATTGATACCCAAAATGGATAATGCAATCGATATCAAGGACTTTAGGATAGTTTCTCTTGGAAATAATATTCTAAAAAATCATTATTAAGATTCTTATGAATAGGATGGTATGTCTTGTGAAAGAACATATCTCTATGAAGCAATTCGTTTTTATCCCTTGAAGGAGAATTCAAAAAAGTTTATTCACAGCTTCAGAAGCTGTTAATTTTATGAAGAGGAAAACAAAGGATGTAAAGTTTTCCCTCAAAATTGACACATACAGGGCCTTTGATACTTTGAAATGGAGCTTTCTTTATGATGTTCTCATAAGATATGGTTTTTCAAATGCCCTTATTAAGCTGATCAGTGTGATTCCAAACTCTTCTATGCTATCCATTCTTATTAATGGAGCACCCAGAGGCTAATTTTAGTGCACCAAAGGTGTAAGACCAGGTGAACCTCTTTTAGGGATTATTTTTATATCACATAGGACTATTTTAGATGACGTATTAGTGAATTAGATCATCTAGAGATTTACAAACAAATTATTGATTGTAGACATTATCATATCCCTTCACATATTTTATATACAAATGATATTCTCTTATTCGATCAGGGTTCATGAAAGATGATATCATCTTTTAAAGGGTTGTTTGAACATTATGAATATGTTTCTAAAGAGTCCATATATTGGTATACATCTTTTGTTGTATTTAGTGATGGACTACTCATTGGGTTTAAAATAGAATAATTAGGTGCCTTGGTGTTAAGAGAGGTTCCATTCCATTTAATTGTCTTGGTGTTCCCATATTTTGGAGAAAGGTGATGAGACAATAGCTTGAGGTCATACGAATGGGTATTGTTAATTAGCTATCCATGTGTAAAGGGAAATCCATGTCTCAAGCCAGACAAGTGTGCCTTGTCAACTCTGTTATCACATCAAAGTTTTTGTATTCATTATCCCTTTATCGAGGGCCTATAAGACTCATTAAATAACTTCAAGGGATGGTTAGAAACATAATATGGACTGGTTTAGTTCATGAATGAAAGATGGTCACTATTTCATGGAAGGAATGTATTAAGACAATAGAATTTGGAGGTCTTGGAACTGAATATATTAAGATCTTCAATGATGCAATACTTGGGATGTTCACTTGGAGTCTGATCTGTTATGAATTTTCATATGATTTCTTAACAAACATGATCAAAGGGAAACTATTAAATGGTTATATGAACTTCCTAACATCCTCTGTTTGGGAATCAATCAAAAATTCCTTCAACAAAATCTGTGCTAATATCAAATGGATTGTGTGTAGTGATTCGGATCTAAATTGTTGGAGTACCAACTAGCTTGAAAATCCACTACATGAAATTATTAGTATCCCCTTTAGGTTTATCATATGTTAGTTGCGAACTTCTTGTCTCATCTTTCAAGATTTTCATGTCTTATTCCTACTCAGATCAATTTCCAAATCCAGAAATAAAATTTCATGGATTGTAAAATGGTTATATGGTAGCCCAATCAACATGGGAACTTCTACACAATGGAGTTTTACATGATATAATTTGGAGGTTGTAACATGCCACCAGCTTGGCTCATAAATACCTTACATTCTTTATTTGGACATCCATATTTATACTATTATGGAGACTTTGGAAGCACCGTTTACCAACTCAAGATCAACTCAAAAAGTTTTTACAGACCCTAGAATCTGTCTTCTTTCTTTTCATTCAAAATGAGGAGGATACATACCATCTATTTGTTGGATGCAATTTTTCTCACGCTCTATATGACTATATATATGTTTATTTTTGTTTTTCCTGAATTATTATAGAAACACGTAGCTCGAGGCTCTCATGGAAGGAATCTGTATCGATAAATTTAGTGAACATATTCTAAACTTCCAATCGGAATCACTTAGCTTGGTCATTCTATTCATGTGGAATGCACGGAATGACCAAATTTTTTAGGCAAAAAAATCCTCTGTGTATATGGGAATGATGGAAATTCATAAGGAGGTTCTCATGGCATCAATGATCCCAACAGGAGGTATGTCTAATACTATTCCTGATATGAATATTATTAGGTTATTTGGTGTAGTATGTCAACCAAAGAATCATATAATGATTAAATTCAACAGGTGGATTCCTATAATCACTCCATATATTAAATTAAATGTAGATGGAGCATCTTCTGGCATGATTGGGCCTTCAGGATGTGGAGGTTTCTTCCACACATATCATGGATTTGTTAAAGGATGTTTCTATCATTTTAGTAGCACTGTAACAAACAATAAAGCTGACATACTTTCTATGGTCTATGTAACTGCATTTGTTGTCCAATATAATTGGACATCACTGTGGATTGAGTTTAATTATGAAACTACAGTAAAGGAATTGACTGTAAGAACTCTCTAGATTAACTATCTTAAAAAGGTTACTAATCTCATATTGAAAATCTCTTATTCATATAGGGAGGAAAATCAAGTGGATAATGTGCTTTCATATAAGGTGGTTATGGAAATGGATATTATGTGGTATTTCATGACCCCATTCTATTGTCCTGGAAAAGTAGAGGTAGATATGGGTGGTGTGGTTCATTCCCATGTATGTAATAATCCCTTGTAAACCTTGAATCTTCTCATATCCTTTATATATATATTTCTTTTATGATTGGATTTAACTGGATCCTGATATTCTTTAGGTCTTTAGATATTACCTAGAAAAATTTGTGGTTGTATTTATAGATGATATTCAAATATTCACCAAAACCATTGAGGATCATGAAGAGAATCTGATCACTATGCTAACGACCTTATTAAAGGAGAAGCATTATTCCAAGTACAAAAAATGTGAGTTCTGGTTGAAGGATGTCATTATTGGGACATATCATCACAAGAAACAAGATATCTATGGAACCTTCAATGGAAGAATAAATTTAAGGATGGGAAAGGATAATATATGTGACATATATCCATAGTTTCCTTGGATTAGGTGTTTATTATCATCTATTTGTGATAAATTTATTGTGAATGTAAAACACTCTAACCAAGGTAACATGGAAATAAGTCATGTTTTCTAGGAATTATGAGTATCAATAGAGATCCAAGGAACTAAAAAGGAGTCTTATCACATCCTCTATGCTAATAAAACCAACATGTGGATAGATTTTTATAGTATTTAGAAATTATTTGAAGAAATGATTGGGATTCATGTTAATGAAGAATGAAAAAGTATAGAATATGCTTTAATGAAGTTGAAATTTCATGAACAAAACTACCCAACACATGATATAGAGTTGGATATAGTGATCCTCACTTGGAAAAAATTGCATCATTATTTCTTTGGGAAGAAGATTGAAATATATATAGATCACAAAATCCTCAAGTATGTATTCACACATAAAGAGATAAATATACGTTAAGTAAGATGGTTAGGGATGGTCAAGGACTATGATTGCTCAATCCACTACCATCTTAGTAAAGTGAATAAGTTAATACATTTCATCAGTAGAAATTATCCATCAGTTCTATCATTAATAATGATTGATAGGGATTCCATATTCTTATATTCAAAAAGGATTGACATGTGAATCATAAATAAAGGAACATAATCAATAATTTCAGAAATTATTACACAACTGTCCCTTCTAGAAAGGTTAGAGGATGCACAAAAAAGATGATGTGGTATTTGAGAATATGGTGTAAACTATATGAAATGGTTAATACTCATAATTTAGTGTTAATGAAAGAGTTGTGAGATTTGGGTCACAAAAATATATACCCTAAAATCTTGAGTTAAAGAAGTAACTTTTGGATGATGTAGATAGATTAACTTTCTCCAATCACCAAGGAAGCATAATGATGTATCAAGATATATGAGAGCACTATTAGTGGGACTATATGAATAAAAAGATTCCAAAATATACCTCTAATTTCTTGGTATGTCAATAAGTGAAGGTTGAATGGAATAATTCTAGGTGGATGATGCAACCATTACCCATACCATTATTGAATTAGGAAAACATTAACATGGAATGTTTCAATAAATTTTCAAATAAATATAGAGGAAATAATTATAAATGGGTTATTATGGACCTTATTTCGAAGATATATCTCTTTATTGAAATTTTATGGGATTTATTGCTTGATAAACTTGCATAGATATACATTAGAAAAGTGGTAAGGCTCCGTGGAGTACCAAAAATTGATTGTATTTGATAGTGATCTTAGATTCATCTCCAAGTACTAGAAAAGTCTCTAACATGATCTAAAAACTGATTTAAACTTTATTACAACCTATCATCCTCATACATATGGCCAATCAGAGCATACTATTCATACACTAGAAGACATGTTGTGAAAATATTCTATGGACTTCAAAGGAGGATGTGACCAAAATTTACAACTAGTTTAATTCTATTAAAACAACATTTCCACTCAATAATCTAAATTCAAATCTATAAAGCCCTTTATTGAACAATGTGTAGAACACCTGTGTGTTGGGATGAAGTTGGGAAATGAAAACCGTTAGGTCTTAAAATGGTTGATGAAATGGTGGAAAGGGAAAAGATTATTCAGCATCACATCAAGGGTGCTCAGAGTAAAAATAAGAGATATGCTAAAAATAATTAACATGAACTTGAGTTTGATGTTGGAGACTTGGTATTCCTCCATATATATCCATGTAAGAAAGTGATGAGATTTGGGAAGAAGGGAAATCTTAGTCCAAGGTACAAAACACCTTTTGATATCCTTGATCATATCAGAGTAGTGGCCTATCAACTAGTAATCCCACATAACATATCTAAAATACATTAGGTACTCCATGTATCCCTCTTGAGAATGTACATACCAAAACCCCAACATGTACTCAATCTAGAAGTGGTACCATTTGAGAATGATATTTCATTTGAAGATAATTAGGAGAAAATATTTGATCATAGAGGCAATTTTCGGTGAAATAAGACAATTCACCTTCTCAATATGCTTTGGAGAAATAACATGTTTGAAGAAGACAAATGGGAACCAAAGTAAGTAATGAAACAAGGTCAGCCTCATCTGTTTTAGTGTAGGAAATAAAAATTTTGCTGGGGAAATTTCTAAAGGGGGGAAGATTGGAATAACCAGAACTGTTATAAATAAAATTCACCTTTTGATATAATTTAATTTATTATTAAGTAATATCATTATAAAAAATAGGAACTTATATTGTTTTATTAAATCCAACTGTATTTAAAGTATCGTTATGTTTCATTACCTTTGATAATATATCCATTGAATAATGATCACATGATTAGTATAAAAATAAAATTTTAATAAATACAATTGACACATACAAAGCATGTGATAGACTAAACCAATAGGATCATACCCTATGAATCCCATTTATCAGATATTCTATGGGATTTAGAATCTAATTCGTTTTCTATTTTGCAATCCCAAGATGAGATCTAATAACTTTTGTATGAGTTAAATCGTTTATGGGAGAAGTTCTAGATCATCAAGATCACAACTTAAACCGTGTTTGCCGAACCACCCCATTAAAATCCCACCATTGGGTACCATAAACATTGGGATTTTGGTGGTGCATTAAAGGGATATGTATCTAGACCCTAGAAATTTGATTAGGTACATTATTTTTCTTAAAGAATAATTAATATATTTTCATCCTATTATTGTTAGTTTATAAATTTATTTTATTTTGATTCAATAATAAACAAATAGTAGTATTTTTGTTAATATTAAAATTAAAATATGGAATTTATTTTGATTAATTAATGGATTTATTAATTTAAAAATATTTTAATAAAATATTATTATTAAATATAAATGATCATACAATTTTAATGAATTCAAATTTAATTTTTATAAGGGTTTGGAAACTTTTATTTTCAAGAAACCCATCATTTCTTAATAAATGTTAATTTTATTTTAAAAGTGAAAATTAAAATATTTAGAATTTTATTTATATGAAATGAATATGTTTTTAAATCAGAACATCAAAATTATCAAATGGTGAATTTTTCATTATTTTCTGAGATAGTCAAATTTTCAGGTAAAACTTAAATAATGTTTAAATATATTTTTTGTATCATGACATCATAATGACCCCAAAGTGAGGAAATATATACTATAAAGTGTATAAATGAAAATAAATATGTTTTAACATTAAAATAATGTGATTTTATGTTTATTGGGTTAATTTTTTAAAGCCTTTATGAATACTCCAAAACCATTAATATATTTTATGATTTTAAAATCATTTCTGTAAGAGTATGAATCACCTCTACACAAGAAAGTGAATTATAATATTATGTTAGTCACACTACCATATATAATACTGATAACCACTCCTATTTGGTAGAAACAAAGGGGAAAAAACCATGGGATGGTTTGTGGTTTTCATTATTTTTCTATGAAGAGTCAAAAACCAGAACAATAAAGAAATCCCCCCATTTTATGATATAAACTGACCCAAGCTCCAATTTCTCTTCACTAAAACTACTTGGAGCACTTATATACTCTTACCACCACTCTATATAGTTCACATAAATTTCTTCCAATCTCTTATTAATCCCTTCACAATCATTTAGAGTCACACGCTAAAGAAAGAGGTCCCCACTTTCCCATTTTAATTCAAGTTTCCTTATTATCATGTACTCTCTATTTCCAATTTATTATATTGGGATTTGTCTTTACATGTCCCTATTACTAAATTTTTGATTTAAAAATTAAGAGTGACCCATTTTTCTTTCATCAAAACATTTATGAATTTTTAAGTGACGTTGTTAGGCATTCAGAATTCGACAAAGATTTTTTCATGCCAAAAAATTGTGTAGTGAATACCAAGCCTATTTCTTATCAAGGGTGTTCACCATTATAAAAATATACCTCATTTAAAAGGGACTTACATTTATGCATTCCAAACTACATGTTCATGGAATAAAATGTGAAGATAATGTATTCCATGTATTATGATCTATGTGGAACACTTAGGCACGAGTATGAAATGAATGTGATGGGTGCACCAGAAATTATATAATGTTCTAATGAATTAGGAAATGTTTATTATTATAATACATCATGTTTTTAAATGAGGTAAACCTGATTCTTTTATGTTATTTTTCACCATTATGTCTTGGGATGTTATCCTTGACCTGTTTTTATGAGCAATTTTTTATGGGTTTTCAACATTTCCCATGTTATGATTATCATTCTATATAATGCCTTGTTATTCATTTTCCTTTTATTACTCATTGATATACCTATTTTCTAACATGTTTTATTTTATTCATGTTATTCCTTGTTTATTCCCTTATTTGGATTTATAGATGACCCCTTTATTATGTATGTCCATAGGTTATCCCATGCTGTGTTAAGTTTGAAGGAATTTTTTGAGCATGTTAATGTAGTGGTCAATAACGATATTGTATTCCTTATTTTATGTATTTTTTCAATGTACCTAATTCTGAAGGACACTAATCTTATTTTTCTTATGCGATGTATCAAGTGTACTGTTATGTCCTGAATCAGGTATTAATGTGTAATAAAAAGAAATTTTGTTATACCTTTGATTAGAGCTTATAAATTTAGACTACCCTATTGACCTGAGATTTCACACTAAGGATTATCTTATTTACCATCCCTTATTATCTCCCTAACATGATTTTATTTTCCACTCAACATACCTTTGTTTTCTATTTTATATGTCAGATAATTTCCTCATGATATGTCTACAGAAAATTTCCTGATCTAGTTGACTAGGCCAAAGGACATCATATAACCTTGATGGAATGAGTAAAGGTTTCTGCATGATCAACGTTGACTTGTCCAAGGTAGATTGTAAGAAACGACTAACTTGTCCCGAAAGCCATCACATGACCTCAGATAGCTTGTTTGGAGGACATTTTATGACTCAACTAACTTTTCTTGGAAGCCATCACATGATCATAGTTGACGTATCTTAGAGGATGTTACATAATCTTACTGACATTCTCGGGTGTCATCATGTAAGATTAATGAAACCTTTGGTGGGGATCATGAGAGTAAATACGACAATTCTCGAAGGGTTCTATATGTCATGGATGACTTATATGAGTGTCATCATGATAATTGGCTAACTAGTCCAGGAATATAGTGCATGATCTTGGATGGCTTGTCTGAAGGATATCACAAAACTCATCAGATTTCTCTAGGAATCCATCACATGATATTAGATAACATTTATAGTGGTTTTTGAATTATCAATTTTACTAGACCACGTGTTATCACAAAGGTTGGATAAAAATATTTTTAGGGTTTTGTGGGAGTCAATCCGATATATATTGAGTGTGATCAATGATCCATGATGACCTATTTAGATGTCATCATGATTTATGGATGACATATCTAAGGGACATCTCAAGATCTAGCTAACATACCTTGGTGATACATCACAATTTAGTCGACATGAACTAGGGACACCATATGATCTTGGAGACATGTCTAAAGAATATCATGAGGCTTGGATGGCTAGCTTGGAGGGTATCTTGAGACTTATGCGGCACACATGGGGGAACCATGCGAGTTTCTATGAAATGTCTATGGAACATCTCATGATCTAAATAGTATTACAAAGTATTGTCGCATGATCTAGGAAAAATGAACTGTGGTGTTGTCGGATGAATCATATGGTTTATGTGAAGGGCCTAAGGATCTTCATATATGTTATTCGCATAAGTCTCACATATTCTATTATTTATTAAATCTATTATATTACGAGATCCTTATATTTATTCATTGTTAACTTTTCTAAGATCCATGTGATCTAGTAGAAATGTATTATATTATTTGTGTGACCCTCCAAAATTCCTTCAGATAACATGTGAGTGATCACACAAAGTACCTATGAATGTTGGATGAAAACAATAGTTGTTTGCTGAATATTACATGATAGAAAACTTCCCCTTCGCGGGGTCAACATATCCAAGATATCTGTATTGATTCTGATGTGAGGTTCCAATGATTTATTCCCACATAGGCTTTAGTTTTTCATTCTAGGGTTGGTGATTTGTAGAACTTTCCACCCCGATTGTTCAACTCTTTCTACAGGGCATATCACATGAATCCAGACTGGTCTTACGAGAATGCACAAGTGTTAAAAAATACAATAACTCTCCCCATCAGTGATGCATCGTTTGACTAATAAAAGGTCACGGGGAGATGAATGAGAATTTCATGAAAATTACCATTAGTTTGTCTTATGGATCCAAAGGGTGAGTTAGAGACTTACTGTACATGTCCAAAGCCTTTTTACGATGTTGGTGACATGTCAGTGGGCTCTTATACGACAAGAAAAACATGTCATTAGGGATTCCATGGTGTCTTGCGGACTTCATAGTAGTGTCTATTGATTTTTACGACTTCTAGAGGCTTATTAATTTTTCAATTTAATTTAATTTTATTATTCTAGTACGTTTTATAATCTCTCAAGATTGTATGGATGTTGTCAAGGACTACTATTCTCACCATTAGTGATTCATCACATGACCGACAAATGGTTTTTTTGGTGACGTGTGATAACTTCCTAAAAAATCCCACTTTTGACTTATGGATCCAATGGGGGAGTGTCAGACTACCTAGAAAAGTCCAAAAAATTTAACATGACAGGGATGGTATGGCAGTGTGCTCTTGTGTGACTCGGAGGAAATATCATTGGGGATTCTGTGGTATCTTATGCGATGCATGGGGTGTGTCTTGTGGGTTTTACAACCACAAGAGGATCCCACATTTATCACTTTTATTAAATTTTCTTATTTTAAAAGTGTTAGTGATCTTTTGATATTGAATGGATGTTTTCAAGGAAAATCATTCTACCCTTTGGTGATTCATCATCTAACAACCAAAGGGTATTGTGGTGGTGCACAAGCACTTAATGGATAAACCCTTATATTTGTCTTATGATGTCAAAGGGGGAGTTAAAGACTTCTTGGACATGATGAAATCCTTTTGAGTGATGGGGGTGACATGCTAGTAGGATCTTACATGAGAAGGTGGACATGTCACTAGGGATTCTGCATTGTTTTGCATGTTTCATGGGTGTATCACATAATTTTTTTCTACCGCAATAGGCTCCTGAATTTCTACCTTATATTTCCTTTCCATATTTTACAAAGTTTTGGGATCTCACAATATTTTATAGATGTTTTTAAGGATAATAATTATACCCATTAAGGATTCATCATGGGACCAACAAAGGGTCTTGTTGTGATGCACGAGTATATCATGGAAAAACCCTTCTGGTTTTCATTGACACATGATCTTTTTTAGTCATAATGCTTGCCTATGGCGGATCACATGATTAGTCCTAGATCTTACTACAATAAGAAAACTTTTTCAAGGAAATTTTTCATTATTTCTATTGATATTTTTCACGCACATTGATAGATCTCGCAATGAAAAGTAGACATTATTAGGTGAAACATATTTTCTTTCCTTTGATTTGTCGCATATTCATTGATGGATCTCATGATGGAATGCATACATTGTTAGGGACCTTCACTTTTCTTTCCTTTCACATGTCATGTATTCAATTAGGGATCTCATGATGGCTTGTATAAATTTGTTGGGACAATCAATTTTCTAACCTTTGATGTGTCACATATTAAATGATGGATTTCACGACATCATGTGGACAATGTGAGGGATAATTTATTTTCTCATATTTGATGTTCCTCAGGAACATTGATAAATATCATGATGATATAAAATCATTTTCTGGGAATACAACTGTTTTCACCTTTGATGTGTTCCATATTCATTGATTTATCTCACGATGGCATTCATGCATTGTCAGGGATATTCATTTTACACACCTTTGATGAGTCGCGTATTCAATGATGGCCCTTGAAATATATGTATACATTGTCAAATACAATCAGTTTTATCACCATAGATGTGTTTTGTTTTAAATGATAGATATTGTGACAACATGTGACCATTATCAAGGAAATTCAATTTTCTCTCCTTTTCTGTGTCAAATATCCATGGTTGTATGATTCCATAGCACCGATGAAGGCCATTTTAAGTCAAGGTCATATTCCAAAGGGTGAATGGATAGTGTTTCAAGCTTTCACATATCCCAATACAACAAAAAATGTACAATGGATATTTATACTCTTCACATGATGATATCTATAAGGACATAGAGTTTATCATACACCCATACATATTGTATGTGTGTGTTATGCACTTCCATTTGTATGTGTGTGGTATGACATAGAGTCGTTATTTAAAATTCTTCACATAACATGGTATGCGGTAATTTATTATTCCTCTGGGTGGAGGTGGGACTATTATATATTATTTTTCGCTTGTTCTCATGATTGAAATTAGGCATTTGGTTTCTAGCGTGAAGATGACCCCAAATCCCACTTATCAATCCCATGATATTCTTTACATGTTTCCTCCCATGAAATTTTTTGTGATTTACAATTATGAGCATCAATAGATGCCCCCTAGAAATATATTCAATCAGTATGGAAAAAATTATTCTATGTTTAATTCAGATCACTATCTTTATATTTGAACATTTGGAGGGATTTGATATTGATCCACAAGAGAGGATCTTTCAAGAGTGTGTTGAATAAAGGATTTTAGGTTCTATCCATAAGATAATTATATCCATGAGTGCTTGGATAAATAGGAGAAATGAAGTGTCTTTGGCCCAAGGCATGTATACCTCAAAATAAGAATGTGTGTGAATTCTATAATGGAATATGGATTGGGTGAAAAGGAAGTTGTTGATAGATTTGCTGTAAGGTTCTTGAATGTCACTACATATCCCCTGAGAATGGGAATCAAGCCATACATAGTTCTAAAATATTCCACTATAGAAAAAAACTTATGTGTTGGGAAATAGGTTTGTAGATGAAGAATTATATGATGAATATCCTTATATAGAACAAGATCATATACATGAAGGGGGATGTACCTATTTTTTGATAAAATCTATGGTAGAGAACCCTGTTTAGGTAGATATGTTACTTAGATCATCCATGATGTGTATCCATTGTGTGAAAAAAAAATAGTTCCTATCACATGAATTTTTGTTCCTAACTTAAAACAGGTTACTCTTTGAGAAAATTGCATGAATTCCCACTTTCATTAAATTCTTCATTGATACACCTACTCTAGTCTTATTGAGATTGTCTAATTTATGAGGACAATTTGGATAAGATATCATTCTCGAAGTTAAAATTCTATAACTTCTACCTAAGTCAGGGGACTTAGTGATCATAACATGATTATTACTAATTCCATACTGTGGATCCCAAAAGATTTTTATCAATTTATTTATTTCTATCTAACTCATTTTCTAAGATTCTTTTTGAGGAAGAATTTGTGGAAATGGACTTGGATATTTCCCAGGACACCATATCACAGGTGGTCAACCTAAGATGTTTTTGTGCTCTTCCATTTTCTAAATGTTCAATATTTCATGGATCAGACAAAGTGCATGTTCAGTGAGAAGAGACCTGACATCTTCCTAGGATTCCCATATCCGGTTTTCAACTAGGAAAAAATTATGCCACATTCAGTTGGTTGTTTTATGGTCTTCTAAGCTAGACCATCAATGTGCTATTTTTTAGATTATTTTTTCCTTGAATCATCATTGTACTGTAGTTTAGGGTCTTCTATCTCAAATATTTTATGTGATGTAGATTAAAGTCCTCTATCTTGGACCTTTTATGCGTTGTAGTTTATAGTCTTCTATCTTGGACCTTGATAGGTTGTTTAGTTTAAAGTCTTTCTTCCCTGAATCTATTGATGAATATGAAATTTAGGGTAGATAGACCAGTGATGACATAAAACACTATGGGGTAATGACCTCCACTATGGTGTTTCTAGGTATCACTAGAATTTGAGTTATTTTTTTCAATGGGGATATAACTATAATTGGTAGGTAAAATATGTTCAGCAAAGTATTGTTTTCGATAATACATAATAATGTTATTTAAAGGGGGAGGTTATTGAGAATAATACTCTGTCTCTTTACAATACTTTTGATGCTCAAAAATAACCTTAGTTATTTTCTAATGACTTTATTTAGTATTTTTCAAGAATTTATTAATTTATTTTACTCTTGAAATAACGAGAATTTATTACTAGCGCGGAATCTATTTTAGCACGTCTTGGAATCACTGTTCATACCTTACATGGATAAATGTAGTGCGGAATCTGTTTTAGCGTGTCCTGGAATCACTGTTCATACCCTATATGGATAAACGTAACGTAAGGATGAAAAACATGTATAATTTTTGAAATAAGAGAAAGGTATGGTTAAAAAACCATACGTTTTCAGCAAAGTATGAAAGAAGAACCTTACATTAGGAAGGAACCTTACGTTTTGGTATTCAGCAAAGTATAGATAAAGAACTATACGTAAGTACTAAACGTTACATGTGTTTATCAAAAGTATGGTTCATCAACCTTACTTTTGTAAACAACCATACGTTCTTGGAAAAGTATGGATCATGTAAAAGTATGGATCAAGTAAATGTATGGATCTTTTGTCGTACATTTGAGAGTTGAAGAAAAAGTATTATCGATCAACCCTATGTTTATGATTCAACCCTACGTTTTCAACCATATGTTTGAAGACTATGTTATCAACCCTACGTTTGGAGGCCACATCATCAACCTTACGTTTGGCGTCAGAAATTTTGACAGACATTATTTTTATACAGCGATAAACAAGCTGATTTCTGGGCGGATTTCAAGCTAGATATAAAGTTGTTTTTAAAGTATGACTTTGAATAATTAAAAGATATTTTCTCAATGGATTTAATATTAAATTAAAAGGATCTTTTTCTGTCGAGTCTTAAGGGATGTTATGACTTCTCAGTAAATTCAAATTTTTGAATATCTCAAATTCAAAGGCGACTTTTATGGATCTAAATGTGCAGGAGATATTCTCAGCTTTATTATATATGTTCTCTCTGAAACACCAGGTAATTATGTGTATGGTTATCGATCTATTATTAAAAAGGTAGAAAACAGAGACTGTAGAAATCCACGATTGATCTGCTGATTCAAAAAGAAGCGTCAAAGCGCTGTTTCTTTTAAGAAGAAGGAACTCGATAAAAGATTCACATGTTCTATATAGAATATCTACTATGGATATACTAATGTTGAAGTTGTGAACTATATCTCTATATCTACTACAACCGGATCGACTCAGAACTACTTCAACTTGAAAATCAATATTTCTAGAGATGATGATTCATCTGCTGCCAATTGCATTCTGTTGCAATTGTGAAGATCAACTAGAGAACTTCATTCTGAAATTATTTTTATTCTTGAGTAACCAGCTTCTCGTTCTAAGCTATGTTGGTTCGTGTTTGAACCAGAAGGATTTGTTTTTCATTGGATTTTAAAGGTGTCAACTGCCTGTACTCAGTTGTGAACCGGTCTGTGGAAAAGAGGACCAAATAGTGAAAATCACCAAGCTCGTAGAGTTGAGCATTGGTAGAGTGGACTAGGTGCCTTTTGTTCTCTGAACCACTATACATCTTTGTGTCCCTACTTTTATTTATTTCCGATGCATTATCAAATCTGATAAAGCATAGAGGACAGAACCCGTTCAATCAAAGAGTTACTAAAAAATTGCAAAAGACACAATTCACCTCCTGTTGTGTATAATCTGTAGATTCAGATCCAACAAAATCCCTTATTCATTCCTAGCATGGCCAAATCAAGGGGAATAAAACTTTTCAAAGGGTCATGGGAGATTTATGGTGGGTATATTGGTTGTGGGAGAAATATAAGGGATGATCATTCCACATGGATAGTTGGAGTATGGGTGATATAATTCATAACCTAAAAGCTTGGGTTTGTGAAAATGAGATGGGGAAGACATGCAGGGGATGAATCATAACACCTTGAGGTGCTAGGTTCTTCCATGGTTTTTGGATCATAATTTGTATGAAGATGGATAAATATAAGAGTAGGTGAATTATATTTTTAAAAACTGTCATTTTTAACCATTAAAGAAACAAAATTTAATAATGTTAAACAAATTCTATTTACAAAATCTCGTAATTATTTAGACGATAATCAAACTTGGCCCCTGGGTCTAATTATAAAAATATCATAATCATGTAGATTTCAATATGTAATTCACAAGTCATATTGAGAAATTGAATCGACCTTCACAATATATAGAATCATAATGAGTAAGTAGTGGTAACATAATCAAAGTTTAATCGTATTCATGAATAAAAAAAGAATCATAATGACAATGGTTATGATATATCAGAGAAACGTAGAAGGTACTTATTTTAACTTAAAGTGTATAGAATCATAATCATTGTAATATCATATTCACATAATAATACAAATAAAACAATTGTATTGTAATAAATGTTATTACGATAAAAATATTAAAATTGATAATGTGAAAATAAAAGGATTAAATTTCTATTAAAATTTTTTATAAATAAAAGACTTGTAATAAAAAAATAATACAAGTGAATACACTTATTTTATCCCAATGTGCAGGGTATCCAATTACCTAGGATAAAGTGCCTTCATTTTATAATTACAAGAAATTCTATATTTCTCTTACTAGGGTGGCACTCGATACAAAGATTGATCTATATTTCTATCCACACAATCCCTTGATACAATGATTGAATTTTCAATATCATTATCCCCATGATCCATTGATATGATGATTAACTTTTCTATCCCACAATCCCCACAATACCTCGATCGTATTCATGCAAGCAGTTGATACTATTAAAAAATCAAACTCAAAAAGGTTAAAAGTACAAGGAACAAGTATTTTACTTTTTTAATATTCATAACTATCACACACTGAGATTTTTCAAATGAAATTTATCAGTTCTTTTTTACATACTCTTCGAATGATGTGTTATTTATAGGTAGATCTTCAATAGTTCATCTTGATTTTTCCAACGGTCATATTTCTCTTAGTGTTTTTTGTGATGGATTGGACACCTAAAACATCAACATTTATATTATGACATAATTTATGTTGTCATTTTTTATATACACCATTTTTAGTTAAAAAAATATTTCTTATATTATAAATATGATTTTATGAGCACGTTAATAATCTTAAAATATGTTGAGAGACAATAAAAGAAAAAGTCATAATGATAAATTCTTTGAGCATGAGTATGATTTTAATTGAAACCATTATCACTGAAAATATTAAGACTTAATCAATACAAAATAAAAATCAATAGATCTTATATTCGATTTGATAAATCTATATACAATAATTATCGTATCTAGAAACATTATGATAATCATAATGAGAAATTATATTTTTTACATCTTTAAATATTATTCTATGTTACATAAAAATATTATGTTTTCTTATAAAAATTTTTAAAAAATATTGAAAAATTAAGTTAATAAAGAAATAGAATTTTTGTGATTTCCAAAACAAATGGTAAGAAAAAGGTTAAAATAGAATCTTTTGAGTCCACAATAATGTTTCTTGGGATCATGAGGATTTGAGTTCCTTTCTTGCATGGAATATATACCATTAATTGGTAGGCCTAAGACATTATGTTTGAATCCATAGGGATTACATATATGTACTACTATATTAGACCCACACTCTATTCTGGGGGCTATGGAAGACCTGTGAAGACACAAGTTTGTGACTAATGAATTTGGGTATATATGTAAAGTTATCTACAAAGGGATCTGAAACCCCATTTCAAATTGTTTTTTATTGTGATGATCAAGTACTATGTCCTACGGTTTTGAATCATGAGGTTTGGGCTATCAACAGTCCATGAATAGAGATATGCATTTATATTTTGAGAATAGTGGCAAAACATGAGGATGTAATGTCAAGGATGTTGAATCCTCTTGAATAGTCTTGTTAAGGGAATTGTAAATCCTAGTCTGAAGTGCTCATGTCAAGAGAAAGGTATAGAAAAATTTCATCGGGAATGAACCAAATCACCCTCATGTTCTCGGTTCTTCCATAGTGATTTCAGGCTCATAAGGATCAGAAATCCCTTTATATAAGGACAATACGTCTCTAGTTGGTATGTCTTAGCCCTTCCACATCAATATCATGTCCAAGAAAAGATATCCCTTTTCCTTTACCAGGTCTATGTAAGGTTTGATATGACCCTAAGAAATTTAAATCATGACATATTATTTATATAAAATGTAAGATTCAATAAAGGTTCAAGTACCCTAAATATTGTGTCACCACCTAGTGAAAATGTTATTGCGATAATGAGATGTGAAAATCCATTACTCTAACTTGTTTCCAAAACAATGGGTCTAGGGAGAATAGCTTAGATTTTACTAGTAATATAATGTGTACACTATGTTCTTTATGGTTTTTTAATTTTCACCCTAATTTTTTTCCTAAACTATGGATATGAAGAGTTTAGTGAGTGAATACTTGATTTTTTTAGGCCTCACTTTGTGGGTTTTAAAAAACATATGTTTTGTGTCTCTTTCATAAGAAGTTTAAGTTTTTGTGATTTTTTCCATCATTGGATATAGTTTAAGGTTATATATATTTGGAGAAAGTGCATGCATTTTAAGGTCATGACACTCATGGACCTAATATGAGGGATATTACACAAGAGCATAATTAGGATATCAAGGGCCAAGAGTACTCCAAAATCCTTTTTATTGGGAGATGAAGATATTGAAAATAAAATATCAAGTTTCTCATGTAATTATTAATGATATGGGACAATCATATTGGGGGTGACCTACAACACCATCAGGTTATGAGTTTCACCATGGTGATGTTAGGATCTAAAGGATTATAAATCCATCCTTATAGAGACAAGATTCCTTTGGTTGGTGGGTCTAAGCCCTTACTCATCAATATCATGAATGAATAGAGAAATATAATTTTATTTCCAAGGTCCATGAAAAGCTTGACACAATCCAAGGTGCTCAGGATATGATGTGTGGTATATTGATTAAGGTTCTTTAAAATATTGTGGAATCACCCCGTGCTCTAGTTTATTAGGGTAAGGATCTTGTGGTTTTTTGAAATTGGATGAAAATGGGTGAAGGTCTACACTAATATCATTTATCAAATACATATATTCTTTTTTTTATTTTAAAATCTTGTAATAAGGAAAAATTTGTTGTGCAATTTCAATGTCATGTGACTAGGACATTTTACATTCAAATTAACATCATGAGATAAATATATATTCGTTGGGATGTTTTATAATCACGTGACCAAGAAATTTGTCTTGCAGTTTAACTTTATTCGGTAAGGACTTGATAACCAATGTGAAAACTTATACGGGATATATTATATACATGAACATGGCACACGTGGATCTGATTCACACATTAAAAGGCAGGATTGTATGGATCATCCCCTATAAAATTTGGGTTAATTGTTTTTATTATTATATCATGGCCTAGGATTAAATATCATGGTGTCCATGTGTATCTTGTGATGGTTGTAATGACGCCACACATAGTTCTTTGGAAACCATATAGTTTAACGTCCTACAGAAAAGATTTGGGATCCCCAATGTGAAAAAGGGGTATTAAAGTTGGACAAAAATATTGGAATCTAGACATCACTACATTTCTTATAACAATTGGAATCAAGTGACACAATGTTATTTAGAATATATCATTCTGTGAAAGTCTAGAATATACATAGGGAGGGGTAATTTTCATTCTTTGTGGTAACTGGACCTGATATTGAAGACCCGGGTGTCACTACATATCATATGGTGTCAGGAATGAAATCAGTTATTGTTCTGGAAAATAGTGGTGTTCTAGTAGACACACATGGACAAATGTTGTCTTCATGTGTGAGGTACATGGGGGTGTGATGTTTTATGTTATTAAAAGGACATCAATTGTGAAATTGAATTTCATGTGCTTTGGACACGGTATGCCTTTTAAGGTATTGAATTTTGGACCATGATGAACCTTTCCTTGGCTATAATTCCTTGTTTATGTAGGGAATACCTTAACAAAATTCATAATCTCATGTGATCTATTCTTGGTTTGATAAACCAGGAATGAAAAGGGTTTCTCTCACCATGAAGAGGAAATTAAGTACATTATAAGGGAATATTTTTTCCTATGGTGCCTGGACCAAGATATAGGATTGACGAGTCCCTACATATCTCATTGAAAATGTGAATAAAGTTATAAACAGTTCTATAAACCCATATAGTTTAATATCATTTTGTAATAACATCATCCCTACATTTAATCATTGTACAATAAGGGTGAGGATCACCCGATGTGATGAGAAAGGAAGGTTATGGATGGGCCCAAGACTAGATGTTTATACGTCACTACATATATTGTAATGGTTGGAATCAGGCCACACATATTTCTTTAATGAATAGATTCCATATGTTATAGTTTTCCCCCACACAAGGATGATGGAATCTCATCCTTCGTCCACATAGATATGGTTGATGGGTGTTGAGTTGTTGTGAGATGGAACTTCCCAAGTAGTTTACCATCATGTGGTGAGGATTTAATTCATATAGTTTAGTTTCATGTGGTCAGGCTGTGCTAGTATAGTTTAATTTTATGTAATTGAGATGAATCTATACCATTATTTCAATGTGGTTATGATGTGGAATGTTGTGCAGTTTAATGTCTCGCTTCCGGGACTTGTACGTATAGTTGAACGTCATGTGGTAAAAAATAACTTGTGTAGTCAAGCTTCATTAATCTAGTATGACTATGTACATTTTAAATCATGTGGTCAGGACAATATTGATATATTTTAAGGTAATGTAGTCAGGAAAAACACAATACATTTTAGTTTCATTTGGTTAGGATGACCTCCGTACAATTTAACATCATGTGGTTAAGATGAATATTGTATAGTTTAACATCATGTGGATAAGATGACCATTGTATTGTTTAATGTCATGTGGTTAAAAAGAACTCTGGATCTCCCTTTTCGACCCATTTGGGATCTCATAATTGGAGGTGGAAATGGGTATGGAAAAATTTCGTAGGTTGCTTTGGGCTAACACTCTCTATATCTTCATGTCAGCTGCTTCTTCATCAGAGCTATATTCCTTTACCTGGCCAAGACACATAGGTTTCTTCCCTGGGTCACTTTCTAACCATGGTTAAGTATTTCTGATAGTTTATTATGGAACAATATAATTTCAACCCTAGTAATGTGGGAGTCTTCCTATTTGAATGCCCATGATATTTTTGAGCACATCTATCTACGAATGTGTTTTAGTTTTGGAAACATATCTATAAAACTGTGTCTGGGAAAGGGTAGGATTACATTATCTATGGAAGATATCACATTAGGGATGTTTATCATAGTATATTTTAGGAGTAGTTCCCCTGGAATTCATATCAACACCACTATGAGGAGTAATATTATAGTAATGATTTCCTTCTTCTTTGGTTGAAGAGTCAATGGGAAATTGCAGTGTTGATAATGAGTCTTGAAAAACTTCAAGGGAACTTGGAATTTAGAAGATGAAGGATATGAGCGAAACTCTACATCATGGATGGAGTATGACGTTTTTACTTTTGGGATAGAATATTGATATAAGACAACTCTATTACAGCTTCCAGAATCCATTGATAACTATCTGGTGATTTAGGAATATGATTTTGTTATTTAAAAACTATTGGAGTATGCCAATAGTATTATTAGATAGGGATAATAGCCACTTACAAGGCATGATTCTCTCTCACTTGGTGGGACTCAGCCAGAATGGGGATATGATCCTAATCATAGCACTTTGGAATACACTGATGGTATTTTTTGATAGGAGTATGAGCCCATCCAAAGGCAAGTGACACTCCTACTTGGTGAGCCCATGTTGGTATGGGAATATGCAACCGGTCTGAATATGAATTCCCCAATTGAATATATCAATGGACCTCTGGAATGGGAGTAATAATGTGAGACTCATCCTGTAAGCTAATGGGATTATATGAGTAGCTTTATTAAAAGGACTATGAGCTTTTCCCAAGGCATGTGACACTCCCACTTAGTGATCATTGGCCAGAATGAGGATATGAGCCCAATATAGAGCCTTTGAAGTATGTCACTGGTCTTTTTTCGATAAGAATATAATCTTGTCTTGAGGCATGTGCCTCTCTCACTTGGTGATCCCTAACTAGAATTGGGATATGAGCTTGATCCCAGGCCTTCAGAATATACCACCATAATTTTAAGGCAGGGGGGCTTCCCCTGAGGCATGTGCCACTCTTATTTGGTGACCTTGGTTGGAACATGAATACAAGACATGTATTTATACCATGTCCTTTATTGTAATTTTCTAGTAATCCTCCAAGATTGGTGAAAGGATATTTGATTTCTATGGCATTTCCACTTGTTCATACTAATTAGAGATTTGTTCTCCTCTAGCTATTAAGGTAGGAATATACACCTATAACTATATCTTCACCAAAAAATACCAAAAGATATCCTTTAATTTTTTCACAAATCACTATCACTTAAATAGGGTATGTACATGAATTTATTCATGTGTGCTCTTAGATTCCAGGATGTAACGACCCAAAAATTCTTTAAGAAAAATTCCTCTTGGTCTATTTTAATGTCTTCTTAGGGTTATGTAAAACGTATGCACTTATTTGGTTTTATGTTTAGGATTTTAAAATACCATTAATAGTTGTGACCGTTTCTAATATAGCTGTTGAACAGTGATCACATGATTAATATAAATATAGGGCTTTAACAAATCCAATTTACTCAGACAAAGGAAGCGATGGCTCATCTAGTAGACTTTCCCCATATGAGGCCCATTTGACGAAGATCGAAAAGGAGGTGTCATCATTGGGATTATCTTTTGAACAATCCCAAGCTAAGATTAAATATGTTAAGATCAAGTGGAACTGCCTACTAGAGAATTGAAAGTTGATAGACATTACCAACTAAGTGATGTTATCCAAGCCACCCCTAGAGTCTACCACCATCGCACAGCTTACTCAAACGTCTTATACGGGTGTTATAAGGGGTTATGTAACAAGACCCTAGCATTATTATTATGTAAATATTTGTGTGTATAATAAAGAATATACATTCATTTTATTATTGTTACTTCGTAAATCGTTTTTAAAGTGAAAATAGTATTTTTAGTTAATAATCATATAAGAAATATATTTTGATGAAACAATGGATTTATGAATTAAACAATAATTTAATAAAATATTATTATTATAATTAAATAACTTTTTTAAAATATAAATGATCATATAATTTTAAGAATGCAATTATTATTTTTATTAATGTTTGAAAGTTGTTTTTTTCAAAACCCATGAATTATTTATAAATGTTTGTTTTTATTTTAAAATAAAAAATTCACATATTTAGAAAAAAATTTATAGAATATATATATAATTTTTTGAATCAGGACGTCAAAATTATCCAATGGTAATTTTTTCATAATTTCCGGAAATAGTCAAATTTATGGGTAAAAATTAATAATAGTTTATATATATAATATGTTTAATGACATCATAATGACCCAATAGTGATGTAATAAAATAATAAAAATATTATTTTCGGCCAATATATATTTTACCTTTAAAATAATGTTATTTGGGGTTTGTTTGATTAATTTTACAATGCTTAAGTGGACCCTTCAAGGCTTATAAAACATTTTGTCCTCTTAAATTGTTTTCCTTGAGAGTGTGATTTACCTCCACCTATAAAACCCTATTATTTTAAGTATATAGAAAAATTTTCTTATAAAATTTTGTTTTTCACTCCACTTTGGCAAAAACCATGGGCAAAAACCATGTGCTGGTTTGGGGTTTTTATTAGTTTAATGTGTGGTGTCCCAAACCAAAATAATAAAGAGTCCCCCCATCCTTTTCTATATAAACCCACCCAAGATCCTACTTCCTCTTAAATAAATGAATTTTGAGTTCATCCAAAATCTTCCCTCCTCTCCGCAGAATCTTCCCAAGGTCCCCCATGTTCCCATGAATCCTCTCTCAAGCCTCTCCCAAGCCTTTGTGATCACACTTCCAAGTAAGGGATTCCTTCCTTTCTCAATTTATCCAAGTTTATTAATATTGTTATGACCTTTTATTTTCAATTGTAAATGTTAGGGTATGATTTCACACCTCCCCCATAATAACCTATTCATGTTTTAATAATGATATATCCCCTTTCTCACCCATTAATGCCTCCCATGTACACCCATTACCATTCTGAAATTCTATAAGGATTTTCTCTCTCCTCATTTACATTCAAGAAATTCTTTTGTATTATATATCTAAATTCCATAACATTTGATGGGAAATGTTTCTATATTACCCCCTTACTTTTCATTTCATGTACACATGATGAGACAACCATTTTTATCTCATCAACCATTTTTATGAATTCTTATGTCACACCGTTATGCTGCAGAAGTTGCACCACATTTTTCTACTCCAAAGTCATTGGGCAGTGAATACCATTCACATTTCTCTATCACAGGTATATACCTTTATGAACATTTATTTATTGATTAAATAGTTTCATGTATTAATTCCACATTATTTTATCATGGAATAAATGATGATATTTAATGAATCCATGTTTTATGATCCATGTGGCACACTTATGCATGAAATGAAATGTTTAAGAAAGGGTGTGCCCTAAAAGCACTCCAATGCATTGGCTAAAGTATATTATCATGATAAATCATGTGAAATGAGTGTTGACTCATGATAATTCAATTTAATTGATGTTTTACTTGTGATTCATGTGCAATGAGGGTTTAATAATGCTCCATGTGTAATGATCCTTGGATCATTCTAATATCTTGTTAAATGTTTATGCCACATCTCCATGTAATGATTATCATGATTTACATTACTTTATGTTCATGTTTTTCTAATTCTCCATTGATATGCCTATTTTGCAACACATATTTTATTCTTAATGTTATGCCATTTTTGTTCCCTTACTAGGATTTATAGCTCACCCTTTTCTTATGAATGTTCTCAGGTTATCCCATGCAATGTTAAGTACAAGGGAATGTAGTGGTAATGTAAAAAATGTTTTCAATAAATATGTTGTATTTCATGTTTTAAGTTGTTATGTAATAATCCTAATATCATAAGACACTAGAACTCTTGATCTTCCATAATATATCAAGTGAATATTTTATGTAATAAATCATGTTTATGTCTGTAATAAAGAGAAGGGTTGTCATAGTTGGTATCAGAGGATAGGTTTAGTTATTTTTGGGATTATGATTAGAAAAGCCTAATGAAGCCTTAGAGACAATACTATGTATAATAGAAACATCCCAAAGTTTTGGTGTGTATTGAGTAAGTGGTTTATCTAGAAAATACATCCCTATCTGGATACGAGAAGGTAGAGGCGGCTCTAGCACATATGTACTAGGGGGTGAAAACCCTGACAAGGAGATTCGGGTTTGACCCGGGGTATCCTGGTACATGACAATAGGCCTTGCTGCACTCTTGGTTACAACAATCCTGGGGGATATTCTTGGGTAAATTAATAAGCTTAGTACGAATCATTGTTAATGGAATAAAAAATACCCCTTAGAATAAATATTGGAAAGTAGATCACAGCTAATAGAGATTGAAGCCTATAAGTTCATAAGTCAATGAAATAAAAGTAATTTATAAGTTATCCCTTTAATGTTTTTGGATTCCCCTTTATGTTTTTAAGTGTTTAAGATACTCATCCCTAAGTATATATTGGATAGAGTAGAACTAGAATAAAAAAGGGAAAGGTAGTGTTGTCGATCATAGTTATATGTATTCTTTTGTATCTATAAAGTTTAGTAGAAAAATACCAACACCACCACAAATCATGGAAGTAAAGATTTCGGTGAGTATAGAAAATGGGAAAATCATTGCATCCCATGAATATAACTCATCCCCTATCATAATGTATTGATTGATCTTCCCAGATAACCTCTTCATACTACCTCTGGTGTAATTTGATGTAATTATTGTCATGGATTGGCTTTCCTTATATAGAGCCCACATAAATTGCTGTGAGAGGGAAATCACTCTCCATATGGAGAATCAACCCCTGATTCTATACAAGTGCAAGGAGTAAGATGAATCTTCTTTAGAACTATCATCTCATTTGTGGATATTACTAACCTATGACCATGCACATCATTCTTACATTATTGAGTCCAAGGAAGCAACCATCCTTGAAGACATGCCTATTTTGAGGGAATTTATTGAAGTGTTTCCCGAGGAATTGCTTGGACTTCTCCTAGAAGAGACGTTGAATTATCGATTGAATTTATACCTGGGGAATTTACAATATCCAAGACTCCATATAGAATGATTTTTGTGGAGATTTAGGATATGAGGAAACAACTACAAGATAGTCTGGATAAAGGCTTTATACACCAAAGTGCTTCACCATGGGTTTCACCAGTCCTCTTCTTCAAGAAGACTGATGGGTAAGTGTGCCTTTTCATAGATTATCATGAGCTTAAAAAATCCTGATAAATAACAAGGATCCTCTCCCATGAATTTATGACTTGTTTGATTAGCTGCATGGAGCACAATACTTTTCCAAGGTAGATTTGTAGTTGGGATATTATCAATTAACGGTTAAGAAGGAATATATCCCCAATACTTCTTTTCGTACAAGATATGAGCCCTATGAATTCATAGTAATGACTTTCAGACTCATGAATGCTCTAGAAATTAATATGGGCTTGATGAATAGATTATTTAGAGATTACCTCAACATATTTTTGGTAGCCTTTATAGATGATATTCTAATATACTCTGAAAACAAGGAAGATCATGAGGAGAATCTAAGAGATGTACTAGAGACATTGAGAAAGGAGAAGCTTTATGAAATCTATAGGAAGTGTGAGTTCTGTTGAAGGAGGTGTCATTCATGGGAAATATCATTACAAGCAATGGGATATCTATGGATCCCTCCAAGACAGATGCAATAGATGGATGGATGAGGCCAACATCAGTAAAGGATATTTGTAGCTTTTGGGGGTTAGGTGGATATTATCGATGATTTGTGAGAAATTTATCACAATTTTCCAACCCTATTACCAAGCTAAATCGGAAGGAAGTGATGTTTTCTTAGAGAGATGAATGTGAAGAAATATTCAATGAGTTGAAAAACAGTATTATCACTATTCCAATGCTCACATTACACACAAGTGGAGAACTTTTCGTGGTATTCAGTGATGATTCGAAGAAAGTCCTGGGCTGTGTGTTGATGAAAAATAAAAAAATCATTGCATGTACTTCAACGAAATTGAATGCATGAGCATAATTATCCAACACATGATTTAGAATTGGATATAATGATCTTCCCTTTAAACATATGGTGGCATTATCTCTTTGGGGATAAGTATGAAATATATACGAACCACAAAATCCTCATGTATATATTCTCATAGAAAGAGTTTATCATGTTCCAACGAAGATGGTTAGATCTAATCAATGTCTATGACTACTCAATACATTACCACCCTAGAAAAGAGAACGGGGTGGCATATGTTCTAAGTATAATGGACCTAGCGATTCTATCATTGATGAAAATTGATAAGGATCCAATCTTCTTAGATTTGATAATGATGGACATGGAAATTATAATGAAGGGAGCATCATCAATCCTTTCACAAATGATTTCACAACTGTCTCTTTTAAAAAGGTTAAAGGATGCTCAAAAGGATGATGTGGGAATTCAGAAGAATGTTTAAGCTATCAAAAAAGGTAAATCCATAGAGTTAAATGTTAATAAATAAAGAATTGTGAGATTTGGGAAAAGACTATGTCTTCCATCAAGTCCGGAGCTGAAGAAGGATCTTTTGGATGATGCACATAGTTCAAATTTCTCTATTCACCTACAAAACACAAAGATGTGTCAAGATCTCCAAGAGCATTATTGGTGGGAAAATATATAAAGGGATATTTCTGAATATACATCAAAGTGACTAGTGTGTCATTAAGTGAAGCTAGAGAGGCAGAAGTCTAAGGGGATGGTGCAAAATTGCCCATACCAACATGGATATGGGAGAACATCACCATTGAATTTATCGCCAGACTTTCAAAGACATCCAAAGGCAATAATGTAATATGGTTTGTTGTGGATCATCTTACAAAGTCTGCACACTTTATTGCAATTCGAGAGGATTTCTCATTGGATCAACTAACACAAATCTATATCAAGTAAGTGGTAAGGCGGCATGGATTAATACTATCTATTGTATCTAATTGAGATCCAATATTTACCTCTATGTTTTGGAAGAATATTCAACATTCTATGGATACTGAACTGAATATCAGTATATCCTATAATCCTCAAACTAATGGCCAATCTAAGAAAACTATTCATACACTAGAAGATATGTTAAGATCATGTTAAATGGACTTTAATAGAGGATGGGATAAACATTTTTCCTATGGTTGAATTCTCCTATAATAAAAATTTCCACTCGAGAATCTGAAAGGCGCCTTATGAATCCATATATGGGAAGTGGTGCAGAATACCAACATTTTGGGATGAAGTCTGTGAGCGTAAGCCTCTAGGACCAGAAATGGTCAAAGAAATGGTGGAGATGGTGAAAACCATTCAGCATCATATCAAGGAATCCTAGAGTCGATCGAAGAGTTAGGAAGATAATAGTCGATGAGACCGTGATATTAATGTATGAGAAATGGTATTTCTACAAATATCTCCATGGAATAAGTTCACGAGGTTTAGAAAGAAGGGTAAGTTGCGTCTTAGTTACATCGACCCCTTTGAGATTCTTGATCGTGTCAGGGTTGTGGCCTATCGACTAGCACTTCCAACTACCATTGCCAATGTACATGATGTCTTTAATGCATCCCTCTTAAATAATTACTTACCAGACCCTTCATATGTACTCTCTTCATAGGTAGTACAAGTAGAGGATGATCTTTCTTACGAGGAGAAACCAATGAAAATTTTAGATCATAGAGAAAAAGTTCTAAGAAATAAGACAATTCCCCTCTTCAAGGTGTTGTGGAAAAACCCCATGTTTGAAGAAGCGACGTGGGAATCAGAAGAAGTGATGAAGAAAAGTTACCCACATCTATTTTAGTGTGTGAAATGTAAATTTCAATGACAAAATTTCTTAAGGAGGAAAGATTGTAACGACCCAAAAATTCATTAATGAAAAATACTCTAGGTCAATTTAAATGTATTCTTATGGTTATGTAAAATGTATGAATTAATTTAGTTCAATGTTTTGGATTTTAAAATACCTTTAAGAATTGTGACCATTTCTAATATAGCCATTGAATAGTGATCATAAGATTAGAATAATATAGGCCTTTACCAAATCCAATTTACATAGACAAAGAAGCGATGGCCTTATCCAGCAGACTTGCCCCATACAAGGCCCATTTGTCAAAGCTCTAAAAGGAGGTGGCATCATTGGGATTTTCTATTGACCATGACCAAGACTAACTTGAATATGTTAAGCTCGAGTGGATCCACCTTTGGGAGAAGTTGAAGTTGAAAGAGATTACCACCTGAGCAATGTTATCTGAGCCACCCCAAGAGTTTGTCACCATCGCGCACCTTACCCGAAGGTTTTATGTGGGTGTTATAAGGGGTTATATAACAATACCTTATAATTATGATTATGTACATTATTTTTTTATATAATAAATAATATAAATTCATTTTATTATTGTTACTTTGTAAACAGATTTAAAGCGCAAATTGTATTTTTAGTTAATATTCAACTAAGAAATATGTTTTTATGAATTAGTGGATTTTGAATTAAATAATATTTTAATAATAAATTATTATATTTAAATTAATTTTTATTAAATATAAATTATCTTATAATTTTAAGAATGCAATTGTTATTTTTATTAATGTTTGAAAGGTTTTTTTGTCAAAACCAATGATTTTTTTTATAAATGTAGGTTTTTATTTTTAATATAAAATTAAAATATTTAGAAAATTATTTATATAAATTAATATTATTTTTAGTATTAGGATGTCGAAACTATCCATTGGTGAATTTTTCATAATTTTTCGAAACATTCGATTTTTGGGTAAAAATTAAATACCTTTTAAATATATATTATGTTTTATGACATCATAATGACATAATAGTGATGTAATAAAATACAATAAACAATTTTATAGGCCAAAATATGTTTTACCATTAAAATAGTGTGATTTTGGGTTTTTTTGATTTATTTTACAAAGCTTAAGTGGACCCTTCTAGGCTTATAAAACATTTTTTCTATTTAAATTGTTTTCCTTAAGAGTGTGACTCACCTCCACATAAGAAACTCTATTATTTTAAGAATTTAGTCCATTGGAATTATATAATATTGTTTTCCAATTCTCTTTGGAAAAAACAAACGGCAAAAACCATGAGCTGGTTGGTGGTTTTGATTTGTTTAATGTGTGGTGTCCCAAACCAAAAATAATAAAGAATTCCCCCTCCTTTTCTATATAAACCCAGCCAAGAACCCACTTCCTCTTCAATAAAAGCCTTTGGTTTTCGTCAAAAATCTTTCTACCACTCTCTATAATCCTCCCAAATCCCCCCATGTCCCCAATAATCCACTCTTAAGCCTCTCCCAAGCCTTTGGGATCACACTTCCATGTAAGGGATTACTTCATTTCTCATTTTATCCACATTTCTTAATAATGTTATGCCCTTTTATTTTCAATTATAAATGTTGGGGTATTATTTCTCACCTCCCCCATACTTACCTCTTAATTTTTGAATAATTAACGATCCCATTTCTCTCTCATTAATTCCTCCCATGTACACTTATTACCATGCTGAAATTCTGTAAGGAATTTCTCTCTCCTCATTTACATTCAAGAAATTTTTTTGTATTACGTATCTAAATTCAATTACATTTGTTGGGACAAGTATCTATATGACCCCCTTAATTTCCATTTCATGTACATATGATGATACACTCATTTCTCTCTCATCATCCAATTTTTTGAATTCTTATTTCACGATGTTATGCTGTAGAAATTGCACCATGTTTTTCTAAGCCAATGTCATTGTGTAGTGAATACCATAACCATTTCTCTATCAAGGGTATTCACATTTATTAACATTTACTTATTGATTTTATATTTTCTCATATGAATTCTACATTACTTTATCATGGAATAAATTATGATGTTTAATGAACCCATATTTTATGATCCATATGGAACACTTATGCCTAAAATTAAATGTTTAAGAAAGGGTGCACCATAATAGATCTCCAATGCATTGATTAAATATAGTATCATAATATTTCATGTGAAATGAGTGTTGAATCATGTTAATTCAAGTGCAATGAGGTTTTACTCATTATCCATGTGCAATGAGGTTTTACTCATGCTTCATGTGCAATGAGCCTTAGCTCATGATAATATCTTGTTAAATTTTGTTTCCACATCTCAATGTAATTATTATCAAGCTTTATGATTCCTTTATGTTCATGTTTTTCTTATTCAACATTTAAATGACTATTTTCTAACATGTCTTGTGTTATTCCATGTCTATTACCATACTGGGCTTTGTAGCTCACCCTTTTCTTATGCATGTCCTCAGGTTATCCCATTCAATGATAAGTATGAGAGAATGTAGTGTTCATGTAAAGAAATTTATCAATAAAGATGTTTTATTTCATGTATTAAGATTTTATTTAATTATTATAATCCCCAAAGACACTAGACCTCTCAATCATCCATGTTGTATCATGTGAAGAGTTTATGTAATAAATCATATTTAAGTGTGTAATAAAGAGATGGGTTTTTATACAGGATATCGCAGTCAATACTTTTGATTGAAGTGGGGATATATGACCACTCCAATCCTCCTTGTACTATTGTTATATGACAATGGACTTTATATAAAGAAGTGTGGATTTATATATTCCTCATGCTTACTGGCTATATATGATAGCAAACAATGAATGAAATAGTTGGGGTATGAGCCTTCTTTCTCTGGTACATAGCTTTCCACATTTTACAATCTGTACTTGATGGCTAGATCTATGTGTTTGTGGAGGTTACTAGTTAGAGAATGCCCTTAGAATGAATATAATGTGTTTTAGAAATTTTTTGATATAGCTGGGATCAATATTGTACTGTATCACTAGTGCTTCCGGAAGCTACAAGTTTCACCTGATGCTAACAATGTCTCCTAGTGATTAAAATGCCACATAGTATTTCATTATGTGACAAGGGACTGTTCTTTGATATTTATAATCCTATGGTAAGGACTTGAATATATGTTTTTGGGATCACATTAGGATCTAGGAATCCCTATGCATCTTATTGTGAAGTGAATCTAGCTATAATTTGGTTAAAAAAACCCTAGTATTATAATGTTGTACCGAAAGGACATCAGTTGTGCAATTTAACAACTTGTGATAAAGATGTGAATATAGGTATTTGGGCTAGAATATAATATCTATGTTTTATTACTCATCTCATTTAAATGAAAATCAAGTCATATATAGTTCTAGAAAACCAATGAAATTTAATGTTATGTGGGAAGGAAATCAACTATGAATTGTAACTTCCAATTGTATAGAAATGAATATAGGTGGGTGGGCCAAGATGTAGGATCCATATATCCCTACATATCACATTGAAATGATAATCAATTCATACATAGTTCTGTAAATCCCAAATTTTTTAATGTCATGAGGAAATGACATCATCCATTCCGTTAAACATCTTATGGTAAAGACATGATCCATGTAGTTTATTGTCATGTTATAAGGATGATTTCCATCCAGTTTAACAAATTGTGGGAAGGAATATTTCCACACATTTTATCATATTGTAGTAAGGACGATGGCCATATAGTTTAATGTCTTACGTTAAGGGCATTGTCCATGTTTTTTTAATGTGTCTTGGTAAGGATGATTGTAATAATCTATCAAGAGAGTGACTCTTCCTATGGAGCTTGGGTAACTCTTATGAATATTGCATGAGTTTTTTGATCCTTTAACTCTATCAAGAATTCAATTACCTTTATCTCTAAACAATCCTTGACTACAAATTTTTTCTCTATTTTGTTCCCAATATGTTGATGGTAGGGGAAATGGTTTTCAAGGCATGTCAACCGCACCTCATTCAGTTTCCTTATTATGGGGAGTTACACCAAACCAATTTACATAGAATAGTTAAAATACTAGGGGACATGTTTTTCTAAGAAATAATAGGATTTTTTCAATCTCATATTTAATGGAAATTGCTTATCCCTAGGAGGTATTTGGATCATGGACCACTTCACAACTGGTTCATCCTACTCAAAGTGATCAGATGACTGGAGTGGGTATTTAGGTATCAGTGGTTCTAATATCCCCATGTCCATTTTCACTTGAAGATAATCATTAAATGAAAATAATCCTAATATCACATCCCTGAGAAATTTATGGTAGGGGAAATTATTATCATGTCCCACTATCATTGCCTCACCTGTCTTTATCATTACTGGGATCTCTATCAAACCATTTTCCATGGAATAGTTGAAATAAATTGAAACATGTATTGATTGCAAGAAACATACTCTTCATTTTCTATCTTATAAGGATGGGTGACCAAGATTATTATTCTGCATATTATCTATGCCCATATTGGTGTTAAATCATTGCTGATTTTGGAGCTCCAGGTACACAGTTTCTGTCGTTATTAGGTCAGGGCTAGGTGCTGAAAAATTGGTGGTCTTGGATGATGTAGACGCTTCCCACTAATTAAAATATCACAAATATCCAGGAGGTTTTTTTGGGAACATTTGATTTCAGATAGTTTATATAATATCCTCATTTAGGAGGTGGAATATATGTAAATTCCCCCATCCCTATGTGCTAGGGAGAGTTTGAACATTGTTTGTATTTCACCTTAGAAGGAGATGAAAAATATGAAAAATTCTCCAATCAAATGGGATGGGAAACTTCACTATTAGGCAGGATTATATAGGTAGGTACTAGTGAAACATCATAAGGTATAGATATTAGGAGTATTCCAACAAATATTTTTAGAAGACCCCTATTCTCTCTTTGAAGTTGGGTGACCTATTCTTCTACGGTGATTTCATTTTCATCTTAGAGGTGTTGGCTGGTAGGATCCATGAAAGCACCCTATCCTATGTCAGTAGTAGGGAAAGTGGATAATGATAGGAGGTTTGATGTGGATCCAAGGGACTTAATTTTCTACTCCCACTATCCATATTGTTCATTATAATTACCCCTTGAAATTCCAACATGGTCATTTACACCTTTCGTAGATGCTTGAAAGATACCCATGTTCCTTTCTTTTCCAACTCCAGTGGTAGAAGATTGGCCAACCTGCTATGACTTAGATAACTACATAAGGGTATGATTTAACTCTTCAAATGTGTGACCTTTTCGATCTAATTAGGAGTCTTAAAATATGATTGATATTATATTTATTGAGACACAAGAGCGATAGTCCTCCTTGACAGAGTTTCTTATATGGCGAGTCATTGATTGGTGTACCATTTTGAGGGTCAGTGCCAACTATACCATTTTAGGGGATCAGTGCATATGATGAAGATGATCCTTAGGTAAAATATGATAAAAGTTCCCCATCCCTATGGGATGGTGTGTTCCTTGGGATTTTGTAGTCACCAAGTCTAGTTGTAATGATGTTAGAAGCTCCTAGCTAGTGAATATGTGGGATTGATTCTAACATATTGTCGGGATACACTAGTGGACCTAAGATATAGTAGAGGTATAAGTAATATAATACTACTATGAATCTGTAATGTTTGGATACGCCTAAAGAGCTCCTCTATTGGGTGCCACAACATTGATAGTTGGTGTAGGAACAACCTCCTCTATGCTCATTATGAAATCATGGTCACATGTCATTAATGATGACTAGAATAGATGGGAGACCTCATATGAATTTCATCAGTGATTTAGTGGAACTGATGATTTCCATCATCTAACTCATTGTGGTATGGAATGTATTAATTACTGTTCTCTAGGGATAGGATTCAAAATTGGTTGATTGTGGAAATAAGGGGAACTTCCACTACTGTGGCCTATTTGTGGGAAAGAATTCTAGTGGGAATTCATCCTCTAAAATATTTCATGGGATGATTCATGATTTAGGATGAAACTATTGATGTGGTACTTTCGGACCAAGACATTCACCAACTAGTATTGGAGGTGGTGTATTGGAGAAAATGTAAATTGGGGCCACATGGCCAAAGAATTTTGTACAAGGATCTGGAAATCCATTAGAACATTTGATGATTTCATTTTGATTAAAAGGAATATGTGAAATACAGAAGTTGAAATAATACACCTTATCAGTGATACATCATATATAAGAGTAGATGTTTGATCAATTACTCTCACAGTTAAATGATAAAGATGCAATCCCTTATTTTTACAAATGGTTCAGTGTAGTTAAAATAAACATTTCAAGTTTTCCATTTTCTTTTGTGAAATGTGAAGAAAAAAATGGCCATTATAGGAATTGGTGAATCTATGATTTTTTGAGATGCGAAAGGGATGGAATAGTGAGAGGAATTCACATCTGGTTCACCATATTTTTTTCATCTGGAAATTAGATGTAGATGGGATTCAATTAATGGTTTGATTGCTGGGTGTTTAAGGCCTTGTTCAATCACTCACATAAGCTTTTCCATTTGTTTAGTATTCCCTAGAAACTCCAAAAAGTCCCCATATCCATATATAATTACATATCTATTTTAATAAGGTTCATAATCCTTTGGTTTTTTATACCCTATTAATCTTATGAACTCACATTGGTTGAGAGGATGGGAGGTCGGGCGCATCTCTCCCTTTTGGGAGAATTGTTACCTACTCTGGGATTCTATTATATATTTAATATTGGTTCATGAAATCCTTCCTATGATCCTATATGTGTATGGGTATTCCATTTTCAATGTATTGATTGAAAACATATATTGATAAGAACCATTTCATACATATCACAGGTACCCTATCACTCTATTTTCAATTTATGATGATTTAGGTTATGGAAATAATTTGAAACATAGGTGTTCACTATCATTGATAAAGGTGGTTGGTGTCATGGAGATGTTATTGTACCTCTATGAGGCATACACCATATCATGTGAAGACAATATTTAAAACCCACATAGTTCATTTGGAATAATTTAAGGTCATGTGACTATACCCATCCATGTATTTTAACATCATGTGGTAAGGATATAGATATCAGTCTCGGGCCGCGATGAGGCATCCTATATATCCTATTTCAGATAGGAATCAGAGTTTACAGAGTTCTTATGAGGGGTGTCTACAAAATGAGAGATGCAAAAATAGTGGTCCTGAGTGGGACTTATACATATAAGAAATCCCTTGATTGTTTGTTTAGGAGTATGTATCTTTGAGTAGAGATAATATGTAACCAGTCATACATCCCAATAATGTACCGACACTAGAAAAATCATCAACCTCATTTTGATATAATAATATTTGGTCTCTAGGCCAATTTTATCTATGCTCAGTGTGAGAAATAAAAGATAGCGGTAGATGTAAAAAATTTCATGAAATCACATCCATATGGGGATTATACAGTATTTTTTGACCTTTGAGAAGAATTATTACCCATATGGAGGGGGATATGGTATGGGGTCATTCCTTAAGAATGTTTCCTACATATCCTATTTTATAATAGGAATTAACATCGTCATTATTCAGTTCATCCTGAACCCACTGATGGGATTGAGGTACATTGGTTCATAGTCAGGACTGATACATAAAACGATTCATGTGTATGAGCCTACTTCTCATTCTTTAATGGATCAGTAAGATTGATCATCCCATGGGAATTATTGGATCCTGATGGTTGAACACTAGAGACTTGAGGGGACTAATACTGAAGTGGATGCCCATTAGAGCTTGGGCATTAGGAAGGTGTCCAACGTGTTCCGATAGTGGACTGAATTAGAGTATCCATAGTTCATTAATACCATAAGCCAATAATGGGATAAGGTGGAGGATGATTCTCAGAGATAATTTTGTTATCTCCTAGGTTTAAATAATGTTAGGTGCTTATTCTTGGATGTATTCCCTTTGATCAGGGCTAACACACTAAGGCTTCCCTATTGTCCAAGGCTTATACACTGAGGCTTCCCTTATTCACGTAGCCTACTATTCTACCTTACATGTGTGGATTATCCACAAGACATGCCTTATTTTTCCATTTAACATGTTAGAGAATGTCTTACTGACATTTCCAAAGAAAATTTCATGATCCAGTTGACTTGTCTGAGGGACATCGCATAACCATGATGGAATATATGAAGGTTTTCGCATGATCAAGGTTTAATTTTCTAGAGGACATCGAAATACATACCTGGTTTTTCCATGAATCCATCTTATGATCATGGTTTTCTTGTCTAGAGTACATCAAAAGACTCAACATACTTATCTTGGAAGCCATCACATGATCTCATCTAACCTATCTTAGAAGGTGTCGCATAATCCACCTGACCTTCACTGGTTTCATCTCAAATGATTGCTGACATGCTTGGGGGGTGAGAGAGTAAATACAACATGTATAAAAGGGTGAATCATGTCATAGATGACTTTTATGAGTGTTATCATGAGAACCAGTTAACTATTCATGGAATCCAGCACATAATCTCGAATGAATTGTCTGGAGTAGATCACAAGTATCATTTAGTTTTTATGGGAATCCATCGCATGATCTTAGCTGTCTTATCTAAAGGGAATCAAATGATCCAACTGATTGTCCCTGGTGTCAACATTATGGCCGGATGAAACTCTTTGGATGGAATCTCTAGAGTCAATCTGAAATGTTTTCAAGATCTATTTTATATGCCTTAGTTCTTCCATGATACTCAGATGACATGAACTGTTTCCACCATATGATCTGGGTGAATTGTCTAGAGTACCTTATGATACTTGGATGTCTATCTTGGAGATTTTTTGATACTTGAGTGTCACACCCATAGGGAAACCATGTGACTTAATATGACATATCATTGAGACTTTGCATGATCCAAATAGTATGAAAAAATAGCGTCGCATGATTTGGGAGACATGTCTATATGGTTCATGTGAAGCGCCTAGGGATAATCATATATGTTCTTCACATAGGTCTCAAATATTTTATTCTTCATTGTAGAATTTATATTGAGAATTAATAATATTTTTATTGTGTTAACTTGTTTTAAGTCTCACGTGATCAAGAAGAACTGTAGGATATTCATCATGTTACTCTCCATAATTCCTTCGTGTGGCTAATGAGTGATCACGTGAAGTACCTATGCATGCTATATGAATTCTCCAACTGTTCTACAAATTTTACATGATATAATGGTTTCCAGTTGTTAAATCAAACACTTCGATAAATCCACTTTGATATCAATAAGAGGTTGAATTATTTTTCATCCATATGGGATTTTATTTTTCATGATGGGGTGGTGGATTTATAGGCATCTCCACCCTGATTGTTCATCACTTTGCACAAAAAATGTCATGAAAATCTAGGATGGTCATGAGATAATGCACAAGTGTTATTGAAGAAAATCACTCTCCCCATTGGTGATGCATCACATGATGAATAAAATTACCGAGGGAGATGCATGAGCATTTCATGGAAAATCCCATCTAGTTTTCATATGGATATATTGTTGGGGAACAAGACTGCCTAGAAAAATAAAAATCATTTCATGAGATGAGAATGACATACTAGAGGGATCTTGTGTGACTAGGAAGACATGTCCCTCGAGATTCTATGGTGTCTCATGATCTACATGGGTTTGTATCATGAGTTTTCTAAACACAAGAGGCTTCCTCCTTTCTCCCTTTCATTTCATTTTATTATTTTACAAAGGTTGTGGGATCTCATTAGATTTTATGGATGTTTTCAAGGAGAATCATTATCTCAGTTGATGATTCTTCAAAAGAAAAACATAAAGATTTGGGGTGATTTGAGAGAATTTTATGGAAAAAATCTTCTATTTTTATTATGGAGCCAAAGGGGGAGTGTGGGACTTCCTAGACATGTCAAAATCCTTTCATGTGATAGAGGTGATATGTTAGTGGGATCTTCTATGACCAGGTGGACATGTCACTGGGGATTCTACGGTGTCTTGAAGGATTTATGGGTGTGTCACAAGAGTTTTACAACTTCAATATACCCCCTATATTATCCATTTTATTTCCTTGAGTTATTTTACAATGGTAGGGATCATAATAGATTATATGTTTGTTGTCAAGGACAATCATTTTCCCCATAAAGGATTCATTACATGACCAAGGGAGGGTCTTGTGGTGATGCTCATGCACATCATGGAAAACCTCGTATGTTTCTCTTATAGAGCCAAAGGGGGAGAACAAGACTTCTTGGAATTATCCAAATCCTTTCAAGTTCCATTTGTGACATTCTAGAATGATCTTTCATGATAAGGAGGACATGTCACCATGGCTTCTATAGTGTATCTTGTGCAGCATGGGTGCGTCGTTTGAGTTTTATGACCACAAGACTCTGTCTTATTTGTCCCTTTTATTTAATTTGAATATTTTACAATGGTTTTGGGTCTTCTGAAATTTTATAGATTTTTAAAGGACAATCATTATCCCCATTAGTGATTTCTTGCCTGACCAAGAAGGGGCTTGTGGTGGTGAGTGAGAAATTCAGGGAAAAACCCTTCAATTATTCATGCACACCTTGTCCTCTTAAGTTTCCCTTCTTTCCTATGGAGCATTTTAAGATAAGCTATATATCTCACTACGTCGTGAATACATATTTATGGAGAGTTTCTAGGTATTCCTTTGATGTTTCACATGTAAATTGATAGATATCACAGTGACATGTCGACATAATCAGGGAAAACTACTTTTCTCACCTTTGATGTGTTGTGTATTCATTAATTGATCTCACAAAGGAATGAATGAATTTACCAGGATAGTCACTTTTCTTTCCTTTTATGTTTTCCCTATTCAATGAATAATCAGGCAATGACATGTAGACATTATCGGGGACAATCTTTTTTCTGACCCTTGATGTGTCACATATTCAATGATGGATCTTATGAAGGCATTTTTACATTTTCAAGGACATTCAATTTTCTCACCATTGATGCGTAACATAGAATCCTGAACATACATCCACTATACTTAAATTAGTATTTCATCAATCATTATAGTATTTATTTCATACATATAATCACTTGATCATGTTTATATTTAAATAATCATGCTATAGGAATCAATGTTATGCATGGAAATTCTAATCAATATCATCCTCATTTATTATGTTTTGATTGGTGTTGCATTCCCATGAAAATATAGCTCGAGTATGAAAACCCTAGAAGATGACTCAATTATCAATAATGTGTTTTCATGTTCACACAATAAGGTCTTGATCTTGTGACCACCATTTCCTATATGGCCATTTTTGTGGGAAGTATCTAGAATTTCATTAAGTATTTTGTGTACGAAAACCTAAGGATCATGGGGAAGATAGCGTAAATGATTATTTTTGAGGTGATGCCCAGGATTTTCATCATTTTAATGATGACATACTTATTGATTCCATAATGGAGTTTTTTTCCTAATAAACCCATGATAAAAATGGATGCACCACCAATATTTTTTATACTCTACTTATGTTGTCCCACATTAGGACCAGTAATCCTATGTTCTTTTACATAATTCCGAACTATGTCAGTCTTCTCCCCTCTATGATTATTTGACATGGAACTTCCATTAAACCATTTTCCACTTCCCCCCATGTGTATATCCTTAATCTAATAGTGATAGGTAGAGCTGGCTATATTTTTAACTCCATGTTAAACTAGTAAATATTACTTATGGTGGAAAAGACCCTTATGTGAGTCCTTCCTTTTTAAAACTCCCTTTTGAGCTACAATTTTCCACTAAAAAAACTATTTGAGCTTTAACATTAGTATATTCCCATCATTTAATAAATGAAAACACAAAAATTAGAATAAATAAATTATTCTAATAAATGATAATTTTTTTTTAAAAATATGTATGAATTATATCTATCCATACTTAAAAAATATATTCCTAAAACTCAATTATAAATCCAAAGAATTAATATTAGTGGATTTAAAAAATTCTCAAAAACATTAAGAAATTAAAATATTCCATATTATGAAGAAAAATATCATATTTAAGGAACTAGTTAAACATTTAACATTGATAGACAACTATTTTTAATTTCAATGAATCACGATTTAGGCAATGACTTTGCACTCTAGAAGCACTTCTAGATACTTTGTCCAAAAAATATAGAGGGAATATTCTATTTTCTTTAATATTATTAGGAATTCCATGTAATCATTTTAGAGGGTATATAGACCCAAAAACCCAATTAAAGGCCCAAATAAATAAATCTAGGCTATTTACTTAACTTTCTATTAATTTATAATATATTATCTTATATATCATAGTGGAAACATGTTCAACACAATTTCCCGAACATCTAATACTAACTTAAAACCTATGAAAACCCATACCCCTTACAAACATTATTTAATAATTTATTACATAAATATGCAGATAATACAATCCCAAAAGATAAATAGAACTATTTTATTTTTATAGTTAGGTACATATCACATTAACATAAAACATAGATATATTAAAATTATTTTAAACTCCTTAAAATTATCTTAAAATTCAATTTCATTTCAAAAAATTCTGAGGAAATCCTAGGGATGTATATAATACTAGGGTGAGAAATATATCCAAGTAAAGAAATAATAAAAGTATAACACGATGATAATAATACATGCCATACACGAATAATATCAAGGTGGCATAAAGTGTGTGAGAATCCCAACGTTGAACATCAAATCACGATATAAGATTATAACATCAAGGAATCACACGAATGTGATAATGACATAAAACATGAAATCATAAACATAAGACAAGGATACACAATGATATATAAATACATAGTGTTATTAGGATAACATCTTGTGAACAATACATGGCATATAATGAGATAAAAACATTACCCAGTGCATCAGAGGCCTATATAATTTTAGGCCCACTCATTACATTCATATAATTTGTAAGCATTTGTGTACCAAAAATATAATACAACATAAGAACATATCTCATCACATTTTTCACACGATTAAAGGCATGGGTCATATACATGGAAGTACCCACTCAATGACGGATTCGTCCATCTAGATGAATACCCTTGAGTGGAAATGGGATGGGTATTCATAATACAAATGTTTACATGGAAAATCACCAGATAATTTTGTTAGCGTAGTAGGTGTACATAAAGGTACAAAAGGGATTAATAAGAGAGAAAGTTATTTTATTATTACGTGTGAATAATAAGGAAAATAATTGTGATGTGGAAAACATATTTCAACATGAAAACATCAAAATCAAATCAATTGTGTGCATAAAAAGTACTTGAAATGAAGGAAGAGGAGGGAAGGGAATAACATTACATTAGTTTAGAATAGACTTAGATAAAGGTTATAAAGAGATGGGGTAAATGATATATCATAAAAAAAATTTATAGTAAAGGGATATTTATAAATGAATCATTACAATTAATTGAGATTCAAATGGCTAAATACAATGAATGTACTTGATTAGAAAATAAGAGAGAAAAATCTATTTCCATGATAGGATGCTTATAAAATAATGAGAGAAGCATATAACGAGATTCAGAAAACCATTTGAGGGATTTGGAGAGTTATATAGAGATTAAATTCTAGATCAAAGGATTTTGAGTGAATATGAGTGGGTGGTTGGATGGGAAATTATATCAAGAGGGGGAAATTATATATTAATTTCTAAAAATAGGTGTTGGGATCTATATGATAAAATAATAAAAACTACAAACCCTCCCATGATTATTGTCCATGTTTTTTCAAAATATTAGTGGATTAAAATATTCTTTTATTCTAATAATAAAAATCCTTAAAATATTACCATTGATGATGTGTAAGTTTGTTAAGTTCATATAGAATTGACAATAAAACCTTAACATTTAAAATAGGCTTTGGAGAATTCATTAATGGTTTACAAAATAAATTAAATAAGATCAAAAAAAATAATTTTAAAGGTGAAATATATATTATTTCTTGGAACCAATTTATAGTATTTTTACATCACCTTTGGGATATTATGATGTCATAATAACAACGGTATATTTCTACCGTATTTAATTTTTACCAAAAAATTTGGCTTTCTAATAAAATTACGAAAAATTTACCATTGGACAATTTAAATATTAATATTTAAAAATAATAATTATTTTATCAATATAATTCTATAAATATGATAATGTACTCTTTTAAATCAAAAACCCAATTTTTTGAAAAATACTATTTTTAAGATAATAATGATTTTTTACCCATATAAATATTTAATTGGAATTCATTAAATTGTATTATAATTTTTATATAAATTAATAGTATTTAATTATAATATTTTATGAAAATAATATTTATTTCAAAATTCTTGAATTTATCAAATAGAGTTTTTTAATTAAAACCATATATTTTACAAAAATTCAATTTTGGGTTCTTTGTAGAAAAACAAAAATTTCATCAACTAACATATAATTGTACATATAAAGTAATATTGAAAAAGGAATATATTAATTATTTTATTAGAAAAATAAAACATAAAAATTCATAATACTAGGGTCTAGATACATAACCACTTATTAAACCAACATACAACCTAATGGAAAGGTGTGTGGTGATAATGCTTTATTAGGGTGGTTTGGTGAATATGGTTTGGTATATAATCTTGATAAGCTTGAAATTATATCAGAAAATTTTTTTATTCATGTTTCGGTTGTTAAATCTCATCTTGATCTTGGTCAAAGAAAAACCATATTAATGTCATATCACTCAAAATTTTTAATAAATGAGCATCATAGTGTATGATTCTATTGGTCGAGGACATCACTTCTTACATTTGTGTCAGTTAGAATTTATTATAACCCTTAATAAATACTAAAAAAAATTCAATGTACAAAATATATAAATTCAATGGATAATATGCTAAATGGTCTTTTAAATCCCTTTATAAGTATTTTATAATGGTCCAAAACAACCAAAGGAGTAGATGCGTTTTCTATAACTACATTACTTAATTATGAGTTTATTCATTAAAAGTGAATTTCAATTATAAAAGTTTGGTGTGTTACATTTTTCCCTCATTAAAAAATTTAACCCTCAAAATTTTATTTTATACACTAAAATAGATAAAGATACTCTTATTTCATTAACTATTTTTATTCCCATGTTTTCTACTCAAACTAATCGATCCACCACAACACTTAGACCAGGTAAATTTTTTTATTTTGTAGAACTTTATCTCTATGATCTAATATCTTCACCAAATAATCCTCTTATGAAGAACTATTATCTAAGGGAACCGCCACTAGATTTAGTACATGTGATACATATAGTATGTACTTCCTCAAGAAGGATATATGGAACACATCATGTTCTTGAGATAGGTTAATAGGGAGTTCTATTTGATAGACCACCACTCTAATACTATGAAAGATCTCAAAGAGAAAAATATATCATGTACTATTTTTTATATTCTTCCCAAACCTCATGAATTTCTTTGATTAAGATATATTAAGGAATACCTTGTCTCCAAAATAAAATTCCAAGACTCATAAAAAAGTATATATATATATATATTCAATTTAATTTGAATGGATTTCATATTATATTGAATGGTTTGAACCTATTTTTTCATATATTTCATAAGATTAAATCCCAAAAGATTCTTCTATCCAACTTTATCGCAATATGTTGGAGTCTTACAACTCTTCCCATACACAGCCTTATATATTTTTATTAGAATGTTTGAAAAAAACTATTGTTATATGAGAACTCTTCTATGGGAAGGTGTTGATCCAAACATATTTGGAATTCCATTGAACATGATCTAACCATATCTTATAGATTTTGAATTGTTCTCTTATTTTTACTATTCATCCAATGGTTATAATCAATACTGAAACTCATATTTTAATCTAATTCTTATTGAAGGAATCTTCTAATCCTCAAGGTAAACCTAATATATTTATTAGATAAAATGTTCAGTGTAACTTTATGAAGTCTTACCACTCTAATTATATATATCTTGAAAAATTATTCTTATGATAAATCTTCCTTGAAAAAAATTAAATGAATTGACTATATAGGGCGAACGACTACCAGCTAGATTGTGTTATTTCCTTTTGATGTTATGGATAGTCCTAAAATAAAACCCATGGTAATTATTTCCAATTTATAAAATGGAGTGGGAAATATTTGAATCATACCGTTAGACATTTTTCATTCATCCATGACTTGTAATCATACCAAGAATTGAGATAAAAATGATCCAATCTCCCTTTTTTATGTTATCTCATAAGAGGTTTTTCTTTATAAATCTATAAATATTAGTATAACCTTTAAGAATAGATATTTATGATGTATTATCATCCCAAGTTACCAATTTATATCTAGTTTTTATAGGGTGCATATATGGGTTCCAAAACATATAACTAAATAGTTAGAAAAGTTAAACCCCAAAATATTTTCTACCTTTCTTTGTAGATCCTCATATTTATGGTAGTTCTTTATCCACTTAATAATGAATGGTTGGATAATTATTTGATCATGTTAGGTTTAAGATACTTCATTTTAACCATTTCCATCCTTTTTGTTTCCAAGAATATTTAATCACTTTCAATCCCCATTATGGATACATTTTCAGGTTATTGTCTAGTCATAGAATTAGGCACTTAGATTGCCTTCCTAAGATGGATATAGATTGAACAATCATAATACATGATTATCTCAAACAAAATTTTTTGGTTAATATTGAGATCCTTTTTGTGAATATATACCAATGGATTTATTTATATATATATGGAACACTTATACCAGTAGAGATAATGCCACAAAATCGTTAATTTGAAGATCACAATATCAAATTATATATCATATGTTGGGAAAATATTCTTATAAATATATAATTGTCAGGAGTTATAATCTATCATTATAACATTTTCCATGACTGCATAACCCAACCCATTTTTTGATGCATCAATATGTATAAAAAATATGTTATCGCTACTGGGTAATGTGTGCATATGTAAAATGATTAATGCATTACTTAACACTTTTAATCTTTCATCCAATTCATTAATCTAGAAAAAGTCACTCTATTACAATTTATCATGGTCCGTTGGATTGAAAACTGTCAGATGTTTATCACAAATTATTCTCATTACACCTATAATACATGTAAACTATGGATCTCTATAAAAAATAATATTCTAGGACATCCTTCAATTTCCTCCCTTTTTAAAGGATCGATAGATTTCCCTTTTCTAGTGATAACATTCCCCATGAATGCTGCATTATCCATCCAAAATTAATATTTAAAAAACACAAAATATAACATTTCCTTTGGAATGGTCTTCACCCAAACATTCAAATGATCCCCATGCTCCTACTTGGTTTTAGATTATATATGAATACCATCTATTAATACTACCATATTTTTTTGAGGTAATCTAGAAAGACACTAGTGAGTAAGTTAATGAGGATAGTTTGAGAATTAGTGAGTCCAAATGGAATCACGAAGAAATTGTAGTGTCTGTACCTCATAAAAAATAGTATTTGGGAAATCCTACTTATTCGCCTTAACTTGATAATATCTTTATGAATAATCTACTTTATATAAGTCCTAATCTCTAGAAAGATGATCAAATAAGTCATCAATCTATATAAAATGATACTTGTTCTTTATTACAGTCTTATTGAGATCACAACAAACAATTTGGAGCCTTATTAAACCATCATTAATCTTGATGAAAAGGGCTTATGTATCCCATTATGAATCACTTTGGAAGATAAACCCATTACCCTGATTCTCCTATAGTTTGTTATTCAGCTCTTAAATTTCAATAGTGACCATTATATATAGAGTCAAAGATAGTATAAATGCTCTGGGTATACCCTAAATTGAGAACTCAACCTCACGATCTTGAGGAAGGACATAAAATTCTTTTGGAAACACATCAATATATTCCACCACAATGAGAATGTCATCAAGGTTGATATTTTCCGTAGAAATAATCACTTGATCTAGATATTCTTTCCCATTAGGAAATAATACCCATTATTTATATGATGATTCCAAAGGATATTCATACCCCTCATTTCACTTATACAGAATTGGAGGGTGATTTTCAATACGGAGGGTGATTTAGTTCTCTTGAAAACTTATGTATTACATAAACAAGGAAATATAATCCACAACTAGAACAGTAAAATATTATTCTAACAGAAGTATTAAAAATTTATTTAGGAATTTTATACCAAAATATGGATATGGGAGAATTTATATACTTAGGATGCGATGATTTCCCCATTTTTTGTTTATATTGATAGCACAAATTCAATGTTTTGAGGCGGTGTTTGAATAATTTTACAAAACTATTTTGATATGAAATAATGTGTAGAACTAGAAAGTAATAGTCCATTATCTATAATTTAATTAATAACTAGTGTACCTATCACTCTATTATTTTAAGAGTTTATATCAGTAGTTGTGATGGAATAAACTCATCCTTACTCTCTAGACATGCATGATTTTTTCATCAATTATCATCAATAACATTTATCTTTATCCATTGATTATTACAGATACATAGTTATTAGAAGTTGAAACATTAGAAAATAGGATGAGTGATTATTAGATCATTCTTTATGTTATCAAATTTGTGGGTATCTACCATCAGACTTCTCAAGCTATGTCCCCTTCCATCCCACACCTAAAAAATTACCTTTTACACTTCATGAAATCTATGGGATACTACATCTAGAACTTTTGAAAAGTGGTAGGGTGAAATTTATTTACACCATGAGATTTATCCTTCACTCCCCCAGAATAAAAATCATTTATCCACTTTCTATCTCTAGACCCATGCGACCCTATTTATTCACTGATCTCTATTTTTAACATTGAGGAAATATCATACAATCTCCCCGTATCTATTAAAGTATCATATATCTAAATACTATCATATGTTTGGTCATATACCATTAACGAAGTGGAAAAAATTAACTCTTTGGTTTAGTGATAAAGTCAAAGGAGTATCGTGTAAGTCTTCTGAAGTTTACCTTATACAACACAACATATTCTTAATCATTTTTCTTGAGTCTTAGGAAATCAGTCTCCATTTTTAGTTAGTGAGTGTGAGGGAAATATTTTTTGAATTGTTTCCTTAATTATTTCCATTCCATCTATTCATTCTCATCCTTAGCCTTTGTATTATTGATCAATGTCTACCATTGATCACATTCTTCCTCTATACAAAAAATATATACATAACCTTTTCATTCTAAAAGCATTGAAGCATTGAGAATATATTTATAATGGGTTTCATTTATTGTTCTATGTTTAAGATATCAAAAGTTCAACTGATATTCAAAGGCATTTTTTATATAATTTTTTTTAGTTGTAACTCAATATTTTTTAAGAGGATGTAGTTTTTCCCCCAGATTCATGTTTTTTCCCAAAAATAGTTAATTGTGAAAGTATTTTCATGATGTTTTCAAATATCGTTCCCATTAGGTTGATCATATCATTGGGGAAGTCATTATATTTCCCATCACCTTGGTTGTTGACTCAGTTCCCCATATTTATAGACATTAAATAAATTAAATGGAAAATTATTGATGATATTTTTTAAACAATTAATCATATAAAAGATAAATATTTGACATTGAAGGTATAACTCATAAATTATATATGTTCCTTTACCTATGAATTTCTAGGTTTCAATATTTTTTATCCATGGACAATTTCAAAACATATATATTTTTGGAAATATTTTTACTTTCATGATGATTTATAGGGAGATTTTGAATTTAATAAAGAATATCCCATGCAAGTGTCAAAATAGGTGTGCGACAATGATTTTTTTTCATAAACAAGGTAATGATCTAGTTAATACCCAATGCACCCTTTTCATTGTTTTTGACCTAAGTTACAATTATTCTAGATCCACATATACTTGTAGTATCATGAAATTTATTTTATTTATTAGAAACCACTTACTCTATTTTTTACAATAATTTAGGTATTGTTTCTAATGTTTAGTCTAAACATAAAGGATTAAAATATATTTAACTAATCATAATATTCAAAAATAAGTAGAACGTTCCTATAATACCAGCTATGACAACACATATATTTTACAAACATTATTTCATGATTTATTGCATAATTATTTATATAATAAAATACAAAAAGATTAATATGCCTTGTGTTTTTTGGTAATTAGGTAGATAGAACAATAACTAAAAATAGGGATATATATATATTATTTAAAACTCTTTAACATGGTATTAAAATTATATCTCTCTTCTAAAATTTCATGGGATAACCTGGGGAAGTATATAAGAATGGGGTGAGCTACAAATCCCAACAAGAAAATAATAAATGCATAAAAAATGAATTTATTAAATTTGAATCACGATATATATATCAAGGTGACATAAATTGGGTGAAAATCATAAAATTGAACATCAAATAATGATATAAGATGATAACATCAAGGAAACATGCGAATGTTGAAAAAACATAAAATATGGAATGGGAAGAATAAAAAAAGGATAACCTCTAAGAAATCCAAAAATATTTTTATTAGGATAACCTATCACGCACTGTACATGGAATCTCATGATATAAAAACAGTATCCAATGCATTAGAGGGCTAGGTAATTTTGATCCCACCAGTCACATTTATATCATGTACATGTATTTGTGTTCCTAAAAGATAATACAACATAAGAATATATTCTATCACTTTTATACCACAATTAAGGATCATAGGTTACATAAATGGAAGTACCCAATCAATTATAGATATTTCCATCCTGTTGAAAATCCTTTAGTGGAAGTGGGTATGTGTATTCAAAAAACAATAACTTGGTATGGAAAATCTCAGCATAATTTCATCATCATATTGAGGGTACATAAAGTTTCATGGAAGGGATAAATGAGAGAAATATTTGTTCAATAATTACATGTGTATCATAATGATAGTAACAAATATGTGTAAATAACATTAAAACATGAAAAAATTATAAATAAAAAGGGTATATTACAAAAGAAATCACTTGAAATAAAAGAAAAGGAGATAAGAGAACCCCTTACTCTGGCATCATAACAAATTAGATAAAGGTTATAATGAGATGGGATGCATGATATTTCATTATTATAACATAAACATGACATTATAGATATATTTATTATGTAATTTAAAAATAATCTATAGATATTTAAAATTCTAAATACAATCAAGGTACTTTAATAAGAAATAAGACTGATAAATCCATTACATTGAGATAAAACTTCTAAATTATTGTGAGGATGTTATTAAGATATTCAGAACAACATGGTGGGATTAATAGAGTTATATGTTGATTATATTTTGGATCAAATAGTATTTAATGAAGTGGGCATGAATGGTGGTTGGGTATTTATAGAAAATGCGAGTAGAATTTATTATTATTTTCAAAACATTGGTTTTGGACTATATATAATAAAATAATAAAAACCACAAAAACTACCATGGGTTTTCCCATGGTTTATTGAAAAAATGAGTGGTTTTAAATATGTTTTTTGGATATTAACCAAAATCAATAAAATTATACCTTTTGTGTTGTTGCAGTGAGTTATGTTTATAAATAATTGACTTTAAAAACATAAAATATAATATATGTTTTAGAGGACTGAGAAAAGGATTTAAAAATTATTGAAATAACATAAAAAATTATTTTAAAGGATAAATCTGTATTTTTCATTTTTTGACTTTATAGTATTTGTTACATCACATTAGGTTTGTTATGGTGTTAAAATACCTAATGTATATTTATTCCATAATAATTTTCTCCCAAAAATTCTAGTTCCACGGAAAATTATGAAAAATTCACCATTGGATAATTTAAATGGGGGTGATTTAAAATTAATATTTTTTGTATCAAAATATTTGTTTACATATGAGAATTTAAAATTATATTAAAAATCATTATTTATCAAAAAATACTATTTTTTATGACAAAATTTTTTTTTTATACCTTATAAAGATTTTATTAGTCTTAATTAAATTATATCATTATTTTTCATATACTTAAATAGTATTTAATAAGAATAATATATGAAATTAAAATTTATTTCAGAAATTAGTATTTTTTAAAAAAAACTTATTTTAATTAAAACCAATTTTTTTCAGAATTTTTTTTTGTTTCTTATATAAATTTTATTTTCATCAACTCATATAAAAATGTTTATATAAATTAATAATGAAATAGGAAAAAATTAATAATTATTTGGTAAAAAAGAAAAAAAGAAAAATTCATATTCATAATCTATAGATACATAACCCCTTATTACACCAGTTTACTCCCTAAAAATTAGTTGTACGATATAGGTGATTTCTTAAGGTTATTTAATGAATGTGGTTTGGGCCATGAAATCGATATACTTGAAATTATTCAATATAGGATTTCATATCTATTTTATTTTTTTAATATTGGGTTAGGCTTGGTAAAGGGAAAATTACAATGATTATATATCCCTAAATAATCTATGATAAATGAGCTTCATGGGGTATGATTATCCTGGTGGAGGCCATCATTTTTTACATTTTTGTCAATTATACTTCATCAAAACTATTAATATATATTAATATTAAAAGTCACTATAAAATGAATATGTTATTGTGAGATGGTATGTGAGAATGATATACTCTATAATACAAAATGTAGGATCGAATATTTGAACTTGAGATTATAAAAATACAAGAGGGGGGGGGGGGGTGAATTGTACACTTTAAAAATTATTTAGGAGATTTTAAAGGTAGTTATGTTTAACAAGGTTAAAAAGAATAATTCACAAAGCCTCCAAGGTCTAACAACTTGTTTTTTTTCAGAAAAGTGATTCTGGAAATGAAACTTAACAGAAGTTTACAAAAACTATGATTCTACCTTAAAGCGTATAAAATCTAACTAAATTAGAGTACAAGTGTGAGGAATTATAAGAAAGTTATACTTTCCTCAATAATACAAAATGCAGTGAAAAACATGAAACAAAACTAGTAACAAGTTGTAAATCTTTTAACCCAAAGAGAAGGGTATCCAACAGCCTTGGATAAAGGTCCCTTGATTTATACTTTCAAGAAAGTATGTCTTACCCACACCATGGTAAGTCCTCAATATGAAGATCAGATTCTATCTTGCTATCTCCGCAAGCCCTAAACTATCAGGTAGTCGACACCTCTGTCTTCCTATCCTTGCAATCCCTCGATTGTACACAATAACAATTGGAGTCACACGAAGCAAGTCTGCATGAAGAATAGTTTGAACAAGCCATTCAAACATTCTGCATGAAGCTTGATAGTTTAACCGATCCTCTCTCTCTAGAAATCACTTTGAAAGCATGTAAGCACAGGTGTCAAAAGTGAGGTTCATGTGTTGTGTCGAGCTGTTTCAAATGAGCTCCTATTTATAGGCACAACTCTAATGGTCAGATCCCTCCTCCAATGGTCATATTTTTCCTTGAATTTCGGAGGGACCTGTACAAGTGTCACTCAAACAACGGTTAGTTGATAACTGAAGGAACGTCATCTTTTTATACCAAAATGAGTGTAAACAAAAATAAAGTATGATATTCAGAATGTAAGTAAATGAATGTTTGGAGTCAACCAAAAATGAATTTAGAGTCTATAATAAAAATATGTTCAGATTCTATTTTATAGGAATTCAGTACTTGAATTCTATCTAGAATTACTGAGTCTTAATTTCAAGGAAATTCAGAATCTAGATTCACTAGAATTCAGAACTAGAACTTACATAGTTCGGAGTCAGAGTTCATGGGAATTTAGAGTCAGTACTCATAGGAGTTTGGAGTCTGAATTCTGAGAACTCGGATTCAGAACACAGAGAAGTTCATATACAAAATTCTTAATCAGAATTCGGAGTCAGAAAATTAAAGAGTTCGTATCTAGAATTCGTATTCAGAATTTGGAGTCAGAACCTAGAAGAGTTCGCAAACAGGATTCTGATTCAGAATTCAGATTTAGAATTCAGAAGAGTTTGTAACCTGAATTTTGATTCAGAATTCAGAGTCAGAATTTAGAAGAGTTCATAACCAGAATTCTGATACAGAATTCGGAGTCAGAACACATTGAGTTCGTATCCAAAATTTGTATTCATAATTCAGTGTCAGAACATAGAAGAGTTCGTAACCAGAATTTGATTCAGAATTCTGAGTCAGAACTCCGAGTGTTCGTAACCATAATTCTGAGAATTCGGATCCTAAAACAGAATTTTTCATATCTAGGTAATTATAGAATTCTGAGGTTTTGGTTACAATCTGAATTTTACACTTAGAAAATTTATGCTATGAACAATGAAATCTAGGTAAGGGTAAATTTCCCTCAGTACGGAAATTTTCATTAAGGGAGAAAAATAAAGGTAAAAAGAGATTTGCCTTGAAATAAGGTGTTTGTGATTTTGAAAATAAGAGGAATCCTGAATTCATAAGGAAACCTTAATGACTCAATAATCTCCCCCTCAAAAGAAGGAACAGAAAATTTATAAGGAAAACCTTATTGACTCAACAATCTCCCCATTTTTATAAGGAACAAACATCCTTATGAATAAGAATATAAGGACATAGAAAAAATTTTCTTGACATTGAAAATAAAACTTATCTCTCTTTACACATTGACAAAGATGAATACAACTAACTCCCCCTTAGGATTTGGAATCTATGGATGATATTCTAGATTTCTATAATGGGATTTTTATTATCTTGTGTATGGAAATCATTGTAATGGGAAACTCCCTATTATATAAACTCCCCCTTACGTAGGGATATTTTTTACTTAGGGATATTTCTTTAATAATTTGAAATATTTTTCCTTCTCCCATTTAGAATTGTTTTTCCTTATCCTCATTTATTATTTTCAAAAAGAGTGTGAGGAAATGGAAAAAAAATATGGTACCTGAAATATTAGTATAGACATCCAAACAAAAAAGCAACCAAATTTCATTACAATTGAAAGAATTTGTTCAAGGAAAATTCAGATACAACAAAAAGATCATATTGGGTCTATTTTGTTTCTTTTTTCCGTTGGCATCAGTTTCTTCATGATTGTCTTCAAATTTTTTATCTCTTTATAATCCTCCTTAGATTTATTTTCTAAGGATTTGATTTTATCCACTTGAGCCTTCATGGCCTCTACCTAAGCCTTCAGTAATTCCTCTTGCTTCACAAGCCTTTCTTCCATATCGGTCTGGAGATCCTCCTCTATTTTCCAACTTTGGACAAAATGACTCAGCTTTCCATTTATATTTTTGAAATATTGAATCCAATAATTTTTTTTCAAGAGTTATCTTTTCTTAAAAGCAATTTATAAGATCCATGATCTTGGAGTCTTCAGTATCAAAAGCTTCTTTGACATATTCTTGAAACTGATCAAGGTCACTCAAATATTCATTGATTTTCTTCGACCAGAGATTCATTTTGATTCATGATTTTCTGTGGGCCTCATAATTGATAAAGAAATTTTTGTGTTCTACCTCAATCATCACACATATGTCCATTACCATAGATATGGAGTTTGACTTCTGATTCATGCTGTGCTAAAGCATCTGGTAGCTATAATCAATTGCTGGAAAAATCAGAATGGTATTCACCAGCTTCTTTAGAGACTGAAAAACAAAATCAAGTCCTAAAGATGATGAATCAGAATCAGACATTTTTCTTGCAGAGGGTTCTTCCTCTAACTCTATCAGCTTCCTCTTAGAGGATCCTCAAGCTTCCTTCTTCCTAAAAATATATTTGGTTGGAGTATCGACAACCACTTGTTTTCCATTGTTGATTATTGGAACAACCTCTTCATCAGAAGACTCATGCTCACTTCTGGATAACTGTACAATTTTATCTTCATCAACTTTTTCTTTCTCAGCTCCAGCCTCAATGTATTCTGGATTTATGATGTGATTATTCTGACTCTATTCCTCAGACAACTTGTTGACTTCCTATTCTTCACCCTTCTCATCAGCTCTAAGAGTAGCAAGTTTTGAAGATCCGACTTGAGAAGTTCGAAGTGAAAATTTCTCGGAAGCACTTTCCTTTTCCGGATACTCTTTGACTTGCTTAATAACATCATCAGAGGCATCACTACTCTCATATTATTGTACTTCTTCTGTTGCTTTCTTCTCTTCCACAATCTTCTCTTTTGGTTTTTCTAGTGACATAAACCTCTTTCCCGAAGTCTCAGGCAATTGTTCTATAAGAAACTATTTCAGTACAAAGATTTGTTCGGATGCTAATTCAGTAGACTTTAAAATAGATTTCACAATTTCTACCTCTGACATCTTCTTCTTGAGATTTTTCTCTTTGTCTTGATTCTCAATCTCCTCAACAGCCTTTTCATTGAAGGCCTTAGCCTCAGTATGATCCAAACTGATCTGCAGCTCCCCTGATTTTCTATTTTTCTTATCCTCCCTCCAATTTTCTACAACGTCATCAAGTTAGGACTTCTACTTCTTTGGTTTAGGAGGTGAAAATTGAGGTTCTTTAGCTTTGGGGATTTTTTCTTCTACTTCCACTTCCTTCAAATTTCTTTTCTTCCCATCCTTCTTTGATGGGTCAACTTTTTCAACATTTTCTGGAACAGCTTCTGCCTCATCCTATGGAAGATCATAGATCTTACCTTATTCTTTGGAAAACCCAACTTCATTCTCTTTAGAGTGTCATCACTGATAAGAATCAACATACAATTTCTTGTCTTGGAACTTCAGGGGATCTTGAATGATTCAAGACACAGAACTATCAGTTTGGAAAAAAAGGCATGATACATAATAATCCGAGCTCTCAGATTTCCATTATTGATGTTCTAAATCGTAATGATGATGCTATTCATGAGGTCCAGCTTCCTTAGGTTTACCAAGAAATCCAAAATGTACATGTCACTTTTTTAAGGGTATCTTTGTCACCCTTCCTCGGTATGATAAGGCCCTCAACCCATAACTGTAGAATATGATTTTTGGTAGTTAGATGGGATATATTTGTTGTATTTACATCTGGGAGACCAAGAAATTCCATAGCCATTACCTTAATGAATATTCCTTGAACCTTCGGCAATCTGTGAGAGAAAAATTCAGCTTCTCCTTCATATGAGATCCCCACCAATCTCGCAGCCTTGGTGTAAGAGAGTTTATATGCTTTGTCAAAAATCTTGAAGGAGAATTTTTCTCTACCTTCTTCTTTAAAGAAGCAATCTAATTCATATAATTCTATGAGAAGATCCAGATAGACAACATCATGAGCTCCTGTCTTAGAAATAGCTACACTTTCCCATCCATTGAGCTTGATGTTCATGGAAATAATAGAGTTATACTTATTGAAGAAGCTTGGGTGTACGGACCTCTGCCTGTAAATCTACCATTCTGAAATCGGCTTAAAGGTAGAAACATGTTTAGAGGGAATTTCTGTATACATTTAGAATTGAGAAATTTTGAGGAATTCGGAACATGTTTTTGTAGAGAGGCAGAGATTCAGCATTCAAGAGCTTAAGAACCGATGTGGGACAACTACCAGGGGTCCCCTTTATATAGGCATCGAAGTGACAGTTGAACTTCCCATTTGAATCCAATGGTTGAGAATTATTTATATATTATATGATGGTTGAAATGATAGCCTCAAGGAAAAATTTGGTTGAATTCGATCTTTTGATGTTTTAAAAGGAAAACATTCAGATTTAAGGAAACTAGAATCCGAGAAATTTTAAAAATAAAAAAAACTAACAGAAAGTAAAAGGTTATTAGAAAAAACTCAAGAAAGAATCATACCTTTCGGATTTCTAGGAAGATTATTCATAATAGGTGATATTCATCTAGAAGAACATTGGATTCCAAAAAAAATTGAATATGAAAAAAACTTCACTATGAAAATTTCAAATTTAAAATTTTCATTACAAAAATTTCATGTCCGATGATTTTCCTAAAGAAAATTTCAGGTCTGATGATTTTCATTACAAAAATTTCAGGTTTGAAGATTTTCATTATGAATAGTTCAGGTCCGAATATTTTAGTTACAAAAAATTCAGGTCCAAAAATTTCCATTATGAAAACATTTTGTAAAAAAACATCATTTTGAAAAATACAAAAAACTTAATTAAGAAAACTTACTGCGAAAAATTTTCTTTACGAAGATTTTTGAAAACCAACTAAGAAACTTTTCATTACGAAAATTTTGAAAATGAACTACAAAAAATTTCATTAAGAAAATTTTGAAAACCAACTACGAAAAATTTTCATTGCATATTTTTTTGAAAACACTTCAATAACAGATGTACCCCCCCTATGAAAAGATGTTTATTACTGTAAAAATATTAGTTCAACAGAAAGCTAATTAAGGAAGATTACATTATAGTTATCATTCCTAACTTCTATTTAATGTATTCAAATATATCAGAGGGTAATGATTTTGTGAAGATATTAGCAAGTTGATCTTGCGTTCTGATAAATGTAAGAATGATTACTCATTTTTGTGTGTGATCCCTAAGAAAGTGATGCCTAATGTCTATGTGTTTTTCCTGAGAGTGATGTGCATGGTTTTTACTAAGGGCAATGGAACTTGTGTTATAAAACAAAATTTGAGTCTTAGTAAAACTAAATCCATATTCTGTTAGTGTGTGTTGCATCCACAACACTTGATCTCAACAACTTCTAGCAGCTACATATTTAGCTTCAGCGGTGGAAAGTGCTACAGAGTGTTGCTTCTTGCAAGACCATGAAACTAATGAATATCCTAAGAAATGAAATTACAGATGTACTCTTTCTATCCATTATACATCCACCAAAGTCATCATCTGAAAAACTTTTTAGAAGATAATCATTTCCATAAGTATAAAATAGTTTTAAATACATGGTTCCCTTTAATTAGAAAAAAAATTCTCTTCACTGATTTTAATTGAGATTCCTTAGGACTGGATTGATATATTGCACGTAAGAATACTGACAACATTAAGTCAAGATGACTGGCTGTCAAGTAAAGTAGACTTCCTATCATACCTTTAAAAGTTGTTTGATCTGCTGGTTTCCCAGCTTCACCAAGATCAAGTGTGTTTGAGGTACCAATGGGAGTACTTATACTTTTTGTGTTGTCATATCCATACTTTTTAAGAAGATATTTAATATACTTATGTTGGGATATATATATTCCTTATGGTTTTTGAGAAATTTGAAAAGCAAGGAAAAATGTTGACTCACCCATCATATTCATTTCAAACTCATATTTTGTTAGATTCACAAAGGAATTGGTTAAGTATTGCTAAGTTGAACCAAATATAATGTCTTCAACATAAATTTGAACAATCAATACATTTTTCTTATTTTTTTTATAAAAAGGGTTGGATCTGCATTTCCCTTAACATAGTTATTTTGAAGCAAAAATCCTATAAGTCTATCATACCAAGCTTGAGGGGATTGTTTAAGTCCATAAAGAGATTTGGTAAGTCTAAAAACATGATGAGGATGTTTTGTGTCTTCAAAGATATGAGGTTGTTCAACAAAAATTTCATCTTGAACATAACCATTGGGGAAAGCACATTTTACATCCATTTGAAAATTCTTGAAATTGAAGAATGCTGCAAAGGCAATTAGAATTTGAATAGATTCAATTCTAGCTACTGGAGCATAGGTTTCTTCATAGTCCTTCTTTCTGAGTATATCCTTTAGAAACTAATCTAGATTTATTTCTAACAATGATTCCATTTTCATCACACTTATTTATGAAGACCCATTTTACACCAATAAAAGAAGTTTCCTTAGGTCTTTTAACCAAGGTCTTGACTTTAATCCTTTCTAATTCTTTTAGTTCATCTTGCACGGATTTAATCCAATCATCATCACCTAAAACTTCATCAGTGCTGTTTTGGTTCTAATTAGGAAAGGAATGCTTGATGTTCTACTTCATTTCTTAAATAACTTCTAGTACTTACAGGTTGATTGACATCACCAATGATACTATCACTGTGATGATTGTTTAGAAACAACTGATTTGAGTTTTGTAAAACCTGTTCATCAATATAGGGTAGGAAATCTTTTAGGGTAAATGTTTCTGAAGTACCTTCTTGAACATTTTCCTTATCATAAGTATTTTCTATAAATGGTTGATAATCAGTTTTTGAAAACACATCTGAGGATATAGGTTGGGGTTGTTTAAAAACAAAAGGATTAGTTTCATTAAATTTAACATGTTCTGTCTCTTTGACAGTATAAGAGTTTTTATTGAAAACTATATATTCCATAGATGTTTTGGAGTAGCCAAAGAAAATTGATTCATCAGATTTTGGTGTGAATTTATGTAGATTATCTTTAGTATTAAGAATGAATACCTTTCAACCAAAAACCATAAAGTAGGAAAGTATTGGTTTTCTACAATTCCATAACTCATAAAGAGTTATATTAATGAAATTTCTAATCAAAACTCGATTTATAGTATAATAAGAAGTACTTATACCTTCATCTCAAAAATGCTTGGCTACAGAATACTCACTCAATATGGTTCTAGTTATCTCTTGAATTATTCTATTTCTTCTTTCAACAACGCCATTCTATTGAGATGTTCTGGGTTCTGAGAAGTCATGAGTAATTCCTTTTCTACTACAAAAAGTTTCAAAATCTGAATTTTGAGATTCTCCTCTATGATCACTATGAATAGTTTTCAATGGAAGACTTTTCTTATTTTTAACATGGGCTCTAAAAATTTTGAAATACAAAAAATCTTTAGATTTCTTTGCTATAAAATAGACCCACGTAAGTCTAGTGCAATCATCAACCAAAACATATACATAGTACTTTCCTACAATGCTTCCAGATTTTGTTGGACCATAATGATCCATATGCACTAGCTATATTGCATCAGAAGTTGAGACTTCACTGACTGATTTAAAACTTGATTTATGTATCTTTCCATACTGACAAGTGTCACAAACTTTTGAATAATCAAATCTAAGCTCCGGTATATCCTTAACTAATCCTTTCTTAGAAAGTTTTCATAAGTTACTAAGGTTACAATGTCCTAACCTTCTATGCCATAACAAATAATGATCTTCCATTTCCATAAGGAATGTATGTCTTTTCTCCTAAGGTCTTCTAAGTTTAGTTTGTAAATATTCTCTTTCCTATGGGCAGATAGAGTGAAATCTTCCTTGGAATTATGTACTAAGAACTTGTCATTACTAAAATTCACAAGGTATCCTTCATCACATAACTGGATTCTGCTAATGAGGTTGTGCATAAGACCCTTAACAAATAAAACATTTGAAATCAAAGTTTTTCCAAGAAGAATGATGTTACCTAGACCAATAATTTATCCCTGAGCATTATCTCCAAAAGATACATTTACACCGTTAGTTTTGATAATCTTTTCAAAATAGATTTCATTACCAGTCATATGTCGGGAACATCCACTATCCATGTACCATGTAATGCTCTTGGTACTTTCCTTATTTTCCTGAAAATAAGAAAATGTTAGACTTTTGGAATCCAGACTTTCTTGGATATGGAATTGTTAGAAAACAAAATTTTGGGTATCCACATTTTTTTTGAAAAATGATCTTTATGAAACCCAAGAGATTGAACTTTATTCAACGAGAAATTTTTCTTCTAATGCCCACCATTTTGACATTTAGTGCAAAAAAGGGGATCTAGAAGGAACAAAATAGTTGTATTTGAAAACCGGTTTTTGGTGAGTATAACCTACTCCAGTAGTGTTTCCTTGAGGTTTAATTTTAGAGTACATCTTGTCAAAATATTCCTTCCCATAGGTAAATTTTTCATAAAGATTCTTAAGAGAAAATATTTCCGATTTTAGTCTGATGTCTATATTCATATCCTTAGGAATCATTTCCTAAGATTTAGATTTTTCCTCATAAACTTTTATTTCTAAAATTGAAACCTTAATTTATTTAGAAATTTATTCTTTAGCAGGATTTTCTTTCTTAGGGTCTTTAGAAAGTTTTTCTAAAAAGGTCTTCTTTATCTCTATGATCTTTAGAAAGATCTGAAATCTCTTTTATAAGAATTTCTTCTATATTATTTTCCTTGTCTAATTTCTTAGAAATTTTACAATTTATTGCTTCATGTAACTTGGAAAATATAAAAACTTCTTCATATGAAAGTATTTATTCATTTTTTGAGGATGAAGTATCTTTATTAGAAGTACTATTTTTAGAATATTAATTCTTATCAAGAGATAAACTTGTTAAATCCTCTGTAGAGCATACCTTGGCTATAAGACATGTATTAGGGAAATAACTAGTTGAAATGAATCCCATATTCTTCTGTGCTGATGAATAATATTCAGAATATTCAATTTCTAAAGATTCTCTACCGCTATCACTCTAAGTATCATTACCTTTATGGTTTTTCTTGTTCTTTGATCGATAGAATATATTCTTGTTCTTGTCTAAATTCCATTCATTATTTTCCTCCTTTTTGAAAAAAGGTCAATCAGGTCTGATATGAACTATTATTTTACATTCATAACACGTGACTTCTCCTTATTTATTATCTCTATAGTCTTTCTTCTTGTACTTACTCTTATGGTTCCTTTGAGCTACAATCATTTTCATTCTTCGAGCAAGATTAGCTAATTCATTCTCACACTTCTCTGTGTCACTAGATTCGGACTGAATAATGACTTTATTTGTCTTTGATCTAGTTAATATTTCTGGGGTCTTGGATTTCATATGTTTAGAAGTGGTTGTAAAAGAAACTCTTCCATTTCCATTCTTATTCTTGACATTTTCAGCATCTCTCTTCATTCTGGTTTCATGCTAAAGAAGAGTTCTAAACAACTCATCTAAGGAAATATGAGTGACTTTCCTGTTCTCATCAATAGTTGAAGTCTTGGACTCCCATTCATTTGGCATGATATCTATGATCTTATCTACAAGAGACTCACCATCCAATCATTTTATCCCATATATTGTAAGCTATTTACGATAGTCATAATCCTTTGTTGTACTTTTCTTATAGGTTCTCCATAAAGAAAGTTAAAGCTATGGTATTCAGCTCTAAACATAGCTCTTCTTGTCTCTATGACTTTCAAATGTACCAAAATTTGTAACTTCATGTTTCTTCAAGATACTATTTTCAGCTTCACATGATGATATTTGACTATAGATGTTCATAGTAATGGAACATAAAAAAGTATTTATGACTCTGAATTTTGATTGATATTCTGATTTCTCTTGATTCGTAAAGGTTCTCAATTCCTTATCCATAATCTTATAATCTCTAGTCAACATTAGATAATTATCAACTACAGTATTGATAAAAAAAGTCCTCATCCTATCTCTCCCATACTCATAATCATTTCCATCGAAAACAGGAGGTCTGGTAGGATTTAGGTTATCAATAAAATCAACATTTAAACCTTCCATCCTTAAGATAATATTTGGCACAAAAACTTTATAGTAGTATAAGTCTGTAAACAAGAGGAAAAAACCTAAGAAAGGAAATCATAGAAAAAAGTATCTTTATGAAAAAAAGAAACTGAACCATTTAATTCTGAAAAAAATAGATTCCGAGAAAGTATGAATCTAAAAATTCTATTCTGAAAACATTGAGTAGGGAGAAACTTATATGTGAATATAAGTATTTTAGAAACCTTCCTCTGATACCAATTGTGAGGTGGTATGTGAGTATGATATACTCTATAATACCAAATGTATGATCAAATATGTAAACATGAGATTCTCAAAATACAAGAGGGGGGGGGGGGTGAATTGTACACTTTAAAAATTATTCAAGAGCTTTTAAAGGTAGTTATGTTTAACAAGGTTAAACAAGATAATTCACAAATCCTTTAAGTTCTAACAACTTTCTTGATTCCAGAAAAGTGATTCTATAAATGAAACTTAATAGAAGTTTTCAACAACTAATATTCTACCTTAAAGCGTATTGAATCTAACTAAATCAGAGTACAAGTGTGGGGAAGTATAAGAAAGTTATACTTTCCTCAACAATACAAAATATAGTGGAAAACATGAAACAAAACTAGTAACAAGTAGTAAATCTTTTAACCCAAATAGAAGGGTATCGAACAACCTTGGATAAAGGTTCCTTGATTTATACTTTCAAGAAAGTCTATCTTAATAACACCAGGGTACGCCCTCGATACGAAGATCAGAGTCTATCTTGCTATCCATGAAAGCCCTCAACTATCAGGTTGTCGGCACCTCTGTCTTCCTATCCTTGTAAGCCCTCGATTGTACACAGTAACAATCGGAGTCTCCCGAAGCAAGTATGCACGAAGCAAAGTTTGAACAATGCATTAAAACTTTCTGCACAAATATTGAGAGTTTATAAGAGAGTCTCTCTAAAGAAATAACTTTAACTTCAAGTAAGCACATCTGTCAAAAGCCAAGTTCAAGTGTTTTGATTAGCACATTCAAATGAGCTCCTATTTATAGGCACAACTCCAACGGTCGGCTCCATCCTCCAACGGTCATATTTTTCCTTGAATTTCGGAGGGACCTATACACATGTCACTCAAACAACAGTTAGTTGATAAATGAAAGCAAGACATCGTTTTATACCAAAATGAGTGTAAACATAACTAAAGTCTGGTATTGGGAATGTGAGTAAATAAAAGTTTGGAGTCAACCAGAAATGAATTCAGAGTCTATAATACAAAGATGTTTGGATTTTGTATTCTAGGAATTCAAAACCTAAATTATATAGAATTATAGAGTCTGAATTTCAAGGAAATTTGGAATCTGGATTCACTAGAATTCGGAACCAGAACTTAACAAGTTCGGAGTCATAGTTCATGGGAATTCAGAGTCAGTAATCATAGGAGCTCAGAGTCTGAATTGAGATAACTCGGCGTCAGAATTCAGAGAAGTTCATATCCAGAATTCATAATCAGAATTTAGAGTCAAAACTTTGAAGAGTTCATATCTAGAATTCCTATTCAGAATTTAGAGTCAGAACTCAGATGAGTTTTCAACTAGAATTCTGATTCAGAATTCAGAGTCAGAATTCAGAAGAGTTCGTAACCTGAATTCTGATTCAGAATTTGGAGTCATAATTCAGAAGAGTTCATAACCCGAATTCTAATTCAGAATTTGGAGTCATAACTCATAGAGTTTTTATCCAGAATTCATATTCATTATTCAGAGTCAAAACTCAGAAGAGTTCGTTACCAGTATTCGGATTCAGAATTCGGAGTTAGAACTTAGAGAGTTCGTAACAGGAATTATTAGAATTCGGATCCTAAAAAAGAAATCTTCATATCTAGGTAATTATAGGATTCCGAGGTCTTAGTTACAATCCAAATTTTACACTTATAAAATTTATGATATGTACCATGGAATCAAGGTAAGGGTATATATCCTTTGGTAAGGAAATAATTCTTAAGGGAGTAAAACAAGGGTAAAAGAGATTTTATTCTTATGATTCTTTGTGAACTCAATCAGTTAGTAATTATATATTATGTTTTTTAAATTTGAATCCTTTATATAAATTTATAAATAGGATTCATATAGATATTTATTAGACATAGTTATTTCAAAAAAATTGGTTTTTTGGCCATGAACACCACCTTTTTCCAGACCATTTTATATAATTTCTCACGATAATTCACCTTGAAGTATCCCTACTTCATACTCACATATGTGATTCTCAAACAACAATTAAATTTAAAAACTATTAAATTAATATTCCTAATGATACATACTAGACTCTAAAAACCCAAAGTATGTATAAATATTACATTATTTATACAAAATTAATGAGTTACTTTAGGATCCAATAGTTTAGTAGTCTTAGAAGACTAGATACATACATATTATATTTCAAAATATAAGATAAAACATGAAAATATTTCCCAAAAAAATTACTATAAATTCTATTATATCATTAAAAATTAAACATAATCATCATATAGGTTGGATGGGGAAAGAAAAAAAATAAGGGTGAACTCAATTTCTCAATAAAGAGTAGCGTACAATGCAAGATTTCATAACATGAACATGATGTAAGTGACATGGTATGACTAAATGAACAACATGTATCTATAATAAAAGGAAACTAAGGGAAATATATATCCCTGAAAATAAATGAAAGTATTGGTAATAGTAATCATTGGTCTTGTACTTATGGAATTCATAATGTCAGACATCAAAAACAGGTTATCCAGGCCTTGTTCCAATACACTATCCTATCATATGAAGTGGTATAAACCAAAACCAAACATTTTTTATCTCATGAGACCTTTTGATACATTAAGGGGATATGTTTATAGGCCCCAAAAAACACCTATTAAACTTTGAAGAATTCCAATAAGAGTCAACAAGACATTTCACTCCATTCCCTAAGGAACCTCTTAGTAAATAAACCATATCCATCTATATAAAAAGAAATACAAAAATAAAATACTTCCCCATTTAGTATTCTTTTTTAATTCCTAATCCTAGGATCCACTAAAATGTTACCCCAAGCCAGTATGCCCCATGACCTCATGATAGACTCCCTATACTCAAGATGGTGAAAACTAGTAGTAAGAGTCTAATGAGATAGGTGGTGAGACTATACACTCTTTATGAGAGTAATACACAATAAAGAAAATAAGAAATAATTAAAAAATATAAATAAAAAACATGAATTACAAATTAACTGCCCAAAACTAGATACATACCCAAAACCAAAAAGTAAATACGCCCTTTCATTTATCATATTTCCAAGTGTATATGAAAACTCAAAATAAAGACAATATGAAGAATCCCGAAAATGATTCCTGACACCAAGTCCAGTTTCTTCATCTGTGCCCATATATAATCCCCAAATCAACCCTCTAATACTGGGACCCTTCCCTTGCCCTAACCCGCAACCATGAAGTCTACATGGGTACTCAACGGTGGATCAAGTAGGGTGTGAGTATAAGTTAGTATGACAAAAAAAAGGGTGTCAACAAAATATCTAGTAAAAAATATTGTAAGTAAAAGTATCATAAAGAACTAGATAAAAAAAAGAAAAACCAATATTCATTAATTAGTAAAATTTACACTATCCAATTTAATCATTAGTTCCATGTATTACCCATATACATCAAACACGTTTTTTACAATGATGATAAACAATAAAATATACAAGGGGATTCATATTAACAACATCACATGGTTGTTTTAAAAAAAACATATAAATATACTAACCTCAAAGCATAATTATAGGTAATTTTACCATGTGAATTCATTATGAATATAGAGCCTCAATCCAACATCCTAACCCCTGAAATACGTTAGTGGGTCCTAGAGAATCTGTTTTTTCTGACCTATAGGAGCAGATCCTTAGTATATATCCCCAAACATACCATTTTTAATATGATCATGCCTCATTAATCATTATTCACATTTAACAAATTACATGTCGTGTCCCATTTACCTATTTCAAGTAAATCTAAACACTCCCTTATGCCATAATAACATGCTAAAACCTATTTTCATTGTGTTTATCCCATAAACCCTTACTTTAAATTTTTTACCACTACATTTCATGTTCAATGAAGTGGAACACCCCATGGGTGGCACTTTATGCTTGGTGTAATAATCCTTACGGTTCTCATGGTTATTATACGGATTTAACACATCATTAATAAAATAAATTTATCATTTCATTCCAAGGATTGAAATATACAGTACTAAGACACAATAAAAACCCAACATACACATAAATAAATCATCAAAACAATGGGATATAACTTATATACCTCATACGTTAATTTTGTAGAGAAACTATCACTTAACCTTAACCCTTGATTATAACTCAAACAACCATCAAATCCTCACATTAAAATATACTATAAAAAGAGGGTTTTAGGGATTTACAATAATAATAATGATTTCACATGACAATTACAATAATACAGATGAAATTGGAGTGATATAATCACACAGATCTTTTATTTTCAAGAAAATGCACGTTGAACATCTAAGAATCAAGGGATAATCTTCTTTGGAGGGGGGGGGATGGTTTGGAACCCTTGCTCTTGTAGGATGAAATAAGGGGAAAATATTTCTAGAAACATTAAAGAATGGGGGGAAAATAAGATATTTTCCCTTTTTTAAAGGACACATGGCTTGGTCACACAGTTTGCCAAACCATGCACCAATCATGCAGTTCTATCTATTCAAGAGTGGATAAGTCTCATGGTATCCCGAGGACACTTGTATGGTATCAAAAACCATGTGGTGCCCATGTACCAACCATAGCCCAATGGGAGGGTTATTCCACATGGTTTTGTTAGACAACCTGCTGCACAGTTTGAAATATTGTGCGATGGCTATGTGCTAGCATCTATCAAGGGGGCCATGCCCCACTATCTCCTAAGCCATGGTGTACAGTTATCTCTAATTGTTCACTAACCACACACTATAAATTGGTTTAGAGTTTTTTCCTATTTCACATATTAAATCCCCAAAACACCCTCCAATACCCTAATAAATATAAGAATCATTTTATTAACCATAACAAAAGGATTTAAACCATCATTTACAAAAGGATGTACCTCCGATAAATTTTAGGATCTTACAACCTCCCCACATTTCCAAACGTTATCCTTGATATGCACTCCAAATAATTACTTGGATTCCATAGGTTAAGAGATTAGGCCACTGGGACCAATATCAAACTACCACTCCCATGTTTCATAATGAACATTACAATTATGGCACAATAATTTGACAAAAATCATAGTCTTTCCCAGCAAGAATTTCTCACTACGATCTATAATATGAACCAGATGATCTGAAAAAAATGCATCAGCCTCGAGATTAACATCATCAACATCGATCACATGAGAAGGGTTGGGATGATACTTACTAATCATTGAGAGATAAAAAACATAATCATGCCACTATACCTATATGGAAGAGCTAATCACAATGTCATCGGTCTAATACTCTCCACCATCTCAAACCGACCCACATATCTGGGTGCCAACATTCCCTATTTTTGAATCCGTTGGTGACCCATGTGACAACCAAAATATCCATTAATGGAAATTTCTCTTGATCTAATTAAATGTTGTATTATGATTATATAAAATGTGAACTTCACTGGTTTTATGTTTCTGGATTTTAAAATGCCAATAAGAATTTTGACTGTTGCTAATATAGTTATAGAATAGTGATCACATGATTTGTATAAGTGTAGGGATTTAACAAATACAATTTACTCCAACAAAGGTAGTGATGGCCTCATCTAGTAGACTTTCCCCAAATGAATCCCATTTTTCAGTTTTCGGAAATCAGGTGGCATCATTGGGCTTCGCACTTGACTATGCCCAAGTCGAGCTGGAAAAAGTTATGTTTGAGTGGAACTGACTACGGGAGAAGTGGAAGTTAATAGAGATTACCACTCGATCGATTATATCTAAGTCACCCCACAAGTCTTTCACCATCGCGCACCTTACCCTTCAGTATTATGTGGTTGTTTTAAGGGGTCATGTAACAAGACCCTAGTACTACGATTATGTACATTATTCTTGTATAGAGAATATACATTCTTTTTATTATTGTTACTTTGTAAATAGTTTTTAAAGCACAAATAGTATTTTTAATTAATATTTAACTAAGAAATCTATTTTGATGATTAATGTATTTTTGAATTAAATAATCTTTTAATAAATTATTGTTATTATTAAATTACTTTTTATTAAATATAAATTATCTTATAATTTTATGAATGCAATTGTAATTTTTATTAAGGTTTGAATGTTGTTTTTGTCAAAACCCATGAATTTTCAATAAATGTCAGTATTTATGATAAAATTAAAAAACCACTTATTTAGAAAATTATTGAGATAAATTAATATTATTTTAGGAATCAGGATTTTAAAATTATCCCATGGTAATTTTGCATAATTTTCTATGACAATAGAATTTTTGGGTAAAAATTAAATACCGTTTAAATATTTAATGAGTTTTATGACATCATTATGACCCAATAGTAATGTAATTAAATACAATAAACATTATATTAGGCCAATATATGTTTTAACATTAAAATAATGTGAATTTATATTTGTTTGGTTTATTTTACAAATCTTTAGTGGACTATCCAAGACTTATAAAACATTTTGACCTTTTAAATTGGTTTCCTTGGAAGTGTGACTCACCTCAGCATAATAAAAATTATTATTTTAAGAAGTTCGTCCATTAGCATCATAAAATAATGTTTTCCAATACAATTTAGCAATATATATGGTAAACACCATGGGATGGTTTGTGGTTTTTGTTAGTTTAATGTGTGGTGTCCCAAACCTAAATAATAAATAATTCCCACTCCTTTCCTCTATAAACCCACCCAAGGTCCCACTTACTCTTCACTAAAAGCCTTTGTAGTTCGTCCAAACTCTTCCCTACTCTCTCTAGAATCTTCCCAAGGTTCCCCAATCTCGCAATAAGCCTCTATCAATCCTCTCCCAACCCTTCGGATCCATACTTCCAAGTAAGGGATTTCTTCCTTTCTCATTATTGCCCAATTTTATTTAAGTTGTTATGCCCTTTTTTTCAATTACAAATTTTGGGGTATGATTTCACACCTCCCCCATACTGGCCTTTTTATTTTTGGATGATGTTATACCCCTTTATCTCTCATTAATGCCTCCCATGTACTCTCGTTACCATGCCAGAATTCTATGGGGGATTTCTCTCTCCTCTTTTACATCCAAGTAATTATTTTGTATTATGAATCTAAATTCCATTATGGTTTTTTGGTACATGTAACTATATGACCCTCTTACATTCCATTCCATGTAAATATGTTGATAAACCCCTTTCTCTCTCATCAACCATTTTTTATGAGTTCTTATTTCACGTCGTTATGCTGCCAAAATTGCACTTCAATTTTCCAAACCAATGTCATTGTGTAGGGAATATCATGTCCATTTCTCTATCAAGGGTATTCACCATTATTAACATTTAATTCTTTATTTTAAAGATTCATGTATTTATTCCATATCCCTTTATATTGGAATAGATGATGATGATTTATTCCATGTTATATGATCCATATGACACACTTATGCATGGAATGAAATGTTTAAGAATGGTGCGCCCTAATAGCGCTCTAATGAATTGGGTAAAGTATAGTATCATGATACATCATGTGCAATGCATGTTGACTAATAATAATTCATGTGCAACAAGGGTTTACTCGTGATTCATGTGCATTGAGGGTTTACTCATGCTCCATGTGCAATGATCCTTGGCTCATGCTAATTCCATGTTAAATGTTATTGCCACATTTCCATGTTATGATTATCATGATTTATTATGAGTTTATGTTCAGGTTTCTCTTGTGCTAAATAGATATTCTTATTGCCTAACATGTATTGTAATATTCATGTTATTCCTTGTTTACTCACTTATAAGGATCTATTTCTCACCCTTTTCTTATGTATGTCCTCAGGTTATCCCATGCAATGCTAAGTACGATGGAATGTAGTGGTCATGTAAAGGATGTTTTCAATAAGATGTTGTGTAATATGTTTTAAGTTGTTATGTAATGTTCCTATGATCCAAAGACACTATACCTATTGATCTTCTTTGATGTATCAAGTGAAGGTTTTATGTAATAAATCTTATTTATGTATAAAATAAAGATCATGGTTTTCATAGTTAGTATCAGAGGATAGGTTTAGTTATTTTGGGGATTAGGATCAGAAATCCCTAGTGAATACATAGAGATAAGACTAAGTATAATAAAAACATCACTAAATTTTGTTTAGTATTGAGTAAGTGGTTTATCAAGAAAATAAATCCTCGAATGGATATGAGCAGGTAGAGGCGGCTCTGTCACAAATGTACCTATGAGTGAAAACTCTGACAAGGAGTTTCAGGCTTAACCCAAGGTATCCTAGTACACGACAATGGGCCTTGTTGAACTCTTGGTTACGACACTCCCAAGGGATATGCATTGGTAAATTGACAAGCTAAGTATGAACCATTATTTAGGGAATTTAAAAAAGAGCCTCTAAGAATAGTTGTTAAAAAGTTGATCATGGATAACATAGAAAAAATTCTATAGATTCATAAGTTAAGGAAATAAAAGTTATTTATAAGTCATCCTTTTTTGTCCTTCGATTCCCCTTTATGTAATTAATAGCTTAATGTACTCATCCCATCTCTATATCGGATAAGGTAGAACCATAATCAAAAAGTGAATGATAGGGTTATCATTTAGGTTCTACACATTATTTTATATCCTGAATGTTTAGTAGAACAATCCCAAAACCAAAACAAATAAAGGATGTAAAGATTTCAGTGAGTATAGAAAATGGGGAAATCATTGCATCCCATGAATATAAATCCTCCACTATCATAATTGGTGGATGGAACTTCTCGGTGAACTTCATCATACTCCCTCAGGTGTAATTTGATGCAATTATTGACATGGACTAGCTTTTCCTATATATAGCCAACATAAATTACAATGAATAGGAAATCACTGTGCACGTGGAGAATCAACCCCCGATTCTGTAAAAGTGCAATGAGGAAGATGAATCTTCTTTAGCTCCATCATCTCAAGTGTGGATATTACTGCCCTATAAACCCATGTACATGGATCAGATGATTGAGTCTAATGTGGAAACCATCCTTGAAGACATTCCTTTTGTGAGGGAATTCGTTGATGTGTTTCCCAAGAAATTACATAGTCTTCCTCGAAGAAGAAATGTTGATCTATAAATTGATTTTATACTAGGGGCATTGAAACTATTCGGGACTCCATATAGAATGGATGTTGTGGAGATTGAGGAGCTGAAGAAACAACTATAGGAGAATCTAGATAAAGGGTTTATACGCCCAAGTGCTTCACAATGGGGTGTACCAGTCCTCTTCATCAAGAAGAAGGATAGGTTAATTCACCTTTTCATATATTATCTTGAGTTTAAAAAATCACAATAAAGAACAAGTAACCCCACCCACGAATTGATGACTTGTTTTATCAGCTATGTGGAGAACAATACATCTCCAAGGTAGATTTATGGTCGAGATATTATCAAGTAAGTGTGAAGAAGAAAGGTATCCCCAAGACTGTTTTTTGTACTAGATACGGGCACTATGAATTCGTTGTAATGCCTTTTGGACCCACTAATTCTCTAGAAATATTCATTGACTTGATGAATAGAGTATTTTGAGATTACCTCAACAAATTTGTGGTAGTCGTTATAGATGATATTAAAATATACTCCAAAACCAAGGAGGATCATGAGGAGAATCTAAGAACTGTACTAGAGAACTTGAGAAAGGAGAAGCTCTATGGAAAGTACAAAAAGTGTGAGTTTTGGTTGAAGGAGGTATCATTTTTGGTCTATATCATCCCAAGAAATGGGATATCCTGGGATCCCTCCAAGGCAGCTGAAATATATGTATGGATGTGGCCAACATTGGTAACATATATCCATAGCTTATTGGGATTCTCTGGATATTATCGACGATTTGTGAGAAATTTCTCACAATTTCCCACCCCTCTTACCAAGATATGTCGGAAGGGATTAATGTTTTCTTGGAGTGATGAATGTGAAGATAGCTTCAAGGAGTTGAAAAGGTGGCTTATCACGACACCCATGCTAATATTACCCAGAAGTGGATAACTTTTTGTGGTATTCATTGATGCTTCAAAGAAGGGCATGGGATGTGTGTTGATTCAAAATGGAAAAGTCATTGCCTATGCTTCAAGGAAATTGAATGTTCATGAGAAGAATCATCCAACACATGATATGGAGTTGGATACGGTGATCTTAGATTTAATAATTTTGTGGAATTATCTCTTTGGGGAGAAGTGTGAAATATATGTGGACCACAAAAGCCGCAAGTATATATTCACACAGAAAGAGCTGAACATACACCAATGAAGATGGTTAAAAATGATCAAAGACTATGACTTCTCAATCCATTACCACCCTAGGAAAAAGAACAAGGTGGAATATGCTCTAAGTATAATGGTCCTAACAATTCTATCATTTATGAGAATTTAGAAGGATCCAATCTTCTTGGATTTGATGAATATGGTCATGAGAATCCTAAAGAAGGGAACACCATCAATCCTTTCAATAATGATTTCTCAACCATCTCTTTTGGAAAGGCTAAAGGATGCTCAAAAGGATGATGTGGGAATTCAGAAAAAAGTTGAAGCTATCAAAAAAAGAAAATCCTTAGAGTTCAATGTTAATGAAGTAGGAATTTTGAGATTTGGGAAAATAATATGTGTTCCATCAATTCTAGAGTAGAAGAAGGATATTTTGGATGATGCACATAGTTCAAATATTTCTATTCACATAAGAAATACAATGATGTATCGATATATCCAAGAGATTTATTGAAGGGATTATATAGAGAAGGAGATCACTGAGTAAACATCAAAGATCCTAGCGTGTCATCAAGTAAAGGCAGAGAGGCAGAAGTATAAGGGGATGATGAAACCATTGCTCATACCAGCATGGAAATTGGAGAACATCACTATAGACATTGTCACTAGACTTCTGAAGATATCCAAATGCGACAATGCAATATGGGATATTTTGGATCACCTTTCAAAGTCTACACACTTCATTTAAATTAAATAGGATTTCTCTTTGGATCAATTGGCACAAATATATAACAAATAAGTGGTAAGGCTATATGAAGTACCATTATCTATTGTATCTGATTGAGATCCAAGATTCACGTCTATGTTTTGGAAGATTCTTCAACATGCTCTGGATACTGAACTAAACTTCAGTATGGCCTATCATCCAAAAACTTATGGCCAATCTGCGCAAACTATTGAATCACTAGAGGATATGTTAAGATCATGTTCTATAGACTTAAAAGGAGGGTGGGACCAAAATCTTCCACTAGATGAATTCTACTACAATAATAGTTTCCACACGAGCATCTGAATGGCACCTTATAAGGCCATTTATGGGAAGAGGTTTATAACACCGGTATGTTGGGATGATTTCGGTGATCACAAGCTACTTGGACTAGAAATGTTCAATGAAATTGTAGAGAAGGTGAAAACCATTCAGCAGCATATCAAGGAAGCCCAAAGTCGAAGAAAAATTTATGTAGACAACTTTCGATGATACCTTGAATTCAGAGATGGATACATGGTGTTTTTACACATATTTCCATGGAATAATGTCATGTGGTTTGGAAAGAAAAGGAAGTTAAGTCCTAGGTACATCGTCCCCTACAAGATTCTTGATCGTGTATGGGTTGTGGCACATCGACTAGAACTTCCACCTACCATGGTCAAAGTACATGATTTCTTTCATGTGTCCCTCATAAGGAAGTACATACAGGACCCTTCACATATACTCTCTTTTGAGGTAGTACAATTAGAGTATGATCTTTCTTACGAAGACAACTAGTGAAGATACTAGATAATAGTGAAAAAGTTCTAAAAAATAAGACAATGTTCCTCATCAAGGTGTTGTGAAAAAACCACAAGTTTGAAAAAGTGACATGGGAATTAGAAGAAGTGACGAAGAAGAGTTACCCACAACTGTTTTAGTGTGGGAAAAGTAAATTTCGAGGGCATAATTTTTTAAGGGGTAAGATGGTAATGACCCAAAATAACATCAATGAAAATTTCTCTTGATCTAGTTAAATTTTTTTATGGATATATAAAATGAGAACATAATTGGTTTTATGTTTTTTGATTTTAAAATACCATTATAAATTTTGATTGTTGCTAATATAGTTGTTGAACAGTTATCATATGATTAGTAAAAATATAGATCTTTAACAAATCCAATTTACTTAGTCAATGGAAGTTATGGCCTCATCCAGTAGACTTTCCCCATAAAAAGTTCAATTGTCAGAGCTTGGAAAGGAGGTGGCATCATTGGGATTCACTCTTGACCAATCCCAAGCAATGCTTGAACATGTTAAGATTCTGTGGAACTGATTACAGGATATATTGAAGTTGATATAGATTATCACTCAAGCGATGTTATCGGAGCCACCCTAAGAGTCTATCAGCATCGTGCACCTTACCCTTCAGTCTTATGCAGATGTTTTAAGGGGTTATGTAAAAATTACTCAGTACTATGATTATGTACATTATTCTTGTATAGAGAATATAAAATCTTTTTATTATTGTTACTTTGTAAATAGTTTTTAAACCACAAATAGTTTTTCTAGTTAATATTCAACTAAGAAATCAATTTTGACGAATTTATAAATTTTTAAATTAAATAAAATTTTAATAAAATATTATTATTATTAAATTAATTTTTATTAAATATAAATTATCATATAATTTTTTGAATGCAATTATATTTTTTATTAATGGTTTGAATGCTGTTTTTGTCAAAACCAATGATTTTCTGATAAATGACGTTTTTTATTTTAAAATTAAAAATTCACATATATATAAAAATATTTAGATAAAATGAAAATTATTTTTGGAATCAGGATGTCGAAATAATCTAATTGTGAATTTTTCATAATTTTCTGAGACAATCAAATATTTGGGTAAAAATTAAATACCGTTTAAATATATAATGTGTTTTATGACATCCTGATAACCCAACAGTTATGTAATAAAATACAACAGACATTATGTTTTGCCAATATTTGTTTTAAAATTAAAATAATGTTATTTTAGATTTGTTTGATTTATTTAATAAGGATATATTGGACCGTCCAAGACTAACAAAACATTTTGTATTTTTAAATTGTTTTCCATGAGAGTGTGACTCACCTCTACATTAGCAACCTTATTATTTTAAGATGTTCGCCCATTGGACTCATAAATTTTTTTCCACTCACAATTTGTAAAAAATGTTGGCAAAAACCATGGGATGGATTGTGTTTTTGATTAGTTCAATGTGTGGTGTCCCAAACCTAAATAATAAATAATTCCCTCTCCATTCTTATATAAACCCACCCAAGCTCCCACTTCATCTTCACTCAAAGCCTTTAGAGTTTTTCCAAAATCTTCCCTCCTATATCTACAATCCTCCCAAGGCACTCCAAGCTCCCATGAAGCCTCTCTCATTCCTCTCCCAAACCTTTGGAAGCACACTTCCAATTAAGGGATTTCGTCCTTTCTCATTTATGTCCAATATTCATAAAGTTGTTATCCCATTTTTTTCAATTAAAAATGTTGGGGTATGATTTCACATATCCCTCATACTGCCGTATTTATTTTTGGATGATGGGAGACCTTTTTATCTCTAATTAATTCCTCCCATGTAAAACCGTTACCAAGCCAAAATTCCATGGGGGATTTCTCTCTCATCATTTACATCCAAGTAATTCTTTTGTATTATGCATCTACATTCTGTTACATTTGTTAGGACATTTATATATATATGACCCTTTACTGTCAATTTCATGTAAATATAATGAGACTCCCCTTTCTCTCTCATCAACCATTTTTTACAAGTACATATTTCACATTGTTATGCTGCCGAAATTGCACTATGATTTTCCAGGACAATGTCATTGTGTAGTGAATACCATGCCCATTTCTCTATCAAGGGTATTCAACTATATGCACATTTACTTATTGATTATATAGTTTAATGTATTTATTCCACATCCCATTATCAGATAATAAATTATTATTATTGATTCCATGTTGTATGATCCATGTGGCACACTTATGCATGAAATGAAATGTTTAAGAAGGGTGCGCCCTGATAGTTCTCCAATGCATTGGGTAAAGTGCAGTATCCTAATACGCCATGGCAATGAGTGTTGACTCATTCTAATTAAAGTAAAACAAGTTTTTAATAATGATTCATTTTAAATGAGGTTTTACTCATGCTTCATGTGCAATGAGACATGGCTCATGCTATTTCCATGTTAAATGTTGTTGCCACATTTCCATGTTATGATTATCATGATTTATCATGACTTTATGTTCAGGTTTCTCTTGTTCTCCATTGATATGCGTATTTACTAACAATTATTTTAATATTAATGTTATTCCTTTTTTACTCCCTTACTAGGCTTTATAGATCACCCTTTTATTATGCATATCCTCTGGTTATCCCATGCAATGCTAAGTATGAGGGAATGTAGTGTTCATGTAAAAGAAGTTTTCAATTAGATGTCGCGTTCTATATTTTAAGTTGTTATGTAATGTTACTAAGCCCCAAAGACACTAGACCTCTCGATATTTTATGGTGTATCAAGTGAAGGTCTTATGTAATAAATCATGTTTATGTATAAATTAAGAGCAAGGTTCTTATAATCCACCCTTAGAGACAAATGAAGGAACACATGATCACCCACTATAAACCCCGAGGGTTCACATCATGAATCATAATAATATTACTTCCTAATCGACACCATATCCATATGTTTTTGAATCAACTGAACTTACTCTATTGTATCATGAAAGAGACTCAGCCCCAACAATTATAAATCACCAGATTTTGTCTAACACAAGGGTGATCTATATGGAAAACCCTACAATTCTTTATATGGTTCCATATGAATTGTCTATTGGTAACAGTTTTTGTAGATGAACTCAAAAAGCACTAATTTTTTCTCTCAAAATCCATCAATATATAAACAGCTTTCCCTTAATATGCCCTATATCACCTGAATAGTATGCTCTGACTGCCCGTCTATCTATGGGTGAAAATACATACTCAAAAACACTTGGGTACCAAGTTACATATGTAACCCCTTCCAGAAGTGTGAAGTAAAATATTGATCACAATCTAAAATGATAGTTCATGGTACCCCATGGAATCACACTCTCTCCCAAACATATAAGTCACCCAAGTAGTCCATGGTAAAAGTCTCTCTAATTGGTAATAAATGTGATGCCTTTTTAAACTGATCTAAAATCAACTATATCACATCAGTATTTTGAGGATTCCTCAAAACACCTACCAAATACTCCATGGTTCAATTATACCACTTCCATTTTGGAATATACGATGGATATATAATACCTCCCAATCATTGATGATCAGCCTTCACCTATTGATAGGTGTAACATCACATGACAAAACCAGCAACCACTTTCATCATCCTTATCCAGAAATACTTTCTAAAAGGGTCACAATACATTTTTTCTAAACAAGGATGAGATGCCCACTTTAGTTAATGGAACTAACACATTATCCATTCTCATATATGAATAGGCACAATAATACTATGACAAATGTAAATGATCTCATCATCATTGATTTAACATTCATAAGTTGACTACCCACCTTCAAGGATTTAAGTCAAGGTTAAACACTATATATCTTCATATTGAAACTGCTTGATCAAGCTTTGAAGTGAGGACTCAACTGAAAAGGATATGAGGGTCATATTTCCTTGGCCCATCCACTCAGAACTAGATTAATGAACCACCTAATTCTATGCCATTTGACTCAAGTCATACGAATAACCATTTCCATATCATAGAATTTATTAATGATTAAAATCAAAATAATATTTTCACTCAACCCATCATTACATATAAATATTCAAATGACACTAAGAGAAGATGTAATTAAATATTTTATTGTCAGTATGAAAAAAAAATGTTTTCTCAAAAATGATAATGACACAAAAATTTCAAGTTATAAACCACTATGAACAATTCATAATCAAGTGTATGGTAATTTGTTAATGTGGCCTAAACTATTGGGGCCCTTATGGCACAACCCTATCTCACTACATCAACACTACTCCTTGTCTGACCCCAAACTCATCACAAAACAAGGAATAGTCCTTACTATGAAATGATAGGATACAACTAGAATGGTAGAAAAAGGAATCTTTAGCTCCTATAATTCATTATCACATGCTCCAGAACATTCGAACATAAAACCCTTCCTGGTTAGGCACAAAAGTGGTGCTACAAAATGAGAGATGTCCTTGAATAACTTTAGGTAGTATCCCTCTAAACCAAGAAATATTCAGATATAAATTATTATTAATCTTCTCCTAATATTAAACTACCTAAACCTTCATTAGGAGCACTAATAAACCATCATTCGAGATAATGTGAACCAAGAAATGTACCCTATCGATCCAAAAGAGAAACTTAAATAGCTTGCTGTATATCATGTTTTTCCTTCAGTGAACTTAGGATGTTGTCACAATGTTTGGTATAATATTCACAAGTTTAGTAGTATACGAAGATTTTATATAAAGAAAAATTTACAAACTGATCTAGGTATAGGTGAAAGATTCGGACCATAGGTTCCATAAACATTGTAGGTGCAATCATCTACTCGAAATACATTACAAAGAACCTATACAAACTGTAATTGCTCCTAATCTTAGTCTATTATATATCAGAATATTTCACCCTCAACATAGGTTATCTCAACCACAAATCTAATTTTGAAAACATGAAAGAACCCCTCATTTTGTAAAAAAGATCATCAATACATAGATGCAGATACAAGTTCATAACTATCATTCTATTTATCTTCCTATAATTAAAGAAAATGTGGAAATGATCTATCCAATTTCTTAATAAAAAACAAAGGAGAACCCCTTGGTGACAAACATGGATGGATAAATACCTTAGCCCCAAAATCTTGTAGCCAACTCTTGAGCCCAAGAAGCTCTATTGGCTCCATCATATAAGGTGGATTGTAGATCGGATTAGTTATAGGTACTAACTCAATAATGAACTAAACATCTCACTAAGGTGAAAACCATAGGAAATACTTGAGATACACATCCTAAAATCGATTTACCTATAGAGGGAATCCATGATGTTCTACTCCCCCATCATTAAGTACAAGATAAGCCACATGGGCTGTGAGCTCACCTAACTGCAGATGACCTATCCCTAAATAGAGAACTTGGAAATACCATTCCCACAGTGAACATAAGTGTCACCATAAAAAGATATGAATGTTACAATTTAGTGGTAATAGTCAATATGATCTCAATACAATACCATCAAATCTATCCCCAATATTAGGTGAAATATTGACATCTCAAGCACAAAAAAGTCCTAAAGGAAATGGTACCCACCAACTTAGAGGTAATACTTCTTACATTGTAGGATACTCCCTTTTTATACTCCTAACAAAATTTCAATTGATATAACTCACTTCAAAAAAATATACATTTAACAGTGATAAAAATGGCCTTTATCAGCACTAGAGAAGCATTGACTACTGGAGAGAGATTAAAAGCCCAAATCTTTTCTCAATGAAAAAAAATATTGATAAAGGACTCCATTGTCAATGCTTCTAAAAGCATTGATAAATGGTCCTTTATCAGTGATTTTAGATGTGTTGATAAAGAAAACCTTTATCAGCGCTTAAAATGTCACTCATAAAGAACAGTTTTATAAGTGCTTTTAGAAGCACTAATAAAGGGGAATACTATAGTGGGCTATTACAACACACTATTTCACTAGTGATTTTTTCTATAATAGCACACCATAACACCAAAAACACCCTGAAATTAGAAAAATAGAGTATGAATACATACATTAAATGAATAGAAAACAATCTAGGATTTTTTTCTCAGTTTTGGAGACGTGATGTGTGTTTTAAACTAAAATGATACTTATATATTGAAAAAATGTAGTTTGAGTCATACCAATCACACTATGCATAGAATTCAGGTTCTTATGATTCTTACACATCTCAGATGTACTATAGATCATTTCCCTAATGTATCAAAACAATCTTAATGTGTTTTCTTGATATTCAGTACATTTCTTTCCTTTTTTTACAAAAATGTCATTTCAATCTGGAAACATGAACATTGACTTATACCAGTCACATCGTGTGTTATTTTCCTGTGATACTAATTTCTACACATCATAAATAACTTATGAAACATTATCCTAAATTATAATTTCAATCTGAGTTTGTTTTCTTAGTTTTTAGTGAGTGACTCTTTTTGAACTAAAATATTAATTTTAAACAGATAACAGCCACATTTAGTCATACTAGAAACATCATGTTTTAGATTGAGGTTTTATTGATTCTTATATGTGAAAATTGACTTATGTTTCATTTTCTTAATGTATCAAAATCATCTGAATGAATTTTCTTAGTTTTGAGTAGGTGAGTTGTCTTTTTTACTAAAATTGATGTCAATTTTAAATAAAAAGATGCACTTTGATGCATATCTGTCACACCATGTGTCATATTAAAGTTTGGATAATTATTAAACATCTCAAATTTCTTATGGATAATTTTAATAAAGTCTCAAATTATCTGAATGTGTTTACACAGTTTTGAGTACATCAGATTTCTTTATTACTAAACTGTCATTTTGAACTAGATTCACACGCTTTGACTCATACCAATCACATCATTAATTAGTTGATGTGAGACTGATTCATACACACCAAAAATGACTTATGAATAATATTTTGAAATTATCAATAAAATTTTAGAATGTTTGCTCAATTTTCTGTAAGTGAAATTTTTTGAGCTAAAGTGTCAATTTTGAACTGATAATAGACACATTGAGTCATAATGGGAAAATCATGTATCATATTAAGGTGCAACTGATTTGAACATGTCAAAAATGACTTATGTGTCATTTCTATAATGTACCAAAACAATATGATTGATTTTTCTCATTTTTTTGTAGATCAGTTGTCCTTTTGTTTTAAAGAAACTAATATCATTTTTAAATAAAAAGAGGCACTTAGAGTCATATCGGTCACACTATATGTCGAATTGAGATACAAATGATTCTTACACATCTCAATTTACTTATGAATCGTTTTCCCAATGTTTCAAAACAATTGAAATGTGTTTCCTAGGTTTTGAGTAGGATAATGGTCCTTTTTATTATAATTGATGTCATTTGTAAATAAAAAGACACACTTAGAGTTATACCGGTCAAACCATGCATCAAACTGAGATAAAACTGATTCCTATATGTCTCAAATGACTTATAGAAGTATCAAAACAGTATGAATATAGTTTCTCGATTTTGATTAGTTTAGTTGTTCTTTTTATTAAAATTGATATCATTTTTAAATAAAAATACTCACTTGGAGTCATATAAGACACACTGTACATCATATTGAGGTATGGATGATTTCTAAACATCTCAAATGACTTATGGATGGTTTTTCTAAAGCATAAAAATAACTTGAATGTGTTTTATTGGTTTTGAGTAGGTCTGTTTTCCATTTATTATAATTGATATCATTTTGAAATAAGAAGGTTCACTTTGAGTCATACTGGTCACACCATGCATATGAGTGACATATGGATAATAAATACATGTCTCAAATAATTTATGGATCATTGAACTAATGTATCAAAATATTTGGAATGTGTTTTACTTATTCTGATTATGTCACTTTTATTTCCAAAAATTATATTTTAAACTGGAAACACACACGTTGACCTATACTAAAAACATTTTAGATCAGTTTGATGTGAAATCAATTCTTACACATAAAATATTATTTATAAATAGATTTTAAATATATTCAAGAAAATTCGAGAACGTTTTATTTGTTTTTAGTGAGTGACATTTTATGAAATAAATGTAGATTTTAAAATGATAACATACATATTGAGTAATAGTAGTCACACCGTGCATCGAATTGAGGTGTGATAGATTCTTAAACATCTTAAATGAATTTTGAATCAACTCCTTAAAAAATAAATTCAACAAGAATACTTTTTCTTGATTTGGAGTATGCCATTTTTCCTTTTCACTAAAATTTATATCAATTTTAAATAAAAGGAAACAATTTGAGTCATACTGGTCACACTATGTATCAGATTGGGGCGTGGATGATTCCTACACATCCCAAAGTCTCAAAAAATCCAAAATTCAAATTTTATCATGTTTCCTTTTTTATTTATATTCTCAACTATAAAAACATCATTTTGACTTGATTTTCTTAGTTGAAAAACCATTCTCGTTGTTGAATTTTAGAAGAACATAGACGTTCAACAACAAGAATGGGTTTTCAACTAATAACACTAAATCAATATGTTGTATTTGTATATTAAAAAATGAAGGCAATGGAAATGAAAAACATGGTAAAATTGGTAGAAATAATCATTCTAGCAATTTTGTGGCTTTTTGTATATATTAGAAATCAAAATACGACGTCCCAAATGATCTATGAAAAATAAAATAAAATATGTATTTGATAAAAATGATAAGGAAATTAACTTAAAAATAATAGATAAAATGAGAAAAAAATTAAATAAATATGTAGTAGTAATTCACCTTTTCATGATGGTTGTATGCATTAGTGACACATTTCCTTATTGTCAATATCTTATTTTCAGGAACAATGTCCAGTTCCTCAGAAGCCTGAGAAGCTTCTCAAAAACCACCCCAACTCAAACAAAAGAATCTATCTGGACAAGAAAACAATTATTATATGATTATTAATAAAAAAAAATAAAAAAAATAAATTTGAAACAATTTATTAATTCAATGGATATTTAGTTTATTATGTAAACATTGTTCAACAAAGGGATATACCAACGTAAATCCAGAATTATTATAAAAAATGAAAATAGACCTCGCCAAACAATAAATCAACGAGTGAGAATAGTCATGATAAAAATAAGATACATTTAATTAAATCTTTGAAACATTTGAGTGAAATTAAATATATCCTATTGGGTTCATAATTTATTAATTTTGTAAAATAAAAAAATAAATACAAATAAGATATTCATTATTAATGGCGAATGACTCCCATTTGTGAGAGTTACAAGGATAGTATTCAGAGATTCCTAAAGGAGGAACAAAAAGGAAAAGTTAAAGAATAATATGTTTTTATATGGATTAAAGTAAAACAGACATAGTGTTTATTGGATGTGTGATAAAAGAAATGAATTAATTTTTAAGAAGTATTAATTATTGGTTTATAATTTCAAAGATAGATTTATTTTTATCAATAGTAAGAAATACAAGAAATACTGAAATCAATTAAAAAAATTTCATTGGTTATTAGAATGTTTTGCTGGAAAATAAAAGGAGTAAGACACTACAAAAAACCTCATTTTCCCAAGAAGATACTAAATCATTTGAAAGGATGAAAAGGATGATAATTGGATCAAATTTATGCATGAGGAGATTGATCTGAATAAGAACAATTTTACATGAGGAGCTTTATCCAAATATAAAAAATAAATGATTTTTATAGATAACGTTTTTGCATATATTATTCCAAAAAATATCCATCAGTTTATAAATACATGAGTTTTTTAGTTAATTTTATGTTCTAATTCTATAAACCTCGTCACATAGAAGGTCATTGAAATGTAATGTAATGAAAAAAAATTTATATCATGTAATAGAGACAGTAACATTTATGGGGAAACATATTACCACTAGAATGAAATAAAAAATGTATTTAAGTTTATGTTAGTAACCCATATAATTAAATATAATTAAGAATCCACAGTGAAAATAGAATGTAATTAATTTTTTAAATCAAAACTAATAATGTTGACTTGAAGTGGGATTCTAAAGGTGTAATGATTTAATCCAGGAAAAATAATTTTTATTTCAAAAAAATAGATTCCATTAAAACATAATGTATAAATTTACATCAATCAATGTTAATATTTTATTTTTTCAAAATTAGTTAAATCTTGTGGTATAATTTTTCTTCTTGAATGATTTAGAATACTCATGAAAATTTAAATAATAGAAAGAGTTTCTTGTTAAATAAATTAATTTTATAAGAAAATATCCAATTTAGAAAAAATTTGATGAATCCAAAAGGATTGAGAACAATAAATTCTATAAAAAATATACTCTTATTCTACGCTATATAATGACATAGTATTTTTTTTTCTTAAAACACCATGATGTGAGGGTTTTTACTAGAAAATTTCTCATTCCAATTGTTTATTTTTTTACTATATTTCAACATCCAAAATCAAAATATCAATTGCATATTATCTCAAAATTATTTTTTCATGTATAATATAATTCAATGATTAAAGAACATTAAACATATTTGATTTTTCTTTTTATATAATTTAAGTCATATTATTTAAATTCAAAATTTAAATATTTGAAAAATAAAAACTAAAATGATTATATTTTATCAAGAAGTAGTTAAATAAATAACACAACAAATCAAACATATATAATGTTTTTTCTCAACTTATTTGACAGATTCATCAGATTAATTTAATTGTAACATTTCATAAGTGAGCCATAAATCTTTCTATCCTCATGAAATATTTCACCATCATCCTATATAAATCAATTAATTTTACACCATATTTTAGTGCTCATTATGAGATGAAAAACATTCATGAGAAAAATCATAATATAGTTGTTCCCATGTGTTAGATATTTCATAATGTATATTTTTTAAACAACTTATAGAATTACATTAAAATAGAAGTTGATAACCCTATATTTCAATTCCTTCTCACTCAACCCTATTAGTTAAAATTTTTTCATGACCTAATATAATTCCCTAATGATGTTAAATATTTTAACATCCAAGTTATTTTTAGTGTAATATTCCAAAAAAATGGCAACACCGACCTTTATATGGATTAATTTTTCAAAAGTTAATGATTGAAAAGAGGTAAATGAAATGGAATATTGGTATTGCAAGCCAATTATACCTCACAACAACATGACCAAATATTGGTTTAGGCATATTTCAAGTCGCAAAATATCAATGTTATCCCAAGGAGATGCACCTAATATCAGTGAACAAAATACATCAATATATCTAAAAACAATGAATTTTGGGTCATTTTATTATAAGATAGTGCAACTAGACTTGTTGGAAAAAACAGATGTGGGATGAGAAGGTTCTGCGGATAACCGAGGGAAATTATAGATATCAAAAAACATACATTTCATTTAAGATATGGTTGCGTTCAACCCTTGTATCATTCGAGACTCGGATTTGAACTTTGGAATAGTTGGAGACTTGATTCTGGCATAGATTCGAGTTTTGATTCGATAACAAGGAGCGTCAGCCACAGGTCCACTTCACAGAGAGTTTAAGATAATTATTACTAGTTTGTGATGGTTAGGGTTCTTAAAATTGATCATGACAATTTTATCAATGCTTTTAAAAAAGAACTGATAAAGATACCTTTATAAGGGATAATTTAATTAGTGCTGATAAAATGACTATTTATCCAGGATTTTCTGAGAGCTGAAAAATCTCTATGTTTATCAGCCCTGAAAAGCACTAATAAATACTTATATTATGTTAAAAAAATACATTTTTAAAAATTTATAATTATTATATATAATTATAATACATACACCAATATTTTTTGTAAAATAATAATTTTACAATTATTTGAGTATATAAGTATTTATATATAATTATATAAATAATTTTTTCTTTAAAAAATAATATTTACATCATTATATATATTTATATAAGTATATATATAAATATATATAAACATCATAAATATATTCATCATTTAAATAAATTTATTATAATTTTCTATTTATTTATTTATAATTATATAAATAATTTTTTTATAAAATATTATTTATTTATAACTGTAAATGTATAAAAACAGCAAATATAAATTTATAAATATATTTATTTCTAAATATTTATTTAGAAATGAATGTCTAAAATTATAAATGAATATTTAATCTTGATTTTATATATATTAAAAATGAGTAAAATTGAATAATTAAAAATGAAAACAATATATTGAAAAAATGGATAATTTTGATTTCTATAACTCATTAAAAATGGATATATACTAAAATAAAGATGAATACATATTGAAAATACTAATAAATATTAAACAAATATATATAAAATAAACAACATAAATTGATTAAATTACAAAATGATATTATTGTGTGTGTATGTATATAACAATTCTTCAACTATGTACTTTTTAAATCAATATAATTGATTTCATATATGTTATAAATTGAAAAATTAAAATGACATTCAATTATGTCCATTAGTCGATGAAATTAGTTAGTATTTTTATTTCGTATTAATTTTTAATTATAATCCATTATTCAATAAATACACTAATATTTAATATAAAGAATAAAGAATATTTTTTATTATAAAAATAATATTTATATACATTAATATATATCTATATATTTAATATATACTATTTTTAACATTATGAATAATCATCTAATTAATAAAATGTTTAACATTTTTTTCAATTTACTTATTTTTAATTTTAATTTGTTTACTTTTCATTTTCCATATATCTATATATTTAATAGATACTATTTATTAGTATTTAAAATTTATTTATAATATAGTCAATTAATAGATTTTTTCCACAATTATTTAATTAATAAAATTTTCAGTATTATTTTTAATAATCTCAATTTTTATTTTTATTTATTTCGGTATTTAATTTTAATTAGTTGGAAATTTATTTGCTCTTAAAAAGAAATGATAAAGAATTCATTTATGAGAACTAAAAATATAGCTCTGATAAATGGTACCCTTTATTAATGCTACAAAAAGCGCTGATAAAGGGTTAAATTTATCAGCGCTTTTTTAGCACTGCTAATGATGCCATTTATCTGCTCTTTTTTCTTGATATGATAAATTTTAGCGTTGTTAAATTCCTGTTTTGTAGTAGTGACCCCACACACGTGATCCACTAGTAGTCTCAACACATTCAAAAACATAGAAAACATAAAGGGATATGAGTCTTATGAGTCAAATAAAGCCCGAAAATTTGTGGAAGCAACAAGAATCACTCCTTGAATATTTAATAGTACAACCTCACTACCTCTATGTGGAGGATGGATACTATAATGTTGACTCACCCCTCTACCCTAGGTTGTGGTAGGAGTTCCAGGTGCTACAATAACCTACATATTTGGATTATCTTTTGCTGAAGTACCACGTCCACCACCCTGACTGATACGGCCTATAGAACTCCAAATGTCTATCTAGTATAGGGTTGTGGACCCCCTTATCACACTCTGTATCAGTCTTGATCCTCCATCAATGTCCATATATTAAAGGGTTCCTTCAAAACCATTATACATGTAACATCCTTTTGCATGCTCATCACTCAATTGGTAGTCAGGGACATTGACCACACATGTGTCCCGACCTGCCGCACCAATAGAAGAACACAAGATAACTACCCTAAGAGGCCACTCCACTTCCCTGGATACTCTGTATACCACCGCCCTGGTGAAAACTATCAAAAAAATTCCTACCATCACACATCATACCACTAGACTGCCTAACTAAAACTACATGTCCACCACCCTAAGCATCCCTTATGTTCCCTTATTAAAGGAGAGCATGATCTTCCACCTTAGAAACCCTATTTAAATAGAATACTTTCACTTGGGACTTGATCTCATATCTAAGTCCATCTTGAAAACATCTCTCTATATCAACCTCATCCCATACCAATTCTGGAACAAAGCATGTTAAATCGATGTGGCGACCATCATAATCCATAATGAACATGATCCCCTAAGTAAACCACATAAATTATTTAGCTCTATCAAACCTTAGAGTCTCTATATATATATTTTACAGAAACTTTTCTTGAAAATCCTTCTACTATACACCATCTTCCAGCTCAGTCTGAACTAGGATATCCCTAAAATGCTTCATTGGTCCTCACAACATATACGCCTCTAACTTGACCCAATTATCATGTGAAGTCTCTTAGTGATACAAAATCATCTGGATGGACTCTATCCAGATCATGGCAGCCATAAGTCCACCCTATTAAAAAAAAATTTGAGGGTGTGGATTCTAAACCATTCTTGTCAGATCATACATACCTGACCCAAACCACTCTAGGACTCATCCATCATCTGTATAAAATGAGAAAATTCATCACAAAATATCTCTTCCCCTCTATTACATGGAGCTAATAGGGATTCCAAATCCACTAATGGAGGATAATTCTTGATGATGTCCTCTTATCACCCAACAATCAAACATCATCATAGTGGAATCTCTCTTCAATACTAAGCACACATCTAAAAACGCATATCATGATATTTTTCACTATATCAAAAAATATGGTTTGAAAACAACCCTAAACAACCCAATCTAAATGTCTATTCCAATAGTTATAATCATAGCACCATCATTATTCTCAACCACCCCTATCCTTAGCCATGGTCATCATAGTTTAAACCCAAAATTACATAACCATAAGCCCTTAATTATTCACCTATTTAATCCATTTCACTTTTTACGACACAAAATTTTATCATTTAGGACTATTTTAACAATTTATAAAATGTATTTAAATTATTTATATAATTATAAAATCTCTACTAGGCACATTTAAACAACACAATAGAAATAAAATATATTTCCAATTCCCATACCTAACCATAACATGTTTTCTCATGTGTTCTTTATATGATGCATGTCACATATATCTCTAAGTGTATAAAATGATGTATATATATAAAAACCTCATTCCATTCCCTGAAAAAAATTTAATATAAAAATAATAATAATGACATATGAAAATTTAATCAGTCAAGGTTAAATATATCCAACTATAATGGAAAACAACAAGAAAAATAATCCCTCCCTTGGTGGATAGGTTTTCCCTCATACACGGGCTAGCCAATCCCATTAATGATATTGTCTCTAATTCCCCAAACCCCATAGTCTCATATATACCTTCCCAAAATAAAATAAATAATACCAAATAAAATTCTTTGGTAAAAATTTGTAATGCCCCGACCTAGGTGACACTAAACCGGTTCTCCAATCTTGTGTGACATGAGACCTCAGGTGCACCTCACCATTTTCCAAAGGCTTACCACTAGAAATGATGGTCTAATGAGACACATTGGGAGACTATACCATATTTATCATAGTAACACACAATATATAAAATAATAAATAAGTAAATAAATATAAACATTAATCACATATCATATATCAACTTCCCCAAAATGGTAACATCCCAGAACTAAATAGTAAATATTCCATGTCATGTATTAGAGTGATCAGTTTATAGGAAAGCCCAAAATAAAGAAAATATAAGGAATCATAAAAATAGATCCTGACACAAATTCTGGTTCCCTCATCCACACACACCTAGGGCCCTAAATCAACACTCTAGAATATGACCTTGTCCCTTGTCCTAACATGCAACCATGACGTCTTCTCGGGTACCTAATGGCGGGCCAAGAAGGGTGTGAGTACAAATCAGTAGGACACCACCAATGGTGTCAAAAATAGTCTAAAACAATGTATTCCAAATTATGGTAAAAAACACGATAAATGAATGATAAAACATGTTCCATTAATTACCTAGATTTTCATTATCCTCTTTCATCCTTAGTTATATGTGTTACCCATATTCATCACACATGAATTAGCCTATGATGGTAAACCAAACAATATATAGGGGCAGAGAAGTTCCCTACATCACAGGGACATTCATTTCATAAAATAAATAAATCATCTTACTGTAGAGTCTCATTCCAAGTAATCATACCATTTTCATTCACTTTGATAATTGTTCCTCAGTCTGATATCATTGCTAATGAAATACATTAGTGGGGCCAAGAGAATAAGTCTAGCCTAACCTATTAGAGTAGAGACTGAGTCTATTTACCTTTTAATACCATTTACCACATAAGCATTCTCCTTCAATCATTATTCAATTTTACCCAATTACAAGATGTGTCCCATATAACAATTCTAAGTTATGAAAATCACTACTTTATGCCTTATTAACATTCCAAACCCAATTTTTATTGGTTTTATCTCATAAATGATTAATTTTCAATGTTTAAAACTAAATTACATGTTTAGGTAAGTACAAAACCCCCTCGGTGGCCCTTTAGGCCCAGTTTAATCATATTTATGGATTCCACATGGATCATAAGGTCTCAACACATCATTCAAAAAATGAATTTATCAAAACTTTTCACGGGTTCAAATACACAGAACTGTGACACAATAGCATAATGACATAGTCATAAATCAATCATTAAGAGAATATGATATAAATTTTAGAAAACAAAATTCGTGTTCATAGATGAATTCTCTATTAACATTATCCCATGATTCAATCTCAAACAACCTTCAAATCCTTAACCATGAATCTAAAGGAAAAAATATGGTTTTGGGTAATCAAAAGAAGAAGTATTGCACATGTCCCTTTCATGAAAATAGTAGAAAGATGAGTGTTAGAATCAGCTAGATCTTCTATTCACACCCAACTACACTCTAAATGGACAAAAATCAAAGAATAATAACCCTTAAATAAAGAGGGAGGAAATTTTTTGTAGCCCATACTACTATAGAATAAAATTGGGGGAAAATTGGGTTATAACCGTTAAATACTAAGGGGGATGGGAATTTTACCCTATTTTAAAGGGCACATGGTTTGGCCAAATGGTTGGAAAAACCATGAACCAACGATTTAGGTCTATCTATTTTGGTGGGGATAGGTCCTATGGTATCCCAAGGGAACCCGAATTGTTTGACACACCATGCAGTGGTTGTGCACCAAAATTTATCCAAGGTGAAGGCCATACCACATAGTTTGGCTATGCCACCATCCCAGTTGGGGAGAACATGTGGTAGATGAGTGACACCTTTGTATAAGGGGACGAACCACATTCTATCCTTGTCCGTGGAACAGAAAAATCTCTATTAATGCTCTAACCATTCACTATGCACCATATGACCTCATTTTCCCAATTTTGTGTCTCAAACCCCTAGATCACCATCAAACACCATCAGAAATATATTAATCATTTTATTAACAAAAAACGGATTTTAAAAAACATTATATATGTATTCACCTCCACTTAAGGTCAAGATATTACATTTTCATCATCCCTATCCCTCATTGAGACCCTCACAAGTTGTTCCAAATCTCATAGGAACCTTCTCCCAATCATGTATTAGCACCCTCTCAAGCTAAGAGATTTCATCCTCCTCCTATTTATTTATGAACATTCTTTTTATTATGCCCTTTGAATTTCAATTGTTAAAATTGAAATATGATTTCAAACTTCCCTTATACAATACATTTTATGTTCATGTAATGAGAGACCTCATTTAAATATCATTAAACCCTTCCATTAATCTTTATATACACCTTTAATGGTGCCAAACTTATACTTTTACATTCCATACCAACCATTTTTATAGTTAATACCCATCCCCATTTCCACTCAATGGTGGTCAACTAGTTGTTCCAATCCATCATTGACTGCATAATTCAATTTATGTAACACACACTCCTTAATCATGGTATTAAATGTGACAAAATATGTTCTTATGTTGTATGATATATGTGTCACACTAACACATGTACATGATATGAATGTGATTAGTGGGACCATAATTATATATTCCTTTAATGCATTGGGTAATGTTTTATATCATAAGACACCATGTATGGTTGAAAAGAAGTTATTCTATACATATTATGTTATGATTTATCAGTGGTAATACTTGACTTATGATTATAAATTCATGTTTTATTTTGTTTCAATATTTCTTAGGTTTTTTTGATATCATCCTCCTATACCACACATCAATGTTAAGGGTTATGATTATCACCTTTTTATGTCATCATTTCATGCCACTTGACTCAAAAAATACTACATTAACTTATGATAAAATTTAAATATTCTCTTATAGGGATTTATAACTTACAACTTTCTTATGTACATTCCAAAGATTCCCTATAAAATAATATAAGATCAATGGATTTTAAATTAATTTTGTAGTGTTTGAAAATAATTTTATTATATTCATGTTTCAATTTATTATGTTATGTATCTAATTTTCCTAAAAAACTAAGGCTTTTGATGTTAAAGGATTTTATTATGTGAGTCCTTATACAATTAATTATGAAATAAATTGTATTAAATATATGGGTTTTCATAGTTAGTATCATAAGAATGTATAGTTAATTTTCGGTATTGGGATTATAAAAAATTAGAGAAATTATTATAGATTATAATGAATATGCTAAATCGTTCATAATTTATGGTAAAGTAAGTGGTTTACAAAAACCAAATCCATTTTGGGATACTTCATGTGGTTGTCGATCTGGTAGAGATTTACCCTTGGGTAATAATACCAAAAAGGGAATATTTGTATTTTAATAAATTGTTAAAAATTTCGAAAAAATAGGACTTATTAAACACATGGTTTGATACTCCCAAGGGATCAGCTTTGGTAAATTCAAACTCCTTTTGAACCATTTCAGCGGGAAAAAATTTCCCATAAAATTTTATGTTAAGAAATATACCACTTATAACTTAGATTGGAAACAATAAATTAATTTGTTAAGTAATATATGTCATTTAATATTTTTCCCTTAAATGTCTATAGTTTCCCTTTAATATTTTTAATAGTTTCAAAATTCTAATCAATAAGTATATTTTGGATGGATAAGATTATTAGAACCATAATCAAATAGTGAAATCAAGGCTTATCATCCATTCATGATTTTTAAATGACCAATGAGACTATAGTTCTATTTATTCTTTCATATCAAAGATGTTAGGTATAACTCTTCAAAAAACAACTCAAAACATGGAAGGCGAGTTATTTGTGAAGACAAAAAACTAGGCAATTATTGAATCCCACGAATATAATTCATCCCCTATGAAAACTTGTGGAATGAATTTCCTAGTGATCCTTATGACACAAACCTTAGAGGAATTTGATGAAATTTTGGGTATGGATTTTATTTCCTTATATAGGTCCAAAATAAATTTTTGGGAGAATGAAATCCCCCTTCGTATCGCAAATCTCCATCCAATTCTATACTTGTGAAAGTAGGGGGAAAAATCTTCTTTGGAATCATCATGTAAAGAATGTATATTTTTTATTTAAGAGAAAGATTATCTAGATAAAATGATTGAGACTAAGTAAATGATTATCTTAAATAACATGCCAATTATAATGGAATATGTTGATGTTTTTCTTGAAGATTGTTTTGTCTTACACCATGTCGTGAGGTTGAGTTATCAGTCATGATTACACTAAGAGATTTTTTAATATCCTAGAGTCCATGTATAGTAGACATTACTGAACATAATGAGTTGAATAATAAACTAATATAAATTATAGATAAAGGTTTTATATTCCCAAGTCCCACACTATGGGGTGAATTTTCCATTTTAATCATAAGTAAGGATGGCTCAATCCACATATCCATTAATTATCATCTTCTTAAAAATATGACAATATAGAACATATATTTTATTCCATCGATTGATAATTTGTTTGACCAAGTAGATGGGGCCTAATACATCTATAAGATAAAGATTTTCTCAAGATTTTATCATGCAAGGGTAAAGAATGAGGATATACCTAGGATTTATTTTCATATATGTCATGGGAACTACGAGTTCATAGTGATGCCATTTAGTCTCAATATTTCTATAGGTATATTCATGGACTTAGCAAGAATGGCTCGAAGGCCTTCATTTTTATTGATTTTTGATAACCCCCCTTTCAAGGTATGAGGGGGAACTATTAAAAGTCATGTAGTCTCATAGATTACATGGCCTGTAGGCATAGGAGATTACATGACCCGATGGTCTTAGGGAATTCAACCATACTATCTACAAGGAACTACCCCTCCCCTGCGTCAGTATCATGATAGTAGCTCTCCACCTTCGCATGGCCGCCTGGATAGGCTTCCCATGCAAGCACATGCTGGTCTCGATGGCATAGCCATACCCTCTCATTCTGAAAAATCCATTTGGCTATGCTCTGGTGAGTGCACCTGCTCTGAATCCTTTTATAGGGCTGCTCCTTTTTTGTATTGTGTTTGGGGAAATTGCATATGGCCCGAAGGCCTTGAGGTGGCCCGAAGGCCTTAACGGTGGCTAGAAATTCCTACTGACCCAAAGGCCTGGGTGGCTCGAAATCCTTAAGGGCTTTAAGCCCAAACTGGTGGCCCAAGGTGAATAGTTCCAGCTGCTACAGTATCAAACGTTACCTTCTATAGTTTCTACTACAATGCCTTCTATAGTACCTGCATAGTGTACAGTTCTTCTATAGTACCTGTACAGTGTACAGTTCTACTATAGTACCCACACAATGTACAGTTCTGCTACAATACCTACAATAGTACCTGTTACAGTACCCCGGAAATATCCCTCAACCTGGTTTTGAACCTGGGTCGTGTGGATGCACTTAAGGATACCTCACCAACTGGGCTAAGGCTCATGTGCATATTCATTGACTTATTGAATAGAATCTTTATAGTTTAAGTTGAAATTTTTTTGGTTGTATCTATATATGATATTATAATATACTACAAAACAAAGAAAGAACAAGAGAAGCATTTGAATGTTGGGCTGAAGACCAAGAAAATGTAAAAGTTGTATGTTAAGTAAAATAAATGTTTGTTTTGGATAGATAAGGTAACTTTTCTTGGGAATGTTTTCAATAATAACTAGATTTATTTGGATCCTTCAAAAAATAATAAATTGAAGGATGACCAAGACAAACATATATGATGGAGATATGGTTTCCCTATATTAGATGGGTACTATCATTGGTTTGTAAGAGACTTATCATAATTATCATGCCCAAAAACAAAGCTAAACCAGAGGGGAGTTATGTTTTTTGGACTAATTAATATGAGTCATGGTTTAAATAGTTAAAGAATAGGGTAATCAGTGCTCCTGTTCTCTCATTACGCATCAGTGGGGAAGGATTTTTTATATACAATTATGCATCCAAAAAGGGATTGGGTTTTGTACTCATCTATGATAAAAAAATTGATAGCCTATGCCTCCTTATAATTAAACACCCATGACTATAATTCTCACAATCATGATCTGAAATTAGTTAGAGTGATATTTTTATTAAATATTTTGTGACATTATCCATATTAGGAGAAGTGAGACATACATATAGAACATAATATCCTCAAGTATATATTAAAACAAAAAGAGATGAATATTCACCATCAATGTTGGTTTGTGTTGATCAAATATTATGATTGTTTAATCCATTACCATCATAGGAATTTAAAAAAGGTGTAAAATGTTCTGAGTAGAATGAATCCTAGAACCCTATCTATGATGAGGAATGAAAGGGAATCAATCTTCATTAGAATGTAAATGATGGACTTGGGAATAATAAAAGTATTTTTCCATCCTACCTTTCTTAAATAACTTCTCCACTATCATGTATTGATAGGATCAAGGATTCATAATAAATGATAAGGTACTACAGAAAAAGGTAGCAAATATTACAGAGTTTAACTTTTATAATATGAATTTATAAGGTTTCGAATCTAGATATGTATCCCATAAAAGCCCGAGGTTATTTGGGAACATCTGGATGACGCCCATGGATTATAATTCTCAATTAATATAGGAACCGTTACTATGTATAAGGATCTAAATAAAAAAAAATTGCAGGATATCCTGAAGAGGGAGATTGAAGAATTTAGATCTCAATGTTTTATATTCCAACAAGTCAAGTCTGAACAATATAAGTATAATGATATGATGTATCCATTTCTCATACTAATATTTAAAAGGGAATACATAACCATGGATTTAATCATATGAATCCCCTAGATACCTAAAGAAAATAACACCATCGGGGTAGTTGTAGATTGCCTTCCAAATTCATCAATTTTCATTTCAATTATAGAATATTTCATTCTTGGACAACTACCATTGATATAAAAAGGATAAGTGGTAAGACTATATGAAGTAACACAATCTACGTTCATGAGAAGCCTTCAATAGGCATTGAATATAGAGATTCATTTCAATGCTAATTATGAAACTTAGATGGATGGTTATTTTATGAGAAATATTAAAATTCTAGAGGATGTGATGAGATAATGTTTAATGAATCTTAATAGATGTTTTGATTAACACCTTCCCCTAGTAGAGATCTCATATAACAATAATTTCAATTCTAGCATTAAAATGGAACCTTATTAGGTTCTCTATGGGAAGAGGTGTTTGAATCCAATATGCTAGGATAATGTTGGTGAGGAAAACATTGTGGGACTTGATATTATCTATGAGATTATGTGGGTGTTCAAAACAATAAATTACATAAGAAATACACACAAAGTATATAGAAAATATTTGAAGACAATAAATGATGGCACTTGGAGTTTGGGGTCAGATATATGATTTTCGTTCATTTATTACCAAGGAAGAAAGTCTCGAGATTTGTGGAGAAGGGAAATCTTAATCCTAGTAATATTTTCCCCTATGAGAACCTTGATCACATAAGAGTAGTGGATGATCAAATAACACTCTCAACTAACCTATTTCAAGTACATGATGTGTTCCATGTATCTTCCTTGAGGATGTACATACCAAAACCATCACATGTATTGAATCCATAAGTGGTACCCTTAGAGAATGATATTTTTATATAAGGATAACCAATGAAGATCTTATATCATTTGAGAAAAAGTTCTAAAAATAGATAAATCACTAATTAAAAGTGTTGTGGTTAAACCAAAAATCACAAGGAATAACCTTTGGAACAAGAAAAAGATTTGCAACCAAAGTAACCAAATCTATTTTATTTTATGAAATGAAATTTTGAGGATGAAATTTTTGAAGGGGGAGGAATATAAAGATCTAATCTTTTATAAATGAAATTGAAATTTTTTAATGTATAAATTGGTTATTATTTAATGTAGTTATATCAATCACATTCACTAATTTTGTGAGATTAGACCATTATAAAATATATCTTATTGGATTTATAAGTCCATTAACGAACCTTAACAATAGATAATATGTTTGTTGTATTGTTTTCAATATATTTAATATTAATTGATGGTTTTCTTAAAATACAATTGACACAGATGAATGAAGATAAGACATTGACCAGTAGGATCATGTGATATAAAGACCATTTATCATAGCTTCTGAGGGAGATTTGATCAATTGGATTTTTGATTGACCAAGTCCAAGATTCGATCCAAAAACTAATGTTTTATTGAAACCATTTATGTTAGAAGTTCAATCTTATTCGGATCAAAACACAAACCATATTCACCAAACAACAGAGCAAAGTGTCACCATCACACACCATACAATTAGGGAATGTGCTGTCATAATAAGGGGTTACGTTTCTAGACCAAAGAATAATGTTTTTTAATTTATTAAATATAGTATTTATCATTTTTTATTTTTACTTTATTAATTATTACATAATTAGATTGAAATTTGTTTGTTATGTTATGATGAAATCAAAATTATATTTTTGGGAAATATATAGTTTTTATAACCCTCTTTTGGATAAATTTAATAATTTTGGAAATATATAATATTTTTATAAAATATTATTATTATATAATAATTATTTATATATAAATGATAACATAATTTAATGACGTCCAACATAGTTTTTATGCGGGATATAAAGTGGATAATATCATAATACTTGTATTTTATAGTATAATAATAATTTTTATTTTAAAATTAAAAAAATTATTTTTTTAAAATTATTTTGATAAAATAAATATGATTATTGTAATAATGAAGTAAAAATTATCCAATGTTAAATTGTTTCATCATTTTTTGTAAAAATTATTATTTTTTGGTAAAAAATTAATATAGTATAAATATAATGTCTGTATTATGCCAGCATAATGGCCCAAAAGTGTGGTAATAAATTTCATAAAATAAACACATTACTAAATATATATTCATCCTTTAAAATAATATATTTCTAAAGTTATTTTATTTGTTTTATAAACCCTTAATGAATCCTTAAAAACCTATGTAATATTTTAATGGTTTAAAATCAATTCTTTATGCAAATGATTCACTTCTACAACACAAATGGTATAATTTTAAGGGTTTTTGGTTCTTATCATTATAAAATATTGAAATAGTCTCCTATTTAGTATAAATGACTACAAAAATAAGATTATAAGGTTTTTTTCTCTTGATTATTTTATTCTACAGGGTAAAAAACGTATGGGTAGAAATTAATTTAGAATTCTCCTCTCTTTTTCTAGAAATACCCACCCAAACTCCCATTAATGTTCAATTAAAATGTTGTGAGCTTTATGTTACTCTCCTTATTCATCTCTAAAGTGATCCCAATGTCTTCCCATTATCTTGAGAATCTATTCCAAATCTTTTTAGCCACCCTCTCAAGGTAAGGGATTCTCTCTTTATGTTTATTCAAACACCTTCTATGTATTATGGCATTTAATTTCCAATTGTTCATATTGGAATATGCTTTTACATATCCTTTTTACTATAATTATTTTTTCCATGTAAATAAATTCAACCTTTCACTCTCATTAATCCCTTCCTTTAATCATTATGTATACCCATTATGCTATAGAAATTATCCTATGACTTTTCACATTGAAGATTTTTTAGTGAATAACCATCTATATTTCCACTCAAGGATATTCACCTAGATGGTATTATCCTTAATTTTTTGGGGAATTGTATGCATATAACCCAAAATATTTATTATTGAGATTAAATTTTATGAACTAATATTTTATGTTTTATGATCCATGTGGTACACTAATGCATGTACATGATATGAATGTGATGGGTGGCCCCAAAATTGATGTCTTCCAATGTGTTGGGTAATGTTTTTATCTCAAGAGATACCATGTATGGTTCATGAGAGGTTATCCTAATAACAATATTTTATGATTTATTGGAGGTTAGTCAGGAATTATGTTTATTATGACATGTTTTATGTTGTTTCAAAATTTCTTATATTATCATGATATCATAATCATATAATATAATCCATTGTTTATGATTCTTTTTATCACCTTTACATGTCATTGGGTCATGCCTCTGGACTCACATAAAATTATTTACCTTTTAATATTAATTCATTATTCCATTAATGGGAGTTATATCTCACATTTTTATTATATAAGTTAGTAGGTTATATTATAGTAATAGAAGATCAATAGATTTAAGGGCATTATATGGAGTTTTTAAATAATTTCATTATATTTCTTTTTAAAGTTATTATATTATGTTTCTAATTTCTCAAGGATAGTAGGCTTTTCGAGATTCTAGGATTCTATTATGTGTGTCCTTATACATTAAATCAGGAAATAAAGATTATTAATGATACACTACTACAAAACACTCCTGTAACAGAGGTGAAATTTATCAGTGTTAGAAAAATTCACTTATAAAGGTCATCTTTATCAGCACTAAAAAACTACTAATAATGTTTTCCCGTTATCAGTGCTTTTTTAGCATTGAGAACAGGAAACCATTATCAGTACTTTATTTTAGTACTCATAAAGGAATCCTTTATTAGCGCTTCATTTTTAGCATTGGTTAAAGGTTCCCTTTATCATCATGTTTTTAGCACTGATAAAAGTTACCCTTTATCAGCATTTTTTTTCACTGATAATGATCCAAAATAAAAAGAAAAATAAAAAAAATAAAAATCAAGGAGTCAATTAAGAAAAATATGAAACATTTTATTAATTAAATAATTATTGATAAAAATGAAAAAATTTAATATACATATGTATAGATTATAAACATTAATAAATATTATATATTAAATATAGATATATAAAATGAATAAATATAATATATATAAAATTTTTATTAAAAACATATTAATGTCTTATTCATTTTTATTGTTTTTTGATTTTTCAATTTAACCTATATAAAACATCATGTGTTGTATTTATTTCACAAAAACACACGCACATATATATAGGTGTGTATGTGTTAATGCATTTATATATACAAACACACCGATAAATAAAATTACGCAATATATAGAAACACATACACCTAATATTGATGTAATTTATTCAAATTTCAGTATATTTTAGAGTTTTGATGTTAAATGATTTATTTAATAAATACTATGTTTTGAATCAGCAATTTAATTTATTATTTTTTAAATACTACAGTTAGGGAATTCATTTTAATGGTTTTTTTAATTTGATCATTTTATATTATATATATATATATATTATATATATTTTAGTATTTTCAATATATATATCCACTTCCACATATATATATATATATATTGTTTTAATAGATTATATTTAATTAATAAAACATATCCATTTTTCAATAAATTCAAATTATACTCATTTTGAATTATTCAATTTCATTCATTTTTAAAATTCATGTATTTATGATTATATATCCACTAATAATGTTAAAAATATATATGTAAATAAAAATTTATAAATAATTATATCTCAAAATGTTTATTTTATATATTTATAATTAATATAAATAATTTATTATTATTTAAATATGTATTTATGTAATTTTAAATAAATAAATTTTAATTTTTAATTAATTATAAAATTATAATAAATTAATTTAAATAATTATAAAATTATAATAATGTTAGTAATATAAATATATAATTATAATAAATTCATTTAAATAATTCTAAAATTATAGTAATGTTATTTAAATAATTATAATTATAAAACTTTTATCAGTGCTATAAATTTTCGGATAAATATTCTTTTTTATCAACGCTTATAAATTTATCAATGATAAATGGGATCTTTGTCAGCATTTTTTGAAAAGAATTGTTAAAAGTGTCCTTGATCTATTTAAAAATAACCATAACCATGACTTAGTCACTCATGATTCTAAATCTCTCGCAGGCTCCAATGGTATCGATATGACTCTTCTATGTTCCCTCTGATTAATCAAGGCTAGAATTCAATGTATGTTATTTTCTACTCTTTCTCTATCGTTGTTCGATGTTTTGGGTTCCAAAATTTTCATTTTTGTGTAGTTCTTTAATAGGACGAACCCTACATCTCTTTTCATCGCTACTGAAATAAAACTAGTGTGGTCATATTTCTTCATTTTTCACTTTTCATATGTATTTGAGTGTCTAGACCATTTTTCCCTAGAGGCACACATAGATGATTTACTCTTCTCTCGACATTAACAATGAGACCTCTCACCCCCATCAGTTTTCTTTTTATTGGAATAATATTGGGTTCTAAAATCTAAGTATATTCTTAAATTTAATTCATCTTATATACTATATTATAGATTATAATGTCTTAGCTATGAGGGTTTCTATGGATTAGGGGATACTATGTTATGGCCCTCATTTATAGTTGATGAACATATAAGGACCATGGTAAGAGTAAAAATCATTAAAACATGTTTTGTGTATTTTGGTTGTTCATGTTAATTGTTTGACCATGAAATGGGTTATTTAGATTTATGATTTTGATGAATAATATTTTATTGAATTTAAAAAAATATTTAATTAATTAGCTATGTTCCAAAAAATTATTTTAGTGATACATGTTGTGAGAGTTCTTTTAATTAATTCATGATTGTTATTAAACTTTAACAATGGGATACAATGAGTGATGGGGAATTTCTTTGGGTAGAAAAGTATGCACAACATATTTTTTGAAAATCTCCTAGATTGGATAGAGATGGAAAATCACTAGGTAAATAGACTTATAAATACACAACAACATATAAAGTGTGTATTTTCCAAAAGTAAGTGAGTTATCCACGGTTGAATAGTTGTTCAAGAAAACTATGAGAGGCTATGACATATGAAAAATGTAGATTTTAATGGAGAATTAAATATATGATATTGTATGAATGAATTTAGCTAACACTCCAAAATTTTTTCTCATCAATTATAAATCATAAGGAGAATCATAGATGGATTAAAATATTTACTGAAACAATCAATGAAATAAGTAACCAAACATGATGAAATTATAATTTTCCATTAAATTGTGGTCAATGCTCATGGAACTCTTTATTAAATTTATATTCCTTATAAAGGTATATTACCCCCCCTATATTAATTAACCTTTTATTTTATTCCACAACCAAACCAATCATATTCTTTGATCATTGTATATCAATAGATTAAGGAGCTAGCACTTATTCGACGATGTAGGGTCCTTAATTATATTATTATGATTTAAGGCTAGTGTAATCTCCAAAAAGTATAGAATACTTTTTTGTGGGGAAACCACTCTCTAATAGTATATTTTAAAACTGATAATATCATTATCAGTCATAAATTAAGACATTCCTAGAGGTGATTAAAGATACACTATAACAAGGTGGTATAATTTTCAACTATGAGAAGTATCTATGGTTCCTCTAAGATTTTATGTTAATATATCATAACAATAAATTTAGGATTTTATTGAATATATTTATTTCATTACAAGAGTTAAAAAAAATATAGATCAATACTCATCATATGTTGAAACATTCACCCTTTAAAGGGATGTATGTTATTAGAGGGATCTTAAGGTGGATTAACAAAAATATCTCAAATTTAAAGGTGAGGAATCCTTGAGTTGATTGAAGTGATTTCAAATGTAGTTGGGGTTAGGTTAATTTCTTCAAGACCATTAGAGTGGAGGTATTCTAATTCCTCATCAATTGAAGAGAATTATTGAGTGATTCCATTAGTATAGGTTCCTAGGACACTTTAATCTGTAGAATTTTCATTCTGTTCCATATCAGGATGATGGTTGAGAATCCCTCTTTCAAACTAGACTTCCTCCCATAATTTTTTCTCAAAGTTCATTGATGACATACCTCCCAAACAGTGATGTTAGTATGGCTAGTTTGAAAGAGGGAATGAGTAGCCTCAAATCCATCATCAAGATATTGAAGTCAATCAAGAATATGTGGATGGATTAAATAATGTTAGTGAAGGTTATTTGTAATATAGTATTGAAGTATTATATATATATATATATATATATATTCAAGACAGTAAGAAATTTCATGAAATAAGCATGATATTGTGTAATTTTATGCATGGAGTGTATGCATTGATGTTATTCATGAAAAATTAAATGTTTGACTACTCATATAGAAAATTATTACTGAACATGATGTTACATCGAATCCCAAAAAAGAATATACTGTGGATTATGAAACTATAGAACTATTATGGATGGAAAATATGTTGATCAATAAAATGAAAAAAATAAATAATGACATATCCTCACTCTTTTGAATAAAATTTTTTAGGAAAAAAGTTAGGGTTAAAAATTACAGTTTGGTTGGAATCAATGTGGCCAACCTATTGAACCCAAAAAATCAATGTTCATTAGTTATCATGGGGTCACAATGAGGATAAATGTTCTGATTAATACTGACTAATGATGCCCCATCCAACCAGTAACAAAGGAAATACTTTGGAAATATATAATGTTATTGTTACAATGTAGATTCACGATTTTACTGAATAATTATATAATAAAAATTTTATTTAGTTTTTGTTATTCCTTGAAAACTTCATTTTTTTAGAATATTTCCTTAATAAATTTTTCTTAATGGCCTATGGAAAATCACAAAGGTAATTTTGGACTCTTCTAACATAGTAACATCTTAGGGACACCGAGGGGAAAAAAACACCCCACCCACCACTTAGTTCTGAACACATTACATCGATGGAAACATGGGATACTTTCAGAAATCATGGCAACGAGAAATAATTTCAGGTGAATTGTGGTTGATAATAAATTATTTTACATTATTAGTTTTATCTAACTTGATTAAAAATTGTTAATTTATGAAACAAAAAAAGTGTTCTGAAAATAAAGAACATTCTTTAAAACCAGTGTACCCCTATCAGAAAGGAAGGATGTGGGTATGATTTATTAGAGAAGAAATTGGTATGTATTTTAAATCAAAAATAAATGTTTATTTATTTGATATGAAAAAATATATATTCCTTTGTTTATAACTAGATTGGTGAATCAAAATCTGAAGCCACTTCCATCCCAGGTCATGTGCTATGGAAGGAGGCTCGTGTAAATAAAAATGGTATATTAGTTCATGGAAACACAAAATAATTATGGGAAGAATATATAATTATGAAATAATTTTAATTAGTTATGACTTATAACAATTCTACCAAAAAATAAATATGTTCATATTTTTTTATATATCTTAGAAACAAAAATCGATAAGGACCGTACCAGAAGAAAAGTGACTTTCAATTGATTTGATGTGGCCTAAAAAATATGGTGGCATGAGAGGATTGGGTTATAGAGTCTCTCCTAGAAAATATTTCTAAAATAAAAAACCCAATGAAGAAACATATAATATAATTAGACAAATTCAGACACAAATATAATCACTATAATATTTTATTTTTTTGGTCTGGTGTACATACCAATGTATAAGAAAGGATCAAAGAGAACCAGCGGTGAAGCCAAAACCCACACATGATCCAAATAATCCCACTATCTTTGAGTCTAGTCATTCCCCCCAAATGCATACCTTACCATATGCAATCAATTTTTTCATTACCCTTGCTTTTAAATGTGAATCAAACAACTTATGGTAACTTTATATTACGAAATGTATGCAGGGTATAGTTGTATGTGATTTTTATCTTTCAAAACCCACATACCGTAGTGTTGGGATTGGTAAAATGTATAATATCCTAGGAGACCTAATACACAATAGAACCCTCTCAAAAAATAAAATGATAGTAGAGATTGAGGTAGCTTATGAGCTGGCTACTGAGTTAAATGTTCAACTTGATGGTCTAGATATTACAACAGTCAAAGCTGCTATTCGATCTTTCATAGCATGTCCATCTAATCTTATAATGATATATGAGGTATGTATTTAAAAAATTTATTCATATTAAAAACATTTAATAGTTGATGATAAAAGGTATGAAGTGTGTTATGATGTTACATATGTATAATGTGATGGAGAAACAAAAGGTCGAATCATGAAAATCTAGTGAATCGACAAAGAAAAAAAACAACCTTCTGAGGGTACCTTCTCCCCGCCATTTCACAACTTCATGGAGAGACTACATTTAATGAAAAAATATTTCTTACATTGAATACAAAGGAAAAGTATATAGATATTACTTTACATAAGTAATTGGTCTTGAGACTCTAAATGAGATTCTCAAAAATGAATGGTTGGGTGTCTCGTTTTTGAGTATATACATACGATATATTTTCATAATATGTCTATACAAATAGTGAGATAAATATGTTTATTAAAGTTAATGACTATTTATATTGTATATATCCATTTATATTAAAACATTATAAATGGGAGATCTTATGATGAACGATTTAGATTCATTAATCCCTATATCATTTATATTACATAATTTAGTCTGAATGGGGAATAATTACGGAGAAAAAAAACGAGTTACTCAAGAATATTAAAAAATCCATTAGATGAATAACTCTTTTTTATCCATATATTTCAAGGGTAAAACTCTATGAAATAATCACATAAATTATATTTTAAAATTTTTCATTACTTAATTGTTTTCATTTTTTGAGGAAGTACTGAATGCTGATAGCAATCAACATAGACACCCATATATTTATTTATTAGATTCAATGCATGGAATTCCAACCAATCAACTACACATTATGTTTATTGTGAATATGTAATATGATACAGTGATCATTTTATAGATAAAAATTGAATTATATGTTTATTTAGTGTTTTAATGAGAATATTTTTTTTATGATTGGGTGGTTCCTAAATACAGGCTCGATCATTACATGATGTCTGTGTCTAAAAAGTTAAAGCCTATTTATTACTAAAAATGGAAACTAATTAAGGTATATATAAAAATATTTTACTATCTCAACATTTGAAATTAGTTTACTAATTTTGGCCAATGTTTCCAAAGTGTTTGAAACAAGATAATGAAATCTATTGTTGATATTATACATACAAATTTATGAGATGAATCATAAATCCTGAAAAGGCTTGCATCCCCCAACAGGAAATTTCTGAATGTAATTTAAATTTAATTAAATAAATTTCAAAATCATTTTGTTGTCTATATTTTCCCAATACTATCAATATTGACAACAACAGTGTTAATGAATAGAAGAAATCAATTTGTTTAGAGATGAGTGGGTAGCGTACATTTTGTCAGAATGTATGTCGAAAAAAAATTAAGGGGATTAAATTATATATTTTTGATCTAGTATGATTTATTACATTTGAAATATATTTGTGGTGTGAATAATTTGTTTCATAATGCTTATATATTATTTTTGATGTCTTTCTCAAGGACATGTTTAGTGGAAGAAATAAATTTGTTTAAAAGTGTTTTCTTGGAAATAATAAAATTGTTTGGAAATGATGGAGGCATAAATATAGGTGGAGGAAAAGGTGGGGGCAGAGGTATAGGTGAAGGAGGAGGCAGAGTCTGAGTTAGAGACAAATGTGGATGAGGAGGCAAAGGCAGAGACTGATGTGGCTGAGGATAAGAAGAACTGTATTGAAAATAATAAGATTGTTGGTAAATGAAGTTGAATAAGGATCATAGCTTGATTATTTTTTTAGAAATTTTTTTAAAAGTGAAAAAAACACATGTCACTTAAGATAAGATCCATTGCACGTCTTTCTAATATAAAATGACATTTATGTAACAAAACACTTGTGGCATACTCAAAACTAAGTAAAAGAATTTAGATTGTTTTGGTAGAGTAGTAAAATGATCCATATTTCATTTTTTATGTATACAGATTACCCTCACCTCAATACGATGAATGGTGTGATCAGTAGGACTCCAAATGTCTTTTATCAGTTTAAAATTGACATTTTAATACTAAAAAGTTTCACTCATTGAAAACCGAGAAAACACACTTGGATTTTCATGATAATTTTGGACAGTAATTCATAATTCATTTGTGATGTGTATGAATTATTCTAATGTCAAACCCACACATGATTCCACCTGTATGGCTCAAAATGCATATTTCTAGTTTAATATGACATTTTAGAAAAAGACACATATTGCATACTCAAAACCAAGTAAATGCATTCCAGAAGTTCTTTATACTTTTTTAAAATTAACTATGAGTCACTAGAGAAGTGTATCATTTATCCATGCCCCAATTTGAGAACTGTTCTGACCGGTATGACTCCAAGTGCCTCTTTTTTATTCAAATTGACATTAATTTTAGTGAAAAAACTAACAAACTGAAAATTGTTCAAATAAATTTGAATTGTTTTGATACTTTTAAAAAATTATCAATACAATATTTTTGATGTTTAGGGATCAACCACACCTCAATATGATGCATAGTGTGACTAGTATGACTCAAAGTGTCTGTTATCTATGTAAAATTTAAATTTTAATACAAAAAATTTTCACTCAATGAAAACCATGAAAAAATTCTTGAATTGTATTGATAATTTTGGATAATGATTTATAATTCATTTGTGATGTTCATGAATAAGTCTCATGTCAAACCCACACATAATTACACATGTATGGCTCAAAGTGCACGTTTCCAATTTAAAATGACATTTTAGTATAAAAACACATGGCAAACTCAAAATCACGGAAATGAATTAAGTCTATTTCTTTACTTTGGGACAATGATCCATGAGACATTTTTGTCATGTATAATTTAGCCTCTCCCCAATCTGATGCACAGTGTGACTGATATGAATCCAAGTGTGTCTTTTTTATTCAAAATTGACATTAATTTTTGTTAAAAAAACAAATGACATACTCAAAATAGAGGAAACACATTTAGATCATTTTGGTACTTTAAGAAAACAATCTTTACATAATTTTTGACATATAAATATCATACACATATCAATATGATGTATGATGTAACCATTATGACTCAAAGTGTTCGTTATCAGTTTAAAATTGACTTTTTAATACAAAAAGTGTCACTCACAGAAAATAAATAAAAAACACTCATGTATTATTAAAAAATTGGGAAAACAATTGATAATTTATTTTTTGATATGTATATATTATCCTCATATCAAACCTGCACACGATTCCACATGTATGGCTCAAAGTGCATGTTTCAAGTTTAAAATAACATTTAGTAAAAACACACATGGCATACTGGAAACCATGGAAACACATTTCGATTTCCTTTATACTTTAGTTAAATTTCCCATGAGTCATTTGGGACCTGTATCATTTAGTTGTGTCTCAATATGATGCACGGTGTGACCAGTATGACTCCAAGTGCTTCATTTTTATTCTTAATAGACATTAATTTTATTAAAAAAATAACTAACTTTCTCAAAACCATGAAAACACATTCAGATTATTTTGGTACATTAGTAAAATGATCTATACATAATTTCTTAAATATAGGGATCATCTTCAACTCAATTCTATGCACGGTTTGATTGGTATCACTCCAAGTGTCTGTTATCATTATAAAATTGACATTTTAATACAAAAAGTGTCACTCACTTGAAATTGAGAAAACATGCTCAGATTTTATTGATGATTTGGTATAATGACACATATTTCATTTGTAGAATGTATGAATTAGTCGCATATAAAACCCACACACAATGACACATGTATGTCTCAAAGTGTGTGTTTCTAGTTTAAAATGACATTTTAGTAAAAAACACACATGACATAGTCAACATTTTTCTAGCACTGATAAAGGACGATTCTAACATTGTTAAAGCCATGTTTTATAGTAGTTATATGTGTTGACATATTGAACCTTTTTGAAAATAGATAAGATTTTATTAAATAAAATATCACTTCTTGATCATCAATCCTACTAAAACAATGTTATATTTAAAGATCATATAATTTATGAATGTTTTCTTTTTATAAATCTTTTTTTATTATTACATCCTCAACAATAAAATTAAGTCTTCAAGTGACATATCCTTTTTCTTGGGTTGAAGATACTTTTTGATTTCATTCTATAATGGTGTTAATTTTCTTGAAATTAAATAATTAGGAAGTTTAATTTTAAATAAATAACTTCATTATTCATATCTTTTATAATGAGTTAAATTTCATGAACTTGTCTCTTTACCATTTGTGAGTAAACCATCCTAACATCTAGAAAGTTACCTATGATGATTTTTTTATGTCTGACATATTTTATTCTAAACTTCTAATCAAGACTCTCTAATAACTCCTTTGTTATTATGAATGAATTATAAAAATTAAAAATGGTCTCATAGAGTTTTTCAAGGATTTAATTATGAAATAGGTGGTATTATTGCTTCCAATAATAAATAGTCAAAACCTTATTTTTTCTTTTTTTCTTCTCTACTAATCATTTGTGCCTATTGAGTGAGGAAACATTCCATTTTTAATGTAGTGAGGTAAAATATAATCTTTTGTTAGAATATTTTGAAATAAATATCATTAAATAATTTTTAATTTTTTATTAACTAACAACAATGTTGTGATTAAAATTACTAGATTTGATGTTAAAATTATAATTACACAAATAAAAATTATAATGAGTAAGTTTATATCTAAAAAAACCATTATGTTTTTTAGAGACACAATTCCCTATATAAAAAATATAGTTAAAGTCTCAATGATAAATATACACACAAAAAGATTTATTACCTCTTCCCTGTATATAAAATAAAATATAATAACTGTTAATTAATCTATACAAAAAATATAGTAGGGTTATCTCTCTTAGTATTTATAAATATAATAGATGAATTTTTGACCAATATGTATGTTGAATAAAATAGGGTCCTTCATAGTCAACTTAATTTGGAAAATTTTAACGAAAATATAGTAGATCAGAATTATTTAATATGAAATCAATCTATACATGTATTGAATTTGGCTTGAAGGAGTTATAGAAGAAATAAGGAGAATGTTTAAATTAATTACAAAATATTTTTGAATTTACGATTCTTATTAAAGACAAGTTTTCTCCCTCTACATTTCCCAAATATATAAGAAATTTTATCATATGATATAATATATTTGCTTTCAGATATTTCATATCTTCAAATGGAAAAACTACTTCCATGGTAACATATATATATATAAAACTAAACAAAGAACACTCAAAATTTATAGAGACAATTTATCATAGTTTTAATACTTTTAAAAGGGTAATAATTCATGTCAAATATTTGTGTAATATTTTTATTTATAAAAAGAGAGTGGTTATAAATTTTTATGACAATATATATATATTAAGAAACATTTTTTCACCCACCCCAAACTCCCTATATTTAAGGGGATCTTACATTTATCTCTAATACTATCTATAATTAGTGTTATTCCACTCAAAATTCAGATATCTCAAATTAGAGATACTAATATCTACAACTCGAGAATCTATACATAAATGATTAGTAAATTGATAAGAAGAGAAATATGAAGGAACAATATAATAACATACCTTTAGAAAACATATGTTGATTCTATTTTGAACCAAATTAAGGGTAGGAAAATTTCTAGAAACATACACCTCAAAATAGACCATATCCACTAAGGGTATAAGAATCCTTTCCATTATAAAATATATTTTTAATGGATAACCAATTAATATTGAAATTGGAAAAAGTGTCTAAAACTAAAAAAACAAATAAATCTTCCACCTATATATAAATAAAATTAAAATGATTCATTATAACCACCTAAAAATATGGTGACCATTTGAAAACATTTATTACACAAATTTTTTTTCAAAACTATCCTTTTCAAAAATGATAATTATATTTTTCAATCAGAAAATGAATTATAACTTTTGAAAATACTGACATAAAATTCCAAAAAAAAACATATATTTTCTAAATTATTTTTTAATAATTCAAAATTAAAATTATTCTTCATAAATATCACAATTAATAAAATCTCAATCTAGCAGTCAATGACTTTAAGTATTCATTAATAAAAGTAATCTATGGATTCCCTTTGTGCTTCAACATGACTACAAGAATTGTAACCTTAAATCTATATCCATTAAAATAAATCTTACCAAAATTTATCCATATAACATATTTAATAGAATAAAAGATCAAGGGTAAATAATATTATTCTATGTACAATGTAACAGCATCATTCTCACAATCACCTCTATTGGAATATTCAAACTTCTCTGAACTGACCATCTTAAAAGGTAAACTAGTATTTCACCCACGAGTTCACAAAATTTTTTTGTACATACAAAAATAAAGTGAGATATCATATTATTGGAAGTGACTAAAAAATTTAATATCAAATATTGAATTGTATATCAAAATAGAAAAAATAAATACAATTTTTAAACAGGCATAGTCAATATATCTCCAAAATTTTACTTAGTTAATATATTTTAAAATTTTGGTATATGTGGGAAATTTTATTTCCAAATATTCTTGTTATACATTTATTATTTTTATGAATTGAATATAAAAATAAAAACAACTATTTTAAAATTGAATATAAAAATCAATTTTTTTTTGAAAATTTCAATTTCTCAAAATGATTTATAAATTCGTTCCTTACGTTAAATATATTTCTTGAAATTTAATTTGGAAAATGAAAACCTTAAAAAATAATATACTATTCAAAATTAATATACTTACAAAAATTATAGTTTTAAATTGTAATTTTCAAAATGGAATACTTATAAATTAATAAAAATATGAAAAAAATTGCTTGTATTTCCAAATATTATAGTATGTCAAGAAGAAACAACAAATCGATATTCAAAATTTAATATAGTTTTAACATATAGAGTTCAATACTAACAGTTTAATACAGAATGTATTTTTTTATGCCAATTTTTTGTAATGCTTGAAAATTTATATAGTCAATACATTTGATGAAGTTGGCATACCCTGATTATTATTTTTGATGGATAAAAAAATTTGTAAAAAAATATAATTTAGAGCCATTGAATAAATTTAGACAAATGGGAAACAAAATTTAACTACATAACTTTTATTTACAATTATATTCTATAGACAACACGTAGTTTAATGCTTAACAAAATTTCACGTCGATAAATTTTCATTGAATAATAAATATGTTAATTATGGGTATAAAATTTGAAAGTATAATATAAATATGATAATAATTTTTCATTATTTTAAAATGTTAATAGTTCTGTAAAAATGTATAACCAATTTTTTTATACAAACACATTTTATTGAAAATTAATTTCAAGAAATGCTTGAAAAATATAATAAATAGATTAGAATGAAAATATTTTATGTAAAATAAAAATTTTATACACAAAATATGGAAAAAAAATTTAAATTAATTACAGTAGTTCAACAAGGAATATGAAGGTCAACATATTTAAAAAATGTTTGATACATATATAATTTGATTTTTTGTACTAACTGATTATGAAAATAAATAAAATTAATAAATAAACACATTTTTATATATAGTTCAATGATATTATTGAAATATTTGTTGAATAAATTTATATTAAAAATTAATTCATTATATAATTAGGGAATAGATTACTAAAATCATAATACAATATGTATAAAATCAGATACATAAAAAATTTAAATTAATATTTTTAATGCTATTATTATAAAATTTTGATGTTGAATACATTTATTTAATTATGGTAATATTACTATTAATACATGTTTTTAGTGAAAAATTATTTCAATTAATTATCTATGTATTTATTTGTGGGTAGAAATTATAGAAAATATGCACACCCCCATTTACGGGCTTGTGGGACTGGGCCACCAACCCATCAAATGTGTTGACACACCACACATTACCCTATTTTATGACACTAGGATAGAAGTCATAAACACCAGGACCCAAAGGCTATATAAAAAGGTCTAATGATCCTTTTTGAATTATATTCAGTTCACCTTCAATACTTTATAATACCCTCCCATAGTGTATGCTTTGGTATCCACAACCTACTATATTTATATTATAGTTTCTACTATAGTCAATAGATTTTTTTATCTTATTGTTGTAACCCTGGTTTCTTGGATATTACACCCACCCCTTACCACCCACCTAGGGAGTTGGGTGTATTTAGTTTAGTGATCTAATAATAATATAATTAATAAATATTTAAAGACACAGATTTTTTCCATGTAAAATTTTTAATTATATGGGAATATTCCGAATCCACGAAAATTGACGGTGCGTGATTCCAAGGCCCAGTGTGGCCGGAATGAATTTATAAACTTTTTTTTCAGGTACGTTTATTAAATGCTTGAGCGACATTTTTTAACTTATAAACTAGTGCTCGTAATTGATATTTGAGGACACCATTGAACTCCCATCATCGATATTCACTTAAAGAGACATTTACCTCGACCGTAGGAGGTCGAGGGTGGAAGTTAGTTTTCCAGATTTTCGTGGGAGGGTAAAAGAATAAAAATAAAATAAAACAAAAACTATTATTTTATTTTCTTGAAACCCCATTTTTGAATTTTAGTGGTGGCGACAACCCGATCATGAAACCTTCTCATTTAATATGAGTCATCCCTTGGAATTCCCACAATTAAATATGCGAACAACTAATTGTTTAAATTTACATAACATATTAATTTGACACCTCACCTTTTGTGAGGAAAAGGACTGGAAAAAGAGATCCTTTGGAGAAACATCCTCCAAATAATTAACCTCTCCAATGAAGAATGTTTTATATATCAAGAACGAGGAACCGAATTTGTAGAGTGTTGCGGGAGGGACGGACATCAGAAACATCTTCATCTTCATCTCTTTCCTCCCAACACCTCCAACGAACATCAATGTAGGGGTTTTAATTTTAAGTATGATTAAATCTATTTGTTTCTTCATCATATTATTGATTCAGAACGACAAATGCCAAACAAACATGGCCATCATTCCGCACTTATACTGTGACCCTTTTCTTTCGTTCTTCACTCATTTTTCGTGCATTCTTCGATGCCTAATAATTAAGCGCACTGAAAAAACAATGTCTCATTTAGTGTGACATATGAATGTGGAGATCTGGACTCAAGGATCATGGATATGTGAACATCAAAATTTTCGGGCTTGGAACAAAGATGAGAGGGCTCATGGAAGAAGGCAACAGCCAGTACCCAGCCGACCGCATGGAAGGAGGGCGGCGTGCGTCCGCGCCATTGGAAGAAGAAGTCGCGGCCCGTCAGCTGTGGTGGAGAAGGGTGGGGGGGGGGGGGGGGTTGGCACACTGGATACGTGGAGAAGTGTCATTCGTCCACACTTTCGGAGTAGGAGGTCGCGACTGCTTGTCCACGGAGAAGGACAGAGGGTGACTGACACTTGGCCGACCGCAGGTGGACATGGGTGTCATCGCGCGACTGGGAGGAAGATCGGCCGGGAACTCGGCTGACCGTGACTCACCGAGTGGGACTACCAAGTAGTCCAACATGACAGAAGGATGAATGGTCAGATGGAAGGTTCGGGAATCTGAGGGGGGGGGGGGCTCCCCCCGATGTGGCTACGGTGGGACCCACCATAGCACACCACACCCAGCCAGGCGGACCGCACCTAGCCGGGCGGGCCACGCCTAGTGGGATGGGCCCGACCTCCCCTTCATAGTACACTTTGGGCTTGCCTCATCCCAGGCCAACTGGGCCAGACCCAGATCGTGTCGGGTCGGCCCAGGTCAGACTGGACCCGGGCCCATCTAAAACCAGATACGCCTTTGTGGCCATATCTTGAGAACCGGGTGTCCGTTTGACGAACCATCTACGACACCAGAATCCTTGGATCAAGGTGGTTATTTTTGGTATACTCCACTTGAATTTTGGATAAATTTATTGGTTGTATGGGTCGGATTGAACCTGAATCCAACTGGGCCCTCAGAGCGGAAATGCTAATAACTTACAGACCAACTGTCTGATTGACGTGCCATCTGTTATGTTGGGTCCCTTATGACGTGATGGACCTTTGGGATAATTCTTCATAGAACATCATGGAATTTGAGGTATGACCGATGAATTGGGGGATGGTTCTTCCAAACGTTCAATTATCAGGAATCCTGTGGCTGGTAGTGAGGTGGAGGTTAGAGATAGATCATAAGGAGGTTATTACTGAGCTATACTCTATGGGTGAGAACCAATCTTGTATGGGTTAGATCTTGTGTGAATCAGCGCTCAGTGATCCTGTGCGTGTCAGCACATACCGATCCTCTGTGGTTCAGATCCTATGTGGGTCATTGTGGGGGTTAGTACCTATCGATCTTGTGTTGTTCAGACTCAATATAATCTACTGGAGTACCTCTTGACAGAATAAGATGATATAGATTCATGAATGATCATCTGATCTTATATACTTCACTTATACATATTTTCATCTCAGTCTTCTACCTTGGTGGGGTTACCTGTGTGGTACATTTACCTTCATGGTGTTACTTGATTGGTACTTCTAACATCGTTGTATTACCTTTGTATATCTTGGTAACATAGGTATATGTATGGGCATATACCTAAGTAGTGTTGATGAATATTTCTTTGTGCTTTGTGGTTTTTCTTTTGTTGAACTCTAGGAGACCTACGAGGGTCTTAGGGTCCCTAATGAGTATCGTTATACTCACCCATGCTCAGACTATGCCCACACCTTGTTGTGTCTCGTGCAGATGATGGACAACACTTATGGAGGTCGAGGGTACCAGACAAGAGGCTGATCAGAGGTGGAATTTAGACGAGATGATCTGTTGGGAAGACTATTCAAGAGCTGTACCTGCCCTTTAGATATGGTTGTTGGATGGTGTTTACATGATCTCTTCGTTTTCAATTTTACTTGTACCTTCTAGTTGGACTTGTATTCTGGCCGCTATACTTCCTGTACACACCCTGTTTACTTTATAGTTTACCTTGTTCTTGTATCTTGAGGTATGATTGGTTTGGGTTAGTCTCCAAGTTTAGAGGCAATGCCTTCCCATTTTTAGGGATATGCCTTTCTGGTGCTAGTTTCCAGCCCCTTTCCTATGGAAGGTAGGAATGGGGTAGTCACAGCACAGGCCCTGGGGGATGGGTTGTGAAAAATTGGTATTAGAGGACTTCGGTTCTACTGAAGAATTTAGAATTTGATCTTTTAATCAGATAAATTGTTAAGTGTTATGAGTGTGGTTATCAGTTTGGGGTATCCAGTATTGGTGCGGTAGCTGATGTATCCATACACCAGGACCATGACTTCCAATTTCTAACTTAATGCACAAAAACACAGATTGCGTGTATGTTTTTGAAATTTTTTTTCTGATCTATTTGAGTCAGCTAACTAGGTATAACTTAATGATCATTCCACACCTGTTTCCTTCTAGGATACCTCCATGCAGACAGCTAGCCAGGGTTCTAGGTAGAGTATGTGATGACATACCACCGAGCGATGAGGCTTTGGTGCAGGGCCCCCTTACAGTAGTTGTACCATCGGGTGGTGTACCAGTAGCACCACTACCCATTGGGCAGTCAATGCCACTAGCCCCAACAGTAGAGGGTGAAGGCCGGTTGAGTGTGTTACACGAGTTCCAGTGCCAGAGGCCACTAAGGTTTTGGGGCAACACATATCCTCATGCGGCTAAGGACTAGCTGGAGGCCATGGTTAGAGTTTTTCGACTGGTAGGGACACCAACTGATCTCATGTCGATACTTACCACCAGTTTTCTTTAGGCAGCAACGGGCAGATGGTGGAGCGTGATGCTCTAGGTTTACAATAAGGTGACTCTCATCTGGGAAGAGTTTGTGATCCGTTTCAGGGTGGAGTTCATTCCACCGACCTTACGCTAAGTACGTATATGGGATCTTCTCCACTTACAACAGGGTAGCATGAATGTGGATCGGTATTCAACGAGGTTCACTGACCTCTCTCACTACTCCACAAACATGAAGTGAGACCCTTTATTTAGGGCCCGAACCTTCGATCAGGGGATCAGACAGAGGATGAGGGCTTCAATGGGTTCTCTCAGTATCCAGAAGTAGGTAGGGGTGTTAGAGACATCACTCTTAGTAGAGATCTTCCTTGCTGAGCTGTCAACGACAGAGAGGCCCACCATTGGACGACATATACTAGATTCATCGACAAGTGGAAGTAGACAGATGAGGCATAGGTCCAAGAGGACCAAACCTATAGGTGGACAACCGCAGGATACATGGTTAGTGGTGTGGTGCTCTCAAGATAGAGTTGTATAGGAGAGGATCAAGAAGTGTTACATATGCAGTGGGTAGGGTCACATGGCTCATGACTTCCCATCCCACCGTATGGAAGACCAGCAGATGGTCGAAGGAATTCCTTGGAATAGGTGAAGATTTGATCTAGGAGGTCCTCAGGTAGGAGGTAGACATGGCAGAGTAGAAGGTCATGAAGTAGGTGGTGGGTGGATATTCAAGGTTCCACCACCACCACCACGAGGTGGACCACCCTGACCACAGGGAGCAGGTGGACATGGACGAGCTCAAATCTCGGAAGCTGAGGCCTATGACCATAGAACTTCAAAGTTGATTCAATGTAAAATCTGTGTCTACTCCACCTTAGATGTTTTACTTATTGACACATGTTCCAGACACTCTTTTATTTCCACTACCCTCTTTGGGATCTTGGAGATACCGGTGGAGTCTTTGGCTCAATCATAACGTCTAGAGACTCCTATGGGAGAGGATTCAACGATTACACATTGGTGCCGAAAGTATGACCTTACTCTAAGAGGCGAGAGCTTTGGCTGGGATCTTCTAGTAACAGCGTCAAGGCCTTATGACATCATATTGGGTGTGGATTTTTTATCTACAGTCCATGCAAAGATCGACTATATTAGGCACAAAGTGTAGTGTGTTTTCATGGATTAGACCAGGTTTCATTCACCAGTGAGAAGGAACCTTTGTAGAATATGATGTACTTTTCCAAAGGAGGGTGCCGCTGATCACACATCATCTGGCTAGCGTTACCCTCAGAGTGGTAGATGTTGAGAGTCTGAGCTATCTGGTAGTGGTGGACTAGTACAATGATGTTTTCCCTGATAATGTTATGGAACTACCTCCTCATATCACTACTGGAAAACTAACCTTTACCAACAGTTTGGAACCGTTGGTATAGGCCTCCAAACCATTGGTACGGCCTATACCAACGGTTTGGATAACCGTAGCCAAGTAATCCCTTGGGATAGGTCTATACCAACGGTTTTGGAAACCGTTGGTATAGGTAATATGAAATAAATACCAATGGTAATGGAACCGTTGGTATATAAATTCCAAAAATAAAACATCAGCTGGGATTTGATCCCAGGACCCCTCGTTTATAATCGAACGACTTAACAACTAAACTAACATCACTTTTGTAAACATAATTTCATAAATATATATATGTATTATCATAATTATTTAAAATTTTGATTTATATAATGTTCTCAGTTAGTAGATCTGGAAAAAAATTAAAGAAACTATCCCAACGGTTTTCAAAATCGTGGGGATAGGTTAGGGGTGGGTAGAATTCTTTAGACCGAATGTTGAATTTTTGGGTGGTTTTGCCCAACGGTTTTGGTGAACCTTTGGGAAAGGCCACTCTTTCCCAACGGTTACGGTAAACCATTGGGAAAGGTCACTCTTTCCCAACGGTTTTGGTGAACCGTTGGGAAAGGTGGCTCAAAACACACCCTTTCCCAATGGTTTTGGTGAACCGTTGGGAATGGTCACACTTTCCCAACGGTTTTGGTGAACCATTGGGAAAGGTCACTGTTTACCAACGGTTTTGGTGAACCGTTTGGAAAGAGGCTCAAAACACACCCTTTCCCAACGGTTTAGCTTAAATAGTTGGGAAAGAGTGACCCTTTCCCAATGGTTTTGGTGAACCTTTGGGAAATGGTAGCTATACCAACGATTTTTACAAACTGTCGGTATAGAAGTGTTGGGAAAGATCATCTTTCCAGTATTGTATATAGGTGAAATTTTACATTGACTTATACCCCAGAATGGCACTGATATCTACTCCAGCATATCGGATGGCTCCCATGGACCTTAGAGAGCTATGATTACAACTGGAGGACTTGCAGGGAAAGGGGTTCATTAGGCCCAGTGTTTCTCCTTGGGCAGCCCAGATTTTATTCACCAAGGACGCATATGGGATTTTGAGTCTCTATGTGGACTATTAGCACTTGAACTAGGTGACCGTGAAGAACATGTACCCAATCCCAAAATTTGATGATCTCTTTGATCCGTTTAAAAAAGCTCATTGGATTTCAATGATAGACCTCAGATTAAGATATCACCAGCTAAGGGTATGAGATGAGGATGTGTAGAAGATGACCTTCAAATGTCATTATGACCTTTATGATTTCTTGGTTATTCCATTCAGTGTGACCAACACCCCATCATTGTTCATTGGACTCATGAAAAGGATCGTCCATCTATATGTTGATCTCTTTGTGGTAGTCTTCATTGACGATATCTTGATATACTCAGCGACGAAGGAGGAGTATGCCTATCATCTGCAGGCATTTCTGGACATACTCTGAGCAAACTAGCTTTAGAGTAAGCTCTCAATGTTCCCGTTCTAGATCCAAGAGTTTCACATTATGGTAAACATCATCTCAGAGGTTAGAGTTGCGGTGGATCCTGCAAAGATTGAGGCTGTGCTTGCTTGGGAGCCACCTAGGAGTGTGACGGAGGTGCAGAGTTTCATAGATTTGGCTTGTTAATACCAGAGGTTTGTGCCTGACTTTTACAGAGTTATAGCACCCTTATAAGCGTTGAAAAAGAAGGGGAAAACCTTCATGTGGTCGGAGATATGCCATCAAAGTTTCTAAGAACTATGGCAGAGACTGATGAGTGCCCCCATATTGAAGCTACTAGATGAAGGTGTTGGGTATGTCGTCTAATGCGATGATTCAGGGACCAAAATTGGATGTGCCCTAATGCACGAGTGAGCAATGATCGCATATGGTTCTCGACAGCTGAGATAGCTTGAGCAGAACTATGCTACCCATGAACTGGAGTTAGCAGGAGTAGTCTTCACCTTGATGATGTGGTGACATTATTTTTTGGGAGAACATTTTACAGTCTATTCTGATCACAACATTATCAGGTATATCTTCTCTCAGAAGGACCTGAACCTGAGATAGCGACGTTTGATTAAGTTTCTCCAGGACTACAACTTCGAGATAGTCTATACTCTTGGACAGGGGAATGTAGTAGCATATTCACTCAGTAGGATATCTAGGATACAATTGCTGTGTCAGGAAACGGAGTAGCTAGATGATTTGCAGATATCCTATGTGGATCGAGATGGAGAAACTTATCTTAAGTCTCTGATAGTCACTACCCCACTCCTACAGTGAGTCAGGGAAGCATAGTTTGGGGAAACTGACTACGAGGGTTTACATGCTCATATATACAAAGTACATGCACCTGATAGATTTGTTGAAGGTATGGAGCACATTATCCTCTTTAGAGGACATACTATGGTACTAGTGATGATATAGGAGGAAGTGTTGAGGGAGTTCCATACATCCCCTCTAGTATTACATCCAGGAGTGGAAAAGATGTACCCGGACCTTCGACATCAGCACTGGTGGCTAGGAATGAAGAAAGAAGTGGGAGAGTTGGTCTCGTGGTGCCTCACTTGTCAGCAAGTGAAGGCAGAGCATTAGGTTCTAACAGGCTTAGTTTATCCACTAGATGTTTCAGAGTGGAAGTGGGATGGAATTTACATGGAATTCATGATAGGACTTCCACGGATGACTAGGGGTCCTGATTCCATCTAGGTTATCGTTGAACAACTCACTAAGTCGACCAAATGCCTACCTATCAGAGAGAAGGGAACAGTAGAGGGCATGGGACACCTCTACGTATAAGAGATTGTATGGCTTCATGGAGTGTCATCTACGATTGTCTCCAACTATGATAAATGTTTTACTTCCTGAATATGGAAGGGGTTGTAGGACGAATTCAGGACTCAGCTTCGATGGAGCACCGCCTTCCATCCTCAGATTGATGGTCAGAGAGAGCAGACCATTCAGACGCTAGAGGACATGCTTCGTGCATGCATCCTAGATTTCGAACACAATTGGGAGGATCACCTACCCTTGGTGGAGTTCGCATACAACAACAGTTATCACTACACTATTGGTATGGAACTATTTGAGGTGTTGTGCGGTCGACCTTGCAGATCACCTCTGTGCTGGACATTCCTAGGGGAGTCGACACGTGTGGGACCAGAGATGCTACGGGCTACCACAGAGAAGGTTCATATCATCTAGGATCTGATAAAAACTACATAGAGTAGGCATAAGTCCTATAATGATAGGAGATGGAGACCTCTTGAGTTCGAGGATGGTGACCATGACTTTCTATGTGTGTCACCTTGAAAATGTTTTTGGAGATTTGGATGGTGTAGCAAGTTATATTCAAGGTTCATCGGGCCCTTTCAAGTCCTCAACAGAGTTGGTGAGTTGGTTTACCACTTAAATATCCCCCTTAGTGGCACTGGGTGAATGATGTTTTCCACATATCCCAGCTGAGGGGATACTTACATAATCCTTCTCACATCATTGACTGGGGCGAGATGGACATTGACAATGGGGCGATGTTTTTGGAGGTTCCAGTGGAGATTGAGGAACGACAAGAACATGTCCATTGTAGGTGGTCGATACCTCTGGTGCTTATTCATTGGTAGCACGAGAACCTCCAGGAGAGAACATGGGAGTGGGAGGCTCAGATTTTTGCTCATTACCCCCAATTGTTTCCCTAGTTTATGTTGTGGCTTTCGGGAATGAAAATACCTGAGGTGGGGAGAATGTAAAGACCCTGATTTTTCTCATGTAATTTTTTAATTATATAGGAATATTATAAGTCCATGAAAATTGATGATGCGTGATTCTGAGGCTTAGTGTGCCTGAAATGAATTTCTGAAATTTTTTCAGGTACGTTATATAAACACACGAGCAACATTTTGTATATTTTGAACCAGTGCTTAGAATTGAAATATGAGTACACCGTTGAACTCACAACGATGATATTCGCTTTTAGAGACCTTCACCTCGACCGCAGTAGGTTGAGGGTGTAAGTTACTTTTCCATATATTCGTGGGAGGTCAAAAGAATAAAAATAAAATAAAACAACAACTTTTATATTATTTCCATAAAACCCCCCTTTTGAATATTAGTGGTGGGGACCAGCTGAGCTTGAAACCTTCTCATTTATTATGAGTTATCCCTTGGAATTCCCCCAATTAAATGGGCCAACAATTAATTGTTTTAATTTACTTAACATATTAATTTGGAACCTCACCTCTTGTAGGGAAAAGGATTGGAAAATGATTGCCTTTGGAGAAACATCCTCTAAACGAAGAACCTCTCCAACGAACAATGTTCTCTACATCAAGAATGAGGAACCCACTTTGGAGCCTATTGCGGGAGAAATAGACGTCATCAAATTCATCATCTTCATATCTTTCCTCAATACACCTCCAACGAACATCATTGTATGGGTTTTAATTTGAAGTATGATTAAATCTATTTTTTGATTCTTCATATTAGTGACTCACAATGATGAGGGCCAAAAAAACAAGGCCATCATTCCAAACTTATACAATGACCATTTTCTTTCATTCGTCACATGTTCTTCATGAATTCTTCGATGTAAAATAATTAAGCATGCTGAAAACGCAATGTCTCAATTAGTGCGACATATGGACGTGGAGATCTCGACCCCAAGGATCATGGATATGCAAATATCATAATTTTCGGGCTTTGAATGAAGCTGCAATGGCTCGAGAAAGAAGGTGGTGGCCGACACCCAACTGCCCATGTGGAAGGAGGGCGGCATACGTCTGCGCCGCTCGAAGAGGAGGTTATGGACCCTCGGCCGCGGCGAAGTAGGGAGATGACCGACATGTCAGCTAGCCGTGTGGAAAAGCAGTGACGCACATCCACGCCACCGAAGCAAGTGGTCACGACCGCTCAGCCGCGGCAGAGGCCGATGGGTGGCCGACTCCCAGCTGGCCAGAGGTGGACAGCGGTGCCGTCACTCCACTAGAAAGAGGACTGTTTGGGAACACAGATGGATATGACATACTGAGTGAGACTACCCAATGGTCCCACGTGCTAGAAGGTCGAAAGTTTCAATGGACTGTTCAGAAATCCAGGGGGCTCCCCCTGGTGCGGCTAGGGATGGGGCTGCCATGACAGACCACACCTCTTGGGGTGAAGAGCACCTAGCTGGGAAACCATGCTTAGTGTGCTATTCCAGGAAGACCCTTCACAGGCTGACACTACCACGGCTCAGGCTAGGTCAGGTTGGGTCTGACCGGACCCAGGCCCATCTAGACCCAGATACGCCTTTGTGGCCATATCATGAGAACTGAGCATCCATTTGATGAAATGTCTACAGCACCATAATCGTTGGATCGAGATGGTCCTTTTTGATATACTCCACTTTAGTTTTTCATAAATTTGGATTATGGATGGGTTGGATTGAACCCGAATCTAACCGGGCCCTCAGAGTGGAAACACTAATAACATGCATATCAGGCATCCAATTGACGCGTCGTCTGTTGCATTTGTGTCCTTATGACGTGATAGAACTTTGGGATACTTATTCACGGAACTTCATGGTAGTTGAGGTACAACTGATGACTTGAGTGTAAATTCTCTCAAACATGCTATTAGCGGGAATCCAGTGGCTGTCAGTGAGGTAGAGGTTGAAGACAGATCATATAGAGGTTAGTACCGAGAAATCCTATGTGGGTAAGCACCAATCCTATGTGGGTCCAATTATCCGTGGGTCAGATCTTAGAGATCTTGTGTGGGTCAGTTCATAACGATCATGTGTGGGTCAAATCCTGTGTGGTTCAGCACTCAATGATCATGTGTGGGTCAGCGCATACCAATCCTGTGTGGGTCATTGCGGGGGTTAGTACCTAACGATCCTGTGTAGATCAGAATCTGTATAATCAGTTGTAGTACATCTTGATAGAATAATATGTTCTTGATTCATGACTGATCATATGTACTTCTGTAATTCACTTATACCTGGTGTTAGTTGAGTCATTTACCTTTGCGGTGTTACCTATGTGGTACTTTTACCATGATGGAGTTACCTGTGTGGTACTTATACCTTCTTGGTGTTACCTATGTATATCATGATAACATAGGTAAATGTATGGGCATATACCTAAGTTGTGTTGATGACTATTTCTTCGATCTTTGTGTTTTTTCCTTTGTGGCACTCTAGGAGACCTACGAGGGTCTCGGGGTCCCTATTGAGTATTGTTATACTCACCCTTGCACGGGCTATGCCTGCACCTTGCTGTGTCTTGTGCAGACAAGAAGTTAAATGATAGAAATATAATAATATATCATCTCATATATTAATATAAATCATAAAATTGGACAAAAAAACATATCATACACATATAATCAAATAACAATATAATATAAAATATACAGATAAAAATGTGTATAATAGAAGAATCAAAAAGTGATATAATTCAAAAAAGAAAACTATGATCATTAAAATAACACTATAGTTAAAAATTTGAAAAATTTGTACAACAAATTGATTCTTAATATGTAAAACATATGAATATAGTTAAAAATGAGAATAAAATGCATTCATTTAACTAAATAGTAAATGAATGATATATACAATCAAAATAAATTTGTATTGATAAAAACATATCTAGTGTAAATTTTTTTCAATAAATGTTCATCATTATAATTTAAAATAGGGATAAATATTTAAGAACCCCAAATCAGGGCCATAGGTATGGATTTTTTTAAATTCATCATAAAAAAAGGAAATATAGTAAGAAGTATAAATCATTTCCAATAGTAGGAATTTTGTTTTCTTTCAAATAATTTTATATCAATAATGTTTTTTATATATTATTAATAAAGATATATGAAATTAAAATAAATTGAAAAAAATATAGGGATAAAGAAGTTTATCCCTCAAGATTGGATATTTTCAAATATTTTTAAATTTATAATAAGAAATATATTTTCCATAAGTTAAAAAAAATTACTTGAAATGAAAAAATATTTGAGAATTGATATTGAAAAAATAATAGTAGTTGGGGATATTTAGTACAAAACAGAAATATAGATAAGGTGACCTAGATTTATTTTTAATGTAATAAATTATCCCTGTCTCAAAGTAGAATTAATAACTATAGAAAACCTGATATCAAATAGCCTCTAAGGAAGGAATACTGAGTTATACAATGATACAAATATGAACACAAAGGGATGACTGAAAGAAATCAATGAAAATTTAGAGATTAAAACAAAGACATGAATATCAAGAATTGATTTCATTTAGGGGAGGTTAAATTCTACATTCAAATCTAAGGATGTGAGAAGATAGAGGAAAAAATAGGTGATTTATATGTGAGATGGAGAAATTGAAAACTAGATCAGAGGTATTTGAGAAATGATTAATTTTTTTTTGAAATAAATTAGTGTTGGAATAGTATAAGGGAAAATAAAAAATATGAGGGAGATATGTTCATTTAATGAACATGAAATATAAAATAATTATTGATTTGATGATAGTTGATTATTTTGGGTGGCATATGATAAATAATGAATGGAAGATCTAACAAGATGTAGGGAATAGTTCCACATTTATAAGAAGAAAAGTTACTGAAGTAAACAACTCATTTAATCTAATATTTATAATAAAAAACATTATATTTTATATTATATGAACCTAAAGTAATAATCAATTTATTTTTTAATGATATCCTTCAATGATAATGTCCATGCTGGTATAGGTGGATGTATTAGAGGATATATAAATATTAATGAAATATTTCATCAGAAAAGGTATATGATGGTGGAGGTGACGAAGGGGGGCCTGGATGATAATAGAAAAATTTATAACCTATAAAATATAATAAAGCGTTGTAATACTTCCTAATAATTATGAAACAAAAAATCCCCCAAAAGATGACAACAAGAAACATTAAAATAAAAAATCATTAATAACATAATTATTGACCCATTAAAATTACATAATAACCATTCTATTGTTTAAAGAGAATATATTATTGAATCATAAATACAAAACATGTCACACATTTGTGAAGAATATATAAATGAAATGATATAAAAAAATTTAAGTGACATTTTTATTTTTAAAACTGGATAATATATTTTGTAACCACATTTCCTAACAATTGTTTTATACTTAATAGATGGACGAGCTATATTTTATGGGATATGATGAGGAGTATGATTAAAATTTTTTACTGATAAGTTATAATACATAAGAATTTATTCAAAAGAAAAAATAGTATAAATTAAATATAATAATGGATTTAGTAGTATATATTAATTTTTAATGGTTTTATTATATAATTGGGATTTCTATTAATGTTTTTGAAATATATATGAATATTTGGTAGTTTATGTATTATTTAACTAAATGTATCAAACATGTTTAATCAAACATAAATAATAATAATATACATAAAAGTAATTTCCAATATAAAATCTGATATCATGAAAAGGAAAAAAATAAAGGCAATATGATAAATAATCTAAGAAAATAAAAATTTTATATTTTAAAAACATGGATGGATATAAAATAATATAATTTATTCAACAAAAATAAAAAAATAATAATGGTGTATTATAAATGATATGAAATGTTATAATGATAACATAAAAATTTGAACCAAAATGTATTCAATGAATACATCATTATGTGATTAATATTATACTCTTTTTCATAGTCATATAAATCTAATTGAATTAAATAAAAATATAATGATGCAAAAATACCTGAGAAAAAATAGTCAAGTAACATGGATAAAAAAATCTGCCAATATCAAAAAATGATGAATAATGGAACTATGTTTTTAAAATTAGAAAAAATAAAAGAAATAACATTCCCTTTCATAAGGTTTTTAACAGGATTATATAAGTAAGGATTTATGTTTTCTTTCATTTAATCATATTCAATACCTATAAACATCCATGATTTTTAAACGTAATATAATATAAAAACATATTATCATAGGAATCATCATATTCATGCCCAAAATGTTAGAAACATATATAATCTTGTATTGTAAAATAATTTTGTCTCTAAAGATTTCCATCTTTAATTCAAGGTCACTATGTGTGTCAAATAGAAAACCCATATCACTTCAGGATGTATAGAACAACAAACATCACTATAAATATTTTATAACCCAAAAAGACAATAAAAATGGTACTAGATATAATTAAATCATGTTAAAATATAGGCACAAAAACATGATTACGTAAGAAATTAAACACATTATATTAAAACAAAAGAAGGGATATTTACATTAGTTCTTACATTCCCTATGAGGTTATATTGTATAGATGATATTTATGTTGATGATAAATCATGATTCATAAACGTACCTATTTTCCTAGAAGATGAACCATAATAAATCATTGGGATAACAACATAACTTAACACAAACAAACTTTTTATTGTTCTCTTGAGCATTTTTTGGTGGCTAACTGGGAATAATTTCCGAGTTCATTAGAATTAAACTACAATAAGAATGGTGTTCTTCCCACAAGAAGTTCAAATCAAACATGAATCATGATTTATCTTTAAAGTAAATATTATATATACAATATAGCCTCACAGGGAATGTAATAACTAATGTAAATATCCCTTCTTGTTTTTTAATATGATGTGTGTAATTTATTACGTAATCATGTTTTTTTGCCTACATTCTAACATGATTTAATTATATCTTGTACTGTTACATTCTTTATTTTCTTGATAATGGGGAGTTATTTATATGGATGATTTCTAGAAGATTAATTCGGGTGGATATGTAAACAATGTTTTAGATCCAATAAATTTTGAGTTAGTACTATGTCATAGTGAAATTAGGTTGACCAGAATGAGGTAAAGATAATTTTATGTATTTATAATAATTTTTTGGGTCTTTTAATATTTTGAATTGTTAAAGGTTAATAAAATATAACACTTGAAGTATTCTTCTAGTAGGAAATTGTTAGGGTTGTGAATACTCTTAAAGTATCCAGGTTCAGTCCTTATCTGTTTGTGAACAAGTTATTATAAATTAAGATTTAATATCATGTCTTCAAATGTTAAAATATTGGTCAAGACTACTATCCGATGGGAGTGGTGAATTTAGTGGAAGATGGATCACATTGGTGGTCGGTATCTTTGAGAATGGTCACAGGATTCATTTACTTGAAGTATCCAATCAATTTGAGTATTACAATAGGATATCATTAGCACTATTGTTAACTAATAGAGGCCTATGTCTGTATAAGAAAATTATAACAAGAATATTGATTGAAACCTTCTATATATGTGGGGGGACCACCTACAGATCTGAATAATATGGGACAATGACTTGTAAGGAGATCACTTGTCATAGTTATCCACATTTATTACTCATGACATACTTTAATATTTGTATTTATAGATAAATAAAATCATTTTAGTCTTATCTCACAGATGTAATATGAAAATATGAATCACATCAAATCAAAGTGTTCTTTTATTTTTTTCATTATTTGCAGTCTTTTCTATATTTTTGTTAGAAATCATTATGTTTGGTGATTTAAGATGTATTTAGGCTTCCTAATTTATGGAGAATTTAAGTCTCAAAGTTAGTGTTTCTACTAAACATGTATTATATTTGAGTATCTAAGTAAACCCAAAAACCTGTATCTAAATTACCTTATAATGGTTTATAAAATCCAAAAATTAAGTAAAATATTTTATTGATATGAGATATTTGATGATCCACTTCATGGATTCATTGTGTCATTTAACTATATTTACTATATAATAGAAATGAAACACTCATATAATGTCTATGTTTAGTAGAGTTCAAAACATTTCATACATTAAAATTCAAACTTCTGAATCAAATAGAACATTAGATTATTATATTATCTTATATTATTTTTTAGTGCTTTCACCGTTGATAATTTGAGGTTCCCCTCTAATATAGTTTAAACTTGTTTATATCTGATCATTATAAACATCTTTATATCCGTCCAGATAAAACCCCTTTTTTGACAATAATAATCATACAATGATCCCATACCATTGAATTCTCATTCCCAAAATCATATTTTTTAGACCGAGAACCTTAATTTCAAATGATTCGTAATACTCAAAAATCAATTCCAAGATCCATTGAACAAATTATCCCACCAGATGAAAATTGTCCCCATACATGTGAAAAGTTATAAAGTAATCATCTATGAATGAATTATGATAGAACTAATGATATCTAATAGTGTTATTATTGTTTTAATTAGTAGATCCTATGTTTAATCTTATAGAAATATAATTTTTTCTGATTCACTTGAAATCAGTTGGTTGCTTCATACAAATATCTTCCTCGAAATCACAATAAAATAACATGGTCTTTACATCCATTTTACAAAAAAAATATTGATAAAAAACAAACAATATTTTTTCAAATGGTTTTTTTAATATTAGTGAAAATATCTAATAGAATTTCACTCCATCTTTATAGTGTGATAGATTGACCACTAACATACCATTATACCTTTTATGTCCTTCCACTTGTTTATTAAACTAGAAGACCCACTTAATCTATATTGATTTCTTCCTTTATGGTTGTTCTATTAATTACCATGTTTCATTTGAATAAAACAGATCTATTTACTATTACATAAACATTTTACACATACTATAATATATAAGTGATGTTGCCTCTTTTAGGACTTTAGGATATCATTATTCTACTAGAAATATACAATACATGCCCTTATGATATCTTTCTACTAGTTTTATAATAGTAATATACCTCTAAAACTCAATATATGATTCTACTCCCTCAAGTGTTACATTTTTTGGAACATGAAAATTCAGTGTCTAAACTTATAGTGTTCTTCTTCACACCAATGAATCCCTATATTAATTTTCACTACTAAAAATATGGCCTTTATCAGCACTAGAAATGTCCATTTACAGTGCAAAAAAATAATTTTCAATCTCAATGAAGACAGAGGGGGGGTCCCTTTTATCAGTACTAAAAAAACTGATAAATGAGTCCTTTATCAGCGCTTTTTTCAAAAGCGCTCATAAAAGTTAAAAACATTAAAAATAATAATAAAATATTTCTACAATTTAGGGAGGGATTCAACAACGCTTGAAACCCCCTTCAACAATTCACCCCACCCCAGTCTGCATGCCTCAACCTCCCCCAGCCTTGAACAACACCCACCCCCACCCTTTAGCAGTGCTATCCCTTATTCCACCTGTGCGCGTGACCTACCTCCCACTAGATTCGAAGTCGAGACATGTTGCCTACGCACTTAATCCTTTAAGACTCCACCATATTACTTTTCTCTTCATTTATTAATTTATCTATTTATTTATATATATATTTAGTTATATTTACTCATATATTAATATATATTTATATTAACATATATATATTTATAATAATATATATGTATATATATATTTAGTTATATAAATATATATATATATCCATATATTAATATATATAGTAATATTTATACATTAATATATTTATTCGTATGTTAATATATATTTATAAGATTAGTTTTACATACATTTATAAAATATTATATTTGTGGGTGTTTATAAATAAATAGATACATATATACAACATACACAAACACACACAATCACACACATATGTATATATATATATATAGTATATGTGTATCTAAAAGTATAATTATACATATTTATATATATTTACCAATATTATATATTAATATCTATATACATATGTTTAGAATATATTGATAATATATATCAGTTTGTCAACACAGATGCACACACACCCATATATATACAAGTACAAATTATATATGTATATAAATATTAATATTTCTGTATTTTAAATTAAATTAATATTTGTTTTTCATTTATATGAGTCTTATTTATTGGGAAATATATTTTATATGTAAACATGTTTAATTATATATTTATTTATAAAATTAAAATTTCATGTGTGAATATATAAAAAATAATTATATATTGTTATATATTTGAAGATAAAGAATAATAAATTATGAAAAATTCTAAAAATCCCTAAAAACCAGAAAATAAAGTAAAAAATCGGGAAACCCTCAAAACTTGTAAATATAATCAGAAAGTCAAAAAAAACACTAAACTCAGGGTAACAATGAAAACTTCTAACATGAGAGTCCATTATAGATCTTTGACTAATCAAATCAAATATCATCCTATATGTTTTGATATGATAGGTGGTGGAGGCCAAACATATAGGCAGATCATAAGTTATAGAGGTTTGAAAAAACAAAAGAAATGAAAAAGTGCAAGAAATGGGGGCGGGAAAAACCTATCAAATGGTAGAGTCACTAAAAAAAGGCATACCATCCAATCTGGGTTTCTGTTTCAGCTCTGTGACTAGTAAAACAAAATATCATGGAACTATCTAGGATATAACATGTAGAGGAGGCCAAATAAACCCAGGATCGAAAGTTATTACCATTTTATGAAAAATTTGATAGGGTGAAGGACATAGAAACTGAGTTTTGGAGGCCTCCGGATGGTTTTTGGGGGTTTTAGGGTTTGATATGTGAATAAAACTTTATTAATGTCAGCCTTATCTGTAGATATATTTTCTTCCATCGATTTTATATGTGGTAGAACCAAACAGACACACAGATGGAATGTTATGGCCTTTTGAAGTTGGAGTTTTTTAGGTATAACTAATATATCGTATGTTTCTTTTATAATATCATGGTTTCAATTAGACATGATCTTTAATTGTCTCATGATCCTTGGATTAACTAGTCACAATGCTCAAACGGACACCTGGAGAAGACGTTATGGCTGTTTTAGTGAGTTACAGTTTTCTTCGGTTTTTAGGTGCTAAGAGTGTTGTTCAATTTCAAGCAATCATAACATCTACTATGGGTGTCCGATTGACTGTTGAGACCTATAAAATCAAATATTCCTAAAATATCTACACTCTAGTGACCATTATAACCCCTTCTCACAATATTCAAGGCCAAAATTCCCATAATTGCTCCCAATGGTCATAAGTTTTGCTTAGGGTGTCCATTTTTTTATAACTTCTACTCCAGGTGTCTGTTTTGAATCTACGACATATCAAATAGAGGCTTGATAATAAACATACACTCCAGTGAACACTGTAACCCCTTATTATAATTTTCAAGGCCGGAAAAGATCCTTAATCCCTTCAAACAACCATAAATTTTACTCCGGGTGTCCATTTTTTGTATACAACATATCAAATCAATCTAAATCATATTTAAAAAATATTTAATATATTTATATAATTACAAATAAAATTATATATTAATACATTATTTTTTATGAAATGATTTCTTTTTGAAATATACATTTTATCAATGCTATGGGGAAAGCGCTGATAAAGCCCCCCCTTATAAATGCTACCAAAAAAAGCACTGATAAAAGGTGGCACTACAGAAACCTAGTTTTGTGTTATTTTATGTTTTTCATCCACTAGATAATTTTCTAGATACATTATTCCATCATATAAATTCATTAATTATTGAGAACCTATGGGGATCCTATCCATGTCAATCCATGTCTAACCATTTGAATCTTTACCCTCATCTATATCCTCTATGAAATTATAGTTAGTGTATAAGACACTCTAATTAAAGATAAAATTTTTAACTTTGAGGATCTTTCATCGATTTTCATCCCATTGTTGATAACTAAACTTTTCATCTCTATTACCCACAAAAAATAATGATTTTCCATGAGCTTTTCCCAACGTTTAGAAACTATTTAAACATAAGAAAATATTTTGAAAACATTCAGATAATGAATTTCCACTAGTTTACATCGATATAACTATTATGGAATCTTCTTAACTATTAGTGATTATGTAATTTGGTTATCTACATATATGGTACAATTTAGCGATTCTACCCAAATCTCCTTAGTCATACCAAAATGTAACCTCATGTTACACGCCTTCTCGGTCAGTGTTCTATTCATCCATTAAACCAAACAATTTTGTTTTGGTGTACCGGGAGTCGCTTTTCAAATCCAAAATCCATTTTCTAGTAGTAATTATTAAAATTACTTACTCATTATTCATAACAATTTTATAAACTAGGATATTTTATCTTTATATGTTCTCTCCCTCAAACATAGATTCTTACTAAGTAAATATACTAAACACTTCATAAAAGCGATTTTGAAAATAATACCACTCTTTTATCATAACATCATCAATAAATATGAAAAAGTACAAAGAAAGTCAAAAAATTTGAACTAGAGATGGTCCCGAGGAAAAAGTTTCGAATTGATCAATTTTCCAACAATATATCTCCCTTATTTTCATACTAAATGAAATTATCTTCTTCTTGAGTTTAAATCACTTACTAGTTTTTATTTCAGTAGGGTCAATATTTAGTACACCGTTTTACACTATAAATTTCTTGATTTTATCATCAATATGACTAAGTCAATAATTATGTAACACTGAACTTCCAATAGTATACTTCCAACCATACAAATATCCATTTTGAAATTGGGTAAGTTTCAATGTCCCATCCTTAACTCCTCTTTCCCCAATAATGGTTTATATGTTTTTTTTTCATATTTCATTATCCAAATATGTCCTATTTCCTTATTCATCTATTTTTTCAATGCAAATGTATTTTTCCTTAGATATGTGATATGAATTACATCATATAACTTGATAAAGTTTCAATTTTGTATTCAGATTTTCATATCACTCTTTTTAAAAATCATCAAGAGATTCATCATCTACTAAATACACATTTTCAAATCATATGGACACACAATTATTAATTCACCCCTTCTCAAATATGTAATTGAATGATGCACTTAAATCAAATAATCATGATTATTTTGGGTCATCATCACTCAATAACAACACACTACTATCTTCCATAGAATTAAAGTAAATATAACTTATGAAATATTGTCTTACAAAACTCACCCTATGATCTTTTTAATCATTCTAGATATATTTATTCTTATCATAATTCTAATAAGTAGGTATGTGTCTGATAAATATACTTTTACTCTCATCTATAGACTAATTTTATTTTTTATGAATCTACTACTAGTCAGGTTATCATCCTATATGATCTATATTTCATATATATTTTTGTAGATACCCTAACCTACCTCCTCATATTTTCATTAGTCAAGATAAATTTTTTGACATCTTCAAAGTCTAAGTTGGTCTTTTATATGGAAGTAATGATACTTATAAGCATTTCTTCCCAACTTTCTATTAGTGATGAAAATTTTATTGATGCCCATAAATCACCCACGAAGGTTACATTCAATGACTCTGGAAGAGTCTAGATAATGTTAATGTTAGTAACATGGTTTATATATTGTCTTAAAAATGGAAATATCATGCTTAAAAACAATTTCATCATAAAAACATTGGTTTAAGATATCTTTTTCAAACATATCTATTAAGAAGACCATTAATTTAATAGTTTTCTTCTTCTACCATATGCTTAAATAAAAACATGATGAAAATAAAATATGTATACAAACATGTGCCTTATGATCTATCTGTTCACATTCATCTTGAACCATCTTCAATGGTTTTACTATAGTTAATGTAATTTCAAATTATTTATGGATACAACAATATTCCATTTCTATATTTTATAATCCAAATTTCCTTACATAAAACTTATCAATATTAGTCATTACATCTTATAATTCCATTATTATAATGAAGTTACTCCATCTAAATAATATAACGTCAAGGAAGAAAATTGAAATGGTGATTCCTTTTAATGATGAGTTAAATACCTTATCGATAACAAATATATAATTCAAATTATTTAGAGGTGAACCAGATTCCATTTTTGAGTAACCGAGAAATAAACCACTGAAATAAATATATTACAATCACTAGAAGATTAACTCCACCACACTACAATCACAATATATATGCTAACCTCTCATAATTAAATGCATTGGAACTTAAGAATCAGGAATGATCCCTATATCATTAAAATAAACATCTGTTAAAAAAATACACAAAATTATATCAAATAAGAAAAATAAAAACATTGAATGAAAGAAATTTTTTATTTTACATTGTTTGAATTTTCATCCTACAACCTCATGAAAAAAATATAAAGACATTGTTTCTATAAAAATATAAAAGTTACATCGAGTGACATGAATTCTATCTGGATCACTATAAAAATATGTCTCATTACATATCACATAATGGTACTATAGAAATATTTCGGTTTTCCCAACCCCATTTATAAAAGTATTAAAATAGATAACCCATTTGCACATACATCTTACATACTAAGGCCTTCATCCATTCATAATAGTCTTCGACGATATCAAGTATCAGTCCTCAAGAGACTATATACTTCTAGAAAACTTATATAATTACCATTCACACATTTACATACCACTAAAATGATATAACATACACATAAATCATCAATACCATTATAATTTACTCTCATTTTTTTCTTCAATTGATGAGTTTCTTCTTCCAAATCCATCTTCTAGTTAACTAAATCATGAATATCTGATAAAATAAATCCAGGGACTTGACGATGATTCATAACCATAATAGGATTCTCTCAACTTCTTCTATCCCCCTAAATTTTTATATAAATCTTATCAAAATTATCTATAATTTCACCAAGTCAAATCAATAATGTTTCTCCATGATGAATATAAAATCCTCCTAGATCTACCACCATGAATCTATATGACAATCAAAATAATCAACTTTAGTGTATATATTTTAGAAATTTCCCCAAAAAATAATTTAATACCCATATTACATTCATAAATATCCTGAAATTCATTCCCCCAATATATCCAAAGAAAAAAATATTTTTCGAGGTATAAAATTGTTTGCTTCTACACAATATAATAGTAACATATCTATAAAATGATTAATATACACTTATAGTTTCATAGTTTAATGTTATTAAGTAAATTTACAAGAAAATTATTAAGCACTAAAAATATAATAGGACTAATTATTACAAACTCACTCTCCTAATATGAAAAAAATAATTATCCTGTACTGATTCCTCTTTTCCCAATGACATAAATTTTGAGTTTTGGATCATAACCCTTATTGATATTTCCTAACTCCTAGACACATTGTAAACAAAGACCATTACATAATATTTATTACCATTTACATGAATTAAGGATATTTATACCCTGTTGGGTACTTTTTCACCATCAATCAATGATTTTGTATCACTTCCACCTCTTTGTTCAAGGAAGATCTCCTAGTGAAACTCCCCTACTTCCTGGAATAGAGCGCAGGTATGGGATTGAATCAATAACTTAAATCTCATTGATAGTAAAATAATTTGATAAATTAACATTATTTTTTATTAATATGTTCATAAAATGGGCTACACACATATACTTTAATCATGTTTGAAGTATATATACATGCACTCTATAATTTTTCTCTATTTTAAGACCAATTAGAAATACATTCTTATAATATTATTTTTACTCTTATGGGATAATATTTGAGTAATATTTTAAATCCCTGATGAAGTTGGTAGAAATTATCTTCAATAGTATCCTAACAATTGATTTATATGAATTTTATATCTCATTTTTATAATACTATTCCACCAGTTCTTGTTAGATTTTGTTAGAAATTAAAGGTGGGTAAATGTTTAGAAAAATGGTGAGATAATGTAGATAGTCACCCTCAATGAAAATCAATGACATGTGAAATTTCAATTAGATAGGTGTATTTGGTAGAGAGAAACAATTTTTAGCTCAATTTTTTCCAAATGGGTAATCCATACGAAATTACGGGATACCTAATCATTTATCCCAAGATACTCTATTTGATATTAATTCTCAATAATCTTATTTTACACCACCTTCACCACATTTATATTAGATTGATCATAAATCATTGAGTTTGGTCTAAATATTTTTCTAAATCTTGATAGGAATCACCACCCATAGGCCTTTTTTTCAAATAAAAAATATATCAAGATAACATTTCTATAATTTATGCCAACCACTTTGGATAATATTGATGAGATTAGTCAATATCTTTAGATGATATTCAATTTTTCAATTTTAAGGGATTTTTATTTTATCTAATTTTCCATCCACTATGTGTCTCCATGTTAAAGTGAAATTTCGTGAAGATAGAACAAGTTATAGTCCCCTAATAATAATATTTTTATCATGAACTAGCTGAATTGGATCCCCCCATTAGGTGTCGGTGATGGAAAGAGTAACCCTCAAATCCCCCATTTAATTTTACATGGGTTTGTGATTAAAATCAAGTGTATAAAACTATGAAATGAGAGTAATTACCCTAGTAACCATGGAAATAATATAATGAAATTTAAAATCAACTCCAAATAAGTATATTAAATAAATAAATTCACATAAAATAAAATTTCACAAACATGAAAAAGTATAAAACCTTCCCAAAATAACATACTTGATTGATATCTAAAGACTCTAAATCAAACACTATAAATTGAACTACCAAAAAAATCAAATCTAACTTGAACCATCCTAAAAGGCACATAAAAAACAACAAAGTGGTGAGAACTAGAGATTACTAAATAAGATTTGTTGATAATTACGCTATAACTTCACAGACTAGAAGTGACAACACTAGAAGGCCACTTTGGTAGAAATAGGTTAGCAAATAGAATCATTGAAAATGTCAATGTACTAAAACATGGAAATAAAATTCACCCATAGTGCTACTCCAAGTTTAATCAAAGTCAACATAATTAACTAAAAATAAAAAAACATTACAAAAAGATGAAAAAGGGAAATTCAAATAGGTAAAGATCAGATGAGGTTATTCATGGCATAGACATACATTATATATCAATGGGGAGAATAATCACAACCTTTCATGATATTAAAAGAATAACTATTACTATAACTTGTGATTTGTAATCCACATAGATCACTAACATGAGTAATCTTCAGACACCTTAGCAAAGTGTGATCACCACTAAATATAGAGTGCCCCACCCATTCATCCATCCAAAACAACTTCATACATCTATGGGTATCCATCCATTGATCTATACATGCTTGGATTACCTATATCATTACTCAGTATAACTTTAGAACATTGGTAGAACTATTATGCTAATATTCCTTACTCTTTACCTACTATTCAATGCTGATATTGATTCAAACATAGAAATATCATTCCATCTATTGATTGAATTTCCTACAATTTCTCAAACAAGTTTACCACATTACAAAAATTCATGGAAAAGACATCAAATTTTGATAACCTCATCATTATCCACTGATGCCTAATGTCACCTGTTAATCCTTATCGAATGTTTTTCCTATGTAAAACCATATCTTTTATAAACATTAATTCACGATTTATTTTGTAAAGAAACACATAATATAACCCTAGAAGATCAATAGTATTTACGAAATTAAATACATGATAGATTAATTTTAAATAGAGACATAAAAACATTATTTGAAAGTCTTAAAAAAGATCTTAAAATTCCATCACTCTTCTAAAACTACATGGTATAACCTATGGATGTACATAAGAATTGGGTGAGATATAAATCCCAATAAGATAACAATCAATGAATAACATGATTAATGTAATATATTTTATTCAATATCTATCTGAAGGTGACATAAAATGGGTGAGAATCAAAAACATGACCATGAAATAATGATATAAGAAGATAACATTAATGAAATATAGGAATTTGTTAACAATATAAATCATGGAATCATAAGAATAAGTCAAGTATAACCACCAAGGGATCATAATAATAGTGTTCTTAGGATAACTTATCATGCATCATACAAGGTATATAATGAGATAAAAACATTACCCATGTATTAAAGGGATATATAATTCTCATCTCACAAATCAAATTTCTACCAGGAATATGCATTTGCATTCCACGTAGATCCTACAACATAAGGATTTATTTCAACAATTTTATCCCACTATTAAGGATTATTGGTTCCATAAATGTATTTCCTAAATCAATAAAGGATATTTATATCTTGGTGACTACCCTTTTGTGTAAATGGGGATCAATATTGTGTACACAAATGTTTGGCATGAAGAATCACAGGATAATTTCAATAGCATAAAGAGTGTACAAAAAGATTCGGGGATGGGTATAATGAGAGTAAAAGGGGGAATATAAATACTTGTAAATCATATATAATGTAAAATGGATGTCTCAATAAATATTACGGGAATAAAAACTGGAAATCAAAGGCTTAACTCAACGAATGTTATTGAATATAGAGGAGAAAGAAAGAATCCTTTACTTCATCATAGTAATGGATTTAGTGGAGATTATAACGAGAGGGTATAATGTAGTATCATTAATATTAAATAAATTATATAGTAAGGGTTTTTTTTATAATGGCATGAAAACATTAAAAAATTTAGATTGAAAATGTTTAATACAAAGAAGGGTTTTAATAGGAATAGAATGGACTGATATCGCTTACATTGAGAAATAATATATAAAATCTTTAAAAGAGATTCTTAAGAGATTAGGAACACATTGGGAGGGATTTATTGAGGTAGAGGGATATTAAATAATTCATTAATGGGTTTTTAGTGAAAAGTGTGAGTTTGGGTGAGTTTTTATTACAATAGAGTTGGGAATTATTTATTAATTTCTAAACGAAGGTTTTGTAATCTATGTGATGAAAAATAAAAACAAAAAACAGTTATATTTTTCTCCCATTATTTATAAAAAATGAGTGGTTTAAAATATTTTATAACATCAAGAACCAAACATATTAAAATTATACAATTGGTGATGTTGAAGTGAGTGAAATTCATAAGGAATTGATTTAAAAAACATAAAATATAATATAGGTTTTGAAGGATTAATTAATGGATTATAAAATTAATCAAAAAACTAAAAAAAAATATTTTAAATGGTAAATATATATTTTTATCAATTATTCTTTTATCATATTTATTACAACATCTTTTTTTATTTGGATGTCATAATGCATATCGTATATTTATACATTATTTATGTTTTTCACAAAAAAATCCATTAGCTAAGAAAATTATAAAAAATAAAAAATTGGGTATTTTTTGCATAATAATTTAAGAAATAATATTCATTTTTGAAAAAAAATTCTATAAATATGATAATTTACACATCTAAATAAAAATTACAATTTATTGATAAATAGAGGGGTTTTTATGATAGCAACAATTTTCTAAACCTTATAAATATTATATTAAACATTATTAAATTATATTATCAATTTCATATAAATAAATATAATTTAATAGTAAATTAATAACAAGAAAACATTTATTTTAAAATTATTGTATTTGTCAAAAAGTGTGTTTCATTTAAAACCATATATTTTAAAAAAATACAATTTTTGTCTCCTTGTATCAGAATATAATTTTTATCAACTCAAATATAGTTGTAAATATATATTAACTATGAAAATGTAAAAATATAATCATTATTTTATTTAAAATAAATTTATAAAAATTCACACTACTATGGTCTAGATACATAATCCTTTATTATACCAGCATACATAATAAGGTTAAGGTGTGCGTTGATAGTGCTTTCTTGGGTTGGTTTTGTGAACATGGGATTTTCTGTGATCCTGATAAGCTTAAAATTATAGCATAAATAGTTTTGTTCCTCCTTCCTTTTTTTAATTTCATATTAGGATTGGTCATAGGAAAATCCCACTGATTCCATATTCCTTGAAAGATATGATAAGTGGGCTCCTTAGTGTATAATCCTACAGGTCGAGGATAATATTTCTTTTATCCACATCAACTGAATTTTATCATATCCCTTAATATATAAAAATCATAATAGTTTCTTACAACAACTATATTATAAATTTTAAGATGAATAAAGGTATTTTAAATCCAATAATAAATATTTTAAAATGGTTTAAAATATCCAAATTGATGATTGTGTTTTCTATAACTACATAACATAATAATTATTTTAAACATATAAAAGGGAATTTAATTTATTAAAGTGGATTGCATTACATTATTCCCACCAAAAAAAATTACCACAAAATATTATTTCGTAAACCAAAATATATTGGGGTAATTCCATTTCATTTACTCTTCTAGTTCCCCAATTAGCTCCCCAAACAAGTCGTTCTTCCACATCACATTTCTCATGTGAGTTATCTTGTTGCATATGAATTTTTCCCCCAGATCTATGATCTTTATTGAGTTATCCTCATAGGAAATATAATTATCTATAGGTATCACTTTAAGATTCAGTACATTTGAGGGGTCAGATATGTACTTCTATAAGAGGGATACATGGAACATATAATGTACTTAACATATGATAGGTGTGAGTGTTATTCGATAGGATAAAACTTCGATGTGACCAAGGATATAAAATATGAAGATGTATTTTGGAATAATATTTCCTTTAAACAAAAACCTCATGATTTTATTCAATGATGATAAAAGAAGAAATACGTTATCTCTCACAAAAAACTCCAAGTCTTGTTGATGATTTTAAGTATTCATTTTATATTGACTTTTTATAGATTTTATATAATGTTTAATGGTTTAAAACTTTTATATAATCTCTTATATAAGATCATGTCCCATAATATTCATCTATCTAACTTTACCCCAACATGTTGGGGTCTGAAAACATTTCGCATATGGAGCCTCATAATGTTCCATTTGAATTATAGAGTAGAAACTATGGTTTTTTGAGAACTCCACTTAGGGAAGGTGTTGATCAGATTATCATTGGAAATGCTTTGATCAAAATAATAGTATATTGTCTACTGTTTGAATGACTCTCTCTGACTACCATATTTAAAATGGGGATAATCAATATTGAAACTTAGCATTGTATCTAATTATTACTGATGGCTTCTCCAAAAGGATGAGGAAATCCTTGGATCTCAATTAGATATAATAGAGACTGGAATTCCATGTGTTATTTCTACTTATTTTTATATATATCATTGAGAGTCTTTCATGAGATAAATCTTACCTGATAGAAATAAAATACACTGATTTTGTATGGTGATCAACTACCACCTAGATGGAGTTATTTCTTCTTGGTTCATTGGATATCTCTATGATGAAATCTGTGGTTATTTTTTTTCCATTTCCACACCAGAATGGAAAATTATTTTAGCATACCCTTATAATTCAATCGTTCAACCATGAAATGATAGAATATCAATCATCAAGATAATAATTACCCAATCTAACTCTTAATTTTATCCAACCATAAGTTTTTCATTATATCTTTATACATATTAGTGCTTCCTATATCAATAGTAGAGGATGATCTATGTTTATCATACAAAAGTATGCTATTCCATTTTAGTTTTGGTGAGACGCATATCATTATTCTAAACCTTATAACTTCATCTATTTAAATGTTATTCATCTAAATATTCACTACCTTATTTTTATACATCCACATATACTTTTTGGTCCTCCTTGATCCTCTAATCAATGGATGGTTGAGTTGTTATTTAATTCAAGAAGAATAAAGATCCTTTTATTTTTCCCATGCATATTTTTTTTATTTCCAATAATAATTAGATTCCTCTAAATTCTCATCATGGATAGCATTGAAAGATCATTTCTACTAAAATAATATACCACTTTTATTGACTTACTTGGATGGTAATGGATTAAAGAATTATAATCCATGATCATCTATAACAACATTATTTGGTGCATATTGAGATCCTTTTGTGTGAATATATATATTAATGATTTTATGATCCTTATATATGTCATGATTGTACTCATTTTGATTATGAAACCAAATATACATTGAAAATATACTTACGTACAATTTCAGGTCATGCGTTGGGTAGTTCAACTGTTGAGTCTTTTATTGGAAGGATTCATAGGCTATCACTTGGTCATATTTCATGAGTAAAAAACCCAATCTTGTTTTATATACATCACTGTAAATCAAAAATACTTCCCCATTGGTGGGTAATTTTATTATAAATGAAATAATTAGAATTTTATTTAAATATTTAAATCTCTCCTCACATGCATTAGTCCATACATTTATCAATCTCTTCTATGTTAGTTTTTTAGTGATCTTGAAAATTGTGATAATTTTCCCAAAAATATTAGATAGTTCCCAACTAATCAATGGAAACTATGGATCTTAATCACTGATTTTGGTCTAAGACGTCCATCAATTACCTATATTAATGAAGTATCCAAAAATTTACCTTTTTGGTGAAGACATTCCGCATTAATATTACATGATCTATCCAAACCCTTAATTTTCTAAACTTCACATACAAATTTTCCATTAATAAAGTATTCAATGCAAAATTAAAATAATCCTCACTTTAATCCTTACTTCTTATATAGATTAGAATATCTTATATACAAAATGACAAAAAATTATGTAATCAATAAGGAATCTATTCAATAATACTATAAAATAGCTAAATAATTAGTGAATCCAAATGGAATCATTATGAAATCATAGTGATTATACCACATAAAAAAGAATCCATCTGTATATCCTCCTTATTTACATTTACTTGGTAATATAAAAAATGAAGATCTACATTAGAGAAGTATTGTGCTATAAGTAGCTGATTGAACAATTCATCAATCCGTGGTAGTTGATACTTATTCTTTATTTTTATCTCCATGAAATCATAATAATAAATATGGAGTTGTATTGACCCATACTTCTTTATGATGACGAGGGATAGTCAACCTTGTAAAAACGTATTGTTTTTGTGAAATATATTTGTTCAAATAAATTTAATATTTATGATATTATATGTTAAAATAAATATGGATTTTAGTTTTTGTTATAGGAAACAATGATTTTATATTGTGTTATATATAACAATGAGTTTAAATGAAACATTACATAATATTAAAATAATATTTTTTATATAAAAGTTATTACCTAACCATTGAAATTAAGGTTCTGAATAAGATTAATTATATTATAGAAATATATAGTATACATGTGTATATAAAATGAATTCTTTGGTGGAAAATTAATTAGAAATAGAAATAAAAGCTATTTTTAAATAAAGGAGATCTTTTTCTGAAAACAATTTTTATTAAAACAAATAAGTTATACTTTAATAATTAAAAAGACATGGTAAATATTTTTAATGAAATGATTATATTATATATTCATTAAATGTTTTATCATTAATATTATTTATTTTTTAGAAAAAATATAATAATAAACTCAATTTCACAAATAAAAAATATATTTTTTTAAAAAGAAGTTTTTTCAATTTTTATCACAATATTTTAAACATAATTTTTCCATTATTTGGAAATTTATTTTAAAAGATAATTTTAATTTTTAAAACAGTATTTTCAAAATTATCTTATGGTGAATTTTTTAGAATTTTTTGAGAAGGAAGTTTTTTTGATTAATAGTGAAAATACTGATTTTTAATAAGAATTTTCATTTATTTTAATTATTTTAAAAATATAGAAATAGTTTTAATAAGGATTTAAATGAAAATTTAGGTAAATTATATATATTTTAATCTAATTCATGAAATTTTAATTTATTTCATATGGAATTTTGATAATTTATAAGAATTTAATATTTTCTCTTTGAAAACTCGCTTTCTCATCACATTTGTGGGATTGATTTTAAATTAAAAATTTCCACTTCTTTGAATGGAATTTAGAACAATATATTTAATATTTTGAATAATAATAATTCATGTTATCTAATTTGGTCTATTTATTTTTAACCATTATAACACCTCAAAAATCAAAATTAGGGACATTTTATTTGATAACGTGTATGACATGCAACACCAAGCATGTAAGTGAATGTAATATCCCGAAAAATTTATAGTATATTTACTATATTAAAGAAATTATATATAATTTTTATATTTAAAAGCATTTGATATATATTTATCATGAAATATACATAATAATGAGGTTCTTCTATGACTTTCATTACACGCATGACCATGTTTTATCGAACAACAACTTATTATTAAAATATTACTATTTAATATAATAATAAATAACATGGCCATTAAATTATATGTTATGAATATTATTAACTAAATTATTAAAATATATGGTTTAATAAAATATAAAATGTATCCATTGGCTTATACTTAATTATTAATGAATATAATAACCAATGGAATATAAAGGGAATATTTTTATGAAAAACAATTTTAACCTAATAAATTAAATTAATAAAAATTGACGAGTGATATTAGTATAATAAATATAAATGTATTATATATTAATTTTTTTTATTAATCATACAATTTATTTTATAGGTACAAGATATAAACAAACACACTATTACACATAAAATACTAAATTTTTGTTAAAGAATTTTTATCACCTTTTAATGGTGAACCTATTTTAAATCCATTTTTGGAAGTTTTATAGATTATATATCTAAAAAAAATTCATATTTTAAATATAATCACAAAAATTTGGTTAGGGAAAATTTTTGGTCATTCTGTAAGGATTATTTTTTTGTTGAATAATGAAAAATTATGAATTTTAACTCAAAACTAATTTACCAACTAATTGTTTTTATAATAAATTATATTTTTTATTTATCATACAGTTTAATTAGATCATATTTTTATAATTTAATAAAATTTTGGTCATTTAAATAAATGTAACTATGAAATTGATTATAAAAACTCATCAAACTTTTGATCCTTTTTCATTTGAAAACCTTCATTGTCGTCCCATCGGCAGGATTAAATATAAATTTATTTCTGCCACTTTTGTTATTTGAATTTGAAAAATTTATTCCATATTTGGAATCAGAAAAATATATAAATTATAATATGGAAAACATAGTTTTTGACCAAAAATATAAGTGAAAGGAATTAAAATTAATCACAATGATTAATGTAAAATTAATCTTAATAAGGAACTAAACGTTAATCTTATGAGTCAAAATGACCTATAAACTTGTATAAAATCAATTTTTAGTCATATTTCTACCCTATAATACCTCTTAACTAATTTTTTAAATTATTGGAGCCACTTTAAATGTGAAAAATGTAGATGGAATTCCTTTGACAATATATTACAAGAGTGGCACTCCTTCTCCACTATAAAAAGGCCTCATCCTCTCCAACTTCCTCACACCTATCAAGATAGTTTGGATCGACCAAGATCATAAAAAATATATCAATAAAACATCTTCCATGACCCTATAATCCTAGACATGGGGATATATAAATCCATGTAATCCCTTCACCGCAAACCAAAAGGACTTTCCTGATGATGATGTAACATCTTCCCTAATATTTTTAGTTTTATTACACTTATCCAGTGCTTAAAATAATATTATTCCAATATAATATTATAAAAATAGTATAATTAATATAATATGATTTTAGTTTCTATGAATTTTATTTATAATTTAACACACTTCCATGTAATATGTAAGAAACGTATTTTTTATGTGTATGGAAAACTATCACCTCATGAAACGACAATTGTTAATTTTTTTCTTTAACCACCTATGATGGATAAAATTATGAAGAGAAATATATTTATAAATTATATATATGATATTTATTATGAAAACATATATTTATACATTCTTATTTGTGTAAAATCAGTAACATTGTTTGTGAAATTGTTGACTACCGCCCCCTCAAAGTGAGGTGATTTGTCCACAAGATATATGGAATGTATGAGGGATGGTTTTAATTAAAATATTGTTTAAAAAAATATATGATATTAATGACATAATTAAATATTCAAAAAAATAATATATATAATTTTCTTTGTTACCCATTCACATAATTAAAAAGTGATAATGTCATTCGTGGATGTGTCGACTACCACATCCTCAACATGATGTGATAACTTTTACATCACAAGAATTATATATATATAAGTATATATGATTAAATAATATTATTTTTATTATATAATTATCATTCTATAAATATTTATTTTCTTTACCTTCTTTCGGCAATGATTATTGAAAAATGAGAACATTACTCAGGTGTACGTACGACCTAACATCTCCATGATTGTAATGTTGATTCATTTTTCATAACCATATTTAATTTTTTTTATAATGTATTATTGATGAATAAATATAATAATTATTCTGTGATTATAATTTTGTAGAAGGTATATAATTACCCCTCTAGCCATATTTGATCAATAAATGTTTTTTAACATATAATCCAAATTTGGGAAAAACACCCAATGAAAACTTAGTTGTTTAAATAGTTGTATACAACATGGTAATAAATAAAATAAAAGAAAATAAAAACATGAAAAAATGTTATAAAGATAGTAAATAATTATCCTATGTTTTTTCTTCCAGAATATAAAGACCCACGAGACAAATCAGACACCATTTAAGTGATTTTGTATCAATTTACATTGCATTGATACATGTTTGTTGTCATGCACCTAGTTTATTTTATATGGTGTATATAATACCCTTTACCATGTTATATCACGAGTAATTTTATTTTAATGAAACTATATATTTCTTTTAAATTTATTCCTTCATGATGATTATGATTGAAAATATTTAAATGTCATATGGGACGCATTGTAATTCTTAAAGATAATTTTCCTCAATAATAATTTTACTGAACATTCATTTACATTCAAGGAAATTATAAGACCATTGTTCAATAAACACTCTCATTTTTCTCTCCACTTTCTATTCATGAACCTTTCATGTAATATTACCGTTTTCACACTGTTTGGTACTCAAAATGTTTTTATGAAAACCAGACATCATTTATATATTTATAAGGATATCCTATTTTATTCTAAAATTATGTTTTATTAAAATGTTTGAAAAAATGTTTTTCATATTTATTTGGTAAATATAGTTTTACATTTTTATCTTCTACTAATTTTTTCAATGGAATATTCTTATCACTTTCCATGTAAAAAATTTTTCTATCATTTTTACCATGAAAAATGAATGTTCTTTGACGAAATGTAGGGATTTATCTGTCGTCCTTCCTATAAAGCCACATTTTCATGTTTAAAATGTTAATTTCAAAAGAATTTTTTTTGAAATTTATTTTCAAAGAAAACGTTTTTCAAAAAGATTTTCAAAATGAATCATATTTTCCTTAAAAATGTTTTTGATGTTATTCTTTTATTTCATCAATGAAAACAAACTGTTATTTTAAAACAACTCAGAAATGATGTGTTGGTACTATCCTTAATCATAATCCAAATGGTTTATAATTGATTTAACCAACGATAATATTCACATTCAATTCTTGATTACTTTTATTACCCATACTATGGTCATTAGACATTGAATTTTCCCTAAATTATCCATTTCATTTATCATAGATATTAATTTTTACTAAACCATATACCATTTCACATATGATTTATACTTTGATAGTCATTTGATTTTTTCAGGGAAATATTGAAAAACATTTAATCGTTATTCAATATTAATATTTGATAAGGCATATTATTATTTTGACTTTTCTCTACAAGGAATGAATTTGACATCAATGAAGGATAGAGCCCAAACATTATATAGGTTATCGATGAAACAAGAGGTCCTCATGAGACAAATTAAACGATCAATTTAGAATAGTTTAAATTTTCTTATGAAATTTATTGATAGTATATGTTTTCAAATTCCTCAACTATGACATTAATTAAGAAATAACTTAACTCATTTAGTTTTAATTATTATTCATCCATGATAATTTGCATAAAAAAATCTCTGGATATATTTTATTTTTAGTTCGTTGATAAGTGGCATGTGATTCAGTGTCTTACCTTGCCATATTATTTTTCATTTTCAATTTATTTCAATTGAATATATTTTCATATGTTACGTTTCTATATTTGTTATATACTTCCATATTTTTTTTGATTACTAGAAATGTGTGATTAATTATTTACCATTCCATATTTATTATTATTCCCAGGGATTCATTATTAGTTTCACCAAACATACCCTTCCTGAGCATTTGATATCACCCTTATTATGTTTCCATTCCCATGTAATCCAAGAAGTAAGTAATATATAAAAGGATATAAAAAATGTAATGTATTTATTATCCCCAAATTTCTTTTTTAGAAACAAAAATTATATTGTAATTAGTGTATTTATTTGTAATACATGACTCATTTGTGTATTAGGTTTACCAAGACCTCTAAACTCTCGATCCTTTTGGATTTTATTCTTTGAAATCATACCCATGTAATTAATAGGAGAAACCAAATCCTAAATATCTCGGTCTGAGTCGCTACAATGTTATCTAAGAAAGTTTAGTTGAATCCTTGAGATCTATATTTAAGAAATCATATATTGGAGAACATAAAAATAAGGTATAATTTGAGGATATGTATTGAAGAACACCCTATAATTTTTTTATATTAGATATTATGTGGGTGTTCCTAGAAATAAATCCGAATATGCATACTACACGTGGATGTGGTTATGGAACATATGTACCTAGGAGTAACAACTATAAAAAGGTGTGTTTGTCCTGACTCTGTGTAACCTGGTACATGACAACATACCTTATTGTGCACCTGTTTTGAAACTCTGGGGGAATATGCTTAGGATAATTAGTATTTTCTTTAAAAACCATTATAACGTATTTTAATATACAATTACAAAGAATAAACTAGGAAAACTCTAAGGTATTTTATATTTAATATAATCTGTCAGGATTATGAAATCATATAGACAATATTAAGGATAACCCCTAGACCAAGGAAGGACCTATTTAGAAATAAAATAGATGAGGTATTTTTGTATTAGAGTTTCATTTGAAAACCTAAGTTAAAAGGATATTTAGTGATTAACCTTATATAATGTATTTAAAGAAAATTTATTTTGTAAATTATAAAAATATGGTTTTAGAAAAAGAAAAACTGTATTCCTGGTTAAAACCAATGAAATTCGTAAAGGACATGGGTCTTGAGCCCATGACCAAAGGACAAGAGGGGTTTTACAGCAGCCACTGACCTACACAATTCCCTTGTTAATATGTCATAATTTTTAGTTAAAAAATTTGATGAATATATTTTGATGAAGAACATATAATATTTTACTAGGCTTAGAGATTATTTCACTTACCATATTAGTTTTGAATAATCTTTCGAGACAAATATTTAGATACACTACTATTTTATGGGCCTTTAGATCCCATAATAATGTATTTTAATTATCTATGCATCAAAATTAATTATTGAACGAATTGTAAAATTTATCTAAGAAAAAATAATTGTGGATTTATATTTATATATATATCAATTATGTATACCTAGGTAGTAAAATAATTCCTCACAATTTGTAAAAGTATATTTAATAAAATGTTGTCATAATACTTGAATTTTTATTGAACCAATGACCTTCTTAATCATCACATAATTATGTATTTGAGGCCCTAAACTATCTATGGATCATTAAATTATTTGTGATTGATTAAATGATCCACTCTTTAAAAAATATTTACTCTTTTCCTCCATTTACGTTTCTCTACTTTCTAGTAAATTTCTCCTACTTAGATAATTAGTTACATGTTAGTCCAGATGACCTTTTTAACTCAAATTATCTATTTTCAAGAGTATATTTAATAAACTCTTTTCATGATGTAAGATTTTAAACTTTGGAAATATAAACAAATTTATCACAAAGATCGAGTTTAAATTGCGTGTATGAAATTTATTTATGGTGGGGAGAATGTAATGCTCTGAAAATCTAAGGTAGGAACATCGTATTTGATATCATGTATGATGGAGAACACCAAGTGCATAAGTGAATATAATATCCCAATAGTTTATAATATATTTAATACTTTAATGAAATTCAATATAATTTCTTGATTTCAATTCACATGATATTGAGTTATCATGTGACATACGCAACAATGAGTATCTCCAATTGCTTATGTTACATGCAAGACCAAGTTTTATTGAACAATAAGATATTATTAAAATATTATTATTTAATATAATAAGACTTAAAATAGACATTAAATTAGAAGTTATGAATAGTATTAAACAACTTATGAATATATTAGGTTTTAAAAATTATAAAATGAATTAATATTCCAAAAAATAATTATAAATGAATATAAGAACCAATTGAATATAAAAATAAATATTTTTATAGAAAACATTTTTTTGATCAGAAAGTTATTTTAACCTAATAAATTAAATTAATGATAATTAATAAATTATATTAATTTAATCTATTTATATATTATATATTCAATAAAATTTTTTGTATAATCATCCAATAGATTTTATAGTCACAAGATAGGAACACACCAAATATTACGCATAAAATACTATATTTTATTAAGGAATTTTTACCGTATCTTAATAGAGAACCTATTTTAAATCAAAATTTTGGAAGTTTTATAGCTTATATATGTAAAAATAAATTTCTTTTTTGAAAGAGAAACAAATTTTTTTGGTTATTTTAATTTTTTGGTATTTTTCTATGATGTTCGTTTTTTTGATGAATAATGAAAAATAGCGAATTTGAACTCCAAAACGATTTTTCATATCATTTATTTATAAGGATAAATTATATTTTTATTTATTTTAATGATTAATTAGATCATATCTGTATCAATTATTTCAATTTATTCAATTTTAATCATTTTAAATTAGAAATTTAATATATAAACGTAGCAATCTTTGGAATGTTTTTACTTTAAAAACGTGTATTTTTATCTCGCTTGCAGGATTAAATTTACATTAATTTATGACACTTATATGATTTTCAATTGGAAAAACGGATTACATATTTGGAATAAAAATATTGTAAAATGTTTAATATGTTCCACATAGTTTTTCACTAAAAAAATTAGCGAAATTAATTAAAATTAATTACAATGATTATAATAAAATTAAGTAAAGTAAGGGTCTAAACATTAATCTTAAGATTTAAAATAACCTTGAAACTTTTCTCAAATAAATTATATTGCCATATTTATACATTATAATCCATTTTATATAATTGGATTCATTATTAGAACTAATTTCATTGTGATAAAAATTTATGGAATTATTTTTTCAAAATATTACATGAGTGTCACCCCTCCTCCATTATAAAAAGGCTTTCATCCCTCCCACTTCCTCAAACATCTCAAGCCACTATAGATCAACCATGATCATAAAAAATATATCCTAAATATACCTCCCCTCATCTTATAAGACTAATTTTGGGAAGAGATAAATCCAAAGAATCAATTTGGTGCAAACCAAAATGAGTTACCCGATTAAGAGGTAACATCTTTCCCTATGGTTTTTAGTTTTATTTTCATCATTCATTCCCAAAAAATATTACTATTCAAGGATTATATAAAAAAATTAGTATACTCAATATATTATAATCCTTTATTTTTATTTTTTATACCAATACATCCACACACTTCCAACTAATTGGTAATGAACTTATTGTTTATATGTACAGTGAACAACCGCCTCACGAAACGATGATTGTTCATTTTTCATTTATAACATATCCTGATGAAATTATGATGGAGAATATATTTATACATGATTAATATGATATATTTTATTATTTATGATTCTATAATTATTTTACAGTATGTAACTTTATAATTTTCTTTGGCGAAAAAATGATAACAACATTTGTATAAGTGTAGACTACATCCCCCTTAAAGAAATGTGATTCAGTCACACGATATATGGAATATTTAAAGGAATATTTAAATTTAATATATCTGAAATAAATAAAATATATATAATATTCATTAAAAAATCCCATTTTTGGAATATAATATATATCATTTTCATTATTACTCATTCACGCACTTAAAAAGATATAATGTCGTTCGTGGATGTGTGGACTTCCACCTCTTCGATGTGATACAATTCCTTTTATATACAATTAATTCTACATATAAGAATATATGATTAAAAATATGGAATTTTTTAAATAATTATCATTATGGAATGATTTAAGTTACTTACCATATTTACAAAATGATCACTGAAAAATGGGAACGTCACTCATGTGCAGGTATGACCAACCATCTGCACGATTGTAACGTTGGATCAATTTTTATACCCATATTTAATGATTTGTTATAAATGTATAATTTATGAATAATGAAAATAATTATTTAATGATTATTATTCTATATATGTTATATAATGACCCCTTGGACCATAGTTTACCACTAAACGATCTTTTTGACACATAACATGAATTTCATCAAAACACCAAAAAAAGAATTGTGTAAGTAGTTGTGTACAACATTTTAATAAGAGAATTAAAATAAATTATAAACATGAAATTTTTTCTAAATCAAGTAAATACTTAACATAATTTTTTTATTTGGGAATATAAAGACACACAAGACAAGTCGGAGACATGGTATGTGATCTTGTCCCATTTTACGTTCCATTGAGAATTGTTTGTTTTTAGAAACCTGGTGTATTTTATATAGTGTATATACATTTATTTTACATGTTATATCATGAATATATTTATTATCATGGTACTATAAGTTTCATTTAATTTTATTCCTTCATGGGGATTATGATTTTAAATGTTTCAAAGTGGTATGGGACAATTTGTAATGTTAAAATACTATTTTCCTCAAGAATAATTTTGCTGATAATAAATTTCCATTAAATGAACATATAATACCATTGTCCAATAAACCCTCTAATTTTCCTCTACCCTAGTTATTCAGGACCTTTTTCAAGTAATAGTAAATGTTTTATACTCTTTGATACTCAAAAAATTTAAGAAAATATTTTTAGGAAAGATCGACTTCATTTATCTCATTAGTTAGAGAAAATGTTTTCTTCTTAAAACCATGTTTTATTAAAATGTTTTCAAAAAGGTTTTTAAAAATTATTTGGAAATAAATTTTTTACCCATTTTGTCTTTTACTAATGTTTTCAATGGAATATTCACATTTTTTTACAAGGAATTTTTAAAACCTTTCTTCAATGCAAAAAGAATTTTCCTTTCAGGAATGTACGGATTTACCCACCATCATTCATACAAAGATTCCTTCAAATATTTAAATGATTAATTTTTTTAAAAAATGTTTCTAAAAAAATTTCAATGATTTTTTTTCAATTTTTTTAAAAAAAGTAAATGTCCCTCAATAATGTTTTTGAAGTTCTATTCTATTTCATCTACATGAATAACCCTTTATTTTACTCCAATTGGGAAATGTTGTGTTGATACAATCCCTAATCATTCTTAAGATGATTTATAAGTTATTTTTCTAAAGAATGTATTCAAATTATCTTCCTTGATTACTTGTAGTCCCCTTTAAATATACAATCTTTTATAATCATTAAACATGGAATTTCCCCTAAATTATTTATTTCATTTATCATGGATATTACTATTGCCTAAATTGTATACCATTTTACAAATAGTGTCATATTTGATAGTTATTTGATTAATTATGGAAATATTGATAATTGTTTGTTATTTATTCTATATCAATATTTGATTATACATATTATTTATTTCTATATTTAAATATAAGGAATGCTTTGGACAAGCAATGATAGGTGGAGATAAAACTTTATATATCTCCTCGATGTATCCAAAGGTTCTCATGAGACAAATTAGTTACAAAAATTATAATAGTTAAAACTATCTTGTGAAAGGTCTTAATGGTATAGGAATTTATGTCCCTCAGATATTACAATAAGTAAGAAAGTATTTTCCTTATTTAGTTTCAATTATTATTCATCCATGATATTTTTCATCAACATATGTATGGTTAAATTTCATTTTAATATCATTGATATGTGGAATGTGTTTCATTATCTTAACTTCCCATATTTATTTTTCATTATAAAATTATTTGAAAGTAATGTATTTTCATATATTTCCTTTCCATATTTTTACATACTTCTTTTCAGTTTATTGATTACATGGAAAATATGATCTCTTATTTACTTTTCCGTATTTATTATTCTCATTGATTAATTATTGGTTCTTCTATTCCTACCCTTACTGATCATTTTATATCATCCTTATTATGTTTCTGTGCCCCAAGAATCCAATACGTAAGAAATACATGCAGTGATATACTAAATGGAATAGAGTTATTACCTTGGAATTTATTTATTTAGAAAAAAATTATGTTGTAATTAGTTTATTAATTTGTAATACAAGACTCATTTATCTATCTAGTTTACCATGACTAATAAACTCTATATCCTTTGAGATTTGATTACTTGTAATCATACCAATGTAATTGATAGCAGACACCATATCTTGTAAATTTAGGGTTGGGTCTCTATAACCATAATTAATAGTAAAAATTTTGAAAATAGAAAATCATATTTACTATGGTTAAGGTAAATATGAGTTTAAAGTTGGGTTAAAATAAAATAATAAGGTTTAAAAATGACCCAAATCATGAAAATAAACCATTTTATGGAATTATTTTAACCATATATCATATAGTTTCTATAAGGTCTATTTTGGAGGCTTTTGGAATGTAAAAAATATTGGAAAACCTTTTTATTTTTATAAATTATAAGTGTGCCAGTCACCTCACTTATAAAATTCCACCCACTTTCCTATCATATTCACATCTTTAAAACCCATTGGTTATGCTAATAACATTCCAAATAGATTCTTTACTTCCATTCTATAATAAGAGAAGTATTGTTTTCTTCATAAATCCATCTTAGAAAGGTTTTTGTTGAAAATGTTATGAGGATACTCTAAGAAGAGGCAATGTTCATCAGTGCACATTTTTAAATAATTTCTTCCTCAAAGTCCTTCCATTATTATAAAAACATGATGAAAAAACAAAAAATATATTCCATATAATTATATTTTTTTATGGTTTGATAATTATATACAACTATATACACTTCCATAAAATGGATAAGGAAATCCCCATTTGTGTGTTTGGGGTGTTACCACCTTGCAAACCGATTTAATTCATGTTTTCATTACCACTTCTCATGGATGGATATAATGGTAGATTTATTATTTATATATATTAATTTGGATATTATGTTTCTTATGTAATCATGATATCACATTTTCATTGTTACTTTCCATTCTATGAGAATACAAAAATGTTGTTCATGTGTACAATAGGTTACTGCCTCATGATGTGATATGATTCATTCAACAAAAATACAATATAGGGAAGGTCATATGGATACATTTAAATAAAAATATGGGAAATATATGAAATATTTTTTTTTATGAAATGGAAATATATTATTTACCTTCATTTCTTTTAATCCATCAAGTTGACGGAAAAAACGTCTCTGTGTATGTATATATACTAAATATATATGATATTTATTTCATGTTTAAAATTCAAGAGATTATAGAACCATGATTGAAGTAATATGTCCAAAAAATTATAAATTAAAACACACATGAAAAATATACTAGTTACTACCCAAAATGTGACTTTAACATGTGATTGTTAATAAATGGGTAATAAAATTTCATTCCTAAAACATATATAGTCTGACTTATATGATTATGTTTATAGACCAGTTTTTAATAAAAATATATTTATTATACAGCAGGTTTGAATAAGTACATAGGATGTTTAGATGTTCAATAAGGGATTATTAGTCTCTCTTTTTTTTGTGAGAGACATGAAAATCACAACTCGTTTCTTTTTTATGGTGTATATACTTCTCATTTTACATGTTATATAATCAATATCCTTATTTTAATGGTATTTAAATTTTAACTTGATGTTATTATTTATTGGGGCCTACAATTGAAATGATTAAAAAATTCAAAAGGGATTTTTGTCTTACATTTATTTTCTATAAGACCCAATCCATATTCACCACATATTTATTTTGTGTGGTGTGTATAAATACCGTGAATGTATTTTATTACTTTTATACTTAATATTATGAGCATTTACACATCTATTTTAGGAACACTACTTTGTGGGATTTATGGTTCAAAAGTTACTGAAGCAGTAAGATATTTCCAGTTTCAAATTCCCTTATTGGAGACCTAAGTTATGTTATACACCAATATTCTTCTATGAGGTATATATATTATCACCATGACATTTCATATCATAAATATACTTATTTTCATGATATTATAAGTTTAATATAATTTTATTGTATCATATGTTCTATGATTCAATGTGAACAAAGTGGTAAACGTTTCATGTTATAATCTAATCATTTATAAGGATTGATTATGATTATTTTTCAAATTTTAGAATATTATGATATATCTCTCATCATAGTCATGAATTTTATTCTCCTATGGTTATTTTATTAGAGTACATTTTCTCTATTGATTTTACTCTCTTTATATAGTCAATAGTTAAAAGAACAATTTTAAGAAAAATCAACTTTATTTCTCTCTTCAAATGAACAACTTTTTCTTCTGATACCATTTTTTCTAAAAATATTAACAAAAATGTTTTTATATTCTTCCAACTGATTTATTATATAAAATTATATTTTTTTTCTTGTTCAAAAATATTTTGAAATGAATATTCATATCATTTTCCAAAAAATTCTTATTTTCCTTTTATTGAAAATGTTAAGGGAATATTTGTTTTAACATGTATAACATTAAAAAAAATTTCCACCATCATAACCAATAGTTTATTTGAATATTACTCTATATGTTTTCAAGGTTATTTTCAATGACAATTATTTTCAAAAATAATTATATTATATTATTTTAACGAGGAAAATGATATTTTACTGAAGAAATGTTTTAAATTATATTTAAAGATTCATTTATGAGTTTTAAAAGTTAGTTTCAATGAAATATATATATATATATATATATAATATTTTATGATTTTTTTATAAAAGATTATTTTCAATGAAAAGTTATTTTCCTTAATAAACATTCAAAGTGATTTTTTTCATAATAATTTTCCATATATGATGAAATACTTTGATGTTACTTATGTTTTATTGGATATATGATCCAAGGATACCATTCTTATTCTTTCTCTGAATAGATTATGTTTTGGGTGAAATGATGCTTATGAAATCCATTTATATTCCATGGGCTATATCATGATAAAATAATTATGAAACTTGCTTTTTTCAAATAGTTAAGCTTTTGTGGAAATGATAAAATGATTATGAATGCAATTTATTTTCATGGGTTTTAATATGATGAATGTTTTTATAATTCTATAGAACAGGTATATATGATTTTCATAATGTGATTTGTGGGACCTATATATCCCTCCAGTGCGCCGAAAAAGGATTAATGTTATATAAGCTCAAAGGGTTCATTGGATGTTACCAAAATTTTGAAAGAGGTTTTAACACCATAATTATTTACGTATGAATTTAATATAGAATGTAATACTCACAATACTGAGTCTCTGTGAAACAACACTTTGTTATTATAACTATTTAAACAATATAGTTATGAACTAGCCATTAAACATTGTAATAATAATAATAATTAGTACTATTAAATTTTATTTATAATGGTTCCCTGTTAATAAAGAAAATCAATAAATAAATATATAATTTTTGGTAAAATAAAAAAACATTTTTTCAAAATTAACATAGGGTGAATTTTTTGTTTTTTCTAAGAAGTTTCATTTTTTATGAATAGAGAAAAATACTAAATTTTAGTTAAAATATATATTTTTTGTTAAAATATTTATTATCCATTAAATTGATTTTTATATTCATAATAGATCAATAATACATACATTAATAAAATATAGATCATTGAAATTATTTTTTGAAATTAGATATAAGTACTATTAAGCTTTGGAACATTCCTTTTTACCTACTTTCTCACCACACCTACTGGATTAGAATTCAATGTAATTTTTCTACTTCTTTTTATTGAATTTAAAAAAACAGACATACAATGTTTTGATCAGAAAGATATTTAGTGTCTGATAGGATCAACTTATTTTTTTGGGGAATAGTAACACGACCCTTTGGAATAGTAATGCCACACTTATGAATAATAATATGTCCAAATTAATAGAATCTTCACCCATAAATGTAAAAATAAATTTATTTAATCTTATAAATGAAGGTATGATATAATTATATAATATTATAAGTAAGATAAATTAAAAAATTAATAATTTTGTGTTGGTATGTTTAAAATTCATAAATATTTAATTACATGTTTAAAATTAATGAAATTATTTAATATAAAATTTATTTTCTTAGAAATTATTCATAAATTAATATTTTATTTTCTTATGTTTTTAGGATAATTTTATTAGACCTTATTTAATTCTTGAAATTGTTATAAAATCAATTATGATAATAAAATTGTTATTTTTTCAGATAAATGATTATTTTATTTAAAAATAAAATTTATCATATATAGAAAATTATTTTCAAAAAATGTATTCCATTTTATAATTATACATGTGAAAAAAAATTATTAGGGTGAATTTTTGTGTTTTTTTACAAAATCATGATTTTTTTGGTGAATAATAAAATATGATAATTTATGATAAATGCTAAATACTTTAATCATTGAGTCATAGATGTTGTATGGATTATGTAAACCCATAATTTAGAACTATAATTCCTTATTATAATATATTTGGGGACAATTCTCAAAATATTCATATTCTTGAGCCAAAATAATAAGAAAATAAATAAAATATTCAAAAAAACACCCCTTTCCTTCAATATAAATACAACCCCTTCTCCTCACACCTTCCAAGTTTTGAGCCTTGAAAAATTTATAACTAATAATCTTACCAATAATATTACCCATGCCCATGATCTCTTGGTATTATCAAAATACCAAAACCAATCCCCTTAAAAGGTTCTCAAGAAAGATAATTCCGGAGATAAATATCCTATTTCTTTTCTTTTAGCTTATTTTAAATTTATTTTATTTTATTATTATTCCCCCACCTACCCTATCCAAAGAGACTATATAAATCCCTTATCATTTATATTATGTAATTATATGATGATAATGCAATAATATATCATAAATAACCTTCTCCACTCCCTTTTATTCTTATAATGGAAACATCGTTCGTGAGGGGTTGTTTTATCAACATCAACGATGACAAATTTTCATTTCACTTCAATGTATTCATGGTTATTAATAAAAAAAATTAATGGTGGAAATAAATTTCAAAATTTATATTAAAACACATTTTAATTCCTTTATGAATAATATTTACATAATACTAATTGATATAACAAAACAAGTTCATTGTGATTTGAAACCCCGAAAATTAATCTGAACGACTATCATTAACATGTTATCCAATTCTTCATCCTCATATATGGGAATAAAATAATATATAAAACCAATTAAAATTATTTTTTTTAATTTTATAGGATTATAATTTTTGATAATGATACCCATTTTACATAAATTTCATTACTTATAAACAAGCGAACTGATCAGGAAATCAAAGAAAAGAATACTCACGAATGATGAAACTAAACACTATAACTCATCAATAAGGCTATAAGAAAACTTGATAAAACTATAACAAAAAAAATTAATATATAAAATGTTATGAATCAATAAATTTATTTATTTAATTTTATTATCTAGGACATTAAGGTCAAGTGTAGAACACATTCAGACACAAGGTAAGGGTTTTCTAATCTCAGATCAATTTTCACGAGATATTCCTTATTCACCACTATTTCTAATGTATGGTGTACGTATACATACCATTGATGTATCATATCATTAATATATTTATTTTATTGAAATACATATATCATTTTATGATTATTAATTTTTGGGCATATGATTTGATTGATTACAAGTGGTAAGGTATTCTACCTGAACCCCCATTTTTTATTCGGGTTACTCTTTCTCTATCATTACTCAAAATTAATGATGATTTATTTTTGAATATTTATATTAAATTATATTTATATGTCCCAATAACATATATCCAGATCATATAATCCTTCATTTATTGGGATATACATGTTTTAAAAAGGTTCTATGCTCAATTTTTCCCGACAAACAATCCTGATTCAATGGAAATTCTTGATTTCATGACTGTTTTAACGTGCACTAAAAAATGTCATAATGCAGCATTATTTTTTTATAAAATCACAAATTTTATCATTAATAACTATTCTATTCCATTTATGGTTTTATAAAAACAAATATTTCTTTCCTAATTAAAATTCCATTAATATTTTCTTTAAAACACTCTAAAATGTTTTATTTCTATAGTTTCCTAAAAAAATTATCTACATTATCTCACATCATTGGGGCATCATTTACACCTAAAATATAATTTAAATCTACTTTAATTTTCTTTTATAGGATATAATTTTTTTCTATATGATTTTATGAAAAATAGAAATGGTTTACAAAACAACTCTTTATTTTAAAGTACAAAGGGTTTTCTCATGTCACTTTTACTTATATGACATATATTACTTATTTAGAACGTATTCATTGTTTTTGTGTTGTATGTACGGTCAAATGATATATTATATCATGAATCTTATTATTATAATTAAATTCTATGTTTAATTTAATGATTCCTTCATTTGGATTATGATTTTAATGTTTCAATGTGATATGGGATACATTGGAATGTTAAAATATTATTTTCCTCTTGAATTTTTCAATGGTATCTTCACCTACGTAAAATTCCCTTATTGAATCTTATAATTAATTGAGGTTTATCTATTCTGATACTATCTACAAATTTTTTTTTGAAGGGATTATGATTATTTTGACTGTGGATGTGCTATTTGATAATATTCATGGTTTAGGGTTAATGTATTTACATTTCATATAATAATTTTTCAATACAAATGTTTATGTTATTTTTGTTTCTCCCTTTTTATATAAAGAATGTATCAGAATTTGTAAGGGAAAAGTGAGACCCGTTATAGCCCCTTGATTCTTCAGTAGGTATAATGAGAAAAACTATACAATTTTTTAACCCATTATGTATGGAGTATAGGATAATACCATGACGAAATGTTTATAATGTCCAACATTAAGGAATTATGTCATCATAAAACTAGTAATTGATAGTCCATGAGATTATTTGACTAGTAAAATATCCATTGTTATATTTTATTATGAAATTATTTAATCAGGTTTTATTCCTTCGATATTATGCTTAAAATTATGTTTTAATGGAATCTGTACTTTAAGTTATTCACCACGCATTACTTCTTATGCTTCCGTTATATTACATACCCTTACTCAGCATCTGATATCACCCCTATATTATTTTTCATTACTGTCTATGCTTCAAATATATATATTAATAATGAATTTTATAAATAATCTAAGAGTTTATGAGTGTTTCCAATGGAGTTAAAATGTTGTTTATAATTCATGTTATAATCTAAAGTTCATGTATGTAATCTGGCTTCAAAAACAACAAAAATTATTTATCCTTTGGGATTCATGTCAGGCACCTATGCCAATATATTAATAAGGCCCTGACTCTAGGATAATGGGGTTGGATTCTTTACAGTTTATATCTAAGTAATCTTATTAGAGACTTTGGATACTAAATTTATAAAACAAACATTAGGAAACATATCCCTAAGATAGTGTCTTAGTATAAAGATATAAGAGCAACCTAGAATATTTTTTATGGTTGAGATGTTGTTGATCATCCAAGAAATACATCCCTATTTGGATACTAGAAGTGGAGTTAGTTTTGTTATAGTTGTACGTAAGGGTAAAAACTATGACAAGGTGTCTCGGGCCTAACTTGTGGTAACCTCATACACAACAATGAGACATACTGCAAACTGGGTTTGACACTCCCATAGGGTATGCTTAGGATAATTCACATTTTATTTACACACCATTATTAATTATTTGAATAAATAATGAAAATAAAAAATCTAGGTTAAACATAAGCTTTTTTTGGTTGAAAATAAGGTGCCATGATATTTTATAAAATATTATACATTTTTGAACTACTACTATAATTACTAACACTATGATTTATTGTTTTAGTCAATGGATTGAAGCTAAAAAATCATGTTAACATTGAACATGATGGAAAAGGATGTGGGGATGAGAATCCAAATTGAATATTGATTGGAGTGAAATATATAATTTTCCTTCCTTATCAGTTTCAATAAAATATCAATAACAACATATACCATAAAAACTCTTGATCCCACCAATGAAGAGAAAAATAGAGTTTCTAAAGATATCCAATGGTAGAGACTATGGATAAAATAAGGATTGATTTCCATCATGTAAGAAATATGGAAGGAGACAACTAGGAAAGTGTCTCAAATGAATTGATAAATGATTTATGCGTGGGAAATAAGGATATAATGGAAAGAATTGGTGAGGAAAATGGAGATTAAAATCAAATGAAATAAAATTGATCCAAATAATCCATTAGTTGTTATTTCCCTTAAATGTAGGGGAACTGGGAATTACGTGAGTTAAAAACCTATTCTATATAATAACCTATAGATGAAAGAAGAACCTATATGTAAATAAATATGAAATGTAACTATGAATTGAGGATTTAGTGAAAATCCTAGTAAAAATAATGTTTAGTGATTATCCTTATTTCAAGAAAAATAATCATATTTATTTTGGAAGTAATATGGTTTTAGAAAATGGACATCCCAAATTTTGGGTGACAACCCATAACGTGCGGTAAGGCCTCAAGGTTTGAACCCCCAACCTAAGGGAAATAAGGGTGTAGTTCATACCACTAGTCTACAAGACGTCCAAGTTATCGTGATTTTTTTGGGTAAAGAATCTAATGGAAAAATGTTATTTTGTTTTTAGTTACATTTTTTATTAAATAGATAACATTAGGATTGAAAACAAATTTGGTGATTAAGTAATTAATGTTATTTATAAATATTTTCTCTATTTTTGGAATACTATATGATTTTCTAAATAGAATATTTTGAGGAATAAATATTGAAGGGAATTTTGGTGTCAAATTTGATTTATTGTGTAATTATGGTGATCCATGTTATTTATTTAAATGAATATAATATATTTGAGATTATGTGATAGAAGAAATTAATTTTTGGTATAAGAAATTATGATTTATCTATTTCATTTGGAAGGCTATATGAAACAAATACTTTTTATTTTGGGGTCATAGTCTAGAATATTTATTGAGGAATGATAGTAATTTCCAAAATGATATATATTGAACAATGAGTTTTACCTTTTAATTTTGAAGATTATTGTTTTTTCATCATATAAGGGTTTATTATTTTTTTAGAAAATTATCTTATGTTATCCTAGCCATTTTATATTTGGTTTATGTATAAAGACAAGTGGAATTAATATTTATACATTTGTGGGATTTTTGATCTATAGTAGTTTCTTTGAATTCTTTATACATGAAAAATTCTTAATGAATATTCAATTCTAGGTATAAGGAATGAATTGAAAATAGATGAAAGCACAACTAAAGGATGATATTATTATTATGACATGAAAATTAATAAAGTACATTTAATTTCTCATGTTCTTATATCGATAGTAAATGAATCCAAAAACTCTAGAAGAATGATTTTGAAACAAAAACCTTATCTGTTAACTTTCCTTCCTAACAGATTAGTTGTCTTTTAACCAATCATAAAATTTATGGTTTTTTGATGATTAACATTCTAATTTCAATGTACTCAATCATTCTCCAACAGAACATTATGGTTATATTTTTATTTCTTATCCATGTTTTCACTTCCTAATAATATACTTATATTTAAAATCTTGATATTGTGGTGAGCTTTACAATTTGGATTTCCATCTTTTAAGAGGATATTTTATTTTTCCTATTTCTGATGTGGGTTTCCTACAAGGAAATTTTCATGTATAAACCATTATCTTTCGAAGTAAAATTTTAAATTGTGTGCAAGAAATTTTATTAAAGAATAAAATAATGTAACACCCCATGGATATAAAAATAAATTTAATATATAATATAATGCACTCAACTCTAATTCTCTAAAAAATACCACTTTGTCAATAATATTATATAAACAAGATATTTATATCTTATCCATTAAAAATAGTAATATTAATCGTAATAACTAATATTAAATGTTATTTATAATGGTTTCACATAAAATAAATCATATTTATAATGATATATATAATTTTTTTTAAATTTTAAAAAATCATTGTTCATAATTAACCTAGGGGTATTTTTTGTATATTAATGTGAAGTTTTATATTTTTGATGAATACTGAAAAATTCTGCGTTTTAGTTAAAAACTATGTTTTTGATTTAATTAATTATTATACTTTACATTGATTTTTAATATCTTAATATATCAATTATAAATATATAAATCCAATGTAGATCATTAGAATCATTTTTCGAGCCTAAATATAGACATATTAAACTATTGAATGTTCTTTTTTACCCGCCTTCTCGCCACACCTATGAGATAAGAACTAAACATAATATTTCCACTTATTTGAATTGAATTTTGAAAAAGTATATAAAATGTTCTGATCTGTATGATATTTAGTGTCTGATAAGATCAACTTAATTTTTAGTGAATAATAACTTGAGACTTTGGAATAGTAATGTTACCCTTATGAATAAAAATATGACCAAATGAATACCAACCTCACCCATGAAAGTATAAATAAAATATAAGAATATTATAAATGATGGTATTATATAATTATATTATATTATAATTAAGTTAATGTTTTAAAAAATTAATAACTATGTGTTGGTATTTTTGGAAGTCATAAATATATAATTACAAGTTTATAATTAATAAAATTATTTAAAACAATTTTTTTTCATAAAATTAATTCATAAATTAATATTTTGTTGTCCAATTATGTTTTGGATAATTTTATGATACATTAGTTAATTTTTGAAAGTGTCATAAAAGAGGTTATAATATTAAAATTGGTATTTATTGAATAAATGATAAATTTATTGAAAAGTTAAATTTATCATATTTAGGAAATTATTTTGAAAAAATGGATTCCATTTTTGAATTCTACATGTCTAAAATTAGCTATGAATAATTTTTTGGATTTTTATAAAATACTTGAATTTTGTGTGAATAGTAAAAAAATAATTTATAATAAATGCTAAATACTTGAATTATAGAGTCATAGATAATTTATGTATGATTAAAGCCCATGATATCAAAATATACTTAATTATTTTAATATATTTGTGATATTACTAAAACCATTCACAGTCTTGAGAAAATATAATAAAAAATGAATAAAATACCGCCCCTTCTCCTCACACCTTCCATGTTTGAGAGTTCTAATATTTTTACCCAATATACTTCCCAAGAATCCTCCTCACATCCATGATCTCTTGGTATCATAATAAGACCAAAACTAATCCCCTTGAAGAGGTTCTCAAGAAGGAGAATTCAAGAGTTAAACATCCTCTTTCTTTTCTTTTATCTTTTTTTTAAAATTTCATTTATTTTTTTATTCTTATATCACCTCTAATGTACAAAGAGGAATGATATCTATATTATCTTTTATATACTATAATTATATCATGTTAATGGAATAAATCATTATAAATCCCCTTATCCTCTCTCTTTTATTCCAAAATTATAAATTTCGTTCGTGAGGTGTAGTTTTATCACCTTTAAGGTAGAAAAATTTTCATTTTCCTTTGGCATCGTCAAGAATGTTCACTAAACCATTATAATGGATAATATATATTTTAAAATATATATCACAAACCTTTTTATTTTCTTTTATATTTAACATATTTATATAAAACTAAATTATAAAACAAAATGAGTTCATTGGGATATAAACCCGCTAAAATTAATCAAAACAATTATCGTTAGCATGTTATCCAATGATTCAACCTCATATCCCTGAATAAAAAAATATTAATATCAAGTACAATTATTTATGTTCATTAATTTAATATAAATAATGTTATGTATATTTATACTCATTTTAAATAAATTTCATTACTTCTAAAGAAGCGAACTGATGATGAAAATCCAGAAAACAAATTATCTCGAATGATGAAATTAAACTCTATAATCTATAAATAAGTCCATATTTAATCGCATTAAAAATTTCATGAATAAAATAAATAAATATAAATGGTCATAAATCAATTAATTAATTATGAATTTTGATTGTCCATGAAATTATGGTCAAGTTCAGAACACATTCAGACATAAGGTAAGAGTTTTCTCATCTCATATCCAATTTTTTTAGATATTCCTTATTTAAAACAATTTCTTGTGTACGGTGTATGTATAATTCCTATTGATGTATCATATCATGAATATATTTACTTTAATGGTATTAAATTTACCATTTTATTATTATGAAATTTGGGACATAAGATTTGATTGATTACAAGTGGTAATGGATTCTACCCGAAACCTTGTTTTCCCTTCGAGTTACTATTTCAACAATGGAAGTTGACATGAATCTATTAACACAAATTCAATGTTTCATTATTTTTTTATATTTATTATTAATTGTTTATTTATCTTACATACACATATATCTATATTATATCATACTTTTTTATGGATATATACATTTTTAATAGGTTCGCCTCTCAATTCTCCCGCATAAACTAACCATGTTCAAGGGAACTTCCTAATTTCTTATCCATTTTCAAGCGCACTGAATATTTTTAAGCCTCCATTATATTAATAAATTCACTAATTTTATCATGAAAAAATATTTTGGATATTTTATGGTTTAATGATAACAAACATACCTTTTTTCTTTAAAATATCATTAAACTTTTCCATAAACCATACTAAAATAATTTATTTCTAAAGTTTATTAAAAATTGTTTTTACATGATTTCACTTCAGTGGGACATAATTTATGTGTTGACATTAATTTAAATGTAATTAACTTTTATTTTATGTAATATACATGTTTACAATATTATTTTATGAAAAAAAAATTATTTTCCAAAAGAACTCATCATTTCTGAATAAAAAGGGTTTTCACATATTACTTTTACTTCTATGAGTTATATGCCTTGTTCAACCCTTATTACTTGTATGTTTGGTATATTTAATTACCTTTTATATATCATATCACAAATATGGTTATTCTCATTAAATTCTATGTTTCATACAATAATTCCTTCATTTGGAATATGATTTAATTGTTTCAAAGTGATATAGGACACATTTGAATGTTTAAATATTATTTTCCCTAAGAATTTTTCAACGGTATCTTAATATATGTAAACTTCCATTGTTGTATCTTGTACCTAATTGAGGTTTATATCTTATGATACCTTGTACCATATGTTTATTAAGGGTTTATCATCAGTTTGATTGTGGTGTGCTATTTGATACCATTCATGATTTATTGTTAAAGTATTCACATTTATTGTTCTAGTTTTTCAATATGAATGTTTATGTTGTTAATGTTTCACTTTTTTCATATGAGGAATGTATTGGAATTATTATGTGATGGGAATTGGCCTCTATGACACCTCGATGCATCATTAGGTCTCACGAGATAGGTTATACTGAATTTTTACCAATTATATATGGTATCATGGTTGATGCCTTGACAATATGTTTATGATATCCAATACTATGAATTCCATTTCATGAAAATAGTAATTGATAGTCCATGGGACTATTCTACTATTATAATATACTTGGTTATGTTTTATTATGGAATTAATTAATCTTCTTTTATTCCTATCGTATTATGCTCAAGATTATGTTTTATTGGCATGTGTAATTTCAGTTATTCACTATAGCTTATTATTTATGCATTTGATGTATTACTTAACCTTAATGAGCATCTGATCTCAAGACTTTCATATATTTTATTTTCCCTAGTATGCAAAAATTTATATTAAGAATGAATTTCATGAATAATCTAGGAGTTAATGGGTGTTTCCAAGGGAGTTAAAATGTTTTTTCCCTTTAAAGTGGTAATGTAAAGTTCATGTGTGTAATATGGATTCCAAAATAGATAAACTGATCATTACTTTGGGATTCATGTCTTGTATCTATGAAAATTTGTTAATATAAGGCACTGACTCTAGGATAATGGGGTCAGGGTCTTTATAGAGGTTACCCAGGAGGTTATCCCAAGTTCAAAAGAGGGTACATGGGAGGGTATCCCATGTCCAAAGTAGGTATATGTGGGGTTAACCCAAGCCTAACATGTTACGAATTTCTTGATAAGTATCATTGAAATAATATTTTCTATAATTATTTATATGAAATATATATACATCGTATGACAATATTATACCGTCATGTAAAATGTTCTTTGATTCCATTATGATTAATTTCTTATAAACATCCACCCTTTTTGTTGTATCTCAATATTATTACCTTTAAGACTCAGGGTATGGTTTTCAAATGTTATGATCATGTTCTCATACACTTACGCTCATGTCATGCTTATGAAATCAATAATTCCCATATGTTTACCCTTACTGAGTATATAAGATCACCCTTTCTTATGATTCCTTTCCACATGTTATGAAGAAAGGTCTTAAGTGGGGAATGCTTGGGAAGATTAATAAATGCGAATATCATTATAGGAGATGTTGAATATATTCCCAAATTAAATTATTTTTCACATATTGTACAAAGACACTATACTATTATGATCTTAAGGTGTGTGTTTGTGAAATGTATTGAATATACATATACAAATATGTAAAATATATATATGAAAATCCTCGATCTCTATTGAACCCATGGTGAAGTACTTGTGCATATAGAACCTTTATATATATTATTCCACATTTTTTCTTCATCACTATAAGTTCAATATTCTCCATTCTAAATGATGTATTAGATATTGGAAAAGATTACAGTATAGTCTCAATGAAGAAATTATCCTCACAAATTATTGGAAGACTATACAATTCTTCAGGAAACACATCTATATATTCCAATATAGTGGGAATTTCATAAAAGATGATATTTTCCTTAGTCTCGATCATTTGAGAAAGATACATATTCCTATAATAAAATAATATTCAGGATTTAGATATTTATCCCATATAATATTTATCCTCCTCTATTCACTTTCATAGAACGAGAGGGTGATTTATGATATAGATAGATATTTCATTCTCTCATTGTTTTATATTTCCTATATAAAAGGAAAGATAATCCATACCGAGAATAGCATAATATTACACTAAAGGAAGTATCACAAGGTTTGTTGGTAAATTTAGACATTTTTTAAATGGGATGAGTTTTATGCTTAGGATACAATAAATATCCTATTTTATATCTTCAAAAATATCATAACATCCATGTATCGATGTGATATTTGAATAGGAATTATAGAATACCATAATTATCATTTATAAATATTATTTTTTTATGAATATTCAAAACATTTCACAAATACATGTTCAAGAACCATAAATGGTTTCTATCTTTGGATACTATATATATAATCTTCTTATTGTATGTAAGATCCTTAAATTATTCAACAAATATCACCTCACATAGTACACTTCACATGCATACCATGGATAAACCATTATTCATAACCCAGGGAAAGAAAATATAAGAAAGGATGATATCATATGATTTGTATGGATAAACATGAGATATATCAATCAACGATCATATAAAATCATTATATATGCATAAGAGTATGAAATTTTGAACCTAACTTTAAAATTTCATACCCAATACATCATGATTCATAAACTTGTATCATGGCATAAAATTTTACCATTTCATAATACATGAATCGTAAGAGTAAGAAAACATCATAAATCAATCAAGAACCATATGTTCATGCAATAAACATGTGACACCATCATAAGTATATAAACCAATTCATATTTCAAGGATAACAACTGATAAAATCATATCATAATGGTTTGGTCTCAAAAATAATTTCTTGTATCAAAATGGATTAGACATCATCAATTATTTCCCATAGTGGATCAAGACCATAAACGTGATTCCCATAGTTGATCAAGCACATTGACTTGTTTCCTATAGTTATCTCATGATATATAAAAATTTACCCAATTCATTTGAGGGACATAAAATTCCGGTCCCACTCATCATGTAATGAAAACCAAACATATGTGTTCCACACAATCATAAACCATTCATCACAACATCATATCATTACCCATGGGAAGAAAATAAGTTTTATAGTCATTTCATAAATTCATAATATCATAACCCATGAAAAGTAAATGAGTTTCATAAACATATCATCGAAATAATCATAAACCTTATATAGAAATAATAAGGATGGTATCATTGGATAATATCCTCAGTAAATAATAATTAACATTAAATCACGTTATTATAGATGGAAATTTATTTTAATGAATCAATGGAATATTTCTTAAAGAAAGACCATTATAACATGGAAATCACTTATTGAAAGTCTTAATATTTATCAAATATTAAGGAAACAATTTTATTGGAAAATAATCTTGAAAAAATAAAAATGAATCCGGAAACCATTGTGGTTTCATGATGGTGTCAAATTTGATTCATGCCTATAAGTTAAAAGAAAATCATTCCTTTCATACTTATGTAAAAAGAAAAAAAAATTACCTAATTCAAAAAAAAAATTATTTATTTTAAAACATTTAAAAAAGTATAATCATGGATAAAAATTAATTTAAACAATCATATTATAATATTTACAATATTATTGATTTTTTTAGAAAACCTAGATTGGGAAGAAAAAGTATTTTCGACAAAAGATAAAAATATTGTGGGTTTTTCTTAAAAATATTATTTCAATATCTAGAGAACTTAATGTGAGATAATTAATGAAAAAATGTATTATTAACAAGTAACCAAAGGATAAGAAATATAACTGAGATTTATCATGTGATGATTATATAATTTTCTTAATGTAAATTGAAGTATAAACAATCCAAGTTAAAATTAGATTAAAACAAAAATCCCTTAACTCAAGTTTCTTTTTTCTTTATACACATTTTACCCTCATTTATAAAAGATATATATTTATAATAAATTTATTACAAAACCATTCCCATATCTATCATAAAATATTTTATGTAATTATCCCTTCTTATCACTTGTTTATTATAATTTTTTTTATTAAAATCACTATTCTGGGTGATAATTGCTTAGTTTTTCATACATGTTTTAGTTTGGAAGTCCGAATCCTTGTACGTTGATCACAGATCCATTATCACCCAAATTTTAATAATGATATTTATTAAATATATATATTATATATATATATATATAATTATACAAAAAATTTATAGCTAAAAAATGTAGTACACGTTCATGAAGACGGTATGTCATACGTACAAAACACTATATTCACATATTGAAGGATGAAATGAAACAAATGTAAATAATAATTCACCATTAAATAAATATTATATCATATATATCATATATATTCATAATATTTATCTATATTACTATCCACGTAAAGATAAAAAAATTAATAACAAATCACATCACTATGTGGAGGTGGTAGTCCACACGTACACATGAGCAAAATATGATTTTACAAAATACTGGAAGGTAAGAAGTTATACATAATCCTAACATTATATGTGAATAAATATTTCATAAATATCATATTCATAAATTAAAACCATCATAATAACCATCAATGAATCATGGTAATGAGAAATGAATTATATCACTATGTTGACATGTTAAATCATACATATAGACGAGAAATACATTCACTTCTAATTTAATGGGATAAAGGATAAATAAATATTTTTTCATTATCAAAATAAAATTTCAATATGTTTAGGATACATAATATATTATTTTATGATATTAAAAAAAATTTATAAGATCTAAAATAAGAAGTAAAAATGAATCGATCAGTTAAAGAGAATACCTATTCTTTGAAAGAACTCATTTGTATCTCATCTTATAGACCCTTGGGTGGTTATTTTTTCATTAAACGTCCCAATGGGTCCCATTACATGAAACCCTAAGACCACCTCCAATAATATAGGGGATGGAAACTAACCCCGAGTAGGCATATTACAAATTTCTAAGGCTATATCCTAACTACATGTACACACACATATCCAAGCCCATACAATAAAGAAGTTAAAAAAAGAAAAACCATGAATGCATACATATAAATCCCACAACTAGTGTATGATAATAAGTAAAGGAATGTAAACATAACCAAATACAATCCCACCAAAAGAGTCTAAAAAAAATTCCAACCTAAAATAAAGATGTTCACTACTATCAAGATAAAAAGAAAGACAACTCAATTTGTCTAGTCTAACTAATCACCATTTGGTCTTGGTCTATCTTGGACTCTATTAAAATATAGATTGTCTTTATAAGAAAAGACACATATGGTAATACCCCATGAAGGGGTGAGTATAATAATACCCAACATGGCACCCTAAAACCACAAAGCATATGAAATTCTAATAAACATGTTTATACAGGTATACATTTACAACACATAAAACAAGAATATCTAGATATACTGAAAAAACACACATGATAATAAGGTAAAGCCACAACCCTAATTCCAACCCATGATCTCATCTAAAAAGTTCCACAAATCAATCATATAGGATAACACACTCCCCAGGTTAGATAACACTAATGATGTATGTCCAAGAGGTATTTTTCATCAGGTCTCGCCATTTGAAGTATAAGCTGGATGTTTGAAGACATATGATACACAGACTAGGTTCACTCCCAAGGGAATGAGGTATATCAACAATCCAATCATCATTAAACCACCAAATAGAGTATCTACCCCTGAATATTTTATGTCATGATGATACTAAGAGCACCACCTAGGGAAAGAATATGATAGGGGATCTCACTCCAGGCCTCACAACAGGATTTTAAAAACTTTATCCAAGATATCCAACTAAAGTGATTGTTATCATATGTATAAAAGGTTATTCATTACAAACCTTAGAAAAATGTATATGGGTAATGGTCCCTTAACAAAACCCACTCATGATTTAGTGGAAAAGGAATCTAATCTATGCCTTAAGGAGTACATGACATGTACTAGGAGTACATGATAGGTACTTGGAGTACATAGCGTGTTATAAAAATATATGGCATGTCTACTTGACCCTAGTTCCAAACCACGTAAAACAGACTGTTCCCATGTCTATGTAGAAGTAAAAAATGGTCCATTTCCTTTGTACTTCTGTTCAACATTCCCTAAACCATGTACTCTAAAACATGTTTTTCTAATCTCTATGATACATATCATTCCATCAGGGAGGGGTCAAACTCCATGTGATAGGGAAAATTTTCCATTGATCCCTACCTCTATCCGGAAACCCTATCCTCTATAAGGAGGGCCCTACACTATCTGTAATCCCATATTACATGTAATGTGTAAAATATTTTATAGAATAACATATCTGATTTCTGTACATCTTCTCTATTGTTCTAGAAACCAACCGGGCTGCGACCCATGCTAGAATCAAAGTGTGTCATTGATTAGGCCTTTCCACCATTGAATCATCGAGATCTAGACATCAAATCCATTCAATAAACTCCATTGAATTTTGTTTTTCATTTCATTCCAAATAACAAGGGAAATCAAGATAAAAACCACCCAATCCAACACTTCTTCTACCATCACACAACCTTCATGTTACTCTAATCCTAGTTCTATGATTTTGATCCATTTCAATAAGAAAAGGGTTAATAATGTTTGATTTACCTGTAAATGTAAAACGGTTGGCCAATGGGAGTTTCCCATGATGAGAAACAAAATATGGGGGAAATTAACAACCTCAAACAAGTTAAAAAACCCCAAACAAAGTTTGTGTTGGCCTCGATCTATGACTGTTAGAACAAAAAATGAAGAATTGATAATAATAATAAAAGGAGACTCCCAAAAAATACCCTTGAGTAAAACAATCCATCGAAATGATTGACCTATAAAAAATATATTTTATGATTTATTTTCATTCATTATGGAAATTTTAATTGAGCAAATAATCCAATAAAGAAACATCCTACCTCAAGATGGATCGATCACTAATGTAGAAATAACCTACTTCATTGTTGTCGGAGAGATATCTAAATCTCATTGAACACCGAAGGTCGATCTACGATCTGGTTGGCATTCATCTGAGAGTGATCCTCTAACTCTCTCTCTCTAATGGTTCTTCAATGGGTCTTGGGTTATGTGTCTAACCCTACGTAAATTTAATAACGAAATACTTATAATTTGTTTGGTCATTGTGTCAATGGATGAGATAAAATAAAATAATTATTTATTTTATTCAATTTACCCTTTTGATTACTTTTCCACAAAAAACCCACACCAAAAAAGGTTATGTCACGTATAGGGTAAAACCCATGTTCTGAACTCAACAGTGCCCTTATATTTTAGATATGATCCCCAAATTAGAAGATATTATTATTTTTTAGGAAAAAATTCCATGCATTCTATTTAATATATTAAATATATTTCACACATTTACTTTGGGCACATAGGGCCTCCGAATCGCATGTTGTCTCAACCCCTGGTCTCAAAAAAACTATACAATATCCAAATATTAAAACATGGAAACCAAAAGTCATTAATTTCTCCTAACCTTGAGTATTTATGTCCAAAAAATCCAAAATAGTGGCAACACAAAGAGATGTAGGTACTAAGCATAAATTTTACCCTCCCACTCCCATGTGCTCTCATAAAGATTCTCGTTCTACAATTAGAAATGCACTAAAAGAATCACTCACCCATGAAGGTTTCTCCCCTATATATACTTGATATATTCTATGTAATCAGAAAAGGTATCTCCATCCCCAATGTCTAGTTCTCCCCAACTGATAACATGCCATTGGTCATGCATGTATCTCCTCAAATATGATATGTGGACGATTTCATGTACCCGATATAACATGGGAGGTAGAGCTAAGAAGTAATCCACCTCTCTAAATATATGTAGTTTCTAGAATAGAATAATTAATCTTAGATATAGATTTCCATCCCACCAAAATATTTATAATTCACATTGAGATGAAACCCGTATTAACTTATGGACTCCATTATCGAACACTAAAGGCCAATGTTACCAATTTTCACAGGACTTTTGATGGTTCTGTGTAGTAATCATCTTCTCTGAAATGACCTTTTCCTTCTCTGTAGTGGGAAACACCAAATTCAATCCTTGAGTGCCAAATCTTCTAGGACATTCCAGCAAATTGGTGACTTATATGCTCACTTGTACAAAGCCTAGAATGGTTCTACACCAGTGGGGGAAAGGTTCATGTTTTTTGAATGAAAACAACACCAGTTGTAGGTGATCCTTACAACTATGGAAAAATTACACCATGCAAGCTCATAGCATGTTCTCAAGATCCTATATGGTATGCTTAGTTTGGATGTTAGTTTGGGGGTGAATCATTGTCATCAAGTGTAATTGATTCTGAAAATCCTCCTTTAACATCTTTCAAAACTGAAATGTGAAGTGAAAATCATAGTAAAAAATGATCGTTAAGGGAAATATAGGGAGTCAAACTATCTCTTATATGTAGATGTATCCCAATATCTATACTGAATTCTACTATCATATGGTTTGTAAGTGGGATGACTTGGTGAGTCTCTGTACAATCACCTAAATGGAATCATTTCTCCTGGATGTTTGTGGTACGACAATTAATAATTCCATCAATATCACATCCAACTTCCACTTGGGAACCTCAAGGGGTTGAGGAAAACATGCTGGAACTTGGTGTTCAACCTTTAGTTATTAATATGTTAGGAATCAAGAGAAAACATTCTCATCTCCCTACTTCAATAATGGACAAAAAAACTATAATTAGAGGAATTTTTACATATTTATCACACCTATATGTACCACCAAAGAGATGTATGAAAATCTCTTATAACATCATCCAACACTATAAATGGTACCATTGTGAATCCTTTGTAAATAATGACATACTCCACACCTTCCAAAAATCCATCATGTGCATGTCCATTAGATATCTGAGTACATAGGGTTTCACATTTGTTATCTCTATGTTGTTCATACCTAACTCAATAAATAAGATGAGGGGTAAAAACCATCAACTAGAGTTAAGATTCTCCATAACCATCCAAACAGTTTAACTACAAAAGTCAGACTACTCTGAGGACTCATCCAAATACTATGAATATGATCTATTAAAGAGAGAATATACTACCTTATACCCCTTCCAAAGAGTGTAATCATTTTTGAATACATAATTATTGAGGAACCCTAGCCATAACCTCTATATTAATTTATGATATTTTTGAGAGAAGATATTCTTGAAAATATTATATTTAGATTAAATGATATACTACGTTTTTTTCAAGTATTGTCACTACATCCTTAGTGCATATACAACTACTGATAAGTCAAGACCATGGGTAAGATAGTTCTTATCTTATTGTCTTAAATAACGAGAACTATATGAAATCACCACCTACCTTTACATCAGAAAACAACTAATCCTAGTTTCTAATGTGTCACAGAATGCTACGTACTTGAAACCCTCCTATGGTTATCAAATGATGGGATAAATTTTTAATTTTTGCCTCAAATCTTAAAAATACTACTGAAAACTCTCTATCCACACAAATTGCTTCCCCTTTCAGGTCAAATCATTAATGGGGGCTAATATCCTAGAGAAATAAATTACAAATCTCTGGTAATATCCAGCAACCTAAGGAAGTTCCAGGCCTCGGTTATTCTTTTGTGTTTTTTTAAATATAACACTACCTCAACCTTGGATAGGTCCACTACCACATCATCAAATGAGATATCATGTCTCGGAAAGTGGACCTCTTGTATCTAGAAAAAGAACTTCGAGAGCTTCTTATAACTTTGGTTCTATTATAGTATGTCTAAAACTATCCTCAAAATTCTCGTGTGATCCTCCTGTGAAGCTAGTTACACTATGACATCATCAATGAAGACTAAAATGTACCGATCAAATAAGGAATGAAACATATGGTTCATGAATCACATGAACACTACATGTGTGTTCTTCTTGTTAAAGGAAATAACCAAGTACTCATTGTGACCACAGAAACATCTAAATGCCATCTTAGTTATATCCTTAACCCGTACTCACAAATGGTGATAACCTGACCTGAGGTCAACCTTCAAAAAAATATTTCCCCTCTCAAATGGTAAAGGTGGGATTCTATCATCAGTATTGGATAATTTTTCTTCAGAGTCACTTGGTTTAAGTGACAATATTTCACCCATAACCTTAATCCCATGTCCTCCTTATTGAAGAAAATATAAGCTACCCATGGTGAATCATTGGGACTAACAAATCCCTTCCGCTACAAGTTCTCCAACTACCCCCCAACTCTTTAAGCTATTTAGGAGACATCTAATATGCTGACACATATATCAGTATTGTCCTAGGGTGTAGATCATGGAAGAAGTCTATCTCTCTTTATGGAGGTAAGATGGGAACATCCTTAGGAAAGAAATCATTAATCTCAAACACCACTGCAAGGAACTGGAAACTCATAAAATCCATTACACCATGGGTTATAATAGAAAATTGATAAGTAATCAGATGTATCCTCCAATGCATGAGTACATCCAATGCTACATGGGATTATTTTTTACCCACAAATAAAAATCCAAACCCATAATTATGGACACTCAAGATGCCCAACCAGAAACAGTTGATCTGGGAATGAACTATAGATAAACAATCCATACCTAAGATGAAGTCATAATGCCACATCACTACTACAAAGAGATCCCAATAGGAAATCTCACCTCCAAGAGTAAGGTCATACTTTACACACAAGTGTTTGATCCCTAAGTCATCTTAAGTAAGAGTCTCCATGTGAAAGGGTTGACAAAATAGATTAACTAGAATCTACAAATCTCTAAACAGATAAGTGTAAATAAAGGAATGATTATAACATATTTCCATCTATACTGAATATATGGTAGAAAAGGCAGAGACCATACATCAAATAATCACCAGATCCTCTGGGTTATAAAAATCAACCGCCTACAGATACCCCCACCACTGTACTCTCCCTCATTGAGAATAGAGTGGACCCCCAAGGGTAGTAGTGGTAAAAAAGTCAAATAATTGACCACCTATAGAAACTATCTCATCGCCTATGAAATTTATACTTCCCTATGGACCAATATGATCCTACCACTGCCTATGCTTTTGTGTTACATTAATTATTTCCCAGTGACTCATGTAGTGGGAAAAAATATCAATCATGATGTGACCTAGCTTCACATTAATAAACCCGCATTGACCTCAGATGAATTGACCCACCCTGCAAAAATTGTACTACATAACCTTTTTCTTAAGACCTCCTCTAAGAATTTATCATAGGTCCATTTCCATAATACAAATGTTGACACCCTATTGTCGTGTCTCTGATCTTATTTTCCCACTTCTAACAACCACTATCTATATATACTAATCTAGGAAACTCTCAACCAAAAAATATCTCTCTAGTACTGTAGTATAAGTATGAATTCACATAGCTATAACTATGGGTTGATTTTCCCAATACAATCCCCGCTTGATGGTATTATCCTGGAAGAACTAATCTCAAACCATATCCATCAAGTTCCTAGAGAGTTTGGTAAACCTTATGAATGAAAAACTATTATCAAATTTTTGTGCTGTGGTTTTAGAATATTCTTTATACATAATTCCCTCAGTGTAGATGGAGATTACTCCTCATTGAAAATATGGACAAAATCTTACCATATATGTGTTTCTTCATCATAAGATTGGGTCATCATACACCACCATCATCCTACTGATCTATAAATATTGATTTCTACATGGAGAACTATATAGTCTACTGGTGTCCTGGCCAGATGGAAAACTCATTTCATGGACTGAATCTACTCCTTAGAAATCTATTTGTCAGGATCACCTTGGATCTTGATGGGTCATTGTCGCTGAAACTTGGTATGTGTGATCAACATGCGTACCCCATCTTCTAGTACTATGGGAACTATCTATAGCTCTACATTTAGAGGTATAGCTGGTGCACCTTCTGGAGATATCATCTCTGGAAGTAGTCCATTTATCAGTGCTTCATCATAGAGGGGATCATCCTCATGACACTGATGCTGAATCCTGGATGGAATATGTCGTTTAGGAATCCTAAAAGTAAATAAAGTGTATCACGGTTAATGAATATATCTATAGAGATAACTCAAAAAGTACATTGAACCCACAACCTATTCTTATATGATGAATGTACCATTTTATACATACATCCAGTTCTCTCATGAACTGATTTTAATGGTAGGTGATCAGAGTCATAGTGTATGGATATGTCGGCCGCTACACCAACACTAACATCACTGAACCAAAATATGAACTGAAAACACTTAATACTATTTCCCCAAACCAATATCATAGACATCCATATTAATGTACACATAACTGCTCTAATACCACTATGTCACATCTTGTACAAATGGGGCCCATGCTAGAAGTCCCCAAGCCCACCTCCAATAGGCCAAGATTTGGCGTCTAGGGTCGATTTGGAAAATCACTAACACGAAAAGACATAGCCTAATTACTTGTACACGCACACACAAATCTCTAAGCCCATAAAATGATGAATATAAAAACAACTGGACATCTATGCAGGTATACTTCTAAATCCCACAACCAGATTACTATAAGGCGTAAAGGAAAGTAAATAGGTCCAAATAAAATCCCACTAAAAATGAGTATGAAAATTGGTCCAACTTACAATCAAATATAGGGAATACTATCAGGATACTTTCGGAAGACACCTCAGTCTATATAATCTGACCTTGCACTATCTGGTCATGGTCTATATTAGAATCTGTTGAAAGGTCGATCCTTTCCAAAAGACACAACACATGTGGGCATTTCCTGTGAATGTGTGATTATAACAATACATAGTTAGAAATTCTAAAACCTCAAAACAAAAAAAAAGTATAATAGTAAGATCTACATAGGTATATTTCTATAGAACATATAATGAAAATATTTAGATATACTCAAAAAATACACACAGTCTCAAGGATAAATAACAACCATAATGATAGCCTAGGATTCATACTCAATGCCACCAAAAAGAACTCATCTAGGAGAGCACACTCTATAAGTCAGGTATCAATGATGATGCTCTTAAAACAAGGTAGTTCTCATAATTCTTCTCCAATAGAAGTATATGGTAGAAGTTAAATGATATAAAATACATGGATGAGGATTAATCCCAAGTATATGGGGATATACAAACAAATCAATCTATAATAACCCACGAAGTAGAGGATCGATGCCCATGTATTTTTTTTCATGATGATACCAAGAAATCCATCTAGGGAAAGAAGAAGATAGATGATCTCAATATGAGCCTCATATAAGGATTCCAACAATTCTATCCAATAAGTATAACGTAAGGGGTCACTGTCTTATGTGTATGAGGTGATTTTGTACTAACCCTTATGGAAAAGGATACAGGGAACATACCCTTAAAAAACATTTCCATGATACATTGGAAAAAGGATCCAAGCCATGTTGGATGGAGTACATAGAATGTACTACTAGTACACAACGTGTCCCCTTCACCATAAGTCCTTCCCATATAAAATAACATATACTCATGTCAATGTAAAAGTACACAACATTATCTTTCCCATGTACTTCTTCTTATGTACTAGTACATGGATTAGACAGTGTAAATTTTTGTTGGATGTGTCCATGTGGGAGTACACGGTGTGAATGTGCCCATGTCCATGTTACCTCATAGGTACAGACTTAACTATTAGGGTGGGGTCACACACCATGTGATAGGGTCACATGTCGTGTAACCCTTAACACTATCTTGAATCCTTAGCCATCATTGGGAGTGCCCCACATGCCATGTAATCTCAGATTACACGCTATGTGTTATCGGATTTTACATAATCTCATATCTAGATTCCACATGTATTCTACATTGCTCTCACAATCAATTTGGTCATGCCCAATTCCATATTCAAAGAGTGTCATTGGCCAGGCCTTTCTACTTCTTAATCATTGAAATTTGTCCACCAAATCCATTTGAAAAACTCCATCCAACAACATTCTTCATTGATAATTTAATAATAAGAAATATGTGTATCTACACTGCCCGATCCACTTCCGATTCCTTGGTCGTACAACTGTCACATCTTTCCCATACCTTATATATGATTTCAAACTATTTCACCAAAAAATGGGTGCACAATGTTCAATTTTCTAGTAAAAATGTAACCATAGTTCAGTGGCAATTAACTGAAATGAATAAAGATCTATGGGAGAAATTCACAACCACAAACACAAGGAACGAACCTTAGTTAATGTTTGTGTTGGCCTTGATAAGATTGCATTACATTAAAACATGAAGAATTGATAATAATATAATGAAACTCATACTAAAACCCTATTTATAAACCCATCCCACAAAATGATAGATACACAATTCAATTAGTTGGTTGATTGATTTGCGTTCATCCTAAAAATAGAAAATGGGGAAAGAATGCAATAAAAAAGAATCATACCTTGAGATGAATCGATGGCTGATAATGAATGATACAACATCATGATCATGGGAAATATATCTTAATCCTATTACACATCAATCACATATCTACGATCTAGTTGGCATTAATATGAGAGAGATCCTTCAACTCTATCTGCAACGGTCCTACAATAGTTCTCCAATGGCTCTAGGGATATGAAACTAACCCTGAGGAATTGGAATAACGATATACTTATAGAATAATATGGGTCTCTAATTAAAAAGATTAAAAAAATAAAACAACTAATTATTTTATTCATTTTACACATGTAGTGACTTTTCCACAAATGCACTACACTGACACTGGTTATGTTGCGCCTAGGGTAAAACCTAAATTCTGAACTCCAAGGTGCATTGAATTTCGTATTAAGGAAACCATTTAAAACATATTAATTTTTTATGAAAACTATGTGTGCGTTCTATTTAATATATTTAAAATATTTATTATGGTCAAAAGAAGCCTCAGAATTGCATGTCATCTCAGATCATAGTCTCTAAAATAATCAATAGAATAACCATATATTAATACACATAAATTACGAGGCATTACAATTTTTGAGAGACCATAATATATAGAATGTTTATAACAATTTTATCAATTGAATTAGCTTGGGTTGGTCATGATACAAGGCTGAAAGTGGTGTAAATAGAAAAAGGGAGGAGTTTTTTTATATGGGATAGATAGAACAAACATGGAATTTTTTAAAATATTAAAATATAATAAATTATTTATCAAGAAAAATGATTACAAATGGATATGGATTCTAAAACATGATAGGGTTGAAATAACACCATAAAATGAAATTTGGATAGGATTTGGATTCATTTTAAAAAATATCTTTTTTAACCCCTTCTTTAATCATGTTGACCTTAACCAGAGTAACAACTATTTAAATCTTAAAGGGTTAAGAATATCACCATAAATCAAAAAAATGACTCATAAATTGACCATAGATGATATATCCAATTATATTACATTCAAATTACCAAATATAAATTTTTTTAAATTTTAAATCAATCATGTAAATCTTATTTATTATGAAATACCATTCATTTAAATTTTGGAACAATTCATTAAATTTTACATTAAATATACCAAGTAAAATATGGAATTAAAATATAATCTATTAACACAACATTGGTATAAAATATGTGTCTAAAAAATTTGTGTTACTCAATAATTCACTTAGATTTTATTACTTTTAATGTTTTTAAAATCATTTATTTTATATTTCTATTAATTGAATTAATACTATGTCAACATTACAAATGGATTTAATGTAATTATTAAATTACTAAAAAATAGAAATACATTACTATGAAAATACTAATAATTTTTATTTCAAACTAAAATTTATTTGAAAAATTATCCTCTTTTTATCCTTCTGTATAGTATTAGAGAAATTAAAATAAGGAGAATGAAATTTTATATTTATTATGTTAATAATTTAATATAATGGTCATGATAAAATAAATATGGAACCATGTGACTATATATTCAATACATGGATGGAAATGGAAAAAATATTCTCCTAAAATATTATAAAGGAATTTATTAGATAATTTTAAAGCATTATCCTCCAATTTGAATCATATTTTACTCATTTTTCCCTTACAGTGGTGAAACAAATTACTATGGTTACTATTCATATTGAAAATAAATAAAAGGATCCTATTTATCAAATTTTAACCTCCTGATTACAAATATTGAATCCATTTTTTAAAATTAAAATTCTTTAATTGGCATAAATTCATTTTAAAATAAGTGCTCAAAAAATGACCAAAATATTTTTTTCAAAAATAAATTTTATGCATAAAACTAGATTTATTAATATCTCATTGATAGTAAAAATTTAGATTAATGTTAAAACTTATGATTAAATATAAGAAATATAAATTTCATTAAAATAATTCACCATGAATTAGAAATTTAATTTATGAAGATAAAACACATTGCTTCCATAAATTGTTTTTTCATAAAAACATATCCTTTATTACCAAATTATTTTTATTATCATTTGTAATTAATTTATAACCAATTAATTGATTTTATACATATATAAATCATATGTTTTTTGTAATTTAGTTAACCTTATTCATAATCACTAATCCAATAACTAGGTTATAACTGTTACATTATATAATAATATTTTAATAAGATATCACAATTTGTTTAAACTCGAGGATTCATGTAATGTATGATGTCAAATAAATATTTCATATAGATAATTGTATCATAAATTATTATGGAGTTAAATTCCTACCCCTAAAAAATAAATTTATACCTTTAACTTATATCACTGTGATAAAAAAAATGTGGTTATCTTTATTTCATCAAATCCCCGAGTACCCAAGTAGCTTCTATAAATTTTTGATTCCTCTAGAGAAGTTTAACATGGTGAGTAGTTTTATTCCATATCAGATAATCCCTATGATCCATGAATTATACTAGTTGTTATTCACAAAAAATTCATTATCCAGTGTTACAAAATTTTATTTTAGTAAATGTGGTGGATGTGGTATGTACTTCTTCAAGAAAGATAAATGGAACACATCCTGAACATAAGGGAGGTTCGGTGGAAATAGTAAGTGATAAGCTACCATCCCTACTTGATCAAGAATCTAAAAGAGGTAAATATACCTATGAATTATGTTTCCTTTTTCTCCAAAATCTTGTAACCTTATTCCTTGGATAAATTAAAAAAAATTCACTAACTTCAAACTTCAGATCGAACCAAATTTTTTCAGAAAAAAATTATTATCGACTCGGAGATGATATTATGTGCTACTCAATGGATCTAAATTTTTTGCAACTTCAATGACTATATTAGATCCCAATTTATTTCATTCTACAACATTACCCCCAGTATATTGGAGGTCTATAAGTTCTACCATAGGGGACTTATAAGTTTCTATAATATTTCTTGAGTGAAAAATATTATTGTTGGAAAATTTTAAGAGAGTATGGTTCTAATGTCAATAACCATTAAATTCTATTTAAAACAGTCTCTTAATATCCTCATGGGATTGAATGGTTCCCTCATACTGAACATTTATCTGAGGATGACAACCAGTGTTGAAACCTAACTCTGTTTTCATAGCTTACTAAAGAATTCACTAGAATTTAGAGGTAAAACATGATTCTCAATTATAGACAATAGAATGCGGTACTCCATGAAATACGAAAAATTTCCTGATGTATAACCTAGAAATATAATCTAGAGATTAATATTCTCTGATAAAAATGAAGTGTGCTGATTTCCTAATTTGATCAACTACAACCCAAATATAATTTTTCCTTTTAGATGTTTTGGGGAGTTGGATGGCATAATCAAGGGTCAATATTTTCTATTTAAATAAGGTAAGGGTAATTGTTATAACATACCTTTATAATTCTATATTTAATCATTAATTTTCTAGAATACTAGGAATCAAGGTATATTTTTTCCAATTTACCTTTTTTTGGTTCTCTCACCAAAAATACTCATTCTAATCTCCATACATATTAATATTTCCAAGAGAAAAAGTAAATTATGAACTATATGCTTTATAAAATAACTATTTAATTTATTCTGGTATGAGTGAAATACATACATAGTTCATGAACCCTATCATTCCATAATAATTAAGGTTAAACTTAGATATATTACTCACCTTCTTTTTAAGCTCAAATTCTTCCTTCAAAGCCTCTTTAATACTCACATAGATATATTGTTGAACTTTAATATTAGAAATATTACAATTGTACCCCTTCATAAGGATATCAGGTTTTATATAAATAAAATCCATAAGTATTGGATCTCTTTTAATCTTCATCAGGGAAAAAATAGAATGGAATTTCCAACACAAGGCATCAGCCACCATGATTTCCTTCTCATGGTGGTAGTGTATTAATCATTCAAAATATTTAATAAACTACAACGATATTCTCTAGAACATATTCAAATCTATCTAAGGTAAGATATACTTCAAACATTTTTAAAATTTATATATATTAAACCGTTCACCAAAAATTTAATTCATCCATATCTTTAATGAAAAAATTAGTACAGCTAAATCCAAATCATGAGTAGGGTAATTTCTCACATGAACCTTCAATTTTCATAAAAAATAAGCTATAACCATATATTCTATACAGTTACACATCCTAGTACCTTATTTGATGAATTAATATTTACTAAACACCCATCTACACAATAGGTTAGAGTGGGAACATCTATATAGACCAACCATCATCTTATATCCATGAAATTCACTTAACATTTATCAGTCCACAAAATCTTGAAAACCTTCTGAGTCATCTTAGTGAGTGTAATAGATAGTTGTGAGAAATCTATCACAAAGAATTATTAGTATATATATAACCCATGAAAACAATGGATCTAAGTAACCATGGTTGGTCTATTCAATTTTTTAATAACTTCTTTATTAGAAGGATGTATCGATATACCCAAATTTTATATTATAAGACATAAGTATGAAACATTTTGAAGAAATATTCACACTTAGTAAATTTTTTAGACAACTTCTTTCTCCTCATGTTCTTCACTAAAATTATAAAATTATCTTGATGATCTTCATTTCACTCTAAATATATAATAATATCATCTATAAAGACTTCAAAAAAATTGCCCAATTTAATATCTCATCACTATATTCAATAAATGCATGATTATATAAGGGGAATTAGTAATTCCAAATTGAATCACTATAAATTCATAATTCCCATAGCACATACATATGGATATATATTGTATATCCACCTTCTTGAACATCAATTGATGATATCAATAATGAAGATAAATTTTAGAAAAGTATCAGGCTCTATGCAGTTGATCAAACAAGTCATAAATATGGGGTAGAGGATACCTGTAATTGATAGTGATCTCATTAGTTTCTCACTAATCAATGCAGAATCACATTGATTTAAATTTATACTAAATAAAAATAACCAGTACACCCCAAGGTGACACACTTGGATGAATATATCCCATTTAATTATTACCTTGGATTTTATTCATTATTTCCCGCAACACAATTGGGACAATCTTATATGGAGTCTTTAAAATATGTGAGGCACTAGGTATGAGTTATATTGAAAATGTAACATCACAATTTCGTGTAAGGAAATGAAATTTTTCTTATAATACATCTAAAAACTCTCAAAAATAGTTATATCTTTAATGATGAGTTTATCCCTAACCATATGAGATAAATAGGATTCATGTATAAGAATTAAGACCCAAAAGATAGAAGTACTTTTATTTTATTTTTTTATTAATACATACATAGATAAATAATCATAGGTTCATTTAGAATAAAAATTGTGACTTCTCAGCCTTGTAAATTGAAATTGGATCCACATAATGATATTCAATCAACGCCTTTAATAACATATAATTTATCTAAAAAAAGAATCTTAATATTTGTAGGAATCTCTTTCCCACAAACATAAATCAAAGAGGATGTATATAATTTAGGTTATAACATCATACCATTATGATTATTCAATATTAAATAACCTAAAATTAATATTTTTATTCCAAAATTACTATTTGGAAAAGTGGGAAACCACACAAGGGGATAATAAGGGGTAATTAAACACAGAAAGAACCCAAAATATTATTGAAAATAAGGCTGTGATTATTAAAACCTATCAAATATATATAATCCTTAATGTAGAGAAGTTACCTAAGTTTCTGGATCTTAATTTATGATTTCTTTATAATGTGGAACCAGTATATCCCATGTTTTAATGTACTCCTCCATACTGATCTTATTCCCATTGAATCCTCGCACCAAAATGAGATCTTGTCTTTTGATCTATACCATTTCATGCTTGTTAGAATTAACTTAGACAAATATTTCATATATACTATTATCATACTCCTTTGTAAAATTTATATGGAAGGATCCATTGGGTATTCCTTCCTTCAATTGAAGAACTAACAGTATGTAGTGTTATTTTCCCGCTTCCGCAGTTTTTGACTTCCTCTTTAAGCCTTTGATGTTAGCATGCTCTCATTTCTTAAAAAATGAATCCTCTTCCACCTGATTGACCTATTTTCTATTAGTATTTTACTAAAGAGTCTACTAATTTAAATTGGTGATACTATTGTGTGCCTTGTTACCCCCACCATTTTATCTGATCCTATTTCTATTGGCTTAGGCAAGTAGGAGTAGTATTTATTAGCTTTGGGTTTTTCCCTTTCAGCACCTTATTCCCCCCTAACACCCAAGTTCCTTTATTCCCCCTTCTTATCCTTGAGATATAAGGAACTATTACATGTATATGATCAATGATATTCATTGAAACTGACAAGATGATTGATCATCGTTCAAGTATCATTTCTTCTCCTCATCCAATATAAGTAGAGAAGCATTCCCTTTGTGTTTCTTCCCACATTCCTGGAATGTTGATAGACATAATTGATGACCCACCTTTCAAACTTTAAATAACCTACCAAATCCATTTAATAAATCCCTTTTGTGTTTATTCATACATTCTTAAAATGTTAATAGCCACAATTTTTTTCCACCCTGTGATTTATTCTAGTTTTCATGAAATTTGACACACTTTTCTTATCAAAATCATGGGAATGGGAGGAATATCTAATTTCCAATTCTTTCTTGATTTTATATCAAATAACTTATTTATATTTAATGTAGTATCTAATAGATTACACCTTTTTGAGACTTGGTTTTAAGCCCAAAAAGGAATCATTAAATTTTGATTCCATGTATAATGATTTAAACCGAATCTTACCTTTATGTCTTGTAAATTTTTCATAATAAGTACCAATGGATTTTTCATCTGTATTCATAAGGAATTCATCCTAAATAAATTTTTTGGAATACGGGGGAAGAAATTACTCAAGAATATCCTCTTAAAATCATCTAATTCCACAGAGTCAATTTCTTCTTCTTGTCTCATATTTTTAATAATGTTATACCATTAATCTTCTTATCATTACAAATGATAAATGGATACGAATTTTTTTTATATTCCATGTGCTAGAAAATAAGAAATACTTTCTCAATGGAACTAATCCGACACTTAGCAACTTTTATACTTAGATATCCATTAAAAGGAGGTGGTTGCTGCCTTATGAAATATTTAACACTATGTTCTTTCCTCCATTGACTATATGGAAGCGAATAATGATTTGTGGTTTGATAAATTTGTGAGATCATAACAATAATTTTAAATATTCTAACTCCTGTAGCATTTCATTGCTCTAGTGGATAATCATAACATTTTACATGATATTTTTTGATACCATGATGTATTCTAGTTCCAAACATTGTCTAAAACCTAAAAGAAACGTGTAATCATCATTATATAATAATCAGAGTGATATATCAAATAATTAGGAAATATTATTCATATTATATCTAAATCACGAAACCTTATATTCAATCTATGAGACCATAGGTTTATCCAAGGTTATCCATGGCCATTACCACAACATTATGATGTTATCATAGTCATATACTTATCCTATGGGGTTTCATCAAAGTTTTCATATCCTAATATCTTATGATTTTCAAAACCTATCATACGACAAAAACTATAGTGGATTAATATTTTTATATAGAAATATTACATTTTTAGATGACTATTAAATAAATTTACCAAATACATATCGGAGGACATTTAGAGTCTAATTTATTTCAATAATTGATACACAATCATATTATTTCATGAAGGATATTCTACCATTCCTATAAATATCATCCCACACATTACTATTTATATACATTTCCTATAAAAAAATTCTTTATAAACTTGGTAAAGGGAACATAATAAAGGATAAGGTCAAATAATTAGTATGGTTAAACATGGGAGATACCAATATATGGTCATATGAAAGTATAATTTAATTATAAGAGTATTATATCATTAAAATAACTTAAAAAGTTAATATCAGTTCTATCATTGACCATAAAAATAGGTCATGGAATAAAACTTTTCCAATTTAGAAGAAATGAATAATAAGAATAAGAAATAGTCATAAATCTATCATGAACCATAGGTTCATGTCATAAAAGTGTATCTCTATAATATGTATAGAAACCATGTTATATGGCAAAGTTAACCATGGAGACCTTAAAATCATACTAGACTAAAAATTAAAACCTATTTCTCATTTCATAATGGATCATGAAACATCACCTATTTCTTATAGTGGATTGAGGACATCAAATTGTTTCCTATCATGGATCAAGAACATTAATTTGAATCCATAGTTATTTCATAAGATAGAAAAATTTACCCAATGCGTTGGAGGGATATAAAATTCAAGGACCACACATCAAATAATGAAAACCATACATATGTGTGCAATAAGATCATAAAGTTTTTATCACATCATTATATGATAACCTATTCAAAGGAATAAAATATTCTTAATCATTTCATAAATTAATCATTGAAATACCCACGGAAAATTAATGGGTTTCATAAACATATCATCCTCATAATCATAAACCATATAGATAAAGAATATGAATGTCAAAATTGTATCATATACCAATAAAAATAAAATTAACATCAAATTATATTATCATATAGGAATACATATTTAATAGAGTCACTAGAATATTTCCTATGAAAAATACCCATTTCGCATTTAAATCACATATTTAAAATTATAAAATTTTTAATATTTTAAAGAAATATTTTTCTTTGAAAATAAACTTGTAAATTTACAAATAAATATTCAAATAATTTAGTATCTATGATGGTAGAAAATTTTCATAATTCTAAGAAGATGAAAAGAAAACATTTATTTCATACTTTTGTAAAAATTTCAAAAATTATCTCATTTGTAAAATAAAAAGATGATTCATTTTAATCCATTATTTAAAAATTAAATCATGGGTAAAAAATTATTAAATAGTTATAGTATAATATTAATAATTTTCTAGAATACATTTTACGAAAACATGGATATATAAGATATGGATTTTCTTCCAATGAGAGAAATAAAGTAGGTTTTCCTTAAAAAAATTATTTGAACATTTTGAGTAATTAATTTGAGTAAATGAAATGAAAAAATTATAATTTTTCGGAAGTTACTAGGGGAGAATAGAAATTAAATATATTTTTTTGTAAAAGATAATATAATTTATTTAATAGAAGTTCTAGCATAAACAATCCTGAATAAAACAGGATTGAAGAAAAAATCATGTACCTCAAGTCTCATCATTCAACATACATGTTATAAACTACTCTAAAATTAATAGAGATATATTATAAATGTATTATAGAATAATAATCATACATATAATACCATTTATTATTTAATTATGACATGTTATGATCAGTTTATTGAAAAAATTTCATTTAAATCACTGTTTTTGTTGGTAATAACTTTATTTTTCAGCATGTTTAATTTTGAAAATCCCATACCTTATGGTTTTATCATAATTACACCATATATATAATAATAATTTTCATATAAATATAATATATATTCCTTATATATATATACATATATACACTCATTCATAAATGGTAGGGATAGAAAAATAAATTATATTGTTCATAGACTTGTTATGCCGTATATATTTATGAAAACTGCTTTCACTTTTCAAAAGATATAAATAAATAAAGGTAAATAATAATGAACCGTTAAATCATCAGTAATGTAATATAATATTATATATATATGTATGTATGTATTATATTCATAAGATCCATCCTTATTACATTTTAGGTAAAGATGAAATAAAAAAATTAATCACATCCCTTCATAGAGGAGGTAGTCCACACATACATACGAGAAACATTATCATATTCCAGTGGATTGGAATAAAATAAGGTACATAATATATGGTGATGAAAAATGAATTGTATCGCTATGTGGGGATAATAGGTTATATGCACACACGAGTGACATTATAAGAAAGTCATTATCAAGAAATATTATTCCAAATAGACCTGGATTTGATAAACAAAATAGTATAGGATCTAAATAAAAATATAAAATAAAATTTCTAAAGGTTTTGATGTCATTTAAAACATAATATTGTTTATTAACCCCTTCATTAATCATTTTTGACCTCAACCGTGGTAACAACTATTTTAATATTAAAGTGTTAATAATGTCACCATAATTGAATAAATGATTCATAAATGGACTATATATGATATTTTAAACCATATTACAGTCACTTTTCCAAATAATGTTTCTTATGTATTTTAAATCATTTAATAAAATATTATTTTTTACAAAATTCCATTAATGTGAATTTTAGAAAAAATAATTTTATTTATCTTTAAAGAATCCAAGAAAAAAATTAAATTTGAATATAATATTTTCATAGATCCATAATAATTAATATTTTGAAAAAATTAATGTAACCCAATAATTCACCAAAAGTGTATTACTTTTAATATTTTTTAAATCAATTATATTATTTTATGTGAATTGAATAAATATTGTATCTGTGTTAAAATAATTAGAGGTAATTATTTATATCACTAAAAATTAGAAATAAAATACTAAGAAAATGATAATTTATATTTTAAATAATATTTATGACATAACTTATCCTCTTTTTATCTGTCCATAATATTTTAGAGGTATTAAATTTAAGTGAGTGACATTTTTTATTTATTATTTTATTAAATTAATATGAAGGTAAAAATCATAGATATATGGAACCAAGTGACCATATATTCTATAAATTCATGGAAATTGATGAAATTCACTCAAACAAGAAGTTAATGGAAAGTTTTATATAAATTTTAAAGCCTAATCCCAGTATTTTAATCCTATTTTTCCAATTTTATCCATATGAGGGTGATAAAAATATACAATGTTTGATGTTCATAATGACTAAAAATAAAAGAAAAATATTAAAAAAAATTTATCCTCTTAATTCCCTATATGGAAAATAGTTCTCAAAATAATTTTTTTATAATAACTATAAATTTATTTAAAAATAATTGTACAAAACATGAAAATGATATGTTTCTGAAAAATACATTATTAAGCATTCAAATAGATTTATTCCTATCCCATTTCTAGAAATAACACCATATGAATTTTATAATATTTTAATAAATATGTAATATATAATTTATAAATCAAAAACCATTAATAGGGATATGTTATATTTATTATTATAAAAACACATTACACACATAAAAACATATTTTCAGAAAAAACAAATCAATTATTATGAAATGTTTTTTATTTTCATTTATAATTAATTGATAATAAATGAATTAATTTATTAAATAATTATACCCAAAATGTTTCATAATTTAATTATACTTATTCATACCCTCTAATCCAATGGATATGCAATTAATATCACATTAATTGATAATATTTATGAAATATATCACGATTCATTTAAAATCTGTGTTGTCTGTAAATTATGTTATCGAAGAAGAAAAATCATAGAGAAATATATCAAAAAAATAGCAAGGATATATAGTTCTGATAAACTTATTTATATGAAATAATGCTTATAATAATAGTTACATTGGAAATTTAAATTTCAAGAATAGACGATAAGCACACCTTTCACGATTTGATTCTAGTTTTAGTTATTTACTCCATCCAAAATCAACTTATAGATGAGAATTATCAGAATAATAAACACATAAAAAGTAAAATAACATCATTTAAGGGTTGAAGTAGAAATTTAATACAATTTAACCATTTAATTTCTAGGTTTTATCTAACTTATCCACATTGTATTTCACAACATAATATTTAATGGGAATTTTTTGTTCCTTTCCTAATGGTTTGTAAATAGATTGTGAATTTACCAAAACATATACCATGGCAGTGTCAAAATAGGGTTGTAGTAAGGGATATCATTCATTCAACAAGTGATGATCAATTTCATATCTGAAAAACCCTTTTATGGGTTATTACCCCTATGTAAAATTGTGTCAGAGCCATATCCACTTGTAAAATCGATATATGGACATTGTTTATTGGAAACCAATCCCTTTATACATAATCAAAATATCGGGATACATTACTATGTTTATTCTTATCCCTTATTTTCTAACTATGTCTTTATAATCCTAATCCCCCAAAATAACTAGAAATTTTCTCTGATGCCAAATATGGAAACACATTTCTTCGATAAGAATTAATTCATGATTTATTATATAAAGATCCACATATTTAAATCCCTAAAGAACAAGAGGAAATGTTTATTTAGAAAATTATGTACAAATCAAATTAATGTGAAATAGCGATATAATAACATTATTTTAAATTCCTTAACATGCTCTTAAAATTCTATCCCTCTTATAAAATAGTACGGGATAAGCTGTGGGCATACACAAGAGAGGGTTGATTTATAAATCATATTAAAGAAATAATCAGAGAATAAAATTATTAAAGTAATATATATGAATAAATAGAAATATAATGGTGACATAAAATGGATTTTAATCAAAAACATGAACATAAAATCATGGTATAAAATAATATCGTCAAGGAAACAAAGAAATTTTGAAACAACATAAAACATGATATCATAAGCCTAAGTTAAGGATAAAGACTAAGGAATAATATTCATAGTGTTCTTAGGATAACCTATAACGAGCCATAAATCATATCTCATGAGTTAAAAATATTATCTAATACGTCAGAGGAATATGTTATTTTAGGTCCACCATCACATTCAAATCATTTATATTCATTTCTGTTTCACATAGATAATACAAAAAAATGATGTCTTTCATCAATTTTAATCTCATTATTCTGGAATACGTATGACATAAATATATGTACCAAATCAATGACGGATAGTTATATCAATGTGAATACCCTTATGTGGAAATGGGGATAGGTATTCACTATACAAATGTTTGGTGTGGAAAATTGTATGATAATTTCAGCAGTATTATGGGTGTACATAAAGATTCATTGGAGGGTTTAATGAGATAAAAATGGGGTCTATCATAATTTGAAATCATATGTAAAGTAAATTGTATGTGTAAAAAATATTCCAACACCAACTATTGGAAATCAAAATGATTAACTCAAATAAAGTACTTGAATAAAGAAGTGGAGAAGGATGAGGTGAGAATCTGTTACTTTGACATAGTAACAACTTTAGTAAAGATTATAAGGTTATGGGATAAGTGATCTATAAGGACCTGGCCTTAAACATTACATAATCTTGAATTAAATGAATAATTCAAATTGAGGATCTTTTCAGGTTTAGATTTTTATACAATTATGCCATAACAATTAAATATCAACTTGAAAATTACATGTACAGACTACTACCCAGTATCCATTTTTTAAAAATAAAAACTCTTAAAAAGAAACATGTCTAGTTCCGTGTTTTAGACAACAAGACTTTTCCTTGATCCTATCCTTGAACCTATTCAACTTTAAGTCTTTTGGAAAACATTTTAAATACTTGGGATGAGCATAAAAAGCACAGTAAAGGTTATAAAATAAGGAAAGGAAACATTAACCCATCAATAAATACAAATCGATGAAACAAATACTTTTCAATCATAACATACCTTACAAAATTATAGGATTTATGAATAACACACATAAATCATAAATCATAATGGCAACTTAGGGAATTTATAACATATTTACATTGTAGCTATCACGGCTACATAGGGATTCACATTTGGAATACCCATCACAGTATATTCCATAAATATTTTAGGAGAAAATTTAATGTTTACCTCTGTCTCGTTACCCAATGCATTAGAGATCTATCTCGAGCTCACTCGCCCTAGGTTTATCACGTAACCACCCATATACGTAAAAAATTCCCAATAACCATAACGTAATCATAACCCATAACACAAACATAAAGGAAAGACAACATTTCCACCTTCCATTCACAATATATCATATCAAGATATTGAAATAAATAATGCTTTATCAAACCAATTTCACAACCATTTAAAACATTTAATAAAAAAGTTTTTGAATCAATATGTCATATAAAACTTTAAATTTGTTAAAGATATTAAAATTTTAAAACATTATTTTCCATATAAATAAATCCCAAACCATTTTGAAAACATGGACATTAATGAGAAATATTTAGAAAAATAAATCATTAAAACATTTAAAAGGATATTTTACTTAAAGAGTTTTTAACAAAATGAGAGATTCTTGAATGAAAATAATTAAGGAAGAAAATTTAATAATAAAATTATAATATCCAAAGAATAAAATTATTCATGATATAATATTCCAAAGGACGGTATATACACCATATAAGAGTGAATTGGTGCATAAAAACAATGAAGCCTCAATGGAATGTAAATTGAGATACAATCCCTCATATAGATGATATCCTTAGATTAAGGATAAATCAATGACATAATTATGTGTGAAAAATATAAATACAACCAATATAAGTAGATATTAAGTGTAAAAAATTCAGAGTTCATTCAATCATATTCATAGCATGACATTTTCACGAAGTATACATTTAACCCAAAGAATTGAAATTGGGTAAAGAAGTTCCCTTATAGAAATTCAACATCCTAACGACGTCACATTAAAATTCAGAAAATGAGTTGATGATGGAGAAAAGGGTATCTCATCACATGGACATAAAATTTACGTCATTAAAGATATATAAGAACATATACCAATATAAGAATATTTAAATTAAAAGACATAACAAAAATAAGTATTTTAAAAGAGGAGGGTGAAAACTTCTCTTACTGATTTGGTAACTTAAGAAACATACACCATATGAAAGATGGATAATAAATTTAATATGTAAATACCCATAAATGAATGTATATTACACAAATAGTACAATCATCAGAAGTAAATACCCCACACAAAAGGAAATGGTTGTAAATATAGCACGAATCTCACAAGATTAAAAATTGGGATGAAAACCCATAATACGTTGTAATCAATCGAGTCATATGACCAAAAGATAATATCCACCTAATGGATCGCAGAATACCATGAATATAAATATAATCATGATAATAAATATAAAATGTTAGTACAAAATACACCACATGCAATTAATAACTTGCGAACAATGGAAATATCTCGAAATTAAAAGTGAGATAAGAAATCTCTTACCTTATGTCCGACTTGACCTATTCGTTCTTTAATATCCAGAATAATAAAATAAATTAAATATATACTTTCAAAAGAAACTTTTTAAAGTTTATTATTATTTTATATTACTTATTACCATGTGATAAACATTATGTAATCATTTAAGTTAATAACGGTCATTTTGTCGATATTTGGTACTTGAGTAAAAAATAAACAGCTTATAATTACAAGTTGTTCATGTAGTAAGATATAAATTATCTTCAGAATGATATTAATTATTTAGATATCATATATATAATATATATCTAGTATATACATGTATTTATAATAATACCTAATATTTAGCGGTAGGAAATGAAATGCACCGTTCATGGAGACGATAAGTCGTACATACGCATGAACACTACTTACTTTTCTATTTATTATTTTAATGAAATTAAAAACATAATGAGACATAGTTATATTATAATTACAATATAATATCATATACAATATTATTAACTCCATCCTTTATACTCCAACATAATGCATTAACGAGTCATATCACTTTGAGGGGGCGGTAGTCCGCACTTCCTCTAATGAGATTATCCTATTTACCCACTATGGAGACCATAAAGGAATTCTATAAATGAAAAAATACAGAATAATAAAGAAAAAATAAACATAATATATATCATATATAAATACAGATCCATCATAATGGACACCATGAGAGGCGGTAGAAGATAATTTAACAATCATTGTTTCGTGAGGCGTTTGTTTTCCATCCACCAAAATATTATGTTTTTCACCCATTATATAGAGGTGTGTGTAGGTTTAGTTCGAATCATTCTCATAAAAACATCCTACTATATTTAGGATACTGGTTTTGTTATAAAAAATGGAATAAAAAGAGTTTATGGGTTGGAGAATTAAAATAAAAGGAATGAAGTTAAGAGAAATCATTACCTTTAATTTTGGTAACTCCCTTTTGTATGAACCCAAAGGGTTTTTAGAAGTTCCTTATTCCAGAGGTAAGTCTTGAAAGAGTAGGATAAGGATGTAGGGATCTTAATTGGGAAGAGGATGGTGGAGCCAAAAGGATTGAGAGGTGTGTGGAATTGGTTATAAGTGAGGGCTTTTTATAAGGGGGGGAGGGGCTCTTTAAGAACGTGTGATAATATTATTTTATTATATAATTATATTTGGTTTCCAAAGGTCCAAAAATCATTAGAGTCAAAGATAATATGACTCATCGTAGAAATAAAATCATCCAATAAGAATTGGGTAGGTTTTGGATATTATTTAAAAATTTATAATCTTATTTATTTAAATCATTTATTAATGAGGTAAATACTGCATCATTATTGTGTCATCAATAATATAATTTTTTTGATGTCTAAAACTATAAAAAAATACCATCATGTAGGAAATATTTTTATATTTCCAATGAATATTTATAGTCGAAAATATGACTTATATTACACCATGTAAAAATTAATTTACAAAAAGATATTTGTTTATGTCATTTTTGTATTTATTTTAAGTTAATTAATCTAAAGTGTCATTTTCACTCACAAGTAGCTACATGGGTTCCAAAAATCTACCCAAGGATACCCATGGTCGTCCATGAATCATCCAATAATGTTAAGACAAATTTTAAGGTAATTTTGTATTATTATAATATTCTTTTTACCTTGAATTACCCTATTTACCTTTAACCACAGTAAATAAAAGTAAAACGTTACTATTCACCTAAAATTATTTTCATCTTATTGAACCAAATTTTACTTATTAATTACAACAATGTATGTAGGAATTTTGAAATTCAATTCACAAAAGTGTTAAAATTTCATTTAAATGAAAAAATCAGTTTTTTAACTACTACGAAGTTGTTTCACTATTCATCAAAAATTGATGTTTTTCAGAAAAATACCAAAAATTAAGAGTAAGCTATATTTGGTATTCCAAATTCAAAATTGATAACTATTTTACCAAATTGAAAAAACATAATTTCTATTAATTAATTAAAAATTATTTCCCATTGTCAAAACAAATAGTGTTATTTTAAGAAATAATATCTATCAAAATATTGACACTTGTTTATGTCCAAATTCAAAGTGAAATTAAATCCAATGACCAGAATTAGATTAAATGGTAAAAATATAATCTAAATACAATTTAGGAACTTGAGAAAACATTGTGAGGGATATATATAAGTATAAGGAAATAAAATTCATTTTCAGTGGGGTTGGATGGAGAGACGTGGGTGGTTGGATGGGGTTTGGTAGTAAAATATAGTGGAATTATTTATTAATTTTTAAAGGGAGGATTTTGACTCTACATGATAAAACAATCAAAATCACAATCCCTACCATGGTATCTTCTAGTTATTCATATAAAATAAAAGTTTTTTAAAATATTTTACAAGTAAACGAACTAAAAATAAGAAAATAATACCATTGTTGATGTGAAAGTGAGTCATATTCATAAACAATTTATTTTAATCACATAAAATATAATATTGTTTTTGGATTATTCATTAAAGGATTACAAAATTAATAAAATAACATCAAAATGCCATTATGTTAAAGTTAGAATCTCGATTTGGGAAATTTATTCCCTTTATAGTATTTATTACTCAGCTATTGTCTATTATGATGTTATAATACATATCGTATATATATATATATGCAATATTTAATTTTTACCCAAAAAATATTACTATCTCAAAAAATAATGAAAAATTCACCATTGGATAAATTTGACATAATGATTTCCAAAATCATATTTTTCTTCAAAATTATTAACTAAATATGATAATTTTAAATTTAAATCAAAAAATTCATTTATTAAAATTTACTAATGTTTTTTACAGTAAATACTTTTGACCATTAGAAAGATTATATTATAATTAATTATATTATATTATTTATTATATATAAATATATATAATTTAATAATAATATTATGTGAAAATTAAATATATTTCAAAAAATCATGAATTTATCAAAAAAAATTGTTATAATGAAATCCTTATATTTTCCAAAAATTCAATCATTTTTACCTCATATGAAAATATAATTTTCATAAACTAATATATTATTTTATATATAATGTAATAATGAAAAGGAATAAAAGTGGCCATTATTTTATTAAAAATAAAAACATAAAAATTTCTACTACTGTGGTCTTGACACATATCTCATTATTAAAGTAGTATACACCATAAGGGTAAGGTGTGAAGTGGTGTTGATTTTTTATGGTTGTTCAACAAAAATGGTGTGAGCCATGATCTAAAAAATATTAAACATATCCTATAAATGATTTCATTCATGATTAAATTATTGAATTTCATCTCAGTCTTGGTTAAGGGAAAATATCAGTGATAACATCTCCCTCAAAAGCTTTTATAAATGGTCTCCATAGTATGATCCTACTGTTTAAGGCCATATCTTGTTCCATCTCTAATAATTGGATTTTATCATATCCATTAATTTATACTAATCATAATAGTCATCATAAAATATAAATTTTATAAAATTTTCAGATTCTTAATGGTATTTTAATTGGATAACCTATATTTAAATGTTTTCCAAAATTTCCAAAAATTATGAATGTGTTTTCTATGAGTACTTTACATAAAGAGAAATTAATTCCTTTAAAAGGGAATTTAATATTTAAAATTATGGGTCGTTACATTTTAGGAATTTACAAATATATTAAAATAACTTCAGTTATTATAGAAACTTAACAATTATAATAAACTCCCTCTTAGAGACTGCTTTAATGAATCAAGGGCTACTTACTACCCTATGGAAATCACCTTGACATATACTTACTCTATGAGTAATGCTCCTCAGCATCTCTTTTTATTCACCAAATTCCAACTAAGGCAAAAGGTTTCCTCAGTGCCTTCTAAATTAAATCCGTGGTGGATATGTTATTTAGATTTTCAATATCAAAAAAAGTAATCGATTCCTCATAATGATTCATATCTCCTCAATCATGATCCCTTACCACACCATTTCCTTTCTTGCTTCTTAAACAATAATATACTCTACTTTAATAATGGAATGTGAAATCCTTGATAGTATGATTGAATTCAAACAGATCATTGATTCCCTAAATGAAAAGAGATATCATGTTTTTCACTTCAATAATTTTGAGTCACAATTAATGTTTGTGTTGAAATAACATACCCTCAGATCATCTACCTAAATCAAAGGGATGTATCTTATACTTCTTTTAGGTTTAATATAATCAAATTCAAATCCCCCCAATGATTATCCCCCAGATTCACAATGTATCAGCAGGCCATTCCCACCACTTGAGTAATATATTTCTTATTACACACTATAGAATACATGATACTTCCTACCAATTATGTATATGGGATAATCATAATGTTCTTTCCTTATTATTAGATTCATGATAATTGTTCCTTTGAACGCATATATTGTCTAGCATGAGGATTTAAAACTCAGTTTCATCTAGTTATTGAAAACTCATAAAAATCTTCTGGATGTACTCTTTCTATAATGAAAAAAAAACTTCAGGTCTTCTTACTACATTCATTCCTCATTTTCAGTATCTTATTGGATTCATCAAAAAATTTCATATCAATATTATTAGACATGTTTAACATCAAATCTAAAATACATAGAATAAAAAACCCACAAGAAGAATGTCATCCATGTATAATAAAAATATTGTTAATTAAATATAGGTTCAATCCTTTTGGTAATAATAATTATCTGAGGTTCTTCTTATTATACCATTTTATTCCATTATTGAATAAACCTTCTAGTTCCACTGCATTTGAACCAGCTTCAAACCATAGATACTTCCCTAATGTTTTTAAATAATGTTTTGATTCTAACGATCCATGAAACTAATAGGTTTCTTCATGTTGATCCCTTCCGATAAATATACATGATGTAAAAATATCTTTATATGAATTTTTTCCATATATAATTCTTGGAAATAATCCAAGATAAGAACCATTCAAATCCTAGTATGCTTTAAATCTGAGGAGAAAATTTCAGAAAAGTTGATACCCTTCTTCCACTGAAATACATTGACCACTATAATATCTTTATAAATATTACATATAACCCCTTATTATTTTAACTATAAAACCCATGTATTTTCATTTTCATTTTATAATGTTATTAATATATTATTTCCCAATTATTTTTAGACAATGTAATCTCAATTTATCCCTTATTGGAAAAACGTACTTAACAGAATAAAAACAACTCACTACTTCTGATATTTATGGTTTTTATGTATCTATTAAGATTAATATGTTGAGGAAAACAACATATATTTGTATCAACCATATCACCATAGATTTTATTCATAAATAAAATTTATATTTTATGAATTATTGTATAGTAATTTTTGTTGCTCTATCTTCTAGAGAAATATCCTCTGATTCATTTATTTCTTATTCTCCTTCTAGAACCTTACTAGTCATTGAAAATTTAAGTATATCATCAATTTTTTTGAAATTTTATATCTCTATAGTTATATGTAAACATTACTATAAATTTCTTGATGTTCCGGTAGACTAAGAACCATCTGAACTCTTCATAATTTTAAACATCTATTGCCACTGTTAATATCAAAATGAGTTGTAGTTGACCCCTTTACTTCATCAATTTTTTTCCACTATGTTTTAAGATACCGTAGTAAATTATCAATAAATATCACCTTTAATGTTATGAATAAATGTTTCTTATCATCACACAAGTGTCAAAATACAAGACGTTCATCTTCATACACCAAAACGAACTTGCATGAGATTAAGCCTCAAGATTATCTCTGTACTTGGTATGAAAATTTGAGTAAGATATACGTTTAAAAAATTAATAGTAAGATAAATTTATTACCTTACCAATCCATAGTTTTTAAAACAACCCCTTTTTATTTCATTTTAAAGAATTTAATTGATTAAGAAACCAACGATACATTGTAATTTTGCCTATAATTTCTCGAAAATCCTAGAATACATTAATACACTCTACTCCCCTTCCATGAATTTTCAATTCATCATATCAGTAAGAACATTTTGATCAAGTGTTATTTAAATGGCCTTATCATTACTAATATCCATGTTTCTATATAAGTTACTAATACTCATTTTAGAAAACTGACTACCATTTTTTGACCTTAAAAATATGAACTAATTTCTAGTTTTCCTCTATACCATAGCATACCAATTAATAAAAACTCCAGTCAAATTTTATTTTTGTTTCCTAAATAAAACCCATAATATATTCTAGGAATCATAAATTAATTCCACATAATATTATAATCTATCATGGTGTTTCAGTCAGTGAGTTCCCCAAACAACAGTATGCATGGGTTCCAACTTTAGACATTTGAACAGAGTGACTACCCAATTACTTTTAATAATATATCACATTATTAATATTTATTAATAATAATTTACTTTAAACACGTATATATGTTTCAAGGATTTTATATAATAAATTGCATACACAATATTTATTTAAAATCATGTTCACTTAATGAGATTAAATATGTTTTATTTAAAGTTTTAATATATTTTGTGAATATTTTACATTTTTATAGATTTAAATAATTATTTAAAATGATATTCAAATTTTTGAATTAGAAGGTTCATAATACATAATATTTTTCATTTCATTTTTACTCATATAAAAATTTACCCTGTTTGAAAGTTATTCACTTTCCTAAATGATAAAATGGATAAAGGGGGTTAAATTTATGGTTAAGATGAAAAACCCATATCGTCAATTGATTAGTTGAGATAATTATTGTACATACCTATATTATCTTAAATGTGCACTAAGTTTGTAGCACTATCATTGATTATGGAATTTATAATATATTAAGAAAACAAATCTTTCTAGAGTGCCACTCCTCTTACTTATTAAAGGAGGAATTCCCCAACCCAAGTATTTCTAAACATTGAGCACCATAGATCAACTAATACTTGAAATGTACTTGTATAAATTTCATTCCCATGTCTTATATTTTTTGGTATATAGAAGATAAAAATATAATAACTCTTAAAGAGAGGGATAAAGAAGGATTTCAAAGGAATAAGAGGGAAGAGGATATACATGATGAGTCAAGACTCAAAGTAAAGAGTTTCTTATTTTAAGCATTAATAAAAAAATTGGAGTTTTTCTTTATACTCTCTATATATTATTTTACAATAACATTATTTCTCATCATCTCAATAAAAATTATCAATATTCTACATTTCTCTTTTAGTTTCCTTTAAAAAGGTATATTTTTAACCTATTATTAAAGTCATTCTATTTTTATATATTAATGGAATATTTTGGTGTTTATGGTTTGAAAACTATGTTTTTATTCATTGAATGATAAATTTAATGTTGAATGTGTTTAATTAATGTTATTTATCTTATATATTATATATTAGTATTAGTGGTTCCAATATATCCCTTTAGTTTAATGGGTAATGAATTATTATATAGAGATGTGATATTGGAATTAACTGGTTAAATTATTCCATTATGGGTTTATGATACTGGAATTAACTAGTCATATTATTCAATTATGTGTGATATGAACATGAAAATCTATGAAACCTTGATGATTATACTATTATTATAACACCCTAAAATTTTTAAAAGTTGAAAAATATAATCAATAGTGTATAAATCATGAAACAAAAATCGTAGAAGATAATCTAACACCCCAAGGCATTAAGATATAATTATTTTTTGAATAAATTTAATCTCTTTAATATATTTTGAGACATTTAACCCTAATATTTTCATTATAGATAGTATAAAATACACGCAATACTAAGCATAAAAGACACACAACAAATATAACTATTATATCCTAGTTGTTAAATCGGAAGGTATACATAGTATTACCCAATTTATCATATATATATATAGGTCTTAATGAATATGAATTATTTATAAAATAAAAGTAAACAATCAATATATTTTTAGTAATGTAATTTAATTTTTTAGAAATATATGTTCTTAAAAAATGATTTTTATTGATTTTGTAGAGAAATATTATAATTAATCATAGGAAATTTTTGAAAATTTATTTTGAAAAAAATTAACTTTTCAAATAAAAATATCAAAATTATCTTATGTAAAAGTTTATATATTTTTTTGAAAAGTTTCATTTTTAATGAATAGTAAAAAAATATTTGATTTTAATTAAAAACTACATTTTTAAAAATTATTTGTAAATTTATGTTATATTTTAATTTGAGGTAAAAGTAAAAATATTTGAATTATATATCTATTAGTCCATTTAATTTCATTTTAATCATTTTAATAATGAATTTTTATGTAAAATCATTATGAACTTTTGAACATTTTATCTTTGAAATGTCGCTTTCTCATCTCATCTGTGTGATTAATTTTAAATTAAATTATACCGAATCTATGAGTTTAATTATATATATTTTTAATTATTTATAATTATAATAACATTAATTATCTAATTATGTTACATGAATTTTTATTATAATTATTATTGAAGATAGTAAAAATTAATTGTCGTGATTATGGATAAAATAGTGTTTTGTGAGTTACATGTGTTTGGGTAAAACTTTTTTTCCAAAGAAATAATATTTTTATTTAATAAATTTAATTTTAAATTTATAATCATTTGGGCTAAATTATCTAATATTATTCATTTAATTTTAGTCTTAATGAAATAACTACGTAGGTAGATAAAAAGATACAAGTTACTGCGGGAAAGAACAAAAATGTAAAATTGAGTAAACTTAAAAAAATTAGAAATAACATAATAATTTTTTTTTTGTGTTGTAGGTTTTAAAATACCAAATAAACCCTCCCCTACATTACTAATATATTTTTTCCACATGAGTTGATTGTAACCTCCCATTATGGAATACTTTTCACTTTTATCAAAAATGTCACTCCTCCTCAATTATAAAAGGTTATCCACTTGCATATCCTATTCACACCTTAAATAATATTTGATTAAAACAGGACCTTAAAAAAACCTTCAAAATTAAATATTCGTTTCCTATAATACTTATTTTTGTAATAAATCCAAAAAATCAAGGACATTGGCGCAAACCAAGATAAGTTACCCCAATAAGAGGTAATGTTCCTCAATGAGAGTTTTTATTTAATTTATTCCTGAAATCATTTAATTATTATTAAACCATGATTATATAATATACATAGTATAATAAAGAAAATTATATGTTATTCTTATAATTTCATAACCTAAACCTTATCCTATTCCATCAAATGGCTTACGAAATAATCATTCATGTGTATGACACACTACCGCCTCGAGAATTGTTGTCATTCATGTTTTCCATTTCCACCTATCAGAGTTGCGTATAATGATAAAAATAAAATATATATATATTATATTTATAACATAATTATACATAATGAGTAATTATATCATATATTCAATTTTTTACTTTTCAATTTTTAGGGTACACGATAATGTCATTCATGTGTATGGCGGACTACAGCCTCGTGAAACTATATGATTCATTTTCACTAACTTTGCACATGTAAGGTAATTAGGGAAAAAATAATAAATATATGTGATATAAATTTAATAAATATGATACCAATTAAATATTTATAATTTTTAAAATTTAATATATCATTTTATAAACCCATCTTTTTATTCATTGAAAACTGATTACATCACTTTTGAACCTACTGAATACAACCTTCATGAAGTGATGCGACTCTCTTTTCATCACCAAGAAACATAAATAATATATTAATATGGATATATTTGAAAAAAATAATATTTTATATATGTTATTTATTTAATTATGTAAATATAAAATATTACTTACCTTATTTCTATAATGATCAGTGAGAAATTAAAATGTTTCTCATGGATACATACGACCTGCCGTCTCTATGATTGAAACATTATTTATTTCTCAAAATGAACATTCATTTTTTATCATAAAATTATAATTTATATTTAAATAAGATATATATTTCATGTTTATTATTCAATACATGTATAAATAGAGACCACTTTGACCAATTCTAACATACCAAATACATTTTTACACATAAACCAAATATGATCAAAATGTATGACCAAATATGAATTGTTAAAATAATTGTATATAACATTATAATAAGTTTTATAAAAGTAATAATTAACATTAAAATGTATCACAATCAATGAAATAATTATAATTATTATTTTATTTTGGAAGATAAAGACACACGTGACATGTTGAACTCAATGTAAGGGGTTCCGTCCCAATTTCCTTTCATTGAGGCATATTTTGACATTATACATATATATCATTTTATGAGATGTATATATATCCCCTTTTACATGTTATATCAAATATTTTTATACTATTATTATATTTAATGTTTTTAATGTTAATATTTAATGTTTATTATTATTTAAAAACATCCAATGTAATAATGGGTTTTTCTTTCAAAATCTATCTTTTAAGTTTTCCTTACAAATAATTCTCTTCCATAAATAGGATATTTAAAATAATTGTATAAAATATTGTATTTGAAAATAAAAGATTCATAAATTGAATTTTATGTCACTTTTAATTTATTTCAAAGGCTTTCAAAAGAAATATTTTTTACATGTTCAATATAGAATGTTCTGAAAAATAACATAAAGGAGTTTTCTATTTTAACATTTATGATGATAATGAATTTCTACAAATCCATGAATTTTATTTAATATTAAATATAAATATTTCATTAATTATTAAATTAAAATCTATTTCCCCATTTTTTCTAATTTTTATTAAAAATATTTTTTCCAAGGAAAATGGTATTTTGGTATTGAAAATTGGGTTTCAAAAGAAAAGGGTATTTTGATATCAAAGGTAATTTTTCATGAGTTTAAAAAGTTTTTGAAAAGATTTATAATATAAAAGTGAAATAATATAAATTTATTATTCATAATATGGTACTTGAAATTTATACACGAGAAATGGGTGCTCCCAGATAGCACCAAGTGATCACTTTACAACTTTTTTGATGGGGTGGCCCAGACAATGCTGAGTGAGCCCATCACAACCTATATGAAAGTGATGAATAGAAAGAAATAGGTGATCCTATTATATATTAAATGATTGGTGAACCTGGATATTACTCAAATTCATTGGGTAATGTTTCTTATCTTAATGTGAAGTATGAAGGGAGTTACCAAAGGGTTTCTCCTATGGATTTTACTAGACTCTAGTTACATCTATGATGGGTTTATAAAAAGTTATGAATGTGAGGATCTATGTTTTCTAAAATGTGTTGATTTATATTTTTTATGGATTAATTTGGGAAAAGAGTGTGTGAGTTTTTTATGTGGAAAAGTTTTATTTCCTATTCTCAAATAAATTTTAAGATAAAGTAGAAAATTATATGATTTTACTAGTTTTAACTGAAAAAAACTATTTTCTTTCACTTTATGTACCTTACTAAGATTTTTGGGATCATCCCATGTATTAAATGTAATTTAATGGGGTTTAGAATGGGTATGGAAAATAAATGTTTTAATATTGAATTATTTAATATTTTCCATGAAATGAAATCATGTTTTTTTTTAAAAGTTTAATGTGGTGCGAAAAAATGGATCCTAATTAAAAGTTTCCGCCCGGTATTATATTGCATTGTAATATTTGAGTTATGGAATAATTCTATGAAAATATAATCATCAAAATATCCTCTAATGAAAGAGAATTAATTCATGACATAAATTTCATGATTATGTAATATTTAAGACAAATATTGTATAGTTGGTATCATAAGAAAATTTAGATAACATTAGCGATTAGGATATTGTTACTAGCATGCACTTAAAACATTTTATGTTATAGTTAAGTTAAAATGGTATATAATTTTATGATTACAAAGTTGCTTCATCTAAATTATATCTGTTGGGAAATGTTTTAAATAGAGGAAGAATGAAAGCGATAGTTGGAAGGCATCTAGAGGAAAATATCCTTCAAAATTAGTAAACGAAGACAGTTAGAATTGAAATAGAGTAATTTTTTATAGTGACTGATCAGTTGAAACAATGTTTAAAAGGTGTTGGTATCCATAATAGATGTTAACCTGATCTAACTTAAAGGAATATATCTATAGTGTATCATTTCATAAGGAAAAATCCACGATCATTTAGTGGATCATCAGACCCAGAGGAAGCTAAAGAATGGATCAATAAATTGGAGAAGATATTTGAATTCCAAGTGTGTACAAATAATTAAAAGGTAACCCTTTACATTTATCATTTTTAAGGTGAATCTTATTAATGATGGTTTTTTGTTAAGAATACTAAAGATAAATACGATCTTGATTCCATGTAATGAGAAACATTTACGAATATATATATTAAAAAATATATTCCAATGGTAGTTCAACATAGGATTGAGAAACAATTTTTGGAATTGATGGAAAATGTTGAATATTCAGTGGATACATAGGAAGACTACTTCACTATATTATCCTTGAATGATTCATACTATATTTGGTACATTTATTGTAAAATTAATCAATTTTACTCAGGATTGAAACCATGTCTATGAATAGAATTGTCCTTACGAGAGTTTAAAAGGTATGATAAAATTGTTTGTTGTGCTGATAAAGTTGAGATATAGTTTTCTAACAAATTTGTTCCTTGATATGGAAATAGTAAGAAAATGTCAACATGGAAGGAAAAAAAGAATCTATCATCTATGAAATATGGTGGTAATCCCAAAAAATGTTTCATGTTTAGGAAAAAAATTCCTTGAATCTTTGAAAGGATCTGGAAAGTCTTTTTGGTGTGGTCAGTTTTTTCACAAGTCTCTTGAAGGTATATAAAAGATTTATGAACAACTAAATAATGCGGTATCTTATAGGCATTAAATTATTCTAAGTTTTAGTTGGAATTGGTTGGTTCATTTTGTTAACATGTGTCTCAAGTTAGTTCCACATGGTGGAAATCACCATGATCCGAAATAGTTGATTTTGGTCCATCTGGTGAAGTGGAAGAATCTTCAAGATGATTTTTATTTTTCAATGGTTAATAAAATGTATAAATATTTATACACTCCTATTAATGTTTTTTGAGATTATATATTAATGTTCTTAATGAACTTTTGGTAGATGTTTAGATATGTTTATGTATATGTATGGCTTTTGTTTGATGTTAATTTTTCTGTTAATTTTTTTGGACATGAGTTTAAGGGTATTGATAACTTTTATGATTTATAGGATCTTTGATGAATAATTTTATTTTTAAGGATTTTAAAAAAAATTATAACATTAAAAGGATGATATTTTATAAAACAAAAGATAGATCGAAGGCTAGGTGACAACCCATAAAAACCAGCATGGACATGGAGCTTGAACCCCTAACTAAAGGCTAAAAATGGTTTAATGCCTACCAATGGAATATGTGATGTCTTGTTTAGTATGTAATCAATATTTAAAAATAATCGATTTTAAATATAAGGAAAATTTTAATTTCCAAAACATATGTTCTATCATGCAGAAGACCATGGGATTAAAAATTAATTTGGTGATTAGATGATTAATGTATTTTTAAAAAAAGATAACTATAAATTTTGTGAAAAATTTTGCCTTATACTAACCATTATTGTTGATGTTAATGTAAAAATACATGATTAATATCTATTTATACTTTTGGGGATTGCGGGATCCCTTTTAATTTGACTTTATTGATTCTGTCATAAATCATTTCATCTTGGATACTCATAATTGGAATCAATATGAGATTGTGGTGGATATTTATTAATTGATGGAATTATGCCTTTAAGGTAATTATATTTCACACTATTTTTTTTTCTTAATGGTGAAATAATTAATCAACTCTATGAAAAATATCTTTAAAATGTAAATTTTATCCTTTTATGCTCATTTTTTAATGAAAAAATCATCATCTAAGTCATCAATGATTTATTGATTTTAGGTTCATAACAATATATTGATAAATAAATTTTTTATGATAAATTATCTCTATCACTCTTTATAATTTTATGAACATTAAATTGTTCTTCTTTGTCCAAATCATCACTTCCCAACAAAGAACCCTTATTTAGAAACTTTGTATGTGTTATTTCAAATGATCATCGTACTACCCATTAAATTTTATCAAAAGGATTTTTAATTAACCCTTTTTATGAATTACATTTGAAAAAAAGTTTTTATAATTGTATATCCTTTGATTATTGAGATAATTTTGAAATTTTGAGAATGCAATTTATTAATGGGGGTGGATGAACCACCAAAATTTTTAAATGAATAATAAGTTCAATAACAAATAATAAATGTAAAAAAATCTTCATATATTTTGTATTACCCCAAAAAATTAAGATATATTTCTTTTTAAAAAAATTTAATATCTTTATTATTTTTTGGTACATGTAATCCTGATATTTTTATTTTTGATAGCGTATAAGATAATAAACAATGTGCATATACTGCATGTGAAATATATAATTGTTATAACGTGGATATTAATTTTTTGGGTATGAACTGTAATTAATAATTTATGAAATATATATATAGTTCCTACTCAATTTAAATTATAGGAAAAATATGAGTAAACAATGAATCAATTTTTAGTAAAGTCAAGTTATTTATCAAAAATTGGTTTTCCTAAAAAAATATTTTAATATCTTTTTTAAAGAAATATTATAGTTAATTTTAGGAAAATTTAGATAATTTATTTGAAAAATAAACATTATTTTTAAACCTTAGTGTAAACACTATATTAGGGTAAATTTTTTATATTTTTCTGCAATGTTTCATTTTTTCATGAATAAAGAAAAATATTGGAAGTTAATTGAAGACTACTTGATTGTTTAAATTAATTATAAAGTTAAATTATATTGTAATTTTTTTTCAAATTAATATTAGTTCAAATATTTATCTATTCATCCTATTAATATCATTTGAATCATTTTGAGATTAAATTTTGATATAAAAACATTGTAAACTTTTGAACATTTTTTCTTTGAAAATCTACATTCTCAATGTTTCTACGAGATTAATTTTAAATATTTTTTACCACATATATGAGTTGAAATTGGTAAAAATTATTAAATATTTGGAATTATAACAATTTATATTATCTAATAAGTTCATATTAATTTTTTTACCATAATTATTAGTAAAAAAAATAATAAATAATTATCATGATTATGATTAAAATGGGGTTTATGCCTTACAAGTGTTTATGTCAAAATTAACTTTCCAAACACATAATATTAATATTTAATAAATATTACATCATATTTAGTATCATTTTTATAAACTATATAATAATTATTATTTAATTCTATTATAAAATGATAAATTACCCAGGTAAATAAAAAGATACAGGTTATCGTCGTAAAAAAGTAAAAGGTTAAAATTTAATAAAAATAATGGCAAAGGAATAAAATGAAAAAATTGAGATTATTTTTAATTTTTATTGGTTTTTATAGATCCCATAAACTATAACATACATTATAATTCAATTTTGGTCCCACATGACGTGATACTGACCTCCAATTATTGAATACCATTGAGTATTTACAAAAATTACACTCATCCTTAATTATAAAAGGACACCCTCTTTCCTCTATTATTCACACCTTAAAACCAATTTAGTTCCTAAAACCCTGCCTAAATGACTTATTAAATTTACTAATATGACATTATAAGCCTTATTTTTTGAATAAATCCACCATGAAATGATTTTCATGCAAACAAAAACAAGATACTCTAATAAGAGGTAACGATCTTCAACAAGCACTTTTATATTATTTATTCCTCCAACTCATTCAATTATAATTAAACCATGATTATATTTTAAAATCAATATATAGAATATACTGATATGTTATTATTTTTATTAGATAACCTTAAACCATATCATCTTCTAGAAAATGGGTTACAAAATTATCAATCATGTTTATAGTGGATCACCGCCTTACAAACCAATGTCATTCATTTTTTCTATTACCACCTATCAAAATTTGGTAATATGATGAATATAAAGTTTATATATTATATTTAAAAAATCATTTTACCTATGTATTTTCTATATAATATATACCTTTCTTTATTTTCATTATATAGGGGACACGATAATGTTGTTCCTATGTACAACAGACTAATTACCCACAAATCGAAGTGATTCAATTTCACTAATGCTTTACGAGGAAGTAATAAGTGTAAAGATAAAATCTATATGTGATATATGTGGAATAATTATGATATTCATGACATATTTATAATTATTAGAATATAATATATAATATTATTTCTTACCTTTTCACTCACTGAAAAATGATTATGTCGTTCTTGAACGTGTGGACTACCACCTTCATGAAGCAATGAGGCTCTCTATTCATCACCAAACCAAATTAATGATATATATATATAAAGAAATAATATGGTATATGTATATGTCATATAATTATAATTTTTAAATTATAAAATGTTACATTCCTCATTTTCATAATAATCATTGAAAATGTAAAGGTTACTCATGCGTACGTAGGACCTACAATCTCTTTGATTATAACATTCTTCATTTCTCAAAACCAAATTTCATGATATTTTATAAAAATATAATTTATATATACATATTACATATATATATGGATTATTATTCTATATATGTGTATATAATGGCCTCCTTTACCATAGTCGACCTACAAAAGTCATTTTTGACACATAAACCGAATATTGCTGAAACATCCAACTAAAATAACTTGATTATGTAATTGAATATAACATAGTAATAAGTGAAAAAGGTAATAATAAACATTTAAATGGTTATCAAGAAGGTAAATTATTAAAAAAAGTATATTATTAAGTAATATAAATACATATGTTACAATTCTGACTCAAGGTAAGATACTTCGTCTCAATTTTCTTTTTATTGATGAAAATTTTGAATTTATGCACCTATATAATTTTATGAGGTGTATATGTAGACCCTTTGACATGTTATATAATAAATTTATTTAATATCATTATATTAAATTATTTATTTAATTTTATTCATTCTTGGGGATTATTATTCAAATATTTCCAAAGTGATAGTGGAATTTTATTTTAAAAAAAACATACTTTAATGTTTTCCATACAAATCATTGTCTTCTACGACCATAATCTTTATAATGATTTTAGGATAATTTTTATATGGACATAAAATATTTATAATATAATTTTTTTTCCAATTTTTCTTAATTTAAAATATTTTTAAAAGGAAAGTTTTTTCATGTTTTATACAAATTTTTTTGAAAACAAAAAACAAATAGGAATATTCTATTTTAACATTACAACAACAACACATGTTTTTTCCACTATTACCATTATTTCATTTCTAAATTCCTTTACATTATCTCATTTAGTATTCAAAGAAAAAATATTTTCCTTTTTTTTGGGATTTTTGTATTGAAAATGGTTTTTCAAAATAAAAGGTAAATTTGGTAATGAAAATTGGTTTTTGAAATAAAATATTATTTTGATATCAAAAAGTTACTTATTTATGATTTTAAAAGAGTATTTTAAATGTATTATGATAGAAATATTTCATCATATTCATGACCTGGTACATGATAATTATACATTACAAACGGGAGCTCCCATATGACAATAGGTTAGTGTATTATAGCTTATATCATAGAGAGGCCCAGATTCTTCAAGGTGAGCTTGTTGAGGCTTATATAAGGGGGAATCCAGGATATTGTTGGGTAACCCCATTAAATCATAAATTATGGGTTCACCTAGACAGTTCTCTAATGAATTTGGTAGTGTTGCCTATATTAATAGGAAATGAGGAGGGAGTTACCAAATGGTTTCTCTTATGATTTTTACTATGCTCTGATTACTTTTGACATCGATTTAAAACTAGTTACAAACATCATGCTCTATGTAATAAAATTTTATTGATAAACATGTGTTTTAGAATTCATTTTAAAAAAATTGTGTGTGATATTCATGTGAAATATATTTATTTCAAATGAACAAATAACACGGAATATAATTTTAAGGGTTATATGAGCTTTTATGTTTCTAATGGGCTAAGAGATTTCTTTCTCATTACTTCCATTGTTGAGTATTTTTTCATATCCCACATTTGAAATTCTATTCCATGTGGGTTAAATATGGGTATGTGAATGAAAGAGGTTAATATGAAAGTCATGAAATTTTTTTAGGAAATAAGATCATTCTTTTTTTAAAATGTTTTATATGGTTAAAATATGGATAGTTATCAAAGATGTCCACTATGTGTTATATTGTTCAGTTATGTATGAGTTATGTAATCATTCATTAAAACTCTAATCCTGAAATGATCCTTTAAATAAAGAGAATGAATTTTTGACTTAAATCTCATGATTATTTAATTTTTACGGCATAGTGATTATAATTATTCATTATTACAATATTTTTATGGAACGTTTTGAAAAAAGAACATTATTTCTAATTTTGAATATATTTTTTTTTGTACAACCTTGCTAATATTTCTTTAAATGAAGTAATATTTGAAGTTTTAATATGTTTTTGAGTGGAATAAAGTTCAACTATTTCTTTTACACCATTTGTTGATTTTTATACACATCATAGGTTTTCAAAAAATTTTCAAGGGGATTAAGGATGAATATGGCTAAATATGATGCCTGGATATGAATATGATTTGTTGGTCTTGAATATAGCAAATGTGTTATTTAAATATTCTTTAGTAGGAAAATGTCTATCTATTGGAGAAATATGGGTTTTTATTATCTCATGATTTCTTAATTACCTAAAAATATAGACGTAAAATATCATGATAATGTAAGTAATTCAATATTTACGATTAGTCATGTAATTATGGGATGGATATATATTTTATATAATAATTGTTATCAAAGTAGGGTTTAGATACATTTAGTTTTTAATATATTTTTATGAAATCAATGTAAACAAATATAGGGATGCGAGTGTATTTTATAGGGAAACCCATTAAATAATGGTTATCTTTAGATGGTATAGGTTTTATTAATCAAAGGGTTTCTATGTTTATTTATGTAATCTATTTATATTTGAGAATGCATTTTCAATATATGTATTATGGTGAATAATGTAGGATGGAAACAAGTGCATTATAACATATCAAATCAGAATCCTAAATTAAATGGTGTTTAAGAGAAGAAAATTGTGGTTGTGTTAACTTAATTAAAAAAAGAAATAAATGGTGATACTTATGAAAGAGTGTAATCAAATTCTAAAAATATAGACATGTAACTAGTATATAATTTCATGAAACAAAATCGTATGACATTTTATAGAACCTCATCCAAAGTGATAGTCGAAAAATGAAAAAATTCATGGTAGTAGATATTCCATATTTTGGGTTGTTCACAACATCTAAAGGTAACTCTTGTTTTTTATCATTTTAAAGGTGAATTCGATCAATTGTTGTTTTTAATTTAAAATAAAAAGGATAGTAATGAAATTGAAACCATAGAATAGAATTTTTTAAATATATTATTATTGAGAACTATATTTATAAAAATTATTTCAGTTATATTGGAGAAGAGAATTTTTGAATTAAATAAAAGTGAAGAGGACTCAATTACCGACTATAAAGAAAAATTTATCATATTAGATAGGCACACATAAAAATTTATTCTAGACCATAATTTTAAAAAAATTTATTTTACATAGGTTTGAAAAAAATTTATAAAGTTCATTATGTAGTCAAGAAATTTAAGTTATGGGGAAAATTTTATTTTCTAGAGAAGGTGTAAATGAAGTTTATTATCTCATATTCAACTCAAAATATTAAATATAAGTAGAAATATATTTTAAAATATATAGATGGTTTTGATATTAAGAGATCCAATGGTGAAGGGAAAAAAATTATTTATGCTCCTTGTGTGGTAAAAATAATTTTTTTATGTTTCTGAATTGTGTGATAAGTGTAAGAAAGGAGGTATATTTAGAAACCTAAATTAATTTTATGATGAAATAGATAATAGAAAATCAAATAATAGTGAATTTTTTTATCAGGATGCACAGTTAGAAGTGATTTTTATTAAATTCTATGAAATGGGGTATTATGGGAATTGATTTACTAAGAGGAAATATTGATAAGGGGATCAAAAAGATCATAAAAATACATGTTTAGAAAATTCATATACTATTACAGTTGAATTTGAAAAAATAGAGAAAGTTATATGAAATGTATGAATTGGGTTTACAATTTTTATTTTGTTTAAAATATAAAACATGACGAGATTGTGGTTTATTAATCTTAGGACATGATTAGTATTTTTTATTTTAGGAAGGAAGTAATAAGGAATATAAAAAAACTTCTTAGATAAATGCTTATAAACGAATTTTTATGAATTGAGTTTCAACACAAGGTTTTTGGGGGTTATTAAGTAATGGTATTTCTATTTGTATTAGGGGTCATAAAAAATTACAAAGATACACTTTTCGTAAGGTGAGGAAAATGTGCCAACATAATTATTCTTTATTAATATATCACATTATTAATATTCATGATTATTAATTTACATTAAACATATATATATGTCTCAAGGTTGTAATATAATAAAGTAGAAACACATTAGTTATTAGAAATTATGTTCACTTCATGATAGAAAATATATTTTATTTAAAGTTAAAATATATTTTTGACATGTTTTTTATTTTTATATTTATAAAGAATAATATAATTATTTAATATCTCAAAAACTAATATTTATAGTAAATCTAGGGATTTTTACTGATAAGAATAATTTTGTCAATGCAATTGAAAAATAATATGGGTTTTCAATTGAAACAAAAAGGGTTTTCTATTTCTAAATAAAGTTTTCTCCATGTATTAAATAGATTTATTTAAAAGTTAAATCTTGAAAAATAAAAAAAAATTAAATAGATAGAATATATTTTTTTTTTGAAAATATTATGCTAAAATAATCATATGGTGACCTTTTATCTATCTAAAAGTCATGATTTTTAGGTGAATATTATAAAATACTATGTTATCAAATATCATATCTTTTTGAACGTTATTAGGATATAAGAAAGAACTAAAAATATATAAAACTTTTACATGATAAAATAAGTATATGAGGAGTAAAATTAAGAATTAAAATTAATTACTTTCAAATTAATAACCTATTCTTGACAGTCTAGAACTTAAGTGGTGATTTATTTTAATACAAAAGTTTTTTTGATCCTTTTACATTGATTAAGAGTTAATAAGGTACCATTTAGTTTCCTCAATGTTTTAAAGTCACATAGATCTCTATTGTACTAATAAAATTAAAAAAAATTAATGGGAATTTATAGTATACTTATTCTTTAGTGAAAATTTATTTACTTTTACATCAAAAGTGGTTTCTTAAAAAACTATTTTTATTGGATTAAGTATAATTATATTAATATTATTTTTTATTTACTCTAGAAATATAGTCCACTAAAATGATTTTCATATTTGGAATCAGAAAAATGAAATTAGATACTAAGTTCCATTTCATTTTTATTCAAAAATTTAGTTACCTAGTTAAAAACATAGCCACCATAGTAATAGTTAAAGTTTTTAAAAAGTGGCCAAATTAAGTGATATGTCTAGAAAATAGTATCTTTAATTGATTGCTTTAATGAATTCATAATCCTCCAAATAATATAATTGAAATTTGGAAACTTTTATTACTTTTTATTAAGTATAAAAATTCAATAAATTAATAAAACAAGATTTTTTTAAGAGTTACACAACTATACCTTATAAAATGATCTCTTTACCACCTAAATTCTCCATGCCCTTTGATTACCTAAGAAAAAAAATTATTTAAAAAATAATTTCACAAATTTATTTCCCTTATCTTAGAGGTTCTATCTTCCAAAAAATATAAATATAAGAAGGATTAATGAGAGGCCAAAAGGATAATATCTAAGGAAGATGTGTTTAGAGGATATATGAGTCATGTTGAGAGTCTGGGTAAGGGTATATTTATTTTCAACCTTACTTTAAATTTTTTAAATTATTTCCTTAAACTATTTATTTATAATATTTTCCTAGAAATTTATTTTTTATACTCTTATTGAACACTATAAATTATCTAAATATCACTTTTACTTTCCTCTCAATAATAAATTATTTAACACTTTTTAAGGAATAATGTTTTTTGGGTTAACAGAAAATTCTAGTGTTTATGTGATGAAAAGTATTTTTAATGAATAGTAAAGAAAATAGTTTATTTTTTTATTTAATGTTTTGGTTATTGGAAATTATATATGATTATATGTGGGTATGATATAACCCTCAAATTATTTGGGTAATGATTTATTATTGGGAGATATGATGTTTTAATTAACTGGTTATGTTATTCTAATACAGGTTTATGATGTTTCATTCAATAGGTTATGTAATTTAATTATGAGTTTATTTAGAATTAACTAGTTCATATTTTCCATTGTGAGTGATAAGAATATGATGATCCAAGTAACCTTAATTATTATTCTATTATTAATTTTTCTAATTTTTATTAATTATTTTGATAAAAGATCATGATTTTAGGATTGGAAATTAATTTTATGTTTATTACAAGATCAAATATATTTAATTAATGGATGTAATTTTTCAATACATTAAAAAAATTTCAATATATAAATTTCCCATGATATAGAATATGATAGTGCAAGAATATGTTTCTCTACCACTATCAGATGTTGAACAGTAAATTACCTTGACTGGTGATGAAACATCCAATCTGTTTTCCATGGACAGTGTTGACCATATGCATGATAGAGGTCCTTCTAGCCCAAGGAGGAAGAGGGGGAAGATAATAACCCATACCTATATAAGGAACACATTTATTAAGGGGAAACCTCAATGTGTTTTAGGAATACTTCTACTTTCCTAATAAAATGGCGAGAATGTCAAATAAAGGGGGGGAAACAAGGATCACAATTATAATGTCAATACGGGGAGAATACTCATGAGAAGAATATTAATCTTTAGGATGGAAATAATGTGGAAGAGGTTTTGGTTTCTAAGGATAAAGAGAAAGTAAATATAACCACCAAATACCTAAAAATAATTTTTAAAATGGTGTAAGCAAAAAAGGACATTACAAAGAGCTCATTCTCTAATTGAAAGAAGAAATTCCCAAAATACCCTTTCACATAAACAATAAAAAAGAGAATGCTAACTAAATATACAAAAAAATGATCCAAGATGAAATTAACGAGCCTTAAAGGGGATGTGTGAAGAGACAAGACCACATTTTGGCATGAGTATTCAATTGTAGAAAGATTAACATTGAGTAATACATTCAAATTTGGGATATGTGGGCCCGCTATTTTAATGAAATCATCGTAGAAGACCTGGAAACCAAGGTAACTTCTATACAATAGGGATTATATATAGTGATTTGTTCAAATAATATCTGCCTAGACTTCAATGGTTTTGTGATTTATTTATGTGTTATATGAACCAATGTAATACCATTTGAATATTCCCACTTTTCTAGAAATGTTCTTCAAAAATAAATCTTTTTTAGTCCCTCAGGAATTTCAATGGCCAAAGAAGTTATTTTTTTATTTTACACCCATTACCATGTTTTATGTTCAAACAATGTTTTCAAATGTTTATTAAAGGGAATAAGGATGAATAAAAAATGAATTGAAATCTATATATTAATGTGATAGGGTGGTATTGAATAAATCAAGTGTGTTATTCACTGAAATGATTTAGTATAAAACATTCCATGTATAGGAAAATTATAACTGTTTGTTTTTTAAGGATATCTAAATTCCCTATAACTCTAAATATAAAAGGACATGAGAGTTTATGTAAATAAATATTTCTTATAAATCATTTAATAAAGAGATAGTTATTACCAATACATTTTAGTCGATATTAGAAAGGGTTTAGATATACACAGTTGTTAAGAGGTTTGTTAGGAATCCAAGTAAATAAAATGTAAAGAGGTTAGTGTGGTGTATAAGAATAAAAACATAATTTATGATTAAGATATATTAATATTATATTGATCACTCAATGGGTTTCTACATTGATATAACTAATCTATTTGTTCTTTATAATGGATTTCTATATAGAAGGAAGGTAATAATAAGATGACACCCATACGAATCATCAACCTGAAATTCTTGGTGTTAGAGATTATCAATTTATGATTTTTTAAGTCAATTTAAACAAGATATAAATGGTGGTACCCATTATAGAGAGGTATTAAATTATAAATAGAGGAATATGTCAATAGGGTAGAACTTTATAAAGTAACACTCTTGAATTTGGTTAAACCGTAGAAAAAATGGAAGATGAAGGATTTATAAATTCATTTCAGAATATATAAAACGTTTTGAGTTCTTTAGAGTATCTACTGGTAACACATGCAGTTTACAGTTTTTAAGTCAAATACCATAAATTTTGGTCTTTAAGTAAAATTACCAAGAAGATGAATGAAATTAATATCATGGATAGAAAGTATTACAAGATAACTTTTTTGAAAAATATTTTCCTTATGTGATTCAACTAAAAATGAAAAAACAACATTTTGGAGTTGAATTAAATGGAAGAGTAATAAATTTAAACTTATTAATAAAATTTTACATGATTTTCTAGGTATATATATATTTTATTAGGGTCCATGAATGTAAAATTAACAGATTTCACATTGGTTTGAAACCAAGTTTATGAAGGGCATTGGTTATTTTAGGGTTTTTAACTTATGTGGAAATATTTTGTATACAGAGAAGGTGGAGATGCATATTATTAACTTCTATTGAACTAAAAATCATTAATATATGAGATGAGAAATTTAGAAATATAACGAGTGTTTTGATATAAAAAAATTTAATGGTGAGAATACAAAAATTACATTACTCTCCAAGTGTAGTAAATTGTTTTGGGTGAGTGACTTATGGATCCGGATATGTGTTATAAGTTTGATGAATTTGTAAACATTAATTGATATTTCAACAAAAACATAATTGATAATCCAGTAACGATGAACCAAATCATTATCAATATACTCAGTTAGAATTGCATTTTTTTAATTATAATGAAACTAGCTAATATATAAATTTATGTATTTATAAAAAAAGATCAATAAGTAGATAAAAAATTTCATATGAATAAATATTTAGAAAATCGATTTGATATTAAAACAAAATTTATGGAAATAAAAAATTAAATATAAAAGGTGTGAATTATTTTTATAATTTTTCTCATGTTCAAATTACAAACCATGACAACATTTTGGTTTATAAATCTCTGTACATGAATTATTTTTAGATTATAGGAATGAAACTTTGAGTAACAATAGAAAAAAACATAGCTAAATTATTATGAAGTAATTATTCTGAATTATGAATCTATATAAGGGTTTTTTAAAGTTAGAAATTAATTTTATTTATATTAGTATTTCGGGTAGTATGATAATTTTGAGGACATAGTTTCATTGAGGTGGGGAAAAGTGAAAACTTCGGTAATTTTAATAATATCTCATATTATTAACATTTATGATTATTAATATACTTTAAACAGGTTTATATATATCCCCTGGATGTTGTATAATTAATTATAAATACATTATATATTTAAAATTATGTTAACTTAATGACATAAAATAAGTTTTATTTAAAGGATAAATACATTTTTAATACATTTTTTTATATAAAGAATTATTTAACTATTAACTATTTTTTAAATTAATATTTTTATTAAATAAATTAATTCATATTTTTATGAATAAATTTTTCAAGGAATGAGACAAACAATGTAATTTTTCATTTTAAAAAGGAATAATTTTTATTTATAACAAATTTTTACCTAGTTTTATATTAATTTGTTTATAATTTTATATTATAAAATATAGAATTAAGAATTTATAAAGAGGAATTTATTTTTGATATCATATTTTGAAAACTATATTAGGGTTACTTTTTGGTAATTTTTTGAAATGGTTAATTTTTAGGTGATTACTGGAAAATATTGTGTTCTAAAAAAATGTAACTTTTATTATATTTTAATGATATAATCATGATTTAAAAAAATTATAAATTTTTTTATTGGATAAATATTAATTTAATGAGTTAAATATATTATTTAAAAGTATCAATTTGAATTTATAAACAAATTCATGACATTTAGGAACCTATGTGAAATTGTTTTCCTAATAAAAAACTATTTGTGATCCTTTTACTAAGATGAAGTAATCAAAAGAGACTATTTGGATTTTTTATTTTTTTGAAAGTCACAAAAGCACCCATGTTTAATAATAAAATATTGAATTTCATGAAAATTAATACAATACATGATTTTGATATAAATTTATTTTTATTCTTGAAATTGATTTTTTTTAAAAACAATTTCATTGCGTTATTTGTACTATATTAAAATTAGTTTTTACCACATATTGAATTTTAATATTTTCTAATAATTATAATATTTGAAATCCAAGTGTTAAAATAAAATAAAAATTTTCATTTCCTTTTTTAAAATTAAAATAAGTTACCTAGGTAAAAAATTAGTCAACATAGTAAATGTGTAAATGGTAAAAAGTGGTAAATTAATGGTTAAGAACACAAAACACTATCATTAATTGATTGTTTTAGTGGATTACATACCAGAGCAATAATATATTTAAAATTTGGATAATTTTTCCACTTTTCATTAGTATTATATTTATTATAAATTTGTAAAACTATAATTTACAATAGTTCCACTCCTACCACATAAAAAATGATCGCTTAACCACCTCACTTATCTATATAATTTTACCACCTTAGCTCAAATAAGACATTAAAACCATTTCCCTAAATTTGTTTCCCAAAACATAGAGGTTTTAGTCTCCTAAAAATACCAATCTAATAAGGATTAAAGGGATGCATAAATAAGGAGGCCCAAGTAAGTGGTGGGTAGAGGATGTATGATATATGTTCAGACTTAAGGTAAAAAAATTTGTTGGGAATGTATTGTCTCAACAATACTCTATAAATACTATTCATTTTGATGCTAAAAATTATCCTTGTTTGTTTTAAAAATGATCATATTTTGAGTGTATTTTGGGATGTTTATATTCTTTATAATAATTATTTTGGAATAATACTCAAGTATTTATTTGTGAGAAATATTTGATAAAGTGTTCAGAATGATCTTACACAGATTCTAGAAACACTATTCACGGTTTGTTGTTTCCTAGAATAATTGTTCATTCCCTACACTAAAGAATGTAATGTAAGTATCATACAATATATTTGTATTAATGATTATGACAAAAGATTAACACATATAGTATCAACATTACGTTGGAAGAGATGTATGGATAAAGAACATTTTTTGAGTGAAACCATACGTTTGTCAAAGAGAAAAAGTATGGTTAAAAAACATTACATATGTATGGAACCTTACGTTTAAGAAGAAAATGTTGGGATCATAAAGCTTATTTTTGTGATCAACCATTCATTTTCAACCATATGTTCATAGAATAAATTCTATTAAGTTAAACCCTTTGTTTTTTATTTTTACATTTTGTAAAGGAAATTATATTTGACATTTCAACACCAGAGATTTGAATTTATGACTTAATTTGAGTTTTCAATTTGTTGAATAATAGGTATATTTACAAATCGATTTTGATTGATTTAAAGTTCTTTATAATTTTTTTAAACATAATAATCAATAGAGACTTCCTCTACTATTCTGAAGGGAAGTTATGTCAAATCTGAGCATCATTTTTTCAATTTGAATTATCTCTATTTATCGGGCATCTTTTATGTATTTGAAATCTTGCTACAATATATATCAGTATATATATCTATTCTACATCATTTGATTTGGATATTTATCTACATATCTCTCAGTTTTGTTGATAATTTTTTAACTTGAGTTTTCATGTGAAGATTAATCTAAAGTGCTACAACAATTGAGAATCTCAGAAATGAGGACTAAATTATTGAGATATACATGTTCAATCCTGGAAGCGCGATGCTCTATTTTTGTTGCTGATCTTAAAATCGAATTCTCTTGTGCAACCAGATCCCTTCATGCATATTTCAAACATTATTATTCTTATGAAGATGAAGATCTATCTTATGTCAATTGTGTGGTGCTGCAACTGTGAATTTTAAACTATTTTTTCAAATCAATATCTATGGATTATTTTGAGTATTGAATTCTTCGTTTTAGTTGTGGTGGAGTTTTAGAATCTCTTCAAAAGTTGTGAATATTTATTTTGCCTGTAAAAGAATCAGAAGGATCTATTTTTATCATTATTTTTAAGGGTGACAACTTCTTGCACTTAGTTGTGGATCGGTCTTTTGGGAAGAAGACCTGACTAGTGAAATTAACCAAGACCACAGAGAGGGTGATTGGTGGTGTGGACTAGGGGATCTTCATACCTTGAACCACTCTAAATTGTTGTTCTCTATTTTTATCATTTCCACTACACATACTCTCATACAGAAACGTTTCTAGCTCTATTTACTATTAATGTGAATTGAGGGAATTGCGGTATTTTTAAAAGGAAACAATCACCCCCCTCTAGTGTTTTCATTATAGACTTTCTATCCTAGCATTGATATCAAAGGTTTGAATTATCATATTTTCATTGGTTCTATCAAACCAGAGTTAAAGATTCAAAATAATAACAATGGAGAATCTCAAAGAAGGAATGTAATTGGATTGTGCTCTATATTTCAATGGTGAAAACTATGGATGCTGGAAATCACATATGATAATATATTTGAAAAATCTTTGATTTAATGTATACTCAATGATCTTTACTCCTTACAAAAATCATGAAACACCCTAATCATGGACTACGACTATATATGTTGACTATGAAATGAATTCTAATGCTATAAACGATGTCATATATAGTCTTGGACAAGATGAATTCAACCATGTCTCAAAATTCCCTATATCTTATGAAATGTGGCAGAAAATTTGAGTTGATTATGAAGATTCAGATATTGTAAAACATATGAGTTATGGAACAAGAACATTTAAATTTGATACATTGAGAATGTTTGACGGAGAAAGAATCACTCGAATGATTTGAAGGCTCATAGAAATTATAAAAAACATTATAACCATAGGTGAAATATTAAACAATCTGATTAAGAATTCAAAGTACAGAGAGTACTGCCTAATCAGTGGAATTGAATCTCAACTGCAATTTACCAATCATCACTTATCAAGAATATGACAATGAAAAAATTAATTGGAAATATAACGATGTATGAATCTGAAATGAAATATGAAGACGAATATCACAAAGTCCCAGTGAATAGGATGACACTAATTTAATGGTTACATCTCAAAATAAAAACAAAATAACGAATCAAGAAGTCAATGAATAATGAAATTCAGAATCATCTGATTCTAAAATCAAGCTAGATCAATTATCCAGAATGCTTAGAATGTTTTATTGTAATACGAGAGGATTATAAAAATAAAATGGGATGAAAAAGAGTCAAGAGAAGATAGATTATATGAATAAATAATGTTGGGTCACATGAGACCTAATTGTCTTCAATTAAAAAGTGAAAAGAGACAGACATTAAAGAAGTTTTAGAAAAATGATTACTCTGAAAACAAAGGAAAAAGAGAAATGAAGTATAATTAGAGTGTTTCAAAAAACTCCAATATCCCATCAATCCCTTATTTATAAAATGATGAATCGAATCTAAAATCTAATATGTGATTTATGGATGAAGAAGAGAAGGTACAACCCTTCTATTCATCTGATTCTGATTCTAGTTTCTCAAATGATAAAATGGCTACCTATTGTACTATTCTTGAAGAAAGATATGACTCCCTCATAAAGAAACAAAAATCTTTAATGAATATTCTTCATTTTATTTTAATAAAAATGGATACATTACTCAAACATCATCAGGAATTAGTTGAGAAATATAGATCATCTACTACAAACTATAATGACCACGAAAATAAGATTAAAATAATACAAGATGAAGTGGAAACTTATAAAAGTGATGCTATTGTATTTAAAAAAGGAGATTATATTCTGAATGAAATACTTGGAAAAATATCATTAAAATGGAAATAATTGGTATATGTATTAAGGGTGAAAAAAATAAAATTATATAAGAATTACTTAATTCCCAATACAAAATATGTTATCATTCATTTTTGTGGAGAAGAAGGACATTTAACAAAGAATTATTCTTTGAGAAATCCTCAAATATGTGGAATTAAATGATATTTTACTTCCAAAAGTTTTTCTAAAATAAATAACATAATTCATGAATAAATAAAGTAGATTTGGATTCCTAAATCCTTATTAGCTTACACTGCTGAACCGAAAAAGAGATGGGTAGAAAAAAAATTTTTTGTTTAAATTGTCTTTTTATGTAACATGTGAAAGAAAAGGAAAATCTATATAGTATATGGAGAGTGGCTTCTCCGGACACATGAGTGGAAATCCATAGATCTTAAATACATTGACACAGACTAATGGAGATCAATCACCTTTGGTGAAAATGCTAAAATGAATATAATTGGTCTTGGAATAGTTGGAGATCCAAATTCTGTCTCAATGAATAAAGTACTGTATGCACAAGGATTGAAACATAACCTGATAAGTATATCTCCAATCTACAATGATGGATACTATGTTTATTTATCTTAGAATTCATATTCTATATTTAAAGATCATTTGTTAAAATTTAGAGCACACAGAATAGACAATATATACACCTTGGAGTTAAATTTATTTTGTAAACATAAAGTGAGTTGTTTAACTACTAAGATAAATGAATCATGTATTAGGAACATAAGACCTTTTCATTTCAATATTTATGATTTACATATATTATCTATGAAACAATTAGTATCATATTTACCTATTCTAAAGTTTGATAGTGACAAATTTTGCGATGTATGCCAGATTGACAACAAACACACATCTTCTTTCAAATCTGTTAACAAAATTACTACATAAAATCCCCTAGAAATTATCTACATGGATCTGTTTGGAACATATATAGTAGAAAGATTTTCTAGACAATTATATGTATATGTTTTAGTTGATGATTATTCTAGATTCACCATGGTTTATTTTCATAAATTTAAAAATGATTCTTTTACTGTTTTTAATAGTTTTTCAAAAGTGTTAAAAATGAAAAAGGTTTTAAAATCATTTCATTAAGAAGTGATCATAGTGGAGAGACTGAGAGTAAAAAATTCAATTATTTTTCCTCAAAAATTATTATTAAATTCACCATATCGGCACTAAGAAAACCTCAAAAACTGGAATTGTTGAAAGAAGAAATATAAATATTCAAGAAATAAATTGGACTATGCTAAATGAATACAATCTTCCTACCTATATGTGGGGAGAAGCTATTAACGTAGTCTATAATATAATAAATAGAGTTTTAAATCAGCCAATTTTTAAAAAGATCCCTTATGAACTTTGGAATAATAGATAGTCTAAGGTAAATAACTTTGAAGTTTTGGATGTGAGGTTTATATCCTAAAAACCAAATATAATCTTGGTATATTCAGTCCAAAAGTTATTAAAGGAATATCCTTAGGATATTCTACAACATATAAATCTTATAGAGTATTTAATAAAAATTCAAGGATTGTTGAAGAATCAGTTCACGTAAATTTTGACAAAAATGTCTCTTTTAATAAATAGAAATATCAAACTAAGGAATCAATAAACTCTTCTGAAAACATGAGACTTAAAAAATTGAAAAATGATTTTGAAAATAAATTTTAGTTTAGTTCAGAAGAACATGATTCTAATGAACCTAAATGTTTTTTCCATAGACAGTCTTGAACCCTAAATAATCATCCTTTAGAAATAAATATTGGACACCTAGACATAAAAATAAGGACTATAATAAATATAGGAAACATAGTTTAATTATCTTTCTATCAGAACTTGAACCTAATTCTTTTGAAGAACTCATAGAAGATGAAAGATTGATGCTAGAAATGCAATAATAACTGAACATATTTAAAATAAATAAAGTTAGGGAATTAGTTGAAAGACCATCAAATTATCCAGTTATAGGAACAAAATAGGTCTTTATAAATAAACAAGATGATCAAAAGACTATAACTAAAAATAAATCTAGACTAGTATCAAAAGGATATAATCAGAAATAATCTATAGATTATGATGAAACCTTTTCCCCCATAGCTATATTAGAAGTTATTAGAATCCTTTTAACTTATGCCTCTCATATTAATTTTATATTATATCATATGGATGTTAAATCTTCCATTTAGAATGGTTATTTAATCGAAGAAGTTTATGTTGAGTGACCTCCTAGTTTTGAGAATTCTCAAAAACCCGATTTTTTATTTAATCATACTAAAGCTTTGTATGGCCTTAAAAATCACCTAGAGCAGGTTATAAAAGATTAAATTCTTTTCTATTGAAAAAATGGTGTTACTATTGGTTATTCAGATCCAACCCTTTTTATGAAAAAGGTTTTTTTTCTAATTTATTATTAGTTCAAATATATGTTGATGATGATATTTTTGGAACAACAAATAAGAAACATTGTAATAATTTTTTAGGACTCATTCAATAATAATTTTTTATGATCATGATGGGAGAATTAATTTTATTTTTTTGAATTCAAATATATCAAAAAGATTGTTTAAATGTATTGAACTAATGAAGATATATTACAGATTTATGGAAAAAAATCAGTCTTGAGAACTGCAAGACATATTCAACTCCCATGTGTACTAATATAAAACTTGATTTGGATGAATCTGGAAAACGAGTGGAAAATAACTTTGTTTAGATGTATGATTGGTAGTTTATTATATATTACTACAATAAAACAATATATTAGGTTTTTAATATGATTATGTGCTAGATTTCAAATAAATTCTAAAGAATCGCATCTTATTGCTATCAAAAGGATTTTTAGATATTTAGAAGGAACTATTTTTCAATATATTCTTTATCAAAAAACTTCTGATTTTTATGTTTTATAATATTCAGATGAAGATTTTATAGGATGTATATTAGATAGAAAAAATCACTTCAAGAGACTATCTATTCTTAGAAAAAATCATTAGTGTCCTGGTCAATTAAGAAGAAATACCCAGTTTCCTTATCAACAGCCGAAGCAGAATATGTATCGGTATGTCGTTGTTGTGCACAAGTATTATCGATGAAAAACACACAAATAGACTTTGGACATAATTTTAATAGTACACCTATATTATGTTATAATAAAAGTGTTGTAAATATTTCAAAAAAATCCAATAATCCATTCTAGAACTAAACATATTTATATTAGACTTCATTTTTTGAGAGATCGTGTTCTTAAAATAGATATATCTTTACATTTTTTTAACAGTTAATATCAATTAGAAAATATATTCACAAAACTACTTCCCACTGTTTTTTTATTTTATTAAGGTAGAGTTTGGTTTATTTAATTTTTAAATAATTTAATTTATTTAAATTTGTTTTATATTATTTTATCTTATGTTTATTACTATAAATATAATTTATTTTTGGTATTTCTATCATTCTAGATTTTTTTTTAATTTTTTTAATAATAAATTTGTTTACAAAACATAATCATTAAAATTTTTGTCATAATTACTCTGTGACATAATAAATAATGAGATGTGTCACCTATCAAAAACCCTTAATATTCCAGAACCTTCATTTAGAAAAATCGTTTTCATTTAAATTGAAAACCATGTTGTTCTTCCAAACACTAGAAGCCAGAAACCTCACACATTCAGATTTTTGAGATGATGAAAAACAAGAGAGTCGAAGAAGGATATACTAGTGATTTTAAATGAAAACATGTTACATGTAGATAAATACTTAAGGAAAAGTTGTTTATTTTGATTGGTTATATCATACGAATATTCTCCTAAAATAGGAATTAGAATTTTAAGGGATGAAGACTGCTTTTAATGACATAAATTCCAAATTTCTTTACAAGGTAGAACTGAAATATTTTTATAAGTGTATAGTTCATTTTTGGTGATTCTAAGGATTTGATTCTTGCAAGTATTGAAGATAAGGATTTCTCGATTTCTTCAACTGAAGTTTTTCAAATCTTAGACTGCCCTCATGAGTGACTTTTTCACTTCGATCTCCAATTGATTGGATACAAGAATAAACCTTCCAAAGATGTTGTGTATTTTCTATTTAAATTGAAACACATTATGAAAATATTTTTTAAGGATACCAAGGACGATCATAGGATATTGGTAAAGTTCATTCAGACCTATATTGCACCAAGGATGGAAATGATGAAATAGTATTTTTCCTGATATGTACATATTTTTTATTTCTATGGGACTTTAATCTGATTTTTCCTTGGTATATGTTTAATTATTTTCATTACTACTTTCAACTAGATACTAGGAGGAATTTTTTTTCCTTATGGATGGATAATATCTAGAATTATACATAAAAATGATATGATTCAATTAAAAGATTCAATGATGAAGTGTCATCATAGAAATTCTTTAAATTATATTGCTTAATGGAAATTGGGATTTTTATGGAGTATAGTGAAATGAAATGTTTTACCAGTTGGTGCTGAATAATAAATGAGCTCAGGATATTTTTCTCAAGTTGAGAAAGGGGCTGCTCGAAAGGATGGTGATATTGAATCTCGAATAGATGTAGTATCTAAACCATCTAAGAGAAGGATTAGACTAAATTCCGATGTAGAGTAATTTGAGGAAGAAAAATTTCAAGAGGGACTTATTATGAAAAAAGAAACACCGATGTTCAACAAGTTGAAGAGCATAGGTTGTCTTCAAGAAAAGAAATATGCTCAGTTTATTTAGATGAATCAATTCAAGAGGAAGAAATACCAGTGGATAGTCAAGATATATAGATTCATATTATAACTATGATCAGTGATCAAGTACAAGTGAATAATCAAGAATAATATATTCAAAAAATGATTCTCAAGAAGAAAAATTTATACATAAATCTGAAACTAAAGTTACAAATGTGGCTATGAATCAAACTGTGGAATGGATAGGACATGATTCTGGAGATCAGACTAAAGTACGTGAGAATAACTCATTTTCAAATAAAAAATATGTGGATAGATTTGTGGTGAAACATTTTTCTAATGTTATTTATCAGACACTGAATGCAGATAAGGGAATATCTGATTCATGGTCTCATCAAGTTGATGAAATTGTGATTAAATTTAACAAGTCTTAGGAATAAAATTCAACTCTACGACATGATCTTGAATATTCGAATAAGAATATCCAAATATTAATGAGAATACTGTTTCTATAAGGTATTTTTATTCTTTAAAGAGAGACATGTTAAATGAAATTAAAAGGATCATATCTGAATCTATTTGGATAAAAAAAATTCCAATTTTATGTGGTACTTGGGAGGTCAGTTTGAATCAGGGAAAAGTTCAATGAATGAAACCAATACATCTAATTGAACTCCTAAAACTAGTCTAGATTTGATTAGATGTTTTTAGAACAAAACATCTATTATGGAAGACATGATTTCTCATATTTAGGACCTTAAATGAAATAGTGCCCCTCTATCAATTCTTTGGACAATAATAAATTTCTTGTTGATCAATTGACTTAGAGTGCACCTATTTTCCAACATATAATGAATCTGTTTACAGTTAATTTTGAATAATTTATTAAACAATAGGAGATATTACATGAATTTTTGAAATTCAATATTGTGGATGATTTTCGTGTTAATAATTATTTTAATCTTTTGATAATGTGGTTGGGTGATATTTTGATGAAGAAATTAAAATTGTAGATGGCTGAATTTAATGATATGTTTGAAGCTACTAAAAATACTTAGAACCTTAATTGATCCAACTTTTACCCAATTATTTTATACTCAAACCAACCTTTTATCCTCATTCTAATAGTGACTATTCTGTTTCTTAGTTGCGTCCCTGTTTTATTTTTTCCTTTTTTAATCAATGGAAATCGTCTTCATTACTATTTTGTGTACTTTTTTTATATTATTTTAAATTTTTGTCTAATATCCAGACATCCAGTCTTCATTATCTTTCTTAGTTAATTATACTCTTCACTTACTAATCTATTCAATATTAAATGGGTATTAATCCATTTGTTTATTTTCTTTTTAATCTCAAAAAAGGGGATAGATTTAGATAAACAAGACATTTTTGAAATTTTAAAATAGTTGGGGATAAAATTAGAAGAAAACAATATTTCTTTTAAATTTTGAAATATATCGTATGAAATTTAGATAAACAAAAATAATTATTTTTATCAAAATAATCCTATCAAATCGAATTTATTTAACCTTATTTTTAGAGAATTATAAATTATTTTACTATATTTATAGTTTTAATTTATGTGTTTTGTGATCATCAAAGTGGGTGAGATTGATGGGAATGTATTGTATCACTAGTACTCTATAAATATTTTTGATTTTGATACTCACAAATAACCTTGTTTATTTTACTAATGATAATTTTTTAAGTGTATTTTAGGATTTTTTTTATTCTTCATAATTCATATTTTAGAATAATATAAGTATTTATTTGTGTGAAAAAATTGTTAGTGTTCATAATGCTCTTAAGTATATTCTGGAAACAATGTTCACTGTTTGTCATTTTCTGGAATTATTATTCATTCCCTATACTGAAGACTGTAACATAAGGTTCATACCATACATTTGTATTAATTCTTATGAAAATGGATAAGCAGGTTTGGTTTATCAACCTTACGTTGGAAGAAATGTATGGTTAAACAAAAATACGTTGGAATAAGAACTTGCATTTGTAAAAGAGTAAAAGTATGGTTACATAACCCTATGTAAGTATGGAACCTTACATTTGAGAAGCTGACGTATGGATCATCAATCATAATTTTGGGATCAACCTTATATAGTCAACCATACATTCAGATAATAAACACTACATAGTTTAACCCTATGTTTGGTATTTTTTTCATTTTTTCAAGAAACCTTATGTTTGACTTTTCAACACTGAATATTTGAATTTACGACTTTATTAGAGTTTTATGTAACAGTATTTTCAAAATATCAGTGAGATTTACAACTCAATTATGACTAATTCAAATCTAGTTATAATTAATTTATTATATCATATTCAATAGATATTTTCTCTCCTATTCTTAAGGGAGGTTTTGAAGACTCTAGGCTATATTTTTTAATTTGAATTCTATCGATTCATCAGGGGTCTTTTATGGATCAGAAATATTACTGCAAGATATATCGTTATATATATCTATTCTTCTTCAGATGATTTGGATATCTATCTATCTATCTCTCATTTTTTGATAATTTTTATTATTTGAGTTTTATTGTGAATATTAATCTATAGTGCTACAACGGTCGAGCATCTCAGAAATGAGGACTACATTTTGGTGATATACATTTTCAATCCTGGAATCACGATGCTCTATTTTTGTTACTTTTCTTAAAATTGAATATTTCTTGTAAAACTAGATCTCTTCAGACATATTTCAAAGATTTTTATTCTTCTAAAGATGACAACCCATCTTGGGGTAGTTGTGCGCTACTAAAGCTGTGAAGTTTAAACATTTTTATCAAATCAATATCTATTGATTTTTTTGAGTATCGACTACACAGTTTTAGTTAAGGTTGAGTGTCCAATTATCGTTTTAAGATGTGGATATTTTAGTTCCCATTAAAACAACCACAAGGTTTATTTTTATCTTTATCTTTAAGGGTGAAAACATTAGGAACTCAGTTTTGGATCAGTCTTATGAGAAGAGGACCTTACTAGTGAAATTCACCAAGCCCAGAGAGAGGGTGATTGGTTGAGTTTACTAGGGGATCCTCATGACCCAAACCACAATAAATTATTGTGCTATATTTTCTTCTCTTCCTTGGTACATACTCTCATACAGAAATAACGCAAAATTTGTTTACTGTTGATGTCAATCAACATAATTGTGAAATTTTTTAATGGACACAATTAACCCCTCTTGTTTTTTCATCATATACTTTCTAACCTAACAGATTTATCTTTTAAACTATACATTAAATGTATTTAAAGTATTTATTTCAACTCTATATATAAGTTTTTAAATGAAATTTCTGTCTCATCTTCTTTTCATTAATTTATCATTGGTCTACTTTTCTCATTCATTTTATTCTCAATAAGGAATTGGTGACCCCATATTTAAATTCATTTTTATGGGTTAACTAAAATTTATCTATTTGTTGGTTGAAAAGTTATTTTTTATTCTTGGACTCATAAATGAATGACTGTGTGTGTTTTATTCGTATTATTTTTCTTGTATATTATATATGATAATGGGTGGGTCTGATATATGAATTCAATACAATGGTGATGGATTTATTTTCCAATGATATGATATTAAAATTAATTTTAAAATTTATTGCATTGTAGTTTTATGGTGTAAGAATTAACTGGTTATGTTATTCCATTATTTGATTATTTGTAATTAACTTATTAAGCTATTTCAATATGGGTGGCATCAATATGATGATCCATGTATCCCTCATGGTTATGCTATTATTATTTCTAATGATATTTTTTAAAAAAGAATTAGAAATGAACATGATTTCAGGTTTTGAATGTAAGTTTATATTTTTTATAATATCAATGATCTTTTTTTGAAGGATTAATTTTTTTAAGAGTTTAGAATAATTTAAATTTCCTAACAATTTTTTTTTTCTATTACACCCCTTACTACGTTTATTCTCATCCGATGTCTTAAAATGGATTTAAAAGGTATTAAGAATGAGTTGGAAAGAATATTAAATCTAGCTATGAATATAAGACGTTTGTATTAAATGAAGTTAAGGTATTATTATAAGTGTTTGGTAAATAAAAAAAAATCCATTTATTAGAAAATTTTAGGTTTTAGTTATGAAAGTATTACATAATTCATGAAAATTATTAACCTAAAAGGTCATGAGAATGTAAGTAATGAATTATTTCCAATAAATCATGTAATTATGGGATGGTTATGTCTGAGAAGTTGTAGTTAGAATCAGGGTAGGCTTTAGATACCTTTTTGGATTATTTTATTTGTATGAAATAAATTGAAATTCAATTTAGGTATTCTATTATAGCATATAAAGAGAAAAAATTAATTTAAGGTTATCCTAGAATGAGACAGTTTGGCTACTCAATTGGTTATAATGTTGCTTCATCTAATATTTAGCATATTTAGAATGGTTTTCTACCTAGGTATAATCTGAAATAGTTAAATTTCTACAAGAAGAAAATAACTTTCTAAATCAGGATCTTGAAATGAATGAAGTTAGAGATGATATATTTTTATACATGTATACAATGTTAGCACAATCTATAAGTTGACATACCCATAAAATAGTGTGACTAAATTATCTATGGAAGAACATGTCAATATTAAATAGTTTCTTGAAACTATAACCTCTAAAATTTATAAAAATCATAGACCCACTTATATATGATGTGTGGATAAATCCCTTAGAGAATAAATTTGAATTTATTGTGTTATCTAGAGCATTAAAAGAAAAATCTTGTAGTTTATAATTTTCAATATGAATATGATTAGTGTTGTCCATTAATAAAAAATTCTATGTAGATTAATGAAATTGATACAATCAAATAAAAGGTATTTAATGATATATTTCATGAAAAATATTTCCCTAAAGTGATTCGACATAGATTTGAAAGGAAATTCATTCTAGCTAATGTAAAGATAAGTAAAATCAATTTTTTTATAAAGAAAATTCTATGGATTATCCAAGTATGAATTAAATTTTATTCTAGACCATGAAAGTAAAATTGATAGATTTTACATTGGTTTGAATCTATTTTTACAAAGGGTGTTATTTTCTCTATAATTTTTATGTTATGGTGAATTTTTCTAGAGTGTAGAGAATGATAATATAGATATTATTAAGTGATATAGAACTCAAAAACATTATGATAATAACTAAATGATTTTGGAATTAGTATAAGGTTATTATATATGTGTGGTAAAATAATTCTATTTAGTGTATTACGGGGTCTGGTAAGTATTCTAGGTATTGTAATATTGTAAACTTAACCCAATTTTAAATAGAAATAGATAATTAAAATTCCAATAATGGTGAATGAAATACTTATCATGATACTCAATTAGTATTGAAAGGTTTAAAATACAACAATATGGGGAATTGTAAAAATTTATTTCCCAGAAAGAAATAACTTTAAGGGGTTTAACAAGATTATATAAATAATGTTTTATCGAAATAATATTCTATGATATATGAGGTTAAGGAAAGTGATAGTGACATATAAAATGTTTTAATTGTTTTTTTAGTTTTTCTTATGTTTAAAATAGGAAATATTAATAGTTTTCATTTTAAGTATCTTTTTTCATGATTTATATTTTTTATTGTATGAATGAAGTATTAAAGAAAAGGGTAAAAAATTCATGGATAAAGACTTATGAAGGATTCTGTATGAATTAAGTGTCTACATATGGGGTTTTGGGGTATATATAGAAATGGTATATCAATTTTTTGTGTATGGTAATTAAAAATTGGGAAGGAAAAAATTTCTTTAAGGTGGGGATAATTTGAAAACTATGCATTTTAAATAATATATCATATTATTAATATTAATGATTATAGATTTACTTTATACAAGAATATATGTCACAAGGATGTTATGTTATAAATTAGATACACATTATCTATTTTAAATTGTGTTTACTTCAAGACATAAAATATGATTTATTTAAAGGTTAAATATATCTTTAACATGCTTTTTATACTTATATATTCAATGAATTTTTTCATTTATAAAATTTATATAAATAATATTTTTAATAAATATATGTATTTTTATTAAAATTAATAATTTTATAATGTTATGAGATAAATAATACAGTTTTTTCAGTTGAAAAATAAATTATTTATATTTATTTTTAAATTGTTTTCCATGTATTATATGGTTTTATTTTGAAATTAAATTTATAAATTTTTTATTTTGAAAATGATAAAATGGACATAATTTTTGATATCAACATTTCAATATAAGCCTACAGTGAATTTATATATTTTTTTTGAAATGGTATATTTTTTGCTGAATAATGGAAAATAATGTGTTCCTAAATATCCTAAATTATATGAAATTATTATGATATATGAATGAACAAAAAATTTAAAAAAAATGCAAAACAAATATGTATATAATTAGGAAAAATAATCATTTTAAAGTTTAAATTTTAATCTAGTAACATATTCTTTATATTTTGTGTAAATACTCCTACCCTAGAATCTTAGAGCCTGTGGTCCCTTATTACATAGGCACAAGATACATGCGATCACATCCCAATGGAATGAATAGTTTAGTAGTCTTGGAAAACTAGATACATACTTGAAATACACTTAAATTACAAAAAATAAAAAATGAAACTTAGTATTTTCTTACATAATTACACATAGAATAACCCTGCATCCCAAAATACACATCCCAAAATCTAGGGGAAATGAAAAACATTAAGTGGTTAAGATCAAATTCCCAATAAGGGTATGAATTAAATAGACATTAAATATGTAATAAACAATATTGTATAATTAAATATGGATGAAATAATAGAATTTCAATAACATAAAGAGCTATAAACATATCCATGGATATCAATAAAAATACAATTATCACATGGAAATCAATAACTACTTTCATAATTTTGGAATTAATAATGCAAGAAATCAAAAACATACTATCAAGTCCTTATACCATGACATAAAAAATATCATTAAGTCCTCATACTAGGACTTCTATAAAAATGGGTTATGACTCATCCAAAACATAATCTAGTTTGTCTCATGAGATATAAAAATGAATCGAATGGAAATAACCGGCTTTGACCATCCTATACTAAGTCTAATTCATTCCTCATGTGAAATAGTTTAAAAATAATAAACATAAGCTTTCATATTTAAAAACCGTCATAGTAAATGTTAATACTTTCCCATAATCATAAACCATATAGAGTAATATGGTGAATGGAACCAAAAGAAGAACATCCCCAGTATAGTTGATTAGAAACTATCCATATAAAGAAATATAATTGTATAATTACAATATATCCCCAATGGAGTATAAGTATAATAAAGTTTTATTATCATTGAGGGGTAGAAATACCCAAAAAATATCATTAAAAACATTCTTGAGAAAAATTAACTTTTCTTGATTGAAATACAAATTTAAAAACGAAAATTTTTCATAATTTTAGGGAAAGTTTTTTAGTTTAAAATAAAATTATAAACATGTTGAGTAAGTTTCAAAAAATTTAGTTTTCATAATGAATGAAAATTGTAATTATATAATTTAATTTAAAAATTATTCTTTTCACTATTTGGTAGGGAATTTAAAAATATACCACGTTCATAAAACCAATAGAATAATCCTTTGATTTTTTTCTAAATTAAACATACCTCAAACCTCTGTTAATAAATCATGTTTATAATTATAAAAAATAGAATCTTTTTCAGAAAATTCTGATATTGAAGAAAAATGATTTCTTACCAAAAGGAAGTAAAGTCAACTATTCTTAAAAAAATCTCAACAATAATATGTAAAAATAAAACAAAATGGAAAACTTACTTGATATTATCATGAATAAACTAAAGAAAATAACATATGTTAGTTGAATGGAATATATATCAAACAATTCCCCCAAAGGGAGACTTAAACATAATCAATTATAAATAATAATGAGATTGTCAAATAAACCAGTATACCAAGCTTAACCTCATTAGTATATATCCAAAAAATTTACATAATAAAATATATTTATTAATAATCTATAAAATAAAGATAATATAAAATATATTATTTACTTATAATCTTTTATCCACTTTATTAAAAATTCTTTGTTAAAATCACTATTTTTGGAAATTGTTAGATCTCTTTTCATGTATGTTTTGGTTCGATAGTTTTAGTATTGGTATTTTAATCAAGGATATATAATCTATATAATGTCAATAAATTTATAAATATAATATATATATTAATTATATATATATTTATAGTAATCCATAAAATATATAGATATAAAAATGTATTACAATATTCAAGGAGACGGTAAATTTTATGGGCACATGAATTTTTTTTAACTTTTTAAAATATGGAATGAATGAAATGTAAAAAATAATTAATCTCTAAAGAATAATAATTAATCCATATATATATATAATATATAGCCTTTAAATTCATCCTGATTACAATATATGTAAAGTGTAAATGAAAAATGGATAATATAGCTTCGTGGAGGTGGTAGTCCACACGTACATATGAGGGACTTTATCATTTTCCAATGGATTGGAATGTATATATGATATTATGGTTCAAATATAATAATTATTTCATAAATATCATATATGCTCATTATCTCCATCTTTATATGCATCAAGGTAAAGTTGTGATGAAAAATGAATTACACCGCTACATGGAGATGGTAATCCATATGTATGTAAAAGCGATATTTTTGATTATCATAGGATAGAATATAGAATTAATATGGTTTTATCATAATCATAATACCATATTTTAATATTTATTAAATGTTATTTAATATTTTAGAATCGGTAAAAGTCATTTATATTATGTAGAATAATAAATAAACTTGAATGAGTCGGTAAAGAGGATTTCCTCTCCTTCAGTAAACATTATTTTGATATCATCTTGAGGGTCCGTGGATGGATCTTTTAGAAGGAAGAGATCCCATATAACTTGGATTATGATATTTTTAAGAGTAATGAGTAGGTTTTTTTCAATATATATTGATTAATTTGGTTTAAATAATTGAGATAAGGGGTCTCCTTTTACAAGATAGTGGAGGGGAATTCGTGGAATTTTATAAAGTAATTAATTAGTAATTTTTTTAATTCATATCCATGTGGATATAAATTTCAATAATTAGAATATAAGATGATTATAAGTTTAAATTATCTCATAAAATAAATCTGTGGCTCATTTTGAGAATGTTTCTAATCATTTCTTTTAGTTTTAACCCTCCCATTAACTAGTTTGACTGTTATCATGAGATTATAATTTTTTACCTTTTAAGAGTCGATAATGTTACTATATAAAGACAAAAAGCCAATAGGTGGAATATTTTTTGTGTTTTAAACAATATAGAATTTATTTTTCTAAACCTAATATTTTTATGAATGTTCAATTGTATAATGAAATATTATTTATTATAAAATATTATTATTGACATTTTTTACATAAGTTATTTAATATAAAATCAAATACATCATAGAAATTCTATAATTTTAATATAAACCCCTAAAAATATTATAAAATGTAATTTAGGTCTATAATTTTTTTGGGAAACATTAAATATTTCAAATTATATCACTTTTATTATTTTTGAAATATTTTTTTATTTCGATATTAATTGAATAATTTCATTATCAGCGTTTTGTATGTGTTTAAGTTAATTTTTTATCCTCTAAAAATTATAAATAAATTATTATGTTAAAAAATAATTATATTAAAAATTACTATTTATAACTAAAAAATACACAATTTATCCCTATGTTAAAAATATTTTAGTTATTAAAAACAATAGTGTGACGTTTTTAACATTTCTTTACATAAAATATTTCAAAGTCTATTATCACATCTAAAGGGAAAAAAGGTTATATAACTGAATGTTGGATGAATATAGAAAAAATAGATTCATATAATAAAAGGTAAATTAATAATTACAGTCATTTCATTATCCTTATTATTTTAATTTTAAAGATTTATTACTCAATCTACCATTTACTGTGGTAACAAAAATTACAAATGCTACTATTCATAATGTGAAAAAATAAATGGGTCATTATTTAAAAATATTGATCCTTTAATTCCATGTATGGAATACATTTTTAATTATTAGAAACAATTTATTTTTAGAATTTAATTTAAAATAAAATCAGAAAAATGAGATGACAAAAGGGTTTTCAGAAAATTTCCTTTTTAAAGTACAAAAATATTTTTACCCTCAATCCAATTATAAAATTCATTCAAAAGAATATAATGGGATTATAAATGATATAATAGAACTAGTTTCCCTTTAAAACCATTTTAATGGAGTGTATCTTTTTAAATTCTTGAATAAAAAATAATGTTTTCAATAAAAGGCGGTATTTTTACTATTCATTGAAAAATAAATGATGTAAAAAAATATGAAAATTTCACTATAATATTGTTTTGAAATTATGATTTAAAAAATTATATCTTATTTATAAAATATGTTTTATATAATATTTAGTTATTATTTAAAATATTTTATCACAAAAAGAAAATAAATCCATTTTTGATGAAAATGTATTTTCGGACCATAAAATAACTTTTATGAAAATTGAGAAGATATTTCCAAGAAATAATCAATGAATATTTTATTTATTTATAGATTTATATAAATTTAATAATTCAGTCAACATAATTCTTACCATCTAATTCAATAATGAGGTTATTATGATCAAATTAAAATGATAATTTTTTGTGTTTTGTTTAAATTTGGTGTTGCGTGTCATGTATGCTATCATTCCAAATTTTATTATTTTAAAATATCAAGGTGTTAAATTCTAGACCTTTAATAAATTACATCCTCTCAATTTCATATTACGCATAGTAATCAATGGATTGATATTTCAGAATTCCATTATAGAAGACCAATAATTTTAAAAGGGTTTATAACACATCATATTGAAAAGGGGGAAGGGGAATACGTTTTTCATCTGGAATATAATATAATTTGGATTAAAAATAAGATAAAATTATCCAGAAGTAAAAATATGGTTATGGATGAAAAAACTAATACCCAAAGACTATTATAAATTGATAAATAACATGTTCATAAGAAAGTTAATGACCAAAAAACCATAAATATGTAAAGGGTGAAAAAACCATAAACTCATAAAAAATGATCATACTAGGATTTTTTTCAATATTCGTATAATAGTGTTGAGGAATTACATTACCATATAAAGTAACTATATAAAGAAATATACTTTTTGTAATGTAATTACATCCTTTGGTTATACTTCAATGAATTAACACTTTATATATAACTCCATGATATAAATAATCAAGATTAAATTTTTATTCTTGAAGCACTAAAATTATCTTTTAATGAATCATAAGATCCATAAAAAAATGAAAATTAATTCTTTTTATCACTTGATATTTTCCAAAACAAAAATTTTTACTACAAGTTATCCAATATTAAATTAATTTCTAACTACACTGAAATTTTAATATAATCCATTCCATAAATGTTTATCCTAAAGACCCTTCAAAAATATGTTAGACCAAATTTAAAAGAAAGTTATCATTAATCAAAATATTATCTCTTAATTGGAATATACAAAATACTTGAATAACGTGAACATATGATCTCTTAATTCATGGAAATTTCCATATATCCACAATGAAGAAATATATTCTTCCAAAAATTAAATCTATCCTCATTACTTATATAAAATCTCATATTATTAATTATATTTCATAAATATAAAAAAATTTAAACTCCATCAAAAATTACTTGTTCATCAAACCACTAACCATTTTAAAGGTAACTAATACTATCCCATTTAATTATTAAATGTTAATCATATATTTATTCCAACTAAACACTACTAACTCAACATCATAAACATGTTAAGTGTTATTTTTCCCTAATTCATGTATTGTAAAAAAAATCACCTTACCACTAAATCACATTTTTTGGTTTTTAATAACCTTAAACACGTTCTTTAAAATCCTTAAATAAATACTACTATAGTGCAATACTTATACATTTCATGATTATTCTAACAAAAATATCATCAATAAAATACTTCTAAAACAACATTCTTGAATCCGAGTGCATAATCACTTTAATCATTACACATAAATAGTAGTAATAGAAAAATATTGACTATGATCCCTTAGATTCTTCGTATTTTTTTCCATTAACACTTAGGGAATTCATTTGCGTAGTTCCCCATATCTGTACTATCGAAACATTGAGTCTTAAAGGTTTATTTATTACCCATGCATTCATGCAACTGATGTAATTTCTCTGCACACTTTATGAAAACAAACAATACTTCTTTCTATTCTTTCCTTATACATTTTAAATCTTCTTTCCTCATAATGTATTGGTTTTATTTAGACCCGTAAGAATTTGATATTTATTTCTCTATATTGATACAACGTGATACTACAACCATATTTTATGAAAATTTTATAGATACTAATTAATTTTTAAGAATTAAATTTACATAATCCAAAAATAAGTCAATATTACTCTTTAGATTATGTGCATATTCTATAATATGCCTTTCTATACTTCTAAAGTCACATTTATACATAGTAGTTTTTTACTATTTATTTTGTCTCAGAATCATGAATTTTTTCTATATATCCACTCATTTTTTTGGGAGTAAAATATTTTTCAATGAAATGTTACTTATAATCATTTCAATCCATGATTTATATATACTCCTCATCATTAATGTTTTGAATCAATTGTATACATTGATCCGCATCTCCTAAGAGATGATAAATTTCCATTAAAAACATCTCCCTTTAATTACATCCTAAAGAGATAAATATATTATATAGGTAACATATCCAATGGTATACTAAAAATGAATTTTTATTTCTATTGAATGATATATGTTTATAATGCATGAAGTAGTCTCATTTTGTTACACCGCATTGTGGATCTGCAGGTTGCTCCATACAAAAATTATTATCATTCATAACATATGTCGGCTACCCTAATATAGTTAAAATCTATTCATTTATAGATATATTTTTGTTATCTTTTATATGAGGGAAATCCCTACATAGATTACATGAATTTATATATTTTACATTAATTCCAATGGGTTCCATTTCTAATAAATGGAAGACAACAAATTATAACATTATAAATCATAATATATAATTTCAATACTAGTGAATAACTTAAGATAAATTAAAAAATTCTATATAATTAATCTCAAAATCATACTCTAAATTCCATTTATAGGGATATATTCCCTAATATATGTTTTCCAAAATCTAGATCCCAATTTTCTATTAAACTTTCTCCGATACAAACTATAAATGCCCTAACCACAATTTCCCAGATTAAATGGTTACATTAGTACATTAGCACTAGACACAAGCTATCATGTGTGAAATGGATGAATAGTTTAGTAATCTTTAAAACCAAATACATATATAAAATTCAATTAAATTTGAAAACATTAAAAGGGAACATATAATTTTCTTTGTGTACCCCTTAATTCTATTTAGCATAACCCAATATATTAATCATAATACACTTCATGGTATCTTGGGGTAAGGAAAAATAAGATAGAGGTGAGATTAGATTCTCAATAAGGGTATTAATACAACAGATTCTAAATGTGGAATAAAAAATTTCACTAGAATAAATAATTATTAAATATTTCCATAAAAATAATATCACCATCTAGAAAATTATACAGGGATATCATAACGAATAAAATTATAAAATAATCATCAATAAATAATTTAACAAAGATTTAATTCATAATGATGTACATACAAATCATACTGTTTAGGCCTTATATAAATACATATGAAAATACCATAAATTCTTTATAGAAATACATCTATATAATAGGGTAAGGCATAAGAAAAAACCAAGCATACTTGGTATCATGAGACAAAATGATGCATTGGGGATATATAAGTTCCCCCACCCATCACATACTAAATCTGACTCTTTCCTCATATGAAAATGTTAAAACATAATCCATGTAAACCTTTATATTTAAAAACTGTCATACAAAATATTAATACTTTCCAATAATTATAAACCGTATAGAGTAATATGGTGAATAGATTCTAAATAGTACATCCTCGTTATATTTTACCATAAACCATACAAATAAAGATTAATTATAGTATCTTTAAAACATATCCATAGTGTATGATATATATTAAAAATTATTATTGACATTTATTTGTAGAAATAACCAAAAAAGATCATTAAATACATTTTTGAGGTAAATTCCAATTTTATTTTCAAAATCACTATTTTTTTAAAAAATATAGAATATTAGGGAAACTTTTTTCAATGAAAATAACCTTGTAAATATTTTTGAGTAATCTTCAATGAAATGGGTCCTCACAAAGTCATTAAATTCTTTTTTACATTGTATTAGTTAAAAAACATTTCTTTCACAATTTTGTTCAAAAAGTAAAAAATGTTTCTCGTTCGGAAAATGAATATAATGTTTCATTCAAAGAAATTTGTAAAAATTAAAAAAGTTATAAAAATACTTTAATAAATTATTTGGATAATGTTGAATAAAATTTAAAAATATTTTTAGAAAACATAGATATCGAATAAAAATGATTTTTGACTAAAGGGAGTAATAAATTTAGTTTTTGTTAAAAAAAATCCCAATAATGTTAAGTAATTAAGAGAGGAAAATAGTAAAATTACTTGCAAATTTCACGAATAAAAATTATATAAGAAAAAATATTCAATTTAGGATAGAAATATAAAACAATATCCTCAAGTTAACATAAACATAAACAATACAGAATAATGATGAAAACATGAAATGAACTCTTAACTCGTGATTTAACTCTTTAAAATTTGTTTCAAACTCAATTATAATAAGTATATATTTACAATACATATATAAAAACACTATATTATATCATTTATGGTTTACTAATAATAATTATAACCATGTTATTAATAATGTTTTGTTCAATCACTATTTCTGGTGATAAATTATCCATTTTCAGGTATGTTTGGGTTCAGTGGTTTCATTCATGGTAAATTGATCAACGATTCATAATTAATATAATTTTAATAATTATATAAATATAACATAGAGTAATTCATAAAATATTGAGATAGAAAAATGAATTACGCCATTCATGGAGACGATAGGATGTACGTAAGCTTGAATGCTCATTTCACTTTTCGATGGATGAAATAAACTAACAATGAATAATAATTAATCTTTAAAGAATAATTATTATATAATATGTATATATAATATATATTCATTAAATATATCTTTATTAAAATCTATATAATGCACAAATGAAAAATGGATCACATCTTTTCGTGGACATTTTAGTCCACCTATACACATTAGCGACGTAACTATTTTACAAAAGATTAGAAGGTAAGATTTTTTTTTGATATTATGGTTAATGAATAATAATTATATTATAAATTTTATATATTATCATTTGTTTAATATTTATAACAATCCAATTAAATTAGAAATGAAAAACAAATTGCATAATTACGTGGTGACATTGAGCCATACATATGCACAAGTGATGTTTTTTCATTGGAAGTAAAAGAGATGGAAAAAGGTTGTAATATAACAATAATGAAATTATAATATATTTATTATACCTTAGTTATTATTTTATGATGTCTATTACATGTTTATATTATGAATACTAATAAATAAACTTGAAAGATATGATAAATACGATTACCACTTTTTTTGGAAGACTTACATTATATCACCTCTTAAGGGACCTAGGATTAGTATTTTGGGAGGAAAAGAACCTATAATACATGCATATGGATGTTGATAAAGTTAGTGGATAGTTTTAATGTGGTTCAAATAATTGAGAGAAGGGGTGTTGTTTTTAAGAGAGGGGAGGGGAAATCTTGGAATTTCATAACGTATTTAATTAACATAAATTAAATTTCATGTCCAAATATATCCAATTTTTTAAAATTTTAATATAGTATAAGAATAAGTAAAAATTATCTCATCCAATAATGATTTTGCATGTTTTGGGTATGTTCATGCCCTTATCTTTTAGTTTTAACACCCCTGATTAACGCTTTTGAGAATTAGGGTAATACTAATGTTTTATAGACATTTATGGTTAATAATGTGACTAAAAATGAAAAACCACCCATTAATGGTAAATTATTTATGTTTTAAACCATATAAAATTAATTTTGCTATAATTAATATTTTTTTTGAATTTTAAATCATTTAATAAAATATTAATAATGTCATTTTTAACAATATCAATTTATCATGACTCTAAATACATCAAGAAAAAGATCTAACTAGAATATGATACTTTTTCAGTACCCTAAAAATTAATATATTTCTATAATATTAATTTTATGTGTCATATCATTCATATCATATCACTTAAAATATTTATTTTGTTTTATATTAATTGAATAATTACTTCCTCATCACTATGTAAGCATTTAATGAATTTTTTTTCTTCACTTAAAATTAGAAATAAATTACCAAGATGAGAATAAATAATTTATATTTAAAATAAATATTTATAGCTGAATATATCCTATGTTTATTCCTATGATAGAAATATTATAGTTTTTAAATACAAGAGTAATATTTTTGACATTTCATTACTTAAAATATTGAAAATGTTATAATCACATACAAATGGTAATAAAAAGTCAAATAAACGAAATTTGAATGAATATGGATGAAATAGACTCAATGAATAAAATATAGGAAAGTTTTATATTTATTTAATAGTGTTTATAATATTAGTTTTAACCATTAATTTCTTGATTTACCTCGTACTATATTAACGCAGATTATTAAGTTTACTATTCCAAATGTAAAAAATAAAATATAAACATTTAGAAGTTTTTGAACCACATATTATAAATATGGACTAAATTTTTAATTTTTTTTAAAAATAATTTGTTGAATTTAATTAAAAATAAAACTCAAAAACAGTGATAAAAAGGGTTTTTAAAAAAAATCCTTTCAAGTATGATTTTTTTTACTAAATTCGAGTATAAAATTCATTCTAAAAATATAATTGAAGTATTAATAATATTAGAGAACTAGTTTTACATTTAATTTTTTTAAAAATAAAATAAAACTTTGTAAATTCCTGAAAAAAATACATTTTTCAATAAAAAGAAATATTTTTCACTATACAATGAAAAATACAACATTTCCAAAAAATATGAATCTTTCACCCTAAAATAATTTTAAAATGATGACTTAAAATGATATTATTTTTATAAAATAATTTTTTTAAGTTATTATAATTGATTATAATATTTCCCCACAAAATATATCATTTTTGAAGAAAAAGTTTTTTATAAAGCATAAAATGACTTTTCTTAGAATTAATTACTTATTTCCTATGAATTAATAACTAAATTTTTATTGTTTATTTCCTTTATATAAATTATCTAATTCAGTTAATTTTATTCATACCCTAAAATTCAATGTCTAAGTTATAAAATTATTATTTAAATAATAATATGTCATTGTTTATTTAAGCTTGGTGTTGTGTGTCGGGTATGCTACCAAACCAAATTTTCTTATTTGGAAATCATGGGTTGTAACAATATAAAACATATGTTGTTATTTAATATAATAATAAACTATATTTTATCCTTTTCCTTTGATTAAGTATCTGCATAGTACCATTATGTTTTATCTTAGTTGTAAATTCACATAACACTCTTTTCTTTAGTCATAAACTAATAAATGTCATGAGAATCAATAATATGTAAGAGTTTGATGAAAATTTATTTTTATTCATAAAAAGGTTTTTTATTTTAATTTTATCATTTTTACTTATATTAAAATTAATTTTTACCACATCATGAAATTGAATATTATAATTTTTTTTATATTTGGAATCACAAGTTTCAACTTAAGTAATAAGGTCAATTTTAATTTTAGACATAATTTTCAAGTATGAACATAGTCACCATGGCAAAAGTTAAAATGATTAAAAAGATGATAAATTAATAGGTAAGACCACAAAACTCTATCATTAATTCACTAGTTGAGAATATTTTGACCCTCCCTGTCTTATCATTGAAATTTGGCTCATTTTGTACCACTTTACCTTATTATGTCATTTATGATATATCAAGAAAACAATTATTTACATCATTTTTTTCTTCCCACTTATAAAAGAACCGCTTCACCCCCTCAATTATCTACACACTTTAAGCAACATAGCTTGACTGAGAACAACACTAAAATGTTCTCCAATGTTCTTTCCCATGTCATGGAGGTTATATTCTCTTTAAAATATCAATCCAATAAGTCTTTAAGTGTGTTTTAAAGTAGGATATCCAAGGAAGATGATGAAAAAGTATGTATGAGGAGATTAGGGACACTATGAAAAATTATTTTTCTTTTAAACTTAATTAAATTGTTTTTGAAGTATTTTTTTCAACGATCTATCTAATGTCTTCTGAGAAGTATCTTTCCCAACTTATCTTATAACATTTTAAATGTTATGTACTCTGATTTCATTTTATTATTAAGAGGGAATTTTCTTACCTATTATAATGTCATCTTATTTTTATGTGGTCACTAAGAATTATTATATTTATGAGTTGATAAGTATGTTTGTACCCATGGAATGGAAATTTCATTGTTATGTGAGTTTTATTTATATTATAGTTCTTGTAAATTATATATGTTGATGAGTGGGTGTGCAATATCCAAATAATAAATTGGGTAATTATTTATTCATTGGATATATGAAACTAGAATTAACAGGTGAATTTATTCCATTATGTGTTTTTGATGTTTGATTTAATTTTTTAAGTTATTACAATATGAGTTTCTTTGGAATTAACAAGTTAATTTATTATGTTATGGGTGATATGAATATTCTGATCTATATAACCATTATGATTATGCAATTATTCATTCTTATGGGATTTATTTATGTATATTTTGAGAAAATATAATAATTTTAGGTTTTTATATTAATTTAATGGTTTTTATAATATCAAATCTCACCCGCTAAAGAATATACCTTTTTATGTGTTTGTAATTATTTCAATGGACTAACAAGTTAGTCTTCCTTATTTACACATGTTATTGAGTTTTATGAAATCACTTATTTTCAAATCCATTACACAGAGCTTAAGTATGAGTAAGATTTTATATAAATTCTAACTATGAATATGACATGGTGGTCCTAAATTAAGCTAATGTATTTTATAAATATTTTGATTTAGTATAAAATTTTCCATGTATTTAAAAAAATTTAGGTTTTTTTGTTAGTATTTACTAATTCCCTAATACTATAAACCTAATATATTATGGGAATGTATGTGATATCATATTAAATACCAAAGGGATTCATTAACCCCATATGGGTCTATAAATAGTTAATAATTCACAAACCCCAAACAACCAAAAAATAAATGTGTTATAATTTGTAATTCCAATTGCCGATACCATATCTATATTTTAATATTATTTAGATGAATTAAGGAATAAAATGAAATAGATTGTTTTAATAATTTTTAAGAGAGATAGATCATTATAGATAGAGATATAGAGATAAATTGAATAGAAAACATATTGGGTTGAGAATAAATTGAGAAGTATGCTAAGTTTAACAGTTTTTAGGTTTGTATTCTAGGGATGTAAGGACTTATTTTTTTCATTCATATTTATTTTCTGAATTTTGTCTAAAATGATACTTGGTTTTGGTACCTTCTAGATCACTTAATAATATCTTATTTCATATGTTTAAATACATGGATTGATTTAAAAATTATTGACTGAAATTATTATTTAAACATAACCACTATAGATCACATAACTTCCATACAAAACCCTAGGTGATTAGTTGTGGATTAATAATTTACTATTCAAATTTTAATACAATGTTCCTACAAGTCATAAATAATGATATTTGGAATTAGAAAATATGTTTGCATCAACCCAATATAAATTTTCAAAGAAAAATATTTCAAAGTAACACTCCACCTATATTCACATAACCCGACATAAAGGACCTAACCCACTTGATAATCATGAGGGGGAATGAAAAAATGGTTACCCAATAAGAGAATGGATGGAAGTGACATCAGGGATTCTAGGTCATGTACTTCTCTCCCCCCCAACTAGTATATATATGCAGCCGCTGAGGGTGTCTAAATATATAATTATATACAAAAACTCCCTCATAACATAACATTAATAATTGTTATTAAATTTGATATCATGGCATGAATATATATTTTATAGCATAAATCACGAATCTACGGTGTTTGGAAATATTCTTACCTCATACTCTCATAGTGTGAATGGTTTCCAAGGTGTTCATCGACATGTACTATCCTCTGAATCTATTCAATATCATAACATGAATAACATTCATAACATGGGTCGCTTCTGTGGAGTTTATACAAGGTGATAAACTTTCCTCTCACAATATGAATAGGAAACACCTTATCCACGATAAGTCTACCTCAACTCGTTTCTCAATGTGAATGACTTAGATGGCATGAAAAAATTTCTCCCTAGATTTTTTCTCCTTCTAATCTTCATTCTAGATTTAACCATCCATTTTTTTAATAAAACATAATTTTATTTCCTCAATTTTCCACAAAATTGTAATCAAAAGTCTCCTTACAATATATAATAAAAAATATATAAATTCATTATGAATATTAATATTAATTCCCAAACATTTCATATTATATTAATATATATATTCATGAATACAACTACAAAAAAACCCTAAACATAAATTCAAGATTTTCCCCATGAATAAAATCACAAAATTCTACAAATCAAGCTCACCATATGATTATTTAAATATAATTTCATTAAAACCATGTTTTATTGGGGAAGTTAATGTTTAAAAATTAATTTTTAAAATTTCATCAACTCTTCATTTTTACAAAATAAATAAGTTAATAAATTATTTTACTTTTTCCATTCCTAATTAACCATTCCTCTTCACCATTATATTTTAAATATACAATTCATTATCTATTTTTTTGTCACTTTTAGTTTACCTCGCATTAATTTTTGATACTCATAATCAATGTACAAATGTAAATGGAGTTCATTAAATAACTTGAATCATGATCCTTATTGTAGTCTTGTAATGAATCTACTTTCTCTACACCATAGATAAAAAATCAAAAGTAATAACTAGGGACTCATCTTTAGGTTTGAATTACTCAAAGAAATAGGGTAGGTGGATAAATAATGTAAAATAATTAAATCAAAAAATGTTTTTTTAAATAACTCTGCCCGATAACCAAGAATATCTCAATGAAAAATTCTCCCTCTCATGATGACTTCCTCCTATTACTAAAACTCAAACCAAGGTCAGAAATCAATGATGTAAAATAAAAAAATACACCCATGTGAATCATTTTTTATTTTATTTTATTTATTTTTCTGATGTTAAACATGGAAAAGACACACATTCACCACCCAACCCTAAATGATAATAATAATTTCTCATATAAGTGGTGATTTCTGAACAAATAAGAAACAATATTTTTTTGGATATTGATAAAAAAATTCTTTAAGAGGGTGTTGAAAAAATGTAAAATAATCATAATCATAAACCATTTCATAAAAATACCATAATGAACACCCCTATAATTAAAAATTATAGTAAAAATATAAATTATTCCATTGAATGTCTCCACCACACTCATTTTTAAAAATCATTCAAAATTATTTAGAGTAGATTATAAAATGAGAAAATAGTCTTGTAACACGGATCTTTCCAAACAAGGTTGTTCATAGATTTTCCAAGCTTAAAAGGGACTAAAGTATGGGTTGGCCTCATTATAATGTCCAAATAAAATATTCCTAAATAATATTTCATGTAACATGAAAAATAATAACATCAAAAATATTAAAATAAAGTTCAAGAAGGAAAATTCCTAAGTTTCACTCAAGAAATATGCTGAAGAAAATAATATGAAATTTTAGGGTAAGAAAATGTGTCAAGAATTTGAATATATGGGTAGAAAAATAGTTCATTATAATTCCCACAAATAATAATATTAATCAATATAAATAACAAGAATTAAATTTATTTAAACCATAAAAAATTTATCTACACAGAACAAAATATTCCCCAAAAATCAATATTTTTAAAATCTAAATCCCTAGTATTATCAATACTTATTCTCTCTCTTATTTTACACATTCAAATTGATTTACTATGAAATTTAAAACATGGAAACTTTATATTACTATGAATATTTTCTCTCCAAGATAGATTATTTAAGGAAAAACTTAAAGTGGGTAATGAAATTCCATCTAAAATTTAAAAAAAGAATTCAAAAATAATGTGTTGAATAAAAAATTCAGAATCAAAATGCTTACTCCAATTTAGTGAAGATATTGGTTGGATATGTTTCTTTTTTCCCCTATTTCATAACATGAATAGACATATCAAAAAATGAATACTTCCTAAAGATTCATATAATGTATCTATAAAAGTCCTTGGCTGAATTATAAAATGAAAATAAAAAGTGAAATTGAATTCTTGTTTATAGTGAAAAGTATTCTGGGGAGAGATCATATTCCTAAAAAATAAAATATAAAAATATGAAAAATAATATAGTAACCTCTTGGAAACACTTTTTTCTAACGTCACTAACTCAAATTTAACTATTTCATCTAATGTAGAAGATTATAGATAATATTGTACCAAGTTAGGGTCCAAAAATGACATCAATTAGGTCATATCCATATATATGGTCCTTATTCTTTCTTTTGAAAACAACTTCATTCTTTGTTAGGGTAAAATTATCTTTACATGTTTCAGACATATCCCCCAATGATTTGTCAGACCATAATATCCAACCAGTTGTTCATGAACCATCCAAACCTACTTGACATCATCAATGTCTTATGTCGCAATTGTCCCTCTATTTTCGATGATCTTATCTCTTAGAATTCCAATTTTTTATTTTTATTATTCTTTAGCAATATGGATATCATATATATGTAAACTCTCCTCTAAAATGATGACTTATTTAACTTTATACCCATCAAATTCATGAAATTAATCCTCTATTATATATCATGTATTTATTTCTTAGTTTATATTGAAACTGAATTTCTCACTTCACACTCTCAAACATAACTACCCACTTTGAACATCGAATATTGATCCTTCAGTCACTAAAATGGTCTTCTAATAATAATAGTATTCCTATCCTTATCTATATTTAGCATAAAAATTCCACAAGGAAGATAAATTTTTTCCTCTTTAATCAAAATATATTTAATCATCACATATGGGTATTTCACTAATAAAAATGCCAATTTAAGTGAAACATTTGTTGGTTTCAGACCCTCAAGTACTAATATTTTCAAGGTATTGTACAAAATAACATTGAAACTCATGCAAAATTAAAAAAATACTTTTTAATTTTTTTTGACACAATAATTATTGAGGTAGAAAAACTACTCGACTCTTCATGATTTTTTGGTAGATACTTTGACACTTCAACAACACACTCTTGTAAGCTGTATTATTACAATTTCTTCCAAATTAATTTTATTCACAACCAATTATTTAATGAACTTTGAGTATATTATCATTTTGGAAAGGTATTCAAAAAATTTATCATTAATATTTAAAATTTTAAATTATTCAAGAAACATACCTCTCCATATTTATAGATTTTCCTTATTTACCCTCTTTATAAATTGAAGACCTGGATTGTTGGGTGGTGGAGGTTGCTCTCTTTTTTATTCTTCTATATATTTATCCTTCTTCTTCTTTACTAGATGTTCAAATTCCTTCTCATTATTTTTTTTTATAATCTCAATAAACCACAGGAAAAGTGAAACTTAATAGGCTAAATGTTATTATTCATGTTAAAAAGTTGCACCGATCCTTTTAGGATTCTACCAGGTTAGAACTGCGTAGTTAAGTGTATTTTACATAGAGTAGTGACCATAATGGGTGACCTCCTAGGATGTTTCTCATGGTGTGTCTGACTGATGAAAAAACACACTAAAGGAACATGTGTTGGCCTTTGGGGATAGTCATTTTTTGATAAGAGACCCCAGTGAGTAACAGATTGTGGTGTACTAGGAAGGAAACATTGTTATTACAAGGGTCCCATGGGGTCATATGACTAGGTTCATGGCATAGGGTTGGTCGGTTCACGATAAATTTTATCAAATCCAATACATATCCCGGAGTGTAGAGGTAGTTCCTGGGTTTTTGGTTTGGGGTCCAGAAAGAGGGGATTGTGCATTAATGGGGTGGAGAGTGCAACACGCTTAGAAAAATGAGTCATAAAGGATAAATTCTACTACCAATGTGAAAAAGGTGAACCTTTATTTTTTAAAGCCAACCATACTAGATCTCCATAGTTAAGAGTTCTTGGCCCCGATTGGTGAACAGGGTGGGTGAACACCTGCGAAGTTTCCTTGGATGTGTGTGAGTGATTAAAACACAAACTGAAAGAACATATGTTCTCCTGTGGGGATAATCATTATTCTAATAAGATACCCCATTAATTAATATTTTGTAGTGTGTTGAGAATGAAACCAACGTATTAAAGGAGACCCATAGTGTTAGATGACTAGGTTCATGGTCTAGGGAAGGCTGGATCATGACCAATGTAATAATTCCTAGATAAAGAGGGAATTATATAATGAATTAAATATAATAATAAAATAAATAAACCTTATTATAAAAGGGGTGTTATGGGAGGCACACAATAGAAAAAACGGAGGGATTTATTCTCCCTCACATCTCTATCTCCCTCTCTTTTCTATCCATATATCTTCTATTATTTTATTTAATACTATTATTGTTTTGAAAATTCAATATCAAATATCAATTGTAATACTAATCAGATTAACACACCATTATTTTAATTGATTAAATTTTGACTAATAATTTAAAACCTATTTTTTATAATAATGAAATGAGGTTTCAGTGGTGCAGATAAACTGGGATGTTGACCCTCATCAGTAGTCATCATTTCAAATAAGTTTAGGAGCTCTTGAATTTAGTAAATGTTTTAAATGGGTTATTGGTTTGATTTTTTGAGTGTATTTGTAGCCTTAATAATTAATTAAAATTGTTAAATGCTTTATAAATGTTTTTTTAATTATTATTGGTGTTCATGTGTGTCTCGTGAGACCTATGTTCGATGTTTTATCACAAGATGTATGTGTGGGTGAATATACATTGACATGTTATTATATATATATATATAGATTGAGATTAATATAATTATGATTTTATATAACATGAATTGATATTTGATCTTTTATATTCATTAGGTATCATATATATTATATTTATGTCAACTGTAGTTGATCACACAGGTTTGGCCTATTGGTTTCCATGTGAGAAAAGACACATGTATGGATGACATGGACAACATGGGAGATAAGGTACACGAATTTCATTATAATTTGTGTGTAATACACTAGAAAGTTTTCCTCCATGTACATTTGGAATTTTTCAACCATTGGGATGTGGAATATTCTTCCCGTAAATCCTTTAGGAGGGATGTGTTTAACAATAGTGGGAATGTGAGATTTGACACGTACATCTGGTTTATCCATCGATTGTTATATGATTGACATTGGTCGGTATGGACTTATGAATTCTCTACCAGTGGGAATGTATCACACGTGAATTTAGACTATTCTATTGTGTGAATGTCTCTGGATAGTTTTCAATGTTCATCTAGAATTATATTGAAGCATGTATGTTTTTTCTGGTATGGTGTTAAAGTAGGTAGAGTCAGTCCCCAAGGATGTGTATTATGTTTTTTACTTGTGTGATATAATGTTTTTATACTTTTATCCTATTTACAAAAATGGGATATCCATGTATATTTTATATAGAGTTGTTAAGGGTCATTGGTGGTGTCTTACAATGTCTAATACTCACACCCAACTTGAGAATTTCAGAGAACATATAGAATTATTAACTTCTGTCCCGGTATGGGGAAATGGACCTATGGTGGACTATTGAGCAGGTAAAGTAGGAGAATGTGATCATTTTCAGATATAGTTTTGATGAAACATCTACTACTTCCATTATTTATTACTTCTTCGTTAACTAAGATGCTTGTTTTCATTTAATTATCTAATCATGAATTGCATTTTTATTTTTCACGTATATTAATATTATTATTTATTTTATTTTTTACATGTTATTATTTATCATTCCCATGACATGATACAATGATATAGTCTAATCAGGATTCAATTCAAGACCCTTGTTACTAGTCAGCAACCTCTAGCATACATGGATTCACACCTAAGGTCATGTGGAATTCTGGACCGGATCTGGTGGTTCGTGTTAGGATGTTATAAAATGGTATTAAAGGAAAGTTTTGATCCTCCGACCAATGGGTTATAGGGGGAACTATACATACAGGGGTGGAAGAATTTAATGTTCTTTGAATAATGAATGGATGAAGAGATAAACATATAATGAATTAATTGTAATGATAAATGAGATAATAATTTTTTATAAAATGTGTGGTGGGAGTGGAACATAATGTATAAAGGGAATGATTTATTCTCCTTCACCCCACGTTCCCCCTATTTTCCCTCCCACTCTCATCTATTGTTTTGTTTTATTTTATTTTATTTTATTATTGTTTCAAACATCAAACTTCTATATATACTCCTATATTTATTGGATGTATGTTTCATCTATTTCTTTGTGTTTATATTTTTATGAAAAATTTAAATCATATTTTTTATCAATTATAAGAGGTTTCAGTGGTGTAGTTAATATTAGATATCTACCCTCATTTTCGGTCATCATTTCTCTTATGGTAGAAATCTCTTGACATTATCACATGTTTTATATGGGTTATTGTCATGATTATTTTGATAAATGCATATCTGTAGGAATTTATTGAGATTATTAAATGATTTAAATTTGTTATCATGATTTTTGGCATGTTTATGTGGCCAGTGAGATGTGTGTTTGATGTTTTCTCTTATAAAGTGTGTGTGTAAATATCCTTTGACATTTGATTATGTTGTTTTCATTTGGATTATTATGACTATTATAATGATGTTATTTAACATAACTTGATGTTGGATCTGTCATTTTTATTATGTATTATATTTTTTGTATTCTGTCTACTTTAGTTGAGTGTGTAGTTTTGGTTTATTGGTAACCTTGTGAGATGTGACATATGTTCGGTCAACATGGACTACATGGAAGATGTGGAAGAAGCAGGTAAATATCCACCGAGTGGAATATGCTAGAAATTTTGTCAACACAGACATTTAGGATATTCTATCTAGCATGATGTGTCTCATACCTAGGGGATATCCTCTATGTGGGATGTGTTTTACATTGGACCGAATGTGATATTTAACTCTTGCTTTTGAACCAGCCATCGAGAGGCATATTATTGACATTGGTCTTTATTTTCATGGGATATACATATTTTTGGGAATTTTTGTTACACAATTTTTGGAAATTCTATAAAGGGGATGTGTCTGGATGGTTACTAGTGTTCTAGCCAACATTTCAATAAAGAAGGTATGAATCTTTTGGCATGGTGCTGAAGAAAGAACATCTGGTCCCTGAGGAACCAAGTTTTGTATGGTACTTTTGTGATATATTGTTGTTATATATATAGTCTATTTATATTCATGTAATAAATTACAATATTTTATGAACTGTTTCTAATTTCCAATGGTGGTTCCCTACTATGGCATGTACTCACAAATACTCAATAATTTATATGTGGTTTTAGACTTCATGACTAGAGTTCTAGCGAATGACAAATACACTATGGAGGATGGATGGGCATGTGAAGTAAGAGGATATGATCATTACATGATGTATTTTAGACATTAATTTTTATACTACCTTTATTTATTAGATTTATTAGTATCTGAGATATTTTTTTTGGTTCAATTATTGTATCATATATGCCATATTTCCTATTTTCCATGTATTAAATTGATGATTTATTTTATATATATATATATTATTATTTATTAGTCCCAAGACCTGGTATTGAGGATACAATATCCCCATTGTTTCACATGACCCACTCATTGCTAGTTGAAAACCTCTTGCATATAAGGATGCATTTTTGAGGTCATGTGGCATTCTGATATGGACTCGGTGGTTTGGGTTGGGATGTTACAATATCATTCTTTGATTTGGGTTGTATTCAGGGACTTTTCTACTTATTAAGTTTTTTTTTCAAATCTACTTATGGGTAAGATTTAGTGATTCTTGGTAATACTCCTCTCAGACTCTATATACGTTTCATGGTGATTTAGATAAGATGAAAGTCTATATTTTACAATAAAGACCTTTAAATTATTGAGTATTCCTATATCTCCACTATTACACCCTCAGTCTTAGTTATAATTATGGGCAATGGAACATCCAAGTTATTGATATAGTTTGAGAGTGGGGGACATTTTAGTTCTTTTTTTCGGTATCTATGAGGCCTTGGGAGGTACAATTGATCTTGTGGTTGTTGTGTCTTCAACCCCTAAAATTTATTTTTTCTATTATTGTAAATATAATTTTCTTCTTATGTATGAATACCTTCAGGATTATGGGTATCCATAATTGAATTCATCTTCATAGTCACATATTCTATTTGTGAAACCATTCAGTTATTAGCCACCATGTTCCCCACTCACATTCGGGGTCCTTCTAACTGCCACTAAAATATTTTTTTGGCCATCTAATCTATAGGGTTCTATCTCTCCTTGGTTTATTTCTTTATCAATGATAATTATTTTTTAGAATCAATGATGAAATTTTTTTCCCATGATAGACCTGTTTAAAAGATTAAATTAATAGACATATTTCAATACAATGATTAGATAATTTTCAAATTTAATATTTAAGTCGTTCCCAATAAAATATATATATTTGTCATCAAACTGATTAAAATTGAAAATATATACCCAAATATTTATGGATAATTATTGGGGAGATTATTTAGTAAGCAATTATCTAACCATCTCATCCTATATACTAATGGACAGAATTGGGAGGCTCTTTAGATTTTTATTTTTATAAAAAAATAAACAAACACAGTCTTACCACATTAGATGAGTCATTATTGAATTAAAAAGTATCACATATTTAATTAAAACACTCATATGATCCTTAGGATCCCAATGCCTGTTCTTATAGTATTGGATTGAGTTCAAAATAATTTGAAAAATAATTGGATTTATCTTGAATTGAGGTTCTATGACCGAAGGTGACAAAATGTTGGGTAGAATACCCAATACTGAGGGTATTCCATAGTCCATGAGCATGAACATCTCTATGGTCCATGTGTAACCTCTCCATTCATGATCGTTAAATATTGTTATACATCATCCTTAACCTTACTCTACCATTATATTTTTATCTCCAACTATAGGTCATACACAATATTCCCTTCATTTTCATTCCCATGAGTGATGTAGTCATTCATCTAGTTATGAAATGAATTTTTAGTATGAAAATCCCAATTTTAAAAGAGTAAAAAATTACCACTATTCATAATTAACTTATATATAACAAAAAAACCATCTTTAGATATTGCACACCAAATTTAATAACCCCAGGTGGGTGTCGTTAATAGCTATGAGGCTATATAAATTTAATAAATTATAAAAATCATACAAAATAATGAAAAACTAATGTAATAAGAAATTTGGAGTGTCAAACCCACAAGGACGATTAAATAATGTTAAGAAGAATTAGGGAATCAAATGAAAATGTGTCATTGACTTGTTTTGTGGAGATATATAAAAAAATTGGGCAAAAATAGATTGGGTTTGAAATAATTTTAAAAAGAGTTTAAGGTTCAGTTTTTTTAGGTTTTCATGCTAGGTATGTAATATTTTTATGTTCTTTCATATTTGTTATTATAATTGGGTGAAAAAGGATCCTTGGTTTAGGTATATTTTTTTCCACTAAACAACATCTCCAATATTATAGTCTACTACTAGGATTGATTAAAAAATAAGGTGATCCAAAACCTTGTATGAACATAACCACAATATATTTCATAATGAAGATACACAACTCAGGTTCCTCAGTATTGAATTAAAAATTTACTCTTAAAATCATAGAACAGTGTTCCTGTAATGAAAAATAAAATCATTTGAAATTAGAAAACAAGTGTCTAGTAACTGAATCACGAATTGATATAAAAAATATATAACTAAGAAACAGTCCCCATAGATTCAAATCAATTAAACAATGTAACTACCCCCTCATGCTAATCATGAGGGGAAAGAAAACATGGTTAACCAAAAATTGAAAGAATGGATGAAGTAGTAGGGATTATAGGTCATGTGCTCTAGTATTATCTAATTGGTTTATCTGTGTGGTATCTAAGAGCCTTTTAAATTTTAAATTTCCATAAAAAATTCCTGACATCTATGCATTAAGAATCATTATTGACTTCATTATCATATTGTGAATATATATTTCACTATTTGAATCATGAAACACTATTATTTAGAAATATTCATCCCTAAAAATCTTATAGCAAGAATGATTTCCAAGGTGTTAATTGGTATGGAAATTACCCTCAATATATTATGTCCCAATGAACTCATGATGTGAATAATATTAATAGTGTGAAACACTTTTGAATAGTTTATATGGGGTGTGGAACCTTCTTTTCATAGTGTTAATGGGAGGCAATTTTTTAGCATATGTATCCATCAAACTAATTCATAGTGTGAATGTCTTACATGATATGAAAATATCTCTTCCTAGATTTTTTAGTTCTAATCATCTTCATTCAAACTACAATATTTATTCATCATTCCTAAACAGCTCATTTCATTTTTTTTCATTTATCTAAATATAATATTAAAAGGTCTCCAACCATGATATGATAATAAAATAAATAAATTTTAAAATAATATTTATTTTAATACCAACTTGATTGTATTTTATATTAAATTATATATTCCATAATTACAACTATCAAGATATCTCTTATAACTCATTTAATTAATGGATGGTTATGTATGGATGTTATAGGAATTATTTATTTCAAATTAAAATTATATCTTAAATTCATTACAGGTATGAAACTTTGGTAACTTATTAGTACTGTATGATACATCTTCAATATTCCTCTTTCATCTAAAATATTCATAAATTTTTCACTAAGTGACTATGGTAACAATGATAGAAATATAATCTTTCATATGTTGACGTTTTGGAGAGTTTTGATCTAACTATCATTTGGGTTAGATAAAGTGTGATGTCTTTTACAACATTTTATTTGAAAATAGAACCCTGAGTATTTTTAAATACTCTATTTTCCATCTTTGTTTGATCGCCAAATTTATCCTTCTTCCATACTAAGATAAGATTCATCTGAAGACTTTGGATATATATTTCATCCTTAATTTATAGTAATCTTATATTCTTCAACCAAATATTCACTTCTCCATTCCCCATGAATTCAAGAGCCTCACAGTCTTCTTGATTCACTCATACAAATATTTTTATCCCATAATTCATTATGAAACACTTTATTAATAGTGGATTAGAGAGATAAAATAGAATCTATAATCTATTATTCAAATATAGTGTTTACATTATAGGGTATAATTCTAATACTCAATGAATTTCATTATATAAAATTTAAATCTCCAAAATATGGTTTACTATAATTCACTTTTCATTCATGAAATTATTTTTTATAGTGTTTATTTTTTCCACAGTATAAATAAACTTGTTTGAGTTTATTATATTTTTATCTAATTCTATCTTTATACATTCCTTATGATCAATTATACATTTTTTTATGTGGTAATAGAAATATCCCATCCATAATTAAAACATTACTTGGATTTTATTAAACCTTTTCCCCTAGAGATATTCATTTTGAATAAACATTAGGACATCTTAAAATATCATGTCTTCCTTTTCACTATAGTCTCTCAATGCTATTAACATTGCAACATAAGATTATAATAATTATGATAACAATAATATGACCCAACCACCATTAGTGAATGTTAATTTCACTTTTTAAAGTTGAATATAGATTAATTTTATATCATTCACATTATTAGTTTTAGACCTCCCATATGATACACTCAGGATGAATACCACCACAATAAGAACACTATGTTTTGTAGGACATTCATACATTTCTTTTAGGAATGAAATTAACTCCACTGTGGTTTTTTATTCTTGGATGTTCAAATCGACATTCCAAACTAATTTCAACCTCAAAACACATAATCCATTTCTATAATATTTATCTAATTCACCTTTCTCGAATATTTCCATCTTAACACCTTTCAATGGAACTTCTATATTTTTTTGATGAGATAATCTTCTATCTATTTACACCATATACAGAAATCAATGCTACTGATTTTTTCTATAAAAATGTTTTTGTCTACCAACGCCATCACCATTCAATAAAATAATTTATAATTAATCAAAAAAATGTTTGTGTAGGTAAGAATTTCACCCGATTTGTTTCCTAGTACACCAGCCATCTTCTAAGAATATTCAGTAACTTTTACCCCAAGTGATGAGAATTATAATCTATATTTGTATAATAAAAGTTAAAAAATTCAAAAGACCACGCTAATGGAAATAGGTCAATGGTTGGAATACTCTTGAATATTAGTGCATGGAAACCTAGATAAACTTCTTCATCCAAATTAGCATTCTGAGTTCATGTTCACTTAATACCGTTAACGTGAACTTGCACAAATGTTAAACAAAACATGATAATGAGAGATTAATTAATGTAAAGATTATATGGGATTTACATTGTTCGTAAATTCATCCTATATCCATAGGGAGATTCATCTTAACATTTCATTATATTATAACTAAATATGATACAATAAATTGTGACTAGGAAACAATTAAGATTACTAACTTTATTAATAACTAGAAATATCATTATAGATTCCCCACCTCGTAAATATATGAGGTCCCACCAATCCATCTAGTGAAATAGACTTATGATATTTATGGTCATCCATTTTTCTCAATATGAATTCACCGATTATGTGTAACATTACTCAATATTACCTTTAAACACCAATACAAAAACTGTGCTCATACACTTTAATCATTTATGCTTAGTCCATTCTAAGAGTGATTCAAAGATAGAAATAACATTCCATTTGTTTATCATACAATCTTATGAAACTAAAATGAGTAAAATTCTATGAAAACATTCATTAAATTTCTTTCAAATTTTGATAACATCATCACTATCCACTAAATCCTATTTCCACTTCTCAAAACTGACCAAAGGGTTTTTTTCATTGTTTCCCCTTATAGTAAATTACATCAATTATTGAAGAGAATTCATAATCTTAATAGTATCATCCTTTATAAAAAATATCCATGTGAAGTAATTTGAAATAATTTACATGAGTGATACAAAACAAGAAAAATATAAACAATAAATATAAAGTAAATAACAATAAGAAATATAATCATCAACCTTTATATTCCATATTGACTACCAATATTTTCTTTTTTTGCTACACCATCCATGACTGATTACCCCTACCAAGATTCCAAACCAATTTTTGATGCAACCAAGGATTCAAGAACCACAACAATAATCAATAATAGAAAGTTATCATTAAATCTATAGATATAATCAAAATTAACCAAAAAAAGGACTCAAAAAATATACCATCACTCTCACCGGTTAGTTTAGATACATTCTATGTCAAACTGATAGTGATCGAGTAGGATAGAATTTATCCATATGACTAGAAACATAAGCATGAAATGAAAGCAACACCACAAAATAATTTATCTCTTAAAAGTACCAACAAAACACTATACCACATTTCTATACACAAATACTTCCAAAACATAATAAAATATCTTCCACCACATACTCAAATATCAAAAATAAAATATATTGGAATGTTTTCAAAATATGAAGTACATCAACCTAATGTTATCCTCCTTCTATGTACACCCAACCCATTTCTCATCCTAACCATAATATAGTCATTAAAATTGAGTGTTGTGAACAAAAAGAACATCAACCTTTTTCCCTCTTAGTTCTATGCATGCACCACCATGAATTTACACCAAAACCAAATATCCATGATATTTGTATATTACATAGTTAGTTGTAATTCATTATATCTTATATGAAGAAACCTATAGCGAGCTATCCCACCACGTACCTCATAAACTTTAGCCATTACAATCTAGGAAATTATTCATTAATTTTCATTTATCACATCATATTCTCAAAACCACTTTCACAATATCGAAATAACAATATGAAAACCACATAGTAAAAGAACACTTTTTATAAAAAACCACCACCATTAGATTACTGAAATCATAGGGAAATGAAAAATAACATAATAAAAAAACTTCATTTTCCTTATCATTTCTAATCCCACCAATCACAATTTCCTAGACTCATTGTGTTCATTATTCCATATGTTTAACCATATTTAATGTAAAAAAATCATCACAAAACTTCTATTTATAATCCATTGATTTGTATTAAAACAAATTTATTCTATCCATGCTAATTTCATATCAAAATTATATATCCTATATTTAATTTTAGTCTTCAAAAAAATTAATAATTATATTAATATCAGATTCATTAAGTTCCAATCATATTTTTTAAATCATTACTTTTAGATTTAACCCCACAACTCAACCAAATAAATAATCATGTAAGATGAATACTAAACTCATTTCTCATTCACACACATCCCAACTTTTTAACAACCCATGAATATGATTGGATAACAAAGGAGAAAGGATAATTCCCCATAACTATAACCTCACTAAGACCACTGTTGAAACAAGACAACATTACCACCCAATCACAAAAACAACCCCAAAACATACAACACTTATGTTTTTGTATTTATTAACATATCATGATTATTAATACCAACCCATACTTCCACATTAAGCCCCTATTATTATTTTTATATTTACCTCATAAGTAAATTTATAAATATCATGTTAAATCACACAAATATCAATTTAGGGAAACAACTCCTTCACAAACACATCAGATCCACCAAATAAAGATCAACCCAATCACAACAAGCATATGTAGAAGAAAAAATATCAAGGATAAAAATTTAATAAAATTGATATACCCTAAGATTTACGTTTCAAGAATCTCTTTTTTGTTACATTATTTATGTAATAACACAATTATAATGGTTACAGGTTTATTCAACAATAAAGGAAATTAAAAAAATAACAATAATCAATTTTAGTCAATTAAAATAAACACATGGAAAATAAAATGAAAATATATAAAGAAAATACTATTCTCCTTCCTTATCCATATTTTTCTTACTCTATTTGTTATATTATTTAAATTTATTATTCCATAAGATATTATTCACACAACTTTCCGCTTCCAAACAGAATAAGAACACTTAAGAAGCCAAAACCAAAAAACTGAAAAATATTATGAGAAAATAATTGGAAGGAATCATAGTAATATTTTCAATCATAGAATATATAAGATAAAAATGAATTTATAAATCCCCTACTATAATTATGATGAATATTATCTCAAATAAACTCTGAAAAATATTTTTCTAACCTATAATACATTATACCCTATCAAATAAGCCAGCCATTCTCCACCAAGACTAAGAAAACTGCTGCCATAACCTCCCAAAAAAAGTTCCAGGAATGAAACAATAATGGAGAAGAAATTAGAACCTTATATCAAGGGAAAATACAATTTATAAATCCATTATGGAAGGATGGACCAATATAATTTTTAATCACTAAGAAAATACCAAAATATCACCAAGTGTTGATGAAATAGAATGAAATAATTTAAAAAACCTTATTTTTTTAATGATTTTGGAAAACATAAGAATCAAATAAATTATAAGAAGCACAATGAAATATTTTAGAGTTAATCAAATACATTGAGATAAAACTATAATCTTCCCAATCTCCCCCCTGAAATATCATGGTTAATCTATTCTAAAAAAATATTGTTTTGAAGAAAGTCATGATGCAACAAAAGAATCATGAAATAGTAGGCCTTAATATCGAAAAAGTAAATGTTGAATATACCAGGATTATGAAATGAAAATATAATAGTTTTAACACTCCTCACACCTCTTGAAATGACACTTTTTTCTTCATAAATATTTCACTTTTAAAAAATACATTGTATAAAAGATTGATGCACATGAAATTATGAACTAAAATGTTCTGAAACATATTATAAAAGAAAATTTTAAAAAGAATCAATTCGATAATATAGAGAAGGATAATAATAATTTATAAATATATATAAAATGGAATTAAAAACACTTAAATATTAAATTGTACATTTTTAAATAAAATCAATTTTTCATATATATTTTATTTTTATTTAGTAAATAAATTTATAAATATTAGAATTTGATTTAGAATAAAAATATTTCCATTTTTTAATATTTAATTTCAAAACTATCTTAGATTAAATTTTTTATATTTGTCTAAAATAGTTTGTTTTTGCCTAAATTGTTATTGTTTTACCAAAAATGTAAATTTCATTATCTTATCAATATATAAGAAATTAATAGAAGTTTATAAATGTTTTTTATAAATCAATTATTTATTTAAGGATTGAAACGATAAATATTGAGAACATTCATGTTGAATTATAAAACGTATTTCTATCATTTTATAATATTAAATAATATTTTCCAATTAACAAAAATATTTTTAGTCTTTTCTTTTAATTAAATAATATTTAGTTAAAATTATATTTTTGCTTTCCTCAAAAGAAAAATAATTTTTTATAATAAAAAAAATTTTATCATGAAATTAAAATGCATTGATAAATTTATTATATAGATAAAATATATTTAAAAAAATAATCTTTAAAATAACTGGTTTTATGAATTACCTATGACAATGATATATTTAATTTTTCTTAAACATACAAAATTTATATTATAAAATTTATTTTCTGTTTGGAATATTAAGTTAAAAATTAGGTAATATGGGAAATTTAATTTTTAATCTTTAAAATTAATTTACATAGGTAAAAATTAGTTTCCATAATAAAACAAAAATGATTAAAGTGAAATTTCAATGACTAAAATAATAAATAATCATGGTTAACAAAAGTGTAAAAACTAATTTTTTTTGGAATTATCGACCACATATCATCCCCTAATCAATTGTTGTTAATATTTATTGTAACATGAAATGGTGAAAATGTTCCCCTATTATATTAAGTGGTTATAATTACAAAAATTTCATTCTCACTACTTATAACTGGTGCTTCTCACCACCCCTTTAATACCACCATAAGAATTTTGTTAACTCTTGAAAATATTTAATTTTACATTCCCCATTACACTATACATTTTTCTTGATCCTCTTGTGATAATATATTACAATATGACTTCCATTTCAAAGGACTCTTCCATTGGAAAGCCTAAGCCCTTAATGTGAGTATATTATTCCCCAAACATCTTTTGTTTTCTTTATTTCTTTTAAAATATAATTTTATAATTCATATATAAAGTAAAAATATTGTTTTTATAATTAATTTAAATATTATATTGGAATAAATATTAACCAAATTTCCCCTATTCTATTATGAATAAAAAAACTCATCATTCAAGCATTATGCAGACTACCACCTCTAAGAACCGACGACTTCCATTTTTTCACCATAGCCTATATTCAGATATTAAAAACATGGAATTAAAAATAAAATATACATATATATTATAATTATAATTATTGAAATAAAAATAATAATCTATCATTTTCCCCCATTATTCGATAAATGAAAACGTTAATTGTGCGTTGTGCATACTTCCATCTCTATGAAGTAACATATGTCATTTTTCATATAGTTACATTATTATTTAATAAAATATACTATAATATGATTCATATACTTAAACATATATGAATAATATCATTATTATTATTTGATAATAATATTATTCCAAAATAATCCACTTTTTTGTCATAAACATCAATTAATTATTATATGTTCCATGTGTAGGTCGATCAAACAACCTACATGAAAAAGACAAAAATAAATAATGTCATCAATGTAACAATCAAAAATAAATTAGTTTAATTGGAAATACTATTTTAATAAAAATAGAATAAAACTAAATTTTTAATATTTTATGACACAAAAATTATATTTTTATAGCATGAATATCAATTTTGAACAAACTTGTTCAAAAAAATAATAGAATAAGCTTTTAAAAATTTTCCATTATAAATAATATTTTATGAATGAAAAAGAAAAATTAGTATTTAAAAATTTGTCATTTTATTTAATTTTTTATAATATATATTTTTTACACTTTTTTTACAATCAAGTTGATATAAATAAATATTAGAATATTTAGAGGTAAAAAGTGATATTTTTCCAAAAAAAAATTCTAAAAAAGGTTATAATGAGCACCCATTTTAATTAATTAAAATAATATTTAATGACAACTGAATGAAATTAAATTTATAGATTATATATCAATATATATTAATTTTAATTCAAAATATAATTATTACCAGTAATATAATTAGTATAAAATCATCTTATGGTTGAAAAAATCATTTATTGAAAAACTGTTTTTCAATATGATTTAGGGGGTTTTTAAATTGAAATCATCCACGTATATGAATTGAATTTAATATAATAAATTAAATATTTTAAATAACACTACTAAATATTATTTAATAATTTAAACATATTTTTTGTTCATAATGAATAGTAAAGGTAGTAAATAATAATTAAACCAGTTTAGGTTAAAACTCGTTTATCATGGGGGTTATGTAAAAAGACAATGGTGTTATTCCAAAATAAACATTTAGAAATGCTATTTAATGGATATAATACAACATCTTAATATACTAACATCAAATATAAGGTCATTTGGAATCATTTTTATTGGGAATGAATATTATATTTTAATCATTTTGGGAAATTTCCAATGTGGTTTTCAAGAAGCTCCCCTCCACCATTTATAAAATGGAACCTCCTCCGCTCACTTATTGACACCTATTAATTCATTTATATCAACAAAAATATGACAAAATTTCTACCCAAAATTATTATCCACATTCTATATGTGTTAGTCACCGAAAAACACTAAACCTAGGGTCCTTAAATAGAGGTCCAAATATGGTTCTTCTAGGAGAAGGTAGTCACCTTTACTAAGCCATTTCCTTTTTTACTTATTATTATATATAGTTAAGTTATGTATTAACAAATAGAATATAATAAAACTAGTTTGTACTATAAAATTATGTGTTATTATTCTAATGGTATAATATTTATTCATCTCATCCTATATCAAATTATAATCAAATCACTCACTCTTATGTATGGTGGCCTGCTGGCTCACGAACCAATATTTTTTTTTCATCACCAAATCAGATAGATTGATATAATTATGAAAAATCAAATATATATTATACATTAGGAATCATAAAATGTCTGTAAAATTAATATATCATCCAATTAATTACCCTTCCACCCATTAAAGGAATGATATTATCCCTCGTGCTTACGTATACCCTAACATCTTTATGAAACGATGTGATTCATTTCCATTTACAAAATTCAAGAATGATTCTAAAAATGTATATAATGAAAAATTATTATATTTATAACATTAAAATAATTATTTAGATGATGGATCTATATCCTGTGATCTATAAATGGAAATTTCGTGAAAAAACATTCATAAGAAAATGATTCATTTAACACCCGAGATAATGGTACTAAAAAATTATTATTAATGAACGGGTGATAATACATTATAATAGGATCATATATGATTGTATAAATATGAATATTGTTATGTTATAAATTAATAAAATGTTTAAAACCATTATACAAGATTTTAAATCATGTTCAACTAAATTGAAGCGTGAGGTAAGGGATCTCATCCCAATTTATAATCCATTTAGACATATTTCATATTATGCAATGATTAACTTTTATGTAGTCTATATAATAGAAATTTTATGTATTTAACATGAATAAATATTTATTCATGATGATTAATGTTTCAATTAAGGTCTGTTATTTCAGGGGGTTATAATTTAAAAGTTACTAAATAGGAAATGATCTATTTTATAATCTCACAATCTGTTGGAATTTATTTTATTCGTGTTGATGGAATCATATCATTTAGCATTCATAAGATCCATTAATTTTCTTATAAACTAGAAAGTTATTTCTCTAAAATAATTTCGTCCAACTTTTCTTCTTTTTAGTACTTGATTAAAGAAAATAAATGTTTAAATTAAAAGCTGATTTTATTTTTCTTTTATTCGGATATATTATTCTTCCATGTACATGTTTTTGTATTTTTTATACAAAATTAAATTTAATAACTCAAATTTTGTATTATGGAAATAATATGTTATAATTTATATTTAAAATGGGGTTTAAAATAATATTTATACTATTTTTAGAAATGTTCATTTTTTACCTTCTTTCGAAAAAACCCAAAAATAAATTTTTTAGTGTGTATGGTGATAAAAGACTTTTCCTCCACCACACACATTATATAAAATTTATCTTATAATTAAAAGTTTAATTTTTTTAAATGAGAACTACTTTATTAATTATTAATTTTTTATTTCACTTCCATACACTTTATTCTTCCAGGATACACGATTTTATTAGAAAAAAGTATTCCCAATTAACTGATGGTCATATCTTATTACTTGTTAATCTCATGTTAATTGAATTTATATTGAAACATTCACTTTATTTTGATAATTAAAAATTAAATTTACCTTATATATCCATATTATTTATCATGGATATCCTTACCGCATAAACCATATATCATTTATATAAATGGTGTTTTTGTTTGAAATTTATTTGATTGATTAAAGAAATGTTTATATTCCATATTCTCTGTTCAATAAAAAAAGTTAATTAAATGGAATATAGTTCATGAATTAAATTATTCATTTATCATAATAGGAATTAATTCTATATGTAGTTAAACGTGTTGACCAAAATTATATAGTCTTTTGATGTATTGATAGGTCTTATGAGACAATGTAGTTGTAAAAAGTAAATTGATTTTTACCATAGTTTTGAATATTCATATCACATGGTATTAAAGGTATATATATCATTATGTATGATATCGTGAAATCCAATATTAATAATTTTTATCATTTAGAATTCAGATATTATTATCCATGAGGTTATTTCATTCATATTTTTTTGTGAATGAATTTTGTTCTTAAGTTATTAATTAAATTGATTTTTTTAGTTAGTTACATTTCCATATTTATTAGTCCATATTTAATCATGATAGATTCCACTATACATAACCATCAAGGATTATTTTTTCTCACCCTTTGTTTTTCTCCTTTCCATATGATATGAATATCATTTTGTAGAATGAGTGTCAAGGATATCAATAATTTCATCTTGTAATGGTTTATATTCTATTATAAAAGAAAAATTTTATCTTGTATGTATACAGTTATCCATGACTACTAAACTGATTGGTCCTTTGGGGTTTGATCTCTTTTATCTACAGTAATCTAATAAATTATACATTGGATCTGGGAACAGGGTATGGAGTTGTTATAATGGATGAATATGAAAACTTAATTGTTAATAATGTTTGATATAAATAAGTAAATATAGATTTGATTTTTGTTATAAAATGGTAACATTAATTTCAACTCATTAATTAATATATCAATGTTTTTTTAATTATCACTTAAACATGATCATAACCGATTTTTTCTTTAAGGATCATAACAAAAAATACCATAGAATAATATTAAAAAATTATAAATATTTATAAAGAATTAATTGAAGTACATATTATTATTTAGGAATGAAACAATTTGGTAGAAGTGAAATTATTATTATAGGGTAGTGAAAAAGATCCAATTTATTTTCTATAATAGTAAAATATTAGACTAGGGTTGTCTTATATAATGATTTTTATATTCAATCACACACTATTCCAAATTCACTTATTTTATTTTTTGGTTTTTTTATTATTTTATAATATTAAATTATAATATGGGGAAAATATAATCAAATGAAAAAATAAATATAACAATCATATGACTTAATAATAGAGTGAATTTTGTCTCATATGAAAGGAAACTCTACTAAGAGATTCATACATGGAGATACTTCATTGTTTTATTTTAGCTGCAAATAATTAAAACACTCCATATTATGAGATAACAACAAATTATACCCCTTTTGTGAATATAAATTGAACTCAAAATTCTATAAATACACTCCATAGATACCTCCCCAATCAAGGACGGGTGGTTGTTGAATGAGAATTTAAACTTTATATTATGACAATGAGGATTACACACTCCACAAATAATCCATCTATTCACCCAAAAGAGAATTAAAAAATGGACTTGGGATCAATACTATATTACTCCAATGATATATTCCTTTTGTTTGTTAATCATAATCTTGAGTATAAGAGTTCATGATGGATAATGAGATAGATATAGAGAGAAAATGAATGTGAATGGAATAATAATTTATTAGAATATATTTATGTGTGATGTTATATGAGTTATAAAGAAAACATACTATAAAAATAAACAGCATCCAACACCCCTGGCCAATATCAAATAATATCCCTATGTCATGCAACACCCCTCTATTTATAGGAAATTGATTAACCCATCTCTCTTTATTTTAATCCCCATATCTCTTTTTATTCAATCAATGTTTCCTTCTTCTATACTATATTTCGGATCCTCATTCCTCATTTTGAATATCTCCCTTTACCTATAAGGATTTTTCTCCTTTATATATATATATATATTTCTATTTCTATTTCTATTTTGGATTCTCAATAGATATAAATCTTTTAAATTTTTAAGTTTTCAAACTCCAACAACGTGGGAATGGATACTATGGTGTGTACACTTTCGATTATGTTTTTCTAGGAATGGATTTTCATAGATGCAGTGTATCCAACCACCCTAAAGACTCATCCCATCATTTCTACAAAAAAACACTACCATTTTTTTCATATCAATGATAGATTCTTTAACCCATGTTAAAACCTCACATTGGAAATCCACCTCATTTAAAACCATGGTGCACCAGGTCTGTCCATGAAGCAACCTCTTCTTTATCAGTTCATCTCCTCGTGGATTCCATGACACATGATTAACTGGAATAAAAGTTTTTATTGAACATAAAATGTATATTACACTCCCATATTCTTTTAATGTGTCACTATAGAATATAAGTGGTCAAAAAATGTAATAGTAGTGTTTAGTGACCCTTATACAGCTTTAACAAACTATGATTTACCCTTAAATATGGTCCAAGTAACCCTTATACTATAGATTACATACCCTTATGAAATATTAATAAAAATATTTTTACCCTTAAAAAACAATTGTAATTCCCTTGGTCACATTTAAATAAGATCTACCTTACTCTTACACAACCATTCTTACATTTATAGAGTGCATGAAGGAAATTGGTTATCGTTAAACAATTCATGTACTACCATTATAAAATTTTTGAAAACTATGGGCTACCCCTACATGTTTCTTGAAATCCTTCATGTATAAATATATAAAATGATTTACCCTTTAGTAGGCCCTATGACGTGCTTAAGGGTAAACAAACACCTCAAAATTTTAATTTTTTAACTCTTTTAATCCAAATTTATTCTTGAATTAATAATCATAGTCATTTTAATAAATAAATTGATTACATGTGAAGAAAAATAAAAAATCTAAAAATTTATTTTTAAAATTATAAATAATTCATGTAAAATAAGTGCATAAAAACCCCCCAAACTTGAACTATGATTTTACTCTAGCATTTATGTTCAATAAATAATCTCTTATGGAAGCAATGCGACCAATATTTTAATTTAAATATAATTAAATAAAATAATTATCATTGTTATATTAAAATTTTATGTTCCATATATAATATCAATTTAAAATCACAATTTCCAAATAAAACTCTTCTCAAGTAGTTTACTGTTTCTCATTAGAAAAATAGTGGGTCTTCCCATTACTTCCATTCAAGATTCTATATTTAGTGTGATTGAACATGCTATTTTTTGGATCTACATCACAAATAAATTCATTCCTTCTCTCATCACTCATGTAACATATTTAATTAGAGTTATTCTCATACGATGAGTACATAGTCAATTTCAATATTCTTTCAATGTATAAACATTATCCTCATTTTAAAGACAAGAAATCACAAGAAATCCTAAGGATTTTTTAATCAATGTTCTAATGTCTCTAAGGCTTATGGTTTGTAATTTTTGATGTTAAAAACATTTAGACTCAAATAAGAGTTAAAATTAAAAGCATAATACATAATATAAAAATAAAATTGTAATTAAAATTTCACTATTAACAATAGACAACACCCACTTCTCATGTTTATTATAAAGGTATGATAACATTGAAATCTCAAAGAATTATTTACTCCTTAAATAAATTTCTCTACAATTTTTTATTTTTTACAAAATAATTTTTGATATATTTTTTTTCTTTTTTAATATTTATTATTTGAGTGAATCTACCATCCCCAAAAAAACTACATATAATAAAAATCAATGATCCAACAATGTTGATTTTTGATTCTTTGAAGTCACAACCCATTCTTTTTTTCCATTATTTTTATTTTTTCGTTTTAAGGGAATAAAGTAAAAATACTAATAATGAATCATAATATTTTTTTCATTCCAAAAGGAGAAGGCCCACAATTATTCCTCACAATATAGTGCATCCCTCTAACCATGACTTCACCCACACCACACTTCAACAATAAAACAAAATGAAAAACACCGATAGTGGCGTAGGAATAGATAATATTAGATATAAATGTATCACATTCCTAACATGGTCATTAATGGACTATATGGGTTAAACATGTATTTATGTAGATTTTGGTATCAATTATATGGTCTAAATTAATAGAAATTACTTAATCATTTTAAATTTGACTTTGTACAGTTATGCCATTAGAAATTTTTAATGAAAATTGAAATATGTGGCATGCCCCAATTTTACTCAACAAATATTCTCAAAATATAATGAAAATTATTATGTGAATAAGTATTTTTAAGAAAGACACATATTGAATTGTAAAATCACTCATGAAATATAGTAATAAAAACAAATAAATCAAGTTGAATTTTTAAATGTCAAATCCTAAAATTGAAACAGAAATTTTATTTAAATAAATTAAAAAATTCCATCAAATCAAGAGTCATCAATTCAATACCTATTTTTAACTATAATAGATTAATTATCCATATTAATTATTTAGTCCCATTATACTGCAGATAAAAGACAAGGAAAAAAGTGTTAATAAGAAACTCATGTATCCTAGATAAAAATTTTAAAGAAAATTGCTATGTTTAGGCCTAAAAATTTGATTTTAAAGATCGAAATGGATTTTGAAATAATAATTTAGGGAGTTAAAAGATATTTTATGTATAAGTGAACTAAATTTTACATAAATAAATAACCCTCCTACTTCTTTCACTTTAGGGGATGCCTCATTAAATCATCATGGACCTATACAACATAATTACTCATTAGATAACACTAACCATGTCATTAAATATAAAATGGGTTGGGGAAAATTATGTAATATCCAAAACTAATAACTATGAAAGAAACATGAAATCCAGTTTCCTAGAAATAAAGTTAATGATAAAAAAGATAAATATTAGTTTGTTCCCTTAAGTGGCCCCTATGTTTTTTATTTCCTCTAGATGATATGTACCTGCAGTTATCTGTGATTGGATGGTCGGTGGGTTTTTTATTTGAACCACCAATAATTATTTCACCCAATTTTCATTCTTTATTATACAATTCTAAGGACTCTATATATATAGTTCACTAAATCTACCTCTTCAATAATTATTTATAAATTTCATTATGGGGTATTTATAAAGAAGGTGCCATCCTTCATGATTTTCAAAGGCAGGTCATCTTCTTCAATAACTTGTTTTCTATTAAGGTATGATTCATTAATGGAATAATCAAAAGGAAAGTTAAAATGTAATTTTATTTTATCAAAATTTAATCAAGTCGATTTAAAAACAAAATATACCCCTTCAATGTTGGAAACATTTTTCCTAGATTCCTATAGAAAAAAAGTTAGATGAACTCAAGTATTCCTTCCAAATATAATTGAACATGTTCAGGGAGCTCTATGTGTTCCTCATCAGGTGAATATTACTTCCAAACATCTTTTTCCATGAAAAAAAGAGTTTTCCAAATATTAAAATTCAATATAGTGTGGGTTGATATAAAATTCAGTTTTAATAATAATAAATGAGAAAGAGTTTAAGATAATATTATGAAACTTATTTAGTTTAGATTCAATTACTTTTTTAGTGGAATGTGCCTCTTGGAGTTAAGTGGTAGGATGGGAATGTAGGTTATATAAATCTCCATATTTTCTTCAAAATACTCAAATTGGGTGATTTATTATTTTCCAAGGCTAGGGATAGGTATATATCTGATGATTCTTCTACATAAAAATATGTGTAAATCATGTTTCATTTCATCGATTTTCCATTTAATGGAAATTTTATACAAATATCATTGATCTCTCATATGTACATGAACACATGAGACTTTTTCATCACTCTCTAGATCTTCATGGTATGTTTTCATTTGAATCATGAGAAGAATGGGATATGGATATCATTTAAGTAAGGCCACAACCTCATGATAATATTCATAAAAATTAAGAGGATCTAATGGTACATTATCCTTGGCCTTCAGACATTGAGAATCAATTTCGTCTTGATTAGCCATTTCATTCAGTTCATAAAGAAATATTACTACAAAAATCCCATTCATCATATTCTTAGAAATAACTATGGTGTCATTATTCCTTCATAAGAGAGCCTCCTCATAATTATCAAACACTTTTCCTTTCACTAGAGAGTATTTAATCAATGTAGAATATTTTTAGTTTGAATGAATTATGTAGAAACATATATTGTTTGTATTTTTTCTGAAAAAATGAAAAAATTTAAAAAAGGTTAATGAATGAGTGAGTTAACAATAGTTTAGATCACTATAATTGAAGCCATGTTTTTACATAATCAACATAGGGTGGTGAAAAAGATAAAATTTATTTTATAGAACAACACAATGGATAACCAAGGTCATCTCATTTATAGTGATTCATAGTCAATCAAACACAATTACAAATTCAATTATTATATTTTTAGTGATTTTAAATTTTATAAAAAAATAAAAAATATACGAATAAAGGGAATGAAATAAACAACTAAACCTAATATATAGATTCCTTAACAAATAGAATGGTTGTTGATAGAGAGAAAAGGATAGTCTATAAAGAGATTCATCCATGTAGAACCATCAAATCTTTTTTTAAATAAATTTAACCAACACACTCCTTCAAATATGTAAAGACCCTCTTCTACCCCAGTTGTGAATGTACATTGTTCTCAATATTCCACAAGAACACTAAACATATAATTTCTTAATCGAGGTGGAGTGGTTTTATAATATGGAATTAACATTTATATGATTACAATTATTATTATACCAACCAAAAATAATAATTGAATTTATATAATATAGAATTAAAACATATACTTGGGTACACCATCGAATTACTCCCCTAGGATATTCCATGGGCTAGTTAGTCATAAAAATGAGTATAATATTTCATTATAGAGAATGGGAGAGAGATATAGAAAGAATAAGAATGGGAGAACACTTTATTAGAATATGAAGATGAGGTTTCATGAGACTGAAATAAAACTAAAGTATATTAGAAAACTAAATTGTGTCCCACTATCCTTGATTGATCTATGATCATCCCAATCTATGGTGGACCACCACTATTTTTTATTAAAAGTTTTATCACTGTTCTATTTATTCGAATCCTTTTATATTCTTTCTCTTTGTTCAAATTTTCAATCTTTTATCTTCCATTTTGGATATCCCAACCCAAATTTTAAATATCTACAAGTACCATGTTGTTTAATTATCATATGAATATTTTTTTATCACATAGATGTTATGTGGATATTGGGTTTTTAAATTTATAGGGGTACGAAACCTACTTTTTGGGCATGGATACTACTATATAACCTCTATCACTTAGGTTTTCCTCTATAGTACTATTCATGGATTTTGTGTTTCCATCCAACCCTTGTTCATAGACACTTTATTATTCAAAAATACACCACTACAATTTTTTTAACCCATAAAATGTTGTCTTTATCCCACTATGAATCTTTACATTTACTTTCTTCTTCATTTCAATCCATGGTGTAGTAGGTCTATCGATGTTGTAGCATCTTATACATCGGTTCTTCCTCCAATTGATTCCCTGAAACATTGCTGGCCAGTAGTGTGGTTGTTAATGAACATAAAATAGATTAATATAAACCTTATTTGTCTACAGTATCCTTGTGGAATAGTAATGGCATCATTGATGTTGTAGTCATGGTTTGGGGAACCTTATAAAACATTAAGTAATTCATTTTTAACCGTATGTGTGGGCTATGAAAACCTTTTAAAGCACATATATTACCCTTATGTAACATTAAGAAAAACATTTTTACCCTTACACAAAAAAAGAAAATCCATGGGTTACCATTGTGCTATTATCACTATACCCTTACACAATATTTATTACATTTACACAATATTTAAAAAACTAGGGGTTCCATTATCCAGTTCATGAATGAAATGGGTTACCCATACATGGGGATTGGACCAACATTATGAAGTGGCGGAAAATTTAGGGTTACCCTTAAGAAATTCTTTAAATCCTTACTATGTAAAGTTAGAAAACATTTTACCCTTACAGGGGCCCTTGACCTTGTGTAAGGGTAAATAAAAACATCAAAATTTTCATTTTTCATCTATTTTACTACCAATATACTGTTAAATTGAGATTTGATGGCCATTAAATTAATATAATTATTAATTTAGAAATAATTAAAGCAATTAAAATTCATTATCAAAATTTAAAAAATAGCATGAAATTATAAGGCCATTTGTATAATAAGAAAAATATCGCTGTAATGAAACTAGTTTCAAATGATCAAGATTACTCACACCTGATATTGAAAATAGATAATAAATAACTAATATATATGTAAACAATAATTAGCAAATATTTTTATAACAATTTTATAGATATAATTATAGTATTTAAATATGATATTAAGATAGAAGTATTTATTATATAGGAAAATAGATTCTGATCAACTATGTTGGGATTCAAGTTATGGGTTTACACAACTCAAAATATAATTCATTGGGTAATAGTATGTCCGAATTTAAAATACTATTCAATATTTTTATAATCCTACCATTCCCCTATTTTATATATTATTTTATATTTCTTTTGGTAAATCGGTTCTCATCATCAATAACCACCTCTTGGGTAAATTGTTTTTCTAAGATAAATGTATAATTGTGGTCATAATCATTAACGTTCTTACCATATTTTTTTTCAAAATATATGTTTTTTTTCAAAAAAAATTATTTAATGAAATAAAAATATTTTTAGACTTTTAAATTCCACATGTTTTACTTTACCTATTTTTTAAAATGAAATTCATTAAAAAATCAATATGGGGTTTTCTTTAAAGAAATATAAAATTGAATAATAAAGGCATAGATTTTAATTATTTACCACTCTATATTTATTAGGTTGATTTATTTATTTATTTTAAAGGATCCTTTATTTAAGACTCTTTGTAACATTTTTTTCAAAAAAAAATTGCATCCCTTCGTAAAAATGTATTTGAAAGTAATTTACACTCATCTTTTATAAAATTATTTTAAAGGTTTTGTGAAAATGTTTTTAATTTCACTTTTTTCATACTAGGATTATCTCCCATGTGTGGATGCATTGATCACCATCTATATTTTTTTATTATTTCATTACTATTAGAAAAATAAATTTATGAAATCATATGATTTGGTATGTTTATGTTATGTGATTCTTTTGAAATGATTAAAAAAACCATTCTTTTACACGGATTCTTTAAGATATGATCATGAATGATTTAATTGGAAAATATATGTAAGGATGCGGAATGGTGGGGTCCTAAATCACCCTCGAATTCACTGGTCTAATTTTATATCTCATGAGACGGTCAATCATAGACATTATGATTTTTTACACAATCTTGTGTATAATATTTTTTCTGAAATTTTCATGTATAGAAAAAATTATTTAGTTCATATATTTATTAGAATAATAATTTTTCTCACAAAGGGTTTTCTATTCTTATGATTATTCAAAATTTATAATTTTTTTATCAATATATGGTACATTTCAAAGATAATTTTCATTTTCATGATATTTTGTGTTTTCTTGTTGTACCTTATTTTTAAAATATTCTAAATTATTATGTTATGTTCCCATGTTTTTTGGTTACTAAACGTTATTTTTATCTATTTCATAACTTTTATGCATACTTTATTATATTTTTATAATTTTAATATTATATAAAAATTTCAATAATTATCATATATGGTCTCAATATCTTTCACATAGATATTTATCCCCACCCCATGTTCTTCTTCATGTTAATGATAAGATAATTTTTGATAATTTTTATGTTACCAAACATCAGAACTCACCCCTTCATATATTTCACTTCCCCATGTTATGAAGATAATTATATCATTTGATTTTTCTAAAAAAATGATCTATATGGGAATGATTAGGGATAAAAATTTACATGTGTTCTAAAATATGATATTTATTTGTCTGATCTCCAAAGAACCAGAAGCTTCTAGTCCTCAGGTTTTCACCTGTTAGTAAGATGCATTATCTAAGTCTTTATAAAATTGTATTATATATGTTATATTTATCGTAGGTTACTAAATTTGTTATTAGATAAATGATTAGTTATTTTGGGGATTAAAATAGTCATATCTGAGAAATAGTATGAGATAAATTTAGTGAAACCCCAAATATAAGTCTATGGGATATGTCAAAGTATAGGATAACATCATGATGTTTTCCTAAAGAGGATATTTTGTGATTCTATTAGAAATTAAATTACAATATGCATATTATAAGTGGATGTAGGATCTGACACAGATATACCAAGGGGTAATAACCATGAAAAGGGTGAATTGGTTATTAACTCTACCTTCACCTAGTGCAAGAAAAATAAAAATAAATAAAAACCAATTTTAAAACTATTGTGGGATATAATATGGTCAATTGACATTGTCAATATAACCCATTTTAAAGGATTTGAATATATAACTAGTTCTATTTGAAAACTAGCCATGGATAACATATATTGGAACTTGAAGATTCATAGGTTAAAAATAAAGATAATTTATAAAATTCCCTTTATATGTATATAATTTCCTTATATATACATTTATTAATTTAAGCACACTCATTCTTAATTGATCGTCAATAAATATAAAGAGTTAACTGAAATACACCATATAAAAAATGGGTGAAATTGAAAATGTGGCAATTTCCCAATGGAAAACCTAATGAAATTGGGGGTGGAATAAAAAAACCCATGGAAATTATCACCATAACATATCATGTTTTTAAAAACATTTCAAATCATATTGAGCCCCTAAATACAGTAAGGATGGATCACCTCACTATCAAGTAATTCACGAGGTAACAACCACCCTATTTTAGAGGTTATTCTAACCCATTGGTTTCTAATATATGGGTAAATGTGATGAAAATTAAACTTTCCATTATCTTTTGCTAATATAAAAAAATTTCTTTTTTTTATATATCGTTTATAAGGTGATGCTAACCAGTGGTGGGATCCAATTAAGAATATCACATAAAATGAGAAATTAGACTCTATGTGATCAGAATCATTTAAAAATAATTATTTCGGCAACTATTTTATATGAACTTAGTACATTAATATGGAGTGGAGATTCTAGGAATTGAAGACAAAATAGGATTAATCTATAGAATATTATGAATCAAATATCAAAATAATCATGAGGTAATCATCCAGTTTCATCTTTCATATCAAAATTAAAATAGATTTATTATTTAATGTATTAAATCCTATCCTTTAAATAGTATTATACATAAGAGACAATAGTATCTATGAAGTGATCGTTCTATATGATCTTAATGTATAGATAGAAACTGAAACCTTTCATTATTCTTAGTAAAATAAAAAGAATGTAGAGTATCATAGAAGCTATAATAATTAAACAAATTATGGGAAGAAAGTATAATTTTATACAAACAATAAATATGGGAGTGTGCACCTGGGTAATTTCAATAGGGGATCGAGGAAGTGTTCAATGTGGGGTCAGGTTGGACACCAAGTCCAAAAATTTTTATGTCTAAGAGGTTGATGAATTAATTTTATGAGAGTAAGGTCACAACTACTGATCCACCAAAACTAAAACAGTCCAGGTAAAAGGATTTTATACATTATATGAATCAATTCCCCAACCCTCAGGAAAATGATGAAAATACCCCCCCCCCCCCCCCCCCCACAACCTCTTAAATTGGTGGAACTTGAAAGGTAATTCATGATCACTATCAGTGAGGTAGATCATTACAATTAAGTGATTTTAGGTATACTGTTTCTAATTTATTCATATTCTAATACCATATTTGATTCCATTTCATCACCTTATTTTATACAACACATGTTTTCTAAGAATGGGATATCAACAACTCTAGAAATGGATACTGAATTATTTATGAAAAAACATTGTGTCACAAAGATAATACATAAGATATATAAATCTACACTAATTGATATTTTTAGTAGGATCATTCTTACAGATCTAATTATTCTTCCATTGGTTGGATTTAACACAATTTTGGATATGGATTTTCATTATTTGCATAAATAACATATCAAATGTGATGTAAATGAAATCTTATTACATATTTTGTATTATCATATTATTAATTATCTAAATAAAAATAATCATGATCTCCCAATGGAGTAAAATTATAAAATATGGTTTATTATACCTAATAATAATGGATTTTTGAATTAGATGGTCAGGGAGATAGTCAACATTAATTAAATTATTATTATGTAAGAGTATAATAATTATCATTCTGATGAATTTACCTTTCTTCTCCAATACCATGAAGTTGTGTTATCAACTAAACGCATACCTAGAGAAATACCTTACTAAAAGACTCCATATAGAATTTATCTCATTGAAATGGAAGAACTAAATAAGAAACAATACGAGAATGTGGAAAGGGTTTTTACACACCCTAGTTTTTCTTCATGGATTACACTGATACTATTTTTCAAAAACAAGGGTGGATCGATGCATCTTTTCATTGATTTTCATGAACATAATGAAACTATCATCAAGAAAAAGTTTACTCTACCATATATCGACGATCTATTCGATTAAGTTAGAGGGACTCAATACATCTCAAATATTAGACTCAGATGTGGATATCATCAGATAAGGTTCAAATGAAAAATATTTTCATGAAAACATTCAATTCATGGTTTAGAATTAAGAATTTATATGTATGCCCATATGACTTATAATTTCTTCTCAATTCTTTATAGATCTATTGAATATTGTATTTAGAAACTACCATGATAAATATTTGATTGTATTTATAGAAGATATTATAATATATTCAATGAAAAAGGAATGAGATGAATATAATTTTTGGATTTTCATAAAGACCATGAGAAAAGAAAAATTATACACCAAATTTAGAAAGTGTGAGTTATGGATACAGATTTTATCAATCATGGGTCATGTAATCATAATAAATGGAATGTTAGTAGATCTATAAAAGATAAATGTTATCATTTATGTTCCCATAAAAGCCATAATAATCATGATCCATAATTTTATCGGGATATATGAATACTATAGAATATTTTTAGAAATTTATCATAGTTATCAAATCCGATAAATAATTAACATAGAATAGAGTAATGTTATTTTTGATAGAGGAATATGAATATAGTTTCAGTGAACTAAAAAATAAGTTTTCCATTTATCTTATTCTTATATTACACTATAGTGGGGAAGGGTTGGTAATTTTTAATGATTCTATGAGAAAGGCCTTGTGTTGTATCCCTATATAGAATGATAAAGAAATTTCTTTTTCCAAATGTTAATTAAATACTCATGAGGAAAATTACCCAACATGTGATTTGGAGATGGTAGTGATGATCTTTGCACTAATGATTTGGTCTAATTATCTATATGAATAAAATTTTGATATATATATTGATCCCAAGATATTGAAATATATGTTTCCACATTAGGATTACAAAATTTGTGAAAGGATATTTTTATAATTGATAAAATATTATGATTGATGAATACGCGACAACATAGGGAAGGAAAATGAGGTAAAAGATTCTTTGAGAAAAAAATATGATGATACACTATTCATGATGAGGATTAAAAAGAACTATTACTCATGGATTTCCCAAGGATAAATCTTAAATTCATAAGGGAGTGTCAGATATCTTATATTTTCCAAACTAATGTGAAACTATCCATTCACATGAAGATCAATGAATCCCATAATAATGATCTAGAGATATAGAAGCATTTAACCGATATTATATAGTTCAAATTTTAAAAATATGGAGTTATAAGGTTTGGAACGTAGATATTTGTCCCATTAAAACATAAATTAAAGAATGAAATTTTAGATGACACAAATATCTCATCCTTAAATATTAATATATGAAATATGATTAATTATATATATCTAAAACAAAAAATCAAGTGGGATGACATGCAGATAGAAATTTTAGAATTCATATCATGATACATGGTGTGCCAACAAGTTCAGGATGAATGAAAAATGTCTAGGGGTATATTATACCCATTACACATGCCAACATGGAAATGTGAAAACATCAATATGTATTTAATCATTAGACACATAAGAAATATTTAGTATATAAATCCATTTTCGTTGTAGTCACACATCTTAAAAAATAAGTGGTTTTTATTGTTATCAAAGAATATTTTTATCTTTTCCAACACAACTATATTTATATATATAGATGTTATAAATCTATATAGTTTACCAATATCCATAGTATCTGATCAAGGTATGAGGTTGACTTCCCGGTTTTGAATAATTATTAACAAAGAATTATAGATAGGGATGGGGGTTTAACACTACATATCATCCTTAAATAGATATTCAGTATGAGATGACCATTCAAACCATTGTGGATATGCTGATATCTAATTAAATATATTTATAAGGATGATGGGATCACCCCCTCTCCATGGTAGGGTTCTCATATTACTAAATCTTCAATTCCATCATTTAATGGAACCATATGAGGCTCTTTTTGGGAAGACATATAAGGCTAAATCATATCGGGTTGAAGTTAGAGAGAGGAAGTTGATCTACCCATACATTTTCTAATAAATAATTGAGAATATTTAAAACATTTGACAATATATGAATGAATCATAATTTCTACTAAAGTGTTATGTTCATAATACATGATGAAGTTTATAATTTAATTTTCATGATAATGTGTTCCTCTAGACATCTTCATTGAAGTGGGTTATGAATGTTGGATTGAAAGGGATGTTTTTTCCAAGAAATATTGGCACCATTAAAATTCTTAATCATGTCACGGTCATTTAATATCACTTATAACTCCCTCCACTCCTTTCTCAACTTCATGAGGTTTTCCAAATATTGCTTTTGAGGATTTATATACTAGATCCATAACATGTATTGAGATAAGAATATATAAAAGTGGAAGATAACTATTAAAATAAGAGAAAACCTATGGAAATATAATATCAATGTGAAAAGGTTCTGAGCAACAAGACCAACCATATAGTCGATTTTATTTAGTGAAATCATATGTTTAAGTAGATATCCAGAGAACCTGAGGATGTGAAGAGAGAAACATACATTGTAATAACCAAAAAATTTATAAATAAAATTTTCTTTTTGAATGAATAGATTCCTTAATAATGATCATATCATTAATATATATTAAGGGATACGATAAATCCAATTGACCCAAAAAAAAGGTAGAGATAACCTCGACTAGTAGGGTTATACCCTATGGATACCATTTATTAGAGATTTTTAGGGAGATATCATCATTGTAATTTTTCCTTAAGAAAGCCCAAGTAGATATTCAACAACTAAAATGTGGGAAAAACTATTTAGGAGAGAAATTTAAGCTTATCGAGATCACATCCAAAAACATGTTTTCCACATAACCCCAAGAAAATATCACAATCACACACCTTAACTTTTTGGAATCCGTCGATGTAATGAAGGGAGATATATTTAGACTATAAAAGTATCAAATTTTATATTTTATTATTAATAAAATAATTATTATAATTATATTTTCTTAAATTATAATGATTGAATAAATTTTTTTATAAAAATAAATATTGATATAATGAAACAAAAACTATTTTTTTGTAAATATATTGTTACAAACAGGACACTATTTTTGATGAATTCAATAAATTTTGAAATAAATTTAATTTTATTAAAATAATACTAATAAATAATATTTACTAAATCAAAATGAAAATAGAATTTTACAAATTCAAATTTAATTTTTATATGAGATAAAATAATATTATTGTAAAAAAACTACTATTAATCTATATGTTGGTATTTTAAAATTAAAGGAGAATATTTTCATACATAGATAATTATTTAAAAGAAGTAAATATTATTTGTTAAATAAATAAAATAAAATTATTAATTTTTTAATTTTTTACTATTTTTTGAAATAATTTTTTATTTGTGAGAATTTAATACAGATTATTTATGTGTTACATATTATGACATAATAAAGACCCAAAATTGATGTAATAAATACTATAAAGAGTATAAATGTCCAGAATTTAATTTCCCCTTCAAAATAATTTTTCTATTATGTTATATGATTAATTTTAAAAACCCTTATTCAATCCTCCAATACCTATATTATATTTCAGGTTTTTAAATTAAATTCATTGTAAACATGACTCACCTCCACATCCCCAAGAATATTATATTTATAAGATAAATTTACAGACATATAAAATAATGAAATCACACCTATTTGGTAGAAACATTTTGAATAATTGGGGGAATGTTTTGTGTATTGGATTAAAATATCATACAAAGTCCAAAACCAATGTTTAGAAATTTATAAATAATTACCTTCAAATTTGTTTTGAAAAACTCAAACAACGTCACATTCCTATTCACTAAGAACCCTTGAATCATGATTTTACACTTCGTATACATTTCAATATCCATCATAAGTTTCCCCCATGATCTTAATATGAATGGAACCTTACCCTAGCGGCCTAGAGTTAGTGGTTAATTTATTATTTTGGACTTTGATACAAGCTATCACAACTCAAAAGAACCAAATAGATTATAATTCTTCGAAAACAATATATATTATTTAATATAACATAAAAATGAAAAAAAATAAAAAATGATATCTTATTTGATAATACCATAATTACCTTTTCATATCATTGTATATAAATCATAATACACATCCAAAAATCCTAGGGAAAGTAAAATAAGAAAGGGTTGATCTCTAATGATTATTAAGGGTATATATATAATGGATAGTATCAGGAATAAATATGTCTTAAACAATACAGATATGTAAATAACTGAAATAATAATCCATTTAATCATTACCCTAATGAAGAAGAATAATATGGAATGAATAAATAATGATCCAATATTTCCAAACAAAAAATATATTAAGATTAAAGCAGAACCAGGGATATTATAAATGATTTAATAATCAAATGAACATTAAAAAATACTATCGTAATGAGGAATTAACAATGTCATATATGATATACATACTATCACAACCTTTTACTAATACATATTATATAAATAGTAAGGCCTCATCCAAATATTGAATCTAGTTTGTCACATGATACCCCTTTATGAAATGAGGTGATATAAAGGGCCCCACCCATTATTTACTAAGACCAAAAAATTTATCATAAGAATGGAGAGATAGAAAATCAATTTCAACATCCATATTGAATAACAGCCGTATAAAATTTTAATAATTTCCCTAATCATTAAACATAATCATAAACAATCTAGAGTAATAAAGAGAAAGGTATAAAAATAGTATATCCCTAGCCAAGATGATCCTAAAAATGTAGATAAATAACTTGGATGATATTATTGAAGTATATCAGCAAAATAAGATTCACCAAAGGATGTTGACATAGATGAAAATACTTTAAATATGTCACTAGAAATTTTTCAAGTAAAATACACTTTTCACAATGAAAATCACTTTTAAATATTAAAAATATACAAAATATTAGAAATTAAATTTTATTTGAAAATAAACATGAAATATTTTGAAGTAATCTAAAATTAAATGAGTGGTCAGGATTGTTGGAAATTTATGTTCTTGTCATTTACCATAAAACAATGATTCCTTTTATGTTTTTGTATGGAAAGTCATAAAGTACCGTGTTTGGAAATTGAAAAAAATATTCCTTTATAGAATTTTTTCATAATTAAATCTTGAGTAAAAATGAATTTAAAAAATTATAGGAAAATATTAAATACATTATTTAAATTATATTTATAATAAATGTATTTTGAAGAAAAATCAATTAAAAAAAGAAAAATAAAGCCTATTTTTTAAAAACATTTTCTCAATAATTTTAAGTACCAATGAGAGGGGAAAAGATACTATTACATGAGATGTTCATTATTAAATATTTTATAAGAAATTATATTGATTTTTTGTTATATATAAAAATTTCCTCTAATCAAGACTTAAACATAAACAATCCCAAATAATTATTAAATTATGAAATAAACCCTTACCACTTTAGCAACTTTTCTATTATAAGCCTATTTAAAGAAGTATCATCAAATGAATATTTACATACCAGAAATAAAAATTGATTCATGATGTTATATTTCAATGGTGAAGTATATATACAACACCGAAGAAAGAAGTTGCGAATATAACATATGACTCATATTAGTAAAATTATGGTGAGAAACACTTACCTCAGGTCTGATTTCCAACATACATGTTTGTATCCCATGTATAATAAATATATATTAGTTAAATATATATTAAATAATCATAAACATATATTTTATTTCATATATTATTTAAAATTATTCCTCTTTAACTCATTTTTTATTATTTATTTACTAAAATCCCATTTTCGGGTGATAATTGCTTTGTTTTTCATGTGTATTTTGGTTGGGTAATTTCAATCATTTTTATTTAATAATTGTTAAAATATTACAATAATGTTAAAAATAATATAAATATCATAATTAATCCCTATATATATATATAGTAGTCTATAAAAGTTATAAATGGGAAAATGAGATACATATTTCATTGAGACGATATGCTGTATATATGCATCAACACTGTTTGTATATTTCCAATAGATAGAATTTAAGAATGTTAAATAATATTTATCCTTTAAAGAAACGTTATTATATGAAATTATTCATGTATATTCATTCAATATATCTTCATTACTAATAATTTTAAAATAAAATGAGAAACACTTCACATAGCTATGTGGAAGCAGCAGTCCACAGGTATGCACGAGCGACTCAATTGAGTTCCAAAGGATTGGAATATAAGAAGGAATATGTGATAATATAATTAAATATTATATTAATTTAATATATATGATATAAATATATTAAATTCTACATTATATACAACAGTGAGAGGTGGTGATGGGAAAATAAATTACATCGGTTTTTGATGCAGTAGTCCTTCGTACACATGATCGATGATTTTCTTTCCCATTGGATAGAATAGGAGATGGATGTATGTAATTCCATTAACATAATAAAATATTAGTATATAGTAGATACTGGTTTCAATATTTTATCATTTTATGGATATTTTAAGTACTTAAAGGATGAAATAAAATGAAAATTCATAGTTTATAAATATACCTCTTATTTAAATAACCTCTTTAGGATTATACCTAAATATTTCATTGAACGGTTTTATAAAGAAAAAATGGACTCCAAGTCAGGGAGAGGCGTTTGGGAAGGTATTTGGTTAGGAATTGGGTGAAATAAATGGATTTTTTATGTGTGATGATAATACGATAGTGGTGACCTTTTATAAGTGGGGGAGTAGACCTTATGAGAAATTATAAGGAAATTTCCCAAAATAACAGAAAATAAAAATTCCATTCCCTATAAAAAATTATTTTAAATTACTTTAAGTTCTCAATTTGGAAAATATAATATCTTAATATTTCAATAAATTGGTATTTTTACAAATTTAATTTGAAAACACACCATTATCAATTTTTTTAAAACCCTAGTAAGCCTATTTTTTCCTTATTTGGGTTAACTAATTTTAACTATTTTTACTATTACATATGAATAAAAATTATTTTGACCATAATTTTAATTATTCTAATTCAAAATATTTAATTTCTTTTCTTCAAATTAAATTCTGTTATGTGATAGATTTTAATTTAATGTTAATCCCATATACGTGACAAAAAAGAAGGCTTCAAAAGAAGTTTTTCCATAAGTATAAAAATTAATTATATCAAAATAGAATATATATTTGATTTAGAAGAACTAAATTTAATAATTTTAATATAATTTAACTAATTTTTTTTCAAACAATTTTAAAACAAAATTTAACCTTTTAAATTCTTTAAAAAATAGTTGTTTTTAATTAAAATAAGTATTTTTTCTATCCATCAAAAAATTAATCCTTTCAGAAAATTCTCAAAAATTCATTCTAAGACAATTTTTACATGTGGATTTTAAAAAGTAATTTATTTTTATAAAATTATAGAAACATAAAATTAAAATAAGTTTCAAAAACATTGAAAATCTATTTTCTGAAGAAATAAAAATTTTAAGCATAAAACATGATTTCTTCATTCTCATTACTAGAAAATTTGTTAGAGGAATGATGAGACATTTTATTAAATATATAAAATATTAATTTCTTTAAAATAATTAATAAAAAATTATCAAGATATTTTATTAAGAAGAAAACATATTACACATATAGAAAAAGGTTTATATAAAAAAATTCTTTTACTTTCACATGATTTATACTTTCATTTTTAATCAATATATAACAAATAAATTTATTTTATATAAATATAGACCATAGAATTATTATAATTTAGTTAGTACTATTTAGATACACTAATTTAACGGCTATCTTATAAAGGTAAAATTAAATTATAATTTTTTTATATTATATTATAGTTCATTTAATCGTGTTGTTTCATGTAATGTGAGCGATCAAAAAAATATAATTTATTTACTGAGGAATATATTATAAAATATTACTGCGTTAAATTATAAACCCTAGATTAAATTACACCCTCATAATTATATTTTATACATCATAGGCCTATCCTTTTTTGAAAACCCCCGTCCTAATGGGTTAATAAAGCATTTTCTTGATAAAAGGGAAATGGAAAAATAAATGTCATCTAAAATAACTCATAACTAGGTTTCTAAGTAGGAAACATGTACTGTGAAGTGAAAATATTTGCATGTATGAAAATATAAGAACTTATGGATAGTGATGGTGATCATTGATCATATTTAATGATAAATATAATGATAATAACCAAAAATCAATAAAAACTATAAGTGTGTAAAACAAAATCTGTCTAATTAAAAATGAAGTTATATGTATAAATTTATTATTACAAGATCCTTTTACTAAATTTGAGTGATGTTTTACAATAAATATAGAAAAAACTATAAAATATACATACTCAATATATTTTTATTTCATAAGAACAATTTCATTTTTTATTTGTTCATAATTCATTTCTCACTCCATGAAAGGAATATCCAAGAAGATTTTTTTTATTCATAAAGCACTAAAATTAACTTTTAAAAGATCATAAGATCCATTAAAGAGTGGAATGTCACTATTCATGTCTCTAAATATTTACCAAAACCAAAAATAAATATAATAATTTATTCAATATAATTTATTATTCTCTAAAACTCAATAGTAACCCTCCTCGACCAACTTAATCCATTCCATAAGTATTTGTCCAAAAAAATCAATTTATTTCAAAAAAATGTAATAAAATCAAATATAATGGTTATATATGTATCTCAACCCAATAAAATATCTCATGAAATATCAATAATCATCGGAAAAACATAAAAATTAAAAATCATATTATTAACATAATATCTATGAATCAAAAATTTTGTGTAAAAACAATTCCATAGTAATCAGTATATCATATAAGCGAGTGGTAGGAGCTAGACAGTGGTCTCTCTTTTGTTTTGGATTCAAGCCCTATGACATTGTGAAATGTGATAGGTTTTTACCCGATAATAATATTGTCCTTTTAAAAATAAAATTTCATAATAATTTTTATAACATTCCCAAACATATGATAAAAATACTCACTGATAAAATTAGTTATCAAATCACTTTTTACCCAAAAATGTTATCTATAAAACTTTTATTTTCCACATAATCATTCAATCTTAATTGAATATTATTACCTTGACATTAATGATCATATTTATCATAATGGGTATCAAGAAATTTAAATATATGTACAAAAAAAGATAAAGGAATGCTTCCTCAAATAAAATTTTCACTAAAAAAATACTAATCCCAAGGGTTATATAACTATAAATGTCTCCCAAAATACTATTAATCATCTAGTAAATCCGTCAAATAAATAATAAAATAGGGTAACTATACTTTTAAACCTATTTTCAACCTTATACTTATTATCTCATTATGTTACCTACAAATAATAAGTTAATCATAGATAACTATAGATATCGTTCTGAAAATTAATAAAATCCTTAGATGATTCAAGATTCTTATAACAAAAATACCATTGGTAAAAAAAGTTATACAACATAATTATTGGATATCAATACATAAAAACTATAACCATTTTACATCAATGATTGGTATAACATTATTCATTCCTAATTATAGGATTAATCGATAAAATAAGTTATAGAATCAAATTATTAAAAATTCTCTCATTTAATAAAATGAACTATAAATGAATATTTTGGAATAAATTTATTCCCATCCATAGTAATATTAATTTTTCATTGATATTTATTTTATTTATTTTCTTCTTTTAAACTCATAAAACATTTTCCCATTCGATTGAGACATTCATGGGTGCCTCTTTTTGTATTCCTCATATGAATGGATTGAGCCTTCTTACCACCATGGCCTCCACTACTTGTACTCTTAGTGGACTCCATCCTTTATCTTATTTAGTGAGTCCATGATTTAGAAAAGTTATATCTTGTTAATACTATATCTGGATTAATTATTACATATATTATTAATAAATTTTAATTCTATCATTATCCCATTTGGTTTCTCATAGTAACCACATTTTCCATAATATTCAATGAAGATATGATTTCATTGTTTTCCATCCATTGACTATAAAAAACATATTGTGAGAAACAATAATCAAAGTAGATTCCAATATTTTCATTTATAGGATGTCAATATCATGGAACCTTATTTTAAATCTAATTAACCTTGGGTTTATCCAAGTTTATTCATTAGAATAATCCATTCCAATCCTTTTTTAAGGTTCATAAATTAAATTTTAATTATCTAAAGCTTGTCCCCTAGGAGGGTCATGTTAGGTGAGCAAAAAGGATAATTTTAATGTGCTAAGTGATGATTGACTCAAAGATGAATTCAATTTTTTCATAGTTAATACATCTAGGTATAAATTTTCAAGATCCATGTCCACATGTAGTATCTAGAAATGGATGTATTCATTTTAAAAACAACATAATATCTTCCTCCACTAAAAAATTAGGATTTCATTATATACATCTCCCCAAATTCTATCATTTGGGAATGTTTCTAATCTAGGATTTCATAAATCTAGTAACTAAGTATTCTAGAAAAATTATTCTTATGCCAACTATAAATACACCAACCCTTATAGACTAAAGTTGATGGTTACATTATTATATTAGCACACAATACAAGGTATCACATACTGAAGGACTGAATTGATTAGTTGCATTAGAAAACTATATATATATATATCACATTATAAATGGAAAAATAAAATGCAACATGTAATATTATTTGAGAAAAACATAATTTATTTTAGAATATCCCTGTACATAAACCATAATACACATCCTGGCATCATAGGGAAAGAAAACATAAGAAATGTGTATGATATAATTCTCAGTAAGGGTATGTATGAAGTAGAATATATCATGAATAAATAAGGTATAAACAATATAAATGTTATAAAAAAGAAACCAAATGTCATCAAATAAATAAATTGAACATGAAAAATGAAATGACATGAATAAATGGTGATTAAATAATTCCATATACTTAATCTCATAATATTGAAAATTATCTATAGATATTATTAATAATTCATTATTCACATGGACATCAATAAATAATCTCATAAATAGGAAATTCATAATGCATGAAATCATAAACATATCATTAAGTCATTGTTTAAAAAATATCTTACATAAATGGGCAAGGCCTGAGACAAATACGCAAACCAGTTGGTCTCATGGGACATACTAATGCATGAAGGGGATATAGTGGGTTATTCCTATAACATACAATATCCAATGAATCCCTCATATGAATGGGGAGAATAATAATCAATGTAGAAATTCTTATTTAAAAACTTTTGTACAAAAATGTTAATAATTTACCCAGTCAATAAACAAAATCACAAACCTTCCATAGTAATATAGAGAATAGTTTAAAAATAGAATATCTAAAATCAAAATGATCAAATAACATCCATATAAATACATTTGATGATACCATTAGATTATTTCCTCTAAATAAGATTCAATAAATGATGTTTACATAGATAAAATTACTTCCATAATATCCCCAATTTTTTTCAAGGAAAATACTCTCTTAAATTTGAAAATAAGTTATAAAAACTAGAAATTTAATAAATACTAGGAAAAAATATTATATAAATAGAACCTTGTAAAATTATAATGGAATATCCAAAGTAAATATGTGTCATTATGTAAAGAATTTTTTATTTGTTTTGATTATATTAAATTAAAGATTTCTTTTACATTTTTGTAAGAATAGTCAAAATGTACCTTATTTAGAAAACAATTAAATGATTATTTTGAAAACATTTTTTATAAATAAAATATTGGGTAAAAATTAATTTAATAAATTATATGATAATATGAAAAATATTCATGAAAAAATTTCTAATAAATATGTATTTTTATAGAAAAATATTCTTGAACAAAATAGAGAAAATGTGGATTTTTTAAATCATTTCTTATTAATTATAATTAAAGAAGAGATGAAAATAAAAATATTACATGAGAATATAATGAATTACTATAGGAGAAGAAATAATATTGATTTTGAGGTATAAATACTTAACAATTCCCACAAGGGAGACATAAACATAAATAATACCAAATAATGGCTGTAATATTAAAGAAACACTTACCACTTTGGAAACCATTGAATTGTAACCACTATAAAATAAATAAATTCCTAGGAAACATTAAATACCTTATATATAAATATATTTCTTATATAAAATATTAAATTTGTTTTATATTCACCACATAAAAAAAGTATTGAATATGGAATATGTCTCATGGAAGTAAAAGTTAGAAGAGAAACCCTTACTACATGTCTAATTTACATTATATGTATACATACCTCCTATATATTAAATATATATTTATTATAAATATATTATAGAAACAGTATCATAAATTTCATTCCATATATTATGTACTTATAATCTTTTATGGCACGTTTATTTTCAATTATTTTCTTAAATAATTATTATTGGTGATAATTACTTTGTTTTTCATATATAATTTTGGCATGGTAATTTAGGTCATTTTTAGTTTAATTTATTTCCATATTTTATATATTTATATAAATTTTATAAATATAATATATAATAATTATATTTTTATTTATAGTTGTACATAAAAAATATGGGAAAACAAGTAACACTATTTATTGAGACTTTAGGTTGTATGTATGCATGAATGTTGTTTCTAATTTTTCAATAGATGGAACATAAGAAGGGTATATATTATTTTATGTTTGCATATAATCTATTATTGCAAATAGATCTTGTATAATAATAAAATAAAACTTTATTACGATCTATTTCATTATAAAATTAAAAAAATCATGTAACTATGTGGATGTGGTAGTTCTCATGTACTCACAGGCGACATTTCTGTTTTCCAATAGATTGGAAGGTAGTAAGGTTTATGTGAAATTATAATTACATAAGTATATTAATGTCATAAATATCATATATATATATGTTAAATCGACCATTATATTTATATATGAGCATTGGTTATGGAGAAAATAATTACATCGATTCGTGAGGTGGTACTCCATAGTACACATGATCAATGGTTTTGTTTCACATTTGATGGAAGAGGGGATATGTCATTAAATAAAAAAAATAACATCTAAATATGTGGTAGATACTAATTCATTTATTTGATAATTTTTATGGATATTTTATTGAGATAAAGGAATAAATAAAATGAAAACTAATGGTTAATAAATGTACCTCTTTTTTGGAAAACCTCTTTAGGTTTACAACTAAAGCATTCCCATATTTGTTTTCTGTTTAATAAAAGGAATATATTTTTTAGGAATGTGAAGAATGAATTTTTTTATTATATTTTTTAATGGATTTAAAATTGTAAATATTTGAGGTATGGGGTTCTACTTCAAAATTGTGGGAGGGGATGTTCTTGGAAATAAATTTAAATTTTTCAAGATGATTTTAGAATGACAAAGTCATTCCCTATAAATATGATGAAAAATTACCTTATATTACATTTTTTCATAAAATTAGGTATAAAATGTAAAAATAAAATTTTTGTTAAGTTTAATTTGAAATTGTACCATTATCAATTTGTTTAACCCCCAACAAACCTATTTTTATCTTAATCAAGGTAATTAATTTTAACTATTTTTACTATAAAACATGAAAAAAGTTAGTATAAATTATTATATAATATAAATTACTATGATAAAAAATATTTAATCTCTTTTTTCAAATTCAATTCACATAAGTCATGGATGTTTATTTTATATCAGTGCCATAGAGTTGACGAAAAATATATTTTCTAAATAAATGTTTCTAAGTATAAAAATTTATTATATAAAATTTGAACATATAATTGATTTAAATGAAATAAATTGGGTTAATTAAATTATTATTTAACTAATTTTACATTCTAAAAATTTTTAAGAAAATGAATTTTAAAAATTCTTTATATAAAAATGACATTTTTCAATAAAAATATATAATTTTCACAATTCCACAAAAAATTATTATTTGTAAAGAAATATCTAATATTAAATATAAGATTAATATTAAATTAATATTTTAAAATGTAAGTTAATCATTTTAATTAATTTTATAAAATTGGTAAAAATAACTTTTAAAATAAATGTAAAACAAAATAAAATTTCTTTTATGAAAAAAAATAATGTTTTATGCATAAAATGGATTTATTCATTCACATTACTAGTAAAAATATTATATGTGTGTTGAAAATTTTTATTGAATATATAATTTATAAATTTAATTAATATTATTCAACTATAATGATTAATTTAATTTATGAAGATAAAAATGCATTATGTGCATTAAACAGTCTTACAGAAAAAATTTCATTTACTTTAAAATGATTTTAATATTTATTTCTAATCAATTTATAACCATTGAATTATATATATATATATATATATTAAAAATATTTTTTTTCATAATTTAGTCTTTCATATTCATACACACAAATTTAATAGGTAGGTTATAATGATTGCATTAAATAATAATATTTTTATAATATATTGGGGTTCTTTTAAATTTGGTGTAACTTGTAATATAAGATATTGAAGAGATAAAAGTTACTTATAGAGTACTATATTATAAAATCTTGGGTTATTACATAATATTAACTTCCAAATATATTAGAAGTGATCTTTCAAGGAAATGGATTATCTCATTCTCCTCTTTATTCAAGCTCCTTCTTCATATTTAGACTTTTGATTTCAAATTGTTCATGTTTGAATATGTTTTAACATATCCTTATTAATAACCTTATGAAGTCAAATTGATGATATGCCCCTTTCATTATTACTAATAGCTTATATGAATCTTTATATACCCCTGTTATGATGCAGAAAATATATTGTGATTTTCCATGGAAAACATTTACATACTGAATACCCAACACCATTTCCACTCAATTGTATACACCTACGTGAAAATATATTCCATTTATTGGGTAATTACATATTTTTATTTAATACTCCATAATCATAAAATTAAAAGTAGTTTAATTTATTCTTATATTATATTATTTATATGGAAAAACAACACATGTATAAGATATGTATATGATGGGCGGAAAAATATTATATAGTCCTCTAATGAATTAGGTAGTGTTTTTATCTCATTATATTCCATATATGGTGCTATAAAGGCTATCTTAAGAACATCATTTAATTACTTATATATATTTAGCCTTAAATTATGTTTATGATGTCATGTTTTATATTCTTTCCACATTTTCATGTTGTATTTATGTTATCATATTATATCATTTTTTGTTGTTATAGTTTTGATTCTCACCCCTCTTATGTTTACTTGATAATCCTCTTGAATCACATGTAATAATTTAACTTATTCTATTCTTTGATTGTTCCATTACTGGAATTTATAGACAACCACTTACTTATGTATGTCCCCAGTATATATCACATTTAGTTTAACTTGATCAATGAAATTTAAGGTCAGGTCATGGTGTTTTAGTATATTTATCCTTATTTCTATTTAAAGTTATTATTATAACATAATTATCAAAATTAACTAGGCCTAATGACCATATGGGGTTTTATTAAGAGTATCATTTTTTAATAAATCATAAATTAACATGTTTTAATATATGGGTTTTCATAGTTGGTATTAGAGAAAATACAAGTAATTTTCGGGGATTAGTATTTGAAATTAATAGTAAAAGAGATAGGGATAATACTAAACATAGTAAAACATCAATAAATCATGGTGAAGTATAGAGTAAGTGGTTTCCATGAAAATAAATCTCTTTTTATATATTATAAATGGATGTGGATCAAGAATTTTTGTACATAGGTCTAACAACCTCAAAACGGTCACATTGAACTAGACTCAATGATCACCTATTTCATGAAATATAAGCCTTGATGAAAACATAGTTTGATACTACTATGGGATATTCCTTGGTAAATTTCCATGATCACTACAAACAAGTATAAAGGAAATAAAAATAACCATATGATTCTTTGTTCTGAAATAGATCAATGATTTATTAGATTGAAACCTAGAAATTAACAACTAAATGAAATTTTGTAGTTTATGAGTTATCCATTCAATGTTTATAATTTTACATTTTATGTGTTTAATATTTGAGAATAATCATCCCCAATAATTTTTTAGATGAAGTAAATTATTATAACCAAACTCAAATAGTGAAAGGTAGGCATATCATTCATTCATGAATTTAAAATTTTCTTTGAGACTATAATTCAACACATTTGTTATTATCATAACAATATAGTAAAACAATCCTCCCACTACTCAAAAATGTTGAAGTATAGATATTAGTGAAAATATAAATTGGTAAATTATTTCATCCTAAATATAATACTCCATCCCTATCAAAATATGTTGAATGAATTTCCCAGAAAACATTCTGATACTCCCTTCAATATAATTCGATGTTATTCTTGGTATGGATTGTATTTACCAATATAGGACCAGGATAAATTTCCAATATAGATATATCACCCTATATATCACTATTGCTACTTTTATTATATATGATTTCAATGAAGATGATGAATCTTTGTTGGTATTATCATCTCAATAAAGGATATTTTTTCTTTATGAGATAGTTTATCTATCTCATATGTCTATGATTATGAAAAATTTCAATGTTGATGTCATTCCTATTGTAATGAAATTCAATATTGTTTTCACGAAAGAATTATATGGTATTTCTATTATCTAAGATGTTGTGTTCTCAATCAAATATACACCTAGAGCATTTCTAATAACCAATACACTATATAGAATGGCCATTTTTTTGACATAAGAAGTTGAATTAGAAAATACAGGAGAATATGGTTATAGGGAATATATTCCCAGGACATTCAACTTGGGGTGCCCCAATACTCTTATTTAAGAAATAGGTGGGTCAATTGGCCTAGAAATTGATTATCTTGGGCTAAAATAACAAAATAAAGAACAAGTTTCCCCTGCTACAGATTAATAAATTTTTTGATAAACTACATGAAATATAGTAATTATTTAAGGTAGATCATTGACCTAGATATTATCATGTAAAGGTGAAGGAGGAGGATATCCTGGAGACTTATTTTGAAGCAACGTATATGCACTATGAGTTCATAGTGATTTTGTATATACTCACTAATCCTCCAAAAATATTCATGGAATTAAGGAATAGAGTTAATAGGGATTACCTCAAACCTTTGAACTGGTATTTATATATGAAAATATATTCTTATACAAATGAAATGAGGATTATAAGGTGTATTTGGATGTTTTACTAAAGACCTTGTAAAGGAAAATATGTATGAAAATTACAGTGAAAGTGAGTTTTGGAATAATCATGGAACATTACCAGGGCATGTCATTACCATTAGTGGGATATCTATAGATCATTTAAAAATTGAGGCAATTGATGGATATCCAAGATGAAACTCTATGATAGAGATCCATACTTTCCATGGTTTAGAAGGTACTTTCATTGATTCTCATAAAACTTCTCCTGATTATCAAGACCGATAACCAAGATAACTCAAAAGGGGTGAAGTTTTAATAGAATGATGAATGTGAGGAATTAAATATATAGGTGAAATAAGAGTATAATCACAGCACTTGTACTCACATTACCTACTGTTTGGGAAATATTTTTTATGTACAATGATTCCTCGAAGAGTTATTGGGTTTTTTACTCAAGAAAAACGAAAAATAGATAGCATATGCCTCCACCCAATTAAATATCCATGAATAGAGATGAAGTGATATTCACATTAAAATTTTAGTGACATTGTCTCCATAGGGATAAGTGTAGAATATATAAGGATAAATAAACCTCAAGTACATATTTACAAAAAATGAGCTCAATTTGAACCAATAAATTTGTATAATGTAGATAAAGAATTATGATTGTTCAATAAAGTTTTATCCTATGACAGAAAATAAAGAGGAAGATTGTCAGAGTATAAAAGATCTTAAAACCTGATCCATAATGCAGATTTTAAGGAATATAATATTATTGGGCATATAGAGGATAAGAGTGGGAATAATAGTAGGATCATCATCCTACCTTTCTCAAATAATATCTTAACCATCCATTCATAAGTGGATCAAGGAGGTATAAGAGGATGTTTAACATCTACAGAAAGAGGTTTTAAATATTCGATCATTTAACATTTCTATAAATAGAGTTATAATGTTTTGATGTAGAATATGTGTGCCATAAAAACCATAAATTAAGATAGAAGTTTTAGATTATGTGAAAATCTCAACCTTCTATATTAATTTTTGGAGAAATACGATGTATATAGATTTGAAGAAAAAAATATGGTGGGATGAAATGAACTGTGATATTGAAAAATTTGTATCATGATTCTTGGTATGCCTTTAATTAAAGGATTAATTATATTAGTCTAAGGGGGAGATACAACCCTTATAAATATTGGTATGTAAAATGGGAGAAAATTACCATGGACTGCATCATAGGACTCCCTAAGACCTCTAAAGACAATGATATCATTTGTGTAGTAGTCAATCACTATAAAAAGTTAGGGCATTTCATTGTTATCAAAGAATATTTCTCCCTTCACCAAATCACCAAGATATATGTAAGGGAAGGGGAAATACTTCATGAAATTGAACTCTCTATTGGATTTGATCAAAATACAAGGATTACGTCATGTTTTTGTAGAATACATTAGAAAGAATTGGATGTGGAGGTGAGTTTCAGTACTATTTAACACCCTAACATTGATGGTCCGTTTGAAAAACCCAGTCAAAATCAGTAGGATGTGTTGTGATCTTTTATAATGGATTTACAAGAATGTTGGGATCAACACATTTAACTAGTGGAATTATCATATAATAACAATTTCCATTAAAGCATTAAATTTAAACCTTTTAAGGATCTGTATAGGAAGGGGTTCCAAACTCCAATGTATTGGGATTAAGTAAGAGAGTGGAATATAATGGGACTTAATCTTATCCAATAGATGACCTTGATGGAGAAATCCATTCATTATCATCTAAAATTCATGGAATGTTGACATAAAATCCATGTAGAAAATTGTTGATGAGACCTAGAGTTTTAGGATGGAGATAAAGTGTTCTTTTATATATCTTCATGGAAGAATATCATGAGGCTTGGGATGTTGGGAAATTTTAGTCTAATATACATCAAACCTATTGAGATCCAAGATTGCATTAGAGAGGTGGTCTATCAGCAAACACTCACACAGTAAATACATGAATTATGTGATGTGTTCCATGTATCCCTATTTATGATGAAAATAAAATACACATCAAATGTATCAAATACAATGGTGGAACCCGTAGAGAATGAACACTTATTCAAGGAGCAGCTGGTGAACATCATTGTTTTTAGAGCAAATGATATAAGAAAAAAGACAACTCGCGATGTCAAAGTGTTGTGGTGGAACCACAAATATATGGAAGCTCCTTTTTAACCAATGTATGATATAAAATACAGGCACCAACACATTTTTTTTTTGTAAAATTGAAATTCTTCGGGAAAAATTTATAAAAGGGGAATAATTTAATGACATAAACAATTATATATAGAGATTACTTTTTGAATGGATAAATTATATATTAAGTAATGTGGTTATAGAAATTACATACACGTACGTTGGTTATTTATTACCACTATAAGTTATATCCTATCTTATTTAAAATACTATTAAGAATCATAAAAATTGAAAATATAGATTTTATACAATGATCATGTGATCAGTATATATTAAGGTTTATTATAAATCCAATAGTGATAAAAAAAATGAATCGATAGCCTCCACCAATAGTATTATACTCCATGAATACCATTTATCATATCATATAAGGGAGATATCATCACTAATAATTTATCTTAACCAATCCCAGGATAAGTGTCATGAAATAAATAATGAGAGATACCATTTATAATATAATTCCATGTGTGTTGATTTCAATGTTCAAACAATGTTTTCTAGACCACCCAAAGAAAATATCACCATTACACACCATACCATTAAGGCATTCACTAGTGTAAAAAATGTATATTTATTTAGACCCTAACAATAAGAATTTTTATATTTTTATTTATAATAACCAAATTTTTATTATTTTATTAATTTATAATGATTTAATAATAAGTTTTATAAAAGTTAGTTTTTTATACAATAAAACACAAATTGTATTTTTTGGAAATAAATAGTTACAATCAAGAAATACTTTTTGATGAATTCATGATTGTTTAAAAGAAATTATATTTTATAAAATTATTACTATAAAATAATATTTCTTAAATTCAAATTATTATAGAATTTTATAAATTCAAATGTAACTTTTATAAGGGTTAGAAAATTGTTATTGTCAAAAAAGTATTTTTTTAAATAAGAGTGAATTTTTATTTAAAATTTTAAAATCTCAGAATTACAAAATTGTTTTGATAAATTAAATATTATTTTTGAAATAAGAATGTTGAAATTTTCCAACAATTAAATTTTTATAGTTTTATGATATAAAAAAATAATTAGCTTCAGATTGAGTAATATATAATTATATACTATGTATTCGGACATTTTAAAAGATGAAATGTGATGTAATAAAAAATATAAATATTATTCAGGACCAATATTTTGTTTAAAAATTAAAATAATCTTATGTCATCTTATTAATTATATAAACCGTTAATGAATCCTCCAAAACCTGTATTATATTTTAGGGATTTAAAATTCATTATTTATAAACATGACTCGCTTCCAAATCCCAAATTGAATTTTTTAATGAGTTCAGTTATTACCATTATGAAATAATTAATTCCACTCCTATTTCGTTGATCCTGGGGTAAAAACCATAGTATGGTTTATGGTTTGGATTAATTTATCATATAGAGTAAAAAACATATTCTTAGACATTTATAATGAATTCCCATGTCTTTTACTATAAAACCCCACAAACCTAACATTATTATTCATTAAAAACATATAGGGATTAAATTTACCCGGCCCTTGCCTCTAGGGATCCCATACAAGTTCTCCCTATTATCTTAATAATCTCTTCCCATGATTTTCAAAGAACCCTATCACGTAAAGGGATCATCTTCTTATCATTATTATAGAACCTTCTTTATATCCCAACATTTAATTTCTAATTTTCCAAGTTTTAAAATGTTTCATCGTATCCCTCTTAATATCCTTATGATTAGAAAGTGCTTAGAGACCTATTTTACTCTCATTAAACCATTCCATGAATCTTTATCATCCCCTCTTGTGTTGCTAAAATTATTCTATGATTTTCCATGCCTAAAATTTTCATATTGAATAACCAAACCAATTTTTACTCAATGGTATTCACCTAGATAAAAATATCATCCAGTGATTGAAGAATTACTTATATGTATCTCAAAATCCTCAATTATGGGATTTAAAGTAATTAAATCTATTTTTTAATTTAATTATTTAGTGCAAAAATAATGTATATACATGATAAGAATGTAATTGGTGGGATATGATTATATAACCATCAAATGAAGTATGTAATGTTTTTATCTCATAAGATTACATATATGGTTCAAGAGAGGATATCCTAAGAACACAATATTAGGATTTCATGGTAGTTATCCTTGAATTATGCTTATGATGTCATGTTTTATGTTATTTCCACTTTTACATGTTGTCTTCATGTTATTATCTTATATCATGCTTCAATGTTATTGTTTTTTATTATCACTCCTATAATATTTCCTTGAAATTCCTCTTGACTTTTATGAAGTTCATTACCTTATGATCTTGTTTGATTATTCTCTTATATATAATTATAGATCACGCCTTTGTTATACATTCCCCCTAGTTATCCCATGTTGTTTAAAGGATCAATTAAATTTAAGGGAATATGATGGATTTTTTGTTTATGACTCTAAATTTGTGTTTTAATTAATTATGTTATGTAGATAATTAATAAAAAAAACTAGGAATAACGATCTTATGGGTTGGTATTAAGTGTATCATTGTATAATAAATCTTAATATAAGGTGTTTTAAAATTTAGTTCATCATATTCCCTCACTTATTTTTCATCATGTAAAAAAATTTCAAGGATGAAATTCATTTAAGTGGGATTAAATATTTTGACTATTTTTAGTAAATATTTTTCTATAAAAGAATTCCGGATCTAAAATCTTATTTCACATGAAAAAATAAGATAAAAAAATAAATACATTATATATGTAAATTGTTTAGAAATAATAAAAACTATAATAGAAAACAATATATGGACCAATAAAAAATTAATTCAAAATAGAATTAAGAACAATTGTTTCATAGGCAGTTCCATTTTTTATAAAACATGTTTTAGTTATACATTGTATTTTCATTTAAAAACTAAATTTATAAAATTTATATTTTTAAACTTATAAAAATATTATAATTTTTGAATTTATAATGTTAAACTTATCTTTCTAGGAATTTTTTATTTTTTTAAAATAGTTTATTTTTAGTCAAATAGTAAAAAATATAGTTTTTTCTAGAACTATAAATTTCCAGACCTAATCATTAAATAAGAAGGTTGTAGAAACTTATAATGCCTTTTAAGTAGAAAAAATGTTTTTTTTACAAAATAGAACTATATATTTATAAAATACTAATATTCAATTATAAAAATTATGTTTAACATTTTATAAATATGTGAAATATTTTCCAAAAAAAACTATACTTGTATCTTATTAATTACAATATAATATTGGTAAATTTAGGTTTTTTATTTATTTAAATGAAAAATAAAATTTATTTTTTATAATAAAAAAATTTATTATCATGAAAGTAAAATTCATCGATTATATTATTCTACACATAAATTTGTATCACAAAAATAAAATTTTCCTAAAAACGGGGTTTTATGTGTTACATGCGCTACTGTTAAAAAAAATTTCATACACATGAAAATTTTATGGGATAAAACAGATTTTATATTTGTTTGAATTAGTTAAAATTATGTATCAAATTCAATTAATTACATGAGTAAAAATTCATTACAACTGTAAAACCATATATAATAAATGTAAAAATTCTATGACTATTGGACTAGAAAAAATGTGTAAAACAAGTGTGAAAATTATTTATTGTGGGTTTATTTACTTCCTATAATCCCCCAATATATTATTTCACATTTTTTATTCAATTTATATTTTTAACATCTGCTACCATCATATTAAGTTGTTATAATTTCAAAAATTCCATTCTCACCACTTATAAAAGCATATTTTTACCACATTAGCAATACAACACTAGAAAATTTTTTCCTATTGATTATATTACATTTATAGTTCCCCTATAATCACCCAAATTTTAAATGATCTAATGGTAAAAATATATTGTCATTATACCTCAATTTCCTTGTAGCCTTCTAATAGAATACCCAAGTCATCGACGTGAGTTATTTTGGTCCCTATATTATTTTCCATTATTGTTTTAATTTACAGAATATAATTATATAATTATAATAACATGAAATAATTAATGTTTGTTTAATTTTTTTTATTATGATATCAAAATAAATATTAACCGCATTACCCCATTTCTATTAATAAAAATGAAATTAGCATTCATCCGTTGTGTGGATTGCTGCCTCCATGAGGAATGATTTTTATTTTTTACCTCCTCCCATATTCAATAATATTAAGGGTCAAATTGAATAAAAAATTTAAAATTTACAGCATAATTATTATTATTAAGATAAAAATTGTAATCTATATTTTTTCTCTCCCATTCCTTGATGAATTAAAACGTTAATCATGTGTTGTGTGAACAATCACCTCCATAACGTAACATATATGTTTTTCATATAATTTCTTTATAATTTTTTAAATTATCTTCATATATGATTGAAAACTGAAAATCATCTAAATATTATCATTATTAATCTACAATAATAATATTATTAAAAAAAATAAGCAACTTTCATAATTATAATAATCAATTAAGTATTGTATGTTCATGTTTGGTTTTGTATGAACACCAACATGAATAATAATATTAAATTTTATAATGGATGATTATGATAATATAATTTTGAATAAAATATTATACATATAATTAAATATCGATAATATTTTGGTCCTTGAAAAAAAAATTAATGTTAAAATAAATAATTAAGATATCAAAATTCATTCGTTAGACATCACTGAAATAAGCTCATCAATGATTTAATATTTGAGGATCATAACCAAAACACTTATAAAATGAAATTATCACATTATAAGTCATTATAAATAATAAATTATAGTAACTTAAATTTTATTTGAATCATGTTCTTTGGAAAATGATGAAGGAAAACTTTACTAATATGAAACATGTTCAAACTTATAAATATTACTAATAACAAATATTGAAAATTGATAATATGTAATGAATAATCATCTAGAGAATAATTATAATTTATATTTATAAATTTTTATGAATATTAACAATTTTATTAAATTGGTGATTATGATAGTTATTTATGTAATACAAGATGTTATAGTTCTATCAACTAAGCGTGAATTAAAGGTAAATGTTTAACAAACCCAAATTAAGATTCATTAGGCCATAGTATTTCTTAATTGATTATAATTTTTTAGATTTATTTCATCATAAAATTCCCTTATACTATATAGAATGTAAAAAAATTCTGGTTAAATTACTTCTCTCTATAAATAACAACTTCATTGAAAAAATTACATCTAAAATAAAAGTATAACATTGTTATGAATAACTACCATTCTTACCTGTGAACATTTTCTACCATGTCTATGTTTTTTTATTGAATGTATATTCCTTAATTAAATCCCAATTTATATTTTCATCTATATTATTAATATTTTAATTTACATATTTTATGAAATTAATGTCTTTCAATATTTTTTCGTTGTGGTTTTCTCTTTAAAAGGAACCATAAAATCATAGTTATGGCATTATTCATCAATATATACCACTCTGAATTTATTAGAGAGATTATTATTGTTTATTTTTACTGATTATTTATAGAATGAATTTATAATAAGTATTTAAAAAATATTCTCATTCTCTAATCAAATTTTTTTAGAGTAATTTCTACTTTATCATTTATAACAATGTTTAAAAATTCATATGAAAACATTTTATATTTTCACTTCTATTTTTCCTATTAGGTTTATCTCTTATGATGTGATGTTTTTATCAACCTATATATATTATTATTATATGATTCATTTTAGAAAATGATATTTAAAATATAATATGACTTCTTTATTTCATATTATTTCATATTTCAAGAAAGTGTAAGAAACCCATTCTTTTTCCATGGGATATTTAATATGTGATGATGAATGATTTTAAGTGTCAAAAATATGTAATCAATATGATGGTTCAATCCCTATATCTCCCTCCAATACATTGGTTTATTTTTATACCGCATTTTATATTCAATAATTCATGGAATGAGTTTTTCACACATGTTTGGGTATAATAGTTTTCTTACATTTTCAGGCATATACTTAATTGGTTTTCTCATATAGGCTTGGGAATAATGAGATTTCTCAAAACAATTTTCTTATACTTATGGTTGTACGAAATATCAAATTGTTTCATCATGATATTCAAAATTGCCAAGATTCCTTTATTTTTTATGATATTCCAGGTTTTCATGTTACACCTTTTTTCTAAAATATTCCTCACTCTAATGTCATTATATTTATTTTTGGATTATTGAGATATATATGGAGAAATCTCATAACTTTTATTAATTATTAATGATATTTTTATGATATTATGTTTTTATACCATATTTTATGATTATCATATATGGTCTCAAGATCTATTAATAAGATATTTAATCCTTCCTCATGTTCTTCAGTAAGTTTATGATAAAATACATTATGTTGTTATTTTCCCTTATAGACAAAATAAGCTCACTCCATTCTTTTATATATATTTTACTTCCTCATAAATATTATTATATCATATAATATTTTTACAAAATCATCTATAAGAGTGATATTATAGAAGAAATTTTGATAGTGTAATAAAATAAGAGTTTTTGGTATCTAATTTCCATGACACTAAATTATTAAGGTCTTGGGATATGTGACTGTTTTTGAGATGAATTATTTAAATAATGATATTATTGTATTAATTATGTTATGTTTATCATGGGTTACATTAACATAATATATGATTTATAACGGGATTTGTTTTTTCTATCATGAAGTATTGATGATTTTCTCTCCCACGTCTATTTATTCCATGAGTTGACTCCCATTTATTGAGGTTTTCAATTCTCTAATAAAGGTAACAACTCTTACATATCTAGGAATATAGTGGTGTTACCCTTACGTATTTCATAGTGCAGATCGATAATGATTATGAATGGGTCACCCTTATATGTAATGGTTTTTCTATTTGACTCAATAACCATTATATATGGGTCACTTTGATATGTAAGGGATACTCTATGAATATAGTGATGCATAAGTTTCACTTAATCTGGAACTTAGGATTACATGGTGTTGAGTCAATAAGGTTTCCCTTATGACTTTTCCATTCCTTCATGAAAAGGGGAAGATTGTTAAGTCATTAAGGTATTGTTATAACTTTACCATTCCTTCTTGTTTTGAAAATCAAAAACACCTTATTTTAAGGAAAAACTCATTTTGCCACTATTTTACTTCCATAAGAAAAATTTCCTTCCCAAAGGAACTTTACCCTTACCTTGTATTCATTGTTCATATCAATATGTTTCTTAAGTATAAAAATCGGATTAATATATAAAACCTTAGAATTGTATAATTATTTGATATGAAGCATTCTATTTTAGGATCTAAATTCCTATTATGAACTTTTATGAAGTTCTACTCTGAATTCCCTGTTATAAACTTTTATGGAGTTTAACTCTGAATTCTGATTACGAACTTATATAATGTTCTAACTACGAATTCTGATGATGAATTCTAATTACGAATTCACATTATGATTTTTTATGAAGAATTATGATAACGAGTTCTCATTATGAAATCTGATGATGAATTCTGATTACAAATTCTCATTAAAATTTTTGATGAAGAATTATGATTACGAATTCCCATTACGAATTCTGATGATGAATTCTGATTACGAATTCTTATTTAGAATTATGAGTGTGAATTCTGATTATAAATTTTGGATACGATCTTGTATGAAGTTCGACTCCAAATTCTTCTATGAAAGAAAATTTAAATATCTATTTATTATAGACTCTGAATTAATTTTCTAGTTAGACTCTGAAATTTAACTTTTATCACTCCTAACCTTCATTTTCTCCATTCCAAATATTAGTTTTAGTTATGCTTTCACTTATTCTATTATAAAATTATGTCATGCCTTTATTTATCAACTAATTGTTGTTTGAGTGACACATGTACAGGTCCCTCTGAAATTCAAGGAAAAACATGACCGTTGGAGGAGGGAGTCGACCATTGGAGTTGTGCCTATAAATAAGAGCTCATTTGAAAATAGTGATATAGACATGACAATATATTTGAAAACCGTTCTTAGATGATATTGAAGTAATTTATAGAGAGAGAGGCTCTTATAAACTATCACGCTTAGTACAGAAATTTTAAATAGATTGTTCAAACTTTTCTTCGTGTAGACTTGCTTTGTGTGACTCTGATTGTTGTTTTGTACAATCGAAGGCTTCCGGGGATAGGAAGACAAAGGTGTCGACTACCTAATAGTTGAGGGCTTGCGGGGATAGAAAGAAAGACTCTGATCTTCGTATCAAGGGCTTACCCTTTTGTGGGTAAGATAGATTTTCATGAAAGTATAAATCAAAGAACCTCTTATCCAGGGTTATTGGATACCCTTCTCTTTGGGTTAAAAGAGTTATTGGTTGTTACTTGTGTTATTAGTACTTTGTTTTCCGCTTTGCATTTTTTATTGTTGAGGAAAGTATAATTTTCGTATACTTCCTTACTTGTACTCTGATTTATTTAGATTCTATACACTTTAAGGTAGAATCTTAGTTGGTGTAAACTATTGTTAAGTTTTTTTTATGGAATCATTTTTTCAGAATCAATCACGTCAATAGAACATAGATGTGTTGTGAATTGTGGTTATGCAAAATTTCTTTAGGGATTTTTTAAAGTATTCAATTCACCCCCCCCCCCCACCCTCTTGTATTTGAGCATCTCATACTTATATATTTGATCCTATATTTGGTATTATAGAGTATATCATACTCACATACCATCTAACACATGGAAGGGTAACTTCTACGATATGAGGTCACACAAATTTTTTAATTCTCTAATATTAGGTGATATGTAATGATTAGTTTTTTGAATAGGGGTGATACATAAGGGATATTTATACAAGAAGGGGTGATACATAAGGGTTGATTTTATGAAAAGGGGAGATATATAAGTTTCATTTCCTTGAAAAACGATGATATGTAAGGGTTAAATTTTCACAGATGGGTTATATGTAAGGGTTAATTGATAAGTATTTGTAATACAGAATTTTCCAAAAATTGAGTATGATACACCAAAAAACTAGACAATAGAACTACCTTATATTCCAGTTAACTCTTCATAGAGCAACACCTATGTCCATGACTTAATCCTTCCCTTATTGATGAAATCTGAACTCCAGAAAACATCAATCACTCCAAAATTATCCTTATAACTCCAAAACATTATATATGAAAATTAATAATTTAAGATAGTATTTTTTACATTAAATTACTCTAAAATGATTCACGTTCTCATGGAGAAATACTAATCTAGATATGGAATAAATGTTTCCTACCTAGTAATGAGAGATACCTCTTAAACTATATTTATACAGTACCAAAACTTGTATGGAAAATGAAAATCCACAACTATCATGACCCGTCCACTAGGTCCCAGGCTATGACTACCATAATCCCACCTCTAATAGGCTAGGGGATGGTGACTAGAACCAATTGGTCATATCCCAAAAATGTGGGGAATTTTACTAAACACCTGTACAAACACACACCTAACTCCTAGCCTAGAAGTACTGAACTGAAAACACTAAGTGAACAAGCTTTCATACCAATAAGATACTGACAAAAAAGTACGATAGTATAAAAACTGAAAAGTAAATTGGGATAGAATATAATCGGAAAAAAGGGAAATTAAATGCTTTTAAATCCCCTCTGAAGAAAATCCCTCCTCAAGGGTAGGTATATAAACGTCTGTCTGAAGTCGACGAAGCACACCTCATCTATCGGGTCTCTCTCTAAGCACTACCTCATCATGGTCCACTGTGGACTCCTTCAAAGTGTCAGTCATCTACACAATACAATAAACCTATGGGAAAAACCCATTTAGGGTTGAGTAAAAAATTCTCTCCAGGGACCCTTATACCAAAAAGGTACACTGCTAAAAAATAAACAAAGTACAATACAAAGAAAACACATGAAGTTCATCGTAAAGGAAACACATAACATACACCGCAAAGGAATCACATGAAGTACATTCAATATGGTCTATATACATAGTTATTAGTCTAAAGAACAATGTGAAGGATTTCCAGTTTTAGTCTACATATCTCTCAGTCTCTAAGACACTACCTGTGTTTGAGGTGCACAGAGCATTGATGGCACAAAGAGCATCGATGGTGCATGGAGTGTCTGTGTCACCCTGAGTGTCGGTGGCACACGGAGTGTCAGTGGCACCTAGAGTGGTGGTGGCATTTGGGATTTCAATGGAGAACATAACTTTGATGGTAAATGGAATGTAAATAGTGAAAAAACATTTTTGGAATAGAAATTGTCAATGGAGAACGAAGCGTCGATGGGTCAAGCAGCCCCTGAAGTCACATCATCATAGCCAGTTGCAGGATTCCGCTTGTAGCGTACTTGTTCTGGGAGAACCTATTTCTCAAAAAATTTCGTAAAAAACCAATTTCCACAAAAATACAATTAGATTTTTAAAAAATAACTTCCTCGTCACAAGGGTCCAAACATAATTTTTTTAAACAAACGCATTCTTTGAAAGATGAGGACAATTTAGTAATAAGCGGTTGGTCCTATTTGGGCCCATCCCAGACTAAATGACCTGACTTGGCCCAGTTCTCCTGACCCTACCTGATGGTCCACTGGACCACGGCCTGCTGGGCAACCGGAATAGCTTGGTTTACACATCCTGACCTACCACATGTGGGATGACTCCTTTAGGGAACTACTTGACCATTCAATCAAGGTCAACATGGCCACCACGTTCAACGCAGACGATAATGGGTCATAATACCCCTTTTCCTGTGGCCCTACTGCCACGAGGGCCTCATTTGATGTGGCCTATGAGTTGCATACTTCCTTAGCCACTAATATGAACTCTTTCCATAGAACATGTACATCTTCTATGGCCTATACATCCATGGGATCCCCCTCTATTACGGTCCCGCTGTACCGTAGTTGTGCACCCCACCGAAACCTGGCCTCCCACCTGGTCGTGCACTACCCTCACCACCAGCTACCATTCTGGAACCCCAACATTCATTTCACCATCCACTATGAGCTTCCTCCTACATATTGTGCCTCTACTGCACCTTGTAAATTACATCATGAATCACAACCATTGATCTCATATCGTGCGCTATGGATTGTAGGAGCGATGATACATCATTCACGTAGAGTTTCAAATGAATAAAGATTAATTAAGAACACAATTGATTTATAGGGGAGGTATTATTCCCCTAGAAACCTACCAAATGAATCTTGGCCTTGTTCATTCATCCAAAATCTATTCATGTTATTGACACCACAAAGTACCCAATAATAGAATAATCACCAAGATCTATTCCCTTTAATTCCACATTAATTATCCACCGTGCAAGAATGACCGAACTATGGATAAAATTATTTGTGGGTAGGTCTAATTTCACCATTTGATTCTAAAAATGGGAAAGAAATCACAAAGAAATCAACACCCAACAAGAATTATTGGATCCGTCGATGATGAAGAAAGGAGGTCTGTGTCTTTGTCGATCATCGATCTGGTGGCCTTCATCATCTAGATATTGATTCCTTCTCCTTATCTTAGGGAAATTAAAGGGTTATATAGATAACCATGAATTGATGTGATATTTACTATTAAAAGTGTATTTCCCAACTTCATAAACACATAATGTTCAATAAAATATTTTTTATTAGATATTTTAATAAAGTCTACGTCCAAAATCTAAGTTTTACCTTCAACACATGTCGATCATGATTAGTCCCTCGCTTAAGGAAAACACCCCCTTATTAACTCAACAGTGGTCTCATATTTTCAATTTGAGTTACCATTTATGATTTATTATGACTTAAAAATAGAATAATTTTTATTTAATTATTTTATTTACGATTACGCCCCTAGTGACTTTTTTACAGATAAATCGCGCCGAGAAATGATTGGTCTCTCTTAGTATAAATCCACTACTCTGAGCTCAACGGTGCACTCATATTTTTGATCTAGGAACTCGTTTAGGAGTTATTTTAGTTTTTTAGATAATTCATTCAAATGTGCTATTAAAAATATAACATTAAAAAAATTCAGGCACCTCGTGCCTCGAAATCACACGTCGTCTCACCCGCTAGTCTCATAATATTCCCAAATAATTTCTAATTATAAAATTAAGAAAATATGAATCATTACATTGTCCCGCCTTATGTATTTACATATCCAAAAGCCAAAACAAGGGATACATAGCAAAAATATGAGGGTAGTGAGCATGAATATGTGCCACCCACTCCCAAGTTCTCTCCTAGAGATTCTCATGATTCCACTGAATGAAAATTAGAGGAATAAACATCCCATGAAGGATCTAATCCCATCAATCCCTGATCTCAACTAATTAATATGTAACAATCACCCCATCATCAATGTCTAACTCACCCCAGTTAATAACTTTCAATGGATCATGCAGGTACCTCCTCTACTACGACACAAGGAAAACATCACACACTTGGTGCAACTGGGGTGCTGATATAGGCCATACACCACCTCACCAAATCTACTAAAAATTTGAAAAGGGTCGATGTATCTCACTAAAAACGTGTCTCCCTTGCCAAATATGAACTATCCTCATCGAGGTGAGACCCAATGGAATACATGGTCTCCCTCATTACACAACAATGGAATCTTCCTGCGGTCAACATAAGATTTCTTCCAGCTCCATAAAGACCTCATCCACTCTTGGATGATCTATAATTTCTAGGTGGTATCATATTCCAACATTGGACCCATGAATGTTGACTCTTCTGGGTCTATCTAGAACAATGTTTACTAGAATTGGTGTTCGTACAAGGCCTCTAACTGTTCCATACCAATGGTGGACTAGTTTTTATTTTTATATGAAAACTCTAAGAGAGGTAGGTGGTCCTCCGAACTATATCCTCTGTCGAGGATGAAAGCAGGTATAATATCCTAAAATACTTGGATGGTCATATTTTTCTATCCATCCATCTCTGGATGAAACGATGTGTTGAAGCACAACTGAGGCCCAAATGCCTCATGTAATCCCTTCCACAACTGAGATGTAAAGTGATCATCATGGTCTGAGATAATATTTGATGGAACTATGTGAAGTAGAACTATCTCCTAAATGTGGAGGCATCCCATGATCTCTACTGGGATCTACTCATAGATCGGTAAGAATTTTGTTAACTTAGTGAGTAGTCAATAATCACCCAGATGATATCATGTCCCCTGGACATGCATGGTAATCCAATCACAAAGCCCATCAACATCCCATCCCACATCCAATATGGCACCTCATGGTGTTGATTCAATCTCGTTGGAACTTGGTGCTCAGCCTTCACTTGCTAATAAGTGAGGCACTGAAAAATGAACTATGCCACCGCCTTCTTCTTCCCTGACCACTTGAACTAACATTGAAGGTCTTGATACATCTTTTCCACTCCTAGATGTACTGTTAAAGGGAACTATAGAACTCCACCATGAACTCCTCCCAAAACATTACTGGCATTACTGTACACCCTCTTAAAAATCGATGTGCTCCCCACCTTTCGAATATCCATTCGAAGAATGCCCCCATTGACATCTTAGCATGTGTACTCTCCCAGCCAGCATATTCGAGTTGTTTATCCATGACTCACTGTAAGAGTAGAGTGGTAACCACCATCTAGTTAAGATATGTTACTTCATATTTATCCACAATGCATATCCAAAATGAGGCCAACGTCTCTGATTGGTCATTAAGTAGCTATGAACATGATCTCCGGCTAAGAGCATCTGCCACCAAGCCGCCCTTCCCAGAAGTATAGACTTTCTAAAATCTATAGTCCTAGAAGAACTCTAGCCAACTCCTATGTCTCAAGTTCAAATACTTTTGAGAGAATATGTACTTGAGACACTTGTGGTCAGAGTAGGTGGTAAACAACTCACCCATCAGGTTGTGTCGCCACATCTTTAATGCAAAGATTACCACTGCCAACTCAAATCATGGGTCACATAGTTGTACATGTTCTAACACAACTAGCACGAACCACAGGCAATCACCACTTTCCCTTGCATCACGATACAACCAAGCCCATTCCTTGATGCATCATATAAAACCACTTAATCAACACCCTAATCTAGTAATATCAATATGGGAGTGCTCGTCAACCTCTTTCTTAGTTCCTAAAAGCACTTTTGACACTTCTTTATCAAAAAGAATGACAACCCTTTATGTGTCAATACCATCAAAGGTGCTACTACTTTGGAAAATTCATGTACAAACCTCTGATAGTACCCAACCAAAACTGAGAAACTCCACACCTCAGTAACACTCTTGGGTGGATCCCATGAAAGTACCACCTCTATCTTCGTTACATCCACAAAAACTACAGCCTTTGAAAATGTGTATCACATAAAGTGCATCTCCTGAATCTATAATTGACACTTTAAGAGATTCCCATAAATCTGGTGCCCTCAGAGTGAGTCTAGGACCATCCTTAAGTGAATCCTGGGTTCCTCCATGGATTCCGAGTACACTAGGATGTCATCAATGAAGACTATGATGAATTAGTCTATGCAAGGCTGGATGATCCAATTCAGGAGTTCCATGACCACTGTTGAGGAATTCGTCATGAAAAAGAGAATCTTTATGTACTCATTTTGGACACCGACATCTAAAGGTTGTCTTTAGGATGTCCTCATCATGTTCTCTAAGCTGGTTATAGCCATATATGAGGTCTGTCTACATGAACCACATCAATCCCTTAAACTAATCGGAGAGGCCATCAAACCTCTCTAGTGGATACATATTTCTCATAGTCACTTAGTTCAGGCACCGAACTTCCACACATAATCTGATGCTCCTTTCGGCCTTCATGGAAAACTAAACTGCGCCCCCCATGTTGAAACACTAGGTCCCACAAATCCCTTCCTCTATATGTCCTCAAGTTGAAACCTTATCTCATGATGCTCTGTAGGAGCCATCCGATATGAAGGTGTAGATATTTGTTTTTTCATAGGGTATATATCAATGTCAAAATCTATAACACCCCTAGATTTTATGAAAAATATTCTTTATAATTTCATTGATGTCTTTTGTTGTACGCTAAACCAAAAGGATCTTGCACTAAATGCATATTTGACTTGGCTTGCATTACACGCAATCACGACCTTCCGCGATAGCATGTGTTGTACGTAATACTGAGTTTCACTAAACAACGATATGTTATTAAAATATTATATAAACTAGCCATTATGATTAGTAATATCCACTTCTTGAAATTTTATTTTTCAAAATTGACTTCATTTTTTGGATTCGAAATATCAAAATTAGAATAGGGTTATTTTTTGGTAATTTTCTGAAAACTTTCAATTTTTGATGAATAGTGAAAACATTGGTTTAATATTTAAAAATCGTCTTTTTATATAAATAATTATTTCTTTTATTTTAATTTAATTTAGATCAAAATTGATAAATAATACCTATATATGTTAAATGTAGTTCATTGGAATCATTTTATAATAATTTTTGACATATAAAAATTTTATTGAACTTTTCACCGTCTTTTACCCACCTCTTAGGAGAGTTTAAAAGTTTACATAATACATAATTTTACTGCTTCTGTGAGTGGAATTTCAAAAATCCGAGAGATGTGGTTAATATAAAGGAGTAAAATGTTGTTTAATAAGATAAAAATAATTTTTGGTGAATAATAAATTGTTACTTTTATTTACCACGGTTAAAAGTAAATAGGGTAATTAAGGGTAAAAATGATATTATTATTTCCATAAAACATGTCCTAATTATATTGGATATGTGTAATTCGAAAAAAAACAACCTTAGAAATAACATATTACCCTTTAGGTACACTAGGATTAGATTAGGACATTTATTATTATTTTATTTAAAGAAGAATTAAAATAGTTAAAATCAAAGTTTAATAACTAGGGAATTTTTAATATAGGGTTATACATAAGATAAATTAGACTATAAATATTCATTAGAAAGATAAAAATATTTCCTATATAATGGTATTTTATTTATAATATTTAGAAATTAAATACATTTATTTATTTACGACAGAATGATGTTGAAGTAATTAACTTATTAATGAAATATTAACATAATTAATGTTATAAATACACAAATAAATGAAATTTTAGACTTTTTATGAATTAAAACAATTTTACAGGTTAATATGACATGTTAGTATTGATTTAAGTAACTTTTTTATAACTAATCATTCTGTTATGATTTTCTCAAAAATCATGTACCAAATAGTTTCAAAATTGACATAAAATAGTTTTTAAAAAAATATTATATTATTAGTTGTTATTTGATTCCTAAAAATATAAGGTTTGGCCAAATTAATTAGATAATAATAATAATATATATATATATATTAATAATTAACAACTTGGGGTTCTTTTGGATTGTTATAGTAATTTTATTAACCATATAGTGTAAGAAAACAAAAAGACACGGTAAAAGTTAAATTATTTAACATAGAGTTAAATCTAATTTATAAGGATAATATAGTAACCTAAACATGTCTAAAACCTATTGGTTGAAATTATTTCGCCCCATCCCCACCATAGCTTCCTAATAAATCAATTTGGATCTATTAAAAACCGAATATGACATTTTTTATAAATTAATATTTTATGTTTTCCTAAGGTGCCCCTCTCCTCCCTTATAAAAATGGCACCCCTTCCCTCTTCTCTTCAAACCCTTTAGAGCCTATAAGCTTGCAAAACCCATGAAAATTTCTCTTCACAACCTACCTAGTTAAATCATAAAGGTTCTGGTCTTCTCAAAAGACCAACTCTAGTTCCCTAAAAAGACGTTTAAATGAGGTGCGTCGAAGAAGAGGTAATATCTTCTAATGATTCTTTCAAGTTTCTTTCTTCTTCAACTTCTTCTTATTTAGTTTTTTCATTATAAATTAATAACATAATTATTAATTATAAACTAATATGTTATTATAAATAGGAAACAACCCCATTTCAACTTCTATTCATCCAACGAAAAATGAAATTACCGCGCATGCGTACGTATGGAATATCATCCCCACGCCGTGGTGTAATCTGTTTTTCCACCACCACCTTACTTGGATGGATATAATGGTGTAAATAATAACTATATATGATTATTATAACATCATACTGATTCTATGATAATATATCATCCACTCCAATTCCATTCAATAAATATGGTAACGATATCATCACTGGTGCGTACGTACGGATTACCATCTCCACGACGCGATGAGATTCATTTTCCATGTTAACAATTCAAGAATGATTATAAAGTATATATAATAAGTAATCATGAAATATATGACGTAATAATGCTACTGGATTTATGTATATATATATATATATATGTATTTCATCTACTTAATTCCATTCAAGTCAATAGGGAAAGGAAATCAGCATTCATGCGTACGTACGGCCAACCGTCTCCATGAATGGTGTATTTCATTTCATTCATCTATCTATTATATATATATATATATACTGAATATATATGATATCTAAATCATGATTTACATTCTGTAAGTAATTAAATCAGTATATAAGTAATAATAATATCAAGAACAACAGATCTAAACACGTACGACAAATCAAATGATTTTACCCGAAATGATTCTTTAACATTGAATTTTTAAAAGAACAGGTATTATAAAGTCATAATTGAACAATATATTATATCATAACAATGAATATGATTATGTAATAAGTCAATAACATTATTTAAATCATTATACATGAGGTCCAGATACATACGAATCATATCGGACATAAGGTAAGGGATAATTTTTCAAATCTCATTTTTATCCGAGATTGCTTATACGTAAGTATTTACTGGGGTTATATTTTTCATCCATGCCCATAATTTTTTTTTCATTAAGTGTTTAATATTCTTCCATGTATGTTTAATGTCATGTTTACCCCTATTTGACTTTTACTTTGTGTTATGGAAGGAATCTTTCTTTTGTTTACCATATGTGGAACTATTTGACTTTTCTGGCAAAAGTACAAGGAGAATGTTATTTTTAACTTATGCGGCATGAACAGATTTTTTCGGTTTCATAACGCCTAATTTTCATGAATCTTTCTCTACAAGATTTTATGACTATATTTAAAAAATAATTTTCTTTTAAAATTTCATGGAATTTTGTGAAAAGAAAAAGATTTTGAAGAAGAAATGATATTTTCCTCAAGAATTCATTTCAAGTGTTTTATCAAAACCATTTTCCATCTAAGATGACATTATTTCATATGTTTATGTTTCAAGTGTAATGTCTATATGATTTACATGGTTTCACTTTTCTTATGATGAAATATCCATTTGTTTTATATGGATTATATGATGATGGGATGATGTTTATGAAACCCATTTTATTCTTTGGTATATGATGAATGTTTTATGTTTATTTTGTGGCACAAGTAAGAATGATTTCATTATAAGATGGGTGGGACCTATATCTCCCTCCAATGCATTGGGTAAAGATTTATATCTCCTGAGATATACATGGCTAGAACAGTAAGTTTATCCAGTTCAGTGTTACAGGACTAAAACGAGGAGTGAACTCGATTCAGAAAGGGACTTTGTCCACTAAGATGGTCTTGGCAGTAATTCCTTGGCTACTATGGAAATCATATCATGTGCTTAATGGTTCGCCACAATTACATTTTTTTATTCCCATTCTATTTTAACATGATTGATGTTCCCTTATGATATATGACTTACATACTTCCATGATTCATGTCTTTTCTCAAGATTTTGATGTATATATTTTAGGTTCAAGTTTATTCATTCAAATGTTTATGGATTGTTTTATGTTCTCTATGTTTACCCTTAATGGGCATTTGAGCTCAACATTTTTTTATGTTTTCTTTTCCCCAGGATTTAAAGAATGGTTTTAGTTACGAAAATAAAAGGGGAAGATATTTATGGGAGATGTTGAAGATCTTTCACCAAGAGTAGAAGATTATATTCTGTGTTTCCAAAGACATTAAACTATTATGGTTCTATGGTGTCTGTTTTTGTTATGCATTAAGTATTACTCAAAAGTAATGTCATTTACATGTACATCAATCTTTGGGTCTCTAGATTTGGTATCATAGGTTCGGTTTAGTTATCCTTTGGAAACTAGGAAGCGAAAACTTTAGTGAGATTCCTATAGATATTTCTAAAGTATGTCTAGGGATGTCCCTATGGTTAAGTATAAGTATAGGTTATAGTCTAGAATTACAGTAACGGTCTTATCAATATACCTAATATTTTAGATATTGAAGGTACTCCCCCTTTATTATGTAGTTTTCCCTAGCATGATTTTTTCCTCTCACACTATTCTTTTTTGGTTTTAGACGATGGCTGGAACCCGAAAGAACCGTGTTGATCAATGTAATTGACAATGAAATGATTTTCCTCTTAAACAAACCAACGTTATGGGAGATGGAGTGAAGAATATTATTGCTATACTTACACAAGCTATGAATCATTCTGGATTTCCAAATGAGCAGAGAAGGGAACAATATTATATTGAGTCCTTCATGAGGCAACGCCCACCTTCTTTCAGTGGGACTTCTGATCCACTTGTTGCTAAACAATGGATCAGTACCACTGAAAAGATATTTTCCATACTTCACTGTTCATAACATGAAAAAGCCATTCTGGTTATTTACCGTTTAGAAGGTGAAGCAGATCAATGGTGGAATCTAATTAAGAATATGAGGCCCTGAGATAAAATTGAATCCATGGAATGGGATGAGTTCAAGAACTTATTTTTCAATAAGTACTTCCCTCGTATTCTTCGAAAAAAGATAGAAAAGGATTTCCTTGAGATTAAGAAAAAGGATAATGAATTTGTAAGTATATACGAAGCGAATTTTACAAGGCTTGAAAGTTATGCATCTGGCTTTATCATCCAACCTAAAATTAAAGTTGATTGATTCTTCAGTGGCTTAAAACCAAGTATTCGAAGGGAATTAGCTATAAAATATTTCATTAGCTATGAATAAATTGTGTGTTGTGCTATCAAGGTAGAAATGGAAGTTGGTGTTACATATCCATCTCATGGTTTTGACAAGAAACGAAATATGGAGTTCGGGGAGAAATCACAGAATAATGGTGAAAAGAAGATAAATGTTTCTTTATGATTAAAGTGTGGAAAAGAAGCATGGTGGAGATTGTCTTAAAGGGACTAGAAAATGTTTTAAGTGTGGAAAATAAGGTCATCGAGCAGCTGAGTGTCGAAGTAATGGAAAAAGGGTTGCTAATGATGTGAATAAAGAAAATACTGTAGAGAACGCACCACCAACACTTCAATGCTTCAAGTGCATGGAAATGGGGCATTATGCTAATCAATGCCCTAATACAAGAGTTAATGATGATCAATTTGAGCAACCTCTTAAGTAAAAGGACAAAGGGAAGTCGCAAGCGATCACTATTAGCAATTTTGAGTATGACAATGATGTGGTGGAATTATTATGTGTTTATGTAAAGGGATTCCAAAATAATGTTATGGATTCTCATTTATAGTGTTGTGGACCATTGGAATATCTATGTAATGGTTCATTGTGGTTTTTGATAATTATATGGTACCAGTAACCATGAAAAGTGATTCAAATATTTTGGAAATTGGATGATATGCGGATATAGAAGGGAAAAGGAGATAATGAAATTTTTTATAGTATTAAAGAGCTTATGACTAATATAAAGAAAAAGTGATATCATGGTTTGAGTATATAGAATTTTTCAGATTTTGGTATATGGAAAGAGTTACCTTGTGATAGCATTCATGTTTTCACTATGGTTCAAGAGAATACATGATTAAGGTATTCACATGTTTGTAATGTGACCAAAAAGATATATCGTATGATATATGGGGGATAAATGATGGTATTCACATGCTCGGTAGATGAAATTTCTAGTAATTTTTATCTTTATAATATGAGCTTGGACAGAAGTATTTTTTATAAGCCTAAATATTGGAATGAATTAAGTTAGACATAAGATAGTATTTTTTTTATATTTTACTGCAGGAATGTTATTATAATGTAGTTTTAGAAAACGGGACAACCTGTAAGATGAGAGACAACTCGTCGCGTCGGACAAGGTTGTGGGAATCGAACCCACAACTGAAGTGGCACAGGACTTTATCGCCTACCACTGGCCTATAGGAAGTCCCTGGTTAGTAGAAACTAGTTTTATTATTTTAAGCAGTATTATAGATGAAGTATAAGTCCATTTTTGGAATCATATACAATTACTCTCGCCATAGATGGACTTATGTATATTTGATAACATTTGCTAACCTTTTGTTTGAGACATATAGAATGGCCCATCATTCTATCGCATGATCTGCTAACACCTCACGAATGAAAAATTCGACTTCATTTCTTTAAGAGATGAAGTGGAAATTGTTCAAGACATGAACAACAGTGAGATTTTACCGAAATAAAGTAAGTATTTCTTCTAATTCAAATTCTTCAACTATAGGGAAATGGTCTTGAAAACCAAAAACTGCTGTCCAAGTTCCCTTATATCTGATTAATCAGATGGTACCTTATATCTTCATAACATTATGGATTTGTGATTGTTGTGTTTTTCATAGCCATGTTCTGTACCACTCACCATCAGAACATGATGGTTATTTTCTCTTTCATATCCATATTTTCACTTATGTTCTCCAATGTGGAAACCCAGTGACTAGTTAATTTGGGTAACCATTACGTTACTTACTTTAGTTTTTAAATATAAGTTGTGGTATTCCTTTTTACACAGCGGGTTTCTATTAAAGAAACTTTCGAGTAGTAAACCATTTATAACCCCGACGAATTTCGAGGGAGAAATTCATTTTAAGGGGGGTAGAATGTAACACGCCGAGATTTTATGAAAAATATTATTTTTAATTACATTGATGTATTGTGTTGTATGCTTTACCAAAAGGATCTTTCACTACACGCATCCTTGACTTGTCTTGCATTACACGCAATCACGACCTTCCACGATAGCATGTGTTGTACGCAATACCGAGTTTCACTAAACAATGACATGTTATTAAAATATTATGTAAACTAGCCATTATGAATAGTAATACCCACTTTTTGAAATTTTATTTTTCAAAATGGTCTTTGTTTTTGGATTTGGAATATCAAAATTATCCTAGGGTGAATTTTTGGTATTTTTCTAAAAACATTCAATTTTTTGATGAATAGTGAAAACACAGGGTTACTATTTATAAACCGACTTTTTATATAAATAATTATTTTTTATTTAAATTTATTTTAGGTAAAAATTGATACATAATACCTTTATAAGTTCAATATAATTCATTGGAGTCATTTTTTATTAATTTTAGACATATAAAAATTTTATTAAACTTTTCACCGTCTTTTACCCACCTCCCAGGAGAATTTCAAAATTTACATAAAACTTAATTTTTCCACTTTTATGAGTGGAGATTCAAAAATACAAGAGACATGGTTAATATCAACGAGTAAAATGTGGTTCAATAAGATAAAAATAGTTTTTGGTGAATATTAACATTTTACTTTTATTTACCACGGTTAAAAGTAAATAGGGTAATTAAGGGTAAAAATGATATTATTTTTACCCTAAAACATGTCCTAATTATATTGGATAAGTGTAAATCGACCATAAACTACCTTAGGAATAAAATATTACCCTTTAGGTCCACATGGATTAGATTAGGACATTTATTATTATTTTATTTAAAGAAGAATTAAAATAGTTAAAATCAATGTTTAATAACTAAAACATTATTAATATAGGGTTATACATAAGATAAATTAGACTATAAATATTCATTAGAAAGATAAAACTATTTACTACATTATGATATTTTATTTATAATTTTTAAAAGTTATATAATTTAGTTTATTTATGACACAATGATGATGAAGTAATTAACTTATTAATGAAATATTAACACAATTAATGTTATCAATACCCAAATAAATGTAATTTTAGGATTTTTATGAATTATAATAATTTTATAGGTTAATATTACAGGTTATTTTTCATTTAGTTAAATATTTTTGAACTAATCCTACTATTATGATTTTCACAAAAATCAAGTACCAAATAGTGTTAAAATTGACATAAAATAGTTTTTAAAACAAATATTATATTATCAATTTTTATTTTATTCCTAAAAATCTATGGTTTGGACAAATGACTTAGATGGAGATATATATATATATTAATAATTAACCATTTGGGGTTCATTTGGCTTGTTATAGTAAGTTTATTAACCATATAGTGTATGAAAACAAAAAGACACTGTAAAAGTTAAATTATTTAACATAGACTTAAATCTAAATGATAAGGATAAAATAGTAACCTAAACATGTCTAAAACCTATTGGATGAAATTATTTAGACCCATACCCACCTTATATTCTAAATAAATCAATTTGGAGATATTAAAAACCGAATATGAATTTATTATAATATAATATTTAAAGTTTCCCTAAGGTGCCCCTCTCCTCCCATATAAAAAGGGCACCCATTCCCTATTTTCTTCACACCCTTTTGAGCCTTTAAACTCTGTCAAACCCTGCAAATTTCTATTCTAATAATCTCTAGTTATATCATATAGGTTCTGGTCTTCTCAAAAGTCCATCTCTAGTGCCCTAAAAAGAATCTTAAAGGAGGTGCATGGAAGAAGAGGTAATCTCTTGAAACGATTCTTTCATGTTTATTTCTTCTTCAACTTCTTCTTCTTTAGTTGTTTCATTATAAAGTAATAACATCAGTTTTACTTATATACTGATATGTTATTATAAATATGAACAACCCCATTTCACATTCTATCCATCTGATTGAAAATGAAATCACCACGCGTGCGTACGTACAGAATACCGTCTCCACGTCGTGGTGTAATCTGTTTTTCCACCACCACCTTACTTGGATTGGTATAATGGTGTAAAGAATAACTATATATGAATATAATAACATCATACTTATTCTATGATATTATATAATCCACTCTAATTCCATTCAATAAATATGGGAATGATATCATTACTCGTGCGTAAGTACGGATTACCGTCTCCATGACGCGATGAGATTCATTTTCCATGTTAACAATTAAAGAATGATTATAAAGTACATATAATAAGTAATCATGAAATATATGACATAATAATGCTACTGGATTTATGTATATATATATGTATTTCATCTACTTAATTCTATTCAAGTCAATAAGGCAAGGAAAACATCGTTCATGTGTATGTACGGCCTACCGCCTCTTTGAACGGTGTATTTCATTTCATTCATCTATCTATTATATATATATATATATATAATTAATATATATGATATATAAATCATGATTTAAATTCTGGAATTAATTAAATAATTATATAATTATTAATAATGTCAAGAACAACAAATCAAAACGCGTACGATAAATGAAACGATTTTACCCAAAACGCAGCTTTAACTTGCAATTTATAAAAAAACAGGTATTATAAAGTCATAATTGAACCATATATGATATCATAACAATTAATATGATTCTGTAATATGTAAATAACATTATTTAAATCATTATAAAGGAGTTCTGGATACATACGAAGCATATCGTACATAAGGTAAGGGATAATTTTGCAAATCTCATTTTAATCCGAGATTGCTTATACGTAACTATTTACAGGGGTTTTATTTTTCATCCATGCCCATAAAAGGTTTTTCATAAAGTGAATAATATTATTAAATGTATTTTTAATGTCATCTTTACACCTCTTTGACTTTTACTTTGTGTTATGGAGAGAATCTTTCTTTTGTTTACCATACGAAGAACTTTTTGACTTTTCCGACAAAAGTATGAGAAGAATGTTATTTTTAACTTATGCGGCGTGAAAGGATTTTAAGGTTTCATAATGCCTCATTTTCATAAAGCTTACTCTAAATTATTTTATAAATATTTTAAACAAAATAATTTTCTTTTAAATTTTCATGGAATTTTGTGAAAAGAAAATGATTTTGAAGAAGAAAGGATATTTTTCTCAATAATTCATTTCAAGTGTTTTATCAAAACCATTTTCCATATAAGAAGAAATTATTTCATATGTGTATGTTTCAAGGATAATGTATCATTGATTTATATGGTTTCACTTTTATTATGATGAAATATCCATTTGTTTTATATGGATTATGTGATTATGGGATGATGTTTATGAATCCTATTTTTTTCTCTGGGTTATGATGAATGTTTTAAGTTTATTTTGTGGCACAAGTAAGAATGATTTCATTATGAGATGGGTGGGACCTATATCACCCTCTGATGCATTGGGTAAATTTTTATATCTCATGAGATAGACATGGCTAGAACAGTAAGTTAATCAAGTTCAGAGTTATAGGACTGAAATGAGGAATGAACTCGATTCAGAAAGGGACTTTGTCCACTAAGATGGTCTTGTCATTAATGACTTGGATACTATAGAAATCATATCATGTGCTTAATGTTTTTCCACAATTAAATGTTTTATTCCCAAGATATTTTATCATGATTGATGTTCCCTTATGATATATGCCTTACGTACTTCCAAGATTCATGTCTTTCCTCAAGATTTTGATGTTTAGATTTTATGTTCAAGTTTATGCATTCAAATGTTTATGGATTGTTTTATTTTCTCTATGTTTACCCTTACTTGTCATTTGAGCTCACCTTTTTTTATGTTTTCCTTTCCCCAAGATTTAAAGGAAGGTTTTAGGTAAGAAAATAAAAGTGGATGTTCTTTATGGGATATGTTGAAGATCTTTCACCAAGATTAGATGATTATATTCCGAGTTTCCAAAGACACTAAACTATTACAGTCCTTTAGTGTCTATTTTTGTTTTGTATTAAGTATTCCGCAAAACTAATGTAATTTCCCTGTACATCAAGCTTTGTGTCTCTAAAAAATCCTCCTCTATTCGAGGAGGTAATCCTAGAAGATCTTCTAGAAAGACATCCTCGTACTCATCAACCACTACTGGAAACTGAGGACTAATCTCATCCCCTTCACTAAGGCTCATGCTAGCCAAATGGTGTGTGATCAACTTAAATGTAATACATTCGATTCAATCATGAGTTGATTTATTTTACATTTCTCTAAATAAAATAAAACCTGGTCTCATCTCCATAGACACACCACACTATATTCTTAAAATAGTCAATCTAGGCATGGACTATAGGAAACCTGTCCATACGAAGGACGATGTGGTAAGGCCTTGACACTAACACCAAGAGATACCAACTAAAAATCACACCCCCAAGAGAAAGGGAACACTATAAGCACCAGTGTATGATTGTTAAATATCCTCTCATAGGAGTCTCTAATAATAGTGATCGACTTAATGGTTCCATTATAATGTTCATGTCTCGAACAAGGGTCATGATTGGAAAGGAGTTAATGACACCTATTTCTATAAAAATGAAAACTAGGGTGGAAAGTACACAAATCATACCTCTAATAAAATCTAGAGAACCCAGGTCGTAAACCTCCATTAAATGAATGTGGCCTCATCCCAATCCACCAACTCTTTGTGCCCATGGTGGACCACCGAGGGTGGTGGTAGTAGTAACCCGAACCTCCAATCACCTCCTCCTACTAGTCCATCTCCTCTACCACGTCTACATCCTAGATGAATTCCCTATTTCTTATTTCTCATCTACCATGTATGTTACTCAACCATATTTTGATCATCTATATGGTTATTTTCTAAATCCTGAGCCATGTTTCCTCAACTATCACACGAGTAGCAGAACCTATCCTTTGGCTAACTCTCTCTTCCTTGGGAGCCTTGCACCATTGAACCTATGTCTAGGGGTCATCCCCTAAACTATCTTATAAGGTCGGATCCCTATGTCAGCTATTGACTACCTACCACCGAAGACTCAGCTACCTGATGCCTGGTGGTAGCCCACACTATCGGTGTCAACTTTACAGAAAGCTCTCTACTAGAAGAACTCAATTCAGTACCCCAACATATGTCTGAATTCTAAGGTATATCATGGATTACCTAATATCCTAGTGTATACCCTTCCTGAAGGTACATGTCTTGAAGAATGGGTATGAAACCATGTCTATGGAGTAGCAAAAAAGATCCATAAATCTGGCTGAGTAATTCTATATTGTCTAGCTTCCTTGCTGCAGATGTAGTTGCTCCTATATATGCACAGAGCATAACATTTCTTATAAGACTCCTCACAAAAGAGATGCTAAATGTCTTCCCAAGTGAGGGTAATCTCATCATGCATTTGGAACATTGAGCTCCATCATCTCTCTATTTAATTTTTTTTAATTATCTCGACTATGACTGCCATTTGGTGGAGATTCATCCTCAATATGAAGAAGAAATGCGTAACTACCTCCAAAAAATCCTCATCATCCTAGGGGTTTGGCTAACCCCTGAACCTAGGAGTTCATTTCCTCTAGAACTCCTGAAACTCACTTAGCCTATGTAAATCCTATACTGTAAATTCTAGTAGTAACTACATATTTCTAGGTGGTGGTATCGATGATACACCACTGAGATGTTCTATCTCTGGTACTGGCCCATATACCAATTCCTCATAGCTAGATGGATCACCCTAGAGATCACACATGATAATCTTAGCTGGTATTCTATGTGTAGGAATCCTAAAATAGGTCCTGAAATTACACAATCAATATAGTATACATGGTGAGCTGACACTGACTCATGAAGGAAATGAGAATAGACTCAATATATATGATTAATATACCATTTTTTCCCTACAACCAGTGTTTTCTTGTACCTAGATGGAAAGATGAATTCATAGACCTGGTGTATGGATGCATCATCAGTCGCACAATAAATGGATTCCCTTGCCTAAAATATGAACTTGAAATATTTATCATTATTTTCCAAAACCAAACTCACAGACTCTTGGTTTGTTAAGTAGAACTTAGATCTAATACCACTCTATCATGAACCATATCCTTGGGGTCGTGTCGTGACTACCCTAAGACCGACCCCAATAGGCCAGGTCTTGGCGACTAGTACCGAGTATACATACCCCAAAAAATGGGAGGAATTTTCCAATGTACCTATACACACACACCCAGCTTCTATCCCAAAAGTACTGAACTGAAATCATGAAGTAAAAAATAATGAATACCAATAATATACCAACAAGAAAGTTCAACAATACAAAAACTGAAAAGTAAATAGGTTAAGAATATAATCCCAAGTAAAAAAGGAAAAACACAATATCCTAAATATCATCTACATAAAACCCTACCTAAAGGGTAGGTACAGAAACCACTGTCTGAGGTCGCTGAAGAACAGCTCATCTATCGATCCTCTCTTTAAGTTCTACTTGTTCCTGGTCCACTAAAGACTCTATCAAAGTGTCGATCATCTTCACAAGAGACAACATGTCTGGGAATAGCCCGTTCTAGGGTGATTAAAAAATACTCAAAAGGGTCCCTGAAACCACAATGTTACACCACTAAGAAATAAAATAATTACACAAAAAAGGAAACAAATTAAGTACACCATAAATTAAAAACACAATGTATAATAAAAAGGATACACATGAATGACAGTCAATATGGTCATCTCACATATATAAGTTTCTAAAGGATGAATATAAGGATTTCCAATTTTAGTACATAGATCTCTCAATATCTATGAAACTAGAAGTTTTGGTGGCACACAGTGTGTTATTGTCACTTCGGGCATCAATGGTGGATGGATCGTTAATGGAACACAAAGCGTCGATGGTGTACGGAGTATCCGTAACGCACGAAGCAATGATGGAATCCATAGAGTTTGTGGATACTAGATTGACAATGGTATATGGGACATGGATGGCACACATAGCATCTATGGATCACATATAATTTATATACCACATAGAATTGATGGAACACATAGCATCAATGGGTCAAGATGTCCCCCCTAAGTCACATATTCATAGCCAACCATAGGATTCTTCTTATAGTGCACTTGTTCCAGGAGAACCAACTCTTCAAGTAGTTAGTTTGGAAACCAATACCCACAAAAAAAATGCTTAGAGTATTTTAAAAAGGACCAACTCATATTAAGGTTCCAAATTTCACAAACATCTTAACAAATGGACTCATGGTTTGAAAGATAGAACCAATTTAGTAAAAAGGGATTGGTATCATCTGGGTCCAACTAGGTTAGTATAGGTCGACCCAAATCAGCTCGGCCCAATGGGTTGTTAGAACATGACCTGTTGGGCCACACGGGCAAACCCATTGGGCTTCCAGAGTGGTCAGGTTCACCAAACCCGGATTCCCACATACAGACCAGATCCTTTAGCACACAACTCGACTATGCGCTCCCAATCAACGTGGCCACCATGTTCAACACAAATGGCTCTACATCCCGGTCCCCCTAGTCTTGTGGCCTTGCTTCCACAGGGTCCTCCTCTGATGCAGTCTACCCCAAATCTTTCTATCATGGTGCATGCCCAAAGCCTGAGGCATCTGCTACCACAGGCTCCTCCTTGGGTGCGGTCCCAGTGGAGAGTGATTTTGCTCCCCATCAAATCATGGCCTCCCACCAGGCTGCATGCTGCCCTCACCGTCATCAATGCTGCTGAAGACCATCTATTCTTCATCCTTCCATCATAAGCCACATCCTTTTTATTTTTCACTCATCTCACCTCCGAAATTCCATCATGGATCACAACCTTCGGTCTCGGATCATTACGCCATGGGTCATAGGTATAATGATCAATCATTCACATAAGTTTTCAAAGGGAGAAGAATGAGCAAAGAAAACAAATGATTTAGAGGGGAGGGATTAAGCACATGAACAAAAAATTAATGGATCTTGTCCTTGTTCATTCAGTCTTTTTTCATTCATGATATAGGGATCATGAATAAACCAACAAAAAAATAATCACCAAGATCTATTCCGTTTAATCTCAAAATAATTATCCACCCCAAAAAAATGGCCGAATCACATATCAATCTATTCGTGAGTTGGTCCTCTTTCTTCATTTGATTCTATGAAGGGGAAAAGAATCAAAAAGTTATCGACACCCTAAAACGATGATTGGATCAGTCATTGAATAAGAACAGAGGTCCATTCCATCATCGATCCTCGATCCACCAGCATTCGTTGTCGAGAGACAGCTTCCTTCTTCTTACCTCGTGGAAATTTAAGGGTTATGGAAATATCCTTAAATTACTCAGACATGGATTATTAAAACGGAAAATCGCCACTACATTAACATGTAAATCTCAATAAAATGTTTTTTATTAGATATTTTAATGACTTCTACATAAAAAATCTAACATTCACCCTCGAACCACGTCGGTTGAGGTGAGGCCCATCCTATGGAAAACACTCCCTTACGAACTCAATGGTGGAATCAGATTTCCAATCCTTATTACTATTTATGAGTTATTATGACTTCAAAATAAAAAAATATTTAATTAATTAATTTATAGTTATGCCCCTGGTGGCTTTTCCATCCGATAACCCACACAGACCATTGGTCGAGCCTTGGGTAATGCCGCTTCTTTGAGCTCAACGGTGCCCTTAGAATTCTATTATGGGCACTCATTTAATAGTTATCTCACTATTTCATAAAATTCATTGACACATGCTATTAAAAACATAAAATTTTCAAAACAATCATTCTAGGAACCCTTTTCCTCGAAATCGCAAACCGTCTCAGTACCTGGTCTTGAAATTTTCCAAAATAATTTTTAAAAAGAAAATAATGAAAACCATAGTCCTTAAAACAAAACTAAATCTCTTCTAATATGAAAAAAATTAGTAAAATATTAATACCATGGGTTGTATCTATAATACATGAAATTCTCCATCAATAGCTCCAACCATAACACTAGACACCCCGAATCACAAATGATTTCTCACTAACTACTCCATTCACCTCATCCATGTTTTAAAAAAAATAAAATTTGAAAACAACCCCTATTATAATTTTATTTAATTTTGAAATTTTCTTCAAAATATTTTTGAATAAAATAAATTTACTTTACCTTTTAAATATCAATCAACACACATTGTAAAATGGGTTAAAAATCCATAATAATTGTTCTATTTAAAGGAGTAGGTTCATATTTATTACATTACTAAAATGAAAATACACTATTAACTCATCATCAAAGATCAAGAAACATGGTGAACCTTGGCTTAGTCATGCTTCTAATACCTCATAGAATTATAAGAAAAAAAATCAAGTCTCTATAGCAAATTCCCTTCAATATACTCAAACATGGGGCTAAAATCCATAATATAAAATTATATGATTTTCTAAACCTCAACTTCCTGGATTCTTGAGACCCATAAATAAGATTATTCAACTTGAACTACCAAAAAATTTAGGTGTGACTCTCACTGATGTTCTCTATAATATATTACATTACCCATTATCTGCCTTAAATATCTTACAGTTTTTCAATAATTCAATTGAAAATACAAGATAGATTATTGAATATCTAGCCTTAAGGGGAACTAAAAAAATTAATCTATCATTTCATTCCAATATAGAGAAAATAGAAAATAACTGGTATGGTCTATAAATATATCTTGAATAATTCATGAAACTCTTCCCATGAAATTCCTTCTATGACTCCATGCTTGATCTCCCACCATCTTTGGGACACCATATGAAATAATTCAACCACAAATGAAACATAGAATATACCTAAAGTCCTCCCTATCTCAAAGGTAACTTTTATCTCTTCTAACTAGTTCTTAGCCTCATGGATTGATTCCCCGCCAAGGAACTTTGATACTTCAAGTCATTGGAACTTCAATAATGATCTGCCCAATGATTCCACTTCCCCTTCATATTCCTAACATCATGATGATGTTTTGAAGAAAATCATTCAAGAAAATATAATTAAATTATGATTAAAAAAATTACGTCAATAACAATAAAAAGAGAAACATATCATTGAAAAATAATTATAACCATATACTACTCTCCCAGCCACTTCAACTATACAACAATTCACACTCCCACATCACCACTCCCACATCATAAATCCACCATCCAACCACCATATGAAACTTTAACTTTATTACTAATCTATCTCAATCCACTATATTCCCTACACAATAAACATATCAACAACACAACCTGAAACATAAAATCAATATTTTCCAGTCAATAGTGTTCACTTTATACAATTTCTAACAAAATACAATTAATTTCACAGCGCAAATTTTATTATGGGGAAATCATATTATCTATGTTTTATATTGTATTTTTAAATTTTAAAAAATTGGTATTAGAAAAACATATCCACACTTTGAAAAAATCATCCTAAATTATCAGATCATTAACAACACTCTAATTTCATTAACTTATATTTCATAGAAGTAATTGTACCTTTTAATTTCATAATATTAATTTTTTTTTGAAATTTTAATTAAATAAAAAAACTACACATGCAGAGTTTTGGTGAACCATTCTCAACGCAGAATCATGATTATGAAAATTCATACTTTTGATTTTAAAATAATTTAAACAATATTTCTTTCATCATTAGGGGTGTTTCCTACAATAATTAATCAAAAAATTATTCCTAACATTCAATTCTAGATTATGTTTACCTTTACACATGCTTATCAATAGTTCAATAAAGTGCACATTTAATGTTTTTTATAATTCAAAATTGTGACTAATATACTTTCCAAAATACCATTAGATTATTTATGCTTGAAAAAGAAGGTAACTTGTTCATTAATGTAAAAGGGAAATAAATTTACCGGGTATAACTAATCGTGGTCATCATCATCACATAACTAATAAAATAAATGACAAAAATCCTATCATACAATAAATTCCTAACACATACATATATTCTATCATGAAGTTCACACATGGTAAAAATATTCCAATATAAATTCACAAACTCATGAAACATGGTTTTAAAATAATTCCATCATCTTAAAACATAGAATCCATTAAAGGAAACATTGATCTAAAAAGGTAATAAAAATTAGTGATTTCATACAAAAATAACTATTCATACCTTCTTTAATTATAATTATACACAATGGAGGAGTGCTTTAACTTCTTCAACATTTCAATGATTACAATAAAAGTCAAGTTGAGGGAAAAATGTATTAGGAATATTATAAATAATACATTTAAAAATAAAAGGGATTTATTTGAACTATGGATTCCAATTAATTACTATTTTTTTTTACTTTAAGATTATGTAATCATTTTAGTAAGATAACTATAAAATATACATTCTTATAACACAAAATTATATTCATAAAAACCTATATAAGATCAAAAATTAAAAATATAAAGGAGATAATGGAAATAATGTATATTCCTCCCTATGATATATTCCTAAAAATTGTTACACCTTCGCTTATAATGTTTCAATATGTTATCAATGTCCTTTCATTAGATTACAGGGGCCCAAAAAATCAGTTTCCTAGAAACCCGCCTTGGGCTTCTTCGCATATTACTCTCGAGTATCACAATTTCCCACCCAATCCCATACACACTTCACTTGGTCAACACCCTAAAACCCACCCTACATATAAACCAAAATCATTGATACCACTGTTTCATGACTAAACTACACTGGGAACCCCACTTCAGATCGTAGTGATGGAAAGAGTGACCCCTGAAGCCCCACTCGTACAACCCATAGTTTTGAGACTAGAAAAGAGGGTATAAAACTCACAAATAGGATTAATTACCCTCATAACCTAAAAATAATTAAATTAAATCACCAATGTACTCCAAATAATTTCCATTCAAGAAATAAATTCACACATCCCAGATTTCACCAAAATGTCAATGTATATAATCATTATAAACAAAACTTATGGATTGATATCTTAAGACTCTAAATCCCCAACTAAAATATGTGCTACTTTAAAAAATATCAAATATTCCTCAAAAAATACTACAATGAACTTTGAAATTTTTTAGGGGTGTGCAATTGGGAGAACTTTATATGATTATCCTTTTAAATAAACTATTATCCATGTAAAGTAATATGAATTAGTTGAAATGAGTTATACTGACCAAGAAAAACATATATCTAAAACATAATTATAATATTAATAATAAATATAATAAAAAATTCCTCATTCCACCTAGAATACCAATTTTTCTTCTATTTCCTAGAACATCAATAATTATATCCCCCGACCATTATTCTAAACCAATACTTATTATAACTAAATATTAGAGTCCCACAATAATAATAATTAATGTGAAATATCATTTACTTTGTGGGAATTATCAAAATAAAATAATGAACAATACCTAAAAAATTTAGTACCACACTCACATAACTTCAGAGTTGTTCCATCTCAAAATAGAAGATATATTGTAGGTAGACCTCTCCCAATCTAACTAAGAACATTCGAATGAAATGAAAACAACAAAAATAATCATCCATTACTTCACACCATATACCAACAATTTTACTATATATCCACATACAATAACTTCAAAACCATAATATGAAATCAACCACCATATATTGTACTACCACATACGAATATATCAAAACCATTTATTGAAAATTTTACATCAACATCAACAAAATGAACCACATTCCCAATTATTTCAATGTACATCCCTACATATATATCATCATATCCATATCATCATCATCATAGTTGGATATTATTAATGTGAACGAAAAACCACTTTCCAACTCCCCTCTATAAATGTCCCCCCATCTATCCATTATATCTTGTTTTCATATACCTATCATGAGACATTATAAACAATAAATAATAACTTTGAACCCTTATAGCCTAACAAATTCCACCTATCACCCTCTTTTATTATACCAAATTAAAAAAACTTTCAAAATATCCAAATAAAAAAATTGATACCACACCCCAAAACCAACATTTCCATAGAAAATAATCCCCAATATTATAGAAAAAATCCATTAGAAAAATGAATTCACACAATAAATAACATCACATTTTCCACATCATTCTCAATCCCACCATTCACAATTTCCTATCCTCATTATGATCATTGTTAAATATATTTACCAACATTTAATTTAAAACATTCATTAAAACACATCTCATTCAAATATATTCATTCATCATTAAACATATTTATTCCATCAATGTTCATTTCACATAAACCTTTTCTTTCCTCCACTTAATTTTATCCTTCACAAGACATCAATCATTATATAAATAAAATATTCATTTATTTTCTTGTTTAAATTTTTATTTCATTAATTTTAAATTTAACTCCAAACATCAAATGAGAAAAATTAATGCAAGATGCATACCACAATCATTCTCATATCCTCAAAAATTAAAAATCATGGATATCCCATAAAAACACTTGGAGACAGAAGCAAAAAAGAGAATATCCCATAAGCTCACTCCCAAAATCAAATAGAAATTGATAAAATTTAAAGAACACTACCTATCACAAACATTCCATTATCAATGAATCCCACAAACAACTTTTCCCCATGAAATTAAAGAAAGATTATAGAATCTTTACATTAAATCAATACAACTCTACACAGAACCATATGTCCATTAAAACAAGAAAACATCACCAACCAGGAAAAATGATAAACCTATAAATTCCAATAAATTTATATTAACATATATTTAATTATCATGAATATTAATACCAACCAAGAAATAAACTGTTATCCCAAATTCCATATTACCATATTTAACTCATATTGTTAGTTATCAATTCTATGGAAAAATTCACAAACATCAATTCATTGAAGCATCCCCTTGTCAACCACAACTAACCAACACAACCAATATCAACCCTTTCATAACGAGGATAAATAGTAGAAAACTCAACCTCAATAAATAATGGGTAGAAAATATGGTATTTCCTAAGATTCTAAGTTTCATTAATCCCATTTTTGTTACCATATTTGTCAAATTATCTGATTTCTATGGTGATAATATAATTTAATAATAATGGTAAAGAAGAAAATTAAAATATAGAATAATTTGCAAGAAAAATTAAATCATAATAAATAAAAATAAAATCCATAAATCACTTGTGACTCTCTTTCCCCTTACAAATTCATCATGATCTCTTTATATTCTTTATTTAATTTAATATCCCTTAATAGAGTTTTCCCACAAATTTCCCCTTTATCTCAAACCTAGAATATTCAAGATGCCATAACCAGAAAATATTGTAATAGAATATGGGAATATATTTAGAAGGAGCCATAACAAGTTATCCGAACATATATTTCCTAATATAGATTAAGAGTTTAGAAAACCTCTACATTAATGAACCTGAAGTCAATCCCTAAAAACTAAAAACAAGATTCCTCAATAATATAAACAATCATCCCCAATCAAATAATTTAACCGCTAAAAATCATGAACAAGAACAAAAACTAAAATATAATATATAAAAGAGTAAATCTGAAAGAAATAATATGGAAGATGAATTGATAACATCATATGATCTCACATAGCCTGGGACGAGGATCATCCTCAAGAATCTAGAATATAGAATCATGCCTTTTTATTACATTGGTTTTTATTTACAATGTACTAAACTAAAGATCGTTTAATATTTAGTTTCTTGGAAATAATGTATATAAAAAACATAAAATATACTTATAATACACATTAAATGATTCATATTAGGTTCATCAAACATACATTTACTACATCTCATAACCTAGGGACATACATTAAAGTAAAGGGTGATCTTTAGGCATATTAAGGGAAAGAATGGGAAATAGTTTGCATGTGATCCTGAAAAATATGCATAAAAACATAATAAAATACATAAGGGAGTGACAAAGATTCATATCATTATAATTATAACATGAATCATAACATGGAAAACTGGTAAGAACATTTTTTGACATTCTAAGCATATCTCCATGTTTCATTGATGAGGTGTCATAAAAAATATCTAGGTTATTCACTAAGGAATATTAAAACATTTCATATCTAGAGATTAAATTATTTACAAAATTAACTGGAGTGATATCTTGGAACACCCTTCATATGTCTTAATTAATGTGATCCACATAGATAATAATAAAATACTTCGGATATATCTATATAGAGTATAAAAGAAACTGGTTTTATATCAATTTTTTTATTTTTTAATATGTTATTAATGAAAATATATTTATTTAATTATTAACCCATTAAAAAGGAAGGGTCACATAGAAAATAAGATAATATTTTCAAAAAAAAAGGCAAATTTTGAGAAGAAAATCTGGCAGCACAATGGGTGAGAATCATGGTTTTGGAAAAAATTAAGAAGATATAGGACAAGTTTATCAAATTAATAATAGACTATACATATAGTAATGGGATATAATAAAATATATAGAATAACTGAGATTGTAAATTTAAAAAAAATACAACAACTTGCAATAAAAATAAAAGTTGTTATTCCCCTTACATTGTAGAGTGTTCCTAGAACATGAGGATTAAGAGTTTGGGGGACTGAGGATACCCTGTGAGGAATAATTTGTAGGCAAAACTATCATATATTCGTGTAGGATTAATTTTAAGTGAATGGTTATGGAAAAATGGGTGAGTATTTGGAGAAAAAGTAGATTATTTATTTATTAATTTCCTTAGAGAGATTGGTTGTGGTAAATTCAAAGCCATGGGTTTTCACATGGTATTGGACACTTGGGACATATATTATGTTATTTTAATCCATAATATCAGATCAAAATTTAATATGACATATTAAATCACTATTATGTCATAAAACATAACAAAAAACTCATACAGTATTTTTACGATTCATGAAAAAATAAAGCATTTTTTAAAATTATCATAAATTCACCTTAACCGAATTTCTATTAGCTAATTTCAAAAATGATGTTTATTTTATAATAATAATTTTCAAAATATGATAATATTAACTTTTAAATATAAAAATAAAAAGTTATTAAAAATAATATCTGATAGAAAATGCATAGTGAAAATGCATTTTGAAATTTCTTAAACTTGAAAAAATAATATTATTTTATTATATAAATATAATAAGAGTGTTTAAATCATACTATTACATTAAAAAAATTATTTAAATACCTTAGTTTATTATAATAAATATATCTTTTCTGAAATGTATAATTTATATCTAAAAAATAAATTTATCAGAATTCCATATCAATTTTATTAACAAAACTAATCTTAAAAAGAAGTTGACGAAATAAAAATGTTATTTATACAAAGGGATTAATCTGTAAGTAACTTGGTTACTGACACAAAACCCCTTATTAAACTTGCATATTCTATAATAGTAATGTGTTCAATGGTGGTAGACTCATGTGGCTGATCAACTAATATCAACTGGGCGGTAATTTCCACTAACATTTAGTTCTCTCATTGGCAATTTCATTCAAGATTAACATGTTGAAGATCATCTTGGGCTTGGTCAAGAAAAAATACTAGCGATATGACCTCCTTCCCAATCTCCAAAAAATGGGATTCATACCACATGACTCTAATGGTTGAGGTCATAGTTTATCCATTCAATATTAATTAACCATTATCATTGCTATTAATAACACAAATTATGATGTTAAATTTTTTTAAGAGTATTGTTTTCTATGGTCATACTGAACAATGGTTATATAAGTGTAAAAATGAAATGTCCTCATTCCAATTTATACTCACATCATTATTAAAGTGATATAGTTTTTTGAGTATGAAAATAACACACATTTTAATGTAACAATTAAAATTAAAAAATATTGGGTCATTGCATTCCTCCCTGATAACGAAATTTCATCCCCAAAAATTTATCTCATCCCCTCAGTTGAAAAAATGTGAGGGTATTCCCGCCACATTTTTACCTTTAGTCCCCATGTGCCTTTTTCACATTTACAGTTTCTCCACAACTCCTTTACAAGGTTGGTAGTATTGTTTCATGGAACCTTGTCATTATGGTCAAAGATCTCTAACAGATGATCCTCATAAGTGAGGTCATTTTCCATTTATACAACCTCCAGATTAAGTACATGTGAAGATTCAGGTATGTTCTTCCAAAAGAGTGATATGTGCAAAAAATCATGAACTTGAGCCAGATTTGGAGAAAGTTAAATCTAATAGGCCACTTCTTCAATGAGATAAATGATTTCATGGGGGACAATGTACCTTGGTGGAGCATCATGTTCCTCCCAAACCACATAACTCCCTTCCAAGGTGAAATCTAAAGGAATAAATTTTCACCAACTCAAATTCAAAGTCTATTTAATGGGTTTCAACATAGAACTTCAACCGACTCTGATCATCCATTATGATTTTTGGAATGTCATGAACCTTTTCTATCATTTATAGCATAAGATCTGGTAGAATAAGATTTATTTCACCATCTTCATCCCAATAAGTAGGATTTCTAAATTTCTTCCCATATAGAGCTATAGAGGCTTCCATTTGAATGCTCAAATAGAAGCTTTTGTTGTATGAGAACTCAACTAATAGGATATGTTGATCTCGTCCACCTTTAAATTCCATAGATAAGGTTCTCATCATTCCCTTAAGTGTATGAATAGTCCTTTCTGATTGACCATTAGTTTAAGAATTATATTCCATACCAACATTCAATTCATTATTCAGATCATGTTGAATACATCTCCATAATTTGTTTGTGAATCTTGGATCATGATGAGAAACAATATAAAGTGGAACTCCATGTATCCTCACCACTTCATTTACATAAATCATGGTGAGTCAGATAAGAGAGAAATATTCCTGAATTGATATAATATGGGAAGTCACGGTGAGTTGGTCCAATATAAACTATATCAAATTATTTCCATTTTATTTTTTTAGGAGAACAATGAAAAATTACATAGTGATATTATCCCACATTCATGTTGGTATGGGTAGTGGTTGAAATACCCCTTTAAAAAGTTGCCTCTTTGAATTTACTTTTTGACACATCGGGCACCATGTAGTGTAGTTAGAGATCTCCCTTTTCATGTTATCCCACTAATAAGGATCATCAAGGCCCCTATACATTTTATTTCTCCTTGGATGTATAGAGAAAGTAGATCTATGAGCTTTATCCATCAGCTCCATCTTTATTTTTAGAATAGACGAAACACATAGCTTTGTATGAAATTTTTGTTCACCTTATTGATCAATATTTAACATGAGAAACATCCCATTATTTATAACCTCTATCTTCATTAGAAAAAAAAAGAACTACTTTTTTATATTTTCTAATCTTCTCTAGTAATGATGGTTGATAAATAATATGGGATGGGGTTGATGATGTCCCATCCCTTATGATTCCCTTTTACAGTTTTAATGGGTCTTTGATCAAATTTTCTCCTTTAATCCTTATCATTTCCAACACAATATGGTATTTCCTACTTAATGCACCAACCACTTTTTTTCTCTTCCAGGGTGATAATTGATTGAAAAATCCTAGTTTTTTAAATGTACACACCATATCCTCTACCTCATGTTCAATTCTTTTTGCATGAAATGTACCCCAAACAATGAAGGTTTAGGTATATATCACATTTCTCCCAATATAGATAGTTCCTTAATATCTTTAGGGGAAAATAACCACAACTATCTTGAGGTCATGCGTATGATATTTCTTCTCAGGATGGTTCAACTTTCGAGATTCATAAGCTATCAATTTTTCATTTTTCATGAGGACATAACCAATCCCTTTTATAGATGAATCACTAAAAATAATGAATCTTTCTCACATAAGGTAGAGTTAATGTGGGTTCAATAACTAATCTCTTATTTATCTCTTAGAATCTTTCTCCACACTACTTTATCCATATTATCTTAACCCATTTCTGAGTTAACATGGTTAGTGGAATAGAATGTCATGAAATGTTTTTTGTAAAACCACCTATAATATCTAGTTAATCCAAGGAATCTATAATTTTTAGTTATTTTTTTAGGATGATGCCACTTCTCCACACACTTTTTATTGGTAGGATCAACTATTATTCATTTATTGGTTACCAAGTTCAACAATGAATCCATATTTTTGTAAGAAAAATAATCATTTTCTGAAATTTACAAATAACCTCTCATTCCTTAGGTTTTGTAATATAACCCTAAGATGATACTCATTCTCCTTTATACTTTTTAAATATATCATAATATTGCCTATAAAAACTACCCAAGGTTATAAAGGTAGTCCTTGAAAACTCTATTAATCAAATCCATAAATTTAGAAGGACAATTAGTCAAGAGAAATGGAATAACAGCAAACTCGTGATTACTATATCTTAATCAGAAGTCAGTCTTTAGAATATCGTCATTATTTTCCCTCAATTAATATTAACAAAATCAAAGATAAATCTTGGAAACGAATTGAGCCATACAAATCTGGTCAAATAAATCACTAATCATTTGAAGAGGGTATATATTCTTTACAGTGATCCTATTAAGTTTAATATATTTAATGTATATCCACATTGATCAATCCTTATTCTTCACAATGATAATAGGTGTTCCCCAAGGAGAAACACTTGTTGAGATAAAAACCTTCTCCAAAAGATATTGTATTTTCTTCTTTATTTCCACAAGCTATACATTTTCCACTTTATATAAGGTATTTCAAATAATCATGGAACCATGCAAGAGATAAATGGATAAATATACCTCTATTTCTGGGGGAGGTCTAGGTAACTCCGGAGGAAAAACAAAAATGTATTCCTGAATGATAGGAATTTTCTATAATCAAATAATTTCTTTTCCTTCTTCAAATTCACAGATGATTTTGTAAAAAAAGGATACAAGAGGTGCTTCTAGAAAAATCTCATGTTGAGATATCTCTCATTTGAAAACAAATATAGGGTTTCCCTTTAAGAATACTGAATATTTTCTATATTATATATTTTATCTTAGCATTATACTTGGAGATCCATTGCATCCCTAGTATAATGTTGAATTCTAGAATGGCAATGACTACTATATTTGTGATGTGATTATTCTCACCAAAGTAAATACTGTAGTTTCTATAGACTATTGATTCTTGGATAATCCCTATAGATGTCTTGAATGATAGTTCCACCTCTATAAGTTCAAAGATTGATGTCATATACTTTGAAAACTTGGTGGAAATAAGTTAATGTGTAAAACCATAAAAAATTAATTTCTAAATATGATAGAACAATGAGATTACCCACAACCACATCATTTCTAGTATCAACGTCAACTATCATGATAGAGAAAACATGAAAATTCTCCCTAGTATTATATTCAAGTTGATGAGGATTCCCCTCCAATGTCTTCGTATATGTAATGTGATTAGAAAAGTTCCCATATTTCAATACATAAATCATTGAACTTTATGATGGGCCTTCACCTTCTTCCCTTTATCATTGGTGTTGAGAAGTTGAGGTTTTACCTGAATACAATACTTCCAAGAAATATGGCCATCTATTCCACACTTGTAACATTTCCTTCTCTAAATAAAGTAGTTTACTGAATGCTTCTTCCTACAATTTTTTCACGTGGGTATTTTTTTTACATTCCTCCACTTCCATGATAAAATATCCTCCCAAATGTTGGCATAGATAATATCATATTTTCATTTGATATTTGAGACAATTGTGTCTCTCCAAAATCTAGTACAAAATTCATATCACTCCTCACGATCTTCTCATTATTTTCATAGTCTTGGTCGGCTATATTCATCCATGGATGGGGTCTTACTCTATAGGAGAATATATGAAAATTACCATTGGTATCCATGAAAAATCTAAAGGTGTAATGTGAAAGTCGTCTGAAGTTAATCTCATGGCTTTTATAGATTTATTTTCCTTCTTATTTAGTTCTTGGAATTCCTTCTCTAATTTTATCTCATTTAATGAGGAAAATAATTTTTAAAAAAGGTTCCACTAAACTCATCCCACTACATAGATTAAATATCCATTCTTAGGATCATATTTCTAACGAGTTCTAACTACAAATAATCATCTCTCTTTAGGTGGTACACAGCTTGGATAATGTACTCTTGTTCTGAAAAAACATATTATAGAAAATATATTTTCTATAGAGATTTTCCATTGTTCAAGAATCGATGGGTAATTAGATCCATTGAAATAAGGTGGTCTTTTATGCATAAATGAATATACAGAAAGTTGTTCAATTAAAGGTGATTCACTTCTCTTGTCGCATTTCAAGTTATTGTTCATAACACATGTCAGTTGATTTATCATTATCATGAATTTTTCTATTCCGACTTCCATTCGAATTCAATCAACACAACATCCATTGCACTCACTATTTATACAGTTTCTCCAATTTCCCACAATTTGCTAAAAGAATAAAACCTTAGTGATAAATATGTACATTTTAATAATATTATAATTATAAAAGACTTTCATATCATAAAACATCATTCATAAATATTTTATTCTTTAAAAACAATTACATTTTCTATATATCCTTCATAGTTATTCATAAAAATATTATGATTAATCAAATATATCCCCAGGGAGTGATAAACCTGGTCCACAATATGTCACATTTTCAAGGACCATCTTATGCCGAGTCTGGTCCAATGAACCTTGTTAGAGTTGTTACCCCTAGGTACATATGTGCTCGAACTGTGTCCACTTGTTCATATACTGATATAAATTTATTTTCTCAAAAACCACTTATATAATATTTAACCAAAATTAAAATGTGTTTTACAATATTTAAACATATCCCTAGGATTCTACCTAATGTTTTCAAATCCTAATTTCCAAAAATAACTAAACAATCCTTTGGTACCAACTATAAAATCCCACATTTTATTATATGAGCTATCATTTACATGGTTCAAACAGAGGATCATTTAATGTTTAGTTTCTTGGAAATAAAGTACATAATAAATAAAAACATAAAATATTATTATAATACATTTTAAATGATTCACCATTGGTTTATCCTAATTACATTTACTATATATCTTAACAAGGGGAAATACATTAAAAGAAAGGGTGATCTTAAGACATAGTAAGGGAAACCATAGGAAAAAGTTTACATGTGATCATGAGAAATATCAACATGAACATTAAAAAATACATAATGTCCTGAGAAAATACATACAATAATAATAATAATAACATGAATCATATCTTTAAAATGTTGATTAAAATTGTTTTTAGGCATTCTTAAGCATATAACCAAGGTTTATTACAGAGGTGTCATAAAAATTACCAAGGTTATTCCCTAAGGTATCAAAAAACATGTTATCTATAGAGATTAAATTAATTACCCAATGCATTAGAGCACTATCAGAGAAAACCATTCTTATGTGGTGATTAATGCTTTCCACATAGATCATAATAAAAATTTCTGAAATAACCCATGTAGAATAAATGAAATTGGTGTGCTTTTATTGAAAAAGGGGAGGATTTGTTAGTTTATTTCCTTGGACACCAAGGTAGTGGTAAATTCAAAAATATGGGCTTGCCCATGGTATTGGCCCCTCTTAAACCTATTATGTTGTTTCAATCCACAATATTTGATGAATATTTTATATTATATATTACATCCTTATGATTTCATAAAACATATAAAAAACTCAAACTATATTTTTACTATTCATGAAAATATGAAGTATTTTATTAAATTATCATAAATTCACCCTAAACTAATTTTGATGTTCATATTTCAAAAATGATATTTATTTTAACATAATAATTATCTAAATATAAATAATTTAACTTTTAAATATAAAAATACTATATTAATTAAAAATAATAGCTTATAGAAAATGCATAGTGAAATTGCATAGTGAAATTTCTAATACTTGAAAAAACCAAAATTATTTTACCATTTATATTTAAATAGGATTGTTTTAGTCATAAAATTTCATTAAAAAAATTATCCATAATACCATAGAGTATTATAAAAATCCTATCTTTTCATAATATTAAAATTTCTGTTCTAAAAATCAATTTTTCAGAATTCTATCTAAATTTTATTAAGCAACACTATTCTTAAAATGATGTTGATGGGATAACAATTTAATTTATAAAAAGGAATTAAAATTTAAGTAGCTAGGGTATTAAAACATAAACAAATACTACACCCACATATGCCCTAAGAGTAAGGTGTGCGATGTTGGTAGACTCATGTGGAAGCTCAGCTAACATCGACCGATTGTAATTTTCGATTACTTGAACTTCGCTTGTAAGAGATTTCCTTCAATCTTAATATATTGAAGTTTTTCTTGGTTATGGTCAAAAGAGAATCCAAGTGACACTACCTCCTACCCAATTTCTCTCCAATGGTCTTCGTATGACATGATTCTACTGTTCGATGACCTAATTTCTCTTTTATGCATTAATTAACCATTATCGTTTTTATTTATAACACTAATTATAATGTTAAAATTATAATTAAGATTATTGTTTCCAATGGTCATGTATACCTATAGTCATATAGTTATTAAATCCCAATGGTCAAATTTCAATTTATACTCAAATCATTATTAAATAGATGTAGTTCTTTTGATTATAATATTATACACATATTTTGGAAACAGTTATCATTAAAAAAATTCAGGTCATTGCATTCCTCCCCACATAAGAAATTTATTTCTTGAAATTTTATCTTGTTCTCTTGGTTGAGAAAAGGTGAGGGTATTTCTTCCTAATTTTTTCCTCTAGTACCCATGTTTCTTCTTCATATTTATATTTATTCCACAAGACATTGATGCGGTGGGTAGATATGTGGTATAGAACCTTTTATCAATGGCCTGAAATATAAACCTAATACTCGTCGTATGATAAGTCATGTCCCAGTTGTACCACCGTAGGATTAAGTACAAGTGTATGGTTAGTTATGTATGTAATCCGGAGAGAGACATGGATTACATCATGAACTTGAAAAATATTTGTAGGAAGAATTGGCTGATTGGCCACTAATTCTATGAGATCAAAGATTTCATAGGGGACTAGGTACATGGGGATGAGATTCCCTTTCCTCCCAAACTGCATGACACTCTTTCAAGGTAAAATTCAATGAAATTAATTGTCACCAACATCAATCTCTAATTCCATTCAATGGTTGTCACCATTTCTCTTCTACCTACTCTGGGCATCTTTTATGTGTTGTTAGATGAAGTGACCTTTTTCTATCATTTCTTTCATAATATTAGGTCCCATAATCTTTCAATCACCAACATCATCCCAAAACACAGGAGTTATAGATCACTTTCCATAAAGAGTTTCACAGGGTTCCATTTGAATACCTAAAGGGGAGCTATTGTTGTATGAAAACTCTATTAAATGAAGTTGATGATCACATCCACCTTTAAATTACATCAATCATATTCTGATCATGTCCTCAACTGTTTTTATTTTCCTTTTAGATTATCCATCAGTTGGAGGGTGATAATCCATAACAATATTTAGTTTTTTAATCAGACCTTGTTCAAGACTTCTCCATAATTTTGATGTGAAACATGGATCTTGTCGAGAAATGATAAAAATGGGCACTCCATACAACATTAGAACTTTCTCTACGTATATCTTGGTGAGTTATTCAAGAGATATATTTTCCTGAGTTGAGATAAAATGGGAAGTCTTGGTGAGACGGTCCTCTATCAGTTACATCAAATTATTTCCTTTTGTTTTTTTAGATGCAAGTGAAAAAGTGTAGATTAATATTGTCCCACATCCATGCGGGTATACGTAGTTTATGTAATACACATTTATAAGTCTACAACTTTTCCTTGACTTAATGAACACCAGGAATCAGTTTGTGTAGTTGTAAATCCCACATTTCATTTTATCCCACTAATTGTGATCATCAATGTCCCTATACATTTTAGTGCTTACTTTATGTGTAGAGAATGTAGACCTATGAGCATTATCCATCATCACATTCTCTATTTTTAGAACTGATGGATCACATAGGCTTGTATGAAATTTTAGTTCAGATTATTGATTAATATTGAACTCATGAAACTTCCCATTATTTACACCCTTTATCTTCTTAGGTAACAAAGTCTCTCCTTTTTTAGCATTCATGATCTTCTCTACTTATTATTGTTGAGAAATCATATGGGATAGGGTTGATTATATACCTTCCCTTATGATTACCTTGTCCAATTTTACTAGGTGTTTGATCAACGGAACTCCTTTAATACTTATCTTTATTAGAGCAATTTGTTATTTTTAACTTAATGCGTCATCCACATTGTTTACTTGTCGAAGGTGATAATGAATTGAATAATCATCATCATTAAGAAGTTACAACCATCTACTCTATCTCATGATCAATTAATTTTTCATAATAATATATTTAAAACATTTATGGTATGTGTATATATCACATTTCTCCCCATATAGATAGTCCCATTGTATCTTTAGAGTAAAAAACATATTGCTCCAGGTCAATCGGAATATATTTCTACTCGTGATGGTTCAACTGAAAAGATGCATAAGAAACCACTTTTTCATTTTTCATGAGGAAATACCCAAGAAATTTTATATATGAATCTCTAAAAATAATTAATACCCCTATAATAGAGTGTAGAGTTAACACAATTGCAAAATTTAATCTCTTCTTCAGCTCTTGGAAACTTTCTTCATACTTCTTTATCTAGATGAATCGGACCCCTTTTTGAGTAAACTTGGTTAGTGTATTAGAAATTTAAGAATGTTTTTCCACAAATTTCTTATAATATCCTATTAATAAAATTAAACTATGAATAACATTTATTTTTTTATGATGATTCCACTTCCCTATAACCTTTTTCTTAGCAGGATCAACTAATATTCTTTAATTGGTTGCAATGTTCCCCACAAAACTAGATTTTTGTAACCAGAATTAAAATTTGATGAAATTTCCAAATAACCTATAAAACATCAGAGTTTTCAATATTACCCTTATATGATCCTCATTATCTGTGGGAATTTTGGAATATTTCATAATATCGTCAATAATAACTACCACAATGTTATCAAGATAGTCCTTAAAGACTCTATTCTAAAAATCTATAAAAATAACCAGAGAATTAGTCCAGCCAAAGGGAATGACAACAAAATCCTGATGCCCATATCTTAATTAAAAAAATTTCTTTAGAATACTATCATTATTTACCAATAACTGACAATAACTAGATTGAAGTTCAATCTTAGATAAGAATTGATCCCCACAAAGCTAGTCAAATAAATTATAAATAATTGAATGAGGGTAGTTATTATTCACTTTGATCCTATTGTATTCTCTATAATCAATGTATAACCATATTGATCCATCCTTATTCTTCATAAGGAGAATAGGTTCTCCCCAAGGTGAAACCATTGGTTAGATAAACCCCTTCTCCAATAGATGTGTTATTTTCTTCTTTAGTTCCTCCAACTCCAAATTTTCTATTATATATGGGGTATTTGAAATAACCATGCAACCAGAAATGAGATAAATGGATAAATCTAACTCTTTTTTTGGGGGAGTTCCAAGTAACATCTCAAGAAATTTAACAATTTATTTCTAAACAATGGGGATATTATGTATCAGTATACTTTAATTTACTTCTTCATCTACATCGATCATTTTCATAATAAAGTCTATGGGAGGAGCTTCTAGATAAATATTAGGTCAAGATATCTCCCCTTTGAAAACAACTATAGGTTTTTAATTCAATAATACTGAGATATCTTTTCTTATATATTTTATCATTGCATCATACTTTGAGATCCATTCCATCTCTAGTATAAGGTTGAATTCCATCATGGGAATGACTACTATATTTTTTATGTGATAATGCTCGGAAAAGTAAATATTGTTGTTTCTATAGATTTTTTTGTGCTTAGATAATCTCTCAATGAGTCTTGAATGATATTTATACATTTATAAGTTCAGGTTTTGATTATATATTTTTTGAAATATATAAGAAATAAGGTAATTAGTCAAATAAAAATCAAAATAATGTACCATCTAGCTGTGAGTGAACAACGAGAGTACCTACCACTACATCATTTGTAGCTTCAACTTCAACTATCACGATAAAAAAATAATGATCTTTCAACCATGTCCTATGCATAGGTTGATAGCGATTACCATACACTATATTTTGATTTGGATAGTGATTAGAAAGTTCCCAAGTTGTCCACACTGAAATCATTAAACTTCAGGTTGGGCGTGCACTATCTTCCCTTTTCCATTTGTGTTGAGAAGTTGATGTTTCACCTCACTAAAAATATTCTGAGAAATATGGTCTTATCATCCACACATGTAACATTTCCTTCTCTTGAGAATTTTGTTTTGAAAATTCTTCTTCCCACATTTATTTGACGTGGAAAATTTCACATTCCTTCTTCTATTACTTGATTAAATATCCTCCTACCATTTTTCTCAAAAGATATATTCTTTTCATTTGATCAATGGGGAAACTAAACCTCTCAAAATTCTAGTTCAACTTTCATAGAACTCATAAAATTCTCCTAATAGTTTTCATAGTCTCGGTTGGCTAGATTATTCCATAGATGAGGTCTTAGTCCACTGAAGAATCTTGGAAACTTCTCATTTGGATCCATGAAAATGTTTGAGGTATAATGGGAATGTCTTGTGAGGTTCATCTCAAAGAATCCCATATATTCATTTTCATTTTTTCCTTAGTACTATAAATTCCTTCTTCGTTTTTTTTTCTCCTAGAATGGGGAAAAAACTTGTTGAAAAAGGTTCCTTTGAACTCTTACCACTCTATAACATCAATCTCCCTTCTTATTATCTTGTTTTAACTATTTTCCACCACTGATCAACTTCTCCCCTTAAGCAGTATATAGCTAGTTTGACATTCTATTATTCCAAACTACATAGTAAAAAAAGATCATTTGTATATAGCATAACCACTGTTTAAAAAAAATGGATCGATATATCTAATAAAAGAAGGCGGACATTAACACATAAAGGTCTCTATAAAAAGTTGTTCCCTTCATGGGGAATCTAGTGTCTCATATTCATTCAATTTATTCTTAATAAATCATCTTAGTTGATTCACCATTCTCATGATGTTTTCCATTTCATCTGTTATCAGAAGGTCATCAGTTCATGATCTGCTGTGATCACCATTTACGTAGTTTTTCTTATTTCTTGCTATTTTCTAAAAGATGAAAACCTTAGTGAGAGATGTGTATATTTTAATAATATTTTATTTATAATGTAATTTCATGTCTTCAAACATCATTATTAAATATGTTATCATTTAACAAAAATTTCACTTTCTAAAAATCCTTCATTGTGGTTCATAAAAATATTTCTATTACCCCAAAAATCACTGGGGAGTGTCAAAATAGGTCCGCAATAAGTACAATTGTCATATACCATCTTATGTAGAGTATTCTCAAAAAAAACCTTATCAGAGTTGTTACCCCTAGGTGCATCTATTCTAGAACCATTTCCAATTGATCGTATCCATATAAGGATTTATTTTCTCAAAAACCACTTACTTAATTTTTCACAGAAATAACAATATGTTTTCCCATATTTAAACTTATCTTTGGGATTCTTCCTAAAATTTTCAATTCCTAATTACCCCAAATAACTAAACCTTCCTTTTGTTCTGTGTATGAAATACTGAATTTTTTTACATTTCATTTCATTTATATAGTACAAACAAAGTATCTTTTAATGTTCAGTTTCTTGGAAATAATGAACATAATACATGAAAGAATAAAACATTATTATAATCCATTTGGAAGGATTCATAATATTTTTATCCTATATAAATTTAATATATATCATAACCTAGGTATATACATCAAAGTAAATCCTGAGCTTAAGTCCCAATAAGGTAAATAATGGGAAATAATTAACATGTGATCATGAGAAATATCAATATGAACAAGAGGAAATAATTAATGTAATGAAAAAAGGAATATGATAATAATAATAACATTGTAACACCCCAAGTTTTCATAGTACATTATTTCTTCAAAGTAATTCAATAACTTGCACAACATGCAACACTGACTTCAAGCGCATAACAACTTACCAATCTAGTCGTTCAAAAGAGGTTATGAATAGTATTAACTGCAATTTAAATTTTATATACTCCTTATAATTTTAACATCCATATTATGTATTTCTTAGACATAATATATGAACAAATTCAATTTTTTAGATAAAGGAATTATTTTTCAGAAAATTCAATTTTACTGCCTTTTAAGGGAGAACCCTTTTTAATTCCAATATTTGAAACTTCAATGTATTAAATTTGACAAAATAAATGTCTTATTTAGAATCAGGAAATAAAAATTTAGTTTTGATAAATTTTTTGTATTTTTCTGATAACATTCATTTTTTGGTAAATAGTGAAAATTATTAAATTTTAATTAAAAGCAATTTTTTTAATTGAAATAATTTATAGTGTTAAATTATGAATTTTATTGGTTTTGAAGTATAGTTAGATTATATTTTTATCATTTAAAACTATTTAAGTCATTATAATTAATTTCACATTGAAATTGGACATAAACAATTGTCAATCTTTTAATAGATATTGTTTCTTAAAAACACGCTATTTATTTTGAGAACGGGAATTAATTTTAAAGTAATTAATGAAACTTATATTTTTTTAATTTAGTCAAATAGATATAATTTTTGAATTTTAAATATCAAATATATATTATGCTTAATTTTTGGTATTTTTTTGAGAAACGTCAATTTTTGATGAATAGTGAAAAACACTTAGTTGTTGGTTAAAATGACTTTTTATTTAAATAAATATTTATTTTATTTAAATTAATTTTCGGTCAAAATAGATACATAATACCTATATATGTTCAAAATAATTCAATGGAGTCATTTTATAATAATTTTATATATATAAAAAATTATTGAACTTTTTACCGTCTTTTACCCACCTCCTAGGTGTATTTGTAAATTTGAATAAAAAATAATTTTACCGCTTCTATGGGTTGAATTTAAAAAATCCTAGAGACAAAGTTAACCTCAATAAGTAAAATTAGGTTTAATAAGATTAAAATAATTTTTGGGGAATAATAACTTTAGATTTTTATTTACTGCGGTTAAAGGTAAATAGGGTAATTCAAGGTAAAAAGAATATTATAATAATTCAAAATTACCTTAACACATGTCCTGACATTATTTTAAGATTAATGGTCGACCATGTATGTCCTTGGGTCGATTTTGGGATCCCATGGAGCCACTTATGAATGATAATGACACTTTAGATTAATTAATTTAAAGTAAAGGAAATATTGACAAAAACATAAATGTTTTAGTAATTAATTTTTATATGCTGGTATATAAGTAATATTTTGGAATATAAATATTAATGGTAAATATAAAAATATTTCCTACATCATGGTAGTTTTTTTATAATATATAGACATCGAATAAATTAAATTATTTATTACACAATAATGATGCAGTATTTACCTCATTAATAAATGATTTAAATAAATTAGATTATAATTATTAAACTAATATCCAAAACATGTCCAACTCTTATTGGATGATTTTATTTTGACCATGAGTCATAGTATCTTCGACCCTAATTATTTTTGGACCTTTAGAAACTGAATATAATTATATAATAAAAAAATATTTTCACACTTTCCTAAAGAGCCTCTCCTCCCTGTTATTAAAGGAGACCACTTCTAACCTATTCCTCACGCCTCCAAATCCTTTAGGATCGTCCAAACTATGCCAAATTAATCTCCCTAGATCCCTATACTACTCCTATACGCCTTACTTTAGTCATAAGGCACTTCATGAATTCCTTTTGGTTCAAAACAAAGGAAGTTACCCAAATTAAAGGTAATCGTTTCTCTTAACTTCTTTTCTTTTATATTACTTCTCCAACACCTAATCTCTTTTTATTATTTTCTTTCATAATAACACCAGTATCCTCAATATACTAGTATGTTGTTATGAGAAAGATTCAAACTACACTTACACACACCTTCATCTAATGGGTGTGGAACATAATGTTTCTCTGGATGGGAAACTAAAGCCTCACGAAATGATGATTATTCAATTACCTCCTACCACCTCTCATGGTGTCCATTATGATGGGACTATATTTTTATAAAATATATATTATGTTTATGTCTTTTTCACGCTTATGTATTTTATATTTTATAGAGTACCTTAATTGTTTCCATTAGGGGTAAGCACGATAATTTCATTTGAGGAAGTGCGGACTACCGCCCCCTCAAAGTGATATGACTCGTTAATACCATATGTGGGACGTATAAAGGATGTAGGTAATGATATTATATATTATATTATACTAGAATTATAATATTCCTATGTATAACTATGTTTTAATTCCATTAAAATAAAAAATATAAATGAAAGTAGCGTTCATGCGTACGTATGGCCTACCACTCCATGAATTGTGCATTTCATTTCTTACCCCAAAATGATATGTACTGTTACAAATACATGTATATACAGGATATATATGATATATATGATATCTAAATCATGAATATCATTCTGCATATAATGAACTTTGGACCATGTGAACAAAATGTAACTATAAGGTGTTCATTTTTGACTCAAGTACCAAATATTGACAAAACGAACGTTATTAACTTAAATGATTACATAATGTCTATAAAATGGTAATAAGTGATATAAAAGGAATAATTAAATTGAAAAATATTTTTAAGCATGTATAAATTAACTTTAGTTTATTATTCAGGTTATTAAAGAATGAACGAGTTAAGTCAGACACGAGGTAAGGAGTTTCTTATCTCAGGTTTAATTCTGTGAGATTTCCATTGTTCACCAGTTATTTATTTCTTGTTGTTTATTTTGTACTGGAATTTGATATATATTATCTTTATTATCTTTATATTCATGATATTATGTGATTCATTTGGTGGTTAGTGACTATTTTTTATACGACTTGATTGATTAAAATAAGGTAAGGGTTAATTTCACAATATCTTTATTATCCAAGATTGTTCATGTGTAAGTATTTTCTATGACAGACATATCATAGATACCCATATTTATAAAAATGATTTCAAAATTAATCATTAAAGGTCTTATGGTAGGTTCTATTTAACTAGATCATAATTTTAAATGTTTTTAAAGATTTATCTTTCCAAACCCTTTTAATTAATGTACATGTTTTCCAAATGATTTTAGGGATTTATTTATATAGACATGAATGTTTTGAAATGATAAATATTTTAAAAATTTTCAAAGTGGTATGGGACACTTTGATTCAAAAATCCATTTTAAATGACTACCTTTATAAATAGTGATAATTTTAAATGATTTCATGAAAAAAGAGGTATTTCTCTCAAAATATTTTACTGATCATTTTCATCTATGTCAACATCCTTTAATGGATTTTAAACTTGATTGATGTTAATTTATTATAAATTCAATATTTAATATTTTATTGAATGAGTTTTGTTATTTTTGAATGTGGATGTGCTATTTTTATGCCATTCATGGTTTAAGGTTAAAGTATTGACATTTTGTATGCTAGTTTTAATACGAATGTTTATATTATATTTTAACCATTTCTTATGATGAATGTATTGGGCTAGAATGTTCCGGGTTGGGGACCGGTAAAAGTAATCCCTCAAGGTTGAGGTCTAGTTATAGCAGACCCTTCAGGTTGGAGTCTGGTTACAGAGGCTCTCCGGGATGGAGTCCGGTTACAGAGGCTCTACGGGATGGAGTCTGGTTACAGAGGCTCTCCGGGTTGGAGTCCAGTTACAGAGGCTCTCTGGGATGGAGTCCGGTTACAGAGGCTCTCTGGGATTGGGTCTGGTTACAGTTATCCCATAGGTCCTGGCATGAGGTCTTGACACAAAAATTAAATTCTGGTATTATACATTCCCTCATTATGAAAATAATCTTAATGGTTCATGTGGTCATTTGACTAGTATAATACCCATGATTATGTTTTATTATGGCATTATTTATTCAGCTCATATTCCTTATATAAAATTATTCATGTTTATTATTGGTAAAGGTATGTTGTTTCAATTATTCACTATGCTTAATATTTATGTTATCTTACTTTGTATTTCTTACCCTTACTGAGCATTTGAGCTCACCCCTTTTTATGTTTTATTTTTCCTAGGATTCCAAGAAGTGTATTGTGATTGATATGTTAGGTTAAGCTAAGGTAATAATGACATTAATAAAGGATTATTTATGTTTTTTTATGTTATAAAGTGTAATGTAACATTCATGTATGTAATCTATTTTTCAAGACTACTAAATAGATCGGTCCTTCGGGACATGATTCCTTGTAATTGTGACAATATATTAATATAATGCACTGAATCTAGGTAACTAGGGTCGGGGAATTACAAACATGATTCCTAAATTGTAAATATATATAAAAAATTTAATTTATTCATTATTAATCATATCACCAATGTTTATCACTAAGGTGTCTTAAAAATTAATAAGGTTATTCACCACGGTATGAAAAAACATTTCATCTCTAGAGGTTAAATTATTTACCCAATGTATCAGATAAATATCATGGAAACCCTTAATATGTAATAATTAATGTGAGATATATAAATCATAATAAAAATAATAGATATAACGTGTAGAGAATAAAAGAAATGGGTTTCATTTCGAAATCACGACCTTTCAAAAAAGTTCTTCAAGACATTATTTTAATGTCATTATTATCCCGTGAAAAATGGAAGGTGGGTTTCATATATGAAAATCCCAGAATAAAATAGATAATTTTAAAATCAATTTGGACAACCCAATAAAATAAAGAGTTTCGGGTTTTTATAAAGGAAATAAGAGAACTTCTTAAGAAAAAGAGGCAAATTATGAGAAGAAAATTCGACAGAAAAAAGGTGAGAAATTTTATTTTAAAATTGATTAAAAATAGTGGGGACAACGATATCTCATTATAAAAAGACCCCATATACACTAAATAGATTTAATAAAATGGATAATTAACATATTTTAGAAATTTGAAAGACATTCCAGATAAAAAGGGATCTTGAATGGAAAAGAGAAGTTGAGATATCCATTATAATGAAGAGTGTTCTTAAAACATGAGGATTAGGACATTAGGGGATTGTGGAAACCTTGGGAGGTAAAATATTAGAGTTTCATGAATGATTAATTTGAAGTGGAACTTATTGGATAAATAGGTGGTTATTTTTAGAAAAAAATGTGGATTTGTTTATTTATTTCACTGGACTCCTATATAGTGGTAAATTCAAATCCATGGGCTTTCCCATAGTATTTTTTCATGATATTAACCACTTTGTACACCTACTATGTTATATTAATACACAATATTTGACAAGAATTTATATTAGATATTATATCATTATTATATTTTTAAACATACAAAAACCCCAAAGTGTATTTTTACAATACATGAAAAAATAAATTATTTTAGAAAGTTCTCATAAATTCACCCTGACATAATTTTGATATGCTTATTTCCATAAGGATGTTTATTTTATCATAATAATTATATAAATGTAATATTTTTATTTTTTAAATATAAAAATAATTAGTTATTAAAAATAATAGTAGGTAGAAAATGCATACTGAAATTGTAAAGTGAAATTTATGACACTTGAAAAAATAAAATTATTTTACCATTTATATTTAAATAATATTTATTTAATCGTATTATTTAATTAAAATAATAATTATTTACAATACCTTAGTTTATTATAAAATTTATATCTTTTTTAAAAATTGAAATTTTTTTCCTAAATATTAATTTATCAAAATTCTATCTCAATTTTATTAAGAAAATTGATTCATAAAATGAAGATGTTGGAATAAAAATTTTATTCATAAAGAGGAATTACATTTTAAGTAACAAGTGTATTAACACGGAACCACTTATTATGCCTGCATACACCCTAAGAGTAAGATGTACGATGTTGGTATACTTGTGTAGCGGCTCAACTAATATTGACTGAGTGGTAATTTTTATTAACATGAAATTATCAAGTAGGAAATTTCATTCAAGATTAACATGTTGAAGCTTGGATTGGGCTTAGTTTAGGGAGAATCCCAGTGATGATACCTATTTCCTAAGCTCCAACAAATGAGATTCATATAACACGACTCTACTGGTTGAGTCCATCATTTCTCATTTATGCAATAATTAACCATTATCATTTCTATTTATAACACTGATTATAACATTAAAATTATTATTAAGTGTATTATTTCCAATAGTCATAATGAATAATGGTCATATAATGGTATAAACATGATGGTCTCATTTCAATTTATAATCACATCATTATCAAAGAGATATAGTTTTTTATTATAATATAACACACATTATCAAGAAATAATTATAATACAAAAAGTTTAGTTCATTATATAGAATCTCTAAGAAGATAAATAAATATAACACAAGGTTAGATAACTTGAATTAAATCTAAAATGACACCAAATTTTATAATAAAACTATAAAATATAACAATAATACTATATTTTTAAGAACCTATAAACAATAGTAAAGAGTCAAATAATTCTGTATAAATAATGTAGTTATCCCTTTATCTTTCTGTGAAATATCAATATAGTTTTTTTTAATAAAAATTAATTAAAGAGTCTCACCCTGTAATTTTAGAATCATGGTGAAGTTGACCAAATGATTTGAAAACAATAAGATAAATGTCATAGTATTTTTAAGTCAGTAAATTACAACCACACTTCGACACTTCTCATGCCACAATAGAAGATTGGAACAAAAAATTACTCTTAAATACAAATTTTCCTATCTGAGGTACTATTTAACATCCCTTTTTATAGTGACATGACTCTTAAATATCAAGGTTACAAATTTTATAGTAAATTAAATAACTATTTTGTATCCAAGAATATAGTAGTGAAACCCTTACATATTTTATATAATGACTTAGTAACCTTTATATATGGCTCAAAATGATATTTAATTTTTACTCTAAAAGGATTAGTTTCATTTATGTATGGGTCACTATAATATGTAACAGTTACTCAACTATATATAATGATATGTAAGTGTCACTCACTTTGTAACATGGGGTGAATCATAGTAGTTACATATCATGTAGGTGGTCATATGAAAGAGTTATATTTATGAAAAGGGTTGATACATTAAAGTTAAATCTATGAAAAGGGATGATATGTAAGTGTTACTTCTGTGACAATGGGTGGAACATAAGGGTTAATTTTATGAAAAGGGATGATAAATGAATAAAATTTCTTGAAATGTCAAATTGATTAGTGTTTTCATGAGAATATTTATAAAATAGGATAGACCCAAGTTCATGTATCAAGCATTTTTTATTGATTTAAACTGTGAAGTTCCATTAATATTTGTAAAAAAACTAAATATGAGGAAATTTTAAAACTGTTAGTAATAAAACAATTGAAGGAAATAAATTATGGATTTTATTAAACGAATTTGGTTTTAAGGGAAATATAATAAGTTTATTATACATGTTCACTATAATAAATTCCATTTATGTCCTTATAAGTTCATTTTAGTTTGGAGTAACTCTTGGTTAAGGAAAATTGGAATCAATATTACACTTATATCCATTATATCAGTGCAAAACAAACCAAAATGTGACATTACAATCATTTAGATATGGTACAACCCTTATTAAATGTATAATATCTTCCAAAAAGTAAAAATCCCAAATACTTGTGAAAAAAATATTCTTGTGTTGTTAAAACTAATCATCACAAGTCGCACAGTCAAAATATCACATTGCTCGACTAAATAAAAATAAAATTTCATCCAATAGAACCAAAAAAACATTAAATATTAATTGATGTAATATAAAATAGAATAAAATATTTTAAAACCAAATATAATACAAAATAGTAGCTAATATCTATTTGAAAACTCCCATGAAATGTGTGTATCACTGTTGAATTGAATTTCCCATCAATTTTCACACTATTGAGAGGACGAGGAAGCACTTATGGATCTAAACTTTAGTCCTTTCTCAACCAATGATGATAGGGAGATCAGAAATGCCTTGTATGATGATAAGACACCTTTATAACACAAAAATACTAATTTTTTTCTCCCTTCGATGTATTCAAATATGTGGTTCCACATGTACTCATTGATAGTAAATTTGGAATGTTGTTTTCGAACGATATTTCTAAAATAGCTCATGGAACCTATATTTAGGGAAGGTTAAAGTCTTATCTAGATTTTGAAAAAACTATAATGTTGTTTCTATAAATATTTATTATTTTTAAACCACATTTGGTGCCAGTCGGATGTCTAAAACAAAATTTAATTACAAATTACATGTGCAATATAATTACTAGAACTTGAGGATGGACTATGAATCATGGTAAAGAACAATACTCCTTTGAACATGATTACTATATGTGTTTTAATGGTAGGGGTGATCTTAAATATACCAAAAACACTCATATTAATATGAAAAAACACTGTTTTTATAAAATTTATCAATAATACAGGTTTCTACCTAATAATATACATATTATGCATACTATGGAATGATAACATTAAAACGTTATAGTTTCTTCTTTTTAAGAATATCATTTATAAGATAATATGTGGATGGTTATATTTATGATGATGGATAGATCCTATTGATATGGTCCACTAGCATATTCTCCACTACTTTTTATCTTTATCTTATAAATTAAATACCTAAAATAAGATAATCTAAAAAATTATTAGTAGTTCAGTGTCTGATATCTTAAGGATATACCCGTGGGTAGCATGGTTTGAATAAAAAATAACTTTGGAACTAAAAATATATAACGAAAATTTATCCAATGTAGAAACAAAAAAATAAATTCAATTTCATTTATGGTGTAGTTTTTCTTGGTAGGATCTATTATCCCTGAGTTATTTTCAATTACATGTAGAGCTCAATTTTCATGATTTGATAAGACTACCCAAATAAGATATTTAGATTAATAACCCATGATGTTAAATTTCAAATCCCCCCAATTTCATAAGATTACTAGGGATGATTTAAGACTCTATTTTAATTTATTGAAAGAAACCTCATATTTTTTATAAAAAAACCGTTCTCATTTTAGAGTATTCATTAAAGGGGAAGATAAATCTTTTTGAATTGATGAATTAAATAATGATAAAATTCCACATGAATTGTGAAATATGACACATACTATACATTTTTTGGTAGTGATAGGGAATGAATTATATACCCCTTAGATTTAACTACTTAGATAGTGTCATAAATATAATACATCCAAGTGATATATCTTGTCAAAGCAAGAAATATAATTTTAGGTAATTTAATAAAATATTATTTTGAATAAAATGATGATGGATAATAGATAAACTACTGAAAGACCAAACACATGTTGAACAATAGACAATGAAACCATCCATGAATACTGTAAAGACTCCGGAATTTCATGGTAATTTTTTTGTTAATTTCTTTGGAATTTTACGAGCATGTAGTTTCTGATGGCGCCTGATTTCGAGGCCCAGTGTGCCCAGAATCATTTTTCTGAAGTTTAACTCGGGTACGTTCAGTGGGCGAATGATCGGGTTTTCCTAACTTTTAAACCAGTGCTCAGAATCGAAATCTGAGGGAACTGATGAAACCGCAACGTCAATAATTGCTTAGGAGCACCTTTTTCGAAGGTGTGTTTGCTCGGAATGAGTTGTTAAAAATTGTGGTTTAAAAAAAGGGTGAATAAATTTTGTGTTACAATTTTATTTCTAGCGTAGTTGGTTTTAACCTATGTATGGGAGTTGGGGAGAAAGCCACTAGTTAGTAACTACCTAAGTGAGGTTAAATGTGAGGTGGGTCCCACACGAACCCCACCCTTTCGCATTCCCCATAACTCCTTAAACCCCCCTCTGAAGTTGTATAACTCATCTTAATTGATAAACCCCCTCTTATGTTATGTAACTCTCTCACATTAATTCATGCCAACTAAATATCTAATTAATTAGACAACATATGTTTAATTAATTAAGGTATTGCCTTTCAAAAATTTGAAATGCATGCCATGACTTAATAAAATAAGAAGAGTCTTATTTTATTTGTTTTTGTCGTTTGTTGTGTTGTGAATTGAGAGAGAGAAATAGTTCTTCTTCTCTTGTGGAACTTCATCTTCTCTGGCGAAGAATGTTCTCGATGAAGAACGACCATCAACTCTTCTTTTCCTCCACGTCAAGGGAGGAGACACCAACCATGGTGATCATCGCTAATGACAATGTTCCTTCCTTCTTCATCCCCACAACAAGTAAGGAGACATCGTTTCCTCCTCGGACGCACCCCGACGTCCACGGAATCGATTTCTAATCTCCGCAAAGCTATTCTTCGCGATGCCTGATGTGCAATGTCAAATATCCAAGTAGGGGTTTAATCTTCGTTCATGTTTTATTTAATGAAATTAGTTGATAATTGTTGTCCACTTGCTATCATTATAACGGGAGGAGGTTGGCATGCACAAACACGGCTGACCCTCCTCCCCCTTGTTGTCATACTCGTTTGCTCGAACGAAGGTGACGTGGTGCCATCACACCATGAAGAAACAAGAAGGAACACGGCGAAGAAGCACGGCACCGTCGTGCCGCACTGTTGAGGCCGAATGAAACTGTGGTCAGAGTCGGGACTGTAGAGGCGATTCGAAGACTCCTCAGTTTGTTTATTGACATGCGGATCGACGGGCGATGACGTAGTGGGCCGCAATGGCATTTGAATGACTTCGCAATGAAGATCGGGTCCCAGGAGGACCGCTGGCGAAGACAGCGAGCGAAACGGACCACCGGAGTGTGTCCGGTGTTCCGCAGAAAATGGGAATGACGCGCCACATCGGCGCGGCAGCGCACCGCCATAGCAGAACCGCTGCAGCTGAGCCACGATGGCATACCAAACCGGAACGGCATAGCCCTTCTGGAGGCAGGGCGGCGCGGCTTAATGCCGCGCCGATTTCTCAATCCGGGGGTTGTAACCCCCCCCCCCCCCCCCGCTCCACGCTGGCCATGCAGACCGGCCGCACCGGGCCGGGCCGCTCAGGCCGAGCCCGGACCCGGGTTGGGTCGGACCCCGTTCGGGCCGACCCATGGGGGTATCGGGTCGGGTCGGACCGGGCCCGAACCCGCTATTTTCGGACAGATCCGTTCAAATGCCCATAACATGGGCTATGGAACTTTGATCGACACACCATCAGTTGTGATGTGATCCTTGGATCAAGATGGTAATTTCAGTATATTACAATCAAGGTTTCTGAGAACATTGGGTATGACCGGGTTGGTTCGAACCCGAAACCAACCGGGACCTCGGAGCGGAAACACTTATAACATGAGCTTCGGACGTTCGAATGACGTTCCGTCGACTTTGTTGGATTCCTCTTGATGAGACATAACTTTTGGAATACTTTGCATGGGGTTTAGATGTAGTTTGATAGTGTCCGGGTTGGATTGAACCCGAAATCCAACTGATCCGCTAGAATGGAAAAGCTAATAACTTTCAGACCGGACGTCCATTTGACGAACCGTCAGCAGCGTTGGTGATCTCATTGAGAAACAATCCCTATGAGTATACCCTATGATAGTTCAGAGTATAGTTGAGATATGGCCCGGTTGGTTCGCATATGAGACCAACCGGGCCCCTGGGAAAAAAAGGCTAATAACTCACAGACCGGGCGTCCGATTGATGCGCCGTCTGTTGCATTGAGACCCCTATAACGAGGCGGTCCATTGAGATACTTCTTCGTGGGAATTTTTGAGACTTGGAGTATTGACATATAGCTCTTGGAGCGGACCCTCCCAGAGACGAGCGTACGGAGTACGTAGACCGTGTAGCTAGCTGAGACCTGATGACTGCTTGTCCAATTCGATTTGGAGTGACTTGCATTGCCCAGTGGGGAGCACTACTTTATGAGGTGGAAGACCCATGGCGAAGGAGCACTACTTTGTGAGGTGGCAGACCCGTGGTACTCGATAGGAGGAGTACCTTTGTAGGCTATGAGGGGGAGAACAACTGTGTGAGGTGGAAAACCCATGGCAGAGGAGCACTACTTTGGGAGGTGGAAGACCCACAATACTCGACAGGAGGAGTACCTTAGCAGTCTTAGGTTAGTGAGCAGTACCTCGGAGTCATGACAGCATCATTGTACTCGTCGGAGATGGAGCTCTTCAGCAGTTACGTTTCTATAATGAAAATCCTGGTTTGAGCTGAGTCTATGACCTTTGTGTTTACCTCATGATTGAGATGGGTCACTTGATAACTTTTCTATATATATGGGCATATACCTAGGTAGTTGTTATCCATGGATTTCATAACCTTTGTGTTTCCTCATGATTGAGATGGGTTATTTGATTACTTAGGTATAAGTATGAACTTATACCTAAGTAAGGGTTATTTGTTGAGATCCTTCATTGTGGTTATTCTTGTTTGATTTAGTGAGACCTTGAGGGTCGTGGGGTCCCTACTAAGTATCATATACTCACCCCTGCACGGGCTATTCCTGCACCTTGTTGTGTTGGTTGTAGACGATGGGAAGCGCTGACGGAGGCTGAGTGTTCGAGGACTGGACAATACCCAGTGGTAGACTTCACAACGAGACGATACTCAGAGGAGGTTGACAGGTGAGACTGTTGTGGAGGCTATCTGTACGTACCTTTCAAGTATGATCTGTGGTGGACGATCCAGGAGCTGCGCTATCTGTACCTACCCTTCAGGTAGGATCCTAGGTGGACGGCCTAGGAGCGGCTTATATTCTTCCAGTTGTTTGTATTTTCTATTGTACTTCCTTTCAGTTGTAGCTGTGCTTTTCAGTTGTGTTTGTATTCTATCCCTTTTTACTTTTCAGCACTTTCTTTTTTACTTAGTGTATTACATCCGCTTGTACTCTGTGGTGTTTTGTTTACATTTATAAAGGCATTGTCATCCCAGTTATCAGGATTTATGCCTTTGGTGCTAGTCACCAACCCCTGGCCTATGGAAGGCGGGCATGGGGTAGTCACTGCACAGGCCCCGAGGATGGGTCGTGACAAATTGGTATCGGAGGAGTCGGTTCTACCATAGAACGTATAACTCTGATATTTTCTTCTGTGAAGAAATAGTGTTAATGGTACCGAGTGTGGTTTTTTGTTCGGAGAGTCCAGTGTTGGTGCGGGCGGCCGACGTATCCATACACTAGGATCCTGACAACTGATTTCCGACATTGTGCATGAAAACACTGATTGCGTGTGTGTTTCTAAAAATTTTTAAAAGTTAGCTCAAACCAGCTTAGCTCACCAGGTATAAATCGTTTGACCGTGTCACTTTTGTTTCTTTCAAGATGAGTCCCCGCGGACGACCAGCTAGAGCCCTGAGAGTTGTACGTACTTACAGCCTGCCGAGCCACGTGACCTCAGTACATGGCCCTATCCTAGTTGACGCACCAGTGGAGGAACCAGCGATACTACCACCCATTGGGCCACTGATTCCACTCGCCCCAGCAGCAAAGGGTGCACGTCGCTTGAGCGCACAGCACGAGTTCCAGTGCCAAAGGCCACCCAGCTTCAGGGGAGAGACGGACCCGAAGGTGGCTGAGGATTGGATGAAAGCTGTGGTGAGAGTCTTCATTCTAGTGGGGACACGATCATGCTTCATGGTGATCCTTGATTCTAGCCTTCTTCAGTCAGCAAGAAGGAAGATGGTGGAGCCTGATGCTCTAGATGCATGACGTGATGACACTTCTGTAGGAAGAATTCAAGAGCCTATTCCGGGAAGAGTTTGTACCATCCACCCTTCGATCGGTGCATATATAGGAGCTACTGCATCTTCAGCAGGGTATCATGATGGTGGCACAGTACTCAGTGAGTTTCAAAGACCTCTCGCGCTACTCCACAAATATGGTATGGGACCCGTTCTTCAGGGCCCGAACCTTCAAGCATGGGCTCATGCGAGAGAATAGAGCTTCTGTTGTTTCTCACGGCATCCCGATGCAGACAGGGGTGTTGGAGCGAGCCCTCTTAGTGGAAAGTTTCCTTTCTAAGTAGTCTCCAGTAGCAGCACCCACCACTAGCCAGCATGCGGCAGAGTCTTCTGTATCGGGCAGTAGACAGATGACGTAGAGGTCCAAGAGGACCATACCTACAGGTGGTCGATGGAATGACTCAGGGTTGGTAGTGTGAGGCACCCAGGGGAGTGACAGAACCAGACCTAACATGTTGTGTTACATGTGCGGCGGACATGGTCACATGGATCGTGAGTATCCGACCCACCACTCGAATGATCAGCAGATAAATGAAGGACCTCCCAGGCAGAGGCAGAGGTTTGATTGAGGCAGATCACAAGGAGCAGAAGGCCAAGAGAGGGGAGATTTCTGTGCAGCTATAGGTGGACGAATTTTCGAGGTGTTTCCACCACCACCCCCAGGAGGTCCACCCCGACCGCAGAGAACAGGTGGACATGGGAGAGCTCAGCTTCAGGCAACAGAAGCATACGACTATGGAGCTCCGGAAGCAGGTGGATAGGAGCAGAACTAGTTGTTTCCTTTTTCTTCTTCGTACTTATTGTTCCATGTTGTTGTTACACTTGTGTCTTTGTACTATGAGTTTGAATAATAAAAGACACTTACCTTTTTGGCATTTTCTTCCTTCCTTTTTGTGTACTGAGAGGTCCTGGTTAAAACGGTTTACTTGACCCTCACATTTGAGATTCCTACTGAAGGAGTCCCAATTACCTCACGCTGATGCCAACAGTGTGACACAACCCTTAGAGGCGAGAGTGACGGTTGGATCTCTTTGTAGTAAGGTCGAGGCCTTACGACGTCGTCCATGGCATGAATGCATCATTCATGTCCAGATTGACTATATTAGGCAAAGAACGTGGTTCATCTAGGGGTTGAGACTAGATTTTTATTTATCGGCAAAGAAGAAATCTTAGCAGCTCTTGTGGGACAAGAGATGGTCCAGGCTATGATGGAGAAGGTGCAGATCATCCATGAGAGGATGAAAATTGCATAGTGCAGACAGAAGTCCTATATTGATAGGATACAGGACCACTGGAATTTGAGGATGGTGACCACGTTTTCTTACGGGTCTCACCTCGACGAGGTCTGTGGATATGTGGCTGAGGTGAAATGTAATCTCCATTTTTTAGCAGACCTTTTCAGGTCCTCAGTAAGGTAGGCGAGGTGGCTTACCGTTTGACACATCCACCTCAGTTGCACTAGGTGCACGTTGACTTCCATGTATCTCAACTGGGGAGATACGTGCTTGACCTGACGCATATAAACGACCATGGGGAGCTGGAAATTGGTGATGGGGTGACTTTTGTGGGGTTCCAGTAGAGGTTGAGGATCGATAGGATCGGTTCCTATGAGGACGGTCGATTCCTATTGTGTGCTTTCGTTGGAAGCATGAGAACCTCCAGGAGAGCACATGGGAGTGGAAGGCTTAGATGTGTGCTCAGTACCACTTTTTTATCCCTAGTTTGTGTTAAAGATTTACGGGGACGTAAATCCCTGAGGTGGGAGTAATTAAAAGACCCAGAAATTTTAAAGAAAATTTATTCTCAATTTCTTTGGAATTTTACGAGTACATTGTTTCTGACGGTGCCTGATTCCGAGGCCCAGTGTGCCCGAAATCATTTTTCCAAAGTTTAGCTCAGGTACGTTCAGTGGGCGAACGAGTGGGTTTTCTTATCTTTTTAACCAGTGCTCGGAATCGAAATCCGAGGGCACCGATGAAACCGTAGCGTTTGTAATTTATTAGGAGCACCATTTTCGAAGGTACATTTGCTCGGAAAGAGTTTTTAAAAATTGTGGTTTAAATAAAAAGGTGAATAAATTTTGTTTTGCAATTTTATTTATAGCCTCGTTGGTTTTAACCTATGTGTGAGAGTTGGGTAGAAAGCCACCAGTTACTAACTACCTAAGTGAGGTTAAATGTGATCTGGGCCCACATGAACCCCACCCTTTCACGTTCCCCATAACTCCTTAAACCCCACTCTTAGGTTGTATAACTCATCTTAATTGATAAACCCGCTCTTATGTTATGTATCTCTCTCACATTAATTCATGCCAATTAAACATCTAATTAATTAGACAACTTCTGTTTAATTAATTAAGGGATTTATTTTAAAAAAATTGAAATGCATGCCATGCCTTAATAAAACAAGAACAGTCTTATTTTATTTGTTTTTTTTTGTTTGTTGTGTTGTGAATTGAGAGAGAGAAATAGATCTTATTCTCTTGTCGAACTTCATCTTCTCCGGTGAATAAATTTCTCGACGAAGAACGACTATCAACTCTTCTTTTCCTCCTCATCAAAGGAGGAGACTCCAACCACGGTGTTCATGTCCCACTACAACATGCCTTCCTTCTTCATCTCTGTAACAAGAAAGTAGACGTCGTTTCCTCCTCGGACTCACCCAGACGTCCACAAAATCGACGTATGATCTCCGCAGATCCGTTCTCTACAACGCCCGATGTGCAACGTCAAATATCCAAGTAGGGGATTAATCTTAGTTCATGTTTTATTTAACGAACTTCGTTGAAAATTGTTGGCCGATTTAAATCATTATAACGGGAGAAGGTCAGCCTGCACAAACACGGTCGACCCTCCTCCCCCTTTCTGTCATAATCGTGGTGCTGGAACGAAGGTGACGCGGTGCCGTCGCACCACGGGAAACAAGAAGGAACACGGCGAAGAAGTGTGGTGCTGTCGTGGTGTATCGTTGAGGATGAACGAAACTGTGGTCGGAGTCAGGACAACAAAGGTGATTCGAAGACTCTACAATATGTTTATTGATGTGAGGATCGACGGGTGACGATGAAGTCAGCTATAATGGCGTATGAATTCCTTCGCAGTGAAGATCAGGTCTCGGGAGGACCGCTGGCATAGACGGTGAGCGAAACGGACCACTGGAGCGCGTCTGGTGGTCTGTGGAAAACAGCGGTGGCCAGAGCAGAACCGCCGCGGCTGAGCCGTGATGGCAGACCAAACCGAAATGGCTTAGCCGTTCTAGAGGCAGGGTGGTTCGGCTTAATGTCGTGCCGGTTTCTTTAGCCAGGGGGTTGTAACCCCCCCCCCTCTCTACACTGGCCAAGCGGACCGGTCGGGCTGCCCAGGCCACGCCGCACCGCACCAGCTGGGCCGGTCCGATCCCACCGGGCCGAGCCGCGTCCTAATGGGTCAGACCTGGACCCGGTGCGGGTCAACCTAGGGGGTATCGGACCGGGTCAGACCGGGCCTGAACCCCCTATTTTCGGACAAATCTGTTCAAATTCCCACAAATTGGGCTACGGACCTCCGATCGATGCACTGTCAGTTGTGATGCGATCCTTGGATCGATTATATTACACTCAAGGTTTCGGAGAACATTGGGTATGACAGGGTTGGTTTGAACCTGAAACCAACCGGGCCCTCGGAGCGGAAACACTTATAACATGAGCTCCGGACGTCCGATTGACGTGCTGTCAACTTTGATGGATTCCTCTTGATGAGACGGAACTTTTGGCATACTTTGACTGAGGTTTGGATGTAGTTGGATAGTGGCCATGTTGGATTGAACCTGAAATCCTACCGGGCCCCTGGAATGGAAAAGTTGAAAACATTCAGACCGGACGTCCGTTTGATGAACTGTCAACGGCGTTGGTGATCTCGTTGAGAAACAGTCCCTATGAGTAGACCCTATGAGAGTTCGGGGTACTGTTGAGATACGGCAGAGTTGGTTCGCATAGGAAACCAACTGGGCCCCAGGGACGAAAAGGCTAATAACTCACAGACTGGGCATCCGATTGACGCGCCGTCTATTGCGTTAAGACCCCTATGATGAGGTGGTCCTTTGAGATACTTCTTTGTGAATCATTGTGATACTTGGAGTATCGAACTGTAGCTCATGGAGCGGATCCTCCTAGAGATGAGAGTACGGAGTATGGAGACCTTGTAGCTGGTTGAGACCTGATGACTGCTTGTCCAATTCGATTCAGAGTGAATTGCATAGCCCAGTGGGCAGCACTACTTTGTGAGGTGACAGACCCACGGCGGAGGAGCACTACTCTGTGAGGTGGAAGACCTGCGGTACTCGACAGGAGGAGTACCTCTGTAGGCTATGAGGGGGAGCACTACTGTGTGAAGTGGCAGACTCATGGCGGAGGAGCACTACTTTGTGAGGTGGCAGACACGCGGTACTAGACAGGAGGAGTACCTCAGCAGTCTTAGGTTAGTGAGGAGTACCTCGGAGTCGTGACAGGATCACTGTACTATTCAGTGACGGATCTCTTCAGCAGTTACAGTTTCGATAATAAAAATCCTGGTTTGAGCTGAGTCTATGACCTTTGTGTTTACCTCATGATTTAGATGGGTCACTTGATAACTTAGGTATATGTATGGGCTTATACATAGGTAGTGGTTATCTTTTGATTTCATAACCTTTGTGTTTCCTCATGATTGAGATGGGTTACTTGATAACTTAGGTATAAGTATGATCTTATACCAAAGTAAGGGTTATCTGTTGAGATCCTTCTTTGTGGTTATCCTTGTTGGATTTAGTGAGACCATGAGGTTCTCAGGGTCCCTACTGAGTATCGTATACTCACCCATGCATGGGCTATGTTCGCACCTCGTTGTGTTGGCTACAGACGACGGGCAGCGCTGACGGAGGCCGAGTGTTCGAGGAATGGACGGTACCTGGTGGTGGACTTCATGACGAGACGATACTGGGAGGAGGTTTATGGGAGAGAGCGTTGTGGAGGCTATCTGTACCTACCCTTCAGGAAGGATCCGTGGTGGACGATCCAGGAGCTGCTCTATATGTACCTACCCTTCAGGTAGGATCTGAGGTGGACGACCCATGAGTTGCTTCTATTCTTCCAGTTGTTTGTCTTTTCTGTTATACTACCTTTCAGTTGTAGCTTTACTTTTCAGTTGGGTTTTTATTCTGGCGCTTTTTACTTTTCAACAATTTCTTTTGTACTTAGTTTATTACTTCTGCTTGTACTCTGTGGTGTTTTTTTACATTTATAAAGGTAATGCCTTCCCAGTTATGAGGATTTACGCCTTTCGTGCTAGTCGCCAGCCCCTGGCTTATGGAAGGTGGGCTTGGGGTAGTCACGACACGGGCCCTCAGGATGGGTCGTAACAAATTGGTATCAGAGGAGTTGGTTCTACCGTAGAACTTATAACTCTAATATATTATTTTGTGAAGCAATAGTGTTAAGGGTATCGAGTGTGCTTTTTAGTTAAGGGAGTCCAGTGTTGGTGCGGGTGGCCGATGTATCCATACACCAGGACCTTAATAACTGATTTCCAAGTTTGTGCATGAAATCACTGACTGCGTGTGTGTTTCCAAAAGTTTTTAAAAGTTAGCTCAATCTAGGTCAGCTCACCAGGTATAAATCATTTGACCATGTCACGTTTGTTTCTTTCAGGATGCCTCCCCACGGACGAACAACTAGAGCCCCGAGAGTTGTACGTACTGACAGCCCATCGAGCGACGTGGCCTCAGTACAGGGCCATATCCCAGTTGAGGCACCAGCGGAGGCACCAGCAGTACTACCACCCGTTGGGCCACTGATGCCACTAGCCCCCGCAGTAGAGGGTGCACATCGCTTGAGCACACTGAACGAGTTCCAGCGCCAGAGGCTACCCAGGTTCAGGGGAGAGACGGACCCGCAGGCGGTTGAGGATTGGCTAGAGGCTGAGGTGAGAGTCTTCAGGCTAGTGGGGATGCTAGAAGACTTCAAGGTGATTCCTGCTGCCAGCCTTCTTCAGGAAGCAGCAGGCAGATGGTGGAGCCTGATGGTCTAGATGCATGACGAGCTGACACTTCTATGGGCAGACTTCAAGAGCCTGTTCCGGGAAGAGTTTGTACCAGCCACCATTCAAGCGGTGCGTATATAGGAGCTACTGCATCTTCAGTAGGGTAGCATGACAGTGGCGCAGAACTCAGCGAGGTTCACAGACCTCTCGCGCTACTCCACAGATATGGTATGGGACTCGTTTTTTAGGGCCCGGACCTTCGAGCAGGGGCTCAGGCGATAGATTAGAGCTTTTGTTGTTTCTCACAGCATCCCGATGTAGACAGGGGTGTTGGAGTGAGACCTCTTAGTGGAGAGTTTCATTGCTGAGTAGTCTCCAGCAGTAGGACCCACCACTAGCTAGCATGCGGCATAGTCTTCTACATAGGGCAGTAGACAGATGATGTAGAGGTCCAAGAAGACCAGACCTACAGGTGGTCGACCGCATGAATCAGGGTCGGTAGTGTGAGTCACCCAGGGGAGTGACACAGCCAGACCTGCCATGCTATGTTACACGTGCAGCAGACAGGGTCACATGGCTCGTGACTTTCTGACCCACCACTCAGATGATCAGCAGATAAATGCAGGACCTCTTAGGTAGAGGCAGAGGTTCGATCGAGGCGGACCGAAAGGAACAGAAGGCCGAGGGAGGGGAGGTGGCTGTGCAGCTGGAGGTAGACGACGCTACGAGGTGTTTCCACCACCACCACCAGGATGTCCACCCCGACCGCAGGGATCAGGTGGACATGGGAGAGATCCGCTTCAGGTAGCAGAAGCATACGACTACGGAGCTCCGAAAGTAGGTGGAAAGGAGAAGAACTAGTGCTTTCCTTTTTGTTCTTCATACTTCTAGTTCCATGTTGTTGTTACATTTGTGTCTTTGTACTATGAGATGCAATAATAAAAGACACATACCTTTGTAAAATTAGATTCCTTTCTTTTTGTGTACTGAGAGGTCCCATTTAAAACTGTTGACTTGACCCTCACATTCGAGATTCCTACTAGAGGAGACCCAGTTACCTCAGACTGATGCTGACAGTGTGACTCGACCCTTAGTGGCGAGAGTGACAGTTGGATCTCTTGGTAGTAACGTTGAGGCCTTACGACGTCGTCCATGGCATGAATGCATCATTCATTTCCAGATTGACAGTATTAGGCAAAGAATGTAGTTTATCCAAGGGATGAGACTGGATTTATCTTATCGGCAAAGAAGAAATCTTAGCAGCTCTTGTGGGACAAGAGATGGTCCAGGATACGATGGAGAAGGTGCAGATCATCCATGAGAAGATGAAGACTGCATAGTGCAGACAGAAGTCCTATGTTGATAGGAGACCGAACCACTGGAATTTGAGGATGGCGGCCACGTTTTCTTACGGGTCCAACCTCGATGAGGTCTATGGAGATGTGGTCGAGGCAGAAAGTAATCTCTGAGGTTCAGCGGTCCTTTTCAGGTTCTCAGCAGGGTAGGCGAGGTGGCTTAATGTTTGACCCATCCACCTCAGTTACACCAGGTGCACGACGAATTCCATGTATCTCGGATGGGGAGATACGTGCTTGACCTGATGCATATCATAGATCATGGGGAGCTGGACATTGGCGATGGGGTTACTTTTGCGGGGTTCCAGCAGAGGTTGAGGATCAACTGGAGCGGGTCCTACGAGGACGGTCGATTCCTCTTGTGCGCTTTCTTTGGTAGCACGAGAACCTCCAGGAGAGCACATGGTAGCGGAAAGCTCAGATGCGTGCTCAATACCACATTTGAATTCCTAGTTTGTGCTAAAGATTTAAGGGGACGTAAATCCCTAAGGTGGCAGTAATGTAAAGACCCGGAAATTTAAAGTAATTTTTTTTCTTAATTTCTTTTGAACTTTGCGAGTACGCAGTTTATAACGGCGCCTGATTCCGAGCCCTGGTGTGCCCGAAATCATTTTTCTGAAGTTTAGCTCAGGTAAGTTCAGTGGACGAACGAGCAGGTTTTCCTAACTTTTGAACCGGTTCTCGGAATCAAAATCTGAGGGCACCGATGAAACCGTAGCAATGGTAATTTCTTAGGAGTACCTTTTTCGAATGTGCGTTTTCTCAAAAGGAGTTGTTAAAAATTGTTGTTTAAATAAAAAGGTGAATAAATTCTGTGTTACAATTTTATTTCTAGCCTAGTTTGTTTTAACCTATGTGTGTGAGTTGGAGAGAAAGCCACTAGTTACTAACAACCTATGTGAGGTTAAATGTGAGGTGGGGCCCACACGGATCCCACCCTTTCACATTCCCCATAACTCCTTAAAGCCCCCTCTTAAGTTGTATAACTCAGCTTAATTGATAAACCCCCTCCTATGTTATGTAACTCTCTCGCATTAATTCATGCCAACTAAAAATCTAATTAATTTGACAACTTATGTTTAATTAATTAAGGGATTTCTTTTAAAAAATTTGAAATGCATGACATGCCTTAATAAAATAAGATGATTCTTATTTTATTTGTTTTTGTTGTTTGTTGTGTTGTTAATTGAGAGAGAGAAATGGTTATTCTTCTCTTGTGGAACTTCATCTTCTCTGGCGAAGAACGTTCTTGACTAAGAATGACCATCAACTCTTCTTTTCCTCCACGTCAAGGAAGGAGATGCCAACTGTGGTGATCATCGCCAACTACAACATGCCTTCCTTCTTCATCTCCGCAACAAGTAAGGAGACGTCGTTTCCTCCTCGGCCACACCCCAACGTCCACGGAATCAACGTCCGATCTCCGCAACGCCATTCTCCGCGACACCCGACGTGCAACGTCAAATATCGATGTAGGGGTTTAATCTTCGTTCAAGTTTTATTTAACGAACTTCGTTGATAATTGTTGGATGCTTGATATCATTATAACGGAAGTAGGTCAGCCTATACAAACACGGCCGACCCTCCTCCCCATTGCTTTCATAATTTTTATGCTCGAACGAAGGTGATGCAGTGTTGTCGCACCATGTGGAAACAAGAAGGAACACGGTGAAAAAGCGCGGCACCGTCGCGCCACACCGTTGAGGCCGAACGAAATCGTGGTCGGAGTCAGGACCGCAGAGGCAATTTGAAGACTCCAAAATTTGTTTATTGATGTGCAGATCGACTGGTGATGACGAAGTGGGCCGCAATGGCTTTTGAATTCCTTCGTAGTGACGATCGGGTCCTGAAAGGACTGCTGGCGAAGACGGCGAGTGAAACGCACCACCGAAGCGCGTCCGGTGGTCCGCGAAAAATGGAGTTGGCGGCGTACCGCCGAAGCAGAACCGCTGCGGTGGTGGACCAAACTGGAACGGCTTAACTGTTCCAGAGGCAGGGCGGTGCTGCATAATGTCGTGCCAGTTTCTTTAGCCGGGGGGTTGTAACCCACCCCCCCCCCCACCCGCTCCACGCAGGCCATGCGGACTGGCCGCACCGGGCCGGGCCAGGCCAGGCCGCGCCGGTAGGGCCGGGCCATGCCCTAATGGGTCGGACCCGGACCCGGGTCGGGTCGACCCGGTTCCGGCCGACCCAGGGGTGTATCGGGCCGGGTTGGACCGGGCCCGAACCCCCTATTTTCGGACAGATCCGTTCAAACGCCTATAACATGGGCTACGCACCTCCGATCGATGCACCGTCAGTTGCGATACAATCCTTGGATCGAGAAGGACGTTTAGGTATATTACACTCATGTTTTCGGAGAACTTTGGGTAGGGCCAGGTTGGTTTGAACCCGAAACCAACAGGGCCCTCGGAGCGGAAACACTTATAACATGAGCTCCGGACGTCCGATTGACGTGCCGTCGACTTTTTTGGATTCCTCTTGATGAGAAAAAAACATTTGGAATACTTCGCCTGAGGTTTTGATGCAGTTGGATAGTGGCCGAGTTGGATTTAACCAGAAATCCTACCGGTCCCCTAGAACAGAAAAGCTGATAACTTTCAGACCAGACGTCCGTTTGACGAACCCTCAACGGCGTTGGTGATCTCGTTGAGAAACAGTCCCTATGAGTATACCCTATGAGAGTTCGTGGTACTGTTGAGATATGTCTGGGTTGGTTCGCACATGAAACCAACCGGGTCCCTAGGACGAAAAGGCTAATAACTCACATACCGGGCGTCCGATTGATGCGCTGTCTGTTACGTTGAGACCCCTATGAAGAGGCGGTCCTTTGAGATAATTCTTCATGTGAATTTTTGATACTTGGATTATCGACCAGTAGATCGTGGAGCGGACCCTCCGGAAGATGAGCGTACGGAGTACGGAGATCGTGTAGGTGGCTGAGACCTGATAACTGCTTGTCCGATTCGATTCGGAGTGACTTCCATAGCCCAGTGGGGAGAAATACTTTGTGAGTTGGCAGACCCCTAGTGGAGGAGCACTACATTGTGAGGTGGAAGACCCGCGGTACTCGACAGGAGGAGTACCTCTGTAGGCTATGAGGGGGAGCACTACTGTGTGAGGTGGCAGACCCATGGCGGAGGAGCACTACTTAGTGAGGTGGCAGACCCGCGGTACTAGACAGGAGAAGTAGCTCAACAGTCTTAGGTTAGTGAGCAGTATCTCGGAGTTGTGACAGGATCACTATACTCTTCAGAGATGGATCTCATCAGCAGTTACATTTTCGATAATAAAAATCCTGGTTTGATCTGAGTCTATGACCTTTGTGTTTACCTCATGATTGAGATGGGTCACTTGATAACTTAGGTATATGCATTGGAATATACCTAGGTAGTGGTTATCCATTGATTTCATAACCTTTGTGTTTCCTCATGATTGATAAGGGTTACTTGATAACTTAGGTATAAGTATGAGCTTATACCTAAGTAAGGGTTATCTGTTGAGATCCTTCTTTATGGTTATCTTTGTTCTATTTAGTGAGACCTTGAGGGTCTCGGGGTCCCTACTGAGTATCATATACTCACCCCTCCATGGGCTATGCCCGTACCTCATTGTGTTGGTTGCAGATGATGTGCAGCGCTGATGGAGGCTGAGTGTTTGAGGACTGGACGGTACCCGGTGATGGACTTCACAACGAGACGATACTCAGATTAGGTTGATGGGTGAGAGCGTTGTGGAGGCTATCTATACCTACCCTTCTAGTAGGATCTGTGGTGGACGATCCAGGAGATACGCTATCTGTACCTACCCTTCAGGTAGGATCTGAGGTGGACGACTCAAAAGATGATTCGATTCTTCCAGTTTTTTGTCTTTTTGGTTGTACTTCCTTTTAGTTGTAGCTGTACTTTTCAGTTGGGTTTGTATTCTATCCGTTTTTTACTTTTCAGAACATTATTATTTACTTAGTGTATTACTTTTGCTTGTACTCTGTGGTGTTTTGTTTACTTTTATAAATGTAATGCCTTCCCAGTTATTGGAATTTATCCCTTTGGTGCTAGTCTCCAGCCCCTGGCCTATGGAAGGCGGGCTTCGGGTAGTCATGGCACGGGCCCCGAGGACGGGTCATGACAAATACTTCCATGAAATTTAATAGATAATCTGAAAAAATATTGATCATGCATAACTACAAAGTTCTTGCATCATTGAACATACCAAATGAAATCATTATATATAAAAATGTGGAAAACATGTAATTAAAGTTTTTCATTTCTTGATCCTTAGTGAAAATCTAAATTTGAATATTTATAGAATTACCTTTTAGGAAATAGGTGTGGGAATTCCCCATCAATATCACTAAAATGTTGTCAAAAATGACAATAAGAAATATTCCTTCCAAATTTATTTGTTTTGTTAGAGATAGTTTATAATAAAAAACTATCTATTTTTAACACGACTTAGTACTAATGCATTATTTTGTTTTTTTATTACTGTTAGAATAGCTTTCATAGAAACTAAAAGTATTGGACCAACCCATTTTCCACTAGATAATAGGATAAAGGATTTCATATACCAATAATCTAGATATATATTTTTTAAAAATATCAAGTATGTTTGGGTTCTATTTATGTTTAATTTTCATTATTTTTTATCCTCATTGTTAAATAATATATGATTCATAAGAATTTGTTGGAGAATAACAAGAATATTAGAATGTTATCATCCTAATTCTTTTTTGCAGTATCTAAAAAGATCTAGAAATCCCAATTCCTACTTCAGAAGGAGTGAACATGAAATGATGATATGAAACTAGTTTATATTAAAAATACATGAGTATATTAATTTTTGTGGAAAAAATTTAAGTTCTAATTTTAATGGTTTATTTGAATGATTGGTGGGAATAAAGAAAGAGAGATGTCTGTGATATCATCTTAATACTAAATATTTACACCCCAAATGGAAATTATGATTTTAAATGATGAAGATAATTAATTATATACATTTTTTATCTAACTAAGAACTTAATAGGTTATTACTTTTAAGTAATTTAATTTGTCTAATAACTTTATCCATTTATAACACTAAACATAAATTAAATTTCAATACATTTAGATACAATATAAAATATTTAAATATAAATGTTGAAACCCAAGATAATGTATTAGTAATAATGAATCAAAGTAACCTATTTATAAATTATATATATATATATTGAAAATAATGGCCAATTAGGATATGAATTAAATTCCATTAGTTTACCTAAATTGACTAATAAGATTATTTATTGTTTAGAAAATCATTTTTCAAAAAGAAATTCCATAATACACATTTATATTTAAAGAAATATATGATTACTGATAAATTATATTTGACATTAATATTTGGTCAATAAAAATTTATTTAGTAAATTATATGAAATAATAATAATAAGTGTTAATATTTGGAAACATCATTTTCTAATAAAAAAGATTTCCTTATATTTAATAGTTTTATTCAAAAAAAGAATATGAAAATTTTAGAATATAAAATTATTTAAAATAGACATTATTTTTGAATCCGTCGTATAAAAGTTTACATAGTATTGGTTTTATATCTTTACAGAAAGGGTTGGTTTTTAGTAAAAGAATATTTTTTTAAAAAAAAATTTAATTTTTGTGGATTTATCATTATATAAGGATGATCTATAAGTTTAAAAAACAATTTAGGTTATCAAATATTAACATATGGAACAAAGTTATTCATTTGAAAATAATATTTTAGCTTATAAATCCTATTTCTAACATATTTACAACTAATTAAAATTTTACATTTATAATAAATATGTTTTCTATTTTTTATTTGAATTTATAAATTTTAAGGGGGTTTTTTGTAATTTTTTGAAAGCCTCAAAGGCTTTAATTTTTTTATGATAAATTTATTCATATATCTAAAATTAATATCTATTGTATTTTTACCTTATATGTACATATAATGATTGAAAACATTCTTTTTCAAATATTTTTTTATGTGATTATGTTTGTTTATTTTTAAATTAAATTTTCACACATATATAAATTTCATTAAATAATTTTTTTTCGAATATTAAATCATTATAATCATTTTTGGTAAATGTTTCAGACATAATATTTTTCAATTAAACTAATTACTAAGGATATAAAATAATTACCAAAGTTAAAAGGAATTAGGGTAGAAGTTAAATGTCAAATAAAAAATCCCTAAAACACTCAATGTTGTCTCCAAAATAATATTTTGAGGTGTTTTTTAATCGAAAATCACTCTAACCATGAATTTGTTTTTATTTTGTGGCCATTTAACCTTTAATAGTAACCATATATTATTGAAAAAGTAAGGGTTACTCAGAAGTCCACCACTCTTCACACTTATAAAATAGTAACATATCCACCACATCAAGACTCAACTCTCCTTTGAATTTAGGATTTCAAATATAGCAACATTCTCCTACTAAAATCATCTCCCTGTTTAATAATAATCTTTTCACCATCAGTTATCATATGGACTTCATTTTCAAGGATATTTCAAAGGAAAAATAAATTCCTTTATTTGATAATTTTCAACTACTTGACTTTACTTCTTAAATATCTTCATTAAAATTTGCTACAGACACTAATATAATGATATTAGATTAATTTATATACTTTAATTATACTATATTAATTTTTTTGACATTGTATATTCATTTTTACCATCCATTTATACAAGTGAAATCAGTATTCGAGCAAATGTGCAGACTACCACCGCCATGAGAAACGAAATTAAATTTTCATCACCACCCATAATTTAGGGTTATAAGAATGATTTAATGATTAAATATGATTTTTATGATCTCATTAATCATCTTATATGAAATATTAGTAATCCTATTAATGATATGATCAATAAACGATCATCCATAATTGAATCATTTAAAGTAACCATGTTAAGAGGGAAATATTTTATTCATATTATGTAATATTTACATATCAATTAGTTCTTTATATATAACATTTATTATTATTATATATCAAAATAATTAACAATAAGAACATTATTCATATATTATAATGATATTACATCAAAACCACCTCATATTTATTGATTAAATTAGGTGTTTTCATGTTTGGTTTAGTTTAACCACAAAATTCAAAAATACTATTAATTTATATCATGAATGAATATGGGGACATAATTATTCATAAAATATAATATAAATATGTAAATAATTATATTTTTTATTTTAAGGATGTTATATTAATATTTAAATAATCAATTAATAAAACACCATTATATTTTTGAGAATCATCGAAACATGTTTGTCATCGATTTCAACTTCATGGATAAAGAGTAAAACACGCGTGAATAGAATTTAAAACATATTAAATAATTATGAAATAACCATATATGAAACCTCAATGACATATAAAAAATGGAATTTGAAAAAATAACTAATACAGACACTGATATTATGGAACTAGTACAAAAGATCAAGATCACAACAAACCGATTTGGAAAATCGAAAGAATTCTTGTAGAGATTAACTATTCGTGAAGAGTATGAATATTTTTTTTGAGTTTGGTTATTAATTAAGTGATTAATAATGATATTATTTTATGTATGATGTTAAATTATGTTCTTGGAAGTAAAGATAATACATAATAATTTTTCGCGTCAAATTATTCACTTTGAGACATTTTTTATATTATGCTTTTAATTAAATTTACATGGTGTATATACTCACTATTTGAGAGATAACACCCGGAATTGTCTTTTAATAATTTTCTTGGATGTTAAATTATTAGACCAATCATTTTTGGTGTTTGGACCAGAAATTTTCTAAAGTAGTAAGTGTTTTCTTGGACTTAATTATGATCATTTGAGACAAAATATATTTTTTAACCATGTTTTCTTTGTATGGTTTATTTACTACCCACTGATATATATTTTTTCATAATATTTGTAGTTAATGCGATTTAAAATCTAGATTGTTTTCCTTTATTCATGTCCCAATTGATTTAGTTATTTACCTAATAGTAAATATTTTTTTACCTCAACTTTCATCAATTGAGTTGTGATCATTCTATTGAAATTACTTCATATATGTTGGTTAAAAACAACCCTTTTATTGTATTATGTGGTATTATCTCATTATTTTCTAGTGGTATAAATTATAACCACATAAACCCTTTTAATTTTTTCACTACTTGGTAGATGTTCTTTTTAAACCATCCAAATTATATCTCTAGATGACTTATGATTATGTTATTCTAGTATTGGAAAACCCATATACACATTAATCTATGAAATGTCAACATCACATTTTACATAATTCAAATTGAATTATGTTCCCTTGAAATGTATGATGTTTTATTAACATGTAGAGATGTTTTGGAAATCAATATATTGTTATTCAAATATGGATGATTATTGGAAAGTTGACTATTTATTGTTTGACCATCCAACTTATTTCTATAGATATATTCTGATCATGTTATCCCTTTAATTAACATGGGAATGTTTTGGGGTACTTAATATTATTATTACAACAAGGATTATTATTCTAAAGGTGTCTATGTATAGTTTAACTGTGCACCTTCATTCCCATGAGTGGTTATGATCATGTTATCCCTTTATTAACATGGGAAAAATTAATAAAATTCTTGATCATTATTGTATAATAACTGAGATTTACCATGTATTGTTATCTCATTTTCTACATTATTCATATATCTATGTTTCATTTCATCATAAGGTTCCTTAGGGAGTAGTATTAAATGCCTTATTGAGTTTTATGGTGAATGTATTAGACTTAATAAGGTGATGGGTGGGTCTTAGAACTATATATCCCATCAATGAATCTATATATATCAAGAGACAAATATGTTTTGGTATTTTTTTCATGCCTCCCCATTCAATAAAATTTCATTATAGTGATCTTGATGAAAAGTAAATGTCTTGGAATAAGGCCTTGATATCATGTTTCTATTGTCTAAAATTATTAATTCCACTGGTATGGTATTAGTATTCTTGATATTCATTATTTCAATTTTTCCGGGATATAGAATTCTGGAAGTTTTTATAGAATATAAAATTATTTGGATTATTTTATCTTTAAATATATATACACTATGTTTATGGTTTTTACATCTTCAATTATATGTTTCCCTTAAAAATCATTTGAGTTGACCGCTTCTTATGTCTCTATTTCCTATGTTATAAAGGAAAATGGTATGTGTGAATTGTTTATAAGGATAACATATGGAAAATAATTTTTGGGAGATGGTGATGATTCGTTATGGATTATTTAGTTTCATATATAATAGAAAAAATCATGTGTTTGATATAAAGAACATGTGACTTTTTAGTTACTATTTTAAATTTATTTCAGAAATGTATAAACATGAAAAGAATGTAAAAATGTAATATATATAATAATCATCTTGATTTCATAATTAATGATGGTTACATCCTATATTAAATATATTTTATCAATGTGAAAATGAAAAGTATGTGATAATGGAACAATTTCTTGGACTTTGGTTACGGGGTGCCACAATTGGGATCAAAAGAAAGGTTTATAAATCTTTAGAGGATAAACGGTAGTTGAAGAAAATTAAAGGGTCAAAGGATTAAGGATGAACACAATTTAAAATATATTGATGAGATTTTGTGATAGTATACTATTTAATATTAATTTAATAATGAAATTTTTATTTTAGAATTAAGATGAGATAATATTAGTGAATGTATTAAGAGTAAGTATATATATAGGATGAAATCACCATGTTTTTTTTAATTCTTGATCATGTGGTTCTCCTATAAATTTAATCCCTATCTTGATATTTGTATTTGTATGTGGTTTTGGCATAGATGTAATTTCGGGTAAAGACACCAAAGAGGGAATTTAAGGTAATAACACCACCATGACATAGTTCATGAAAAATTTGTCTTAATACACACTTGGATAAATACTCATAAGGGATATTATTTGGTTAATTACATTATAATTATGACACATTATGAGGGATTGAATATTTTTGATACTACTAGGGGATATGCCTTGGTAAGATCCCATGATCCTTACAAACAAGTATTAAGGAAACAAAAATACACATATGATATTATGTTTTTGAAATAGATCAATGATTTCTTAGATTGAAACCTAGAAATTAACAACTAAAAGAAATTATGTAATTTATGAGTTATCCATTAAATGTTTATAATTTTACTTTTTATGTGTTTAATAGTTTAAAAATTTTCATCCCCAATTCTTTTATAGATGAAGTAAATTATTAGAACAAAACTAAAATAGTGAAAGGTAGGCTTATCATGCATTAATGAATATCAAATTTCCTAATACACTATAATTATACACATTCTTTCATATCATGAATGTTTAGTAAAACAATCCATACACTACTAGAAAATGTGTAAGTATAGATATGAGTGAAAATGGAAATTGGTAAATTATTTCATCCTACATACAAAACTCCATCCCAATCAAAATATGTGGGATAAATTTCCCAGCAATCCTTATCATACCCCCTTTAATATAATCAGATGTTATTCTTGGTATGGATTGTATTAACATATATACGAACCACCATAAATTTCCAATAGAGATAAATTAGCCTATGTATCACTGATGTTCCTATGATTATATTTGATTTCAATGAGGCGGATGAATCATCCAAGGTATTATCATCTCAATCAGTGATATTATTTCTTTACGAGAAATTTTTCCAATCTTGAATGACTAAGACTATGGAAAATGTAAATTTTGATGAATTTTCCATTGTATTAAAATTCACTAATGTTTTTACAAAGTAATTTTATTGTGTTCCTCCTATATAAGTGATTTAGTTCTCGATCGAACATACACATAGAGCTTTTACAATATCCAATACTCCATATTAAAAGGACATTTTTTGGACATAAGATGATGAATAAGAAAATACCTGAGAATATAGATATAGGGTTCGTATTCCAATTATATTCACCTTTTGGTGCACTAATAGTCTTATTTATGAAGTAGGTTGGGTCAATTTTCTTCTACATTGATTATATTGATCTAAAATAACATCATACATAACAAGTACCCCCTTCCACAGATTGAAGAATTATTTGATAAACTATATGGAGCCTAGTAATTAATTATGGTGGATCATCGACCTGAATATTATTATTTAAAGGTGAAGGATGAGTATTTCCTTCAGACTAATTTTCATGCAATGTTTATGCACTATGTGTTCATAGTGATTCTATCTGTACTCTCTAATACTCCAACAATATTCCTGGAATTAATGAATAGATTCATTAGGCATTACGTCAAAACATTTATTCTAGTATTTATAGATGAAATTATAATCTACCACAAAATAAATGATGATAATTATGTGCATTTGGATGTTTTACTGAAGACCATGAAAAGGAAAATATGTATGAAAATTAATGTGAATGTGAGTTCTGGAATGAGCATGTAACATTATTAATGAATTTTATTACCATCAATGGGATATATATGGTTCATTTAAAAATGGAGGCAATTTATTGATATCCTAGATGAATCTCTATGATAGAGATCTATAGTTTCCATGTTTTATCTGCTACTTTCATTGATTTGCATAAAAAGTCACAATATTATTAAGACCACTAACCAGGATAACCCAAAAGGGGTAAAGATTTTCTGGAATGTTGCATGTGAGTAACTTTATATATAGTAGAAATAAGAGTCTAATCACATCACCTGTACTCAGATTACCCAATATTGTGGAAGGATTTTTGATCTACAATGATTTCTTTAAGTGGTATTGGGTTTTGTACTCATGAAATAAAAAAATTTGATAGCCTAGGCCATAACCAAATTAAATATCCATGAATAGAACAACCCAACACATGATCATTAATTGGATGTATTGATCTTCACATTAAATATTGGTGACATTTTCTCTATTGAAGAAGTGTGACATATATATGGATCATAAACACCTCAAGTACACATTCACAAAAAATGAGATCAATTATAACCATTGAATATTGATATTGTAGATTAATAATTATGATTGTTTAATACATTTCCATCCTATGAAGGTAAAAAAATGTGGAAGATTATCAGAGTATAAAGGATCTTGAAACCCTATCCATAATAGGTATTGTAAGTAATCTTATATTATCTGGATTATAGAGGAGTGGAAATAATAGTTGGATAATCATCCTACCTTGTTCAAATAATAGCTTAACCATACATTCATAAGTGTGTCAATGAGGTTTTAGAGGATGAAAAGCATCTATAGAAAAGGATTCAAATATTTTTTAGTTAAAATTTATAAAGATGGAGTTATAATATTGAGAACTAGAATATATGTTCCCTAAAAACTAGAAATGAAGATAGAAATTTTAGGCGATGTTCATATCTCATCCTTCTATATTCATCAGTGTAGCAATAAGATGTATATAGAGTGTAAGAAAAACTTATAGTGGGATGACATGATGTGGGATATTGAAAAATGTATATCATGATTCTTGGTACTCCAATAATTCAAGGTTTAATGGTATAAGTATAAGGGGGAGATACAACCCTTATAAATACTAGTATGTAAAATGGGAACAAATTACCATGGACCTCATCATAGGACTCGCTATAACCTCCAAAGACAATGATATCATTTGTGTAGTAGTCAATAACTGTAAAAAGTTAGTACATTTCATTGCTTTCAATTAATATTTCTCCCTTCACCAACTCACCATGATATTTTTTAGGTAAGGGGAAATACTGCATGATATTATACTCTCCATTGTATCTAATTGAAATCAAAGGATTAAGACAAGGTTTTGGAGAAGCCTTTAATAACTATTGGATGTGGAGGTGAGTTTCAGTACTATTTATCACCCTCATATTGATTGTTAGTTTGAAAGAACCATTCAAACTATATAGGATGTGTTGGGATATTTGTTAGTGGATTTCAAAGGATATTGGAATCAATGCATTCACCAAGTGGAATTATCGTATAATAACAATTTCTATTCCACCATTAAATTTGAACCATATGTGGATATGTATTGGAAGGGGTTTCAAACTCCAACATGTTGGGATTATATTGGAGAGTGGAATATAATGGGACCTAATCTTATTCAATAGATGACCTAGATGGTGTAATCATTCATCATCGTCTAAAATTCATGGAATGTAGACATTAATTCCATGTAGAAAATTATTGATGAGACCCAGCGATTTAGGTTGGATATAAAGTGTTATTTTATATATCTTCATGGATGAATGTCATGAGGCCTAGGAAGATGGGAAATTTTCTTCCAAGATACATCCACCCCTTTGATATCCTTGATTTCATTAGAGTGGTGGTCTATCAACTAACAATCCCACATTAAATAGATGAATTATGTGTTGTGTTCCATGTATCCCAATTGAGGAAGAAAATAAAATCCAATCACATGTATCAAATAGAAAGGTTAAAAACATAGAAAATGATCTCTTATTCAAGGAGAATCTGGTGAACATCTTTGATTTTAGATCCAAAGTTATAAAAAATAAGATAACTCACAAGGTCAAAGTGTGGTTGTGGAACCATAAATATAATGAAGCTCTTTGGTAACCAATGTATAGTATAAAATTGAAGCACCCTAACATTTTATGTTTTAAAAATGAACTTTTTAGGGAAAAATTATGAATTAGGGAATAATTTAATGACATAAATATTTATAAATAATTTTCCTTTTTGAATGGATGAATTCAATATCAAGTAATGTGGTTATAGAAAGTACATTCACTTACATTGGTTATTTCATACTACTATAAGTTATATCACATCATATTTTAAATAATATTAATCATCATAACCATTGAAAATATAGACATTATAAAATGATCATGTGATTAGTATATATTAAGGTTTTTTATAAATCCAATTGAGATAAACAAATGAACCGATGGCCTGCACTAATAGTATTTCACCCCATGAATCCCATTTATCATATCATACAAGGGAGATATCATCACAAAGAATTTATGTAAACCAATCCCAAGATAAGGTTCATGAACTGAATAAAGAGAGATAACATTTATAATATAATTTCAAGTGCTTGAGATCAATGTTCAAAAAATGTTTTTCAGACCACCAAAATAAAATAACACCACCACACACCATACCATTAAGACATTCACTAGTGTAAAAAGGTATATGTATTTAGACCCTAACAATATGAATTATTATATTTTTATTTTTAATAACTTATTAATTATTTTATTATTAATTTTTGATGATTTAATAATATGTTTTATAAAAACTAGTAGTTTTATAATGAAACGATAATTGTATATTTTGGAAATAAATAGTTACAATCATGAAATACTTTTTGAAGAATTCAAGAATTTTTAAAATAAATTGTATTTTATGAATTAATTACTATTAAATAATATTTCATAAATAGAAATTATTATATAATTTTATAAATTCAAATGTAACTTTTATAAGGGTTATAAAATTTTTATTGTCAAAAAATCAGTTTTTTTAAAATACGATTGAATTTTAATTTATTATTTTTAAATCTCCGAATTATAATTTTTTTTGATAAATTAAATATTATTTTTGAAATAAGAATGTGGAATTCTCCAATGGTGAAATTTTCATAGTTTCATGATATACACAAGTTTTGGGGTAAAATGAAATACTGTATAATTATTTGATATGTATTATGACATTGTAAAAGATGAAAAGTGATGTAACAAAAAATATAAATATTATTCCAGACCAACATTATGATTCCCAATTATAATAAATTTATAATAAATTTCATTAATTATATAAACCCTAAATGAATCCTCCATAACATATATTATATTTTAGGGATTTAAAATCCATTAATTATAAATATGACTCAATTCCTCATCATGAAGTAAATTTTTTAAAGAGTTTAGTTATTACCATTATGAAATAATTAATTCCACTCCTATTTTTCTGAACCTGAGGTAAAAACCATAGTATGGTTTATGTTTTGGTTGAATTTATCATATAGAGTAAAAATCTTATGATTAGATATTTATGATGAATTGCAATATATTTTACTATAAATCCCCACCTAACTAACATTCATATTCCCTAAAAACCTATAAGGATTGAATTTAAACTCCCATTACTTCTATAGATCCCCCAAAAGGTCTCCATATTCCCTTAATATGTTCTTCCCATGATTTTTGAAGTGCCCTATCAAGGAAAGGGAACATCTCCTTCTCTTTATTCAAGAACCTTCTTTATATCCAACCATTTAATTTATAATTTTACTTGTTTTAATATATTTAGTATTTTCCCTCTTACAATCAATATGATTAAAATATTATTAGAGATCCATTTTGAACTCATTAAAGTATTCCATGAATCTTTATCGACCCCCGTTATGTTGTCAAAATTATTTTATGGTTTTTCATGCCAAACATTTCCATATTGAATTCCTAACCCAATTTCTACTCAATTGTATTAATCTACATAAAAATATCATCCATTTATTGAAGAATTGATTATATTTATATCAAAATCCTCAATTATGGGATTTAAATTAATTAAATTTATTCATTAATTTTATGAAATTTGTGAAAAACGAATGTATATACATGATATGAATGTTGTGGGTGGGATTATAATTATATAACCATCCAATTAATTAGGAAATGTTTTTATCTGATAAGATTAATTATATGGTTCAATAGAGGATATCCTAAGAACACTATATTAGTATGTCATGGTAGTTATTCTTGAATTATTCTTATAATGTCATGTTTTATGTTGATTCCAAATTTACATATTGTCATAATGTTATAATATTATATCATTCTTCAATGTTATAGTTTATGAATATAACTCCTCTTTTATTTCATTGATATGCCTCTTGACTTTAATGAGGTTCTTTACCATATACCCTTCTTTTATTATTCCCTTATGTAGATTTATAGACCATGCATTTCTTACATATGTCCCCAAGTTATCCCATGAGTTTTAGAAGATCAAGTAAATTTAAGCGCATATCATGGAGCTTTAGTTTATATATCTATATTTCTATTTCAATAAATTATGTTATGTACATAATTACTCAAAAACACTAGGAATAATGATCTTATGAGTTTATATTAAGTGTGTCCTTGTATAATAAATATTAATTTAATGTGTTTTAAAATTTAGTTTGTCATATTCCCTCACTAATTTTTCTTCATGTAATAAGATTTTAAGGATGAAATTATTTTTTGGGGGATTAAATGTATGGACTATGTTTTTAGTAAATATTTCACCCCAAATTAATTCAGGATCTAAAATATTATTTCACATGAAAAACTAAGATAAAAAAATCCAATACATTTTATATGAATTTTTTCAACAATAATAAAACCTACAATTTAAAAATATATATGAATCAATAAAAAATTAATTAAAAAAGAATTAAGAAAAATTAATTCTTAGGCAGTTCATTTTCTATAAAAACAAGATTCATTTATACATTATATTTTCATTTAAAAACAAAATTTAAAAAATTAATATTTTAAAATTTATAAAAATATTATGATTTTTGAATTTATAATGTTAAACATATCTTTCGGTGAATTTTTTAAATTTTTCATAAATACTTTCTTTTTTGGAAAATGATGAAAAATATTGTTTTTTCCCAAACTATAAATTTTTAGAATTTATCATTATATAAGAAAGTATTATAATCTTATAAAGATTTTTAAGTGGATAAAATATTTTTTTATTGACTATAATAATATATTTATAAAATAGTATTACTAAATTATAAAATTTCTGTTTAGTATTTTATAAATATATGAAATATTTTCCAAAAAAGAAACCATACATGTATTTTATTAATTACAAATAATTTTGGTAAAATTAGTTTTTTAATTTATTTATATGAAAAATAATAATTTTTGTAATAATAATTTTTTTATCATGGAAATAAAATGCTTTTATTACTTTATTCTACACAAAAAATTGTATCTTCAAAATAAAATTTTCTTAAAAACGGGGTTTTATGTGTTACATGTGATAATGTTAAAATAATTTTTTTTCTTACAGGTGTAAATTTTATGGGATTAATTAGATTTTATATTTGGATGAATTAGTTACAAATTATGTATTAAATTCCATTAACTACATGGGTAAAAAGTCGTTACAACTATAGAACTAAGAATAATAAATGTGAAAATTCAAAGACTAAAGAACTATACAAAATGTGTAAAACAACTGTGAAAATTAATTTTTGAGGGTTTATTTACTTCTTATGATCATCCAATACATTATATCCATATTTGGATCTACATTTTATTTTTTACATGTGCTATAATTATATTAAGTGGTTATAATTACCAAAATCCCATTCTCACCACTTATAAAAGGGGATTCATACCACACTATGAATACTGCACTAGAAATTTGTTTTCCTCTATAAGATATTCCATTTATAATTCCTTGAGAATAACACCATTTTAAATGATCCAAGGGTAAAAATAGATTATCCTAGTACCTCTATTTCCATGAATTCTACAAATGGAATGCCTAAGTCGTCGACATAAGTTATTTTTATCCCTAAATCATTTTCCTTTATTTTTTAATTTACCAAATATAATTTTGTAATTATAATATCATGAAATAACGGATTTTTATTTAAATTTTTTTATTATGTTATGATAATAAATATTAAACTCTTTTCCCCATTTTTATTAATTAAAATGAAATTTTCATTCATGTGTTGTGTGGATTACCACCTCCACGAAGCGATGACTTTTACTTTTTACCTCTACCTATATTAACTAATATTAAGGGTGAAATTGAATAAAAATTTTAAATTATACAACACAAATGTTATTATGAAGAGAAAAATTGTAATCCATATTCTTTTCCTCCAATTCATTGATAAATTAAAATGGTAATGGTGTTTTGTTTGGATTATCACCTCCATGACGTAACATATCTTTTTTTGATATAATTGATTTATTATTTATTAATTTTTATTCAAATATGATTGAGAAACTTAAATTTTTGTAAATATTATCACTATTAATCAATAATAATGATATTATGAAAAAATAAACAACTTTCATAATTATAATAATCCATTAAGTATTGTATGTTCATGTTTGGTTTGGTCTAAACACCAACTTGAATAATAATATTAAATTATATAATGGATGAATATGATAACCTAATTTCTAAGAAAATATTATATAAATAATTATATTGGTATTATATTTTGGTCCTTGAATGAAAATATTAATGTTAAACTCAATAATTAAGATACCAATATCCAATCGTTAAACATCACTGAAACATGCTCATCGATGATTTCATCTTTAGGGATTGTAACCAAAAAACCTTTAGAATGAAATTATCACATTATAAATAATTATAATGAATAAATTATAGTAACTCTTATTTTCTTTCAACGATTTTGTTTGGGTAATGATGAAGAAAAACATCACAATTATGAAACATATTCAAAATTATATATATTTCTAACACCCAATTTTTAAAATAGATAGTATCTAATAAATATAAATGAAGAGGATAATTATAAAAATAATTTATAAATTTTTATGAATATAAATATTTTTATAAAATTTGTGATTAGATAGTTATTTATATAATACAATATGATGTAGTTCTATCAAGTAAGTGGGAATTAAAGATAAATTTTTAATAGACTCAATTTTAGATTCATTAAAACGTAGTATTTTTTAATTGATTATAATTTTATGGATTTATTTCATCCTAAAATTCACTTATATTATATGGAATTTTAATATTTTCTCTGGTTAAAATACTTATCTCTATAAATAACCACTTTATTTATAAAATTAATTCTAAAATAAAAGTATAACATTGGTAGGAATAACTACAATTCTTACCTATGTACATTTTCTACCAGGTCTATATTTTTACAATTGAAAATTTATTCCTTAATTAAATCCCAATATATTTTTTATTTTATATTATTAATATTTTACTTTACCTATTTTATGAAATTAATGTCTTTCAACATTTCTTTAATGTGGGGTTTTCATTAAAAGCAACCTAAAATCACAATTAAGGCATTATTATTCAATACTTACCACTTTTAATTTCATAGATTGATTATTATTTTTATTTTTAATGATTATTTATAGAAAGAATTTATAATAAGGATTTAAAAAATATTCTCATTCTATTCTCAAATTTGTTTTGAACGTAATTTCCACTTTATCTTTTATAACATCGTTTAAAAGGTCTTGTGAAAACATTTTATATTTTCACTTCTATTTTTCCTATTAGGTTTATTTCTCATGAAGTGATGTTTTTATCAACCTATATATGTTATTATTGTGTACTTCATTTTAGAAAATTATATTTAAAATATCAAATGACTTCTTTATTTATGTTATTTCATGTTTCAAGAAAGTGTAAAAAACCTATTCTTTTTTCCATGGGCTCTTTAAGATGTGGTGATAGCTAATTTTAAGTGTCACACATATGTAAGTATTATGATTTTTGAATTCCTATATATCCCTCAAATACATTGGATTATGTTTATATCATATTTGATATTAATGAATTCATATAATTATTTTTCACACATGGGTGGATATAATGAGTTTTCTCACATTTTCAGGCATGTACTTAATAGGTTTTCTCAAATTGGCATGGGAATAATGAGATTACTCACAATTGTTTTATTATACTTATGGTTGTGTAAAATATCAATTTTTTCATCATGATACTCAGAATTTCCAATATTCCTTTCATTTTTATGATATTCTCTGTTTTCATGATACACCTTATTTTTAAAATATTCCTCACACTGATGTCATGATATCTTATTTATGTATTGTTGAGATATATTTTGAGACATCTCATAACTTTTATTAATTATTAAGGATATTTTTATGATATTATGTTTCTATACCATGTTTTGTGATTATCATATATGGTCTCATGTTCTGTTAATAAGATATTTTATCTTTCCTTGTGTTCTCCATCAAGTTTATGATATAATACATTATGATATTATTTTCACTTATAGAGAATCTAATCTCACTCTACTCTTTTTTTTAAATTTTACTTGTTTATAAATATTATTTTATCGTATGATATTTCTATAAAATCATATATAAGAGTGATATTATAGGGAAATTTTTGAAAGTGTAATAAAATAAGAGTTTTTGGTATCTAATTTCCATGGCACTAAACCGTTAGGTTCATGGGTTATGTGACTATTTTTCAGATGAATTATTTAAATAATGAGATTAATATATTAATTATGTTATGTTTATCATGAGTTGTATTACCATAATAAATTATTTATAAAGTTATTAATCCTTTATATCATGACATATGGATGATTTTCTCTCAAACATCCATTTATTCAATGAGTTAACTCTCATTTATCAAGGTTTTCAATTATCTCATCAAGGTAATAACTATTAAATATCTTGGAAACTACTAGTTTTACCCTTACGTACTTAATAGTGAATATCAATAATAATTATGAATGGGTCACCCTTATATGTAATTTTTTCTCCATGTGACTCTCTAACCATTACATATTGGTCCTTTTGATTTGTAAGGGTTACTTTATGAATATAGTGATACATAAGGGTCACTCACTTTGGAACATAGGATTACATGGTAGGGTAACTTCTACGATATGGGGTCACACATAATTATTAATTATATGAAACTAGGTGATATGTAAGGGTTAGTTTTATTATAAGTGGTGATATGTAAGTGATAATTCTGCAAGAAGAGGTGATACATAAGGGTTGATTTTTTGAAATGGGGTGATATATAAGGATTATTTCTTTGAAAAATGCTGATATGTAAGGTTTAAATTTTTGCAGATGGTTGATATGTAAGGGTTACTTGAAAATATGGGTAATCTACAATTTCCCCAAAATCAAGTATGATAGACCAAAAAACTAGACTGTAAAACTACCCAATATTCCATCTAACACTTCATAGCGCAACACCTATGGCTATGCCTTAATGCTTCCCTTCTTGATAAAATATAAACTCCAAAAAGACCACAATCACCCCAAAATTATATTTTTATCTCCAAAACCTAAAATATGAAAATTAATACTCTAAGATGTTATTTATTACATTAAATTCTTCTAAAATGATTCTTGTTCTCATGAAGAAAAACTAATCTATATATGGAATAAATAATGCCTACCTAGTAATGAGAGATACCTCTTAAACTTGATGAATACACTACCAAAACATGTATGGAATAATAAAATTCAAAATTTCATAACCTGTCCCTTGGGGTCCATGCCGTGACTACAGAAATCCTACCACTAATAAGCCAAGGGAGGGAGACTAGCACTGAGTAGGCATATCCCAAAAATTGGAGGAATTTTCCTCAACCCCTATATAATCACACACCTAACTCCAAGCCCAGAAGTACTGAACTGAAAACACCATGTAAACAATAATTCATACCAATAAGATACATAAAACAAAGTACGATGGTATAAAAAACTGAAAATTCAATGGGGATATAATATAGGCCCCAAAAAGAGAAATTACAGGCTCCTTAATCACATCTTCAGAAAATCCAACCTGAACAGTAGGTATAGAAAACTCTGTCAGATGTCGCTGAAGCACACCTCATCCATCAGGCCTCTCTCTAAGCACCATCTCATCTTGGTCCATTGTGGACTCCTTCAAAGCATCTATCATTTACATAATACAAGACATGCATGATAATAACCCATGTAGGGGTGCGTAATACAATACTCTATAGAGACCCCAAAAACCACAAAGGTACACCACTAAGAAATATAAAATTTACACCACAAAAGAAACACATGAAGTACACTATAATGAAAACACATGAAGTTCACTACAAAGTAAACACATCAAGTACAGTCAATATGGTTCGTTCACAAAGGTATAAGTCTAAAGAAAAATGTGATGGATTTCCTATTTTAGTCCATAGATCTCTCAGTATCTAAACACAACATGTGTCAGAATTGCACAGATAATTGATCGCACACATAGCATCGATGGCACATGGATCATCAGTGGCAACCTATATGTCGGTGGCACCTGGAGCGATATTGATGTTTGGTATTTTAATTGAGAAAATAGTTTTAATGGTTAATGGGATGTAAATGGTGGAAAAAATTATGGAACACAAATCATCGATGGAGCATGAAGCATATATGGGTAATGAAGTCCCCCAAGTCGTATAGTTATAGCTAGCTATAGGATTTCGCTCGTAGCATGCTTGTTTAGAGAGAACCTGTTGCTAAATCAATTAGGTCAAAAACCAAATTCCACAGAAACAAAATTAGATTATCTAAAAAGTAGCAACTCTTCACAAGGGTAACAACACCATAAAAGGATTGTTAAACAAACATATGGTTTAAAAGATGTGGACACTTTAGTAAAAAGGGGTAGGTCCAGTTCGGGCCCAACCCAGAGCAGATAACTTGACCTGGCCTGGTTCTCCCATCCCAACCTGATGGTCCACTAGACCATGGTCTTCTAGGCCACTGGAACAACCAGGTTCACACATCTTGGCCTGCCGCAAGTGGGACGGCTCCTTCATGGAACAACTCGGTTGTGTAATACAGGTAAACACGGCCACCATGTTCAACATGGACGACACTACATCCCGGTCCCTCTTTTTATGTGGCCCTACTGCCATGGGGTCCTCATTTGATGCGGCCTATGAGCTGCATACCACCACAACCACTACTATGAACTCCTTCCATGGAACATGTCCATCTTCTATGGACTATTCTACCATGGGTTCCTCCTCTGTTGTGATCTAGATGTACCACGGTTGTGTGCCCCAACGAAACTCAGCCTCCCACTGAGCTGCGCACTGCCCTCAACACGGGCTACCCTTCTGGAGCCCCGCCATTCATTGCGCCCTCAACTGTGAGTTTCCTCCTGCCTATTGTGCTCCCACTGCACCTCTACAATTCCATCATAGATCACAACCTTTGATCTCAAATTATGCTACATGGATTGTGGGATTAGTGATCGATCATTCTTGCATAGTTTCAATGGTTTATGAATGCATTAGAAACACAATAGATTTATAGGGGAGGGATTAATCCCATGAAAACCTAACAAATAAATCATGGCCTTGTTCATTCAGCCTAAATATGTTCATGTTAGAGGGATCACCATGATCTATTCCCTTTAATTCCAAATTAATTATCCACCATGCAAGAATTACCGAACCATGGATAAACCTATTTGTGGGTAGGTCTACATTCATCGTTTGATTCTAAAAAGGTTAAATAAATAAATAAGAGATCAAAACCCTACATAATGATTGTATCCTTCAAAGATGATGAAATGAGGTCTGTGTATTTGTCGACCCTCAATCCATAGGCATTCATCTTCTGGAGATAGATTCCTTCTACTTACCTTAGGGAAATTACAGGGTTAGGGTGATAACCTTGAATTCCTATGACATTTTTATTAAAAATGGATGTCACTATTGCATCAACACATAAAGTTTGATAAAATATTTTTTATTTGATATTTTAATGAAGTTTATGTCCAAAATCTATGTTTCACTATCAAACTGCGTCGGTCGAGTTTATGCCCCCGCCTAAAGAAAACACCCCCTTATTAACAAAATAGTGGTCTCATATTTCCAATATAAGTTAAAATTTAGGAGTCATTAGGATTTTAAAATATAATATTTTTTATTTAATTATTTTATTTATGGTTACAACCCTAGTGTCTTTTTCTATAGAAGACCCATTCTAAGAAATGTTAGGCCATGATTTATATAAATCCATTTCTCTAAGCTCATATTTCTGATTAGGGAACTCGTTTAAGAGTTATTTCACTTTTCTAGATAATTTTTTCACACGTTCTATTAAAAACAAAACATTTTCCAAAAAAATCATACACCTTATTCTTGAGAATCGCACGTTGTCTCAACAGCTAGTCTCATAATCTTCCCAAATAAGTTTTAAAAATAAAATTGACAAAATCTTAATCATTAAATTCTACCCACGTTATGGATTTAAATATTCCAAATCCAAAACAAGGGCTACTCAACAAAAATGTGAGGGTACTAAGAAAGAATATGTGGCTACCTCTCCCAAGAGATCTCCTGTAGATTCTCATAATGAAAGTGAATGTAAACTAGAGGAATTGACTACCCAAGAAGGATTTAATCCCATAGATCCTCAATCTCCACCGAGTACTCTGTAAAATTTACCCCATAATCATTGTCCAACTCACCCTAGTCAATTATGTGCAATGGATCATGTAGGTACCTCCACAACCATGACACACGGAAAACATCACACACGCAGTGAAACTTGGGGTAGATCTAAGAACTACGCCACCTCACCAAATCTACATAGAATCTAAAAATGGTGGATGTATCTTAGAGATAACTTGTCACCCTAGCCAAATCTAAACAATCCTAAACGAGGTGAGACCCAAAGTAATACATGGTCTCCCTTATCACACAAAAATGGAATCTTCCTCTTGACAACATAAGATTTTTTCCATCTCTATGAAGTCCTCATCTACTCTTGGATAATCTATACCTTCTTGGTGGTAGCCTATTCCATCTTTGGACCCATGAGTGTTGACTCTTTTGGGTCTATCCCACACAGTGTTTACCCTCATTGTTGTCTGTACAAGGACTCTATTGGTTCCATACTAACGGTGGACTGGTATCTATTGTTATATGTAAACTCAATGAGATGTGGGTGGTCCTCCCAACTATATCCAATGTCGAGGATGAATGTACGTATCATATCCTCTAGAACATGGATGGTCCAATCTGTCTGACCATTTATCTTTGCATGAAATGTGGTGATCAAGAAAAACTGAGTCCCAAATGCCTCCTTCAATCCCTTCCAACACCAAGATGTAAAGTGATCACCATGATGTGAGATGATCATTTATGGAACTATGTGATGCCGAACTATCTCTTACATGTAGAGGCATCCCAAGATTCCTACCGAGATCTACTTGTGGATCGGTAGGAATTGGGATAACCTAGTCAGTCAGTCATTGATCACCCATATGTTATCATGTCCCCTAGATGTTCATTTTAAACCCATCACAAATTCCATCAATATAAAATCCCACTTCCAATATGGTACATAAAGGGTCCAATTAAAACCCGCTGGAACCTAGTGCTAAACCATCACTTGCTGATAAGTAAGGCATCGAAAAATGAACAATGGGAATGCCTTATTCATCCCTGACCACCAGAACTGATGTCGGAGGTCCTGATACATATTTTCCACTTTTAGATGTATTGAAAAACGGGAAATATAGAAGTCCCTCAAGAATTCCTTCCTCAACGTCACTAGCACTATTATGTGTCCTATGAAAAAAACGTTGTGCTCCCCACCTTTAGAATATCTATTTGGGGAATTCCCCATGGACATCTTATCATGTGTACTCTCATAGTCAGTATCTATATGTTGTGCCTCCCTGACTCACTTTAAAAGTAGAGGGGTAACCACCATCAACATGAGATAATATACTTAATATCTATCCACAAAGGATATCTGAAAAGAGGCCAACTTCTTTGATTTCTCATTTAGTAGCAATGAACTTGATCTCCAGTTGATAGAATCTTCCACCATGGCCCCCTTACGAGGAGTATAGACTATCTCAATGTTATAGTCCTAGAAGAAATCTTGTCAATGGATATGTATTAAGTTAAAATACTTTTGAGAGAAGATGTACATGAGACTCTTATGGGAAGAGTAGATTGTAAACCACTCTCCCAGCAGGTTGTGTCATCACATATTCAATGCAAAGACTACCACTGTCAACTCTAGATCATGGGTCACGTTGTTGTACCTATACCTTTATATATGGAATGAACCATAGGAAATCAAAAATTTCCCTTGAATCATGATACAACCAAGCCTGATCCTTTATGCATCGTAGAACACCACTTACTCAACACCCTAATCTAGTAAATTCAATATGGGAGTGCTCATCAACCTCTTCCTCAGCTCCAGAAAGCACTGCTGACACTTCTCTGTCCACACGAAGGGAGATCCCTTATGTGTCAAGACCATCAAGGGTGCTACTAATTTAGAAAATTTGGGTACAAAGCTCTGATAGTACCCAACCAAACCTAGGAAACACCACACCTTAGTAACACTCTTGGGTGGCTCCCAAGAAAGTACCGCCTCTATATTTTCTACCTCCACAACAACTCCTGCCTTTATAATTGTGTATCATAGAAAGTGGACCTACTGAATCTATAAATGAAAATTTGAGATCTTCCCATAAATCTGGTGCTCTCGAAGTGTGTCTAAGACCATCCACAGGTGTATTGTGGGTTCCTAATTTTATTATGAGTACACTAGGATGTCATCAATGAAGACTATGACGAACCATTCTATGTAAGGCTGGATGATCCAATTCATGAGACCCATGACCACTATTGAGGCATTCTTCACACAAAATATCATCACTAAGAAATCATATTGGTCATACTAACATCTAAAAGTTGTCTTCGGTATGTACTCATTTCGTGCTCGAAGCTGGTGATAGCCAGATCTGAGGTCTATCTTTGAGAACCACATCACTCCCTTTAGCTGATCAAAGTGGTCGTCAAACCTCGATAGTGAATACATATTTCTCATAGTCACTTGGTTCTAGAACAGGAAGTCCACACATAATCTGATGCTCCTTTTTTCCTTATTGGGGAAATAATCTGGGGCCCCCATGGTGAAACAATGGGTCTCACAAATCCCTTCCTCTATAATTCCTCAAGTTATACCCTTAACTCATGAATCTCCATGGAAACCTTCTGATATATAGGTGTAGATATCAGTTCTATCCAAGGGTACAAATAAATTTTGAAATCCTTCTCTATTTGAGGAGGTAATTCTAGAAAATCTTTTGAAAAGACATCATCATACTCATCAATCACTACAGGAAACTGAGGACTCATCTCATGCACTTCACCGAGGGTCATGCTAGCCAACTGGTGTGTGATCGACTACACTATACTATGTGTGTGTCCATCCTGAGTTTATTGGATTTCCATTTTTCATAAAAAGGAAAACCCGGTCCCATCCCTATAGACACATCTCAGTATATGCTTCAAACTGTTATTCTAATAATGGATTGTAGATAACATTTCCATACCAGTGACGACGTGGTAATGCCTTGACGCTGCCAGCAAGAGATACCAACTAAATATCTCACCCCCAAGAGAAAGGGAACACTATAAGAACTAGTGTATGATTGTATAATCTCATCTCGTATGAGTCTCTAAGCATACGGATCGAGTCCATGGTTCTACAAGAATATTTATGTCTCAAACAAGGGTTATGGTGGGAAAAGAGTGACTGAAACTTATGTCTATCAAAACAGAAACTAGGGTGTAATGTAAACCGACTGTTCTTATAATCATATCTAGGGAACTGGGGTCATAAGACATCATTACTTGAATGTGGCCTCATCTCTATCCACTAGCTCTATGAGCCCCTGGTTGACAAACAAGGGTCATGGTGGTAGTAACTCGAACCTCCAATAACCTCCTACTACCAGTCCAGCTCCTCTACCATGTCCACCACTTGGAGGACATCCCTATTCCAGCTTCTACCTCTACCTTGGAAGTCCCTTGACCATATTTTGATCATCCATGTGATTAGTTTGGAAATATCAAGCCATGTGTCTTCGACTGTCACACGAGTAGAAGAACATATCCTTCGGCTAACTCGCTCTACCTTGGGAGCTTCACACCACTGGCTCTGTGTCTGGGGGGTCATCCCATAAACTATCTTATACACTTGGATTCTTATGTTAGATGTTGAATACCTACCACCAAATACTCGGCTAACTGATGCCTGGTTGTAGCTCACATTGCTGGTGTCTACTTTATAGAAATATCTCTACTAGAAGAACTCACTCCAGTACCCCAACATTTGTTTGGATGCTAAGGTATATCATGGATGAACTAATATCCTTGTGTATCCCCTGCTCGAAGGTACATTCCATAAAGAATGGGTACAACACCATATCCATGGAGTATCAAAATAGATCCATAAATCATTCTTAGTACTCCTCTATTGTCTAGCTTCCCTACTGCAGATGTTGTTCCTTCTATATAAGTATAGAGCATAACATCACTTGGAATAACTCCTCCCTGAAGAGATGCTCAAAGTTTATCTAATTGAGGGTTGTCACCTCATGCATTTGGAACACTAATATCCATCATCTATATATTGAACCTTTTATAAGACTCGCGACTAGGACTACCATCTGGTCGATAGTCATCCCCACTATGAAGAAGACATGTGTAATTTCCTCCAACCAATCCTCAGCAGCATAGGAGTTTAGCTAACCCATGAACCTAGGAAGTCGTTGCCGCTAGAACTCATGTAACTCACTCAGCCTACATAAATCGTAAACCGGTAAATCTGGTATTAACTATATCTCTTTGGGTGGTGGTATCACTGGTACACCACCCGAAGGTTCTATCTCTGGTACTAGGCCTGTCGAGTCAATAAGGTTTTACTTATGAATTTTCCATTCCTTCTTGTTTTGAAAATCACAAACACCTTATACTAAAGAAAATATAAATTTTACCCCCATAAGGAAAATTTACTTCTTTATGGAAATTTACCCTTACCTAGAGTTTCTTATACATAGCAATATTTTCTTCTTTAAGTACAAAACCCTGATTGTTAAAAAAAATCTCGGAATCATATGATGACAAGTATTGGAGTATTCTGTTTTTAGGATCTGAATTCTGGATGTGAACTATAATGAAGTTCCAATCCGAATTCTGTACTCCTAACTCTTATAAAATTCTTGACTCCAAACTCTTAATTAGTTCGAATCCGAACTCTTAAGTAGTTCGACTCCGAAATCTTAAGTAGTTCGACTCCGAACTCTTAAGTAGTTCGACTCCAAACACTTTAGTAGTTCAACTCCGAACTCTTATGTAGCTAGACTCCAAACTTTTAATTTACTTACACTCGAAAATATTGAATAGTTTTTACTTACATTTGTTCCATTTCAAAACGATGTCGTGCTTTCAGTTATACTTGGTTAGTTATTAAATGATGTCGTCTATTCTGTTTCAAACAAACCGTTGGTTGAGTTACATGTGTACAGGCCCCTCCGAATTTCATGGAAAATATGACCATTGGAGGAGGGAGTCGATCATTGGAAATTTTCCTATAAATAGGAGATCATTTAAAAGAGATTTACAATAAGTTGATCGATCCAGAGACCACATGTTGTTAAGGTGATTTCTAGAGAGAGAATATTTGTATGCCTTGTGCGTACTGAACTGCTCGTTCAGATTGCTTCATGAAATTCCGAATGTTTGTTATTACATTCGAGGACTTCCGGGGATAGGAAGACAGAGGTGCCGACAACCTTGAAGTTCGAGGGCTTCCTTGCTGAGGAAGAAAGATGTTCCAACTAACTTGAAGTTGAGGGCTTGCGGGGATAACAAGACTGAGATTCTGATCTTCGTATCGAGGGCTTACCCTGGTGTGGGTATGACATACTTGCTTGAAAGTATAAATTAGGGGACCTTTATCCAAGGTTGTTGGATACCCTTATCCTTGGGTTAAATGACATATATCTTGTTAATTGTAGATTTACTACTTTTTTTCCGCTACATACTGTATTGTAAGGAAAGTACCTTCTTGTATTTCCTTACACTTGTACTATGATAAGTTTAGATTCTATACGCTTTAAGGTAGAATCTCATATTGTAAACCTTAGTTCCAATCCTACAATTTTTGTCAGAGGTGTTGTGAATCTGCTTAGTTTAACTTTGTTAAACTTAGATCTTTCCTTGTCTATGGAAAACATAGTTATCTGTAACCAAATTTAAAGGTTACAAAGGAATTTTTAAAGTGTAGAATTCACATCCCTCTTGTATTTTGAGCATCTACATCACTATTTCGATCATACAATTGGTATCAGAGGAGGTCTCTGAAATACTTATACTCACGTATAGGGTTTTCATTCCGAACATTGTCATTGCGAACGTTTTCATTCCGAACTTTGTCATTCAGAACATTGTCATTCCAAACATTGTCATTCCGAACATTGTCATTTCGAACATTGTAATTCTGAACTTTATCATTCCAAACATTGTCATTCCGAACATTGTGGGTACGAACTTTTCTAACTAGTTTGGTTTCCAAGTTTTTATTAGAATGTAAGGAGTAAATGTTGGTTCCATTGATAATCTAAATCCTAGAAGACCACCAATCTTTGATGGTAATGACTATGAGTACTGGAGAGATCAAATGAAGACTTCTGTTATCAATACTGTAGTGGAAAACTTCATTATGCTTACTGGTGATTATAAAATTCATGATAAGGAAGTTATAACTTTCACTAACTAGGAAAAGCAAGAGTATCAACTCAATTATAAGGTACTCAATACTTTACTATGTTAAATGACTAGAAATATATATAACCAAATTTCTTCTTGTGAAGTAGCTAATTGTATCTGGAAGAAGTTAGAGGTTACACACTTTGGAACTTCTAATGTAATTGAGACTAGGAGAGCTATTCTTAGAGCTGAATACCATGGATTCAATTTTTCGTATGGTGAACCAATTTGTAAAGTTCAATAGATATTTATGACTATAGTCAATAGCTTACAGTCTATGGGAGAAAAGGTTTAGATGATGAATCCATTGTGGATAGGATAATAGATATTATGCCCATTGAGTGGGAATCAAAGAGAACATCAATAGATGAGAACAGGAAAGTCACTCAAAATTCTCTTGATGAGTTATTTGGAACTCTTCTCCAACATGAAAGAAGAATGAAGAGAGATGTTGACAACATCAAGAAGAAGAATGGGAATGGTACTGTTTCTTTTACAACAACATTAAATCATATAAAAGCTAAGACTCTAAAGAGAGTAACCAGATCCATGTCTAAGAAGATGGTTATTCAATCAGATTCTAGTGAAAGTGAAATCTCAGAAAATGAGTTAGAAAATCTTGCTCGAAGGATGAAAAAGATAGCTGGCTAGAGAAATTTCTAGTCCAAGTATAAGAAAAAGGAAAGGAAAGATAGGAAAGATGGAGACGTCACATGTTATGAATGCAAGAGAGCTGGACATATTAGACCGAATTTCCCTTTGCTCAAAAAGAAATAAAGGAAAGAAAGTCATTGTAAAAGGAACAGAAAGAAGTACTACAAAATCAAAGCTAAGAAAGTTCTGAAAACAAATAACACATAGAGTGCCAGTGGTGGTAACTCTTCAGATGAATCTTCTGATTATGAATCTTTAAGACAGAAGAATCTTGGTCTTATAGCCAAATTACCTATAAACAATCAGTGTTTTATGGCTAAGGTTCGAAATTCTGAATCATTGACCAATGTTTCTTTAAATTCTAATGATAAAGAATATTATAACTCTTTTAATGAAGAATCCTCTTCTGATGAAGAAAATACTTTACCTACTTATGAAGAAACTTCTAGGTTTGCTGAACTTCTTGAAATTAAGAATTCTAAACTCAATAAAAAACTTGATAAGAAAAACTCTAGGAATTCTATTATTACAAAATAAATATCAGATCTTACTAAAGATCTTGATAGGAACAATTCTGATTTTTTAAATATTTTAAAAAATCTTGAGGAAGTAAGTTCTAACAAGAACAAACTTTATAAAGAGTTAGAAAAAGTAATTTCTAAGAAAATTATCTTCGAGCCTATATCTAGTTCTAAAACTAATTATTTTGAAGATAAAAACTTGGTTATAGAACTCAAGAACAAAATATTTTCCTTAAATAAGTGTTTATCAAACTTTACCCCTGGTAAAGATAATTTTGATAAAATGTATTCTCAAATATGACCTTCGAAAAACAAATCCAGATTTGGTTATAACCATGCAAAACCAATATTTAGTAACAACTATTTTGTTCCACAATGTGCCTCATTTTGTACCAAGTGTCAATGTGGTGGTCACTGGGAAAAGAACTGTTCTTTAAATAAAACTCAATCATTAGGTTTTCATAAGGCATATTTTTCAAAGAAGATGTCGGTACGAAAAATTTTGTTGTCTGGAAATCTCGGATCCAAGAAAGTTTGGATTCTGAAAGTCTAATTCCTATCTTATTTTTAGGAAAATAGAGGAAGTACCAACAACAATACATGGTACATGGATAGTGGATGTTCCCAGCACATTAATGGTAACAAAAGCTATTTTGAAAAGATTATCAAAACGAAAGGAGGAAAGGTAACTTTCGGAGATAATGCTCAAGGAGAAATTGTTGGTATTGGTAATATTGTTCTTCAAGGTAAATCTCTGATTCCAAAATTTTTATTTTTTAAGGGTCTTAAGAACAACCTCATTAGAATAAGTCAGTTATGTGATGAAGGTTACCTTGTGAATTTTAGGAATGATAAGTGCTTAGTACAGAATTCCAAGGATGAATTTATTCTCTCAGACAATAGGCAAGAGAATGTTTAAAATTTGAACTTATAAGACCTCAGGAGTCAATACCTACCTTGCCTAAGTGCAATGGAAGATCATTCTTGGTTATGGAATATAAGACTAGGTCATTTTAGCCTTACGAACTTATGTAAACTCTCTAAGAAGAAACTAGTTAATGATCTACCAGAGCTTAGATTTAATTCATCTAAAGATTGTGATCCTTCTCAATATGGAAAGAAACATAAATCTAGTTTTAAATCAATCGGTGAAGTCTCATCAACTGATGCATTACTATTAGTGCACATGGATATTTTTGGTCCAACACAAACTGGAAGCATTGGAGGCAAATACTTTGTGTTTGTTTTAGTTGATGATTACACCAGATTTACTTGGGTCTATTTTCTAGAAAAGAAGTCTGAATCTTTTTCTTATTTCAAAAGTTTTAGGGCACATGTCAAAAATAAGAAAAACCTTCCACTAAAAACTATTCATAGTGATCATGGAGGAGATTTCCAAAATTCTGATTTTGAAACTTTTTATAGTAGAAAAGGTATTACTCACAATTTTTCAGCACCTAGAACTCCTCAACATAATGGTGTAGTTGAAAGAAGAAATAGAATTCTTCAAGAGATAACTAGAACCATGTTGAGTGAATATTCTATAGTTATACATTTCTGGGATGAAGCTGTAAGTACTACTTTCTATACTATAAATCGAGTTTTGATTAGACCTTTTCTTAATAAAACTCCTTATGAGTTATGGAACGGTAGAAAACCAAGAATTTCATACTTCAAGGTTTTTGGTTGCAAAGTATTCATTCTGAATAATAAATATAATCTACATAAATTTGAACCAAAATTTGATGAAGGAATTTTTTTAGGCAACTCCACAACTTCTAAGGCATATAGAGTTTTCAATAAAAATACTTCTACTGTTGAAGAAACAGTGCATGTAAAATTTGATGAGTCTGATCCTTTCGTTTTCAAACAATCCCAACCTACATCCTCGGATGTGTTTTCAAAAACTGATTGTCAACCTTTGATAGAAGATCCTTCTGATAAGGAAAATGTTCAAGAATATACTTCTGGAACATTTACCCCAGAAGTCTTTCTACCCTATGTTGATGAACAAGTTTTACAAAACCAAAATTAGGTGTTTCTTAAGAATCATCCCAGTGATAGCATCATTGGTGATGTAAATCTACCTGTAAGGACTAGAATTACCTTAATAAATGAAGTAGAACATCTAGCATTTCTTTCCAAATTAGAACCAAAAACCACTAATGAAGCTTTAGGTGATGATGATTGGATCAAAGCTATGAAAGATGAACTAAATGAATTTGGGAGGAATAAAGTCTGGAATTTGGTTGAAAGACCTAAGGAAACTTCTGTCATTGAGGTAAAATGGGTCTTCAAAAACAAGTTTGATGAAAATAGAGTCATAGTAAGGAATAAAACTATACTTGTTGCTAAAGGCTATAATCAGCAATAGGGAATAGACTATGAAGAAACCTATGCTCCAGTAGCTAGACTTGAATCTATTCGTATTCTACTTGCCTTTGCAGCATTCTTTAATTTTAAACTTTTTCAAATGGATGTGAAATGTTCTTTTCTTAATGGTTATGTTCAAGAGGAGGTTTTTGTTGATCAACCTCCTAGCTTTGAAGATACAAAACATCCTGATCATGTTTTTAGACATACCAAAGCTCTGTATGGTCTTATGAAATCCCCACGAGCTTGGTATGATAGACTCACAGGATATTTTGCTTCAAAATATCTATTTTAAGGGAAATGCAGATCCAACCCTTTTTATAAAGAAAGATAAGAAAAATGTTTTGATTGTTCAAATTTTTGTTGATGACATCATATTTGGTTCAACTCATCAATCATTAACTAACTCTTTTGCAAGTCTAATGAAATCTGAGTTTGAAATGAGTATGATGGGTGAGTTAACATTTTTTATTTGGTTTTCAAATTTCTCAAAGACCAGAAGGAACTTATATATCTCAACATAAGTATATTAAAGATCTTCTCAAAAATTATGGTTATGAAAACACTAAGAGTATAAGTACTCCCATTGGTACCTCAAACTCTTTTGATCTTGATGAAGCTGGGAAACCAGTAGATCAAACATCTTTTAGAGGTATGATAGGAAGTTTAGTTTACTTAATATCTAGTCGACCAGACTTAATGTTCTCAGTATGCTTATGTTCAATATATCAATCCAATCTAAAGGAATCTCACTTAAAGGCAGTAAAAAAAATTTTCTCTAGCTTAAGGGAACCATGGATCTAGGATTATTTTATAATTCTGGAAATGATTTTATTCTAAAAAGATTTTCGGATGATGACTATGGTGGATGTAGAATGGATAAAAAGAGTATATCTAGAAATTTTCATTTATTAGAAGATCCATTAGTATCTTGGTCCTGCAAGAAGCAACATTCTTTAGCAATTTTCACTGCTGAAGCTGAATATGCAGCAGCTAGAAGTTGTTGTGCTCAAGTGTTGTGGATGCAACACACACTCACAGACTTTGACCTAAATTTTACTAAGACTCAAATTTTTTGTGATAACACAAGTGCCATTGCCCTAAGTAAGAACCCTGCACATCACTCTCGTGCAAAACATATAGATATTAGGCATCACTTTCTTAGGGATCACACACTTAAAGGATATATTATTCTTCAATTTATTGGAACGCAAAATCAACTTGCTGATATTTTCACAACATAATTACCCTCTGATAGATTTGAATATATTAAACAAACGTTAGGAATGATAACCGTAAGGTAATAATTATTCATTAACTTCTTGTTGAACAATTCCATTAACAGTAATAAACTCCTTTTTATAGGGGGAGTACATTTGTTTGTTAGTGTAACTAAAATTTTTGTGATTTTTTTTTTAAAGACTGAGTGTAACTAAAATTTTTCCGTAGATAGTTTTTCAAACTTTTCAGAACTAAAATTTCCAGAATGGGAATTTCCAAAACTAAAAACTTCTGGAACGGGAATTTTCAGAACTGAAAACTTCTGAAATGGAAATCATCATATTGAAAACTTCCAGAATGAAATTTTCGTAATGAAATTTTGGTACTGGAACTTTTGTAATGAGTTTTTTTTTTAATATTACCAATTACAAACAATGTTTCTAGCCAATCCGAATGCTATGATTTCTTTACTTATAGTTTCTTAATCAAATTTTACTTGTTGGTTTTTTCCTTGTTTTTTAAAAGTTCAGATTCTAGTTTTTTCTTCAAATCCAAATGTTTTCTTTAAAAACCCTCAAAAGATCGGAGTCATGTTATCTTTGCGGGATTGTTTTTAACCATTAGATCGGATCAAAGCTTTTTCAACCATTAGATGGATTTTGGAAGACCAAATGTCACATCCATCACCTATATAAAGGGGACCCCTATTCTCATCCCACATTGGTTTTTCAATCTTTTGCATCTTGAAGCCCTGCTGCACTTCTTAGGGCCAGTTCCGAACTTTGAAAATCTATTCCAAATATTTCAGATTTCTTATCTCTGAATGTTTGTAGAAGCAACATCTCAAGATATATCAACTGGGAAACCAATCTCTAAGTGGTTAGTCTTTAGGGAAAGATTAGTTCATCCAGATTTCTATAAGCTTGATTCTCTTATAACCAAGAATATAAAGCTGAATGGATGGGAAGATGTCTACGTAGAAAAGTCCGATAAACAGGATCCAGTCTATACTGATTTACTGATCGAGTTATATGAGTTTGTTTCCTTCCAGAAGGAAGATGGAAGAGAATGGTTTTCTTTCAATTCTTATGGGAAGACTTATAAGCTATCCAACACCAAGTCTGCGAGCTTTGTTGGTTTATCCAATGAAAGAGAAGCTGAATTCTGCTCTCACAAACTTCCTAATGTGCAAGGAAGTTTCAACATGGAGAAGGCACTGAAGTGTCTTGGTCTTAAGGATGATTCAACTATCAAGATTTCTCATCTCACTCTGAATAATAGAATCCTTCAGCTTTTGGTGCAAGGCTTTCTTGTTCCAATAAGAGGTGATAAAGACAATTTTAAGAAGAGTGATATCTATGTCTTAGATTTCTTGGTAAATCTAAGAAACATAAATCTGATGAGGCATGTCTCGGATACAATCAAGAACATCAAAGAAGGCACATTGAGTGCTAAGATTATCATGTTTCCTCCATTACTATCTAATCTGATAGTTCGGTGCTTATAATATTTCAAGGTTGCTTTCAAATCAAATGTTCGGAATTGCAATGTTATGCTAGTCAATGATGATACCCTCAAGAGGATGAAGATGGGTTTTTCCAGTGAATCCAGAGAATTTTACCCTCTGTTTGTGGAAGAGGTTGAAGCATCTTTGAAAGAATCACAGAATCCGGAACCATCAAAAAAGAAAAGGAGGAATAGAAAGGTTAAAGAAGTGGTTACTGATGAAGAAAATCCCCAGGTTAAGAAAACTCAGTCTGCGCCCCCCAAGCCAAAGAAGCAGAAAACATATATAGATGAAGTAACAGCCAAGTGGAGGGAAGATAAAGAAAAGAGGAAGGAAGGGGATCCAAAATTCGGATTGGACCCTGTAGAGGCTAAACCCTATAAAGAAAAAGCTACTGAGGAGCTAGAGAAACAAGCGAAGGAAAAGAAAATGAAAAAGAAAATGTCTTAAGCTGAAGTGGTGCGATCTTTTCTGAAAGATACAGAGTTAGCTTCCGAAATGCTTCCCATTCAGAAAATGTTCGGTTATGAACCTTCATTACCAGTATCTCCAGCCAAAAATTATGTCACTCTGTTAAAGGACAAGGGTAAAGAATCAGTTGATGAGGCTGAAAAAGAAGTTGCTGAAGAAGTAGAAGTAGAGGAAGAAGTTGAGGAAGAAGTTGAGGAAGAAGAAGAAGAAGAAGAGGAAAGTGAAGATTTGGATACCCTAATCAAGAATGTACATGACTATAAAGATAAGGTTGAATCCTCAATGTTAGTATCACCTGGAAACGCAGATCAAGAAGCCGGTAAGAATGATGATAAGAAATAGCAAGAAGAAGATGAAGAAAATGTCTTGTATGATGAGGAAGAATCCTATGAGAGGAATTTCCTTGAGGAAGGACAAGTAAAACAGAAACCTGAGGAAGACCAGATTATCCAAGTGTCTGAATCCAAGGAAGTATCCCTTAATAAAGAACCTATTCATAAAGATGATAAGGGGAAGAAAAATCTTATGGAGACACCTAGAAAAGACGTCATCAGGAGGAAAGAGGTTGGTGGTACCTATAAAAGGAAGCTAGTGCAAGTTGAAGAGGAGCAATCTCAAAGAGATGTATCTGATTTAGAATCATCATCTCATGGGCATGATTTTGTGGTTCAATCTCTGAGAATGTTGGTGGACACCATTCCAATTTATTCAACGATAGATTCCATATGCTAGATGCTGCAACAAAGTATGAATTAAAAATCAGATTCTTTATCCATGGTCAGGGATAAGTTTGTGAAGTTGGAAGCTGAACAGAAAAGATTTCATATCAATTATGATGTGCATAGAAAGTCCTGCAATAAGGTAACCATGTGTTATAATAGAGTTTATGAATATTTAGTTCACTTTGAGAATTTTTAGGCTGAAGTTCAAAATGCTTTTGAAATAGAGGATAAAATGGATAATGAGATTTATGAAAAGCTGACCAAGGAGCAAAATTCTCACAATGAACAGGTCAGGGACCTGAATGGGAAGGTTAACTTAGTATCTCAGAATTGTAAAACTGAAAGAGATTTCCGGATTGAGTTTCAGCACAAGATGGAAAAACAATATGAGATAATAAAGTTGCATAAAAATGCCTTGGAGGCTCAGGCAGAAGCTTTAAATGTCCAAGAAGAAAAGGTAAAAGACTTGGAGAGGCAACGTGAGGAAAACCAAAGAGACTTGAAGAAACTCAAAACCTTGTTAAAGAAGCTCATTCCGGAGGAAAAGGAAGACAAATGAACTCACTCCGAACTTTTGTTGTAATTTTCTTTCTTTGTAAAATTTTCCAACTCTAATGAAATGATTATTTGGATGGTTGTATCTTGTCATATACTAATGTTTCAGGTAAGATGTTTTGTTTTCCAATCCCTTCAATTATTTTTGAAAATCAAAAAGGGGGAGAAGGAAAAAAGAACTACTCCTAAGGAGGAGAAAGAAAAATTTCTAAGTAAAATATTCTTAAAGAAAGGGGGAGTTTCTCACTTCGAAATTTTTCATTACCATGTTAATGTGAACTCCACTCTAGAATGTCAGAATACAATCCTTAGAGTTTCAATGCCTAAGGGGGAGTTAGTTGTATTCTTTTTCATCCATGAACAGAGGGAGATAGGTTTTAATTTCAAAGTCTAAGGAATTTTTTCAGAGTCCATATATTGTTTTTCATAAGGTTGTTTGTGCTTTCCAAAAAGGGGGATATTGTTGAGTCAATAAGGTTTTCCATAGGTCTTTTCCATTCCTTCTTGTTTTGAAAATCACAAACACCTTATACTAAAGAAAATATAAATTTTACCCCTATAAGGAAAATTTACTTCTTCAAGGAAATTTACCCTTACCTAGAGTTTCTTATACATAGCAATATTTTTTTCTTAAAGTACAAAACCCAGAGTGTTAACCAAATTCCCAGAATCATATAATGAAAAGTATTGGAGTATTCTGTTTTTAGGATCCGAATTCTAGATGTGAACTATAATGATGTTCTGATCTGAATTCTGGACTCCGAACTCTTATGAAATTCTCGACTCCGAACACTTAAGTAGTTCGACTCCGAACTTTTAAGTAGTTCGACTCCGAACTCTTAAGTAGTTCAACTCCGAACTCTTAAGTAGTTCGACTCCAAACTCTTAAGTAGCTAGACTACGAACATTTAATTTACTTACACTCCAAAATGTTGAATAGTTTTTACTTACATTTGTTCCATTTCAAAATGATGTTGTGCTTTTAGTTATACTTGGTTAGTTATTAAACGATGTTTTCTATTCTGTTTCAAACTAACCATTGGTTGAGTTACACGTGTACATGCCCCTCCGAATTTCATATAAAATATGATTGTTTGAGGGAGCCGACCGTTGGAAATTTGCCTATAAATAGGAGATCGTTTGAAAGATCTTTACAATATGTTGATCGATCTAGAGACCACATGTTGTTAAGGTGATTTCTAGAGAGAGAATATTTTCATGCCTTGTGCATAATGAACTGCTCGTTCAGATTGCTTCGTGTGACTCCAAATGTCGGTGATTACATTCGAGGACTTCCGGGGATAGGAAGACAGAGGTGCGGACTACCTTGAAGTTCAAGGGCTTCCTTGCTGAGGAAGACAGAGGTTCCAACTACCTTGATGTTGAGGGCTTGCAGGGATAGCAACACAGAGATTCTGATCTTCGTATCAAGGGCTTACCCTGGTGTGGGTAAGACAGACTTGCTTAAAAGTATAAATCAAGGGAGATTTATCCAAGGTTGTTGGATACCCTTCCCTTTGGGTTAAAAGACTTATATCTTGTTACTTGTAGTTTTACTACTTGTTTTTCCGCTGCATACTGTATTGTAAAGAAATTACCTTCTTGTATTTCCTTACACTTGTACTATGATATGTTTAGATTCTATATGCTTTAAGGTAGAATCTAATATTGTAAACCTTAGTTCCAATCCTACAATTTGTGTTAGAGGTGTTGTGAATCTACTTAGTTTAACTTTGTTAAACTTAGATCTTTCCTTGTTTAAGGAAAACATAGTTATCTGTAACCAACTTTAATGGTTCCAAAAGAATTCTTAAAGTGTACAATTCACCCCCCCCCCCCACCCTCTTGTATGTTGAGCATCTACAACATTATTTCGATCCTACAGGTCCCTATACTAATTCCTCATGGATAAGAAGATCATCCTCGTGATCACGCATCAAGATCCGAGCTGGTAGTCTTTGTGTTCACATCCGAAAATTGGTCAATAAATTACATAGTCAATAGAGTATCCTTGGGGAGCTGACACTAACTCAAGAAGGACATGAGAAAAGACTCAATGTTACATGATTCATGTACCATTTTTTCCCTAAAACCAGTGTTTTCATGTTCCGAGATGGAAAGAATAATTCAGAGTCCTGCTGTACGGATGCATTGACTTCCACACAAACTATGGATTCCCCTTCCTAAATTCTGAACATGAAACACTCAAAATTATTCCACCAAACCATCCTCACAGACTCTTGGTTTTTTAGATAGAACCTAATTCTGATACCACTCTCTCATGACCCATCTATAGGGGTTCGTGCGGTGACAACCCAAATACCACCCCCTATAGGCTAGAGTTTGGAGACTAGGACCTAATATATATATATATCCCAAAAATGGGATAAATTTTCCTCAGTACCTATACACGCACACCCAGCTTCTATCCCAAAGGTACTGAATTAAAAACATGAAGTAAAAAAGACATAAATTCCAATAAGATACCAATAATAAAGTTCAAAAGTAAAAAATTGAAAATTAAACGGGGAAAGAATATAAGACCAACTAAAAAGGGAAAGTACAATATCCTAAATCTCATCTTCATAAAACCCTACCTGAATGGTAGGTACAGAAACCACTGTCTGATGTCACTGAAGAACACCTCGTTTATCAGGCCTCTCTTTAAGTACTACATAGACCTAGTCCACTATGGACTTAATCATAGTGTCGATCTTCTACACAAGACATAACATGTTTGGGCATAGCTAATGCAGGTGTGAGTAATACAATACTCAGAAGGGTCCCCGAAACCAGAAAGTTACACCACTAAGAAACAAATGTAGTACACCACAAAGGAAACAAACGAAGTAAACCACAAAGGAAACACTCAATGTACACCACAAAGGATACACATGAATGAATGTTAATATGGTCAGATCATACAGGTATATTTCTAAAGCCTAAAGAGAAGGATTTTCAATTTTAGTCCATAGATATCTCAGTCTTTAAGAAACTAGAAGTGTCGATAGAACACAGAGTGTTAACGATACTTGGGGTATCGATGGTGCATGGAGAATTGATGGAACACAGAGTGTCGGTGGCGTACAGAGCGTCCATGGTGCATGGAACATTGGTGGAACCCATAGAATTGGTGGATCCCAGAGTGATGATGGAATCTGGGATATTGATGGCACACAAAGCATTTATGGCTCACATATAATTTATGTACCGCATAGCATCGATGGAACACAGAGCATCAATGGATCATGAAGACCCCCCAAATCACATAGTCATATCTAGCCATAGGATTCTGCTCATAGTGCACTTATTCCAGGAGAACCTAATCTTCAAGTAGTTATTTTTAAAACCATCATCCAAAAAACTCACTTAGAGTATTTAAAAATGAATACCTCTTCGTATGGTTCCAAATGCCGTAAACATCTCACCAAATGGACACATGGTTTGAAAGATACAACTAATTTTGTAAAAAGGGTCTAGGTTAGTCTTGGTCCAACCTGATTAGTCTAGGATGGCCTCAAACATTCAAGCCTGATGGGTTGTTAGACCGCGACCCGTTGATCTGTATAGGCCAACCCGTTGGGCTACCCGAGATGCCCAGTTTACAAAACATGGCTCGCCGCATACAGAATGGATTATTTAGCACACGACTCTACCATGCTCTCCCAATCAAAATGGCCACCACAATCAACACAAATGGCACCACATCCCGGTCCCCCCAGTCTTGCGGCCTTATTTCTACATTTTCCTCATCTGATGCAGTCTCCAGCACAACCTCCTATCATCGAGTAAGTCTGTCACATATGGAATGTGCTACAACAGTCTCCTCCTTCGGCATGGTCCCACTGAACCGTGAATGTCCGCCCCACAGGAACATGGCCTCCCACCAGAATGCACCCTACCCTCATCACTGTACATGCTGCTGGAGACCATCTATTCTTCTTTCCCTCCGCCGTAAGCTGCTTCTTTCCTACTATGCTCTTATCTCACCACTGCAATACCATCATGAAACACAACCATCAGTCTCTTATCATAACTCCATGGATCATAGGTGTAATGATCGATCATTCGCATAGGGTTTCAAAGGGTGAAGAATTCATGAATAACACGATAGATTTTGGGGGGCGGGATTGAGCACATGAACACAAAATGAACGGATCTTGGCCTTGTTCAATTAATCTTTTTTTCATTCATGTTTGTGGGATCATGAATAAACCAACAAAAAAAATATTCACCAAGATCTATTCCCTTTAATATCGCAATAATTATCCACCCCAAAAGAATTACCGAACAGTAGATCAATCTATTCCTTGGTTAGTCCTATTTCTTCATTTGTTTCAAAGAAGGGTTAAAACATAAAAAAGATTTCAACACTCTAACTTGATTATTGGGTCATTCATTGATAAAGAATGGAGGTCTAATTCTTCATTGATCCTCAATCCACCAGAATTTGTCGTCGGGATATAGCTTCCTTCTCCTTACCTTAGGGGACTTTAAGGGTTATGGTGATATCCCTGAATTATTCTGACATGGATTATTAAAAAGGGAAACTTCCACCACATTAAAAAGTAAAGCTCAATAATATATTTTTTATTAGTTATTTTAATGATTTTTATATCCCAAATCTAACATTCACCCTCGAACCGTGTCAGCTAGAGTTAGGCACTGCCTAAGAAAAACACCCCCTTAAGAACTCAATGGTGGCCTCAGATTTCTAATCTGAGTTATTGTTTATGAGTTATTAAGATTTTAAAATAAAATAATTTTTATTTTATTAACTTATTTATGTTTACACCCTTTTGGAATTTTTCTATAGATTACCCAAACAGACCTTTGGTCATTCCTAGGGAAAATCCACTTCTCTGAGTTCAAAGGTGTCCTTAAAGTTCTATTCTGGGAACTCATTTAATTGTTATTTAACTTTTTAGAAAATTCATGTGCACATGATATTAAAAACATAACATTTTTTAAACAATCATTCTGGGAACCCTAGGCCTCAGAATCGCACACTATCTCAACATCTGGTCTCAAAAGTTTCCAAAATAAATTTGAAAAGGAAAATCAGGAAAACCACAGTCATTAAAACAAAACTAAATCTCTTATAATAAGATAAATATTAGTAAAATATTAATACCATGAGATATATCTATACTACATAGACAACACCATAGAGAGAACTAACCATAACACTAGCCACCCCGACTCACAACTTACGACTTGCTAACTACTCTATTCTCCTCAAATGCATTTTAAATGAAATACTATTTGAAAACAACCCCTCTTCTAATTTAATTTAACTTGAAAATTTTCCTAAAAATATTTTTGAATAAAAGAGATTTACTTTTCCTTTTAAATATCAAGTAACACACATTGTAAAATGGGTTAAAATTCCATATTAATTTTTTTAATGTAGTTGGGTCATCTTTAGAAAATTACTCAAATACAAATACACTACAAACTCATCATCAAATATCACGAAACATGGTGAACCATGGGGTAGTCAGGCTGATAATGCCTCAAATAATTATAACAAAATAAAATAAAGTCTTTATAAAAAAATTCCTCTCAATATACATAAACATGGGGCTAAAATCCAAACTATAAAATTATATTATTTTCTGAACCTCCACATCCAGGATCCTTGTGACCCACAAATCAGATTATTTAACATGAACTACCTAAAAATTTGGGGGGGGGGACTATCACCAAAGATATTCATAATAGATGACATTTCCCCATTATCTACCCTAAATCTCTAATATTTTCCCAAGACATAAATTGAAAATACATTATATATTACTGAATCATTATCCTTAAGGTGAACTCATAATATTATTCTATCTCTTCACTCCAATCTCGTGAAAATAGAAAATAACTAGTATGGTCTATAAATATATCTTGAATAATTCAAGAAACCCCTCCCATGAAATTCCTTCTAGGTCTCCATGCTTCATCTCCCATCATCTTTGGGACACCATATAAAATAATAAAACCAGAATTGAAACATAGAATAGACTTAAAGTCCTCACTATCTCAATGGAAACTTTTATACCTTCTAAAAAGATTTTAGACTCATGGCTTGATTCCCCACTAAAGAACATTGATACTTAAAGTCGTTGGAACTTCAATAATGATTCATCCAATGATTCCACTTCCACTTGTTATTCCTAAAATCATGATGATGTTTTGAAGAAAACAAATTCAATAAAATATCTATAAATTATTATTAAAAACAAATTACATCAATAACATTGAAGATGGAAACATTTCATTGAAAATTAATTATATCCATATACTCTTCTCCCAGCCACTTTGTATATACAACAATTCACACAACCACATCACCACGCCCACATAATCAATGCACCATCCAACCACCATATGAAACTTCAACTATATTACCAATCCATCTCTATCTAACATATTCTCCACACAATAAACATATTAACAACCCAACAGGAAACATAACATCAATATTTTCCAATCAATAGTGTTCACTTTATATAAATTCTAACAAAAAAATTATTTTCAGTGCCAGGATTTTATTATGGGAAAATCATATTATCCATGTTTTAGATTGTCTTTTTAATGTTTAGAAAGTTGGGTATTAGAAAAACATATCCACACTTTGAAAAACTAATCATGAAATATCACATCATAGAAACCGCTATAATTTCATTAAATTATATTTCATAGAAGTAATTATAATTTTAATTTCATAATATTACTTATATTTTTTTTAATTTTTAATGAAATAAAAAAATACACATGCTTTGGTTTGGTGAACCATTCTCAACACATAATCATAATAATTAAAATTCATACTAGTGATTTTATAATAATTCAATGAAAAATTATTTCTTCATTAGACATGTTTCCTACAATAATCAATCAATATTTTATTCCAAACATTCAACTATACATTATGATTACCTTTACACATGCTCATAAATATTTCAATAAAGTACACATATAATGTTATTTAAAATTAAAAATTGTGACAAATATATATCCCAATATCCCATAAGATTATCTATGCTCAAAAAAGAAAGTTATATCTTCTTTCAGGTAAAAGGGATATAAATTTATTGGGTATAACTAATCTTTATCATCATCTTCTAATAACTACTAAAATAAATGTCCAAAATAGAATCATACAATAAATTCATAACACATACATATATTCTATAATGAGTTGTTGGTAACACATGGTATAAAAATTCAAAAATAAATTCACAAAATCTTGAAACATAGTTTTCAAATAATTCATTCAGCTTAAAATATAGAATCTGTTAAGGGAAAATTTATTTCAGAAAGGTATTAAATATTTGTGATTTCATACAAAAATAACTATTTATACATTATTTAATTATTATTATACACAATGATGTAGTGTTTTAACTTCATAAACATTAAAATGATTATATTGAAAGTCACGTTGAGGGAAAATTGTTTCAAGAATTAAATAAATAATTCATTTAAGAATCAAAAAGGATTTATTTAAACTATAGATTCAAATTAATTAGTATTTTAATTTTCCTTTATTGTTATATAATCATTTCAGTAGGAAAACTATAAAGTATCCATTCCTATAACACAAAATTATAATCATAAAAACATATATAAGATCAAAAATTAAAATTCTAAGAAGATAATGACAATAATGTAGATAACTCGCTATTATATCTTCAATGAAATGGTTACACCTTCACTTTAAATGTTTCAATAGGTTATCTAAGTCCTTTTATTAGAGAATAGGGGCCCTAAAAATCCATTTCCTGAAACCCTTCCTTGGCTTCATCGCATGTTACTCTCGATTATCACACTTTCCCAACTAATCCCATACAATATACACTTACATATCAACCAAGATATTTGATACCACTATTTCATGACTGAACTACACTAGGAACCCCACTTAAGATAGTAGTGATGGAAAGAGTGACCCCTAAAGCCCTTCTCGTATAACCCATAGGTTTGAGAATATAAAATATGGTATAAAACTCACAAATAGGGTCCATTACCCTCATAAACTAGAAAATAATGAAATTAAATCACCAATGAACTCCAAATAATTTTCATCCAGGAAATAAATTCACACAACCCAGATTCCACATAAATGTCAAATTATATAATCATTATGAACAAGAATTTGGGAATGATATTTTAAGACTCTAAATCCCAAACTAAACATTGAGATACTTCAAAAAATCTCTAATATCCCTATAAAACAATACAATACACTTAGAAAATTTTTAGGGGTACACAATTGAGAGTACTTTATATGATTCTCCGTATAAATAAACTATTATCCTTGTGAAGTATTATGAAATAGTTGAAATGAGTTATACCAAACAAGAAAAACATAAATTCTAAATTTAAATATAATCTGAATAAGAAATATAATAAAAAAAATATGCATTCCACCTAGAATACCATAATTTATTCCATTTCCTACAACATCAATAACAATTTCTCCCAATCAAGATTCTAAACTAATCCTTAGTATAACTAAATTTCAGAGTACCAAAACAATAATAATAAATGTGAAGTATCATTATATTTGTGGGAATTATATAAATCAAACAAATAACAATACCTAAACAATTTACTACTACACTCATGTAACTTTAAAGTTGTTCCATCTCAAAATGGCATATATATATAGTTTGTTGACCTCTCCCCATCTAACTATAAACATGAGAATGAAATGAAAAAAAATATGATCATCCCTGACATCACACCATATACCAAAAATTTTACTACATATCCACTTATCATAACTTCAGAACCATAATATGAAATCTACGACCGCATATTGTACCACCATATACTCATATATCAAAACAATTTATTGGAAATGTAACATCAACATCAAAAAAATCAACTTCATTTCCTCCTCTACCCATGTATATCCTTACACATATATCATCATATCCATGTCATTATCATTATAGTTGGATTTCATTAATGGGAAGAAAAAACAACTTTCCAACTCCCCTATATATTTGTTCCCCACCATGTATCCAAACAACAACCAAATAACATGTTCAGTCAGTATATTACATACTAAAGATAATGTATTATATCATGTAAGTATATACCTATCATGAGAAATTATAAACCATAAATTATAACTTTGAACCCTAATAGACTAAAAAATTCCCCCTATCACCCTATTTTATTACACCACATTGCAAAAAACACATTCAAAATATCCAAATAAAAAATATAAACCACACCGCAAAACCAAAATATACATAGAAAATCATCCCCAATAGAATAGAAAAAACCATTGGAAAAATGAATTCACACAATAAATTACATCACATTTTCCACATCATTCCCAATCCCACCTGTCACAATTTCCTAGACTCATTATGATCAATATTCCATATATTTATCCATATTTAATTTAAAACATTCATTAAAACAATTCTTATTCAAATATATTCATTCATCATTAAACATGTTTATTCCATACATGTTCATTTCACATCAAAATTTTCATTCCTTCATTTAATTTTTTCCTTCAAAAGCTATTAATCATTATATTAATAACTTATTAATTAATTTTCTTAATTTTAAATTTATCCCCAAAACTCAACCAGAAAAATAATAATGCAAGATATATACCCCAATCATTTCCATATCCTCAAAAATTCCAAATCATGTACAACCATGAGAACACTTCGAGAAAAAAGAAGAAATGAAAATGTCTCACACGCTCACCACCTAAATCAAATAGAAAATGATATAATTAAAAATATAATGCCTATCACAACCTTCAAATTATCAATGTGTCCTACAAACAACTTATTCTAGAGAAATTAAATAAATAATATAGAATCAATACATTAAATCAATACAACTCTACACTAAACCATACATCCATTAAAACACAAAATCATTACCAAGAAGGTGTAATGATAAACCTAAAAATTTCAATAAACTTATTTTAATATATATTTAATTATCATGATTATTAATACCAACCATGAAATCCACATTTATCTGAAATTCAATATTACCTTATTTAACTCATATTTCTTGTTATCAATTCCATGGGAAAATAATCAAACATTAATTCATAGAAAAATCCCCTTATCAATCATAACAAACCAACACAACCAAGATCATCCTATTCATAACAAGGTTAAATAATAGAAAACTCAACCTCAAGAAAGAATAGGAAACAAAAATGATATCTTCTTAGATTCTAATTATCATTAATCACTTTTTGGTTACCATATTTTTGTAATTATCTAATTTTTATTATGATAAGGTTATTTAAAAATATTGGTAAAGATGAAAATTATAATAGGTAATATTTTCCAATAAAAATAAAATCATAAAAATTCAAAATAAAATCCATAAATCACATGTGACTCTCCTTCCCCTTCCAAATTCTTCACAATATTTTTTTATTCTTTATTTAATTCAATATCCCTTAATTGAGTTTTCCCACAAATGTCCCCTTCCTCTCAAACCTAGATAACTCAAGATTCCATAACTAGAAAATATTGTAAAAGAATATGGGAATATATTTAGAAGGAGTCAGAATAAGATATCCAAACATATATTTTGTATGATAGAATAAGAGTTCAGAAAACCCTTACATTAATAAAACTGAAGTCAATCCCTAAAAACCTACAAAGACATTTCCACCATACTATAAAAAATCATCCCCATTCAAATAAATTCACCACTACCCATCATGACCAAACATAACCACAAAAATAGAATCCTAAAAGGAAAAAATAATAAGTAAATAATAATTATTAGGAATTGATAATATCATATGATCACATATAACTAGGGACAAGGATCATCCTCAATATTCTAGAATATAGAAGCCTTCCTTTTTATTACACTACTTTTCATTTACATTGTACTAAAAGAAGGTTCTTTTAAATTTTTTTTATTTTAATGAAGTTATATAAAACAAAAACACATAAAACACTCTTCTAGTACACTTTAAATGATTCATAATAGGTTCATAATACTTTTATTTACTGTATATCATAACCTAGGGACATACATAAAAGGAAAGACTGAGATTTTGGCATAGTAAGGGAAAGAATTGGAAATTTTTTACATGTGATAATGAAAAATAACAATAAAAACAAGTTAAAATAAATAGGTGAGTGAGAAAGAGTCATAATATTTATAACATGAATCATAACATGGAAAACTGGAAAAAACATTTTTTAGACATTCTAAGCATATTACCATGTTTTATCAATGAGGATTCATAAAACTACCAAGTTTATTCACCATGGTATCTTAAAACATGTCATATCTAAAGATTAAATTCTTTACTCAATTAATTGGAGTTCTATCATGGAACACCCTTCATATGTCTTAATTAATGTGAGCCACATATATAATAATAAAGAATTTATGAAATAACTTTATGGAGAATAAAAGAAATGGGTTTATTATAAAAATATTTATTTTTTAAAAAATTATTAATGAAAATATCAATACGCCATTGTCAAACCATGAAAAAGGATGGGTTATATAAGAAACATGCTAATATTTTTGAGAAAAAGTGAGAAATTTTGAGAAGAAAATTCAGCAGCACAATGGGTGGGAAAAATGGTTTTGGAAGACATTAAGAATATAGGGTATAATGGTATCCCATTAATAATAGACACTATTTATAGTAATGGGATATAGAAAATGGATAGAATAACATAGCTTCTAGAGTTGAAAAAAATACCACATAAAAAAATGTAAGGAAAAGAGAATTTATTATTTCTCTGACATTGAAGAGTGTTCCTAGAACATGGGGATCATGAGAATGGGGGATTGAGGACACATTGGGAGGGATAATTTGAAGGAAGAACTATCATATATTCGTTTAGGACTAATTGGAAGTGAATTTTAATAGAAAAATGGGTTGCAATTTGGAGCAATAGCAAAGGATTTTTTTATTAATTTCCTTAGACACTTAGGTAGTGGTAAATTCAAAACCATGGGTTTTACCATGGTATTGGAAACTTGGGATATATATTCTGTCATTTTTATCCAAAGTAGAAGACCTAAATTTCATATTACATATTAAATCATTATTATTTCATTAAATATACCAGAAAACTCAAACTGTATTTTTACTATTCACGAAAAACTAATGTATTTTATAAAATTATCGTAAATTCACCTAAACCTAATTTCGATAGACTAATTTCAAAAATGATATTTATTTAATAATAATAATTTTATAAATATGATAATTTTAACTTTTAAATATAAAAATACGTAGTTATTACAAATAATTACGGATAGAAAATACATAGTGAAAATATATAGTGAAATTTCTAACACTTGAAAAAAAAATTTATTTTAACATTTATAGTTAAATAAGAGTGTTTAAATCATATTATTTCATTAAAATAAAAATTATTCATAATACCATAGTTTATTATAATAAAAAAATTATTTCTGAAAAGTATAATTTCTTTCTTAAAATCAATTTATCAGAATTCTATCTCAGTTTTATGAATCAAAACTATTCTTAAAACGAAGTTGATATAATAAAAAATTTATTTATAAAAAGGGATTACACTTTAAGTAACATGGTTATTAACACATAACCCCTTATTAAACCTGCATACTCCCTAATTGTAATGTGTTCAATGGTGGTAGACTCATGTGGTGGCTCAGCTAATATCAACCGAGCAGTAATTTCCACTAACATGAACTTCTCGCGTAGGCAATTGCATTTTAGATTAACATATTTCTGATCATATTTGGCTTGGTCAAGACAAAATCATAGTTAAACTACCTACTTCCCAATATCCAAAAAATAGGCTTCATAGAACATGAATCTAATGGTTGAGATCATTGTTTCTCCTTTATATATTAAATCACCATTATCATTTCAATTAATAACACTAATTATGTGGTAAAAATTATTATTAAGAGTATTTTTTCAATGGTCATATTGATCTGCAGTTACATAAGTTTCAAAACCCAATGGCCACATTTCAATTTATACTCACATCATTATTAAATAGATACAGTTTTTTTAGTATATAATAACACAAATTTTAATGAAACAATTATAATTAAAAAATATTGGGCCATTTCATTCCCCCTGAATAATAAATTTGATCCTCAAAATTTCTCCTCATTCCCTCAATTGAAAAAATGTGAGGGTATTTCTACCACATTATTTCCTTTGGTTCCTATGTGGCTTCTTCACATTTAAAGATTATCAACAAAACCTTTACAAGGTGGGTCTTATTATTGCATGGAACATTGCCTTTATGGTCAATGATCTCCACTTGATGCACCTCATAAGAGAGCTCATGTTCAATTTGTACCACTTTGGGATTAAGTACATTTGAAGAGTCAGGCATGTACTTCTTGAATAGTGATATGTGGAATAAATCAAGAGATTGATCTATATTTGGATGAAGTTAAAGTTGATCGGTCACTTCTTCTATGTTATCCATGATTTTATAGGGGTCAATGTACCTTGGGCTGAGCTTCCCTTACCTCCCAAACCACATCACTCCCTTCCAAGGTGAAATCTAAAGGAAGAAAATTTCTCCAACACAAACTCAAAGTCCATTTAATGGTTTTCAACATAGAACTTCAATAGACTTTGAACATCGTTTAAGTGTTTTTGAATGGCATGAACCTTTTATGTCATTTCTAGTATAAGATCTGGTAAAATAAGATTTCTTTCACCAACTTTATCCCGATAAGTTGGAGTTCTAAATTTCATCCCATATAATGATTTAGAGGAATCCATTTGAATTCTCAAATGGAAGCGGTTATTATATAAGAACTCAACTAATAGGATATGTTGATCCCATCTAACTTTAAATTCCATAGAGCATGTTCTCAGCATGCCCTCAAGTGTTTGAAAAGTCCATTATGATTGACCATTATTTCAAGCATTGTATTCCATACTGACATTCAATTCAGTATTTAGATCATGTTGAATACTTCTCTATAATTTTTATGTGAACCTTGGATCATGATGAGAAATAATAGAAAATGGCACTCCATGAATCATAATCACTTCCTTTACATATATCTTGGCAACTTGGATAAGAGATAAATCTTCCTGAATAGATATTATATGGGTATTCTCGGTGAGAGGGTCCACTATAAAACATATCAAATTATTTCCTTTGGTTGTTTCTAGGAGAACAATGACAAATTCCATAGTGATATTGTCCCACTTTCATGTTTGTATGGGTAGTAGTTGTAATACCCCTTTTGGAAGTTGTCTCTTTGACTTCACTTTTGGACACACTAGGCACCATTTAGTATAGTTAGAGATCTCCCTTTTCATTCTATTCTACTAATATTGATCATCAAGGTCCCTATACATTTTACTACTTCTAGTATGTATAAAGAATGTATATTTATGAGATTTATCCATTCGCTCCATCATTAGTTTTACAATAGATGGAACACATAGCCATGTATGAAATTTTAGTTCACCTTCTTGATCAATATTGAGAAAAGAAACATCCCATTCTTTACAGTCTCTATCTTCATTGGAATCAAAATATCTCCTTTTTTATATTTTCTGATCTTATGTTTTAATTATGGTTTACAAATCATATTTGATGGGTTTGATGATGTCCCTTCCCTTATGATTCCCTTGTTAAGTTTTACTAGGTCTTTGATCAAACGATCTCCTTGAATCATTATCATTTACAACACAATATGGTCTTTCCTACTTAATGCACCAACCACTTTTTTTCTCTTCTAGGGTGATAATGAATTGAACAATAACATTGCTTTAAAAGTTCCAACCATATCCTTTATCTCATGTTAATTTATTTTTTCGTGGAAAATTCATTAATATTTGATGTTCTAGGTATATATCACATTTATACAAATATAGATAGTGCCTCCATGTCTTTAAATAAAAAAATATCTACAACTAGATCTAGGTCATGAGTATGATATTTCTTCCATTGATGGTTCAACTATCGAGATTCATAAGCTATCACTTTTTCATTTTTCTGGAGGAAGTACCCAATCCCTTTTATAGATTCATCACTAAAAATAATAAATATTTCTCCAACAAAGGAAGAGTTAACATGGGTGCAATAACTAATCTTTTCTTCAACTCTTGGAATCTATCTTCACACTACTTTATCCATATTATATTAACCCATTTTCAAGTTAACATGGTTAGTGGAATAGAAAGTCAAGAAAAGTTTTTCATAAAACCTCATATAATATCCTTTTAATCTATGGAATCTATAAATCTCGGTTATTTTTATAGGATGATGCCACTTCACCACAAAATGTTTCTTGGTAGGATCAATTAATATTCTTTTATTGGTTACAATGCTCAACAATGAAACAAAATTGTTGTAACCAAAATTATCATTTGCTGAAATTCAAGATAACCTCTCATTCCTTAGGGTTTGCAATAAAACCCTTAGATTATACTCATTCTCCTTGATAATTTTGAAATATATCATAATATTATCTATAAAAACTTCCCAAGGTTATAAAGGTAGTCCTTGAAGACTCTATTAATCAAAGCCATAAATATAGAAGGATCATTGGACAATAGAAAGTGAATAATAGAAAACTCATGATACCCATATCTTAATCAGAAGTCAGTATTTGGAATATATTCTATATTTACCCTCAATTTATATTAACCAGATGGAAGACCAATCTTGGAAAATAATTGAGACCCAAAAATCCAGTAAAATAAATCACCAATGCTTGGAGCAGTGTATATATTCATTATAGTGATCCCATTACGTTTTATATATTTAATGTATAACAGTGTTGATCTATCATAATTCATGAAAATGATAACGGGTGTTCCCCAAAGAGACACACTTTTTCGGATAAACCCCTTCTCTAAAAGATCCTTTATTTTCTTCTTTAGTTCCGCAATCTCCACATTTTTTATTTTATACAAGGTATTTGCAATAATCATGGAACCAGGCATGAAATAAATCGATAAATATTCCTCTCTTACTGGGGGTGGTCTAGGTAACTCATCAAGAAAAAAATGTATTCTTGAATAATGGGGATATTCTATATTCATATACTTTCATTTCCTTCTTCATATTCCCTGATCATTTCCAAAAACAAGGCTATAGGCAATGCTTCTAGAAAAATATCATGATGAGATATCTCTCATTTGTAAACAAATATAGGTTTTCTCTTAAATAATACTAAATATTTTCTATATGATATAGTTGATCATAGCATTATACATTGAGATCTATTGAATCCCTAATATAATTTTGAATTCTTACATGGGAATCATTACTAGATTTGTGATGTGATTATGCTCTCTAAAGTAAATACTAGAGTTTATATAGACTATTAATGCATGGATATTCCCTATAGAAGTCTTGAATTGTAGTTATACTTCTATAAGATCATGGATTGATTCTATATTCTTTGAAAACATGGTGTAAATAAGGTAATGTGTAAAACCATAATAAAAAAAGTACATTCTAGCCATGGGAGAATAATGAGATTACCAGCCACCACATCATTTTCAGCTTCAACTTCAACTATCATGATATAAAAAACATAAACATTCTCCCTTTTCCTACATTTAGGTTGATGATGATTCCCTTCCACTATATTTGAGTTTGTAATGTGATTAGAAAAGTTCCCATATTTCCACACATAAAATTTTGATCTTAAGGATGGGCCTTAACCTTTTTCCCTTTAACATTAATGTTGAGAATTTGAGGTTTCAATCACTACAATACTTCTAGGAAATATGGCCATCTCTTCCATACTTATAACATTTCCCGCTCCCAAGCAAGTAGTTCCCTAAATGCTTCTTTGAACAATTTTTTCACTTGGGTAGTTTTACTTACATTCCTCCACTTCCTTGATCAAATATCCTCCCAAAGTTTCGCACCAAAGATATCAACTTTTCATTCGATATATGAGACCACTATGTCTCTCCAAACTCTATTTCAACATTCATATCACTCCTCAATATATCTTCATTTTTTTCATAGTCTTGGTTAGATAGATTCTTCCATGAACGGGATCTTAATCCATAGAATAATCTATCAAAATTACCATTAGTATCCATGAAAAATAAAAAATGTGTAACAATAATGTCTTGTGAAGGTCATCTCATAAATTTCATAGATTTTTTTTCCTTCTTATTTAGTTCTTGGAATTTCTTCTCCATTTTTTCTCATTTACTGGGGAAAATAATTTTTGAAAAAGGTTCCCCTAAACTCGTCCCACTCCATAGATTAAATACCCCTTCTTAGAATCATCTTTTTAACGAGTTACCAAAACTAGTAATCTTCTCCCTTTAGGTGGTACACATCTTGGATGACATTTTCTTATTCCAAAAAACATATTATAGAAAATATATTTTCTATAGAGATTATCCATTATAAAACAATCAATGGGTTATTAGATCCCTTGAAAGAAGGTGGTCTTTTTTGCATAAATGACTCTATGGAATGTTATTCCATTAATGGTGAATCTTGTCTCTTGTATTGATTCTGGTTAGTATTCATAAATAAAGTCAGTTGATTCATCATTCTCATGAAGTTTTCTATTCCAAATTCTTTTGGAAGGTCATCAATGTGACATCTGTTGCACTCACAATTTACACAGTTTCTCCTATTTCCCTCTATTTTCTAAAATAATAAATCCTTATGGAGAAATTTTTATATTTTAATAATATTATAATTCTAAAGGAATTTTATATCATAAAACATCTTTATTAAATACGTTATTCTTTAACAACAATTACATTTTCTATAAGTCCTTCATAGTTGTTCATAAATGGCTTGTGATTAACCAAACATATCCCCAGTGAGTGATAAAATAGGTGCACAATAAGTTTCATTATCATGGACCATATTATGTAAAGTCCATCCCAATGAACCTTGTCAGAGTTGTTACCCCTAGGTACATCTGTGCCAGATCTGTGTGCACTTTTTCCGATCTAGATAGGGATTTATTTTCTCAGAAACCACTTACGTAATATTTCACCAAAATGAAAAGATATTTTTTCTATATTTAAACTTACCCCTAGTATTTTTACTAATGTTTTCAAATATTAATTTCTAAAAATAGCTAAACCGTACTTTAGTACCAACTATGGAATCCCACCATTTTATTACATTAGTTTTCATTTACATAGTACAAACAGAGGATCTTTTAATGTTTAGTTTCTTGGAAATAAGGTGCATAATACATGAAAACATAAAATATTATTCTACTACATTTGAAATGATTCATCATTGGTTTATTCGATTTACATTTACTCTTTCTCATAACCATGATACATAAATCAAAGGCAAGGGGGATCTTAAAGCCTAATAAGGGAAACCATGGGAAAGAGTTTACATGTGAGCATGAGAAACATCAACATAAACTTGATGAAATAAATAAAGGACTCTGAAAATATATATAATAATAATAATAACTTGAATAATAACATTTAAATATTGATTAAAAAATTATTTTATACATTTGTAAGAATATCACTAGGGTTTATCACTGACCTGTCATAAAAATTACCAAGGTTATTCACTAAGGTATCAAAAAACATGTTATCTATAGAAAATAAATTATTTACCTAATTATTTAGAGAACTATCAGGGAAAACCATTAATATGTAGTAATTAATGTGAGCCGCATATATCATAAAAAAATCATAAATAACCCATGGAAAACAAAAGAAACAGGTTTATATCAAAATCATGACGTTTTAAAAAAGTTCTTCATGATAATATAAATATGTAATTTTAAACCCTTGATAAAAGAAGACATGTTTCATGAATGTTAATCCCATTATAGTTTATATAATTTTATAACCTATTATAATACCCCTATAAAAGAATTATTTTTTATATTCACATAGGAAATAAGATAATTTCATGAGAAAAATATATATTTTTTTGAAGAAACAAAACGGGTGAGAAAATTGGTTTTAAAAAACATTAAAAAGAGAAGGTAAAAGGTTATCCCATTTTGGAAATACTATTCATGAAGTTAATAAATATAATAAAATGTATATAAGAACATATCTTTGAAATTCGAAAGATATACCACATAAAAAAGGGAGCTTGAGAGGAAAAGAGAAGTTTAGATTTCCCTTAAATTTAAGAGTGTTCCAAAAACATGAGGATCTGATCCCCAGGTGATTGAGGATACATTGGGAGGTAAAACTATCATATATTCATAGAGGATTAATTTTATGTGGGAGTTAATGGGAAAATGGGTGTCTATTTATAGAAAAAGAGGAGGATTTGTTTATTAATTTCCTTAGACACCTAGGTAGTGGTAAATTCAAAACAAGGGGCTTTCTCATAGTGTTTTCCCATTTTTTGGGCCACTTTGGAAACCTATTATGTTATTTTAAACCACAATATTTGATTAAAATTCTATATTATATATTACATCCTTATGATTTCATAAAACTTTTAGAAAAACTCAAACTATATTTTTACTATTCATGAAAAAATAAATTATTTTTGAAAATTCTCTTAAATTCACTCTAACATAAATTCGATGTCAATATTTCAAAAAAGATATTAATTTTAACATAATAATTATCTAAATATAAAAATTTTAACTTTTAAATATAAAAATCTATAGTTATTAAAAAAATAGTTTATAGAAAATGCAAGGTGAAATTCTATATGAAATGTCTAATACTTGAAAAAATAAAATTATTTTATCATTTATATTTAAATAAGATTGTTCTAGTTATACTATTTAATTAATATAAACATTATCCATAATACCTTATATTATTATAATAATTATACCTTTTCATAAAATTATAATTTCTGTTCTAAAAATCAATTTATCTGAATTCCATCCAAATTTTATTAAGAAATACTATTCATAAAATGAAGTTAATGGAATAAAAATATATTTATAAAAAGGAATTACAATTTAAGTAAATAGATTATTGAATCATAAAATCTTATTACACCCACATATACCCTAATAATATGGTGTGTGATTTTGGTAGACTCATGTGGCGGCTCGGCTAACATCGACCAATTGTAATTTCCAACAACTTGAACTTATTTCATTGGTGATTTCCTTCAATCTTAACATATTGATTTTTTGGATTGGTCTTAATCAAAATAGAATCCATGTGACACTACCTCCTTCCACGTTTCTAACCAATGGACTTCATATGACATGATTCTATTGGTTGAGTCCATCATTTATCCTTTATACATTAATTCACTATTGACATTTAAATTTAAAACACTAATTAAAATGTTAAATTTTTATTAAGAGTACTGTTTCCAATGGTAATGTTGACCTAAAGTAATATAATGATTAAAACCCAGTGGTAAAATTTCAATTTATACTCTCATCATAATTAAAGTGATGTAGTTTTGTTGATTAATAATACACATATTCTAGAACAGTTACAATTTAAAATGATCAGGTCGTTACTTTCCTCCACTCTTGAGAAATTTATTTCTAGAAATTTTATCTTATTCCCTTGGTTGAGAAAAGGTAAAGGTATTTCTACCTCATTTTTTCCTCTAGATCCCATGTTTCTTATGAATATTTATAGTTTTTACACAACCCCTTGACGTGGTGGGTAAAATTGGTTAATAGAACCTTATATCTATGGTACAAGATCTACACCTAATACTCCTCATAGGATAGGTAATGTTCCATTTGTACCACCTTAGGATTATGTAAATGTGAAGGGTTAGGTATGTATCTAATCAGGAGAGAGACATGGAATACATCATGAAATTTATCTAGATTTTAGGACGAATTAGCTGATAGGCAACTACTTCTATGAGATCAAGGATTTTATATGGGGAAAAGAACATGGGGATGAGCCTTCGTTTCCTCACAAACTTCATGACTCTATTTCAAGGTAAAATCCAAAGGAATAAATTATCTCCAATATAAAACTCTAAGTCCATTCAATAGTTGTCAGTATATCTTTTATACCAACTCTGAGCATCTATTATGTGTTTTTGGATAACATGAACCTTTTCTATCATTTCTTGCATAAGATCAGTTCAAATGAGCTTCCTCTCACTAGATTCATCCTAAAAAGTAGGAGTTCTAAATCAATTCCCATATATAGTTTCATAGGGATCCATTTTAATACTTTAATGGAAGCTGTTATTGTATGAGAACTCAACTAATTGGATATTGTGATCAAATCCACTGTTAAATTCCATCGAGAATATTCTCAGCATGTCCTAATGTGTTTTAATGGTCCTTTTACGTTAGACATCAGTTTGAGGGTGATATGCCATACCAAAATTCAATTCAATATTCAGATCATGTCTAAGTCTTCTCCATAATTTTGATGTGAAACTTGGATCATGATCAAAAACGATAGAAGGTGGCACTTCATACAATGTTACCACTTCCTCTACGTATGTCTTGGGGAGTTTCTCAAGAGATAAATCTTCCTGAATTGAGATAAAATGGGAAGTATTAGTGAGATGGTCCAATTTAAGCCATACTACATTATTTCCTTTGGTTCTATTAGATACAAGTGAAAAAGTGTAGAGTGACATTGTCCCACATAAATATAGGTATCAATAGTTATTATAATACACATTTAGAAATCATCCTCTCTACCTTGACTTATTGACCCACCATGCATCATTTTTTGTAATTGGAAATTGCCCTTGTTATTTTATCCCACCAACAATTATCATCAACGTACTCATACATTTTAGTTCTTCCATGATGTATATTGAATGTAGACCTATGAGCTTTATCCATTACCTCTTTCTTTCTTTTTTGGAACTGATAGAACACATATCCTTGTATGAAAGTTTAGGTAACCTTCTTGAATAATATTGAACTCATGAAACTTCCCATTATTTAAACCATTTATATTTTTAGGTAATAGAGGATCTCATTTTTGAGCTTTCATGATCTTATCTAGTAATTATGGTTGAGAAATCATCTGGGATAGGGTTGATGATATAACTTCCCTCATGATTACCATGTCTAGTTTTAAAAGTTATTTGATCAAAGGATCTCTTAGAATCCTTATCATTGTTAGAACAAGAGGTAATTTCCTACTTAATGCATCATCCACATTGTTTTCTCTTCCAGGGTGATAATGAATTGAACAATCATAGTTTTTATGAAGTTATAACCATCTCCTCTATCTCATGTTCAATTAATTTTTCAAAAAAATATACGTAAAACATTGATGGTTTGGGTATATATCACATTTTTTCCTGTATAGATAGTCCCTTCACATCTTTAGAGAACAAAAGAAAAACATCTCGCTCCAGGTAAAGAGAAGTATATTTCTACTCATGATGGTTCAACTGAAAATATTTATAAGAAATAACTTTTTTATTTTTCACGAGGACACACCCAAGCCCGTTTATATATGAATCTCTAAAAATAATTAATCTTTCTCTGATAGAGGGTAGATTAGACACATGCTTATAAACTAATATCTTCTTCATATCTTGGAAATATTCTTCATACTCCTTTAACCAGATGAACTTGACCCCTTTTAGAGTAAACTTTAGAAGTGTATTATAAATTCAAGAATGTTTTTTCATGAACCTTGTATAATATCCTACAAATAAAAGAAAACTATTAATATTATTTTTTTTATGATGATACCACTTACCTATAACCTTTTTCATGGTAGGATCAACTATAATTCCTTTATTTATTGAAATGTTCCCCAATGAACGTGATTTTTTATAACCAAAATTATCATTTGATGAAATTCCCAAATAACCTATCCTTCCTAAGATATTTTAATATAACCCTTATATGATCCTCATTCTCCTTGTAACTTTTATAATATATCATAATATCATCAATATGAACTACCAAAAAGTTATCAAGGGAGTCCTTAAAGACTCTATTCTAAAAATCCATAAATATAACAAGATAATTTGTCAATCCTAAGGTATTGAAAAAAAATCATGATGACCATATATTAATTAGAAGGTATTCTTTAGAATACCTTTATTCTTTTCCATTAACTAATGATAACTAGATTGAAGGTTGATCTTGGATAAGAATTGATCCCCACAAACCTAGACTAATAATTCATCAATCATTGATGGAGGGGACTTATTCTTCACTGTGATCCTATTAAGTTATCTATAATCAATGTATATACACATTGATCCATAATTCTTATTCATAATGAGAATATGTTCACCCCATGGAGACAAAATTGGATAGATAAAATCCTTCTCTAATAGATCATATAGATTCTAATTTAGTTCCTCAAGATCCACATTTTCAATTCGATATGGGGTATTTGAAATCACCTTGGAACCAATAATGAGATGAATGGATAAATATTCATTTATTTTTTGGGTAGGTCCCTGTAACTTCTCAAGAAATACACCAATGTATTCCTAAACTATGGGGATATTCTTTATTCGTATACTTTCATTCCCTTCTTCATCTTCATCGATCATTTTCATAATGAAGTCTACGAGTGGTGCATCCAGATAAAGATCGTGTTGAGATATCTACCCTTTTAAAACAACTATAGGTATTCCATTCAAGAATACTGAGACTTTTTTTCATCAATAGTTGATCATTTCATCATACTATGGGATCCATTCCATCCGTATTATAATGTTGACATCCTTCATGGGAATGACTACTGGATTTTTGATGTGATAATTCATGGAAAAGTAGATACTATAGTTTTTATAGATTTTTTATGCTTAGATAATCCCTACAAGAGTCTTGAATGATATTTATACTTATATAAGTTTAGGTATTGATTCTCTATTCTTTGAAACATGTATGAAATAAAAAATCATCGAAGAAAAATCAAAATAATATACCTTATAGTTGTGAGTGAACAATGAGAGTATCAACCACCACATCATTTGTAGATTCAACATCAACTATCATGATAGAAAAATAATGATCTTTATCCCATTTCCTATTTTTAGTTTGATAATGATTCCCATGCACTTTATTTGTATTTGGATAGTGATTAGAAAGTTCCCAAGTTGTCCACACTGAAATAATTGAACTTCGGGATGGGCATGCACCATCATCCCTTTATCATTAGTGTCGAGAAGCTGATGTTTCACCTCACTACAAATGTTCTAGGAAATATGGACATCTCACTCACATTGTAACAATCCATTCTCCTAAGAAAGGTATTCTGAAAATTCTTCTTCCCACATTTATTTCATGTGGGAAATTTCACTTTCTTTCCTTATATTCCTTGAACAAATATCCTCCTTACATTTTCGACCGAATATATATTCTTTTCATTTGATCTATGGGGCCACTAGATCTCTCTGAATTCGATTTCAACTTTCATAGAACTCTTAACCATCTCATCATAGTTTTCATAGTCTCAGTTGGAAAGATTATTCCATAGAAGAGGTCTTAGTCCACCGAATAATCTATCAACCTTCCCATTATAATCCATGAAAATGCTTGATGTATAAAGATAATGTCTTGTGAGGTTCATCTCAATGAATCCCATAGATTCATTTTCCTTCTTATTTAGTGCTATAAATTACTTCTCCATTATTGTTCTCATTAAATAGGGAAAATACTTTTTTAAAAGGTTCCTTTGAACACTTCCCACTACATAACTTAAACATCCCTTATTAGCATCGTGTTTTTTACTTGTTTCCACAACTTATCAGCTACCCCCTCTAAGAGGTATACATTTAGGTTGACCTTCTATTATTCCAAAAAACATAGTACAAAATATATCATTTCTATAAAGCATATCCTCTATTCTAAAATCAATAGGTCTGTAGATCCAACAAAAGAGGGAAGTTGTTAACATGTAAATGTCTATAAAAAAAGTGTTTCTATTTATGGTGAATCTGGTCTCTCATCATCATTCAATTTATTGTTAATAACTCATGTTTTTTGATTCATCATTCTCATGAATTTTTCCATTTTGGCATTAATCAAAATATCACCAGTGCATGATCCGTTCTGCTCACCAATTAAATAGTTTCTCTTATTTCCCTCTATTTTCTAAAGATGAAAACCTCAGTGAGAGATGTGTATATTTAATAATATTTTATTTATAAAGTAATTTCATTTCTTCAAACATAAATATTATATATGTTATTATTTAACAAAAATTTCACATTCTTTAAATCCTTCATTTTAGTTCATAAAAATCTTGTGATTAAACAAATAAACCCCAAAGAGTGTCAAACTAGGTGTGCAATAAGTATAATTATTGTGTACCATCTTATGTCTATTATGCCCCCAAAAACCTTGTTAGAGCAGTTACCCCTAGGAACATCTGTTCCATAACCATGTCTAATTGTTCATATCCATATAGGGATTTATTTTCTCAAAAACCACTTACCAAATATTTCACAAAATTAACAAGATGTTTTCCTATATTTAAACATAACCCTGGGATTCTTCCTACAATATTGAAATCCTAAATACCACAAATAACTAGACCGTCCATTAGTACCACGTATGAAGTCATGCCTTTTTATTACATATCATTTCATTTATATGGTACAAACAGAGGACCTTTTAATGTTTAGTTTCTTGGAAATAATATACATAATACATGAAAACAGAAAATATTATTCTAATCCCTTTGAACGGATTTATAATGGTTTTATTATATATAAATTTTATATATCTCATAACATAAGGATATAAATCAAAGGAAATCATGAACTTAAGGCCCAATAAGGGAAACAATGGGAACAATTTACATATGATCATGAGAAATATCAATATTAACATGAGTAAATAATTAAAGGAATGAGATAGGGAAATATGATAATAATAATAACATGAATCATAAATTGTAAATATAGAAAAAATTTATTTTATACATTTGTAATCATATCACCAAGTTTTATCACTGAGGTGTCATAAAAATTAATATGGTTATTCACCACGGTATGGAAAAACATTTTATCTCTAATGATTAAATTATTTACCCAATGCACTAGAGAAATATCAGGGAAAACCGTAATATGTAGTAAATAATGTGAGCTACATAGATCATAATAAAAATATTATAAATAAAACATAGAGAATAAAAGTGATATAAATATAATTCATAGTTAAATAAATATAACTAATGGTTAAATAAATAGAATTAAATCTAAAATGCGCTCCCTGTTTTATAATAAAACTATAAATATAACAATCATACTATATTTTTAAGAACCAAAAAATAGTAGTGAAGAGTCAAATAATTCTGTAGAAATCATGTAGTGCTCCCTTTATCTTTCTATGAAATATCAAAATATATTTTTTAAAGAATAATGATTTAAAGAGTCTCACCATGTAATTATGGAATCATGGTAAAGTTGACCTAAAGTTTTGAAAACACAAAGATAAATCTCCTAGTAATTTCTAGTTTGTAAATTATAACCACACTTACATAGTTCTCATGCCACAATAAAATATTAGAACAAGAATTACTTTTAAATACAATGTTTTCTATCTGAGGTACTATTTAACATCCCTTTTTACTGTGACATAACTCTTATATATCAAGGTTATAACTTTCATTGTAAATTAAATAACTCTTATGTATCCAAGACTTTAGTAGTTAAAACCTTACATATTTTATTGAATAGCATAATAACTTTTTTATGAATCTCACAATGATATGTAATTGTTACTCTAAAAGGAATTTTTTATTTTATGTATGGGTCACTATAATATTTAACACTTACTCATCTATATATAGTGATATGTAAGGGTCACTCACTCTTTAACATGGGGTGAATCATAATAGTTACATATTATATAGGGGTGATATGAAAGGGTTAAATTTATGAAAAGGGGTGATGCATAAGAGTTATATCTATGAAAAGGGATGATTTGTAAGTGCTACTTCTGTGAGAATGGGTGGCACATAATGGTCACTTCAAGGAAAAGGGATGATAAATGAATAAAATTTCACGAAATGTTAAATTGATTCATGTTTTCTAAATAATATTTATAAAATAGGATATACCCAAGTTCATGTATCAAGGGTTCTGAGTGATTTATAGTTTCAAGTTTCAATAATATTTGTAAAAAAACTAAATAAGGTAAAATTTTGAAAAATGTTCGATGTAAAACAATTAAAGGAAAGAAATTATGGTTTTTATTAAATAAATTTGGTTTTAATGGAAGTATAATAATATTATTATAAAGTACACTATAATAAATTCAATTTATGTCTTAATAAGTTCATTTTATCTTGGGGAAACTCTTTGGTTAAAGAAAATTGGAATATCTATTACACTTTGAGCCATTATATCGATGCAAGGAAAACCAAAACATGGAATAAAAATCATATAACTAAGGTACAACATTTAATAAAGGTATTATATCTTTCATAAAAAATTAAAATCTCAAATATGTATGAAAAAATATTATTGTGTTGTTAAATCTAATCAACACAAGTCGAACACTCAAAATATCAGACTAATAGACTAGATACTAAGAAAATTTCATTCAATAGAACACAAAAATAATTAAAATATGAATTGATGTAATATAAAATAGAATGAAATAATTTTTAACCAAAATTAATCCAAACTACTAGATAATAGCTGTTTAAAAACTCCCATGACATGCGTGTAGCTCTGTTGAATTGAATTTACCATCAATTTTCTCACCATCGAGTGGACGATGAAGCTCTTATAAAGCTGCACTTTAATCCTTTCTCACCTTGTGATGATTGGGAGATCAAAAACGTCTTTTATGATGATAATATACCTTTAGAACTCAAAAATACTTAATTTTTTCTCCCTTGGATGTAATTAAAAATGTTGTTCCCCATTTACTCATTTATTGTAAATTTGAGATGTGGTTTGGGAAATCTATTTCTAAAATAGCACATGGAACCTATATTTATTTAAGGATAAAGTCTTATATCGATTTTGAAAAAATTTTATTATTGTTTCTCCATATATTTATTATTTTCAATCCACATTTGAATCCAGTTGAATGTATAAAACATAATTTGTATACAAATTACTTGTGAAACATAGTTACTAAAACTTGAGGATGGACTATGAATTGTTGTAAAAAACAATACTCATTTGAACATGGTTAATATACATGTTCCAATGGTAGGGGTGATTCAAAATGTCCCAAAAAACTCATATTATTATGAAAAACATTGTTTTTATAAAATTTATCAAGAATACAGATTTCTACTTAAACATTTACATATTATTCATACTATGGAATGTTATCTTTTAATCGTTTCAGTTTCACATATGTAAGCATATCAATTATAAGAATATGTGGGGATGATTCAATTTATAATAATGGATATATCCTACTAATATGGTCCACCACCATATTATCCACTAAATTTAATCTTTAGCTTCTAAATTTAATACCTAAAGGTAGATACTCAATAAAATTAGATGTAGTTCAGTGTTCGATATCTTAAGGATATACCAGGGGGTAGCATGGTTAGAATAAAAAATCAATATGGAACTAAAAAGATATAACCAAAATTTATTCAATGTAGAAATAATGAAAATAAATTCTATTTCATTTGCAGTGTAGTTTTTCTTGGTAGGATCTAGTGTCCATGAGTTATTTGGAATTAAATATAGAGCTCAATTTTAAGGATGTGATAAGACCACCATAATAGAATATTTAGATACATTACACATGATGCTAAATTTTAAACCCCATAAATTTCATTGGATTACTTGGGATGATGTAAGACTCCGTTTTAATTTATTAAAAGTAACCTCATTGTTTTTATAATAAATCATTTCTCCCTTTAGAGTAATAGTTAGAGGGAAAGACAAATCTTTTTGAATTAATGAATTAAATGATGATAAAATTCAACATTAATTATGAAATATGATTCATATTATAAATTTTTAGGTAGTAATAAGGAATAAATTATATACACCTTATATTTAAATACTTAGATAGTGTCTTAAATATGATAAAACTGAGTGATATATCTTATCAAAGCATGAAATTGAATTTTTGATTATTAAATAAAATATTATTTTCAATAAAATGATGATGGATAATATATAAACTACGGAAAGATAAATCACAAGATAAACCATATACAATGAAAGAATCCCTGAATACTTCCATAAAATTCAATAGGTAAACTGAAAAAAATACTAACCCTGCATAACTAGAAAGTTCTTGGATCATTGAACATACCAAATGAAATAATTTTATATAAAAATAAGGAAAACTGGTATGTAAATAATTTCATTTCTTAATCCTCGGTGAAAATCAATATATTAAAATTTATAGAATAACCTTTTTGGAAAAAGTAGTGAGAATTCCCCATCACTCTCTCTAAATTTTGGTCAACAAATGACAATAAGAATTTTTCCTTTAATTTTTTTTTGTTTTGTTAGAGATATTTTATAATGAAAAAACATCTATTTTGAACATGATTTGGTACTAATTCATTATTTTAAAATTTTATTACTATTAGACCAACTTTCTTTGAAACTAACTACACTGGACTAGCCAAATTTCCACTGGATATAGGATAAATGATTTCATAAAAAAAATATTCTAGATAAATATTTTTTAAAAACATCAATGTGGTTCTTTTTATATTTTTATATAATTTTAATTATTTTTTCTATCCTCATTGCTTAATAATATATGATGCGTGGATATTTATGGGCAAATAACAAGAATTTTTGAAAGTTCTCATCTCAATTATTTTTTATAGTATCTAAAAAGGTCAAGAAATACCAATTCCTACTCTGGAAGGAGTGAACATGTAATGATGATATAAATCATGTTTATATTACAAATACATGAGTATTTTAAATTATGAGGAAAACATTTAAGTTCAAATTTTAGGGTTAACTTGATTGATCGGTGGTAATAAGAATGTGAGATGTCTATGATATCATCTGACTACTCAATATTTACACACCAAATAAGAATTTCCATTTAAAATGATGAGGACAATCATTTATAGACATTTCGAATAAAACTGATAACTTAATATATTATTACCTTTAAGTAATTCAATGGGGTTGATAACATTCTCTATGTGTAACACTAAACATAAATGAAATTTCAATTCATTTAGATACAATACAAAATATTTAAATATAAATGTTAAACCCCAAGCCAATTAATTAGTAAAAATTAATAGAAGTAGCCTATTTATAAATTATATATGTATATATATATTGAAAATATTGGAAACTTTGGATATAAATAAATTTCAATTAGTTTACATAAAGTTTCTAATAAGATCATTTATAGTTTAGAAATAAATTTTTCAGAAAAAATTGAATTTTCTACAATACACATTCATATTTCAAGAAATATATGATTAATGATAAATTATATTAGACGTTCATATTTGGTTAATTAAAATTTATTTAGTAAATTACATCAAATAATAATAATAAGTGTTACTATTTGAAACCATCATTTTCCAATAAAATATATTACATTATATTTAATGGTTTTATTAAAAAATGAATTTTAAAATTTTATAATGTGAAATTAATAAAAATAAACTTCATTTTTTAATCCCTCAAATAAAAATTTACTTAGTATTTATTTTATATCATTTTTCAAACTGTTGGTTTTTAGTAAAAAAATATTGTTTTCACGAAACATTTTATTTTTCTGGATTTATCATTATATAACGATGATAAATAAGGTTAAAACCAATTTAGGTTATCAAATATTAATATATGGAATAAAATTATTCATTTTAAAATAATCTTTCAGTATATAAATCCAATTTCTAATATATTTATAACCAATTAAAATTTTACCGTTACGATATGTTTTCAGTTTTTTATTTGAATCTAGTTTTTTAAGGGAGATTTTTTTTCGAATTTGTTAAAAGCATAATAAACATTACTTTTTTATGATAAATTTATTTATATCTGTAAATTAATATCTATTATATTTTTACCTTATATTTAAATTTTATTATTGAAAACAATGTTTTTCTAATAATTTTTTAGGTGATTAAGTGTGTTTATTTTTAAATTAAAATTTCACACATGTATAAATTATATTAAATAATGTTTTTTCATATTTTAAATCAAAATAATAAAATTTGAAAAATGGTTCAATAATAATATTTTTCATTTAAACTAATTACTAAGGTTAGAAAATAATTACAAAGGTTAAAATAAATTTTGTTAAAAGTTAAATTTTAAATAAAAAATACCTAAGACACTCAATGTTGTCTAAGAAAGAATATTTTTAGGTTTTTTATGGCCCAAAATCTCTATAACCACATATATTTTTATGGCCATTTAACTTTTAATAGTAACCATCTATTATTGAAAAAGTAAGGGTTACTCCCAAGTCCACCTTTCTTCACACTTATAAAATGGTAACATATCAACCACTTCAAGACTAAACTCCCCTTTGAATTTCATATTTAAAATAGACCAAATTTCCCAAAATGAAATAATAAACGTCTTTAATAATTATCTTTTCAACATTATTTATCATTTGGACTTCATTTATGAGGATATTTCAAAGGAAAAATCAAGTCACTCATTTGAGAATTATCAACTTCTTGATATTACTTCTTAAATATCATCATTACAATTTGTTATAGAAACTAATATAATAATATTAGAATAATTTATATATTATAATTATACTATATTAATGTTTTTATCACTTTATATTCATTTATACCGTCAATTTAAACATGTGAAATCATCATTCTTGCAAATGTGCAGACTACTGCCACTATGAGAAAAAGAATTAAATTTTCATCTCCTCACATAATTTAGGGTTATAAAAAAAATTTAATGAGTAAATATGATTTTTATGATATCATTAATGATATACTAAGAAATTTAGGTGAACATATTAATTATGTTGTCAATAAACAATCATCTATAATTCAATCATTTAAAGTAACCATCTTAAGAGGAAATTTTTTATTCATATTGTATAATATTTACATATTAATTACATATTTCTACATTTCATTTATTATTATTATTATATCAAAATAATTAATTATAATAACATTATTTGTATTGTATAATGATATTACATCAAAACAACTTCATATTTATTCATCAAATTAGGTATGTCCATCTTTGGTTTAGTTTAACCACCAAAATGAAAAATACTATGAATTTATACCATGAATGAATATGGGGACAAAATTATTCATAAAATATAATATAAATATGTAAATAATTATTTTTTTAATTTTAGGATGTTATATTAATATTGAAATCATCAATTAAGAAAACAACATTATAATTTTGAGAATCATTGAAATATTCTGGTCTTCGATTTCAACATCAAGGATAAAGAGAAAAACACTGGTGAATGAAATTTAAAACATATTAAATAATTATGAAAAAACAATATAATAAACCTTAATGACATATTTATGATTAAATATGATAAAATAACTAATACATTCACCACTATTATGAAACTAGTACAAAAGATCAAGATGACAACAAACCAATCTGGAAAATTGAAAGAATTCATATATAGATTGAATATTTATGATGAGTATGAATATCTTTTTATAGTGTGGTTATTAAATAATTTATTAATAATGATTATATTTTTATATATGATGTTAATGTATTTTCATGGAAGTAAAGATAATAGGAAATACTTTTTTTCCTCAAATTCTTCACGTTGACACATTTTTCATATTCTGATTATAATTTAATTTATATGGTGTATATAGTCTCTATTTGATAATTAATAACATTAATTATATTTTAATTATGTTCTTGGATGTTAAATTCTTATAACACTCATTCATGGTGTTTGGATTTGAATATTTCTAAAGTAATAAGGGTTTTCTTGGTTTCAATTATCATCAATTGAGACATAAGATATTTTTTTCACCATGTTTTCTTTGTATGGTGTATTTACTACCCATTGATATATATATATTTTTCATAATATATGTAGTTAATGTGATTTAAAATATAGATAGTTTTCCTTTACTCATGTTCCAATTGATTTAGTTATTTATCTAATAGTAAATATGTGTTACCTCAACTTTCATTCATTGAGTTGTGATCATTCTATTGAAATTACTTCATATATGTTGGGTATATACCACCATTTTATTGTTTTATGTGGTTTTATTTCATTATTTTCTATTAGTATAAATTCTAACCACATAAAACCTTTTAATTTTTTTACTACTCTAGATATTTTCATTTTATAACAACCATAATTTTTCTCTAGATGACTTATGATCATGTTATTCGAGTATTAGCAAAGTCGTATACTCATTACTCTCTACAGTGTCAACATCACATTTTACATAATTAAAATTTAATGATGTTCACCTAAAATGTATTATATTTTTATTAACATGTAGATATGTTTTGTAAATTAGTAAGTTGTTATTCGAATATGGGTAATTATTTGAAAGTTGACTATGTATTGTTTGACCATCTGACTTACTTCAATGAATATATTATGATCATGTTATCCATTGAATTAAAATGTGTAAAGTACTAGGGTACTTTATATTATTATTCAAACAAATATTATTATTCTACAATTGACTATGTATAGTTTAACCACGCTCCTTCATTCCTAGGATGGGTTATGATCATGTTATCCCTTTATGAACATGGGGAAAATTAGTAACATTATTGATGATTATTGGATAATAATAGAGATTTTCCATGTATAGATATCTCATGTTCTACATTATTCATATATCCATGTTTTATTTCATCAAAAGTTTCCTTAAGAAATAGTATTAAAGGTCTTATTGAGTCTTATGGTGAATTAATTAGACAAAATTGGATGATGGGTGGGGCTCAGAATTATATAGCCTATCAATGAATCGATATATCTCAAGAGACAAATATGTTTTGTAATTTTGTGTATGCCTACCCAATTCAACAATATTTCTTTACTGTGATCCCGATGACAAGTAAATGTCTTGGAATAAGGCCTGGATATTGTGTTTTTAATGTCTAAATTTATGAATTCCATTGTTATGAGACTAGTATTCTTGATATCCATGTTTTCATTTTTTCATGGATATAAGATTCTATAAATTTTAGTTGAGTATATAATTATTTAAATTATTTTATCTTTCCATTTATATATTCCATGTTTATAGTTTTTACAACTTCAATTATATGTTTCCCTTACTTATCATTTGAGTTGATTGCTTCTAATGTTTCTATTTCCCCAAGTTATAAATTAAAGTGGTACATGTGAAATGTTTTTAAGGACAACATATATGAAATAATTTTTGGTAGATGGTGAAGATTTGTTATGGAATAATTAGTTTCATATATAATAGAAAAAATTACCTGTTTGATGCAAAAAAGATGATACATTTTAGTTACTTTTTTGACTTAATTTTATAAATTTATAATCATGAAAAGATTCAAAAAATGTAATAATAGTAATAATAATTTTGATTTCATAATTAAGGATGTTTATATAAAATATTGAATAGCTAGTATAAAATTGAAAATGAAATGTATGTGATAATGGAATAATTTCATGAAGATTGGTTATGGGGTTCCACAATTTGGATCCAAAGAAAGGTTTACGAAACATTAGAGGATATAATAGTTGTTGAGGAGAATTAAAGGGTCAAAAATTTATGTATGAACACAATTTAAAATATATAGGTGAGATTTTGTGGCAGTATACTATTTAATTTTAATTTAATAATTCAATTTTTATTTTGGAATTAAGATGAGATAATATTAGTGAATGTATTAAGAGTAGGTATATATATAGTATGATATCATAAAGTTTTGTTTAATTTTTGAGCATGTGTTTTTCCTAATAATTTTTTCCATGTCTGATATTGGTAAGTGTATGTGGTTCTGGCATAGATTTAATGTGGGGTAAAGACCCCAAAGAGGTAATGTGGGGTAATAACCCCACCATAACATAGTTCATGAAAAATTGTACTTAATACGCACTTGTATAAACACTAAAAAGAGATATTCTTTGGTGAATTTAATATTAATTATAACACATTATGAGGGATTGACTATGTTTGGGTAAGAAAACCTAATTTGAAATTTACCATACATAACTAAGGATTTAATAATAAGATTAATATGTTGGTAAAAAGTTATCATATGTTAAAAAAAGAATAAATGGTAATAACTATTTAGTTTGATGATTTCAAATTCATATTTGGAATGTTATAAAATCCATTTTGGTTTTCGTATTTGTTTGAAAAAATATCATGATAATTAATCTTTTAAAGGTGTGTTCCTAGAAATTAATATGACTTATAAATGAATAACGTAGTATACCAAAATTACAGTGATTCGTATTATTTTCATTTTATGATGGAAAATAAGGGTTTACTAGTATTACCTATGGGAGTGAGATTTATACATTATAATATTGTAACACATAGTTGTTTTCATTAGTTGGAAATATTTGTTGATAATATTTTGGTATATTTTAAAATTTTGGAGGATTATGTGAAACTTTTATAGAATTTTCATTAGTATGTTTCCTTTAAAGGTATAAAAACATATATTAAATGGTATTAATAAATTTGAAAGGTGATTTTATTAAAAGGATATATTTTTTGGGATAGCTATTGTAAAACACATGATGTTGAGATAATAAAGGTTAGTTTTATTTTAAATAAGTATTTTAGTTAGTAATATGAATCCTTGGGACTGATAATTCATTCATTATATTTTTCGATAATTTCTTCTCAATTTTGGTTTTATGGTATATATTGAATAGAGAGTGACTTTATGAACTTGTGGTTAATACCATTTGAGGTTAAATGTAGTGTTATTTTTTGGATTAACATAAAATATATGTGTGGTTTAATATCTTGGATATTTTGATAGGTTTTGGGAATGGTATGTTATTGGGAGTATATGACTAAGGTATATTCATACTTTGGAATATGATTATTGGAATGACTAATACTGTTTGAATATAGATAAGTTGAATTTTAATATCATAGATATAAATTATTATTTGGTTTAAAATATTGTATTAATGATCATGGTACTTCTTGGATCATTATTTTAAAGACATGGTTAATAAGTATGAGAGAACCCAACACAACGTAACCAAGGTTGAACAAAAAATGATACATATTAAAATGATTTTGATATAGGATGATTCATTTCTTGTATAAGTTATGTTGTAATAAATATTTGATAACATGATTGTCTTATAAAATCCTACATCTTGAGGTTAAATTTATCTATGGTTATTTATGATACTTTAGATATAGTTACCATCACTCATGTTAACTCTTTTAGTTTCTATGATGGTTGTAATTAATAGGAAACAAGTGTGTGAGGGGATATTTAGTGATTACCTCAAAAAAAACCCCATCATAATTGGATATAGAGTGAGAATACTTATGATTATGATAGACTAGCTATCACAAAATATTATTAACAATGAAAACATAATTGAAGTCTCAAACACAATAAGAAATGAAAATATGGCTTATCATGAAAGATCAAGTAATGAATATGAAGAAGGAAAGAGGTCTCAATTTATTATATGTAAAAAAAATTAGAATATACCTAGGAGAAATTAACTTAAAGGGAAAAATAAATAATATATGTGTGGAGAGGAATGTTATTAGTCTCATAAGTAAAGTTAAAGAGACAAGCCAAACAAATCCCTTCCTTTAATTGAAAAATAGATGGGAATTATTTGACTCAATGTCCCAAACCAAGTCAAATGAGGGAGATAGTCCCCAATAACCATAAGAAAAATAAAAACCATATAAAACTACTAATAATGGAACAAATAGTTATTTTTTACTCAATATATTCTTTTTTCCTATAGCAGGTATGTTTTTTCCAATTAATTAATATGGATTTATAAAATCCCCTAGTGGTATGATTACCATATAAATCATTTTAATGTTTTTGGGAAGTCATTAATTATATATATATATTAATTATTCCATTAATATAATTATATATGAAATTAGGAATGGATTATATCCCATTATAAATTACTTATAATAATTTTTCATATAGTTAAATCTTATTCTTCATTTTAAATAAACACATAGTCATCTAGAAACATATGGTTAATAATGAGTTCCTTAAAAAAATTAATATGAATTTAATTACATGGATTTTATTTATTTAGGGGGTCTGTAACACCCTAAGATCTTAATATAAGATTACCATACAATAATTTAATGTGTTCGGTAGCTTACCTCACCTACAAAATAAAAAAAGGGGAATTGCAATATATTATGAGAAAATATAAATAATTTTGTATGAATCATAAAAAACTAGTCATTTAATTATGGGCAATGAATATTAGTAGCCTTTTTATGAATTACATGTATAATAAAAATAATGGGTACTTTTAATATGAATAAAATTAAATTAGTTTACCTAAAATGAGTAACAATATCATTTATTGTTTGGAAAATTATTTTTCTTACAAAAATTCTTTTTATGAATTAAACATTTCAATTTCAAGAAAAAAATTATTAATGATAAATTATTTTTGATATTAATAATCGGTTAACACCAATTAATTAATAAATGATATGAATTAGGAATAATAATACATAATATTTGAAAAATGTAATTTTCTAATAAATATAGTTTTCATTATAATTTAGGGGTTAATTAAAAAAAATGAATTTATAAATTTTGAAATTTTAAATTAATAAAAATTAACTTCATTTTTTTAATCCCTCTTACCAAAATTGAATTAGTATGAATTTTTTATATTTTTATAAATTTTTCGTTTTTAGTTGAAAATATTATTTTAATGAAAAGTGAAGTTTTTCTGAACTTATTATTATATAATAATTATCTATAAGTTTATAAACCATTTTAGGTGATATAATATTAATATATGGAATACAATAAAATATTACATCCCAGACTCCAGAAACCCAGAGCCGATAGTTTTATTACACTATTGGTATTATGTACAACAATTCTCAAATTTTTTAAAGAAAAATTAGTATTGGAAAACAATATATACACATACATTAAACAGAAAATATAAAAGATAAAATATGAGCATACCATGAGGACATAATTATCCCTTCATCACATCCCTTAAAAAATACAGATAGTCGTCCTCTAGTATTCCATGAAAAAGAAAAATTATGATGTGTTAGCTCTGATTCTTAATAAGGATAAGAAGAAAATTGGATCTTACATAACATAAACTTGGAAGTATTAATATGGAAAGAATACAAAAAAAATTAATTTATAATCAACCAAACCTGAGTTCGTGCTATATCAATGATAATAAAGAAAAATATAGAGAGAAATAATAAATTTATATCATGCTAATGGAAAAAATAATTTCAGAATTCCAAAAAGTTTTATCAAGTAATTTTTCTATGATATATTAATTTTCTTTGCAACTGTAATCACGAAATTATTGTGTTATGGTAAGTTGAATATACCAAAATCAAACATGTTTCATCTCATGATATTAATCGATACATTGAAGGAATATATAATATCATTCCCTACCTATGACTTGTTTATGTCCAATGAATTAACCATTAGAGTCATAAATACCATTCATATAATTACCTAAGGATCCTCTCGTTGAACAAAAAATGGTTTTCTATATAATTATAATCCCAAATATCACATAATTTTCAATTCAAAAGTATATTATTTATGTCTAGGAGAATATACCTTAAAAACATAAAATCCATGGGGTATCATAAAAGTTACATGAAGTACCCTTATAAAAGAAATATATTCATGAGTATAAATAAAATTTTATATTCCTTCCATAAAAGATAAAAATTGGATTCAATATATTTCATTTTAAGGAGACCTAGGCAATGGTCAGAAAAATACTTCATCATGGGTCATTATGATCATATAAGTATTCTAAAGCTTATCCTAGGGGAGTGTCTCACTAGGTGGGTAGTTTTAGACCCACTCAACATTCATCAGGGTGATGATGGTGATAATTCCCAGTCAACCCTTTGGGTTTATTACCCCCAGACATATCTTTTCCACAACCACATCCACTACTCAGTATCCTGACAATGATGTATTTTCTTGGAAATTAGACACACATTTACTTTGAAAAAACTAAATATGATTTTTACTCCATAGAAAAGGAAACTCATGAATCAAATGAATATGAGAGAGGGATAAAAATATATAGTTTTATTTTCCAAAAAAATCATGAGTACTATAAGGAAATGATTCCATTGAAATAATTGCAACACAAAAAAAATATTTTTTCATTATAATAAGTGTCCTAAAGAAAGAAAATTGAGACAAAACCCCAACTAATGGATTAAATAGTAATTCAATATAAACCTATTGGAATTAAAGGGATTAAAATAATATTAAAATACAATTAGTAAAATTATTTCATAATATAACATCACAATTTTATAGTAAATATTCCACAAAAAAAGAAAATAGGTTCATATTAAAAAATTGTCTTAAGGAGGGGAATTTAAGATAGAAACCCCATACATATTTTCATGAATTCCATGAACATGATTTAACATCATTTATTATAAACATAGTTATCTCAATCACCAAATATATAAACTTAATCATATCTATTTCCTTTCAGGATCTTCATAAATAGTCATTCTCAAGAGGAATTGTTTTTCAATTTTCCTTATCAGTGATTATAGTTTTGTTCATTTGTTTGAGTTTCATAATAGTTTTCTTCGTATTCATTCTTATTCAAAATTTTATTACTACTTGACAATTAATGTTACTATTATGATTATTTATAATCATATATTATGTATTAAATCACTTTTTAGAGTTTTTTAGACTATATACTTGAAGATGAAGTCAATAATAATCATGCTTTCGTGATTTTAGATGAACAATGGGTGTTTCATAATTGATGAATTATATATTGATATAATATATCCCTAACCAAAACAAAATCATCATTACACATTTATATCATATTATACTAGTAAATAAGTTTTCATATTCATTCATGACATAAATGTATAGTATTGCTCAAGTTTGTGGTTAAACCAACCCAAACCAAAAGTTACTATGATTAGTGGATGATTATGTGATGGATGTGTTATAATATAATATTTATTTCTGTATAATGATTTTATTTATTATTTATTATTTTTATATATCATAATTATAAGGAATTATAAAAATAATTAATGGTTGTGAAAACATTACACCACTTGAATAAAAGATTATCCTCTTAATATGATTATTTTAAATGATTAAACTAATGGTTATTGTTAATTGGTCATATCATTAATTGGTTATTAAATATTTCACCGTATAACCATAATTATATTACAATAATCATGTTTATCCTTTAATACCATCCTTGTATTAAACTTGTTATGGTGGTGAAGGAAAATGAAACATGTTACATCATGGAGGTGGTAGTTAACCCAATGCATAAAAACTATTTTGTTTTTCATAATGGATGGATTGTATGTATAAAAATGATAATAAACACAATATAGTAATATTATATAATTTAAATTATAGTAATATGTGTTTATTAGTGTGGATATAATAATTTTTAGTGACAATAATTATGAAGAAAAAAACTTAGTTGATAATACACATGCTGAGGACATTAGTTTTCCAGGGAGCCCCGTTGAATTTGAAGGGAATAGGCTAAATATGTATGAATTGGGGATTATTTTGTTTTGAAATTGTTCTAGAGAGGGAAAAATGGCAAATTTTTATGGATAATTTCGAATGAAAGTCATTTCTTGATGTCCTGATGAAGTCCCACTTGTATAAGTTAATGTAAGGGTAGTTTGGGAAACACATTTATATATTTCAATAATTCCATGGAACTATTCAATATTCAATAACATAAAATTTGAAAAAAGTATTGGTGAAAATTCTTTTAGTCATTATATATCTCAATAGTTAAATTATAATAATGTTTTTTAATGTTTTGAGATATTTACACTAGGTTGAAATCAATTAACCCCTTCTAATTTTACCTTGGTAATTAATTTCTAATCATAGTAATTAATTTTAATGAAAAAATGTAATTTTGAACATTTGAACTAATTTTTTACATCTAATGTAAAAATTGAAAATTATTATATCAAATCAAGTTTCTAAAGTATAAAAAAGGTAAATTTAAAATAAACACTCCTAATCGTGTAAAAACTAGTTTTAGAGAAATAACATTTTTAAGATATATATTTATTTATAATGAAAACATATTTCTAATACTGATCTTAAAGAAGTAAATTTATTTATTATAAAATAGATAAATTAAATGATATAAATAAGGAAATAAAACACTGATTTTTCCTTGAAATTATTTGATTAAATGAAGAGAATGAAAATAGTTTTTATATTAAAGTAACATTTTAATTAGTTTACAAAATGTTTGTAATGTTTTTTCAATGTTCAAAAAATATTTTGAAATTTTTAATATTATTAATAAATTAATATTTTATTACAAAAAATGTTTTATAAACCACTAGGTCATTATAATATAATTATATATTCATATAAATTACATGTTTTTTTTGAAACTAGTATTTTTTACAAAAACAAAATTTTACAAAAAAAATAAAAAAATCATACTAGGTTAATTTCAATATGAAGAATTATAAAAATTAATTTGTTCTGTTAAATTTCAAATTTTCAAATTATATTATTAAATAATTTCATGAATAAGTTATCATTAAATGTTGCATTGTATGATAGACTAGGATATAGTATTTATTAACTATAGCAGGGTCTTAGCTATTACATTATCCTCACAAATAATTTCATCCTAAAAATTATAGTATATATTATCTATTTAATAGATGTGGATAATCCTTCATTATATCTTCATTATTAAATCATGTTGCCTATTCTAATATGTGATTTCACTATTGTATTTTCCAAAATCAAGTTGTTCAATTCCTCAATAATTTCACTCTAATGTTAAGAAGTTGGGTAGGATTCTAATTATAATATAAGTTAGGAATTGACTATATTCCCAAAAGATATTCCCACATGATTTTGATCCTGTATATATTTCCTCAGTAAGTAAATATGAAACACAACTTGTAGATTCGAAATTTTGGGAGGCATACCTAATCGATAAGATATAGCCACAATAATTTCTAATATTTCAAAAGCCCTATTATGACATGGGCTTAAATAAAAAAAATTAACAAATAATACAACTCCCTTATAATGGTCAAACCTTAAAGAATAAATGAACCAATCATGAATTTCTAGTATATACCTTTGATTTTCAACATTAATATTTTTTATAATACATGATTCTGTAATGTGGTCTTAAATAGTTTATGTGTTAATGGTCATATCCTATATAATTTATGGTCCACCCAATATTTTTTATCTATTTATTCTAATAAGTTATATTACGACACCAATATCCATAAAATTATTTGAATGGTTCAATCAAGATGCTCAAATGGAAACTATTATTGAATGAACATTTCACTAGAGGTTTGTGTTGATACCACATGCCTTGGATTAAAAGAGAACATTATCTCAACATGTCATCGAATTTTTGGATAGTCTTTTCATAATTTCCATTAGTCCGGGGATGATAGGCGGGGTTTAAATTTATCTCCATGTTGATATATCTTTAAATAATATTATATAATTCCAATTTTAAATAATGGTAAAATCTAGATACAATGGAATTAGGTTCCCCATGAATCCTTATGATTTCATCGATAGAGGTAAAAAAATTATTAAGGGTAAAATATTCTCTTAATGATGAGAAAAGAGAAAACATAATAAGACAATAAATTATGACCCCTATAGAAACATTATTCCATGGAGACTTTGGGATTCAACTGAAAATACAAATATAACATTGTCTTAATTTCTTATAGGTATGGTTAGAGGTTTCATGACTCCCTTAGGATGTTATATTTCTACATTTACCAAGAAGTGTAATAAGAATAGGATATATAGTCTAAAATTTCCCACTACATATCACCCCAAAAATATAATATCTTTAATCACTATACATATGTTTTAAAAATGGTTTTATATAGAAATTTGAGATATAGGGTTCATCTAGAAGTTCCCTATTCAATTATATTATGGATGTAATAGATAACCTCTTTTAAAACATCGACACTCTATCTCTATATATTAGTTATGTCAATTTCCAATCACTCAAATATTTGATATTCATGTGTATGTTTTAATAATCTTTAGGGACTTATGTATCCTTTATATTAATAATGGTTTAATAATTTCATGGAAAACAAATTATGGTTCCCTTTTCTTTAATTAACTATTTCCATCCTTAATAGATCATTATACATTGAATATTTAATAATCCTTATCCTGGAAAAAAACCATTATCCCTCCTACTCAAAACATTGACAACCTTCTTTCCCTTAATATGGTGGTAGTCTATCGATCAGTCATCATCCTTGAGGAGTTCCAAAAATCTTCATTGCCTCTTGTAGTTCTCCTTCTAATAAGAGATATAATCTAAAGTCTTATTCTATATTTAAATCTCAAATATTTCATGATAGAGGTAGTGTCTCCATATGTTCAATGTAATGATTACAAATTAAAAACAAAGGTTGTGAGTTGGAAAGTTTTTTCCATGTATGTTTAATTTTCTTGATTCATGTCTAATCACTATATTATTCTGTATAAGGACACAAGAAATTACATTTTTTGATACGTCGCTATATATTATAAATCCTTTCATACCTGATAGTTGATTTATTTTCATTTCATTAATTATTTTCATCTTCAACTCATCAAAAATTTCCTTACATTACCTTGAACATGTTATTTAAACCAATTTACTTGTTACGATGGTTAATGGGTTAGAAACCTATGTGAAATCTTGAAAAATTAAATGATTGAAACCTACTAAGCCCAAGAAACATGAGATACCAGTTGTGTTCATTGATATGTGTCATTCATTGACAATCATTTTCATTGTAGTTCCAAACCCCAAAAATCATGGAGCAAGTGTTTTCTATCAATTACATTAGCATGATTACAAGGAATCAAATCCTAAATGATCGAAGAGTTTAGTAGTCTTGGTAAACCATATACATACATGAGTCTTGTATTACAAATGAATACACAAATTATAATATTTTTATTTTTATTTTGAGGATAACTTTATTACATCTATGTAATCCATTCATATATTTCATTTTAAAGTTCAATGATTCCTATGGAATGGAAACATAATAAAGGTTATATCAACTGATCTGTAAGGATAAATTATAATGGAATTAATAATGAATCAATCAGAATAATAATTTTGGTGTTGTAAATAATTGAATACACATACCATGTAATAAAAAAACTAATAAACAAGTGCATTAATGATAAGGAAAGGTAATAACTAGAAACACGTGCATTTCAAATAATTAGGTAAGGAAAAATCCATATTGAAATGTAAGAAACTTAAACACATGACATTTAAACAGCTGACTAAGAATGAAATTTTACCATAGATATGTCAATGTAAAATATCATTTATAAATAATAAATAAATCAAAATGAAGGAACTATTAATTATTGGAATCCATGTCTAAGGCACAAAAAAACTTTATTATCATGATTTATCCATTGAAAAATTTGAATCTATGTGTTGAAACCCAAATATTCTGTATGGAAACAAACTCGAATAGTTTTTATCCATATAATTTCTTCTCAAGAGACTACCGATTCATCGATGGGTTTATATTTACCAGTCCCCAACCCATAGGGAATTACTTAAATGGTCCTTAACCCATTTCATTCATAACCTATGCATTCCTCAAATCAAATTAACAATATTCTATATAAAATATTAGTATTGAATAAAAGATTATTATTTATCAATATTTCCCCAAACAATGAAATAACCTTCAAAGTAAACATAGTATGAAAAATATTATAGGGTTTAGGAGATAATTATATCCATGAAAATGATATGGATATTTAGGGAAAATTCAATGTCAAACGATCATAGGAAATTGAATATTTTGAGGGGAATAAAAGGAATCTTGGAAATGAATATTGATACCATCCTTGTCCAACTAAATCATAAACCATCTATTGGTGGAATAATGATGGTATCGTAGAAAATATCCCAATTGAAGTAAAAAATAAGGTTTTTTCATTGATGAATAGTAATAAAATATCTTTTAATAATATTTTTGAGGAAAATATACCATTCATTTTAAAAAAAATTTGAAAATTATATTAATCGAGAATTACTTTTTAAAGACATTTTCAATAAAAATAAAATTTTAAAATACTTAAATGAAAAATTGAAAGAATTATGTAAGGTAAATTTGTATATGTTGTACGAGGTAAAAAGAATATCCCCTTTTCATTGTAAAAGTTTCAAAAAATTCATTTTTCTGAAAGAGACCAGAATATTACATTCAAAACACGGGTAAAAGAAAAATAGGGTAAAAATTAATTTACTAAATAATTATTAATAGACAAAAAAATAAACCTTTTAATGTGTTTTAGAAGTGAACGGGTTCCCTAACTAGAGATTGAGTTTAGTCAGGTTTTCTTAAAAACATTTTTAAAAATATTTTAAGTGCCAAAGAGACAAAAAATGGAACTACTACTTGAAAACCTTCATGAATAACTAGAAGAGATGAAATTTAATAGTTTTCTTGAATAATGGTATTATAATTTCCTCAAATGGAAATAACTTTTAAAGTTCATTAAAATTAAATTTGAGGAAACTAATCTTTTAACATTACAAAGTGCCCCATACCTCTTTGAAACATTTTGAATAATAATCCTCAGGAAGGAATAACATTAAATGAAAGTTTTAAAAACCATAAATATATTATATTTCATGATATAATATATAAAAGTGGATAGTAGCTACAACATGCAAAAGAAGTAAGTGGTGAATATGATATTTATCTCATTAGCGTAAAAAAGTTAGATGAAAGTCATTTTCCTCGTGTCCAATTTCTCTAATGTGTCATTATATTCCTGAATAAAAAAAATTATGTTATTTTTTTTACTTTCATGAGTACATTTTTTGGGTTTATGAAAACATTTATTTCGCATATTACAATATTTTATACAACTAAATGACAAGTTATGTTTACGTTGGATGTTTTTACCAAATTATATTTATGTGTCAATAGAAATATTTTTAGGTCAACAATAGTCAAGGGGACAATATATAAAATCTAAAGAATAATAATATTTACATAATTATTATATTTATATGAAAATTATACTTTTAAAACCAATAGTTTAATATGGTTATGAAAAATTAACCAATGTTAAATCATGGAGATGGTAGGTCATATGTACGCATTAGTAGCATTCCCATTATTCAATTATCATTATGGAAAGAAGTTAAGTAACATTATTCCTCCAAAAAATGATAATAATATCATAAAATCCATGTTATTTAATAAAATATACTTATATATATAATTATCATGATGTAAAATGAATCACATTGTGTCGAGTAGGCGGTAGTCCACATGTCTACGACCGATATTATCTCTTTTTAGTGTGTGAAAAGTAATAAAGAAAAAGATATACATTATATTTAAAGAAAAATAATAATTTAATTAATATAATATTTATATTTTTTTTCACATTAATTTAATTTAAACCATCCTTTATACACTCCTCATATCGTGTGATAAAATCACATAACTTTTAGGAGGCGGTAGTTCATATTTCTACAAGTGACGTTATCTTATTTTACACAAAATGGATAGTATAAAGGTATGTGTGACAAAATAATTAAAGAATCATAAAGAAATAATAATTATCATATATATCATAAATAAAAATAATTCTCATCTTAATTCCCAAAATTTTAAGTGGTAATGGAAAAATGAACAACTTTATTTTTTAAAGTGGTAATTCACCGTACACATAAACGATATGTTCATTACCCATTAGTTGAATGTGTGTGTCAGTGTAAGATAAAACATTATCATAAAAAACTAATTATATTTAGTATTCTATTATTTTCATATAATAATGGAATAAGTAGAGTTGGTGGAGCAAGAATGAAATACAACTAAAGATCTTGAGGAATGATGTTACTTCTTCTTTGGGAAACTCTTTTTTTCACCTAATTGATTACATGGATGGATTTATTAAAAATTATTATTATTATTGAATTAGTTTATTGATAATTAGGATCTATTTTGGCAGATATCATTTTTGACAAAGTTTCATGAAAGATGTGAGAAAGTTGTAGGATAGGATACCTTTTTATAGTGGAGGAGGAGTAGCGCCCTTGTGAATATTTTAAAAGAGAATTCCGCCCACATTTTTACCATTGAATGTGGTTCCAATAATGGACCTAATTATATAATAGGGATTATAGTGTTTAATTTTTTCCATACAATGAATTTTGGAAATGTGTATTGTAATTTGGGCCCTTGAGTTTTAGGTTTAGACCCTTGATAATATTAATTTCACCTTAATTTTTGTAATTATTTTTAATTACTTTTACTAATGGTTTTTGAAAAAAGTAATTTGACCATATTATACAATATTAATAATTTTTATTCAAAATATGGAATCATTTTTCCAAATTCAAATAACACAATTCAAATAAATTATTTTAAATTTAATATCATGGACGGAAGGAAATGAGGGTTTCTGTTGTGAAAATGTTCAAAAGTTTGCTAAGTTTTTATATTCAATTTAATAGTAAAATTTATTCCAATGAACTAAATTGTATTAATTTATAGAAAAAATTATCTAATGAAACATTAAAAATATTTTCAAATATAATTTAATATTATAATTAAATTAGACGAAAAATCAGTTTTGAATTAAAATTATGTATTTTTCATTGTTCATCAAGAAATGAAACTTCATAAAAGATAACAAGAATTCATTGTGATATAATTTTTATGTTTAACATTAAAATATTATGAATATTTTGAAATATAATATTAATAAAAGTGAAACAATTATATTAAAAAGAGGTTCTCTATTAAAAAGAGGTAAAAGTTCCTTAATAAAAATATAGTATTTTATGTGTAAACCTAGATTTTTTTTTATCTTATTCATATAAAATATATTGGATGAATATCAAAAATATTTTAATGAATATATATTAAATATATTACATTAATATCACTCAAGAATTTAACTTAATTTAATTTATTATGATAAAATTGTTTTGTGAGAATAAGAATAGTATTCTATAAAAACATTCTCTTTATATTCAATTGGTTTTTATTTTCATTTATAATAAATTAGTAATAAAGTAATTCATTACATATATGTGTAAGCAATATATATTTTTAAGTTAGATAATATTATACATATCCAAAAATTTATGGACTAGGTAATATGTTATTATATTAAATAATAATATTACAATAATGTATTGTTGTTTGGTAAAACAAGGTCTTGCATGTAATGAAAAATGTTGAATAAAGTCGTTATTTCATGTAACACCATCTAACTTGATATTGCGTGAATTTAAAGATAAAAAATAGATTGAATTTATTTAAAATATTTATTATATTTTAATTTCATGGGATAGTGTATTCCCTTACGCACTTGGTGTTGCCTGTCACACACATTATTAAATAAAATATTTTTACTTTACATTTTCAAGATGTTAATTTATCACCACCATAATTAAATAATATACTCCCAATTTAGACTTTATCATGGTAATATATTTTTTATATTACCTATATTTGAAATCATACATTGTGATAAGGGTTCGTAAGACATCCCCTAGAAAAGAGACAATGTGAAGTACAAAGGTCAAATTGAAAAACAATTAACTAGCACATGAACCTCAACCTGGTTTGTGAGGACTCGACAAGGGCATCCAAGAGACCTAAGATCAATTTTGGGTAGATAAATATTTCGGGGTTACTAAAGCAGTATTGTAGCAGTACTATATGAGGCATTGTAGCAGTTATTGTTTGGTACTATTGCAACTAGAACTATTCATCCATCTGGGCCTCTAGGCCACCAGTTTGGTCCTCAGGTCCTGCAAAGCTTTTTGGAAACCCAAGGCCTTTAGGACAATGTTCTCTCAAGGATTTTTGGCCACCATAAGGCCTAAATGAAACCCCAAGTCCATCGGGCCACATGATTATGCAGATATACCAGTCAGACTACAAAGGACAAGGCTCTAGATGAAGACTCAGGGCTGGCACAATCACTAGAGTAGAGCTAACCAAAATTGATAGAATGAGAGGGTATGGAATTTCCATTAGTACTGGGCCTTTGCAGCTTTTCATAGGACAATTAGTCGACCAGCCCTACAAAGATGGAGTGTTAATGTCATGACATTTGTTGGGGAGGAGTTGTTCCATGTTTTCTGCTCTAGGTGATTCCCTCTAAGACCTATGGGTCATATAATTGTTTCTATTCTATCTGGCCTTTTAAGGGTTCGACCTCACCCCTAGAAAGGTGTATTAGAAAAAAAATAAAAAAAATGAAGGCCTTTGGGCCATTTCGACTGAATAACATATTATTATGTCTCTGTGTAGAAGAAGAATGGTGAAAAGTAGATATAAATGCATGGAGGAAAAACATAAATATTTATAGGGAGTTATTAATGTAATTAATCAGAAACAAGTGAATGATCAATAGATTCTTGAAGGATAAAAATCCATAAATATGTGATTATTTAGAAGACCATTGGTCCAACAAAAATCAAGGTATTATGACAATTTTTTGTTTCTTATAAATCTCCAATTGTGGTGTAATTATTTTACTATCTATATATATAATAAAATATACTATATGATAAATTTTAATATCATCTGAAAAATTCCATCATTTGGTTGCGCTTCATTTAAATTCTAATTCTTTCATCACCCCATGAAATGGATATCCAAAAATTAACTTTAATTATTAAAGAACTAAAAATAATCAATTAATGGATTTTAAGGCCCATAAAGGAGTGAAAAGTATAAAAATATGTTTCTACATATTATCCAAGGACAATATGTTTAATTAATTAATATCTAAACCTAAAGAGTAACACTATTAGGTCATTATTAATATTTATTTTTCATATTGTTTAACAAAAAACAATAACATATTATCTAGGACATTTCGGAGGTCAGTGGTTAATGTGAAACACTTAGTATAATTCATTCATGGGTTTAGGACCCACAGCCTTTCCAGACATGATTGGTTGTCACCCGACAAACAAGGTTCACTTTTATAAAACTATATTAATATATTTTAAAAAATTGATATTACTGATATCATTTTAATTAGTTTATTCATTAAATATTATTCTAACTATGTTTTTCTATACAACATCAACACATAAATACTTTATCCATTTATTTCTACATAGGTCCTTCTTAATTGTACAGTTTATCCATTAAAGTAGGGAATTTTTTTAAAACAAAATCATAGTTTGACGATATATTATCATATTTGAAATATAATATATTCATTTTTAAGATGTTTAAATATTAACAGATTATTTTCCATCAAAGACACCTTTGGTTTAACTTAAATTATTCATTATCCATATCCATCATAATGGTTGGTGAAGAGAATATGAATTATCCTAAGTATATACTTCTGAATTTTCAAACCAGGTGTGAAGTAAGGCTTATAGTCATGTACCAGGTTACACTGAGTCAGGTCCGACAAACAATACTGGAGTTGTTACTCCTAGGTAACACTATTCTAGAACCATGTCCACCTCTAGTATATATAATGAGATGTATTTCTTAGAAAACACACATAATATCAACTTTACCAAAATTCTAGGGTGTTCTTCCATACTTATCCACAAATTCAACCTTTGGGATATGTTATTTAATATATTTTTTCCTAAATATAATTCACAAGTTTTATACTATGTTTCTTCTTATACCAACTATACTGTCCTAACCCAAGAAAACCAAAAGTTGGTGTCTACTATAAATTACACTGGAATGACTTCATGGAGTAAAATCCCAAAGGATTGAAGAGTTTAGTAGTATTTGCAAACCAAATACATATATGAGTCTTTTATTACAAATGAATACACTAATTACAATTTAGTTCTTTTCTTTATAGGATAAATTTATTCTATATAGAATATCCTTTTACATATTTCTTAGTACACTTCTTGGATTCCTAGGGAAGGGAAACATAATAAGGGTGAGCTAAAATTATCTGTAAGGATAAATTATAGTTAAAGAAAAAATGAATCATTGAGAATAATAATTATGGAATGGTAAAAAACAAAATAGATATACCATGTAATCCCCAAAATAAGAATTAAGTCCATAAAAATATAGAAATGTTATAATAGGAAAAAAATTAAATCCAAATAACTGGGTAATGAAAAATCCACATGGAAATGTAAGAAAATGAAACATAATCCATTTAATCAATGAACTAATAATTAAATGAATCTATAGATATATCGAAGAAAAATCTCATGGTTAAAAAATAACTAAATCATAATGAAAGAAATTCTAAATTATTATATGTCATGTTTATGGCACATCAAAACCTATACTATTAAGATCTATCATCTGTACATTTTAAAACCATGGGAATAAATCCATCTATTCTACTTGGAAACAAACAGAGAGGGGTTTTCACTAACTAATTTCATCTCTTGAGACTATTGATGCATCAATAGGATTACATTAATCAATACCCAACTAGTAATGAATTCATTAAATGGTCCACAACTCATTTCATTCATGTCTTAAGTATTAATCATATTGAATAAACATTATTCCTTACCAAATATCCATATATAATAAAAGATATGAATTTAAAAACATTTCCCCAATTAATCAAAAAACATTCATAGTGAACACCCTATGAAAAATGGTATATAGTTAAACAAGTAATCATATTCATGAAAAATGATATGGATATTTATGGGAAATTCAATATCAAATGATCATAGGAAACTGAATATTTCATGGGGAATAAAAGGAATCAAGGAATTGAATATCAATTCTATACTTGTCCAGATAAATCATAATCCATATAGAAAAATAATTAGGATGGTATCAATAAAAAATATCCCAACTGGAGTAAAAGTTGATGGTTATTGTCATTAATGAATAGAAATAAAATATAATTTAAAAAAATTATTTATTAAAATATATTTTTCATTTTTAAAAACATTTTGAAAATAATTTTCTTTGAAAATGACTTTTTACAAAATTATTTTAAAAAAACTTTTAAAACATGAAAAGGAGGCTTTAAAGAAATGATAGAAGGTCAATCCATACATGTCGTATGAGGTAAAAAGAACATTCCTTTTTCAGGGTAAAAGGATAGAAAATTCCTTGTTCAGAATGTGACATGAATATTCCTTTGAAAACATGGAAAAAAGATAAAAAGTGTAAAAATTTATTTACTAAATCATTTTCGAAAGGATAAAAACATTCTTTTGAAAAAAATAGAAAACATGGTTTTTAGAAGAATATGGGTTCTCCAACTAAAGATAGAGTGAAGTTAGGTTTTCTTTAAAATATTTTATAACACATATTAAGTAACATAGAGAGGGAAATAGTACTATTACATGAAAAAAGTCATAAATAAATAGATTATACGAAAATTAATTTTTCTATTGAACAATGATCTTATAATTTCCTCGAATGGAAATACCTTTGAAATATCATTAAAATTACTCTTGAGGAAAATTATCATTATACATTCCAGAGTGTCTGATACCATTTTAAAACATTTAAAATCAAAAACCTCATAAAGTAAATACAATAATTGAATGTTTTAAATACCATTAATATATTATAATTCATGATATAATATATTCAAAAGGATAATAGATACACCACACAAACTAATAAGTTGTTAATATTAATTTTATCTCACATTTGTAAAAAAATGACATGATAATCCATTACCATGGGTCTGATTTTTTTCCGGTGTCAATATATTTCTATCAAAAAAATGATATTAATTATATACTTTCTTGATAAAATATTTCATGTTTATCATAACTTTTTTTTCACTTATTATAAGTTTTTATAAAACTAAGTATTCAATTAAATTTACGGCGGGTGTTTTGAAAAAATTCGATTTATGTGTCAAAAACAACTTCGGTGGGTCAACTATGGTCAAAGGAGTCATTATATAACATATACAGAATAATAATCATGACATGATTATTATATTTATACATAAACTATGCCTTTAAAACTAATCATTAAATGTGGTTATGAAAAATGAAGCAACATTACAATCATAGAGAAGGTGGATCATACGTATGAGTGAGTAACTTTCCAATTTTTCAATAATTGTTACAAAAAAAAGGTAATAAGCACTATGTATTTCTATAATTCTAATTATGGAATAAATTACATGTTATTTAACCATATATACATTTATATATAATTCTATTTATTTACAATGAATAACATAATGTCGAGGAGGTGGTAGTACACACATCCATGAATGACATTATCTCTTTTTAGTTTGTGAAAGGGTAATAAATAAAATTATTTGTATTATATTAATTGAAATTTTATTATTTAATTAATATAATCTTAATTTTTATTTATGTCACATTAGTTTAATTAAAATCATCCTTTATAAATTTTTTGTATTGTGTGACCGAATCACATCGCTTTTAGTATGTAGTAGTCCACACTTCCACCAATGACGTAATCATATTTACACAAAATAGAATATGTAATGGTTTGTGTTTTAAAATAATTATAGAATAATATCTAAATAAAAAGTATCATATAATATAATATATATATTTTCCATCATAATTCACAACCATGAAAGGTGGTAAATTAAAAATGAACAACTTCATTTTGTGAGGCGGTAATTTTCCATACATATAAAGAGTAAGTTCATTACCCATTAGATGGAAGTGTGTGTATGTGTAGGTATAAAACATATCATAAAAATATTTAATTATATTTATTATAATGGATTTTTCATATAATCATTGAATAAGGAGAGTTTAGTGAGTGGGGAAAGAAATAAAACTAAAGATCTTGAGGAAAGATGTTAGCTCTTCTTGAGGTAACACCTTTTGGTTTTCACCAAAGGGATTCCTTGGATGGATTTATTCCAAAGGGAAGGAATATAGGATAAGGTTAGGGATTTTTAGTATCATTTTGAAGATCATGTTCGATCTAAAGTGTCTTGAGAGGTGTGAGAAAGTGGGAGGAGATTTTCCTTTTTATTATTGAGGAGGAGTGTCACTCTTATAAATTTTGGTAAACAGAATTCCGCCCATGTTTTTTCAATTTCATGTGGTTTAAATAATGTAAAATAAAATATAAAATAGAGAATATGGTCTATATATGACAATAAATTGTATTTCTTACATGTTTATAGGTCATTTTAGCTCATTAGTTTATGTTTTAGTCCATTTTAAAGCTTAATTTCCCCTTAATTATTTTAATTAATTTTAATTATATTCACTAATATTTTTGTTAAAAAACTATGTTGATAATATTATAAATTATAAATTTTGATGATTGTGTATATAAAAATAATTTTTACAAATTCAAATCACATTAGTGGAAAAATTAATTTAAATGTAATCTCAGAAATTGGACGACAATCCGTGTTTTTAATGTAAAAATGTTTATATGATTGATATGTTTTTATATTAAATTTCAATTTGAAATTTATTATAATTGATTAAATTTGAATAATTTATAAAAAAAATATCTAATTAAACTTTAAAAGATATTTAAAATATAATTTAGTATTATAAATAAAATATATGAAAAAGAAGTTTTGAAGTAAAATTCTGTAATTATCATTATTTATTAAAAAATAAAAATGCATAAGAAAACTAGAAAATTTACCCAAACCTTATAATTATATTTATATTTGAAATATTAAGTTTATTGTTACATATAATATTTATAAATTTTATTATTTTTTTATTAAATAGGTTATCCATTAAAAGATCATAAAAGTGCCTTAATAAAAATTTAATATTTTAGGCATAAAATTGAGGTTTTTCACATATTATTATTATAAAATATCTTAGATGAGTATAATTTTTTTTTTGAATATATAATATATATTAAATTTACATAACCCAGTAATTGTAAGGAATTTAATTTATTAGGTTAAAATAGTTTTTTGAGCGTAAAAATATTTTTATATAAAAACAGTCCCATTGTATTCAATTGGTTCTTATATTAATTTATAATTAATTAATAACCAATTGAATTAATTTAATATTTATATAAAACATTTATTTTTGAAATTTATTTAGTCCTATTTATAATCAATAATTTAACTTCAAGGTTATATCTTGTTATATTTAATAATAATATTTTAATAATATATTGTTGTTTAGTAAAGCTCGATCTTGCTTGCAACACAAACTTCCAAATAAAATTTTTCTTGTTTTCAACACAAGATATCTCAATATTGTATGAATTTAATGATATATCATATATTAAATTTATTTAAAATATAAAATATATATTAAAGGATATTATATTCCCTTACGTTCTTGGTGTTCTGTGTGATAAACAGTATTGAATACAATTTTTCTACTTAGTATTTTTGACATGTCACTATATTTGAGGGATACTATATAACCTATCCTTGAAGAAAGTATTTCCATGAAAATAACCTTCATTGAACCAAAATACACACTTACTATACTTCCTATATAATTTATTTTTCTGAGGGACTCTATAATTATTTGAAAATGAATATCATTCCCTTCACGTAACTTAGAGTATATCCAAATATCATCAATGAATACAACAACAAATATATCAAGATAATACTTGAATACTCTATTCACTATATCCATTAATACAAAATGTTTAGTAGATAATGGAAAGGAATCACAATAAATTCATATTATCTATAATTGGCTTGAAATTTCATCTTTGATATATCATCATTATTCACCCTTAGATGATGATGACTAGAACAGATATTGATCTTTAAAAAGAATTGGGCTCATTGAAGTTGATTAAATAAGTCATAAATGAATGGAAATAGATACTTATTCTTTATATTTATGGAATTTATCACCCTATAATTGATTCATAGTCACATATACTCGTCTTTCTTTTCCATGAATAAAACAGGGGATCCACACAGTGAAATTATAATGACATGACATTAAATTAAAACATCATGTTGCATATATTTATCAGGAAAATGTGATTTTTATTTTGAAAACTTTATCTCAATGATAAAACATTCTATATTCTTAATTAGATTCTTAAACATGTAATTTATTGAATGTTTTAATAATATATATATATATTGAGTGTTTAACCAATTAAATTTGTTGTGGTCATTTTTTATATCATGTAAGAACCATCATTTTATCATATTTTAATGAATTTTAATAACAAATATAAATAAAATGTCATTGATGTGATTTCTCATTTACTTATGTAATATCAATTTTTAAGTATTCATTGAATATATTTTTTCTTAGTGAATTTTTAATGTGGTCATTTTGTTTTATAATTAATTCTTTCAAACATTCATATATGAAAACTAGAAAATATTTTGAGGAATTTGGATTTTTTAAAATTATATTTTTTTTGGGTTTAATTTTAATTAAAAAAATTCAATGAATCAGGTTATCTATGTTTATTTTGTGTAGTGTGGAAAAATTGAAAATTACTGATGATTCCATAATGAAAATCCATAGTTACTTAAGTGACTATAGAAGAAACAAATTGAACCGGTTGTGAGCCCTCCAATCTCAAATGACCATGACTACTGAACAAAAATTAAAATATTAAGAGACCATGCTAAAAAATGAATGTGATTACAGGATAATATTTCATTAAACCATGAGACGCAACCAATTTCAACATACTTACCATATATTACTTTGATAAAGTGACAACTTGTTAAAATTTAAATTGACCATAGTTAAATATTTTTCAATTGACAACATACCTCCACTCTAACCTACAATGTGCTTGGATGGTGATAGATTAACCATACAATGGGAATTTTCATGTTATTATGCATGTTGTTTCAAGTGGACATGCATCTATTTTGAAAAATTCATGATTTAAATTTAATTCATGGTACTAAGAATATTTTCAAGTTACCACACTATAAGGACTATGCCTCTCTTCTGATCATACATTGTATGAACTAACTGTGATTCTCGAAGAGACTATAAGTATTTGTAACCAACTATTCCTTTCAATTTGAAGCTACGGTGATCCCTATTTCTTCAAATTATCTAGATAACCAACTACATTTTTAACAATATAACTAACCACAAATCTATGGGAAACTCATTATAAAAAAGAATCAATAAGCTACCATAAAATTGAATTTTCATGGTCACTTAATTGACTAAAAGAGGAAAAATCAAACCCAATCCCCATAAAGCCTCACCATAGGAAGAGGATAGAAATCGATTGTTGGCCTCCCAATCATATATCCAAAGCTTTCATTTTATATTAATGTAAATTTTAGATGTGTATGGTTGAACACATGATGCATAGAAACATTTCAATTCCCATCAATTGATCTTGAATATGAAATGAATAATGCAGATCCTAATGTTTGAGTAGATAAAATCTAGTGTCGAATCCAATCCTGATTCATTAAGATAACCCAACATTTACCCTATCCAATAAAGATTAACCTGATTTGTTTGAGAACTATTGGAAAAAATGAATGAAAAGATCATTATATGATCCACTGATCAGATGCTAGAAGAAAAAATATGATACAAAAAAATACATAGAATGCAGTTGATATAAGCCTTTAGATCCTAAATCCTTCACCATGATCAATTAGTTTTAAATTAAAATTCTTTGACGATTGATTTATAAAGGATATTTTCATAGAAGGAACATATTTCAAAAAAAGAATTGTTGGTTTTTTTCTTTAGAATCTTTTAAAAAATAAACTATGATACTTTTTGAGGATTAAACAAGAGCCCCAAAAAATATTTTTATATTTGTACTACTTGTGAAAAACTAGTCCCCACAAAAACTCTAGGTTGTTGTTGTATGTGTTTGATACTAAGATCAAGTTGGTGATATTTTTCTCCTAGGATTTCTTTTTTCATGAACAAAATGGAGTTGAAAATGGTATCATTATTGTACTCTAATTATTTGGTTAAAATAGTGGAATTGAGTGAATTGTAGCTACTTGAGATAATTCTAAGCTTATATTATGGTTCATTTGTAAATTTATAATTCAGAGCAATTGCCATTGACCCTTAAAAAACATAACATTTTCATGTGAATTCTGATATGAGTTTTATGATTAACCAATAAACTTTTTTCCAATATAGAAGTTAGTGAGCCTCAGATGTTTCAAGATTAAGAAGATTTCAATTACAAACTTAATCAATCTTGGTAGTAATATGTTTTACATATTAAAAAAATAATACATTATAAATTATTTACTATTGAATAATTCTATAAACAAACCCACAATTATATCTGAGGAGAAAATTTATTTTTTGGGGAGATTTAAAAGGATTCCCCAAGGACTAATAATAATATTCATTATCACATTTCAGGCTTGAAATTACAAAATAGGAATATAATTTCCCAAATTTGCATGATTCACCTCATGGAAATATTTTATCTTTTCTATTCTCCTAGTTTAATATTTCATGATAAATGTGAAAAATGTTCACAATTGAAGGAGATCATGGGAAAATCAAAACGATTTGAGAAACTCACTTTTTATTTTTTATCACAATAATTAAATGGGGCACATGGAGAATGTCGTCAATTTTTGTTGAGGTCATTGTTGAGCATGGAAATCCATATTGAGGAATATCTTATTATTGATATCGGATTGTGTCAGCATTTTAGTGATTATACCACACAGAGGCCAATGAAAAAAATCTTCAAGAAGTGAGTGTAAGGTGGGACATTGGGTGGACATTATAATTAATAGGATATTTGGAAGAATAAATAAAGATTAAAGAGAGAGAATCTAGGAGGATATCACGAACTAGGGGGTTAAAATAAATGATTGATCAGTAAATATTCATCATAGAAACACCAAAGATGGACAATCTAAGATATATCTAGAGGATATGTCAGTAAAAAATTATTGGATATTCAAGGGAAATTGAATCTCTCTCACCGAGAACTTATCGCTTCCTCATTTTTCATTATTTATTCTATTTTTCAATGACTATTTGAATATATTAAAATATTTTTCATAAAATAATCATGGTTGTTGTTGAACCAAGATAGGGGATTGAGATTGTTCAAGTGGGTAATTTATCATTATTATTGTATATTGTGTTGCTAGAAACTGTCCTATATAAAATACTTTAAGTGGTAGAAATAATCTATTTTCGGGAACCAGTGAGAGCGATTTTTCATTTTGTTTTTTCCTCACTTATATTTATCTAAAAGTATGTTGTGATATTATAAAATTCAACTAAGAGTAGAACATTAGGATCCAATAAGAAGTTTTTTTATGTGAAACTTGTTTCATAAATGTATAGATTAGTGGATTTTTTAGTTGATGGACTATATGATCCATTCATCTATAGATTGGAAATTTAATATAATTGACCATATTGTTTCATCCATATCTAAAAATAATTATACATGAATTAAGAAAATAAAAAATAAAAAAATAAAAAATAAAAACTAGAGAATCAAAATACCTGACTTCATATATAGATTACTCATTTCTTTCTTTATAATTGTTTTCCCAATCATACACTACTGTTTGTTTTACACTAGGTTATGGTTATTTAAATTGTACCATTATGAATGCCTCTATTTTCTTCCATCACATCACTACTACATTTTCCTTATCACTATTTTTTAGAGTTTTTTTGTCTACTTGATCACTCAAACCATTGGAATTCTATCCCTATTTATTGAACCAAAATCACCATTGTACTTGTTTTTTATAGGGGTTTTAAATAATTAATTTTACTTGAACCTAATTGATGAGCTATTTGGATAGTAAAATTTTGGAACAATTTATGATTTTGGGACATGAAGCCAAGTAAAGAAACATAAGTAAACAATTAAAATCTCAAAATAAAACAAAAAAATGGTTTTAAAAAAACTGTAAGTTTTTTTTACTAAAAACGATTTTGAATAAAAACAAGGCCATAATCTGAAAACCTAGAGGTATTGATGCCTAAAATAAATAAAAATTTGAGTTCTATAAAAATAAATAAAAAATTAAAAAGAAAGATCTTATAGAAAATAAATGTCACGACCTGTCGTTGGGGCTCGTGTCGTGACTACTCCAAGCCCACCTTCCATAGGCCAAGGGTTGGAGACTATCACCAAAGGCATAAATCCTGGTAACAGGGAAGGCATTGCCTTTATAAAAGTAAAAATACACAATAGAGTACTAGCGGAAGTAAAACACTAAGTAAAAACTGAAAGGGGAAAAAATAGCAACTGAAGGAAAAGCCGCAGCGTCGAGCCGTACTCTAGAAGTCCCACCTGAAGGGTGAGAACACATAGCCTCCACAGCTCTTCGGTCCAGCCGTCCGCTCTGAGTACACCCCACCCAGTGGTCCACCTCCAGGTACCGTCCTGCTCCGCAAGCCTCCACCACGATCAGCGTTGTCCGTCGTCTCCAACCAACACAACATAGTGCGGGCATAGCCCGTGCATGGGTGAGTATAAGCTACTCTGTAGGGACCCCAAGACCCCCGAAGGTCTCCCAGAATCCACAAAGTATAAACGACAAAGGAAAGATACAATCACGAAGTAACATCCGACACAGCTTAGATATATGCCCATACATATACCTAAGTCACCAATTCTCACTCGGCTCCAACATCAGAGCTCAAGTACAACCCAGTCCACACAGGAAAGCAAAACGTAAATCCACACAGGATAGCACAACACAATCCATAAAGGAAAGCAAAATAGGATTCAGCTCACATAGGTAAACTTCTTCGAATGAAGATAGAGATGATCACTGATCCATCTAAGTCGTCGGACCCACAAAGGATCGATTGGTACTAACCCCCACAATGACCCACAAAGGATCTGACCCGCAAAGGATCGATAGGTCACTAACCCCCGCAAAGACCCACACAGGATCGGACCCACACAGGATCTGTAGGCGCTGGCCCACACAGGACCGCTGAGCGCTGACCCACATAGGATCGGACCCACACATGATCGGTAGCACTGACCCACAAAGGAACACTGAGTGCTCTAGTCGTCATCGTTGAATCCACTGAGGATCTCTGTACAGTCGTCGTCGAATCCACTGAGGATCTCTGTACAATCATCGTCGTCACAGTAGTAGTCGCAGCCAGCTCTAGGGTTCCCGCACACAGTAAGCTCGTTCGGGAGGGTCTGCTCTGCGATCCGAGATGCTGATACATCAACTGACACATAGTCCAGATTTGATGTATCCAAAAGTTTCGTATCATCAACGAAAACTCAAGGTCGCTGACGGCACGTCAATCGGACGCCCAGTCTGAGAGTTATTGGCTTTTTCGTCCCAGGGGCCCGGTTGGTTTTTAAGTCAAAACAACCCGAGCGTACTCCACCTACGTCCAAACCTCGGTCAAAGTAAGCCAAATGTTCTGTCTCACATAGATAAATTCAACAAAGTCGATGGCACTTGAATCAGACGTCTGAATCTCACGATATGAGTGTTTCCGCTCCAAGGCCCAGTTGGTTTCGTGTAAAAAACAACCCGGTCGAACCCAAAGTATTCCGAAAACTTGAGTGTGATATACCAAAACGACCGTCTCGATCCAAGGATCACATCGCAACTGACGGAGCATCATTCGGAGGACCGTAGCACAAGTTATCAGTAAAAGACATAAAAGGTCCGGAAACGGGGGGTCTGGGCCCGGACCGACCCGGCCCAACCCCCCTGGGTCGGCCAGAACCGGGTCGACCCGACCCGGGTCCGGGTCTAACCCGGTTGGCACGACCTGGCCCGGCCAGGGCGGCCCAGCCCGACCTGGGCGCGACCCGGCCCGGCGGGTCGGCTCGGCTCAGCTCGAACGAGCGGCCTAGCGAAGGAACCACGAGGCGTGCTGCCCCCATGGGAAGAGGAGCTGCGGCCCCACGTGGGGCCACGCTTGGTCGGCGGACGCGGCTCTGCCGCGTCCCTTGTCTCTCCGGACCTGCGTGGTCGCGGGTCTGGTCGGCCACCGCCGGTGGATTCCACAGGCCACCAGAGTTGCTCCAGTGGTCCGATTCCATTTCTATCTGCGTCGTAGTTCCTCCCAGGTCCCATTCTTCACTGCCAGGTCCTCAAATCGCCATTGCGGCCCTGTTTGTCATCATCTGTCATATCGCGCACCAAGAACGGAAAAGTGCGGTGGGTTCAGACTTGTTCGTTAGTCTGCACCCACTGCATTAGTGGTTTTAAAAAAAATACACAACAAAATTTTACCAAACGTCACAGGTATAAATCACAATGATTTTTAAGAATAAAACCTCTACCTCATCGAAGTCGTTGAACGTGCGTTCTTCGCGGAATTGATCATCACGGAAGAAGAGGATCGTCGCGTCGCGGAAGGGAGTTGCATCGTCGTGTTATACGGTGTCGCGTTGATGATCTCTGAGGGTTAAAGAAAACACATGTATTTAATTTACACGAATTAAATCCATGTCAAGTATAAAATCCACAAAGAAATTTAAAAGATTCGTAAACTCCTACCTCAAACGGATGATCGAAGATTTGTCGCGGAACAAGGAACGTCGCAGAAGAACGTCACAGGAGGTGAATCATTGGCATCACGGAACACGACGTCGTGTCTTCAATCTCCGAGGGCTCGGCGTTCTTCGTCGCCTTTCGTTGAAGGTCGGCGTTCTTTGCGTTCTTCACGTTCTTCGTGTTATTCGCGAAGGAGGATGAAGGACTTGAGGTTTATGTCAAATCCTCTCAATGAACAACACTCAAGAATAATAGTGTTGGTCTTATTTTATTACATGCCAACAAATGAAAATTCTATGTTAATTAACGAGAAAATTAATTCACAGAATTTTTTTGCTGAACTAACTGCCCAATTAATAGGAGTATTTAATTGTTTAAGAAAACGCCCCAGTTGACCTTCATTAAAAAGGGTTTTTGCGGGTGTGTTACTTAGCGGAAAAGAAACTGTGGGGCTCGTGGGGGCCCCACCTCACAAATATCCTACCAAGAGGGTAAGATGTTTTGAATTGTACCCTATCTTCTTTAACTCAGCTTAACCAGCTTTATGCAGCTTTAAGTGAAATAAAATAAAGTTTGTCGTACCACATTATTTTATTTCTTAACTTAAAGCCCAAAAATTAAAAACCACACCCAAGAAAATGCAACTCCGAAAGATGCGTTTCTAAGCAAGTACCGGCTCTGTGATTCAATCGGTGCCCTCGGAATTCGATTCCGAGCACTGGTTTAAAAGTTAGAAAAACACGCTCATTTGTTCGCTGAACGTACCCGAGCCAAACTTCGGAAAATGATTCTGGGCACACAGGGCCTCAGAATCACGTGCCGTTAGAAACTGCGTTCTTGTAAAATTCCACAGAAAATTAAGAAAAACATTTCCTTGAAATTTACGGGACTTTACATAACTCCCACCTCAGGGCTTTATGTCCCCGTAAAGATACATCATAAGCTAGGGAAACAAATGTGGGTACTGAGCACGCATCTGAGCCTCCCACTCCCAAGTGCTCTCCTAGAGGTACCCATGCTGCCAACTGATGCGCACTAGAGGAATCGACCATCCACGTAGGACCCTCTCCTGTCGATCCTCGATCTCCACTATGACCTCCGCAAAAGTCGCCCCATCATCAACGTCTAGCTCCCCATGGTCAATGATGTGCGTCGGGTCGTGCACGTATCTCCTCAACTGAGATACGTGGAAGATGTCGTGCACCCTATGCAACTGAGGTGGTAGAGGCAGGCGATAAGCCACCTCGTCAATCCTGTCGAGGACCTGGAATGGTCCGATGATGTGTGGAGACAACTTTCCGCCTCGGCAAAATCCCCATAATCCATGTCGAGGTGAGACACGCAAGAAGACGTGGTCGCCATCCTCGAACTCTAGGGGCCTCCACCTTCTATCAGCATAAGACTTCTGCCGGCTCTGAGCTATCCCCATCCACTCCTGGGTGACCCGGACCTTCTCTGTCGTGGCCCAGACCATCTCTAGTCCCACAAGTGCTGACTCCCCAGGGTCTATCCAGCACAAAGGAGATCTGCAAGGTCTGTCGTACAACGCCTCGTATGGTTCCATCCCGATGGTGGAGTGGTAACTGTTGTTGTACGCGAACTCCACCAAGGGTAGGTGGTCCTCCCAGCTGCGACCAAAGTCAAGGAAACATGCGCGGAGCATATCCCCGAGAGTCTGAATGGTCCTCTCCATCTGACCATCCGTCTGACGGTGAAAGGCAGTGCTTAGACGTAGCAGCGTCCTGAACGCCTCCTGCAACCCCTTCCAAAGCTGGGAAGTAAATTGAGCATCTCGATCGGAAACGATAGATGATGGCACACCGTGAAGCCGAACAATCTCCTGAACGTAGAGACGCCCCAAGCTCTCCACTAAGCCATGCTCTCTGATGGGTAAGAAGTGAGCCGACATGGTGATTCGGTCGACAATCACCCAAATGGAGTCGTGACCTCTAGAGGTGTGTGGAAGTCCAGTCACGAAGTCCATAGATATCCCGTCCCACTTCCACTCTGGGACCTCCAAGGGTTGTACCAAGCCTGCTGGTACCTGATGCTCTGCCTTCACCTGCTGGAAGGTGAGGCTTCGTGAAACGAACTCTGCCACAACCTTCTTCATGCCCGGCCACCAGTGCTGTCGTCTGAGATCCTGGTACATCTTCACCACTCTAGGATGTACTGCTAAAGGAGATGTGTGAAACTCTCTCAGCACATCCTCTCGTAAAGCTACTACTACCATGGTACGTCCTCTGAAAAGGATTTCATGGTCTGCTCCAGTGGAGAAACCATCAGGTGCCTATCCTGAGGATATCTGTGCATGCCACGTCTCACAGTCAGCGTCCCCACGCTGTGCCTCTCTGACCCACTGTAGTAGTGGAGGAGTGACTGTGAGAGGCTGAAGGAAGGCTGCTCCATCTCCATCCACGAAGGATATCTGCAAAGTGGCTAACTACTCTGTTGCCTCCTCAAGTAGCTGAATTCATGTCCTCCTGCTGAGAGCATCGACTACCACGTTCTCCTTCCAAGGAGTATAGATTATCTCAAAGTCATAATCCTGGAGGAACTAGATCCATTTCCGCTGTCTCAGGTTCAGGTCCTTCTGCGAGAAGATGTACCTGAGACTCTGATGGTCAGAAAATACTGTAAAGTGCTCGCCCATCAGATAGTGTCGCCATGTCTTCAGAGCGAAGACCACTACTGATAACTCCAGGTCATGGGTAGCGTAGTTCTGCTCATGCGGCCTCAACTGACGTGATCCATAGGCGATCACTGCCCGCTCCTGCATCAGGACACATCCGAGTCCTGTCCCTGATGCGTCGCAGTAGACTACGTACCCTACTCCCTCCTCAGGAAACCTTAAGATAGGTGCACTGGTCAATCTCTGTCTCAGCTCCTGGAAGCTCTGCTGACCTCTATCTGACCACACGAAGGGTTTCCCCTTCTTCTTCAAGGCTGAGAGTGGTTCCGCAACTCTGGAGAAGTCTGGAACAAATCTCCGATAGTATCCACCTAGTCCCAAGAAACTCCGCACCTTCGTCACGCTTCTGGGTGGCTCCCAAGCTAGCACTGCCTAGATCTTCACAGGATCCACTACAACTCCCACCGTAGAGATGACGTGTCCCAAGAAGTGGACCTCACGTATCCAGAACTGACACTTCGAGAGCTTTCCAAAAAGCTGGTGCTCTCGGAATGTGTCTAGTACAACCCGTAAGTGGTAGGCGTGCTCCTCCTCAGTCGTCGATTAAATCAAAATGTCATCAATGAAGACTACAACAAATCGGTCGTGGTATGGCTGAAATATCCTGTTCCTGAAGCTCATGAACACCACTGGAGCATTTGTTATGCCGAATGGCAGAACCAACAACTCATAGTGGCCATACCTACATCTAAAGGTCGTCTTCTGCACGTCCTCGTTCCGAACTCTGAGCTGATGATAGCCTGACCTGAGGTCTATCTTCGAGAACCACCGTGCTCCCTTGAGCTGATCGAAGAGGTCATAAATCTTCGGTAGCGGATACTTGTTACTCACCCTCACCTGGCTCAGGCAATGATAGTCGACACAAAGTCACAAGCTCTTGTTCTTCTTGGCGAACAATATTGGGGAAGCCCAGGGTGAAATGCTGGGTCGGATGAAACCCTTTCCCTGCAAGTCCCCCAACTATACCCGTAGCTCTCGAAGCTCAGAGGGGGCCATTCGATATGCTGGAGTCGATATCGGGGTGGTCCCGGGGTATATATCAATATAAAAGTCTACCTCTCTGCGAGGAGGTTGCCCTGGAATGTCGTCAGGAAAGACGTCCACGTACTGATCCACCACTGCTGGAAAACTAGGACTCCACACATCAAATGCTCCTTGGATGAGTCTATCCAACTTATGAGTGATGCGCTGTCCTCTCCTCTACGGAAGTATATCCTGTGCTGTGAAGGCTCCCTTCTCGCCGGTGAAGGTGAGCCTGCTCCCATCGGTGCGTACACATCGCACCTTGCGCCTAATACAGTCAATCTGTGTATGGACTGTAGATAACCAATCTATGCCCAAGATGATGTCGTAAGGCCTCGACCCCACTACAAGAAGATCCCATCCGAAGCTCTCACATCCTAGAGTAAGCTCACACTGCTGGCACCAGTGCGTAATCATCGAGTCTTCTCCCGTAGGAGTCTTTAGCCATAAGGATCGAGCCAACGGTTCTGTCGGAATCTCCGAGCACCGAACAAGGGCAGCGGCTATGAAAGAGTGACTCGCTCTTGTGTCTATAAGAACTGCATCAAGGGTGGAATAGACACAGATCGTACCTCGAATCATCTCGGGAGCATCGTGGTCGTAGGCCTCCGCTGCTTGGAGGTGTGCATGTCTCTGCCCGCTAGCTCCCTGTGGTCGGGGTGGACCTCCTGGTGGTGGTTGTGGTAGAGCCTCAAAGCGTCTCCCACCACCAACTGCTCGGCCAGCTCCTCTGCCTCATCCACCTCCTCCTTGAAGACTGCCACAGTCGACCCTCAGCCTCTGCCTGGGTGGCCCCTCAACTGTCTGCTCCTCCACGACACGGTGGGTCGGGCAGTCACGAGCCATGTGGCCCTGTCTGCCGCATGTGTAGCACTTCCTGCCTCTCGAAAGACTGGCTCTATGCTGTGTGCCCCTCACTGCTGAGCTAGTGTCCTGAGGTCGTCTGCGTGAGGGTCTGGTCTACCTGGACCCCTGAGTCATCCGTCGAGTTCCTACTATGGAAGACTCTGCTACGTGCCGCCCCGCAGTAGATCTCGCCGCTGGAGATGTCTCAGCAAGAAAGCTCTCGATCAAAAGGGCTCACTCCAGTACTCCTGCCTGAGTCAGAATGATGAGGGAGATCAGCGATGCCCTGATCTCATGTCTCAATCCCTGCTCAAAGGTTCGGGCCCGGAAAAAATGTGTCATGTACCATGTCGTTCGAGTAGCGCGAGAGATCGGTAAATCTCGCCGAGTACTGGGCGACCGTCAAGCTGCCCTGCCGCAACTGAAGAAGCTCCTGGATGTGCAACGCGAGGAGGGTGGTCGGGAGGAACTCTGAGGGGAAGAGGCCCTCAAAGTCTATCCAGAGGAGAGATGCCTCATTATTCACCTGGAGCATCAAGCTTCACCATAGGCCCGCTGCTGCGTGCAGTAGGCTCGCTGCGAGGATCACCATGAGGTCTGCTGGTGTCCTCACTAGCCTGAAAACTCGTACAACTACCTCCAGCCAGTCCTCGGCTGCCTGGGGGTCCATCTCCCCGTAGAACCGAGGCGGTTGCTGGTGCTGGAACTCATGCAGTGCACTAAGGCGACTTGCATCGTCAGCGGCTGGGGCTGGAAGCATCGGTGGCTCGGCGGGTAGAGGTACCGTCGGTGCCTCTACTGTTAAAGGGCCCTGTACCGAGGCCTCGTCGCTCGGTGGGAAATCGTCACGTACAACTCTCGTAACCCTAGCTGGCTGCCATCGTGGGGCCATCCTGAAAAGGAAACAGGTGTGCCACGGTCAGAGCAGTATACCTGGTGAGCTAATACAAAGTAATCACAAAGAAAACTTGAAAAACACATGCAATCAATGTTTTCGAGCATTAAGTCGGAAATCAGAAGTCAGGGTCCCGGTGTATGGATACGTCGGCCGCCACAACAACACTGTGCTCCCTGGACTGATAACCATACTCAAAATGCTTAACACTATTTCTTCACATAGAAGAAAGATCAGAGTCTGCGGTAGAATAGAACTCCTCTGATACCAATTTGTCACGACCCGTCCTCGGGGCCCGTGCAGTGACAACCCCAAGCCCGCCTTCTATAGGCTAGAGGTTGGCGACTAGTGCCAAAGGGGTAAATCCTGGTAACAGGGAAGACATTGCCTTTATAAAAGTAAACATACACCACAGAGTACAAGCGGAAGTAAAACACTAAGTAAAAACTGAAAGGGGAAAAACAGAAACTGAAGGAAAAGCCGCAGCATCGAGCCGTCCTCTGGAAGTCCCACCTGAAGGGTGAGTACAGATAGCCTCCACAGCTCCTCAGTCCAGCCGTCCGCTCTAAGTACACCTCGCCCAGTGGTCCACCTCCAGGTACCTTCCTACTCCGAAGGCCTCCACCACGATCAGCGATGTCCGTCGTCTGCAACCAACACAACGTAGTGCGGGCATAGCCCGTGCAGAGGTGAGTATAAGCTACTCAGTAGGGACCCCGAGACCCCCAAAGGTCTCCCAGAATCCAAAAAGGATAAACCACAAAGGAAAGATACAATCACTAAGTAACATCAGACACAGGTTAGGTATATGCCCATACATATACCTAAGTCATCAATTCTCGCTCGACTCCAACATCTGAGCTCAAGTACAACCCAGTCCACACAGGAAAGAAAAACATAAATCCACACAGGATATCACAACACAATCCACAAAGGAAAGAAAAACAAGATTCCGCTCACACAGGTAAACTTCTTTGAATGATGATAGAGATGATCACTGATCCATCTAAGTCATTGGACCCACAAAGGATCGATAGGTACTAACCCCCGCAATGACCCACAAAGGATTTGACCCACAAAGGATCGATAGGTAAATAACCCCCTCAAAGACCCACAGAGGATCGGACCCACACAGGATCTATAGGCGCTGGCCCACACAGGACCGCTGAGCGCTGACCCATGCAGGATCGATAGCACTGCCCCACAAAGGATCGTTGTGTGCTGTAGTTGTCATCATCGAATCCACTGAGGATATCTGTACAGTCGTCGTCGAATCCACTGAGGATCTCTGTACAGTCGTCGTCATCACAGTAGCAGTCGGAGCCAGCTCTAGGGTTCCCGCACACAGCAAGCTCATTCGGGAGGGTCCGCTCCATGAGCCGATAGGCTGATACATCAACTGACTCATAGTCCAGATTTGATGTATCCAAAAGTTCCATATCGTCAATGGAAACTCAACGTCGCAGACGACGCGTCAATCGGACGCCCGGTCTATGAGTTATTTGTTTTTTCATCCCTGGGGCCCGGTTGCTTTTTAAGTCAAAACCAACCCGACCATACTCCACCTGAATCCAATCCTCAGGCGGAGTAAGTCAAAAGTTCCGTCTCACTTAGAGGAATTCAACAAAGTCGACGGCACGTCAATCAGACGTCTGAAGCTCAAGATATGAGTGTTTCCGCTCCGAGGGCCCGGTTGGTTTCGTGTACGAACCAACCCGGCTGAACCCAGAGTATCATGAAACCTTGAGTGTGATATACTGAAACGGCCGTCTCGATCCAAGGATCGTATCGCCACTAACAGCGTATCGTTCGGAGTCACGTAGCTCAAGTTATGAGCAGAAGACCGAAAAGGTTCGGAAATGGGGGGTCTGGGCCCGGACTGACCGGCCCAACCCCCCCCCCCCCCCCCGGGTCGACCCGACCCAGGTCCGGGTCCGACCCGGTTGGCGTGACCCGGCCCGGCCGGGGCGGCCCAGCCCGGCCTGGCGGGTCGGCTCGGCTCGGCTCGGACGAGCGGCCTAGCGAAGGAACCGCGGGGCCTGCTGCCCCCGCGGGAAGATGAGCCGCGGCCCCGAGTGGGGCCGCGCTTGGTCGGCGGACGTGGCTCTGCCGCATCCCGTGTCTCGCCGGATCCACGCGGTCACGGGTCTGGTCGCCCGCCGCCGCCACGGCTTCAGCCGCCGGTGGATTCTGCGGGCCACTGGAGTTGCTCCGGTGGTCCGATTCCATTTTCGTCTGCGCCGTAGTTCCTCCCGAGTCCCATTCTTCACTACCAGGCCCTCAAATCGCCATTGCGGCACTGTTTGTCATCGTCCTCCGTTTCGCGCACCAAGAACAAAAAAGTGCAGTGGGTTTGGACTTGTTCGTTAGTCCGCACCCACCACGTTAGCGGTTTTAAAAAAAATTACACAACATAAGTATAACAAACGTCACGGGTATAAATCACAAAGATTTTTAGGAATCAAACCCCTACCTCATCGAAGTCATCGAACGTGTGTTCTTCGCGGAATTGATCGTCGCGGAAGAAGAGGATCGTCACGTCGCGGAAGGGCGTCACGTCGTCGTGATATACGGCATCGCGTCGACGATCTCCGAGGGGTAAAGAAAACACACAGATTTAATTTACACAAATTAAATCCATGTCCAGTATAAAATCCACAAAGGAATTTAGAATATTTGTAAACTCTAACCTCAAAAGGATGTTCTAAGATTTGTCGCGGAAGAAGGAACATCGCAGAAGAACATTGCAGGAGGAGAATCGTTGGCGTCGCGGAACACGGCGTTGCGTTGTCGATCTCTGAGGGCTCGGCGTTCTTCGTTGCCTTTCGTCAAAGGCCGGTGTTCTCCGTGTTCTTCGCGTTCTTCGCGTTCTTTGTGTTCTTCGCGAAATAGGATGAAGGACTTAAGGTTTCAATCAAATCCTCTCAACGAACAACACTCAAGAAGAATAGTGTTGGTCTTATTTTTTTACATGCCAACAAACGAAAATTCTAAGTTAAGTAATGAACAAATTAATTCATAGAATTAATTTGCTGAACTAACTGCCCAATTAATAAGAGCGTTTAATTGTTTAAGAAAACACCCCAGTTGACCTTCATTAAAAAGGGTTTTCGCGGGTGCGTTACTTAGCGAAAAAGAAATGGCGCGGCTCGTGCGGGCCCCACCTCACAAATATCCTAACATGAGGGTAGGATGTTTTAAATTATACCCTATCCGCTTTAACTCAGCTTAATCAGCTTTAAGAGGCTTTAAGTGAAATAAAATAAAGTTTTTTGTACCACATTATTTTATTTCTTATCTAAAAGCCCAAAAATTAAAAACCACACCCGAGCAAACACAACTCCAGAAGAGGCGTTTCTAAGAAAGTACCGGCACTGCGATTCCATCGGTGCACTCAGAATTCGATTCTGAGCACTGGTTCAAAAGTTAGAAAAACCCGCTCGTTTGTTCACTGAACGTACCCAAGCCAAACTTCAGAAAATGATTCAGGGCACACCTGGCCTCGGAATCACGTGCCGCCAGAAACTCCGTTCTTGTAAAATTACAAAAAAAATTAAAAAGAAAATTTACATGAAATTTACGGGTCTTTAAAATAAAAACAATCAATGAAATGGAAACATTATCTATGTTGGAAATGTCAATCGGCCAAAACACTGAAACAAGATGTTTTATAGAGTCAAGATTAGTAAGTTTGGTGTTCCAATAGAGTCCACAAATATAATGGAATTGGTAAAACCAATATTCATAAAATCTATGATAATATTAAATCTTTCTTTTCCATTCTTTCATCATACCTTGGATTACCAAATGAATACGCACTCGACTTTATTTGGGAATTCTATAGAATAGTCTAAAAGCATCCTCTTAGTGGATCAAGGGAGGAGGAGTTAATGTTGATATTATTCTAATTTTTTTTGAAGTGAAATATAAAAATTTGGTTATAAAATAAGAAAGAAAACATATTGGATTTATGTTACAATTGTTTAATGATGTTTTCATAAAATTTTACTTTAAGTGATTGCCTTCATGAATAGACACAAAATCACTATATTATTACAAGATGATTTTGAATTGTTCCGTAAATCTAGATATAGATTCAAGGGGCATAATATGAATTCCCTAAAACACAAATGTAGAACATAATTTATCATCCATACATTTAACAATAATATCACACCATACAATCAGACACCAGTTAATTAGTCTATTATAGGGTATTTCACTGATAAAACTATTGATGTGTTGAAACAAACATTCAAAACATTTACCAAAACATTATTTCAAAACGTTTTTAATAGGATAGCAATTATTAGTAAAGAAACCACACATGATATCTAAATTGAAAAATCATTCTACGAGATTTTACATAGAAAATACTCAAAATACGCTTAGAGTGAAATGTCACCAATATGGAATGTTCAGGCACTCAAAATCCTATTATCCCAATTTCAATATTCCATCCATAGTTCTAAAAAATACTTGGTATGGACTTATAATTCAACCATGTTATTACCCATTTTCATTAAATTACATTCAGGGCTACCATAACCATTAAACATTTTTAGAGAGAGATCAAGGAGTTCTTAGACCAGTCGATCCACCTATATTCCAAAAACAACCTAGAATGTAATCCCAAACCTTTCCAAAATCTAAAACCTCAAGTTCTCAAGATGAATTCAAGGGTATGTTAAAAAAATTACTATTATGTTTTATAAATAAAAGTAAATAATGATTTTGATAAATCTTAAATTTATGTTAGTATTAAAATCCTTGACTAATAATTGGGATAGTTAGTTTTAAATGATGGAGTTAGATACAATGTAAACTGCTGATAATAATTGAAATCAATACTAGGGAGAATTCCATTTTCGTTTCAACTATGTCTTGTCTCCAAACCCACTTGGATTCTAGGAAAAAACATAATTGATCCTAAAATAAAAATATTGATTAAAATGGATCCCAATATATGGAAAATAAATATTCTATAAATCTAGATAGCCTCGTTATATTTCTATTAAAACATATTTTACCTAATGAGAACACATTATAAAAAGGCTTTAAAAAAGATAAAATAATGTTAGAAGTTTCTTATAGAAAAAATTGTGGGAATACTAAAAATTGTGGATAATTTTTCCCCAAACATTAAATTCACCCAAATTATTAGAATGAAGAACCAATAACCTATTATTTATTATTTTATGGGGCTTTTTATGAAAATCCAAATCACCATACCATTTCATAAAGTATTAAAAAAATACCATTGTTCCTCAAATAATTAAAAAATAATTTGTCCCAACAAGAAAACATTGGAATAATATGCAACATATAAACTCTTGGAGGCATGTACTGTTGTCTTTCAAAACAGAATACCACATAAAAATCAATACTCTTAGTGATTTTTCAATCCAATAACCATATAAGAGATCATTAAATTCCAATAATTTTGTTACCTATGGCATAACATTTGTTTTATACCTTTATCATTATTTTAGAACCTAGGGTTCGGATTATTACATCCCACCATAGTTGTCTTACAATTAGCTGATTGATATATTACTCACCTGGTTAGAAGAGTTGAAGATCAAATAGTTGGGGTTCAAGATCTATGTTTTCCTACTAATTTCAGGATCATATACATGTACTGAGATAAGGATGTACATATCATCCAAGTAATTACTTTCGTGACCACTATGGGATCTATCATTGATGTATCAAAGAGAAAAAATATTTTTAATCTTAGTGAAAAAAGAGTGAAATTTAATGTCTTTAAAAAAATCGAGGAACCGATTTATGGTAAAAATTGTAAAAAAATTGAGATGGGGGAGTTTGAGGAGTCATGTTGTTAAAAATAACTAGATAAACAAACCTTGAATGAATAAAGTCATTTAAAAACAAAAATAAATTATAACTCTAGAAAACCCATTCTACTATAAATGAGATAATTTTTTTCAAGATGAATACTCTATTTCAGAGAATAAAGAATTTACAATAGAATTTGAAGAACCATTAACTACTCTAATTTATGTGAAAATACCTATAATTTTTTAGGATGATATTTTGAAATGAACTAATGACTTTGTTGGAGGAACTATTTTTAAAGCGTGTCGGTGTTTAGAGAGCAGTAAGATGTCCACCTGGAATATCATTAAAGAAAATCTTGTAACTAGTCTTGAAATGAATTATTTCTATAGAATTCAAAAACAATTTAAGAAAAAAATTACATACATTGGACCTTCTATGTTTAACACTCCTATATTTTAAAATAGGACTATTTTGTTCTATCTCATATGCGACACACAACACCAAGATTTAGTAAACCACAAAATATTTTTATTTAAATATGTTCATTATAACATATCTATTAAATTGGAAGGTATGAATAGGGTTAAATAACATATGAAATATATAAAATTATAATACTTAATATATTTTTATTTGATAAATTATTATTAAAAAATCACTCAATTAATATTAAATTTATTTTATTCATAAGAAATATGTTTATTTAAAAATGGTTTCTATTTATTTTCATGATAGAATTTTATTTTTTAATAATAAAACATGAATAAAATTTATTTTATAAAATTAAATTCTTTTTTAATACATCATGTTAATATTATCCAAGGATAAATATTTTTGGATTTTTTGGAAAGATTGGTTTTTCAATGTATAGTAAAAAATGACGATTCTTATTGAAAGTTGTATCTTATTTACAAAGTCAACAACTATTTTGGATTGGATTAAAAATCGTAGTATTTGATTTTAATTTAAATTAATCCAATTATATTTTACTCTATATATTTTATACTGTAATTTATCCTAAATAAACTTTTAATTTAAAAGCCTATTTTTTCCTGAAAAAAAATTTCAATTTTTTGTCGGTGTGATTTTAAATTAATTTCTTACACTTCTCTGTTATGAATTTTTAAAGTTGAATTACATATTTGGAACTAGTATTTCCTTATTTTTATAAAATTCCGATTTTATTTATTTTTTAATATAAATGATAAACATAGTAATTTTATTACATAGCTAAAGAGTAAATATGGTAATTTGGGGTTAAAAATAATATGATAAGAACTATAAAGTCACCCCAAAATTGGGATAAATTTTATTGTATGGTGAAATTTTTTCCATACTAATCCAATATTCTTATTATAAGTCCCTTTGTATCCATTTATGTATAGAATAATAAAAAATTTCTACTCTTATATTTAATAACTATAATATTTTTCACATGGGGGTAAAAATTGGATATTTTTTATTATAACTTTTAATTTTAAAATAAATTATAATTATATTCATCATGATTATTTTATTTTATTTTTTAGTGATGAAATAATTACCTTAAATTCTTACACAACACTGACAGAGTACTTATTCAATTAGTGGAAAAATCGAATAAATTATATTAAAAATACAAAGAGAAATATAATTTGAGATAATTATTATGATACTTGAATTTTATATATGAAAATGAATTATTATGTATATAATATTTTTTTACTGATTTTACCTGTTTTCTAGATGTTATTAAATTCAAAATAATGAATACTTCTAAAAATGACTATAATTATATTTTATAATAAATATTATTTTATTAAAGGACATAAAATTCCTAAAAATCATAGATTCATAAAAATGAGTGTAATATGGTTTTAAACATAACCCATGATCTATTTATAGGGAGTTCTTTATGTTATAGTTACTTAATTAACACTTAAAGGGTAGAACACTTTAACATTTTGGTATTTTTTAAATGGGTTAATGAGGTTTAAAACTAAAACATAAGGGTGATAACATTCCCAAAACATGTTGAAAAATTATTTAATGATAATATTTAGACATAAACCCTTATTATAATTGAATAATATAATTATTTATCCATTTTTACTTGAAATATCATTTATATTAATTTAATATTTTAATAAATTCCATGAGTACCCCTTACCTCAACTATAAAAGGAAACCCATAATTCAGCTTATTTATAGCACATTGACCAAAAAATATTGAAATATAACTAAATATATATATTTTGAACATCCTTATACATGTGTTGGATAATTTTCTATCCTCAAAATCTAGATCCTAGTTTCCTTAAGAAAGGAAAAAAAGGAGTTCTCTAGATTGAGAGGTAATCATCACACCCAATCTCTTTCAATTTTCTTATTCTTATACTTTTTAAAAACATGTCTTATATATATAAAAGAAATATATTTATTAACCTTAATACAATTAAATATTATCATGATTATTAAGAAACCATTATCCATCATATTTCCCATAAAATGGGAATTAAAAGTATCACTCATGCGTATGTACGACTTACCGTCTCCATGTAGAGATACAATTATGTTTTCATCACCATAATTTATGGATGGGAATTATGACTGGTTTAATGTTTATATATCATATTTATAAAAATATTAAACCAATGAAATTATAATATTATATCTACCTTATTCCCTTCCAAACCATTAGGAAATGATAACATCGCTCATGGGTACATATAGAATAGCATATTCTTGAGGCGATGTAATTTATTTTTCATTTTAATTTTAAATGGATGGTAATAGGGATTTATTTGATAAATATATACTATTTAAATGATATAATAATTATTATTTCAAATTGAATAGTTTTATCACGGTATTTTTATTAATTTAACAGTCAATACAAGTTCATGTGTACTTACGGACGACCATCTTCATGAATGGTGAAATTCATTTTTCTAAATCTAAGAATTATGGATTTAAATAAATATGAATAAAAAGAATATATATTATATTTATATAATTATTTAAATTATGCATATTATGTAACTTTGATCAATGTATGAGGACTGAAACTACCTAACTAAATCATACATGAAAAAAGAAACAATTTCCACATGAAAAAGTGATTTTATAAATGAATTGTTAATAAAAGGGTGATACAATGTTATAAATGGAATATATATAATATAATAGATATTAATATAGTTCATTAATTTAATTATAAAAATTTTAAATTTTTGTATCCCGTTGGTTATAGAACATGCGTGACAAGTACGACTTGAGGTAATTGATTTTGTCTCAATTTGCACTCCTTTGAGACATATTTAGTAGTATGAACCAGTTTATTTTATGTGCTTCAAATACATCCACTTGTAGGTATTAAACGTTAATATATATATATATATTACAGTTTATTTCATTTTTAATCTTTTAAATATAATTTTTTTTTTCAATTTTTCCTCTCATTGTAACTTGAATGAAGCAAAGAAATGTATAAAAGAAAAACTGATCTTATTTATACTTTGATCATATATATTTTTCTTAAATATAAATATCTTCCTTAAAAATTTTAAATAAATTGCACTTCTTCAATGATTTTTCAATATAATTTTCTATCCATGTTTTACTTATTAAAAAATTATTTTAAAGGAATCTTCATATAATTTTTCAGAAGAGGTACTTTTTAAAAAAATTAAAAATATGAAATAAATGTTATTTTAATTTATATATCATGAATTTATATTTTCAAATTAATGTATAATATTTTCATTGAATCAATATTTACATGTTTACAAGGTTCTTTTCAAGAAAAATTATTTCCGTTATAATTGCATAAGTTTTTTATAAGTAATTTTAAAATGAAAAGGTTATATTACTCAAGAATTTTTTAAATGATATTTATTTATATTTATATTCATAAATGGAATAATACCTTTATTTTACTTATTATCCCATGGGGATATGTTTAAATTTCACTATAATTTGAAACATTCTTATATGTGATCATTAAATATTAATTTTCTCTTAAATATATATATTATTTATATAATAAATATAATTATATATGAAACCATAAAACATTTCTATATATGGTGTTATAATTTGAAATTATTTGATTTAATGGAAAATTTTGATAAATATTTTTTCTTTACTAAATACAAATACTTTCTAATAATGAATATTATTTATGAATTAAGTTAATAATTTGATATATAAGTAATGAATTGGACCTGTAGTTATGTGTGTGACCCTAAATTATATATCCCCTCAATGTGTAAGAATTCATCATGAGAAAAATTATATGGAAAATTTAAATTGTTCTTTACTCATAGTTTCAAACTATCAAGAAATATTGTCTTGAAGGTAGATATATCATGATGTCTTAGATCATAATCCACAATAGAATGCATTTCCTTCCTTGAGAATCCAGTTATTTTTATCCATTATGTTACATTATTGATATTATCAATGGATGATTTTTTAAAGTTGTTTATTAAATGTATTTTTTATTATTTACCATTCTATATTTACAATGCCTTATTTACCATTGATACAATCCTCTGTGCATACCCCTTTAGAGTCATTTTTTCTCACCCATATTTTGGTTTCATTTCATGATGATATGAAGAAGGATATTATGAATAATATCAATAATGAAAAAAATTATACTATTTATTTTATATTTTCAATATAATATGTGTATCGTGTTTGTATTTGGTTCTCCATGACAAGTAAAATATTTAGTCATTTGGTATTCGATTTCTTGTATCTAGTGCTAATTTAATAAATCAACCAATGTTACTAGGATATTGGAGTTGAGATATTTATATTTGGAATTCAAGGATTTTTACTAGAAACCTTATGAACTAGTTTTATGAAATTATAGATTAGGGAACATAACCATCTGAATAACTTGATTATATATATAATTATAGGATAACATCCTAAAAATTATTAGGGTAGATATTATTTGGTTTCCCACTATGATTATTATTTCTCATATTATGATCTCTGGTTTTAATCAATTAATGGAACTAGGAGGAATCATGAAAACATCGAATGTGATGGACAAATCAGCAATTATGAGAACCGAAATTAAATGAAGACTAGAGTCAATGATATTTTTATAATACATCATGAATTATCATGATATATGATTAATAAATTGTATATTAACCAAATATTATACTCATCAAATAATATAAGGATATAGTTCACTGAGAGCATGAGTAATAGATACCATGAAGTAAATAAGGAAAAATGTTCTTCATGTCATAAATGTGGAAACATACATCTTGTAAAATTTCCTAATCTAATGGTAAAATTTTCCATGGGTGGAAAAGATGAGAATAAATTAATGAATTATCTAGGAAAAATGTAGATTATGATGTAAGGGAATAAATTGTCTCATATTAAACAATTTTTAGTTCATTTTACTATTTATGGTGAATATGGTAATTATCTTAGTCAATGTCTTAATCCATGGGTTAACTCTTATTCTAAGAAGGAATTGTGTTACAGATATCATCAATGTGTAAGGATTGAAGCATTTTTTTGTATCGGTACTTGATAATTACATTATAAAAGTATTATTATATTATGGATATATGAATCATGAAACATCTAATTATTAGTCCATTATAATTTTTATTTAAAGATCTAAAACCATATGTTCAATTGTACTGATAACATGGAAAATTGATTTGGTGATAAGATGATATTATTTTGAAAACACATGATTGAGGGACTGAGATCTCATAATTTTTGTTTGATATTGGGATAAACCTAAATTGTTTTGGGATGATAATTCTACATTTCATTATAATTTTAAAGGAATATATAACCCTTTCGATGTTTTATCTGATGGGAGTATAAAATTATTAAAGATATTATGGTATACATTTATGGGAATATAAACCTTTTGTTTAGTGTATGTTTTACTGAAAAAGTTTTTTGTGGAATAATTAATTAATATATTGAGGACATAATTTTAAATTTATTGATAACCTTTATGTTTAATGTGATTTTGAGGATGAATTATTAATGGATTATTGGGACAAATTAGTAAGTAATTATTTGGAATATATCACATATAAAACCATAGTTGTTCTAATAAATTTATTTGAGAATTTTTATCATCTTCATTGGAATATTACAGTTTTTGAAAAAGGAAAACCCAAATAATGATTGAAAACCCTTCATATCTGGAAAGGCTATGAAGATTGAACCCAAAACCAGAGGGAAATAATGATGTGGCCCCTACCATTGGCCTATATGATTTCTTAGTTAGTCTGACATAATTTTTTGTTAAATAATTTGAATGATAAACAATAAGTTTATTTTAGGAAGAATGATATTGGATTTTTTAAAAAGAAATTAAAACGTTCAAGTGATTAATGACATTCCAGGAGACACTTAGTTGGTTTGAAGTATATATAACCTTTCAGTTTAACATAAAAGATTATTTTTGAAGAAATCTATTTCATTTTTATAAGTGAATCATAGAAGGTATGATATAACATTTGATGTTAAAGTATAATAAAATTCTTATCTTATTTGTTTTATATGGGTTATATAGAACAAGGATAAACCAAATAGTGATTTAGTTTATTAATATATGTGATCAAGGTATTTACATGGTTGGATTGTGATATTATGAACTATTTTATATTTTCTAGTGACAGTATTATGACCATACATTTGGGTTTGAATATGGTTGGTAATATTTTTGGGGAGTCATAAGGATAAGTACTTAAGGAAAGGATTAATTTTAACTTTTGAAAATATTCATTGAGATTAAAGTATGATTTATCATATTGGATAACCTAGGATATCCCTTTTTGGAAAATATTTAGAGGCTAAGGGAAGTCTCAAGAATCTTATAATTCATTAACAAGTGCTAACCTAATACTAGTATATATTAATCTATGGGAATAAGATAGCTTTTCCATGTCCATATTTTCACTTTGAAAAAATGGTATTTTATACAGAATCCTTGTTTTGGTATGACCTTTATATTTTATTTTCCCATTTTTGAGAGGATGTTTTATTAACCCTTTTTACGATGTGGGTTTTCCATAAAAAAATTTAAATGTGAAGAATTTATTTTATGAGAAGAAATTACAAATTGCGCAGACAAAATTTATTTAATGGGGTTGAATATAATACCTTGATATTTTTAAACAGTAACATTAGGTTCAATAGCATATGTAAACACAAAACACTGAACTCAAATGAATCATAGCCTATATTTAAATAAAAATAACCAATATAACATATACATTAAATTAGTTTGTATGAATAAGATTAACCACCTTATTATATATATATATATATTTCTTAATCAATATAAATTTATTTAAAAATGTCCAGTAAATAATAAATCAAATATTAGTAAAGTCATTATATTCTACAAAAATATGTTTTCTTCAAAAGTGGCCTCAATTTATTTTAATGGTAAAATAGTATAATTAATTTAAATAAATTTATTATAATTTATATCATAAAATGAAATTAATTTTCTAATTCATAATTTTAAAATTGTTTTAGTATTTCTTTCAGATAATTTTCTAGAAAGATCCATTTTTCAATGAATAGTGAAGAATACTGATTATTATTGAAAAGTATATCTTATTTTCAATGTAAAATTATATTTTTGAATATTTTATAAATTTAATTAGTTAATTTTAATTTAAAATATTATAATCATGGTTTTTGAAATGGATTTCATAGTTTGATTTAGAATTAAAAAATTTTATATTTAAAAATGGGAAATTTTCTAAAAACCCATTTTTTATCATGTTTTTTAAATTTTCAATTAAACTAATTTCTTACACTAATATGTCCTAATTTTTTGTAAAATGGATTCAATATTTAGAGTCAGTTGGTCAAAATATTTTAGTTATTTAAATTTTATTTTTGTTTAATATGAATAGTAACCTTAGTAATTTTATTACCACAGTAAATGGAAAATCAGGTAACAGAGGGTTAAAAATAACATGAAGAGGAATATAAAATGACCCTAACACTTTAATTAATATTATATTATGATTATAGTTCTTAAATTTAAATCCAATATTTTGTTATATATCTTTTTGGTCCCATTTGAGTTTGATTATAACCTTTAATATATTTTATAAAATGAAAAGTAAAAAAAATGCCACACTCTTGTTTCTAATAACTCTAATATTTTTAACATGGGGATAAATAAAGTTTGTGTTTTATTATAAATATTCATTTGAAATGTCAAGTATTTTTATTCATTTTTATAATTTAATTTTTATGTTTAGATAATTAATAAGGACATTAAATTCTTACACATTACTGACATAATAATTACTCAATTAATTGAAAAATAAAATGAATGATATTAATAATACAAAAATTAGTACAATTTGAAATAATTACTGTGATCCAAGAATTTTCAAGATTGAAATTCAATTTGAGGGATATAATAAAATATTGGGGTCAAATTTTACATGTTTTATTTATTTTATTAAAGTCAAATTAATGAATTATTCTTAAAATTTACATTAATGATATTTTAGAGTAAATAATATTTTATTAAATTATATGAAATTACCAAAAATATTATATTTGTTAAAATTAATGGGATACGGTTTTTAAAAGCATCTATTGTCCATTTATTGTACTTTTCACATTTTATAGTTATAAAATTGAAAAATAAATTGTAAAAAACCTTATTAATACGATAATTTTAAAAAGGGATAACGGGAGTTAAAACTAAATGATAAGGGTGAAAACAAACACAAAACATGTAAAAAATTTATTTGATGAGAATATTTTGACTTATAATAATATTATAATTTAATTAATTAAATATTTGTCCATTTTTAAATTAATTGATAAATTATATTAATTTAATATTTTATTTAATTCAATGAGTACTCCTCACCCATATTATTAAAGGACATCCCTTATATTATTTCTTTACACCACATTGAGAAACCTAAAATGAAAAATCATTAAAAAGTTACCTTAAAACATAATTATAAATATTTGGTATATTCTGATCTCCTAAAAATACAAGTCTTAGGTTCCTTAATTAAGGATCTATAGGAGTTCTCCTGAAGAAATGATAATCATCTTACTAGATCTCTTTCAATCTACTTATTATTCTACCTATCCTAAACCTACAGTATATATCATTAAATAAAAAAATTAAAATCCTATATATATTGAAATTTTATCATGATTATAAAACTAGTTATCCACCCTATTATCCATCAAATGGTAGGTGAACGTATTAATCATGAATACATAGGAAATATCATCTCCACCTGGAGATACAATTGATTTTTCATTACTTTTTTTATGGATAGGATTAATGATAGTCATAACATTTATATTTTATATATATAACCTAATTACACTAAAATAATGATAATATCATATCCACCTTCTTACCTCTTAATCCATTGATAAATGATAAATTCACTCATGTGTACGTGTCGACAACCACATCCTCAAAGTGATGTGATTTTTTTCATATATATTTTACATGGATGGAAATTAGAATGTATTTGACAAATATATATATATATACATATATATGTATATATATGATTTAAATGCTATAATAATTGTTCAATATACTTTTTAATTGTTTACCTTTCTTTAGTTTATCCATTTAAAATTGAATAAAATGTTTATTCATAAATACAAACTACCATCTCAAAAAACGATGTAATTCATTTTTCTATTTATAAATTTTATAGATTATAATAAATATGTATATAATGAATTTATATAATATCTATATCATTATTGAAATTCCCAAATTTTTTATCATTGATTAATGTATAAGTACTAAAATAGCTGAACCAAATTATACCCGCAAAAGGGAATAATTACAACCAAAAATAGTGATTTTAACAATGAATTGTTTATTAACCGGAGATAAAATGATATAAATGGATAATAAATTATTTAATAGATATTAATATGTTTATGGAAATTATTTATAATAAATTTAAATTTATTATATAGTATTTTAGAGAACCTATGTGGAAATTAAGACATGAGGTAAAAGATTTCATCACAAATTATATTACATTGAGACATATTTAGTATTATTAACAAGTTTATTTTTAAATGGATTACATATATTATTCAAACATTTCCTCTACTTACAAGTTGAATAAAAAAAAATTAAAATAAAACCTTATCTAATTTCTATTTTTATCAGATATATATTTCTTCCATATCAATATTTTCTATGTAATTTTTTAAAAAAATTCTAACTTTGAAAATGATTTATCAAAAGTAATTTTTATCCATGTTGGAATTTTTAAAAAATAGATTAAAAGGAATTGTATTATAATTTTTTTAATGAGGTACTTTTTAATTTTAATTTAAATGGTACAAAAGTAATCTTTTTTAACACATACTAAATGAATGAATTTTTCTTCCATTGTGATTAATATTTTATTAGATGATTCCTTTATAATTTTGGATGGTTATTTTAAAAGAAAATGTATCATTTATAATTGTTAAATTTTTTAATAAGTGATTTTGAAATGGAAATATTATTTTTATCAAAAAAAATTAATGATATATAATTTTATATTTATTCACCAATTACAAATACACTTTATTTTAGATATTCTTTACTGGGGATACGGTGACATAATAACATATTTTGAAACCTTCACAAAATTTTGATCAATAGATATTACATTTTTCTTAAATATCTATGTTACTTGTAACAAGGATATTATTTTTTCCTAATCTATTTACCATTTCTATATACAATGTTGTACAATAAATGTATTTCATTGATTGGGATTTTTTGATAAATATATATTCTTTACTGAATATATACCTATGTTAGTAAGGAATATTGTTCATGGCTTAAATAAATAATTCTATATATGGGGAATGAAATTGAAAATAAATGAAGTGTGAAGAATGAAATTATATGTACCCTATATGTATCAACAGGCCTCATGAGAAAAAATAGTTAGCAAAACTAAGTGGGTAATTACACATAGTTTTAAACATTCTTGTTGCAAGGTCTTAATGGTAGAGATAGCATGATAAATGAGATCATGATGTCTAATAGCATAAATTTTCATCACAGATAATTCGTAATTATGATACATAAAATTACTACACTGATATGTTCCATAGATGCATTTTTTCTCAAATTATTAATAAAATGGAATGTGTTTATAGTTATTTACCTTCTACATATTTATTATTCCTTGATTACGCATTATATAATCCAATGTACAAATCCCTTACTGTGAATCTATGCTCACACTGTAATTTTTTTTCTTTTCACCATGATATAAGGGAGATATTATGAATATTATAAATTTTTCATGAATATTTGTATGATATTTATTTTCTTATTTACAATGTAATATAATAATAATGTATGTATCTGCTTCTTCAAGGATACTAAATTATTAGGTCCTTTGTGACGTGATTACATCTATATAGTGCTAATTTCATAAAGTAACAAATATCTCTGAGATATTTTATTTTGGGTCATTAAACTAGACCCAAGTGTCTTACATCTTGTGAAAAAACACATGTACTAGATATCAAACCCTCCATACACATTTGAAATACACTTTTTGGGTGATTTCTCTACACTTCCTGTTATGATCTATTCTGGTTTAGGGGAAATTTAGGATTAATTTATTTTACAATCAAGATTAATTTTAAATATATCATAAGCTAGTTGATTCTTGATATCAAGGTTGTAATTCTATCTAACTACAAGAAATAAAATCCCATAAAATAGGACTGTAAACCAATTTTGGATCATAAAAAAGATTGAATCCCAAAATGAAAGAATTTGTGAGATATAAAGTGATTATATTATTTTATGTTGATATTAACTTTCTAATTTTATAAAGTAAATTGGTAATAACTATCCATGTTGTCCCTAAAAATAGTGGAGTCACAATTTTCCCAAATGTGAAAAATTTACAAGTTCTTATTAATAAAAAAACAAATGGAGTGTTCATATAGACAATAAATAATTAAATTCTATAATGAGGAAATACCATTTAACAATTCCATTTTGGAAAAAAGGTTAGATAGGTTGGTTTTGAATAGATTAACCTTTTTTCGTGTTGGTTATTCTCATTAAAAAATGATTTCTATAGCTCCTAAGGTTTAAGAGAAGACCAAATTCACTTCTCTCTTTATGAAATTTTACTATCTAAGACTTCCCGTTAAATTGTGTGGTCCCCAAAAAACTATTTAAAAATTCATGAGTGATAAGTTCTAAAAAATCATTAAGTGGATTATTGATGTTTTATGGGTGAATTTTAAATATTTGGATGTTATTTTAGAATGTTCTTGGATAATCTGGATACTGTTTTAGAGATAAATCACTAAACAAACATTGCATTTAATTTGTAAAAGTTTTAATTCGTGGATAATTATAAAATTTATTATGTAATAAGGTTTTTAATATTAGTATTTAGGTTAATAATAATTAAATTAATGTTATCCAAAGGCTTACCCCACCAAAGAATGTGAAAGGAATTTGATGATTTTTAGGCCATATCGGTTTATACCAAAGAATCATCATATATTTTTTCAAAAGGACTAGGTCATTATGCTTACTAAGGATCAAGGATGCACCATTTTCGTTTGATGAGAATTTATTAATGGTATTTAACCTCCTTAGGAATAAACTCAAAAGCTAACACATCATCACTTCTCTGTACTGAATGTTTCCTTTTGATGTGATATGTAGTGATGTTGTTCTTGTTGGTTTATGGGGGCAGAGAATGGAGAAGATGATGAATTTTGTTTATTATTATATAAATATACTAGAGGATCCCCAAAATAATCATACCAAACCTAAAAAGTTGTTAGATTTAATAAAATTTTATTTAGAAAAGTTAGACAATACTTGGTTATTTCTTAGATCGTTATGTTTATAGATTACGATAATCTCAAATATCTATTATCTAAAAATAATTCAAAACCATGGATTAAGAAATAGACCCTTAAAATATTAGATTTTGATTTTGAAATTACGGATAATAAAGGATATGAAAACGATGTTCTTTAACACTTATATAGGGTACAAAAGACCTAAGATAATGAACCCAAGTAAATTAACACATCATTCAAAAATGAAAAATATTCTAGATGCATAAATTCTGAAATCTAAATAATATGTAGAATATACCAAAATTAATAATATAGGTTTCATTCCAAAGATAAATTCATATAATCAAATAATAAAATTCATTTCCAAGATAAATATTATTTCTGGGACGAACTTTTATTATTTATAATATGTACAGATGGAATTTTTAGGAGGTGTGTTGTTGAATAGTAAATGCTTCCCCTTATTGAGATCTTTAACTCATAAAATTGGGTTGGACATATTGGAATTGATATAAAAACAAAATAATTAATCTATTATGGTTTCTATTGTCCTACTCTATAGCTCCCCTAGCCCCAGTATCCTAGATTTTATGTCTATATTGTTTCATTTTTATAATTTACATAAAATCAAATCCCTAAGGATCGAATAGTTTTGTCGTATTTAAAAAATATATTCATGATTTAAATACTTATTATGATTGAAAAAATAAAATATAAAAGTTATTTTAATTTATAAAATCATTATTCTTCTTAGGTTATCCATTCATATCCAAGATAAAACACAACATCATATACTAGGGAAAATAAAACATAGTAAAGGGATGAACTTAGAGGTGCTATAAGGGTATGAATATGATGAAAGATATTAATAAGTGAGAAATAATAAATATGAAAGGTAAATAAATAAATAAATATCCACTTAATCTACATTTGGATCATAATATGGAAGGAATTAATTATATTAAAATTTTTACATATAAATAATAACTCGAGTTTGATAACATAACTATGGATATTCTAACTAATTGAAAAATAAAATGGGAAATCAATAAATATATTCCTAATTATAGAATTCATAATATTGAAAATATAAAACATATATTTTAGTCCATTTACCAAGACATAAAATACCATAAAGGCCGTATTCTAAAACATCTATATAAATGGGTAAGGCCTCAACTAAACCCCGATCTAGTTTGTCTCGTGAGACCTACCGATGTTTTGACGGATAATAGAGGGTCGAACTATAACTTAATAAGTCTAATAAATTCCTCATATTAAAGGGGTGAACCATAATACACATAATTTTTTTAATTCAAACTAGAGTAAAAAAATTCAATACTTTACCCAGTCAATAAACATAATCATTAACCAACCAGAGTAAAATGAATGGTATCTACATACTATATCCCTAGTCAAATTGATCGTAAAAAATACATATAAATAACAAGGATGGTTTCACTGTAGTATATCCAAATTAATAAATAAGTTACATCAAATAATGTCTTCATTTATATAAAATGATTTTTAAAGATCTCTTGGAACATTTTTTAGGAAAATAACCTTTCTTTTGAAATTACCATTTTATTTTTAAACTATAAATTCATAAAATACAGTAAAAATTATTTTATTTAAAAATTATTTTTATAAACCAAAAATATAGAGAATATTTGTGAAATTTTTTTTATAAAAATAAAATTTTAACCTTGAAAATGAATCTTTAAAGAAATTTAATTCATGTTGGGAAGTAATTTCATACATGTCTTATAAGTTAAAAATAACATTATTTTGCATAGTAAAAAGGTTAAAGTGCAGCATTCATAAAATGAAACAAATATTCCTTTTAAAATATTATGTAAAAAAAGAAAAGAGGTAAAATTTTATTTAATAAATAATTTTTGAATGACCAAAATTTTGAAAAATATTTTTAGAAAACTTGGTTTTGGAATAAAAATTATTTTTGATTGAAGGGAGGAATAATGTTGGGTTTTATAAAAACTATCAAAATTATTTTATGTAATATAGAGTAGAAAATGGGTATTATTTTTTGAAGAGTTTAATTAAAAACCAAAGGATAAAAAAATACATTGATTTTATGATATAAATATCAAATAAATCCACTAATGGAGACTTAAACAGTAACAGTATCAAATAATGATGAGATTGTGAAATAAATGAGTACCACTTTGGTAACTTTTGATTCAAAAGATTACTAATGGAGATATATTTAAATAAAACACTGAATACCATTAATACAATTTAATTAATGATATAACATTCAAAAATGTCTGTATATACACCACAAAAAATAAATAATTAGTAAATATGGCGTTTGTCTCACAGAACAATCCATATATAGTTTATAATTTTTATAACCAGGATATCATTGATAAAATAATCAAATGAAATAATTTTTTAATAAAAACAGAAAAAAAATAATCATTTCTACTTCATCTTTTGTAATACAAAATTCTAGATCGTTAACTATTATCCATTTTTTGTAGATTTATTTGACACATGGGGTATTCATTTTCTTAGTTCCTCATTGAAAAAAATGTTATTGAACTTTCTGTAAATTAATAATTTTAAAATCTACCTAAAACTAGTAAATAGGAATTCATGGTTATCATATTCCACATTGAATGATTATGTAACATTTTTAACAAAGAAACAAAAACCAAAAAATAAAAAAAAACATTGAAAGAGATAATGCGATATATTGATGTGGTAGAAGTGAAAATGTGAAATAGAATCATTTTAAAGAAAAATGAAATCAGGTAAAGGGAAAAATTATAGGTTGACATAGAGAGAGACTAAAATTATATAACTTTATTTAAATTAATTTTCTATTCCTATTAATATTTTCATTATTATAAACATGCTAAAATGAAGAGTTAGGATACACTAAGCTCTCACTTAAATTTAAAGAAAAACTCGTTCTGATTCCATTTTAAAAGTCTTTCAATCATCACTGAAGAAAAAAAAGTTTTATTAATAGAGATTATAATGGTAAAGTTTTTCATTTTATTACATTATTTATTATTCAAGGGAAACGTATTCACTGTCATCACCTATCATTTATTAGAATATCATATATATTTTTTCTCATTAAAAATGAAATGCAGAGCTACAATCTTGAAGATATAGTTAAAAATTTATGGAATTTAAGTATAACATATTAAGAATTAAACTAATAGATATCTAATTACAAAAAAAATATTTACCTACAAATTTTTGGAGAGGAAACATATAATAATTTGAATAAATAAATATTAGAGAATGATAAAAAATAATAAGAAGGAATAAAGATAGAAATATTATATGTTGAAGAATATTTCCTCATAGCCTTGACCTCTTAAAGCATCATCATTGTTGCCTGTTCTCCAGTCTACCTATTATCGTAGATTCATGTTCATCTCTCTTCGTTTCTTATCACTTCAATTCTATTATTCTCATAACCCTTTTATTTCACTAGATTTACCGACATAAAATCATCACTAGGAATGAAACATAAAATTCCAAAACCTCTCCCAAAATCATTATTTCCAGAAAACTCTACTAACACTTATTCAATTTACTTATTATTTGACACACATAATCAAATAATTTTTCAAAATCATATTCTCACATAAAAATGAATCATTAACTATAAATAGATTCTATTCTATATTAAATAAAATCACACATCTAACCCTCAACATATCTAGGTAAATTTCACTATTGAATATTACTTTGTGAAACCTCATCTAAAATGAAAAAAAAATTCACCCCCACATTCACAAAAACTAGAGGTATTTAAAATATAGCTAGGACATCTCACCTTTTTCTTAGATAAACATTCCATTAAATTGTAGAAAACAGAGGATCTTTTAATTTTTAGTTTCATGGAAATCAATAATATAATATAGAAAAATATAAAACTCTAATATAATACACATTAAATTATTATTCATAGGTTTATACTAATTACACTCACTTCATCTCATAAACGTGGTACATACATCAAGGAAATGGGTGACCAAAAGGCCTAGTAAGGGAAATATTTACTTAATTTTTGGAGTAATATCAATAATAACATGAGGAATATAATTGTGGTATGAGAAATGAAAAGTGTGGCATATAATAATTAAAATTACATGATTCATTATAAATAAATGTGGCTAAAAACTTTACTTTATACATTCATAAACATATCACCAAGTTTAATAAAAAAGGTGTCGTAAAGTAAAATTTACAACGTTTATTCACCATGGTATCGTAAAACATGTCATATAAAGAGATTAAATTTCCTACCCAATTCATTGAATCGCTATCATGGGGCACCCATAATATTTATAATATACGGTGATCCACACCTATAAAAATAAAAAATTTCATAAATAACCCATGGAGAATAAAAAATGTGATTCATATCAAAATCATTGTGTTTCAAAAGTGTATAAAAACATGATCATTTTTCCATTTTCATTCCACATAAAGGAAATACGGGTTTGATGTATATTAATTATAGAATAAAATTAATAATTTTTACATTTAGGAGAATACCCTTTGAATAAAATGATTATTTGGTGCTCAAAAGAATAAAATGAATGATAATGTCTTGAGGATTATAGGGAAATTTTGAGAAGTAAATTTGGAAGCATAATATGTATAAAATGTGATGTTAAAAATGGGTAAAATGAGATTGGAAAAGGGTCTCCCATTCATAAAATAATATCAATAAATTAATGGGATAAAATACAATGTACAATATAACTTTTGTTTTAAAATGGAATGCATACAACATAAAAAAGGTAACAAACGGAAAAGACAAGTGGATATTTCCCTTACCATTATGATTTACTCCTTGATGACGAGTAATGGATCCATGGGGGCTAGAGGACACCTTGGGGGGACTAAATAGGTGGTAAAAATACTATATAATTGTGGATGATAGATTTTTAATGAAATTAAATGGATAAATTGGTTGGTATTTATAGAAAACATGGAGGATTTATTTAAAAATTTCCAAATATATGCCTTAAAAATATAAGTTGTGGAACATGGAAAATTGTGGACATTCCCATTTTTTCTCCCATAGTTTAGAAAATTTGGGAATTATTTTATACAATGTTAACCCATAAGAACTAAACATAATATTTTATTACTTATTTAGTCAATGAAAAGTGATTTGTTCACAAAATAATGTTTTTAAAGACAATGTTTCCATTTAGAGTCAGAAAAGTGACTTTTTGGTTTTGAAATTGATTAAAATATATTAAGAATAGTTGATATTAATAAAATAGTATATTTTGCTTCCAAGATTATGGTTAGAAAATTATTACATCATTATTACATAATTATGAATTCATTAAACATATCGAAAACCTCAAACTATATTTTTACTATTCTCGGAAAAACAAAATATTTTAGAAAATTCTCCTCTATTAACTGCAACCGAAAATAAAAATATTTATTTAAAAAAAATTTGTTTATTTAATCATAAAAATTAACTAAATATGATAACATGATCTATAAACTATAAAAATATTTATTTATTAAAAATATCAGGCTGAACTTGTATAGTAAATTTTATGAAACATATCATAAATTAAGAACATAATAAAATTATTTTACCATTTATATTTTATTAAAAGTATTTTTATTATAATATATCATTAAAATATGTATTATTAGTAATAAATTATTTTATTATAAAAGATTATATTTTATCTAAAAAGTAAAATTTGGGCCAGAAATGTAATTTTATCATATTTCATCTCAATTAAACCTATTCTTTTTTATGAAAGAATATTTCTAAAAAAGAATTTATGGAATACAAATTTTATTTTGAAAAAGTAATTAAACATTAGGAAACTATATCTAGGACTCATAACCCCTTTTACACCTTCGTACAAACTAAAAGTAAGGTGTGTGATGGTGATAAATTCATGGGATGGCTCGACTAACATCACCTGACTGGTAATTTCCACTCTCCTGAACTTCTCCCATAAGATATTTCAATCATGATAAACTTGTTGAATCTAATCTTGTAATTGGTCAAGGGTGAACGCCAGTAACTCTACCTCCCTCCCATATTATGAAAAATTAGATTCATACACCATGACTCTACTGGTTGATGTCATACATTCTTCTTGATTCATTAATTATCCTATGTCATTCCTACTTATAATGACTAATTAAAATGTTAAAAATATTATCATGATTATAGTTTCCAATGTACATAATGACCAATGGTCATAATTGAACAACTGTCATATAACAGTCGAATCTTAATGATCAAATTTCCATTTATACACACTTCTTTATTAAAGTTATATAGTTTTTTTGTGTAATATATAATATAACAATAATTTTTAAGAAAACATATCATTAAAAAAGTATGGTTCTTTAAATTCTTCCACAATTAAAAATTTTGATCTCTGAAATTTTCAACTCATTTTTTTAGTTGAGAAAATATTTGGGTACTTCTATCTCACTATCTCATCTGGTTCTCATGTCAATTCATTATATTTATGGTTCCTATACAACAACATTTCAAGGGGGGTAGTCGTGTAGCATATATACCACCTCTAGATTTAGTACAAATTATGGGTAATGTATGTACATACTCAAGACAGATACATTTAATACAACATGAACTTTATCTAGATTCGAAGAAAGTTATAGTTGATTGGCCGCTAATTCTTTGTGATCACAGATTTCAATGGGGCCAATGTACATTGCAATAAGCTTCCCATTATTCCCAACCTGAAAGACTCTCTTCCCTAGTGTTATTTGAAGGAAAAAATTTTCTCCAACATCAAACTCCATATCCCGTGTATGGTTGAAAGTATATCTCTTCTACTAACTCTAAGTAGTCTTTCTATTTTGTTGTATGGCACGTACATTTTCTGTCATCTCTTGCACAAGATCAAGCCCAATAATCTTTCTCTCACCATCTTCATCCCAAAATATATGAGTTATAAATTTCTTCATGTATATAATATCATAGGGTTCCATTTGAATACTCAAATAAGAAGATATTTTTGTTTAATAACTCAACTGACGGGCTTGTTGATCTCATCCACCATTGTGTTTCATTGAGTATTTTCTCAACATTTCATTGAATGTCTGAATAGAAATTTTAGATTGGGCATTCAATTGTGGGTGATAGGTCATAGTAAAATACAATTCAATACTCATAGAATGTTGAATACTTCTCTATATTTTTTATGTGAACCTTGGATCATGATAATAATGGATTAAAATTGGTACCCCATTCATCCTCAATACTTTCTTTATGAGAATCGTGGAATGTTTCTAATGAGTGGAATATTCCTAAATAGTGATAAAATGGGATGTCTTGGCAAGATGATCCAATATAACCCATATCACATGGTTTACTTTGGATTTTTTTGGGATACATGTTGAAAAGTATATAGTGATGTTGTCCCATATCCATGTTGGTATGGGTTGTGGTTTCAACACCCCTTTAATATGTTGTTGATATTATTTTACTGACTGACATACCATGCACCCTGTATTGTATTAAACAATATCCCTTTTCATATTATCCCCCCAATAATGATCATGATGGTCTCTATACATTTTAGTGATTACATAATGTATAGATAATGTAGAGCCATGACCTTCATCCATAATCTATATATTTATTTATGGAATATATGGGACACATATCATTGTACACAATTTCAGTACTCATTTTTTATTGATATTAAACTTGGGGAACTTTATATTATTCATTGAATATATAGTCATTCTAAAACAAGCAGTCTTCTCTTTGAGATTCCATGATATTCTCTATTAATGATGGTTATGAAATTATTTGGTATAGGGTTTATAATGGCCCTTATCTCAAAATTCACATGCATAGTTTTTCATGGTTTTTGATTAAAGGATCTCATTGAATCCTCATTATTTCTAGAAAAACAAGTTCATTCTTACTTAATGCATAAACACCTATTTTTGTACTCCTAAGGTGATAATGAATTAAAAAATCATAGTCTTTAAAAAGTTACAACCAAATACTATATCTCATGATCAATTATTTATATGGCCATATATTCTTCCAAATTTGGTAGTATATGTATATATCACATTTTTCACCATAAATATAGTGCCTCTATATTTTTAGAACAAAAACAACAGTATCTATCTCTAGGTCATCTGTGGGATAATTCTACTCAATAGGCTCAAACTATCAAGATTAATAAAAAATAACCTTTTCATTTATTCATGAAGACACACCCAATATCTTCAAGATATTCATCACAAAAAATAAATAATCATTCTCTAATAGAGGGTAGAGTTAACAAATATGCATCAACCAATCTCTTCTTCAACTCCTGGAAATATTATTCAGACTCTTATGTCCAAATGAACTTATCCCATTTTGGATTTGACATGGTTAGTGGATTACAATTTAATTAAATGTTTTTTTTTAAAAACCACCTATAATATCCTACTAAACTAAGGAAACTAAGGATCTTAATTACTATTGTAGGATGATGTGATTACTCCATAACCTTTTTCTTGGAAGCTTCAACTGAGATTCCTTCATAGGTAAAAATATGCCCCATGAAAGGAACATTTTGTAATCAAAATTATCATTTGATGAATTTTCCAAATAGCATCTCCTTTATCAAAGATTTCAATATAACCCTTATATGATCTTCATGCTCCTTGAGATGTTTGTAATATATCAAAATATAGTTAATAAAAACTACCACAAATTTTTCAAGTCATTCCTTAAAGACACTATTAATAATATTCATATGTACAGAATAACATTTTTCAATCCTAAAGGCATATCAAGAAACTCTTAATGTCCATTTATTGATCATAAGGCGTTCATTAAAATATATTCTTTCTTCACACTAAATTGATGATAACTAGATCAAGATCAATCTGAGAGAAGAACTGATCCCCATAAAGCTGGTCAAATAATTCATCAATCATTGGGAGTGGGTACTTGTTCTTCACTGGGATCCCATTAGTTTATCTATAACCAATGTATAGCTACATTGGTCCATCCTTATTCTTCCCAAATAGAATAGGTTCTTACTAAAAAGACACAGTTGGTCAGACAAAACCCTTCTCAAATACTTCTTGAATTTATTTATTTAATTTACCTAGCTTCACATTATCCATTTTATAAGGGGTTATTGATATTGGTTTGGATCCAAGTATGAGTTTAATGCTAACATAACCTCTCTTTCTGGGGGAGGTCTAAGTTAATCTTTAAAAAAATACTTAAATATATTTCTAAATAGTAGAGACGTTTTCTATTTTCATAATTTTATTTCCTTCTTACTCTTCACTGATCATCTCTATATAGAAGGATACAATAGGTTATTCTAGGCGATGATCAAGTCAATATATCTCTCTTATGAAAATAGTTATAGTTTTTCCATTCAATACTATTGAGATTTATTTTCTTCTTCCGTTCATATTAGCATTGTACATTTAGATTCATTCCATAACAAATACAATGCCGAATTTTAGAATGGGAATAACCACTATATTTTCAATGATAGTGTGCTCACAAAAGTCAATAGTAGAGTTTATATACACTTTTTATTCTTGGGTAATCCCTCCATGATTCTTGACTAATAACTCTAAATCTATAAATTCAAATATATATTCTATATTATTTTAAATCTTGGAGTAAATAAAGGAATTCATAGAACTAAAATCATACAATATAATTTATAGCTTTGAGAGAAAAATGAAAGTACCTTCCACCACAACATTTTGAGATTCTACACTATCTGTCTTGATATAAAATTATATAGCTTCCTCTCTCATATTATGAAATTTTTTTGTGATCCCCCTATATTAACTTCTGATTTGGATAGTGAATTGTAAAGTACCTAAGTTTTCTACACTTATAGCATTGGACTTCTGGTAGGGCATGTACCATCTTATCTTTGTCGTTAGTGTTGAGTGGTTGAGACTTAACCTCTCTATAACAGTTCCAAGCTATATGTCTATATCTTCCACACTTGAAACATTTTATACTCCCAAGAAATAATTTCTCCAAATGATTTATACTATATTTTTTGTATGTGTAAAGTTTCACTTGATTTTCTCCTCTTCAATGATCTTAGTTCCTCCCTACAATTTGCTCGAAATATCTCTTCATTAAATTAGTTTGGGTGACCAATATATCTATATGAAATCTAGTACATCCTTCATATCACTACGCATTATCTTCTCATATCTTTCATATTCAACATTTTCTAGATTCCTCCATATATAGGGTTTTAGTTCACCTAAAAATCTATCAACCTTTCCATTCGGATCCATAACAAAGTAAGTGGTGTATTGAGAAATTTTTGTAAAGTTAACCTCATATCTTCCCACCGATTAATTTCCATTCATCTTCAGATCTAGGAATTACTTCTTTATTTTCATTCACATCAAACAGGGGAAATATTTATTGAAAAAGTTTCCTCTAAACTCTTCCCACTCCAAAGAATAAATCTATCTTCTTGGTTTAATTTTTTTAATCATTTTCCACAAATCATTAGATTCTCCCTCAAATAAGTGTATGGCTATGGTGACTTCCTATTGTTCCAAATAATAGAGGATAGAAAATATATTTTCTATAGAGCTTATCCATTTTCCAAAAATCAATGTGTCAGTAGATCAAGTGAAAGAATGTGTTTTTTGATGAATAAAGGACTTAATGGAAAATTGTTCCCTTTGAGGTTAATCTGGTCTGTCAGAATGGTTCAAGTGATTGGTCATAAATCAAGTTAGTTGATTTATCATTCGCATAAACTTTTCCATTCTAGATTCTAACAGAGGGTCATCAGCACAAGGTTCGTTGCATTCATCATTTACACGGTTTCATTTATTTTCATCAATTTTTTGAAATAATAAAACCTTATTGAGAAATTTGTTTCTTTTAAGAGCCCTATAATTCTAACCGAATTTTATGTCTTAAAACATCATGCATAAATATGTTATTCTAAACAAAAAATATAAATTTTATAAATAATTAATAACAGTTTATAAAAATCATGTGATTAACCAAACATTTCTCTATGTGGTGTCAAACTAGAATGGTAGAAAGGCCTATTATCATGCACCATTTATTATTCGAGTCTAGATCAAAAAGGAGTTTTCAGGTGTTACCCCTAGATATATTTTTTTTAGTTCCGCATCCACTTGTCTGTATCCTGACAAATATTTTCTTTATTAAAAACCATATACATAATACTCCACAAATATACAATAATTTTTTCATATATTTAAACTTTTATATAGGGTTATTCTTAATGATTTCAAATCCTAATTTCCAAAAACAAATAAACCTTTATTTTGTACCAACTATGACATCGAAGGTTTTGTAACATAAACTTTTTATTGCAACGTACAAAACATGGGATTTTTAATGTTTTGTTTCATGAAAATAAGGAATATAATAAATGAAAATATTAAAAAATATACTAATTAACATGAAAGAATTATTCAGAGTTTCATCCTAAGTACATTTGTTGCATCTCATAACATAAGTCCATGCATCAATGGAATAGGGTGAGGATAAGGCCCAGTAAGAAAAACCAATTACATATATTTGTGAGTAATATCAATAAAAACAAGTGGAATATCATTGTCGCATGATAAATGGAAAAAAGTGGAATATCATAATAAAAGTAACCTAATTCATAACTTAAACATTTATCTACAAAATTTATTTTATAGATTCATAATCATATAACCATTGTGTCAAAAATGAAAAATTACAAAGGTTATTCACCAATGTATCATAAAACAAGTCATATTTAAATATTAAATTATTTACACAATTATTTGGTGGGATATCGAAGTGAAACCTTCATATTAATTTTGTAATATGAGTTAAATTGATCATAATCAATCATTTAATAAATAACTTATGGGGAATAAAGATTCATTTTCATATCAAAATCATGGTGTATCGAATATTCTTAAAAACATGATCATTATGTCATTTTTATCCCATGGAAAGTGAATAACAGTTTAATGTATTTCAATAAAATAATAAAATAAATAATTTATAAATTTAGGTGAATACCCTTAGAAAATAAAGAGGCTCTAGTATTCCTAAGAACAAAATAAAACATAATTTCTTGAGGAGAAGTGTGAAATTATGAAAACTAAATTCAGCATCATAATAGTTATATATGATGGTTTTAGAAAGGGTTAAAATGAGAAGGGACGAGGTTCTACCTTTCATAGAATACTATTTTTAAAATAATGGGATAAAATAAAGTAGAAAATAAAAATTATGCTATAAATTAGAATACATACAACTAAAAAAGGGAACTCAAATGGAAAAGAGAAGTAGAGATTTCCCTTACCTTAAAGAGTTACTCCAAGATCTTGATGAATGGAACATTTGGGATTTGAGGGAAACATGGAGGGACACCATGGGAGTTTAAAATATCAAATATTTATAGAGGATATATTATTAGTGAATGGAAATGGAAAAATGGATGAGTATTTATAGCAAAAGTTGAGGATTTGTTTAATAATTTCCAAATCTGGGTTGTGGAAAATGAAAAACCCATGGGATTTCCAATTATTTTTTCTTATGTTTTCATATATTTTGGAAATATTTTGTGTCATTTTTACTCACAAGAACCTAACATAATATTATATTACTTTTTGGGAAATGAAAATTAAATATTTCACAAAATAATGTTTTTGAAGATAAAGATTACATTTTAGAATTTGGCTAGTAACTTATAGGTTTAGAAATTGATTAAAATCTATTAAAATAACTGATATTAATGAAATAAAATATTTTCATTCATGTATTGTGCTCAAATAATTATTAAATCATTATGACATAATTATGAAGTCATTAAACAAATCCTAAACCAAAAACTATAATTTTACTATTCACATAAAAAACAATTTTTAGAAGATTATGATAAATTCACCTCGATCAAATTTTTATGTTTTCCTTTCATAAATTATGTTTATTTTATCATAATAATTATCTAAATATGATAGATTTATCTTTTAAGAATAAAAATCCTTATTTATTAAAAAATAGTGTGTTGAATACGCATTGTAAAATTTATAACACTTTAAAAAAATTATGGACATAATAAAAATATTTTATCATTTATATTTAAATAAAAAAATTCATGTTATTTCCTTAAAATAATTTTTATTCACAATAAATTATTTTATTATAAAAATATAGATCTTTTCTGAAAATTACAATTTGAGTCCAAAAAGTCATTTATCAATTTTATCTCAATTAAACCTATATTTTATTAACAAAATATATTATTAAAATGGAATTGACTGACTAATAGTTTTATTTATAAAAACTAATTAAAATTTAAGTAGCTATGTTCAAGGCATTTAACCACTTATAACACCTGCGTACAACCTAAGGGTAAGGTGGATGATGGTGATATATTCATGGGGTGGCTCTGATAACATCGCATAAGTGGTAATTTCTTCTAACTTGAACTTCTCCAATCAGTTATTTATTTCAAGCTTCACTTTTTGAAGATTGGCATCAGATTATTAAAGGAAGAACCATAGTTATTTGACCTCCCTCCTATGTTCTAACAAATGAGCTTCACACGACATGACTCAATTAGTTGAGGCCATTCATTATCCTTTCTGCATTAATTATCCTTTATAATTTCTACGTATAAAAAATAATTAAAATGTCAAATTTTTTACCATTAGTAGATTTTCCAAAAATCATGTTTATAAAAGGTTATAATTGACCAATATTCATATAATGGTCAAATCTCGATGGCCAATTCTCCATTTATACTCATTTCATTATGAAAGAGATACAGTTTTGTGGTGTATAATTTAATATTAAATACATTTTTAATAAAAAAATATCATTCAAAAATACTAGGTTATTAAATTAGTGTTCTTTTATTGTCATAAAAACATTAAAAATAATACCAATGAACCCAAAACTCAATAACATATATGATTCACTACCCAAACAATTTGCAGATGTTTAACACAGCCTCGAAGTAGCTTAAGTTAGCGATTTCACATTGTCTAGATCAAGATCATATTATTTATATTTAAATCATAAATAAACCAAAAATTTGGTTTAATGTACATCGAAAAACCCACATAGACTGCAGTTAATCTATGACTTGGTTAAATCATAAGGGATCTTCATGGCCATCCATGATACATCTCAATAGAGCATCATCTAGAACCAAATTTGGAACCACTGCATGAGTAAGATCTACAGTCAGGTTCTCTTTCCTTTATCAGTATCAATAAACTCAAGTCCTATTCAATATTCACTTGTTTTTTCAATGGGATATACCATATAGGAATCATCTTCTCTAGTATTCTCTGGTTGGACTCGGTAAGATTTTTGTTTGGTAACAATAAACTCAAGAAGATTTGACGGTAAAATGTTCTTCCTCGCACACTACCGACTTGAATAGGATTATTCTTCTTTTATGGATATTAATAATAAATGAATTTGGTTAATTAAATTTTGAATATTTAATCCTTAGTGATCAAAGAAACAACAATCCCTTGACATAGTTCATATTCCTCCAGTTCAAATTGGGATCAAAGCTTTGTCATCATACTTCAGTGGAGCTCGGTGGGATTTATCTCCATCAACATTATTAGCTCTAGAATGATCTTCAATGCAGTCAGATATCCTCATTGTGAATAACAGATCAGGATCATGTTCAACATTCACATGTTGGGATCCTCGGTTAGTCTAAGAAGATCTTCTCTTAAGTTAAGTGAGAATTGGGTACACAGGTTCCCAGATGGAGAATTGGCTATATAGGATATGGGAGAAAATCAGAAAAGGGAATCCCCTAGAACTAGCTATAAGAGATGAACTGTGTAATTAGATATGTGGGACCTTAGGAAAATTTGGTACATGCCTCTCTACAAAATCATTTATGTGGAAAATTCTTTGAAATAGCTATGTGAAATCCATTGCAATTTTAGAAATCTAATACATAATTGGGGAGAACATCAAAATAAACTATGTGGGAATCCATTTAAAATTGGATATGTAGACCCCCTTTGGAAAAGGGATACCAAGTTCTACTGCAAATTATGAAAATAAATAATTTATATTACTCTCATATATTAGGAAACAATAAAAATGTAATATAAAATTTATATAAAAAATCATTAAAAAGAAATAATTTTTTAAAACACAAATAAAATAAAACATGACCATTCCAAAAAAAGTAAACAAGTCTAAATTAAAAATAAAATTTCAAATAAATAAAAATTATATTAAAAGAAATTAAATTAAATAAATATTTTATTTTTAAAAAAATTAGAAAACTAAATATTAAAATAAAATAATTCTAAACACATAGAAACTATTTCTTATTATTTAATAAAAATATAAATTAATGATTAAAATAATAAAATAATTCCATTATAATTTCATGTTAATATTTTTTAAATAATTTAATGAAAATAATTTAATTGTTAAACATATTTTTATAATAAATTATCCCAAAAAACTAAAACAAGTGTAAAGTTAAATAAAAATATAAAATTATCAAAGAATTGAAAAAATCAATAATAATTAATCAATCAATAATTCCAAAAACCATTATTAGATAATGAAAATAATAATGAAATTGAAAAATTAAACAATAAATTAAACATTATTAATTAAAATTCTAGGAATTCACTAAATCAAACATTAATTAACAATTAAGTGAAACATATCCACTAATTGACTGTTTTAGAGATTTAATATAGAGTAAATCCCTCAAAAATGATTTGGAAAAATTCAATGAAAATCCCCACAAAAAATTCCCCTGTATTTAAGAAGTATCTTTTTCTCAAGGAACCTTTAGTTACATACAAATATAGAAAATAAATCTCAAAATAGAAAATTTTAAATACCACTAAGAATTGATTTTCATATTAATTTTCCCTCATGGATTCCCTAAAGTAGTAAAAATGAATTCCCCATTAAATTAACTTTCTTTAGTGAAAATTTTGTTTTTGTTTTAAAAAAATATTTAAATTGATATTTTTTAAAAACTATTAACAAATTCAAATTTTCATCCAAATAAAAGTCCAAATTTCTCATTACCTCCAAGTAAACATATGAACATAATTTAAGAAATATTAATAAATAGAAAAAACATTACATTGGGTGTATTGAACATTTATTTGTGGAATAAATAACCCATCCAATAGTTTAATTAATAAAATATTCAAGGGATGAAAGAACGAGTTCAACCACTATTACGAATTTCATTTCATAATCCATATGGATTCATATATTATGAGTTAAATTAAAATTGAAAGAAAATTAAATAATAATAATAATAAATTGGTCCAAGAATTTTCTAAAAGACTTTTTTTAAGAGGTAAAGATAAATTATTTACTAAATTAAATCTAAGAGTTATCTAAGATCATCCTCCTCAAATTGGATTTGAAATCCTCCACTATGAGAAAAAAAATTCTCCCATTTAAATATCGTAAATAATTATTAAAAAAACAATTTCCATAAAATTTTAATATTTTATGGGCTCTCACTAAATTATAGTTTTGTACATAATAACACACCTCCCCCACAAATAAAACCCAAGAATGGAACCATTATTGAATTCAAGGTGGGAGATCAATTTTGAAAATTTACATTCAAAGGTATTTTTAATTAAGAAGTGAATGTTTCATTTAAAGGGTTTCAATAAAGTTAAAAAATTATTCTTCCTTGCAAAAACATTAAAATTAGTACAAGGAATTTATTTTTCATAGAAAATGAGTTCAACACAAAAAAAAGGATAATTTACGATAGGTCATACTATGACACATTAAATTTAATAATGTATTTAAAATGATTAGAGAAAATTGCATGTGTGTGGAATTTTTTTACACACATCACTATTAAAAAAAGAATCTATGAACAATAGATTTAAAAATAATTTAAATAATGTGCCACACAAATCTATAACTTATTTTTCTGTAAAATATCAAAACAAAACAACAACAAAATTTAAAAATATATGGGGAATTAGTAAAAACTATTTAAACAAGTACAACCTTTGAATGAAGAAAAATTTCTCATTGTTTCAAAAATTATAGAATCTATTATTTTATTTTGTTCAATAAATCTAGACATGAAATGGAATTCCAAGAAAAAGAAACCTTATATATAATAATTGGGAAATATGAGTTCAAGAATTAATATAGTTAGAGAAAAAGGAAAGAGAGTTTGAAGAAAGTTGTTCAATATTGTCTCTCTTATGGAAATGAATAAAAGTCAAGAAATATTTTATGAGAATCACATTAATGAACCATTGGAAATATATAATATGTATCTGTAGATATATAATTTTTATTATTCAGAGACAATTTATTTGAAAAAGTAAAAAAAAATATTAAAACCCATGGGTAACATTCCATGTAGAAATGAATTTTAATTCTCCTCCAAAGTCTAGAAGGCCTTCATTTTTTATGTATTTTTTATAATACACCTTTCAAGGGGTGAGGTGGAAGCCTTACAAGGCCCGTAGGTGTATGTATTACATGTCTTGTAGGCCATAGGGGAATTCATTTCCCATAGGATTCAAACATCACATACAACCCTGACAAACTACTTGGAACTGCTCCTCCCCAGCATCATCATTGTAAAATTAGCTCTCCACCTTTGCATGGATATTCGGCTAGGCTTTCCCATGCATGCACAGGCTTATCTCAATGGCAGGTTCCATACCCTCGCATTCTTGCAATTCGTTTAGCTTCTTTACTGGTGGACGCTCCTTGCTCATCCTCTATTTGAAACTTGTTACTTATAGGTTGTATGGTTTTCATCTGCACTTAAGGTGTCTCGAAGGCCTTGAGGTGGCTTGAAGGCCTTATTGACCCGAATTCCTAGGAGGTCTAAAGTCTCTAAGAGACTCAGTGACCAAATCGGAGGCTTGAAGGCCCAAATGTGGGAATATTCCCGGCTACTATAGTGCCAAACAATGCATGTTATAGTTCCCACACAGTACATGCTACAGTATTACACAGTTCTAGCTACAGTACTGAAACAGTACTACTACACCTTTTTAACACCTTATTAACATCATCAGAAAACAAAGACGTTATAAGTTACATTAAAAATTGAGCACTACGGTTTCTACCAACTGCTATTTTAATATCAAGAGTTTAATAATTAGGCTCGAAAAATGTAGGAAATACCCTAGAGAATTATCTATGAAAAACACCATTTTTATCAATGTTTTCCTAATACTTTTCTATTCTAAAAACTCAAAAATAGATGAAAGTGACATTGTAACATACTCACAAAAATAGTTTTCTGTATTGAGAATAGATTTTGAAAATGAAAAAATAGAATATTCCAAAATAAAAGTTTTGATTTCTATATTGAAAATTAAATTTTTAGAGTCAAAATAAATGACCCAAAAATAGTGAATTCCTAAAAATCATTGAGTATGAATAAAGAAAATTTACAACAACATCATAAGTGAAACTACCTTGAAAATAAACTTTCTCTAGTTGAAAAAAATGATTTTTTTAGTGCTAATAAATAAGAATATTTCAGCATTTTTAGATCATTATATATTATCATACTTAGAATTTGATAAGCTGGGATAAATGATTTATAATTTTGAATCCATTTTTTGGTTTAAGGGAAATTTTTTCCTCTCTAATAGTTGGCTCAAAGTGTGGGAAACTACCTTAATAATACCTTAAATGTGTTTGGGAATTGTAATATATATAACCTCTATAGGGAAGGAAACATAATTTGATTTTAACTTAAATTTAAATCACTCATTCTCAACAATATCTATAAATTTACCTCAATCCTCATGTTTGGAATTTTCAAAAAACTATAATTTCCTCTACATCATCCACAGCCTGATGGGTATGTATATCTTTGGACACATCTATTATATCACCTCCGGAAGTAATGAATTTTCCACCTAACATGATTGGATCATTTTAATTGCAATCTATATGAATAATAATAATAATCAGTGGGAAAATTAAGTTTCTCAATACTAGCTAATAAGTCATCCACCCTTCCATAGGAATGAGTAAGTGATATATTAGCATGTTTAAGAAACATAGATGTTGGTTTTAAATTCCAACATCCCATATATTTGAGGAAGAATTATATTATTATATTAATAATTTCTCCGAAAAAATATAAAAAATTTAGTTTCTCACATCCTATTATTCTACATTGAATAAAAAATCATCTATGATCCTCTAACTTTGGTGGAAAATTTCTTAAAAGAAACGTGTTAAACTCTTTATTAATATTGATAGTATCCAACTCCTTCTAATATTTTTTATTAAACAAAAACCACATGGTGAATTTTATATTTTATGTAATTTTATCAAGGGCTTCAAAAAATATAATTTTTATGCTAATGGGCCTTATCATTTTCAATAATATTATATACTCAGGTTCATCACAAGTTTTTACTCTTTCATAGAAAGGTATGAGAGGGGAATAATGTTTTAAAACTGGTAGATTGTTCTCCTCATCATCAAATATCACCTTTTACATTCACTATTCAACTAGTTCTGACTTCATCATTCTTTCATCTAGGGCTCTATCATGTGAACTATCAGCATTTTTTTCATCGTGTACATTTCTATCCAAATTTCTAGATATTGAGTGGTCAAGAATTTCAACCTTAGATTCAACCTTTTTAATAGTTTTAACAACATTTTGTTTTTCCTTTTCTTTTTATTGGATTAATAGTCTTGATCTTCTTGTTAAATTTGTCACAGTTTCTCTCAAATTAGGTTTATTTGTGTTGGGAGACTTAACTTTTTATCTTCCACCTAAATCCACATCCATTTGACCTAGCTAAAATTCTAGGATATGAATCTTGGAATCTGTATCTTATTTTTAATAAACTAATTTTATCCAACATCTATTTTAAAATTCCCTTAATTTACCATTGGTAATTAGAAGAATCAACCCCATATTGATTTTTGTAAAATTTATTAGGATGTAGTGGAATAGTAGTGGTAGTACATTATTTAATCACTCATTTCTCTATCAATGGTAGGTTAGGGTGATATTTTTATACAGATTTATATTGGTTCAAAAATGGATTATTTTTTATTTTATTCACATTCCTAAACTTAATAAACTATGAAACAAAATAATTTTTAATGTTAAGTGAAAAATTGGACATCAATTTAGGGTGCAACCATACATCACACAATGACAACATTATTCCCTAATAACTATATCACCAAAAATAGATTCGTGTGTGTTTGTTTCAGATATATAAATGACTCTTCTTCTTGATAAATTGTGCTGATATTTTTTATAATATTTATGAAATATTTTTTTATGTTCTTCAATATTTAAGTCATAAAAAAATCCACCATAAGATTGATCAATAAGATTTTTATTATAAGGTGTATGAGAATTATAGAATTTATCTATCCATATGTGGGGAGACAATTGGTGGTTGGGAAAAATATCTTATATTATCTCTCATTTTTTCCATGTCTCTTGAATAATTTCTTCATTATCATGAACAAATCCAATTAGTTTATGCCTCGCCTTTATTCACTATAACAAAATGGACTAATTGAGGTAGTTTTTTTTATATGGAATTAGTTTAAACCACCACCATATGTTTCATTTATGGACTACAAGAAACCACTTCTAAAGTTGACGTTGGTATCCAACTCACGTCGCTTCAATCCATTTAGTAACGGTTTCTAAATAACTATCATGGAATCTTTGTTTAGAGGATGTTTTTATAGATTTAGCGGTAGTTTATTATCCAAAAATGTCGATAGTATAACAGCGGTTTTAACCGCAACTATATTTTGGCCATTTTGGTGGGGAATAAATAGCTTCTAATAATATAAAAACCTCTATTAAACAAATTTTGACCTTATATATTAGCAGTTTATATTGACAATAAATATTAATTTTACATATATATCGGTAGTTTAAACAGCCACAATATAACACATTGAAAAAAAAATATAGCTTCCAAATCTGTTTCCTCAAAATAGAAGATAAAAAAAACAACTCAGTTAGAAACATCAAATACATACCACATTTCTCATAATTTACATTAAAATGAACTAGAAATTCAAAATTATCAAAATGTTATTTTTATGTTATTGAAAGGCTATTGATAAGAATGATTTTTTGACCATCCAATGTTTAAGATAAAAAAATAAGGCTTATTATTGAAATGTGTCATGTAACCATCATAGTTTTAGTAAAACATACTAAAAAACACTATAGTGACCCTAATCACTAGTAGAGGAACATTAATCAATATCCTCTCCATCTCTATCACCACTTCATACTACTAACACCTACATGAAAATTATGTTAAAAATTAAACAATGTAATTTATTTAAATTTAAACATGAAACCAATAAAATTTTGTGTACTAAATTATTCTAAAGTTGTGTGATTAAACTCCTCACAACCAATTATCGATGAAATATCAGTGGGAATAGATCTAGTCAACTTTTTATAAAATATTCAATACACTCTTTCTAAAGAGCATCGGACTATGCATCTTTATTATTTATATGAGTCCCCTATTACTATATTGTTATTTTAATTATAACAAAGTCCATCTATCCATATCAAAGTAAGAAGCCAATTCAACCCAGGGTAGAAGCTGCTATAATCCCCAATGTCCTGAAAAATTCCTTGGATGGTAATGGTCCTAAATCAACCCGCACACTCAACCTGGATGCTCCATATCTAGGATTTGACCAACCGGTTCATCCTAGGAGATCGACTAATATTGCTTGAGACTAGAATACCATAGTCTATTTATTTTTACTTATAAATAAAATATATTTCATATATGAAGAAATACATGCTAACATATTGAAAACTGACAATTATTTGTATTTAACGAAAAAGGAATTCATACCCCAACTTCTTTGGAATTCTCATTAGCATAACTCTTATCAAATTTTGTATATAAATCCAACCACAATTATATTTAGAAGAAATGGTTCTATAAATTCATTAATTGTATCAAATAAATATTAATCAAAATTTTAATATATAAAATATATGGTTTTGCCTATTAATATTTAAATTAAAAAAATATAACAAGATTCGATCTATTTTTGGAAGAACTATTTGACCTGGTAGTATGTGGGATGATTTATTTAGCTCAAATTGAATCATTTTTTCCTCAAAAAAACATTAAATAAATAAATTTTAATAAAATAGTAATGTATGAAATATCATCTCCTTGTCATATGCATTTATATATGTAAAATGAGAATAATAAAATAATATATATATTTCATTACCACATGCTTATCATGATGATAGTTATCTTCATAAACCTAATATTTCTCTCTAAGAACCCCTTCGAGTATCTTATCATACGAAAAATGATCTCTCAATGAAGTATCATTGAATTCCTTCCATTATCTTCATTTAAAAGCATTCCATTTATTACCCAAAATTTTCAATTTCCTCTTTTATGTGATCAAATAAGAAACTATAAAGTGAAAAATCATATGTACAAAGAGATTAATTTTTTAAATTTTATAATTTCATAACATAATAAAATTAAATTAAACCATAATGTTTTAAAATTACATTTTTCTTTGAATAAAATCCTTCATTTTTTTAAATTTGAGGCACATGCCTCGGATCTACAAAGGTAATCGGAAGGGTAACCTGCTACCTATCTATCTAGCCTAAAATATAGCCATGTTATCCTATGAAATCATCAGTGGGGACACTATTGTAGTCAAATGGGATAAATGTCTTCATTAGTTTTTTATTCCAGACATCTAAACTATTCGTACATCTCTCTATAGTAACATTTTTTTCATATTTTATGAAAAAATAGTTAGTAAATAAAAAAAATGTTCATTAAACTAATTCACATTAAAATTTGTACCTATAAATATCACCATCCAATATCCTTGTGATATGAACTATTCCCTCACTACTGATGTATTTAAATGGGGAGCTACTATCTCATATATTGATATGATGCTGATAGAGGGTGTTCTAGATGCTAATGGAAGTGAGGGTATGAGATATGGTAAAGGGAAAGAGGGTATGAGATATAGTAAATTGGTAGAGGGTATCTCAGATTTTGTGGGGAGGGAGACAAATAGATCATACTCTATTTTTGTGGTCAATGGAACATCTAATGGGAGTCGAAAGGGGTTAGTGAAATGCTATTTCCTTGGAATTCTTATCATTTAATCAAATAAAATTAACTTCAAAACAATTCATCCCTCGTTATAATTATTAATTTCATTTATATAAGGAGGTAAAATTGATAAATTATAAAAAATGAAAATTTATAAATATTTATTTTTCAAAAAAAAATTGGCAAGAGTCATTTCCTTTTAGAAAACTATTGTAGACATTTTACAAAACATACTATGCATGGAAATTTATTTTTAATGTACCAGTGTAGTTGAACTATGAAATTACCCTTTTAATTGATAGAGTAAAATCATGGAAAATAGTGAATTTTATTAATAAATTAATCAAAGATACATTATATTACCTTTATTTACCTAATAAACTTGTTTTAAATTCAAAGAACATAAGAAAATACAATGGGGTAGTAAAACCCAATACACTAACTATTTCTTTGGAAGAATGGGGTGGTAACTTATCATGGTTAGGTGTACTATTTTGAAATGGTTTTCCATATTTATTTATGTTATAAAATACCGTAGATAAAAAATATCTCACAAATGATAATTTAAATCCTAGTTATATGAGTCACACAAAAAAATGAAAATGTAAATTGCACTTCAAAAATTCATACCTTTGTTTTCAGTTATCCATTTAATCTTTTTTAGGATTTCAAATCAATGTTATCAAATTTTATGGACCCCAATATGTGGATTAAACACATATTTGTTGTTTTTATGTCCAAAATATATAATAACAGAGTTGAATTTATCAAAATTGAATGTAACTAGACAAATATAAAATTTAATAAAACCCAATACAAAAATATTATACTCACAGATTTAGTATGATGTGAGATAAACCAACACATAAAAATATAATTATAATAAATCAAAAAGAATCAAATCAATAAAATTCTATCGTAAAATGATAGAGATTAGATATAATAAAGACAAAAAAATAAAATATACTACACTACCTTGTACTAGAAATATCATAATCTAACCACATTTAATTGAATCAATCAAATCCCACAAAATTTGAAATGACCCAGGACACCAGTACTCCACTTGGATCACACCCAACAAAATAAATGTAATTTAACCATTCTAAACCTATCTAAATCAAATAAAATAAAATTATAGAAAACTAAATCAAACTTGATTCTGTGTTTTAAAGGTGTGCTGATGCGTGCTCCATGGAAATAGGAGATACGAGGTGTACCTAGAGGGCCTTTACACTGGTGAGGTGAGGAGACCTTGCTGACTCATTCCAAAGAAACCTATATTGTGCACCATTTCTACAGGCCCTAAGCCGCAAGGCACAAATGTAGTGCGATTTCAAAAAAAATTAGGGTTTTTTGTCCAAAAGTAGTGATGAGGAGGTGGTTGAGACTCTTAAGTAAAAAAGGTAAATACAATATTTAATGTAAAAATAATAATAAAATTCTTCAATAATCCTAAAAAAATATACAATTCCCTCCATTAAAGCATGAAAACACAACTTCTTAAGGTCACATGCTCCATTCGGAGAAGTGAGAGATGACACACTGAGGTGAAATAACAATAACTCCCCTTCTCCCTAAATTTCATCATCTTCTATTGATGATGATTTTGGTGTATATGTTATCAAGTATTAATTTTCGGTTTATGGTTTGAGTAAAAAATATCATTATTTACTTTAATTATATTAATTTTATTTAATTAAATATTTTTAATTTAACATATTTTTGAACATTTTGGAACCTCACTCATGTCATGTGATGTGCCATAATTTCAAGTGGCAAACACCTCACACTGAACCTCAGGCCTCATCTCTAAATAGCGATTGTTACTTATTGTGTTTCATGCCTTTGACAACTATTACTCAGTTAAATGAAAATGAATTGAAACCCACAAAACTGTATTAACAAGATCTGGATAGAAAAATCAAACAACATTTACAAAACTAAACTGATTCGAAAAAAAATATTACAGAATCATGTTAGAAAAAGAACCTAGTAAAATTTAATAAAGCTGACATCAATTGAAATGAAGAATATGATAATGATAATGGAAATAGAAAATTGTGAAAAAGACATTTGGAAGACACCAAGAACGTAGGGTCTACAACAATATAATTGAACCAACACTTCATCTTGTATTAATATTCAAAATTCATAGTGGTAAACTTGAAAAGGTTAAACTTCACAAAAAAAATTGTATTTAGTAAAGGATAGGTAGAGGGAGAGGATGAGGGTAAGGGGGCTCAGCGAAAACTGTATATCTAGAAAAGGGAGTGGATCTAGCATGGGTGAGCATGAGAGTTTGGGGGATCGAGCACTAAAAAGGGGGTGGGACTCAAGAACTTCCAAGGGTGAGGGCCACAAGGTCATGTGTGCACGGGGTGTTCTTAGGGGAAAGAGGAGTGTCGATAATGGGGTGGAATATCAGACCACCGATGAGGGGGTGGTGGATAGGGTTCTCTATTGGGGTGCTTTTGTGAGAAGGGGGGTGCTTGGGGGAGAAGTGTGGGGGGGGGGGATGAGTTTGGGATAAAGTGTAGTTTTTTAATAAATTATTAATATTTAGCAGCATTTTTTAAAAATCAATCTCTAAAATCACATAATCTTTTTAGTGGTAGTTTAGTAAATCATAGTTAAAACCCACCTCTTACCTATGAATTTGGTGTACTGATTGTTGTATTACTAGGATAAAATGTAGTTACAATAGAGTTGAATAACTTATCCAACGTATCAAATATTTCCTCATTAATGTTTTTTAACAATCTCATATCCCTTCCCTTAAGGTAAAAAAATTAAAAAAACCTCAACCTCATCACTCAAGCCTCAAAAATATATTTTCATTATAGTACTATGAAAGTATTTAATATATTATAAAGACTAGTTTTCAAGAAGGAAAATATAATATGGAATCATAGAGATTTGTGATTTCTTGATTACATAATTACTAGACCTAGAAGATAACATTATTTAGAATGGATTAGTCGACACTTAAAAGAGCTAAAACTCTCTATGTTTAGGCATGTTATTAGTTTCATTCCTAGGTTAAGGAGTAACTGGATTTCGATTTTCCACTATAATACTCATAATATCTAGATTTGGAATTTGTTTTAAGTTTTCAATTTTATTCTCATTCTTTATGTATTAATAGTGTATTCTTATCTCAAGTATAAACATTTGAAGTTAATATTTAATGTTATCCCTTGTGTGTATAATATTTTAAGTTCAAACAGTTTATAAAACCTTTCAAAAAGAAGAATATAACTGTGTTTTTTTTTTGAAAACTTCTTATAAATGTTTTTTGAAATAGTTTAAATGTTATATTAAATATTTTTTCTCAATAGTTTGTGTTTTTTCTCATGCGCCCACCTAAATGGTTCTCATATTTGACATGAATTTCATTGAAAATCATGAAAATTAATTATTTTTATATCTATTAAAAACTAGTACCACCAAAAGTATGAGTATCGTATTCCGTTGGGAACGATTTAGTAAAATGTGTAACCAAAACAAGGAAAATACAAAAAAATAAAAAACAAAAAATATGGGAAGACTAGATGATAGATTATGTTGCGACATAATTAACTATGTGAAATGGAACCATTACATGGAAAAAAAAGTTAGACAAAGGGAAACAATCATAGGTTGAAACAGAGGGAGATTTGACGAGTATAAATTTATTAAAATTATTATCTTATTCTACAAGATATTTCCAAAATTGATAAAATTATAAAAGGAAGAGTGAGTATATGATGATCTCAATATTTAGAGTTTATCATAACTCTTTGATCTTACTTAGTAAAAATATTACATTCATCACTCCGGAAAAGAAGTGTTCTTAATAGAGAAGGGAATGCTATGATTATCCAATTTTAGTACTTCAATTAGTATTCAAATGTAAATTATTCTATATATTCATATATTGGTTCCTAGAATAGAATAGAATTAAATTATTTATTTTTAAGAATGAATTTGATTTCTCCATGCTTATAGATGAACTTTGACATTCATGGAATTGAAGAATAACATATTATGAATTAGAAGTATATTTATTTGAATCACAAAAGGTATTTATCTACACATGTTCATATAATAAACTATAACTAGTTTAAAAAAATACAATTCATAGAATGAGAAAAAGAAGAATCAGGAAAATAAATAGAAATATTCTCTATCAGAGATTATTTCCTCAAAGTCTTGAGCACTAGAAGCTTCATCGTTTCTTACTCTACTCCAATTTATAACTCTTATTCACTTCATGATGGTTTCTATATCTTTTGTATCACATCAATTATATTCTTCCAATCCCCATTTTTTCTCCAAATTTAGAAACATAAAAACAACCACCCTAAAAGAAACATCAAATTCAAAAACTTCCCCCATAATTATTGTTTCTATATAACATTACTGACACCTCATCAATTTAGTTGTCAGTTGAAACAGTTAAACAAATCACCTTAAAAATTCATCTACTCCCTACAGAAGAAGTTATATGCTAGAAATATATTCAATGATATATTAAATAACTTCATACATTAAACATCTATCTCCTAAATATTTGCTCCACTATTGTATATTACTCTCTTATCCCTCATCTGAAATGAAACACACTTCTCCCTCTCCACCATAGAAAAAAAATAAAAAAAAATCATGTTTCCTCCATCAACATTAAAAACTCTTGAAAATGAAATCAATAACTAAAAACTCAACATCAAATATTATTCATTATCCTCACATTTTATAGATGTGCATCATAACCTTGAGGCAGCTTCTGACAATGGGTTCACATGGTCTCGTTTGAAATCATCTTCTTCAACTTCAAATATTCAAAAAATCAAAACTCATGTTTGAAGAACATCAGAAAAAATGCATCAACTTCAGTTCAACTTCAAGATAGTCCAATCTTATGTGATCTTATCAGTCATCCTCGATACATCTTAATAAAGTATCATATTTTACCTTATTAGAAATCTCTGCATTGGTCAGAACCAGATCCAGGTTCTCCTTCCTACTGTTGGGGAGATTCCCTATTATGGGCTGAAATTTTCTTTCGAGAATATTTTGAGAAAACCAAATAAATATGGAAGTGATATAAATAAAGAATAATGAAATTAACAAGCATGATTTCTTAACATCGAAATATCCTCAAAAGTTGTGTGTAAAAAAACCATGACACAATTCTGAAATATTTCTACTATGAACCAGTGATTATAAAGAATTTAAGTAATTCCCAAACATGAATTACAAATTAGAGGGTATATAAACCTTGTGTGAAAACCACACCCCGATATGACTTTTCCTTCTCTCTAAAAAACAACTCGACAAAACCATGCATGAAAGATCAATCTGTGACAAAACACCACCCTTCTATTGACAAAAAATCACTACCTCAGAGATCTTCATCTGAACATGTGTCATCCTTTCACCATCTTGTGACACTCAAATGATTTATCTCTCATGATCTTGACATCATGATGTACCAACGATAATTAATCAGGACATGCCACCTGATCACTCTTATCAAGAAGACTTTCAATGCATGTCCCCAATCATCGATTTCATCATTGTTGATCTAAAACTATAAAGCACTAATGCACCACACATGATACCGCTGATGCGGTATCCCCATTATTTCTCTGAGTATACTATGTTTTTAACCCCATTTTAAGAACCTCACCATGATTACATGTTAATTGGGTCATCGTTTTCATGTCGCATGGTACACCACTAACATGAAAACATCTTCTTAGTTCTCTCTTTCCAACTGCATCATTCTAGAACACATTTAAATTTGTTATTACATCCTCTTATATAGACATCGAGTTCATAATCACCAATTGATGCAGTCAACATCCCTTTTCCATCCATTAATATTGATAATCAAATTTATGTTAATGTTGGGAGAAAATACCAAATTAATGATGAGATAAATCTCACCATTAATAATATTTCACTCTCGTCAATAAATATGATGAATCCTAACAATATCTCCCTTTAAGACATTAATGAATAAAAACATCCAACAAACCTTATTGGAAATAAAATAGGTTGGTGTCACACCAACCATCATCATCTGTAAAAAAATATGACGATGTCCTTTTTCACTTTTTTAAAAAATAAATATCATCTCCCTCTGTAAAAATAAAACCAAATAACGAAATATTCTTCACTTTTGTAATTGCAACATCCCACTGAACAATACTATAAAAAAACTATTGGGATACCCAATAATAATGATTACCACATAATCTGGAGTACATGCCATAATTAATTTCTCCCCATACTCAGTATCCCCTAAGAGGATATTTGTATCACCTCTCTCAGTCTACTTTATTTTTCAGACCTTATTCCAATTCATGCACGCTTCAACGATCCTCTCAGAAACATCCATAATTCTCACATTATATTACAAGCATGAACCTCCCTCTGATACAACTTATTGAGGAGAATTACAATTCTAGGATGAAAATTGATTTCTAAAATATTGTAACAAATCCAAAAATAATATTGACGAAATATAAAGAATTATAAGGAAATAAACATGCATGATTTTATAACATAGAAAACCCCTCCCATGTGAAGGATTAAAAACCACGAGGCAATTTGAAGAAATATAAACAATGAATCATATAGTCAAATAATCCTTGTAATTCCCAAACATGAATTACAGATAGGAGAGCATAGAAAATCTACGTTAAAACCACATCCTGATATGCTTATTCCTTCTCTTTAAAAAACATCTCTCTAATGCAATACTCGAAATATCAATCTGTGACAAAACGTCACCCATATATCGATGAAACATCACTACCTCAGATATCATTATCTCAACATAATTTATCCTCACACCATTTTGTGTTTCCAAAATGATTAATCTCTCATGATATCATCATTATGATGTGTCACCTATCATTAATAGGGACATTCCACATGTTCACTACTATCAAGAAGACATTCGATACGTGGCTCTGATCATTAATTGTGTCGCTTCTGCTCTATAACTAGTAAACACTTTTGAACCACCCATGCTACCACTAACGTGGTATCCCCTTTATTTCCCTTAGGGGACTACATCTTTAACACCTTTTAAAGATCCTTAACAAGAGTATATGTTAATTAGGACATCATAATCATGTCACCCAGGAAACTGCAAATGCAGAAATAGTTTCCCAGTTCTCTCTTTCCAGCAACATCATGCTAGAACACATTCAAATATATTATCTCATCGTATTATATAGACACCAAGTCCATAATAAATAATCAATGTAGTCAAAATCCCTCTTCCATCCATTAATATTGAGAATTATCTCTCATTTAGTGTTTGGATAAAATCCACAATTAATGCTGAGATAAATCTCTCCATTAGTAATTTTCTCTCTAATAAATAAATGTGATAAATCCCAACACCCACATCAATATAAACCCACCCAGATTAGAATATATCATCACCAGTTCAGACGATGGGATCTTCCACAAAGGAAGCATCTTGTTTTGTTATTTTCGGTTATAATAAGTCTAAATTCTATTCAAAAACAACAAAATCATAAAACTCTTAAGGCACTAGAGTTCTTCTGAACATGCCTCTAATAGAAACGTGAGTATTATTATTTAGTGGATCTTAATATTAAAAGGATTTAGTTTATTCGTCATCAAATATTCAATCCTCGATGAGAAAAGATACAATAAGACCACAACATAGTTCATATTCCTCTGAAAAAAATTGCATCAAAGCTTCATCGGCATAGTTTGATCGAGCTCGGTAGGATTCATCTCCCTCAACAGAATCAACCCTCAAATATATTTTATTGTGGTTGAATTTTTTCCAAAACTCCTCATAGATCATACTCAAGTTATGGTTTATATGATAATATCCTCAGTCTGCCTCGGTAGCTCCTCTTACGTTAAGTGAAAATTGGGTATATAGGTGCTCTGATGTAAAATTGGCTACATAGTTTGGGGGAGGAAATCATACACAAGAATCCCCTTGAATCAGAATCCTAATATTCCCTAGTTATTTGGATATGTGTATTCCTAGGAAATTTTGTTATGTTTTTCTCTAGAAAACCCTTTATGTGGAAAATTCATGGAAATGGCTATGTTAAATCTATTATAAATCTCCAATGTAGATGGGTATAACATAAAATTTGGATATGTGGGAAAACATTAAAAATTGGATATGTTAACCCCTTTAAAAAAGGTCTACAATGATTTACTAAAAATTAGAAAAATAAATAAGTGACATTAGTTTTAAATAATAAACAACATTAAATTTAAGATTTAGATTATAAAAAATTAATTAAAAAATATTATAAAATTGAAATAAAATAGAACATGATTATTAAAAAAAGTAAAATTGTTAAATATAATTTCAAATTGAAATAAAATAAAAAGTAAAGAAAAAAATTAAGTAAATATTTCACTTGTTAAATGATTAAAAAAAACAAAATCATTAAATAAATAAATTTTAAGACATAAAAAATTACAAATTATTTTACAATCAAAGTAAATAAATGATGGATATAATAATAGAATTCAATGAAAATTTTATGTTACTATTTATTAAATAATTTAAAGAAAACAATTTCAGGGTTAAAAATAATTTTATAATTTAATATATTAACACCAAAAACTAATATGGGGTTAAAATTAAAAACAATGATAAAAAATATATAATAATCAAAAAATTGATAAAAAAACAATAATTACTCAATTAATAATTCAAAAAAACCTTATTTTATAACACAAAGAGTGATTAAACTGATATATTAAAAAACAAATCAACCATTATTAATAACATTTCACTATTTTAAAAAATCTTCCATAAATTAACCATGAAGCAATAAATATCTATATATTTACTATTTTAGACATTAAATACATAGTAAACCCCCAAAAATGATGTGAAAACATATATCACATAACCCATATCCTTACAATTGAAGCATTTCATATTGGAAACCTTTTCCTTGCCTTTATAATTATGAGAATAGTGACCTATCTCTCCACACATGTAGAAAAATCTCATTACCTTTATGAAACATATAAGGTGTTTATTTCCACAATTATCACTTGTGGGAAAATCCTTATTTCCCTTGTTCCCTTGATCTATCTTTTTCTCTATCGATCTCTTCCTCTTTTACTTCACTTTGAATCTAGAATATCTAGATAGTCCCTTCTTTAACTTGGTGTAACATGATATTATGTCCCCATATGATTTTAATGTTTGATACACTAGTTTATGAAAAAGTATTGGTTTATGATCATCATATAAATGATCATTATTACTATTTGGATTACATGAATTTATGATGTGTTTATTCTTTCTATTAAGAAAATTTTATAAATAATGATATGCACTGTATTTGAATATAACATTATAAAACCTAGTGTATAAACACAAAAAAATGAAACACTTAACAAAAATTGAAAAATTTTGGCATGTATAATATTATAATCATAAAAATGGTTTCCTTAGGGATATCATTGTTTTTTAATCCTTCATAATGGTTTATAAATAAAATGGGATTTATCCTAATCATATACCCAAGCTGTGTCAAACCAGGTGTGCAGTAAGATATATTTTTTTGAACCAAGTGATGATTCGGTCAAGCCTAATGTTCTATTTTTAGAGTTATTACCACTAGGTACAACTATTCCAGAACAATGTCCACTCATAGTATATAGACATAGATTTGGTTTCTAGGAAAAACCACAAAATCTATTTTTTTAAAATATTATGATGTTCTTCTATATTATTCTTAAAATTATATCATAGAGTTATGTTATAGAATATTTTCATTCCTAAATTTAGTTCCCAAGGTTTCTACTAAACTTCCTCTAATACCTAGTGTATCACTATTGATCCTATAAGCCTAGATTCAGTGTCTACTTTGTTACATTAGAATCAGATATGAATAATTGTATCTCGAATGATAGAAAAATTTAGTATCCTTGGAAAAATAGATACATACTTTAAATTATTATCATAAATTAAAACATAAAATATACAAATTATTTTATTTGAGAACCCCATTATTCCCCTTTGTGTATCCATGCATATTAGTCTCAAAACACTCTTTGTTATCCTATTGAAAATAAATCATAAAAAAGGGTTGATCTGAAATTCTTGATAAGGGAAAGCATGTAGTAGAAGATATGAAAAGATAATGTATAATCAATATAGAAAGGTGAACAACTAAATAAAATATAATTTAATCAATAAAATGAGGATAATATTGCAGGAATAAATAATAATAAAATTATTTCACCTAAATAATCATTCATGACTGAAAACATAACCATTGATCTTCTAACAAATCAAAAAATCACATGGAATATCAATAATTTAATTCATAATGATGGAATGCATAATGTTAGAAATAAGAAACATAAAATTAAGGCCTTTTTAAAAGATATTCAATTCCATTAGGTCCTTTTCAAAGACATCTATATAAATCATTATGCTCTCAAACAAAACCCAATCTAGTTTGTCTTAAGAGACCTACATACGCATCGAGGGGCTATAACATGCCATGTCCATCCCTTATGAAGTCTGATGGATTACTTGTAAGAAAGGGAAGAAACATAATGCCCCAAAACATTCATATTCAGACTAATATATGTAATGTAAACACATTAAACAATTAATAAACATAATCATCAACCATACATATTAGAATGATTTGTATCAACATAGTACATTCCCATTCTAAGTGATCATAAAACATCAAGAAATATAATAAAATGAAATAATAAGAGTATGTCCCAATTAAATTATAATTAACACCAAATAATTTATTCTTAGAATGAAAATAATTTTTAAAGATCACTTATAACAATTCATTATGAAAATAACCTCTCTTTGAAAATTACACTTTTATTTTAAAACTAGGAAAATTATAAAATATTTTCCAGAACTTATCTTTTAAAAGTGATTTTAAGAAACTAATAATTTCTTAAATATTTGGGAAAATTTTATTTAAAATTTACATTTTAATATTTCAAAGGATACTTAAAATAAATGAAACTCATGATGGATTTTAATTTCATACAGGTCATATATGTTAAGAAGAACATTCCCTTTTGACTATAAAATGGTTTGAAAAGTTTCTCATTCAAAAAATGATAATAAGATTCCTTTCAAACTATTTTTAAAAAAGTAAATTGCGGTTGAAAAAATATTTAATAAATTTTTTGGATAATCAAAAATCATTTTATTAAATTTTTTTGGAAATCATGTTTTTTAAGAAAAAGTATTTTCTACAGTATGGTGAAATAATATCAGATATTTTAAAAATACTTTCTTAATCATTTTATGTTCCAAAGAATGAAAAAAGGAACAATTATTTGAAATTATTTATAACTAACCATGTGATATTAAAATGAATTTATTTTAATATATAAATATCAAATAATTCCCCCAATGTAGACTTAAACAAAAACAATCTTGAATAATGAAGAGATTATGAAATAGACCCTTACCGCTTTGTTAACTTTTTAATCATAAACCCCATAAATGAAATAAATTTAAATGATTCTTTAGAAAATATGAACCTAAATGACTTCAAGAAATAAAATAAAGAAATTGTATATACACCAAAAAAAATAATCTTTGAATATTTTAAATGTCTCGTGAAAGTAAAAGTTATTCGAGAACCCCTTACCTTATGTCTCACTCAACACGTCATTATTTATCTGTATAAATAACTAGATTTTCTTAATTATTGTATTCATTAATAACATTATTAATATTTATTATTCCTTTTATTAGACTTATTACAATTTTATATATGATTACATAGTCAAATAAGTTTACGTCAGATGTTTTGATGACATTTGGATTATGGGTTTGAAATGACTTTGGTACGTTGATTATGTTCAAAGTGGTCATTATTTAAAAATAAATAGAATAAAAATAATTAAATATTTATAATATTTATATATAAATTATAATTTTAAAACCAATAATTAATGTTTGTTTTTAAAAATGAACTATGTTACACTCATGGAGACAGTAGCTCATACGTACACAAGAGTAACGATTCAATTTTTCAATGATCCTTTTGGAATGAAGAGAAATTATATATTATCTTTAAAAAATGATAATAATACCATATATATAATATTATTATTTTAAATATACTTATATAAATCATCTATGTAGTGTGGTGAGGAATATATGGTCACATCACTTCGTGAAGGTTGTAGTCCACACATATACGAATAATGTTATCATCTTTCAGTGAGTGAAAAGGGAAAAAATAAAATGATTTATTATATTTTAAGAATGATAACATTTACATAAATATAAATAATATTTAATTTATATCAAATATATTCATTAAATGTATCCTTATCAGATTCCATTTAAGCATTATTTAAAGAAGAATCACATCACTTTGTGAGGCGGTAGTCCACTGTACACAATAGGGGAATTGTTATATCCCCAATTCAATGTAAGGTAAATGGTATATGTGATATAATGACCAAAATGATAAAATTATGTTATAAATATCATATATATATATATATAATTTATATCAATCATCTTACCAAATCATGAGAGGTGAAAAAATAAAACCAAATGACGTTGGTTTGCGAGGTGGTAGTGCGCCATACACATGAATGATGATTTTTTAACCAGTTTTATAGAAGTGAGGATGGTTTTCAGTCTGAAAATTAACATTAAAACATATAATTAAATATAATATAATTATATTAATATCATATCATGTTTTAATAAAAATTTAAGAATGTTGAGGAAGAAATAAATAAAAAAATCATAGTAAATAATTTTACCTCTTCTCGAATGACCTATTTAGGATTATACATATAGTATTCCTAGAAAGAATTTCTAAAAAAGGATTCTAAGATGAGTTTATAGTAGTTTTAAAATTATTTGGAAAAATATTTTCCCAACAAAAATGGTTTTAAGGAATGATGAAGAGAGGATAGTGGTGGCCCTTTATAAGTAAGGTGAGTGGCATACTTATAATTTTTTAAAAGAAAAATATGCACTCACATTTTTCACATGCCAAAAGGTACCAAAAAAATATTATTCTAGATAATTATACATTATAAATGATAAATATTTCCATAATATCAGTTTTGGGATAGTTTTTATGTTATTTTATCCCTTATTTTTTATTCTAGCCCCTCGGTAAACCTGTTTTTACATTTACTATAGTAAATAATTTTTTTTACTATTTATTATGGTAAAAAATTAATCTGAGATTATTAAATAATATAAATTTTGATGATTTCATATATGGATTATGTTTTATATTTTTTTTCATAGAAATATGAAAAATAATTTAAAATTAATCTCACAAATGCAATGAGAAAGCCATTTTTAAAAGAAAAAATTATCAAATGTTTATAATATTTTTATTAATAATGTCAATATAAAAATGATTAAAATGACATTAATTTTACTAATAGATATATAATTTATGTAATTATATTTTAAAACCATTTAGGAATATAATATAACTTTATAAATAAATTAAATGAAAAATTAATTTTCAATTGTAAATCTATATTTTTCACAATTCATTAAAAATGAGATATTTCATAAAAAACCCAAAAAATTTACTCTTAGATATTTTTTTCTGATTATTTCAAAACTAAAGTTGATTTCATAAAATTAATTTTCTAAAGGTGGTAAAAATTAATTTTAAATTATGTGCGCAAATCATGAGTAAACCATCTTTAAGAAAACTTACAGTTTCAAAGAATACATTTCTTTTTCTATTAAATTGTTCCTATTTTATTTATAATCAATAGATAACTATAATATTCAGAAATTATTTATTACTATTATTACCCTCCATTTTAATAGTTATCTTATATCTATATTATTATTCATTTCCGCTTTAGATTTCATGTTATGTAGGGTATCGAAGAGATTAAATTTAAAAATATCAATTTCATGGGTTGTTTAAGCTTGATGTTGAATATCACATACAATATAAAAAAATCATCTTTTAAAATCTCAGGGTGTTACACACTCTTTTTAAATATTCTTTGAATGTATTGAGATGAACTAAAAAATGTTTGAGCTTAGGAAATGATGGAATAGGGGAGAATCTTGCACAAAAATGAATTATGGAGGTAGATGTGTCTGAGTTATAATATTTTAGACAGTATGGGATCATTTTAACCCCCTTATGGTAATGAATAAATAATTTTGGATGTGTAGTATGCATATAAATGGATTATGGTTGTTTCTCTTCCAAACAACCTTTCTTCTAGTGTTGTTAATCCCATAAAAAGAAAGATCTTTTCAAGGTTTGGTGTTCCCAAGGATTTTGCCACAGACAATAACACTCATTTCAAGAATTATGGGTTAATGTATTTGATTGAGACGTATGTTTGTAACTACCTATCATGCAAAATCTAGTGGTCATGATGAAATTTTTAATATATATATTAAACAATTTCATAAAAAGATAGTATCAAACTCTATGAAATATTGTTCAATCAAATTTGATAAAGCACTATGGGCTTATATGACCTCATATAATACACCATAGTGATGTCTCCTTATAGGATTATATTTTTAAATAAATTTAATCATGTTTTGGACTTTCATCAAACGTTTATTTTAGCATTGAAGGCCGAAAAAACATGATTTTAAGTCTAATGGAGAGATACGATTGTTGGAGTTGAGTGAGCGGGAGGAAATCAAGAGAGAATATTTTAAAAATTATCCAAATCGAAAATATAAAATCAAATACATTCACTAGTCTATCATATAGAATATGAAAATAATTTTTGGAAAAGTTTTTTTATATTTAACTTAAGGATGAGCTATTTCCTGGAAAATATATATCCAAATGTTTTGGCTCATTCACTATTCTGAGAGAGTTGGTCAATGGGGTTTTTGAGTTCATTAGGAAAGATAACAATATGTTTATGGTTAATTAGAAAATAATATATTATTACACTGAGTGGAGTATGAAGTGTTTTAATACCATCCAATTTCATTAATATTGGGTCATTACTAAAGTATAAATAAAAATTATATACCCGGTGTTTTATGGGAGTCAACCCAAGGTTCATTATTCTCTTTTTATTACTTGTTCCTTGAAAAACTATAAGAATAATTACTAAATTTTTTCTTTTATTCCTAATACAATGTTTCCACCATTTTTAAATAATATTAAACTTCCATTAACTTCATTAAAGAAAAATTTCAGGTGATTTTGAAGGAAAAATATACACTATATAATGAAAAAATCTGGATAAAAACATCCTTAACTTCAACATAAAATTAATTAATTTATATGTTTTTTTTAATATATATTAATGATTATATGATTCAATTTAATAGGAACTATAATATGTTAACCTAAGGGATCTTTTCAAATTTCAAAGGAAAGGTATAATTATCTAAATTGAGTTAATAAAAAGATCCACATTCATTAGAGTAATTTTTAAAATTCTACAATTTTTAATTTAATCAGCTTTTACTTCATGCTACTGAAAATAATTTGTGGATGAATTTACTATGATTTTTAATTTTTTTAATCTATTTTCATAGGATGTTGTTTATCTCTATCATTTCTAGAGAGCTGAAATTCAAATTGAGATGCATTTTGAAATCTGGATTTCACCCTCAACAGGCCTCTGCATTTTAAATTCATTTTACTGCTGTATCATTTTCCATATTTCTTATGTTTGATATTAATTGTGAAATATTATGTTTTTGTATAAAAATAAAAAGCATGAACATTAAAAAAATTATTGAATGTGTGGAAAATATTATATAGGAAAATTCTTATAACCACTTGAATAATCTGTGAACTAATGAATTTTAAATATTTTTTGAAGCAAATTGAATCTAAAATTTTCTCTAAAATTTGGATTCAATATTTAAGACAATGTTATGTTTTAATTGTGTGGTATATGGGTCCTTCTATGCACCTGAACAATTGTTCAATTCTATACCCAACAATAAACCCCCAAATATTTTCAAAATTATCTTCATTTTAGAAATAAAATAGCAGTTTTTGTTTTTAAATAAAATCATTGATTTGATCGGTCACTATATTAAATAAATAAGAAATCAATGTGTCCCACATAGATAATGATTTTATAATATTTTGAGGAATTTCATTGAGTCTTAATTTACTATAATTTAATGATTAATGAGTTGGTTCAACCAATTCTTTTCTAAATATACTATTTGAAAACTATGAAGGGAAGTGTGATAGTTTAGATTTTTGTTGAATATGAATTATATCTTTATGAAACATATAGTTGAACATGATCATAGTAACTTATCATTGTTAAAATAGAAGTACTCAAGTATATAACAAAATTGAGGGTATTATATGTCCTATGAAACTAAAGTAAAATTGGAAATTGGGATCCCATGGTGAGACTCTGAGATATGTGAACTAGGTGTGTTCTATAAATAAGGCCATATTAATACTCAATATGTGTATTCAAAATTGATATACGCAAACTTATGGCTAGTAAAAATTATAATAATGTTCCATCAACAAAAATGAGTTCATCAAGGTGAGGGGAATATTGAATCCAAATAATTATGGGGTAGTTCACATATAATAAAATATTTTAAGTTGTATCAATGAAGTGGAAAGATGAACCTCGATTGAAGAAACATGGAAACTTTGAAAACCAACAATACTTATCATTATAAATTTAGTTTCACTTGAATCTCACTAGTCTACACTCCTCTAATAAGAATTTGAAAATGTTCGGAAATGGGATAGTGTTTGGAATTCAATTACAAGGACATAAAATTTATATAAATAATATAATTTTATATTTTATTTCATTAATCCATTTATATTTGAACCTTGTGATAATAATCATCATTTTTATTAAGAGTATTTTTAAGTAATAAAAAATGAAAAAATAATTTCTCAAGAGTAAATTTGATTAGGTGTACCAGAAATTAATGTGTTATTAAATTAACAAATCTTGTCAATATGTTTTGCTAAGAAAATGTGATTTTTATTATGAAAAAGATGTTTCAAGGATAAAACATTTAATATAGTTAATTGGATTCATAAACATGTACTTTATTGAATATTACAATAATTTTTTTTGGATTGAGTGATTAATTAATAAAATATTTTGGGGTGGTTTTTATATCATTTAAGAATAAGTCGCTTTCTTGAATTTTAGTAAATTTTAATCAAAAACTGAAATTCAAATTTTTGGGCTATAATTTCTCATTTATTCAAGGAATTTAATTTTTTATAAATATTCATTGAATATATTATTTTTAGAGTAAAATTTTGATGTGGTTTATAATTTTTATGAGTATTTTTTTTCAAAATTCCATATTTTCAAACAAAAAAATTATTTTTAGAAATTTATGTTTTTGAATACATAGAGACTTTTTAAAATTTTCATTTTTAATTAAAAAATTGAATTGAATTTTAATTTCTATGTTTATTTTAATATGGGAATAAAAAATGGTAAATAACTAAAGTTACCACAGGGAATTTCCATGACCACTGTTGTGAAAGAAATATAAAAATAATTAAATTAATAGTGATCCATCTTATCTCAATGGACCATGAGTACGAACCAAAAAAGAAAATATTTAGTGATTATTCCCAAAAAAGTGTCCATAATATGAAATTTCAAGATATTGGAGACACTCTCAAGGTAAGTATAATTACCTCAATGGGTTATCATAAAGTGACCAAATATTAACATTTCAAATGTCCACAACTCTACCTTTATCAAGTGACTGCATGTCTCTAATATAACCTTATATGAGGTCGACTAGAAAAAAAGTTACTCCATAAAAGGAATATTCAAGTTACCATGCATGTTGTTTCAAGTGACTCTTCCCAGATTTTGAACCTACTAAGATGTGATTTTTTTTATTCTAACGATAATATTTTCCAGTGATCATACCCTACAGATCATGCATCTATTTTTAACTGATCATTTTTAGAGATAACATAAAGCTAAAATTGGTTAGATGAATCTATAACTAACTATTATAATTGATTTTAAGCTAACAAGATCCATGTTTATTCAACATACCATAAAATCCTACTGTAACAAGTAATAGAAAACTGACCTAAAACCTAAAGGAAAGAGGATGAAAGGTAGAGTCAATGAGTTATTTAAAAATATAATTATCATGATCAAAAAAGTGACCAAAAGTGGGAAAAAATCAAACCCAATCCACCCAATCACCACTGTAGGAAGAAGAGGATAGTCTATTAGAAGCCTCTCAAGCTAGTTGTGGAAGATTCCATTTGAATATGGTGTAAATTCATATTGTGCATGACTGAATGAATAAAATATAGAACCATTTCATGAACATCATTGGAGCCTGAAGATGAACTAAGGAAGTCTAATCCTGATGTTTGAGTCGACACATGCCACTATTGAAACAAAACATAGATCTTTAAGATGACCTAAGGCTGGCCCTTATTTATAAAGATGAACTTGAGCTGTGTAAGTGCATCTAGAGAAGATAACTGGAAATCCCACGCTGATCTCCGATGATCTAACACTACATGACCAAATATGATTCACCTAAAATTCCTAGTGTGATTTGAATCAAAGAATTATAATCCCAAAACCCTGACCGATATCAATGATGTTTTTCTAGAGAAATATTAGTTTATTAAAATTTAAAACATATTTTTTGTAGTCGGTACAAATATGAAAAAAAATCAATCTCATCTTAAAGATATTCGAAGAAATAAACTATGATGATTGGCTAAATATTTAATGGATTAAATCTATATAAGTCTATACTAACCATGAAAAACCAGTCACGATCAAAAAAATGGGGTGTTGATGTAATTATTTGATGCTAAAACTGATCTTTAGAGAGATTCTTTCTTGGTTTTTTTCATGAATAAAATTGATTTGATGATGTGGCCTCCAAGATATCACAACCATACATGTGAGAGACCAAAATTGAACTAATTGTAGCTTCTCTATAAAATTTCAGTGAGAAATTATTGGTTGAGGGTAGCTTAAGATTTGGGGTTAATTTTTTTTGAACCTTGATAAATTGACACTATCATAAGAATTTTGATCTAGGTTCTATGATTTGGAAATAAAAAATTTCCAACCTAATATTGGGTGAGATTGAGTTTTTTCAAGTTTGGAAAGATTCCAATTCAAGGATTGACCAAACATGGCACTTGTTTGTAGTAAGGATAAGAAAAATTAGACAAGGTAAATATTGGCATTCTAAAGAATTCATCACATGGACCCACAAATGCATCATAGGAAAAAAATGGATTTGCATGGGTGAAACCGAAGGTTCCATCAAAATACCAACAATAAAATTGATTATCTCACTACTTTCCTAGAATTCATAAATGGGAATTCTTGGCATCAATATAAACATGTATGATTTCTATTTTTCTAGCAAAAGTTTACATTATAATAATTAAAAATGTTCTCTTGCAAAAGAGATCGTGTGAACACCTAAATGATTTTATAAAACCCTTTGGTTTGTTTATCACAACCCTAGAAAGTTGTATATGGAGGTTATACACAATTTTGGTCGAGGTAGCTAATGAACATTGAAATTTGGGGAGAGTCACGTTTTATTATTGATCTTGGCCTATGTCTCCCTTGGGGAGGAAAATACACAGTGAATGTGCCATGTGGAGGCCAATAAGAAAATGTTGGAACATAGAGAACCATGTGGCACATTGGGATGATGTTGTTATTTTTTACAGAATTGGAAAATTAAAAAAAGGACATATATAGAAGCGATGATGAGAGAATTGTCTAGGGGGTTGGAAGTAATAATTAAACAAGAAGGATTCACTACAGACACACAAGAGATGAACCATTGAAGAGATCACTGGAAGATTATTGATCAGTCTATCATTGGAAATTTGGCGGAAGTTTAAGCTCTTTCACTGAGAACTTCACACTTTTATTATTTCTACATTTCTTCTATTTTTCAACTAATATTTTTAATATATTGAAGAATGATGATAATTTAACCATGTCTATTAGCTGAACTGAGATAAAGGTATGATATTTTTCTTGTAGGTAAGTTATCAACATTCAAGTGTAATGAATTTTTGGAAACTACCCTTTATCTCATTATTTATGTGTTATATATCATTCATTTGTTGGAAACCAGTGAGAAATTTGTTTATATTTCTTTCTATTATCATGAGTTTTCAAATGTAAGTTCATCTGAGTGGTGGGAATTTCATTTAAGTGTAGCGTATTAGGATCAACTAGAAAGTTTTTTATGTTGTGAATCTATTTGAATCATTGTGTGGATTAGTGGATTTTGTAATTGATAGACTCTAGGATCAATTAATCCACTAGTTGGTTATTTGAGAGAAGTAACCAACCACATTCCTATATATCCAATAATATTTATACTCAAATAAAGGCCTAAAACTATAACAACAAATTAAAAACTAGCCAATATAATTTCACATCTTTGTATCTGAATTAACCCTTATTTTTATGTATTCTTATATCATTATCATATTTTTTTCCTTAGATTCTTGTTTTCCCCATTTCACCAGCATCACCACCACCATTTTATTCCTTCACTTAAGTATTAGTTTTTCAATGTTGTTGATTTTTTAGAGTTTTTTTAGTGTTTTAATTGGTCACACACACCTTTTGAAGTCCTTACCTATATATCAACCCCTATTAACCACATTACTATTTTGTAATAGTGTTTTTAAATATTTAATATGACCAAAACAATTAAATAACCTTGGGTCCCTGTCAAATTTTTTATAATAAGGTTTATAAATCCTGTACCAGTCAACTTTTGTAGTTATTTCTTTAAATATAAAAAATTAACAAGCTCAATTATATAATGATTCATTGATTTTTGTCTTTCATTAGTAATGATTTCCAAAGAAGAATGAATATCACATTGAGGAGTATTACCAAGTAATTATTTTGAAAAAATGTTAATGATTCTTTTGTACCATGGGTACATCCTCTATTCTTAAGATGTCTTCCTAATACATGTGTTTCTCCTCATTTTCCTCTATAGTGTTTTGAATCCAAAAACACAATTTTTACACATATCCCTTTATATTATAGACCACCATTGTGACTTTTTACTTTTAATAACTTCTAAAAGTAATAAATATATTCTCTAGGGACTTGTTCAATAGTTCGATTACTAATTGAGTGATAGTTACATTAAATTTTAGAGGTTTTAACTATATAATTCCATCCAATATATTTGTACCATGTTGTGGGTAAACATGTCTCTCTATAGATGAGATATTATTCCTAACAACATTGGTTAATTTTTTTAATATGGTTATGATTTTTTATCCTGAACTCTAGGTTCATTGGCTTATTCAGGGGAAACATCCCTACATTGAATATCTATTCTGATATGGTTCACATTCCCCCATTAATCTCATTCTTTTTATAATGGATTACACATAACAATCTCATGATATTAAACTATAAAATAAAATTCGTGTTAGGTTTTATATAGTGATTAAATAAATATTGAGGTATTTTCATAGTACATGTGCTATCTTACTTAGTTAATCTAAATCTAAACCCCAAGGTTTCTACTAAACTTTTTTTTGGTACAAAATGTGACATACTATAATCCATAAATCTAGTGTTGGTAGTTATATTAAACTATTGGTATAAATTAAATGATTTATCAAATGGTGTAATAGTTTAGTATTCCTAGAAAAGATGAAACATGCATACATTTCACATGAAAAGCATAAGATAAAATATTAGCATATTGAGGGAACATTATTAAACCTTCCATCATATCCCTAAAAAATATAATAGTCCACTACTAGGCTTCGTGGGGAAAAGGAAATAAAATAATGGTGATCTTGGATGATCAGAAAGAAGTAGAATACACTATAATATTGCATTATATAAACACTGAATAAGTGATTTAACATAAATAAATGTCAAGTAAGAATCCATAATCAACTAAAACTAAGGAATTTTATATACATGATAAAAAATGAAAACATGGAAAACAATAATCATTGATCTCATATTGAGTAGATAATGATTTTTAATGCAAAGAATGTAATATTAATATTTAATGACCTTGTATTTATGGACTTTGTAATAAGATGTAATATTATCACAACTAATATTAAACTAGTATTAACAATCAAGATTATAAACACATGAGGTGGAAAATTAGAAGAAATAATATAGACAATAATTACTTATAAAGAGTATGAATGAGAATAGATATGAGTAAGGTAGTTAATTAAGTGATTTAAATATATATTTTTGGAATACATGGGGTTATTGTTTTTTTGTGGAAGCACTAGAGAAGAAAACATTTTTTACTGCGGTTATTTTTTATTTTTTATATCGGATTTTGGCCGACGATATTATAGGAGACGTTATAAACATTGTTTTTTACGTCGGTTATTTTAAAACCAATGTAAAGAACACAAATCCGAATCATTTTTCACATTGGTTGTTAAAAAACTGACATGGAAAATGCTTTGGAGACATGGTTTATTACATCAGTTATTTAATAACCAATGTGGTATATACTCTTTCATGTCGGTTATTATATAAACGAAATCATAAATCACTGCTCTGAAGCATTTATCATGTCGGTTATTTTCATAACCGATGTGATAAACCTGTCTTCCAAGCAGTTTCCCATGTCGGTTAAATAATAACCAATGTGAAAACATATCTAATAAGTCGGTTATTTTATAACTGATGTAAAAAATATTCATTTTCATTTATTATGTCGGTTATGAAATAACGGAAATAAAATCCATTTCCAATGCATTTATTATGTTGGTTTTCAAATAACTAAAGTTAAAACTAATCCCAATGCATTTTTTACGTCGGTAATAAAATAACCGACATAAAAAATGATTTATTTTTTAATAAAATCGATCAACCATTGTTATGCCCTGTGAAAAGACCTGAAACAAAACAAAAATATACCAAAAATAGACCAAAACCCGACCAAAAACAGACCAACCCCCCCCCCCCCACTGGATAACCCCCACCACACCCCTGGACACCCCCCACCACACTGGACTCCCCCAAACCAAAACCCGACCAAAACTATACCAGAACCCCCACCCCCACGGGATAGCCCCCACCACACCCCTAGACACCCCCACACCCCTGGACTACCCCCCCCCCACCTTCCTGGACACCCCCACCCCCTAGACAGCACTCCCACACCCCTGGACAACCCTACCACACCCCTAGACAGCCCTCCCACACCCCTAGACCCCCCCCCCCCCCAATGGATACCCCCACACCCCTGGACATCCCCACACTCGCATGGACATCCCTCCCCACCCTCCTAGACACCCTCCTTCCCCCACCCCACTGGAGACCCCCAGACCAAAAATAGACCAAAACCCAAACAAAACCAGAACAGAACCCCCCCCCCCCCTACTGGACAGTCCCCACCACACCCCTGGACACCCCCACACCCCTGGACTGCCCCCACCCCCACCCTCTTGACACCCCCCCCCCTCACCCCTGGATAGCACTCCCACACCCTTGGACATCCCTCCCACACCCCCCCCCCCCCTTCTTGGACACCCCCACCCCCTAGATAGCACCCCCACACCCCTGGAAAGTCGTCCCACATGCCTAGAACCAACCCCACCACACTGAACACCCCCCACACCCCTAGACATCCCCACACTCTCCTGGACATCCTTCTCACCCTCCTGGACACCCTCCCACGCCCCACCCCGCTGGACATCCCCCACCACACCCTTTGACTCCCCCCCACCCCACTGGACACCACAGACCAAAAATAGACCAAAACCCAACCAAAACAAGATCATAACCCCCCCCCCCACACTAGACAGCCCCCACCACACCCCTGGACCCTCCCCCCCCCCCACACACACACACATACACCCTTGGACCCCCCCCCCCCCCCACAAACACACCCCTGTACTGCCCCCACCCTTGACCACTCCCCCCCCCCCAAACCCTAGACAACCCCCCCCCCACCCTCCTGGACACCCCCACCCTCCTGGACACCCCCACCACCTAGACAACACTCCCACACCCCTGGAGATCCATCATACACCCCTAGAACCACCCCCACCCCCACCCCACTGGACACCCCCTGGACATCCCCTCACTCACATGGACATCCTTCCCAACCTCCCACCTGCCACTCCACTGGATAGCCACCACTACACCCCTGGACACCCCCCCCTGGACTACCCCCCCCCCCCACCCCCACCCCATGGATAACCCCCCACACCCCTAGACAACCCCCCCCCCCCACCCACCCCCACCCTCCTAGAAACCCCCCACCCCTGGACAGCACTCCCACACCCCTAGACATCCCTCCCACACCCCTAGAACCCCCCCCCCCCCAACCCACCCACCTACCCCACACCACTGGACGTCCCCCCACTCGTTGGAAGATCCCTCCCACCCTCCTAGACATCCTCCCACCCCCACCCCACTAGACTACCCCCACCACACCCCTAGAAATCCCCCTACCCCACCCCCATCCCACTAGACACCCCCAGTCCAAAAATAGACCAAAACCCGACCAAAACCAGACCAGAACCCCTCACCCCACTGGAAAACCCCCACCACACCCCTGGACCCCCCCCCCTGGACAGCACTCCCACACCCCTGGACAGGCCTCTCACATGTCTAGAACCGCCCCCCCCCCCCCCCTAGACAGTACTCAAACCCCCTGGACAGCCCTCCCAAACCCCAAGAACCCCCCACTCCCCTAGACAACCCTCCCACCGTCTTGGAAATGATCCCACCCCTAGACTTTCGCCAATCCCCATGGACACCATGGACTCCCCTGCACCACTGGACAGCCCTCCCACACCCTTGGAAACCCCCCTCACCCCACAGGACACCCTAACACCCTTGGACACCCCCTAGACAGCCTTCCACACCCCGAGACAACCCTCCAACCCTTCTGGAAACGCTTCCACCCTCGGGACTGCCCCTCCACTCTCATGGACTCCCAGGACACCCCCCACCCCACCGAACAGCCCTCCCACACCCCTGGATACCCCCCATCCCACTGGACACCCCCCAACACCCTTGCAATACCTCCCCCCAAACAATAATCCATACCATAAAAACCATCATAAGTAGACCAAAACAAGAAGTAGAGAAAAATTAAACATTTACATATATAATATTCAAAACTTACAATTTCAACATTAAAAAGAAACTCAATACAACCTAAATGACTACCAAATACACAATTATAATGACAATATTAAAAATTACATTTTACACTACAAAAAACTAAAATTCAATCAAACCTGTAAAATAATTTGACCATTCAACTTCTAAGTGTTTGAAGTATTGAGAACTATATATTTGAGGGTCATCAAATAGCTACAAATTAAAAGGATAGTAGTTAACATGTATAATGAATTAATCAAATGAAATTTAATGGAGAATTTTAAAAGTAAATCTTACCATATCGAAGTTCACAACTGTTCCAGTCGTAATTATTTCATACATAAATCTTAACATATAATATTTGTACTCGATTATTCCTTGTTTTTCATCAAAATTCTGTTTGAATGAGTGTAAATTATATATATTATTTTTATGTTATAAATAAAAAAGTAAAAATTCTAAATGTATATTTACCTTTACATCTACATATTTGATCTTTGCACTCCTTTTCTTTGTGTTTTTTCAAAAGTATACCCATCCCCTGTTAGAAAATAATACGAATGGGATAAATTTAAAATTTATTATGATATATAAAACTATTGAGAAATTGAAGATTACTTTTCCAACATTTTCTTAAAACTTTCTGGCACATCTCCATGGACAGAGCACATCCAATAATTTGTTTTCTCTGTTAGGAAAAAAACACATAACATCTAATGATCACTGATAAAAGAAAATTTAAGGTTAGAGGTTTTTATGTTAAAAGTTAATGAAATATTTGCCAGATATGTGTTTCATAACTCTCATAAAAAGGAATCATATAACATTATGTGACTATATTATGTTCAAATATTTCAACAATATAAAGGATTATTTGTTCCTCATCCAATGCATGTGCTTTAGGGGAAATCAAATGCGGGTCCATGAATCCATATACATTTTTCCTCTCATTCTTCTCACAAATATTATAAATATAGCTAATACAAAATAGACATAAGTATACATTTTTAATAAATATAACATAGGGAAAATGTGTTAGGACTTACATGTAAAAAAATTGTACCATGTTGATGCCCAAATTATCTCCAGTAAAAAGCTCCATTATATCTGTTTTCACAATCCCCATAGTTATTGCACGTCCATAAACATGATCTTCCATTGAAAAACCATAATGATCCACCAAAAAAATTGAATATCTTGACAATCTGTCAAGACTACTCTAATATGTATCTGATGTCATAGACATTTTTCTTTGTTGTTTTCTATATAGTATTTATTTACCTTTGAAGTATTCCTATTAAAATAAATAGAAAAATATGTTAGTTTTCAAATGATAAAACAACTTTAATAAAAAAATAAAATAGAATATATATCATACATACCTCTATGGAAATGAGTCACAGAAGTCTCGATGGCCAAATTAAAAAATGGTTGATACTATATCCAGTTGTCGTCACCTCATCTGTAGGTAATGGTACCTGAACTGATCTATCTATAACATCTTGTACAGTGACCATATAATTCTCTACTTCTAATTATTTATGACTAACTATATATCCTAAACAATATACCAGCCCAAATGAAACTATATGATGTTGAGGATCATCAACATACAACTCGCAATAAGTAGAAAGTTGCGGCAGTGGAGTAGAATTAAAAATGGTGTCCTAAGGCTGAGGTGGCGAAGTATGAGTTACTGGCAAGGGTGGGGGATAAATAATGGTGTCTGCAGGAGGAGGTGGAGGAGTGGGAGCTACAGTCTAAAATTGTCTTTGCATGTCTACAAATGTAGACTATACAGATTCTCTCATATTTTCCTCCATAGTCGTATTAATATTATGAACTTCAGGCTCCAAGGAATCTATTTTTTTATAAACACCCTCAATGAAAGAAGTTGATGAATGTGACATCACTTTTCTTACCGATACACCTGTCAGATATCCTCATACACAACCAGGATGTTCGGGCTTTCCTAATGCTGCAGGTAAAATATCTTGCCTCCTAGTAGCTGTAAATATCCAATATGAGCTCTGATCCTCAAGAGAATCTTATATTAATTAAATGAACATTTTTTTAATGATTGAAATTATATGAATAATATAGTTAACTTAAATAAATAAAATAGATATATTACAATACTCTCAGCTATAATTCTCAAATATTTTGAAAGAAATTTCCCTTTTTTTCCCATCTGAGCTCTCTTACAATTTTTATGTCTATATGAAGGGCATTGAGGGGCCACCTCTCCAAATCTTGAAGACTCAGCTCTTAGTTTTTGTAATTTTTCCACCATCATTTATTCTTCCAATAATGTATACCCTCATTAAGATAAACTATGAGGGTATACATTTTTAGATTGGATCTCCTGGTGATATTTCCTTGTTTGCTGTAAATTAAGAATAAGAAATCCTTAAAAAATATTAATAAGATCATTTATATAAGAAATATTATAAAATTTTACATGTCCCTTACAAAAAATGAATCTTTTCTTCTACTTTTAACAAATTGTCTCCATGTGTCTTCATCTATTAAAGTATATATATGAAATTGATAGTCATGACTCTTATGACCAAAAATGAAATCAGATGAGAGGGTTTATTTGAAATCCCTCTATCTCCTGGAAGCCATTGATATGAATTTCTTCTTGACTCCTCCAGTATCAGGAATATCAAATGTTATCTAATAAATAAGAGGTTAAACTTGTTATATATACTAGAAACATTTAAATAACAGGAAAACAATTAAAAAAAGATCTTACCAAAATCATCTCCCATAACATAGAGATTATCGCTTTGTCCACACTTCTCTATTCATCATACAAAATGCTTACTTTTCTCTTACCCTGAGTTAATACAAAACTCTTAAAATATTTTGTATTTGGACCTCTAGGAATATCATCCTCATAAAACTCAATAAGTATCCTCTAATTCTATATACGGGCAAGTGATAATTTTGGTAACCATGTAGACTTGAGTTTACCAACTCTTGAACTATTTTTCATAATGGGAGCACATGAGGAAGATTGGGAAACATCAAGAGGAGCATATGAATGTTCCTCCCCAGAGGTATAACCAATATGCTCATCACCAGAATCATGTGGTTGATCAACTGATTGATCTTTCATTATCTTTTGAATCAAAAAAACATTAGTTCAAAAATATACAAATTAAAATATTACAATACTAATGTAAACAGATAATAGAAAATTGTACTATGTTATGTAATAGTTGACATGATTAATACGGTAAGAATATTAAACAATGGTAAAGATGGTAAAGAGGGTAAAGATAGTAAACATGGTAAACCTGGTAAACATGGTAAACCTGGTAAGCATGGTAAAGTAATTGTCATTGAACAAAAATATTAGATATATGATTTATGTAATGGTAAACATGATAAAGTAAACTAAAAAAATTTAAAACAAACAAAAACATTTACTTATTTGTTTTAATACGTTTTTTAATAAATAAAATACTTACAATATCTAACATTTTATGAAAATAATAAATGTAAAAAAGAAATAAACAAATGTTACCTATAATTTTAAGAATGTAAAAATATATTTTTTTTCCCCAAATTCCCTCATCGTAATTGTTCCTTATGGCACAAACCATGTCTTCAACATCCTCATCATTATGTTCTGTTAATATTTCCATGGAAGTAGGGATCTCACCAAAATTAGAATCTTTATCAAGTTGATCCTCACCAACATATTGTTTTTTCCCTTATAAAACTAAAAACCACAACATATCTGATTGATCTACTGCATAGAAAATTTGTTTTTCATTTGTTTCCATTATAAAATAATCAGCTGTGTCTTTTAGTCTATTCATATTAACAACTGTCATTCCAAATTCATCCTTCCTGACACTGTTGTTACCAATAAAAAATTTACAGTTAAAAACAAGAACTTTAATTTTAAAGTAATCAACCTCTCATATATCTTCAATCACTCCATAATATGCACTTGATGTAGAAATTGGGTTTTTATCTTTAGCAATCGAATAATGCATTGCTTCTGCAAACACCAATACAGCACTATTCTGAACTGCACTTCTGTTGTCCTGAGCTTTCATATGAATTTTATATCCATTAATGACATAACTGGACCATGTTATCATAATTAAACATGGACCAACCACTACCCATTTAAATTTCTCTGATATATATGATCTACCAAGAAAGGTCTTTTTAAAACATGACAAAAATGTTTTGTTGTGTTCATTCAAAATCCACATTTCTTTCTTCTTTAGATGAAATTGTTTCAACTCATTAATATGCAATGTGATATACGGTTGAGCATAAGATATGTTATTCAAGATGTATAATTCTAAATTCCTCATATGTTCGGCTGATAATGATTTGAATTTCAATCCACGAATCCCCTTTCCCTCATTATTAACTTGTTCATGGCGAGATGGAGGCAATCCTATGTGATGCACCGCAGCCAAGTAGCTCGTACAAAACTCTGCAACCTCCTTAAAAATATACATTTCAATAATGGAGGCTTCATGATGATATGGATTCATAATATACCCCTTAAATATTTTCATATACCTTTCAAAAGGATACATCTAAAAAAGATATACAGGTCCACAAAGCGTTATTTCTCGAACCAGATGAATTATTAAATGCACCATTATATCAAAAAAAAATATAGAGGAAAATAAACTTTCAACTAAAAAATTATACAAATTTTATAGTTTTCCAAAATGTTCAAAGAAATAACATCAATCACCATATTAAAATTTTAATTGAATAAATAACACAACTTCATTATAGTCTTTCTGACATGGATGGAAAAAATTCCACACACTACAACTGGAAGAAGTTGTTGCATTATGACATGACAATCATGAGATTTCATACCTATAAACTTTAAGTCTTTCAATGCGTCAAATTTTTTTACATTTGAAGAATGACCTTGAGGAACTTTGATATCATGAAGACACTTACAAAAGATAATTTTTTCCCACTTGAATAATGTATGAAAAGTCGGGGGAAGAAATATTCATCTTCCTTTAAGAGTGGGAGATAACTCCAAATGTATTCCCATTGATAGTAAGACTAATCTTGCATTCAACCCATATTTTGTCTTTCTATTAATATCTGACAATGTTACTATAAAACTGTCACATATATTCTTCTCCACATGCATTCCAATATGGTAGCTCAAAAAATATTGACATTTTCTTCCAAATATGTCTATCATTATCAAATTTATGTGTCTTTCCCAATGTAACAACAATGTTTTCCACCCTCTCTAAATACAGATTAGGGGATAAAGGTTTTTGTGAAATATCAAATTTTTGTGATCCATTGAATGCCTTTTTATTCTTCTATAAGAGTAATCCACAGGAAAAAAATATTTGATGACCCATGTACACTATTTTCCTCCCCAAATGAAATTGACAATATGAAGTCTGTTATTCGCAAATTGGACATGCTTTATGCCCTTTAACAGTGTATCCAAAAAAATTTCCATATGTTGGGAAGTCATTTACAGTGAACATAACCACTACATGAAGTTGAAAATATTCCATTTTATAAGAATAATACACCATAATACCATCCTCCCATAAAAGTTTCAAATCATCAATCAATGGTGACAAGAAAACATCAATATCGTTGTCAGGTTGCTTTAGACTAGATATCATTATACTCAACCGGAAATATTCGTTATTTATACAAACATCAGGAGAGAGGTTGTAAATTACAAATAAAATAGGCCATGAACTTTGTGTGCTGTTGAGGGTTTGGTATGGATTCATTCCATCTATACACAACCCTAGTCTGAGATTGCTAATTTCGTTTCTATATGTAAGATATTTCACTTCAATTTTCTTCCATTGTGGACAATCAGCTGGACGACGTATTTTTTCATCACATATCTGCTCATTATCATGCCATATTAACCTTTTTGCATCATGTGAATTAGAAAATAAACGTTTTAAAAAATGAATTATAGGAAGATACCAAAATACCTTGGAAGGGATCATTGTAATCTCTACATCACCCTGCGATTTTTCTTTCACATTATACCGTGATGTCCGACATTTAAGACACTCTGACAAAAATTAATATTCCTTCCTATATATCATTCAGTAATTTAGAAATGCATGTATTTTCTTGTATCTTAATCCCAACTGTAATAATATTTTCTTGGCCTTATAATGTGAATCTGTAAGATCGTTATCTTTTGGAAGAATTTATTTCATCAATTGTAGCATCTCTGTAAAACTTCTGTCACTCCATCCATGTTTTTCCTTTAATTTAATCAATCTTAACACCGTTAAATAAACCATAAAATATGTAAAACTAGGATATAATGGTTTTTCATCATCACCATACAGACGTGCAACAATCAGTTCTATCTCAATCTGTTCTACTACAATATCACGAATCATTTATTCAATTCCACAGGATATACCATCTTCTGAATCATCATCATCAGTAGATCTACCATTCCGTCCAATTTCCCCATGCCAAATTCAAAGGCTGCAACTCAGATAAAGACCATGAAAAATCAGATGATCTTTTATCTCACTACTTTTGAACTTCTATATATTTAAATATTTCTATTATGGAAAGAAAAAAAATTCACTTATTGGAATATTTCGTTTAGCAAATTCCAAAAAGGAATCAACACCTTACTCACATTCATTACTCATTTGATGTTCCGTAATCCAACTTCGATTCATTATTACCTATAAAAAATATCAAAATTTTACATGTTTTTAAGATAAGAAAAATATATGTTAGCATGAAAAATATCATAATTTGAATGTAAAACAATTTTGAAATATAAAACAAATCAATGCGTATTTTAAAAAGAAAATATAGTTAGATATAACAGTTTTAATTTCATCTTAGATCCTTTCTTATTAAGGTTCACAAAGAATACATCCTGGTGAAATTGGATACCAAATTCACCCTTCTGTAAAAAATAAATATGATGTATAAATATTAAAATATGTATACATTCACTACTAAAAATTACACAGATCCCAATGATTTGAAACATCTGGACACCCCCACCCCACCCCTCTGGACAACCCCCACCACCCTGAACACTACCACCACCCACATGGACACCACCCCCACCCATGGACACCCCTACCCCCTTGGAAAACACCCCCACACCCTTGGACACCCCACCCCCACCCCCTTCGACATAACCCCCACCCCCTTGGACACCCCCTGGACACCACCACCCCCTTGGACAGCCCAGCACCCCCTCGACACCATCACCACCTTGGACAGCCCCCCACCCCCACCCCTCTGGAAAGACCCCACCCATAGACAACCCCCACCCCCTGGACAACCCCCCACCCCTCTAGACACCTCCCCCCCCCCCCCCCGACACACACACACCCACTTGGACACCCCCACCCCTCTTAGACACGACCCCTACCCCTAACCCCTTCGATACACCCAACCCTCTATACAACCCCCTTGGATAGCCCCCAAACCCTTGGGACAGGCCCCCACCCCCTTGGATAGCCCCCCCCCCCCCCCCCCCCCTCCCTTCTACCCCTTTCGACATCCCCCCACCCCATTGGACCCCCCCCCCCCCCCCACCACCATGGACACCCTGGACACCCCCCACACCCCTCTAGACAACCCTTGAACCCTTTGGACATCGCCCCACCCCTCTGGATAGCCCCCCCCCCCCCCCCCCAGGACACCACCCCCACCCCCTTGGACTCCACCCCCACACCCTGGACAGCCCTACCCCATTTGACAACACCCCCACCCCCTTGCACAACACCCCCCTCCCACCCCCTGGACACCACCCTCACCCCCTTGGACACCCCCTTGGACTGCCCTCACCCCCCCCCCCCCATCCCACCCTTTTGGACAACCCCCACCCCCTAGATAGCCCCCCACCCCTCTAGACAACCCCCCTGGACACCCCACCCCTCTTGGACACCACCCCCACCCCCTACCCCCTTGGACACCCCCTGGACACCTCCCAACCCTCTAGACACCCCCTGGACCCCCCCCCCCCCCCCCCCGACCCACCCACTTGGACCCCCCCCCCCCCCCACCTCCATGGACACCCTGGACACCCCCAACCCTATGGATAGCCCCCCGAACCCTGTGGACAGACCCCACCCATCGGGATAGCCCCCCCCCCCCCCCCCTGGACAGCCCCCACCCCCTGGACACCCCCTACCCCCTTGGACATCCCACTCACCTCCCAGGACAGCACCCCCACCCCCTGGACACCCATATCCCCTTGGAAAACCCCCTCATCCCCTCACCCCCTGGACACCCCCCCCCTGGACACCCCCAACCCCCTTGGATAGCCCCTGCACCCCCTGAATACCACCCCCACCCCCTTTGACTTCCCCGCACCTCTTAGACACCACCAACCCCCTTGGATAATCCCCGCACCCCCTGGACACCACCCCCACCCCCTTTTACACCCCCTAGACACCCCACCCCCGGGACATCCCCCCCCCCCCACCCATAGACACCACCCACCCACTTAGATAGCCCCACCCCCTTGGATACCCCCTGTATTTACACACACACAAACAAAAAAAATCATACACTTTCATGATATCAGTTCCACAGTTTCTTTCACCAGAAAATAATTTAGCATCATATAAATGAACACTATGAAAATTACAATGACAGCAAGAACAAAGATAGAAAAATAACATCTCAAAAAAATAGATGAGAGCATAACAAAAAATAATATCTGAAACTGAGCCGTGTGAGGCTTACTTGATCATTTTGAGTCGACCAGATAGATATTGTGAAAATAAAGATGATGAACGATGTTAGAAAAATGAGGCTAGAGGGAATGACTTCGAATAATCCATTTTGGGTTTTCCGTGTAGGAGAGGTGAGTCATAGGTCGCTCGATCGAAGAAAACAGAATGACAGAATACGGGGAGCAATAAATCTTTTAAAATCTTTATCACGTCGGTTATTTATAAACCGACGTGATAAACTATTTTTTTATATGTTTATAACATCTTTTATTAAATAATCGACGTAGAAAATTATTTATAACATCGGTTATTTTATAACCGACGTTATGAATGGAGATTTATCATTTCTATTTTTTTATAACCGACGTGATAAAGCACCATGCTTTCCTTTATCACACCAGTTATTTTATAACTGACAAGATAAAGCACGCCAGATTCAATTTTCACATCGTTTATAAAATAACCGACACCAAAAATCTAATCTCCATATTTTTTACATAGGTTATAAAATAACTGATGTAAAAAATGGATCTGGGTAGATATATCATGGCGGTCATAAATTAATCAACGTGATATATCGATTTTTAAAGCTTTACACCTCGGTTATATAGAACCGATGTGAAAAATGCCGATGTGTTAAATGTTTTTTCCATTAGTGAAGTTTCCATAAGAGGTAAGGGTTTTCCATATTGAATTATTATCTTTGAGAAATGTTTCAAATTATGAACCTATTTTAATTTATTTGGTTTATATACAACCTTTTTGGGATATCATATTATAAATTATATTTTAATCATTGTATTTACTATTTAATTGCTGTTAATATATTTCAAGGATTTAATATTCAATTGTTTCTAAATATGTAATGGTTTTCTTAGCTTTAATTCTAATTTTTTATACATAATAAATTATGATAGAAATCAGCATTAAACATTACATATTCTAGTGAATTTAGACTAGAATTAATTTAATTCATTCCAAATGATATTTTTCTTATATTATTAAATAAATAGTACATAACACTTAAATTATAATCCTATATTTTAAAAAGTGTACAATTATACTTGGTATCCATTTTCCCATAATATAAAACATTTAATGTAAAACATGAATTATTTTTCAGAAAAATATTCTAAACTTTTAATTTGACTTCTTTTATTACTATACCCATCCAAAAACCCTGTGAAAAAAATTTGAAACATGGTATAAGCACAAAAATATCAATAAGGAACATGAAAAGGAAGAAAGAAAGAAACTCATCAGACTATGAATACATAAAAAATGTCTTTTCAATATGAAATTTGGGGTTGAAAATAAACATTTTATTTCCCAAAAAATCAAATTATCTACCCAAATATTTTCATAAAACATTTCTTGAGAAATATTAGATGAAAAAAATATAATTTTTTCATTACAATCATGAAAAAATCAAGCAATGTTTTTCACAAAATTATAATTTTCACCCAAAAAAGTGAATATAGTTTATTTTAAATATTTGAACTTTATATTACCTTTATAAATCAAAATATTTTGTTTAAAAATATATAGAAATCATAGATATACCATGTAAGTAACTTATGAAATCAATTTTAATTTCATTATTATAATCACTATTTAAAATGGAATAACTATATAGTCAACTTCCATACACAATGCACTGGAGGGGTATCATGGACCGACCCATTATTGGTTTTTAATAGAACCACCCATGCTTAGATAATAACATAACCACCAATCCTTGATTTATAATGTAACCATATGTCCATGGTTTATAATGAAGAAACCTGTCATCATAAAATTTACCAAGAACCATAACATAATCATAAAATATGAAATCATTAATTTTCAACATTATATTAATAAAAATATTATTTCCACCCATAAGAAAATATTTATGGATATTGAGATATCCATTCCTTTTCAAAGAACTTTTTTTAAATAACCAGAACATAAGAAAAGAGGTTTTTCATTATAAAACTTGAAATATTAAAATGGATTTCAAATATAAAATAATTTTTGTGTTTGTGGGAAAATGTTTTGTTTCTTTATACATTAAAATAGAACATTCCTTTTATCTTTTATAATTAAAGTCAAAACATTAGGTATAGAATATGTTAAAAGATTCTTTTGGAAACCCATATAAGGAAATTAAAATAAGGCATAAAATTTACTATATAATTAATTTATTTTCATAAATATATATATATATGAATTAATTTTCAATTTTTTGACATGGCAGAAAATGAGTTGGAAAATAAATCTTGATAATTTTTAAAATAAGGTTTCAATTTAATGTGTCACATACATAAGGTCCTAATATTAATATACATTATTTATCTTAATTAATAATATTATTATATTAATAATTTACATGATTAATAATATTTATCATGTTTATTATTCATTTTATTGAATCATTACCATGTAATACTTAATTACATAATCAATTAGATTCTTGTTGGATGTTTTGACAATATTTGGCTCATATATCCAAAATGAAATCGATAGGTTGACTATGGTGAAAGAGGTCATTACTAAATCTCTAAAAAATAATAATCATGAATTAATTTCCATTTTTATACATTAATTTCACTTTTAAAACAAATCATCAAAGATTGTTATGAAAAATGAACTATGTTACAATCAAGGAGATGGTAGGCCGTATATACGCATGAGTAACATTTCAATTTTTTCAATGATCATTGTGAAAATATGGTAAGTATTATTTTAACTTTAAATAATTATAAAAAAAATAATATATAAAATTTAATTTAATTAAATATACTTATATATATAATCCATGTGATGTGTTGATGAAAAATGAATCATATTACTTCGAGGGGGTGGTAGTCCACACGTGCGCATGAATGATTCTATCATTCTTTATTTAATGGAATGGTGAGAAAATAAGTGTCATATTATATTTATTTAATGAAAATTATGTCATGAATACCATATATATACATTAAATCAATCACTAGAACCATTTGTGATATATGGGGATGGAAAAATAATTACATCAGTTTGCGAGGTAGTAGTCCTTTGTACGCACTAATGATGGTTTTGTTTTCATTTTGATGGATGGGGAGATGGATATAAGTAATTAAATTAACATATTAATATTTTATTATATTTGAGATAATTATGTTATTATATCATCATGGTTGAAAAATATTTGATGGAGGTGGAGGAATAAATAATACACAAATGCCCATTTAAGAATGATACCTCTTCTACAAACAAATTCAAATGGTTTCCACTAAAATCACTTATACGATGGATTTATGATAATAAAAAAATTGGATCTAGGATGTTTATAGGGATGTAATTAAATCATTTTGTTAGGTATTTTTTGATCCAACTGGTAATTGAAGTGTAAATCAATGATCAGAAGAGATACCATTTTATAAGAGGGGTGGGGAACTCTTGGAATTTCTCAAAAAATAAAATTAATATAAATTAGTTTTAAAGTACAAATATATTCCAATTTATAAGATAAAAAATAAGATGAGTATTTGTATAAATAATATAATAAAATAAAATTTTTTAAGTTTAAATTACAATTTTACTCATAGATTGTTTAACCCTCCATTAACCATTTTTATAATTACTGTGACATTATTTTTTCTTACTCTTAACGAGTTAATATAGTTAATATAAAAGAATAAATGGACCATAAATATATCATAAATGATTTCATAAATAATAAAAAATTCAATTGGTTGAATATAATTTTTTTATTAATTTTATTTTTTATAAAATAATATTAATGTCAATTTTGGAACTATTAATTTCATATGGTGTTTAAAACTACAATAAATTAATGTATTTATAATAAAATACTAAAAAATATATATAATATTTTAATTTTCTTAAAAAATAATTTATCACAAATAATCACTCAAATAATATTATTTTTAGTTTTTTTGAAATCATTTTATTTATTTTTTACTACTTTCACAAGCACATTGTCAAGGTCGCATAAACATTTAAGATAATTATTTCCTCACTAAAAAATATAAATAAAAAAATGATTAAAATAAATAATTTCTATTTAAAAGTAGTAGTTATAACCAAACATATCCTCTTTTTATCACTTTGTAAAAAATTTAAAGAATATAAAACCAAGAGAATGATATTTTTGACATTTCATTATATAAAATAATATAAAGGCCAAAATCATGGCCAATTAGAAAAAAGGGATATATACATATATATTAGACATTTTATGGATTATGTACGAGATATAATCATCCAATAAAATAATAAAAAGTGTTTGGATCATTTTTTAGACCATTTCATTTTATTTTTAACATTAGTTACAAGATTTACCCTTTACCATGGTAACAAATATTATTATGGTTACTGTTCACAATGTTTAAAAACAAAAGGGTAATTTTTAAAAAAATTTGAACCAATTATTAATAATGTGGAATCCATTTTTAAATATTCAAAACATGTAAGTGGAATAATTTTATTTATATTTAAACCGTCAAAATGTGATTAAAAGTAGCTTTTCAAAAAAGTTCTATTTTAGTATAGATGTTTTAATGCTAAATTCAAGTATAAAATTCATTTCTCAAACCATTATAAAATAATTTGAAATCAAAATAAAATAATTAAAATATAAATATAACAAAAAATAGAATTTTACTTTTTAAATACCTGAATGGAACATATAGTTTTCAATAATCATATATATTTTTAATATTCATTAGAAAGTCAATGATTATGTAATATTTTAAAAAATTCAACAAAAGATAACATTGAAATGGTGAATTAAAAAAGGAAATTAATTTTTTAAAATGAAAATTCTATAATTTTGAAATTAAACGTTTAAATAAACACTTATGAGAAAAGAGTTTGAAAAAATTCTTTTTTTATTAAAAAGTTATGTTGTATTTTTCTAACGAATATTACTACATAATATCTAAAAAATAATAAAGATGAAACTTATTTTCTCTATAATTACATGGGTTGTTAAATTATTACCCCATTTTTTAAATTCAATCTTTATAATTTTATTTATTTATTAAAAAATTTGGGATATCTTTCCTTTATAACATTTCCATATTACCATGTTGCTTCATCAACCATATAGGTTTCCCAAAAAAACTTAACTTAGTGAATTAAGTTATTTATAAACTCTTTCTCTCTATTTTCAAGAATATAAATATAATAATACTCAAAATAAAGGTTCTCTTCCAACTAAACTACTCTAGGGCTCAAAAAATTTGATGAATCTGATATATTTTTTCTTAACATTGAGACATGAAATACATTGTGTACCTCAGATATGTTTAGAAATATAGTTAATCATTAGGATAGTTATCTAAATTTATCTAGTATTTTAATGGTTCAATGGAATATATACATTTCTTCACCCTTTTACCGAAATTCATAACAATTTTCCATAGAGACACATTATTAAAAAAAATTGGCATCTACTTAGAAAGAAAGATCATTTCTCAAGTTTTCTATAAACATTTTATTCCTGATCCATGTAGTACTCAAATATAGTTGAGTTTTATTCACCTTATTAGACATTTAATCTTCCAACTTTGGTTCCATCATCATCCTTTCTCCTAAATCATCCTAAAAAATAAAAGTCTAACAATAATTTCCTTATAATGCATCAAAATGTTGCATTTTAATACTAAAATGGAAGCTACTATTATAAAAAAGTAAACCAAAGAATTTTTTGATCCCAACATCTCTAGTAATCCTTTGAACAATAAAAAAGCATGTATTTCAACTTCCAAATCACTCCCTCAGACTATCCATTTGATTGAGAATGAAAATTTGTACTGAAATTTAATTGAATGTTAAAACACCATTGAATTCATTTCCAAAAATTAGAAGTGAATCTGAGATAATAGTTAGATAAAATGTATAGGTAAACCTCATTTAACCTTACTATCTCATTAATATACCATCATTAAATTTTATCTAAATTAACAGTATCATGAATTGAAAGTAAATACACAAATTGAGTTAATCATTCAATAATATTCCAAATATCATAATTACCTCAAGATATATTTAGTGTTTAAATAATTAAATCCATGAATATATTCTCCCATTTCTACTCTAGAACTCGAAATGGATTAAGAATCCCATTTGGTAATTTTTATTCTACTTAAACCTATTAAAAATTAAAAAAAATCAGGGTAAAGTCACCAAAATCTATTTCTATTCCATTCCACAAGTAATACTCATGAATTATGTTTAAATATTAGTTTTCTATGGATGAATGGATATTGGGGAACTATAAGCTTCACTCAAAAATTATCTCTTCAACTAGGGGTCACACAGTACACATAATATCATTCCAAATCTCAAAACACATTCTTTTTCAATAAATAATTAAGGAAAGAATCCCTTTTTAACCAATTATTCATTTTTCTATAACTCACATTCTACATTCTGATATTTATTATTTCTTCTCGATAAAGAAGATCATACAAACACATAAAAAATAGAGGAAGTAACCAAACACATAATTTACTGTCCAAAATTCACTAGATCATTAATTAATGGTTCATGCTCAAATCGTATCTTGTTTAATGAAGCATTATTTTTCTAACTCCAATCACCAAATACATTATCTTCTTTTACATGATTATAATTTATCATGAAGTCATAAATATTATTCAGTTCCTTCAGTCTTCTCAACTCCATATTCAAATATTTCTGAGTAAATTTATACTTTAAAATTTTTAATCGGTTTACATTTCACATTTTACTAAATATAAATGATTCATATAAATTTTAAAATAAAAAACACAAAAAAAATCAGATAATGTGTAAGATAATTTAACTTAAGGGGTTTTAATTAAAAGTGGAATAATAAATTAACTGATCATTGTATATCATAACACAACCATGTCCCTTTAATGAATCATCACTATAGATTAAAACTTCACCACTTATGGAGGCGAATGAAAAAACAAGGACATTCACCAATCCTCTTTTTAGTTCCTAGAAAATAATCACCACACACTTTTGTCTAAATGAGTTTAAGACCTTTTCGAGATAACTTAGTCAGTGTGCTAGATAATTGAGCACTTTTCTCAAAACAAATACTTGTATTAACACACTAAATGATGAAAATTACAAATCAACATGACTTTTATATGAAATTAAAATTCTATAACCATTTTTTAGAAATATTTATTGTTATACCATTTTATAAACAATATTTCCAAGGAAAGAATTTTTCTATAACCAAAATTCAACCTTAATAATGTTTTCATGCACTTTTTTTTAATTTTTCCAAAAACAATACCTAGGTTTCTTTAATTATACTTGGGACATTTAAGATATACCAATATGTCAGCAATAAATACAATAACAAGAATTTATAAATATTCATTATAAAATACATTCATGTGATATATAAATATCCCAAGTTCATTATAAAATCAAAAGGGAATTACTAAAAACTCATAATGATAGTATCTTGTCAAAAACATATTTCTTATGATATCATCTTCCATCACCTTCAAATGATGGTACCCTGACCTAAGATAAATATTCAAAAAATAATATTCTTCTTGGTGCTGATCAAACTTTTCATCGATATGAGGAAAATGATACATGTTTTTAAAAGTAATTTTAATAAAGGATCTATAATAAAATAAAAGTTACATTAACCCATTTTTATTATTAAAAATTAAAATTGAAGTATCCCATGTTCATGTTTTAGAGTGAATGAAACATTTTTCTAGAAATTATTTTTACTTGTTTTTCAATTTCAATAATTTTAATTAGGCCATTAGACAAGGGGGTTTTAAAATAGGCTTAGAATCAAATACTAAGTTAATAATAAAACCAACCTCTTTTCATGAATAACACAAATTAAATCAAGAGTAAAACATCCATATATTCATTTACTACAGATATATCACTAATATAGACAAGTTTATTCTTTTCAATAAAATTTTAAAGGTAAAATTTATTTCAATCTCTAATAAATTTTTCGTATTATTAGTAGGCTATAAAATTCATTAAATCATTAAATAAAACATTCAAATATCTATAATATACCTTATCAATTACAACTGAAATCATATCCATATCCAAAATAATATCTAATTACACTATGGGTAATTCAAAAATATTTACAGGATAGACCATCTTAATAATAAGAATAGGATGATCTTTATAAATATTGGTTTCCTTATTTTTTCCACCGATATTCCTAAAAAAATTATATCTTATTTTCGTGAGGTGATATTCCCATTTTACTTCTAAATTTATTAGAAATTAAATAATTTTAAGATCTAAATTCGAATAGAGTACTGGAATAATTCAAATAAATAAGTAACGTACATGCCACCACTTCATTTGATGGCCCAAAATCAACTGCAAAAGTAGATAAATATTTTTCCTCACCCTTTTCATTTTGACGTTGATAATTTATACATTTAGTTTGTAACTTCATACACACATTATAATAATATTCCAACTCATTTTAACTGAAAAATATCAACATTTTATTTAAATTATTTGTCATATCACAACTAAGATCCTTTACTTTAAATCACAAGACATATTCCCAAACATAACACATTTAAATAATTTCTTAGATTTCAATAGTCATTCTTAAGGGTTTATTTTCATCAATAATCACAAGATGGGAACTTTATTTCCCTACCTTTTGATTTCTTCGATAGTTTCTTTTCAACTTTTTTCCATCTAGATTATTTATTTTTTATGTTTTCATGTAACACATGATAGTTTGTGAACTCCATTTCTACCTTCCCAATATACAAAAAAAGTATCTCATAAATTTTGGATTAATGACAAGATAAAGCCCTTTTTTATTTTGGCATTAACCCTAAATAAGTTCAATTAATTTTACTATCATGATCGCAGATATAATTTAGTACATGCCTTGAAAATCTTATAAAATTTTCTTTATATGTGGCTACTGAATCATCATCCTTTTGCATCAATTCTAAGAAATTTTTATTCGTACTTTGTTGATCAACCATAGGAAACTATTTATCAAAATAAATATTCTTAAATTCATCTCATTCCAAATCATCACCCTCATATATTTATTTAATATTATTAATAACAGACCACCATTGGTCACATTAACCTTATAAATGATCAACAAAAAGAGTTACCTTTTCATAATACAAACTACTGCTGACATTGAATATCTTTTTCAAATATTTAATCCATACCTTGAAAACCACTAGGTCAGATGATCAAATAATTTTTGGAGGGTTTTTTCTCACAAAATGATCCACTAACATCATGATCCTCTATGGTAGATCTGAAATCTCTCTATTATGGATACCAACAGAATTTATATCTTGAGTCAACTAACACATCTCTAAAACAAAATTATTAGTTTCAATTCCAACTATTTTGGGTTATTGAATCAGAAATATATCATACCCTTAGTGTTTTTGTAAATTATATTCCCTATTTTCTCTAATAAAAATCATTCTCAATAAACATGGTTTAGATGATTCAACATAGTAATCTTAAAATTCAACATTATTTCAAATTAACTATAAATTAAATTATTTTATGGGTATTCAATTAATAATTTCTTCACTCCAAGAGTTATCTAAACCCACTCTTATACCAATTTTAATGAACTAGCCTCAAACATTACATATTCTAGTGAATTTATACTGGAATTCATTTTATTTCATTCCAAAAGACTACTTATGTTTGTTGTTTTGTAAATTTGTTTCGTAAATATTACATAAAAAACCAATATTTTAAAAATAGTACACTTATAATTGGTATAAATTTTTAACAAAGTATAAAACCATGAAATTAAAACATGATTTATTTTCATGAAAAATATTCACAATTTCAACTTTACTTCTTCTTTTCCCTTTCCTATCATTAAAACCTATGTAGAAAATTTTAAAATGTTGGTAGAGTACAAAAAGATCAGTAAGGGATATAAAATGAATAAATAGATAAACATGTTATTCCATGAATACATAATGAATTTTCCCTTTTCAAAAGAAAATATAGGCTTCAAAGTAAACGTTTTTATACCTGTGAAATCAACTTCTCTACCCAAATTTTTTCAAATGAAAGATCAAAATAATTCTTAAAGGAAGAAATAAAACTCATAGTGGATTAATTAGAGTAATGAAAAACTCATAAAAATATTTCACCAAACTATAATTTTTACCATTGAACAGTGGGATATACTTTATTTTAAATATAAGTTCTTTATATTACGATGAAAACACACAAAATTTATATAGAACCCCAAAGAAAGATTAGATAAAATATTTAAGGGGATTGGGAAATCATTTTTCATATCACTAGTATAATTACTATAGTGACTCGAATAATGATATGTTTAACTTCTATACCCAAAAAATTATAGGTCTAACATAGTCCCACTCATCAATGATTTCTAATGGAACCACCCACCCTTGGTTAATAACTTAACTACCCAGCCTTGTTTATAAAAAAACAAGCCATTAATTTTTTATAACGGAACCATAGTTGATTTTAAAAAATTCAAAAGAACCATAAAATAATCATAAATCCTGGAAACATTCATTTTCCATCATTAAACCCATAAAAATAGTATTTACACCCATAAAAAAACTTTTCTAGATATTTAAATATTTATTTCATTTTAAACCGCCTTTTGAAAATAACCGTAACATAGGGAAATGTGGTATCTTTTTGAATAAGACATAGAAACATATAAGGAAATTAAAATTTTAAAAAAAGGTTTTTGTGGCTGGAAAATTCATTTTCACCATATACATTAAAATAGAATATTTATTTTCTCTTTTGTTAAGAAAGTCAAAATGTTTCATCTAAATTAGATAACGATATCCCTCTTCAAAACATTTGAATCAAATTAAAAAAAGAGATATGAAATGTGATTTCTCATTTATTTATATCCATATAAATACATCCATAAATACATCTAAAAAATATTATCATTGAAGAAATAGTTTTGGAAAATAAATCATGAAAACATTTAAAACAAGGTTTTAAGTTAAATAATTATTTACCATGAGTCAGAATTGTCGTCAACATTTCTTATCTTCCTAAATAATTAATATATTTTAATTTTTTTACTTCATTAAGAACTTTTTTCAAGTTTATTATTCCTTTTATTTCATTCATGACCATATTATATTTAATTATATAATTATTTAAGTTCAAGTCATATGTTTTGATGATATTTCACTCATATGTCTAAAATGATGTTGGTAGGTTGACTATGGTCAAAGAAATAATTATTAAATCAAATCCATAATAATAATAATGATATAATTATAATTATTTGTACATTAATTATAAATTTAAAATAAATAATGAATTTTTTTTTTTGAAAAAATTAACTATTTTGTAATCATGGAGGTGTTAGATTATACATATGCATGATTAACATTTATGTTTTCCAGTGATAATTTTTTAAATAATGTAATTATTATTTTATCTTTATAGAAATATAGTATTATCATAAATACCCAATTATTTCATTATATATATATATATATAATATATGTTATATGGTTTTGAAAAATGAATCACACACTACTACAAAAGAAGCCTTTAACAGTGCTAGAATATTCCTTTATTAGTGCTAAAGAATATTAACTTTGATATCCTAGTTAAAATCACTTGGAATTTATCAGTAATATTATAGTGCAAATAAATGGGTCATTTATTAGAAATAAAAAAAATAACTGATAAATAACCCTTTATTAGTTCTTTTATAATCATTTATAAAAGGCACCATTTATCAGTTTTAGTAGAGGCACTGATAAAGGGTCCCTTTAGCAACACTTTTTGAAGTGATGGTAAAGGATGCCGTTATCAATGCATTTAGTAACACTGATATAGGGGAATACTATAATGTTTTGTAATAATGAACTATATCACTATAAATGGAAATTAAATCTATTAAAATCATCTACATATGTAGAATTTAAATGAAATAAGATTTACAACACAAATACAAGAAAAAAAGGTTATATAGAAAAAGAATGCCCCTATATAAAAGAATAAACCACCCCTATGCAAGAAAAATAACGCAAATATATAATAAAAATATTCTTATTTTATTAATAATATAAATAAAGAAATTAAATAGAAAGTGTTTATTTTAAAATAAAATATGATTCATACCATGAACATTTTGTGTCAGATTGCATTTTTCTTGATTATTACACATCACACCATTTGTGGTTTATATTACAACATTATCTCTTTGAAAATTAACTAAATAACTATAAGATAAAAATGATAATTAATTTTATTGATTAATAGCATATTGAATGATGATAAACCAATTTAGGTCCATTTTCTTGGTTTTGGTAGTGTGATGCGTGTTTTATACTAAAATGACCCTTATATATCGAAAAAATGAAATTGGACTCATATCGGTAACACCATATATCAGATTAATGTGAAGGTAATTCCAAAACATCCTAAATGACTTATGTTTCATTTTTAAAATGTATCAAAATAATCCAAATTTTTTTTCTACGTTTTGATAATGTCACTTTTATTTTTTTTTCTAAAATATCATTTTAAACTGGAAAAACACAATTTTAGTCATATAGGTCACAGAGTGTGTGGGCTTGACATGAGACTCATTCCTAAACATTAAAATTAATTATGAATTGTTTTCCTAAGTTATCATGATAATATTAGTTCATTTGATCAATTTTTATTAAGTGGCACTTTTTGAACTAAAATATCAATTTTAAATTGATAACAGAAACATTAAGCCATAATGAGAACATCATGTATTTGATAGAGGTTAGGTTAATTATTACACATCAAAAATTAAATATGGATCATTTTACTATAGTATCAAAATAATATGAAAGCATTTTATGGGTTTTGAGTATATTAGTTGTCTTTTTTAATAAAATAAATGTCAATTTTCAATAAAAAGATGCACTTAGAGTCATACCTTTAACATCGTTCATTGGATTAAGGTGCGGTTGATTCCTACATATTAGAAATGAATTGTGTATAATTTTTATAATGTATCAAAACAATCCAAATGTATTTTATCAATTTTTAGTATGCCACTTTTTTTTACAAAAATAACATTTTAAACTAGAAACATACACTTTGAGTCATACCAGTCACATCTGGTGTAGGTTTGAAGTGAGACTGATCTTAGACATCAAAAATTATTTATTAATCATTTTAATAAATTAAAATTAATATATGGGTTCATTTTCTCAGTTTTCAGTAAGTGATATTTTTTGTACTAAAATGTCAATTTTAAACTAATAATGAGCACTTGGAGTCATACTGTAAACATCGTGTAACATATTCGGGTAAATATGATTCCTACACATAAAAAATGTCTTATAGATCATTTTTATAAATTTTGAAAATATTAGGAATGTTTTTTCTTAGTTTTGAGTATGTTAGTTGTCTTTTTTAGTAAAATTAATGTAAGTGTTAAATAAAAATGCACATTTAGAGTCATACTGATCACACCATGTGTCCTATTGTAGTGCATCTAATTATACACATTTCAAATGAAATATGGATAATTTTAATAAAGTATAAAAACTATATAAATTCAATTTATTAGTATTATGTACATCACTTATGTTTTATTACTAAAATACCATTTTAAACTGGAAACGAGCACTTTGAGTCATACCGATCACATCATTTTCTAGTTTGATATGAGATTGATTCTTGAACATAAAAAAAATGAATTATGAATAATTTTGCTAAGTTCTCAATAAAATCTGAGTATATTTGATTTTTTTTCAGTGTGTTATGTTTTGTGAACTTAAATATCAATTTTAAACTGAAAACGGACATTTTGAGTCATATAGAGCTAATCATTTATTGGATTGTGGTGCAGTTGATTAATACACCTAAAAATTATTATGGATTTTTTCCAAAAATATCGAAATAATAATAAGTTTTTTCCTTAGTTTTGATCGTTATATGTTTTTTTAATCTACGATATATATTATAAAATAAAAACAAACCTTTCATATTATACAAATAAAATTGTTCATTAGATTGAGGTGTAGATGATTGAGTACGTGATGTTTGTTTTTTTAACCATCTACAACAATCTGTAAAACAATTAAATGTTCCATTAGGATGGAAGATGAAACCTCATGCTTCCAAAAATGAATTATCAAAAAGAACATTGTTCTATCTTATCTGTATTGTTGCATAAGATTGAATAAAAATATTAATTCCCAAAAGATATATGAAAAAAATATTTGATTAAAATGATAAAGAAATTAAATTAAACTTTATAGATAAAATAGTTAAAAAAATTAACTGATTAAGTTGTAGGAATTAACCTTTACATGATTTTTGTATACGTTGTTTACCCATGTCATTATTTTGGTTATCTCATTTATATCTTCCATCAAAAAACTCTCATGATCAGGAACAACATCAAACAGGACACCCCAACTAGAGGAAAAAATATACCTATCTACTAAAAAAATTATTATGTCATTAATATATAAAAAAATAAATTAAAAAATATATAATACAATACATTAATAAAATGTCAATTTTAAACAGATACCATAGAATTTGAGTCATACTTGATATATTGTGTATTGATTTGAGGAATGGTTGATCCCCCCATGTATTTTATCTTGCAGTGAATTCAACACTTTCAGTCATCGAACAATATTGTAGTTTGATAACCTAGAATGTTTAATGTATTGGAGAATAAAAATAAAATTCCATCATCATGAATGGATCATCCTTATTGAGTGCATTCTCATGGTACAAGAGTGAATCATCCTTTTGATGAATTAATTTATTCCTAGAAAACATTAACCATTAGTTTAAACATATCATCATTCATTAATTGAACTGAAATAAATGTTTGCATATGAGTTTTTATAGACCATAATAAAATATAGATTACCCTTTCACCATAATTGAGAGTCAAAACTGTATGATAAACAATTTACCATATTTGATGGAAATGACTTCGATGTTACCCATTATGTATTTTTTGAAGATATTAACTTCTATTATAAAGTTTTACCCCTTTTTTTAGTATTAAAAATCAATATATCCCTTTATAGAATTGAAATCACACTAAAATATAGTTCATCCATTAATTAATCTTGGATTCATCTATAGATTAGTAAATCCTTTTCCATATTATGGGTGGTGATATACTCTAAAATAAAATCATAATTATTTATTCATCAAAATGATATTATCCATATTCTCATTAATTTTTTATTGATAATGATGATGATTTTTTTATTAATGAGCTTGTGAACATGAATAATTTTACATAATGAATCTCCTCATGCATAATGAATGTAACTTGTATGTATTTCCCAATAGGTTTTGGTATTATATCATGCATTTAATTTTTTATAAAATAGCCTAAATTATTGCACCCCCACCCACCAAAGTGAAACCATTCTATTTATCTTTTCTGAATGTTCATGATTTAATCAATGAAATTTTGTATTTCTTTATTTTTTAAAGGTTTTGGAACAAACTACTAGCTTCTTTTTCAATGGGGACTTTGTTTGGAGTTTTTGTGCTTCGTAATTTCATTTGATGCTATCTTTTAAATTTTTGAGGATTTATTCATAAGGAAGTTTATTTTTATTTGACTTTATGTTTCCATTGACACCAAACCTCCTCAATTACTATGATCTCTCAAAGATGGTTTCCCTCAAATAGTTCTCACATACACCTTCTGGATTTTGTGGTAGATTACACGCATATTTATTCAAACATTTTACTGGTATTATATACCTGTTTAATTATTGGATTGGTGTTGTGTGAATCTCAAGTGACTATTGGCTCCACTACTAAGACCCTTTCTTTGAAATGTAGAGAAGTCATGGTTAAGAAATTGTATCTATTATTTTTGTTCAATTTGTTCTTGGTTAGGGGTTTCATTCACACCTTAATAATATTTTATTATTCTTGGAATATGATAATAGATATTGTAGCCTATGATAATCAGTTTGAATAAATAATTGGCAGTTGTTTTGTTTCTGAAAAAATTCATCCACTTACATTCTTGTATATATTCACTTAAACAAGTGGGGAAAACATATTTTCAATAAGCCACCTGAAACACTTTCACAGTGGATCTAATCTTATTTGACAATTTTTGTGTGCACTTTTCTGAAATTGTTCTAAAAAATAACCTTGGTATGATCCTCATTCTACTTAATTTCCGAAAAAATTATTGTTTTCATGCCAGCACTTAATCCCCTCTTCTACCTCAGACTCCACCTCATTCTATGCCTCTACCTCATCCTCCACCACAATCTCCAAATTATTTTATGACTTTTCCCCCTCCTCCACCTCTACCACCTCCATTACCTTTACCATTTCCCAACAATGTTTTTTGAGTTTAACACTTCTAAACAAATTTATTTCTTCCATTATACTTCTCTTAGAGAAACCAATTGAAACTAATATATAACCATTCTTAAACTAATCTTTCATACCCCAAATATATTTCTACAGTTATAACTCATACTAGATCATAGATATAACGGTTAATCACCTATTTTTTCTTTCTGTAAAACATTTTTCAACATATACACATCCCACTCATCTCTAAAAAAATACCTCTTCTTTTGAGTATGAACATTTTCAGAAATCTTAATAGTACTAAGAAAATATATAAAAACAAATTATTAAGAAATATATATGATTAATTACCTTCATAAATTACCTGTTAGGGGATGTTGGAATTTTAATGATTTATGATCTCTTTAAAAAAAATCAAACATAATATCCACCATATATTCCGTTATCTTAGGGAACTACAGAAACCTTCAGGGAAATAATGAAATGGTTTTTTAATTATGTTTTATAGTTAAATAAATATATATATACCTTAGTCATTTGAGATTTCTAGTAATCCACTAGATTTATCTCTTCTGACACTAACTTCATTTCCTGATTTAGCATATATTTTGAAACCATCTTTACATAAAAATATCATTATTAAAACACAGAATAAAACATATAATTAGATGTTTATATATAAATTTTTTTATTTTAGTGTATTAAAAATTCATCATACACATTATGTGTGGTTGGGTTTTGGATATTCATGCATTGGATCTATGAAATAAGTAATTGGGGTATCCATATTGACTATGATCATTATCCAGTGCTACCTAAAAAAACAAATAAGTAATGAAAAAAGAAACTAAATATTTTATGTGATTAGATTGTAAATTTTTACTTCTGTATTGTATGAATGAAAATGTTTCCATCATCTGACATTTTTTCAATCTCTTTGAGTAGCTAATCTCTTTTCTTATCAATTTCTTCCATTTCCAAAGTAATTTTCTCTATAGAAATAATACATGGATTAATGAATCTAAAGCATGATTCACATGGTTTTACCTTTATATATTATTAATATAAATTCTCATAGAAAATATGAATAGTTATTACCATTAATAAACATATTATCTCACTATTTTGGAAGATTTATTATGAAAATGTACCTTATATGTGTATTAAAAACTAAGACTACCAGCAATTCATGTTTGAGAATATCATTTATAGTCTAGAGGCAAATTACATATGTCATAAAAGTTCCATATATGTCTTATTCAAATGGATAATAAGACATATTCATCTTTATATGTGTTATGTGTGTGAATTTGTAATGATAATAAATGTTTTTCTAGAACAGTTAGGGAAAAGATCCATCCGGAAGGTTTTTATGATTTCTTGGTCGATTTACTAGATTGTCTTTATCCGACCATCCATTTCCCCATCACATTATCCATATGTAATATCATACTTCCCTTTAGTACTTTTTTCATCTACTATTACTCAGTTTTCATATTAATTTTTTTAAAGACGTATCTCATGTATCTTTATAAGATTATACGGTCATTCTATGAATTTTACAATATAATATTTGTCCATTTTAATATCCAAATAATTAAGTGGAATATAAGACTAAGTATTCATCTCATGAGCTACCTCAATCCCCACTCTCAAAGGATATTTTCAGAGGTCATTTTACTATATATTGTCGCTCGGGATATTATACACATTATCATTTTTATAAAGTCAGTGCATGGGAGTTTATAGATACAAATCACATAAAATTATACCCTGCAAAATTTTAATCTAAAGTTATTGGAATTTGTATGATTCACATTTGGTAGAAGGAGTAAATAAAAAAAAATTGATTATCTCATATAAGGAATGTGATTGGCGGAAGTGACTAGCCTCAAATCTAGATGGTTCATCTAGTTCATGTGAAGATATTTATTTCACCACCAATATGCTTTGATCCTTTATAAAACATTATTCTATCAAACTAGATCAAATAAGAATATCTTTCAAAGAATCAATTTTTTTTTGCAATCCTTTCACTATCCTACACGTATCTTTATATGGTTTTATATTCTCAAGATATTTTCTAGGAGACAATCCCAAACCAAATCCTCTAATATGACCATATTGTTTCGGCCACTTCAGAGCTAATAAAAGAATATTTTCTTCTTGTATTATCACTGCTGATCTTAATATATAAACCATATAAAAAATATGAACATAAGTTGATATTTTTTTATATTATTATAAATATTGATGAATAACTATTATATCATATTTACACATGTTTCTCATATTTTTTTATCAATTAGATTATCCTCTTTAATTATGAGAGGTTATTTCCATAGCACATGATGTGGGATGGAAGTGGATTCATATTTTGATTCATCAATATATATATAACAAAGGAACATATGTTGTTTTATATCACATAAGAAGTTTATTTTTTATTCAAAATATATACAAATTTCTTCCCTAGTGAAGCATACCCCATCCTTGCTTTAGGATAGGGGTACATTGGGTTTGATGCATGCTCTATATTTTCATAACTCTTTTAATATTTCATAAATTTTAAATGTTGAGTCAAATTGGATAAAATAAATAATGTCAAATAATATATTATCGACTGCAATTAATTTGAAGGAATTTATCATTACAATGATTGATGAATGTGATACATGTTTCATACTTTATAATGTGTCCATAACTAAGTTTTGGGTGGGATTTACTTTCCCCTTGGTATCCCTAATATGTAACTTTGTAAGAAGATTCTGGAAGCCTCTATGGACATTCCCAACAACCATTAAGATAAATTTATTACATAAATATTCTAAAATAAACAAACTATGCAAGAATTAATGAAAATTAAATCAACATCTCATTACATAATTTTTTAGTAAAATAAAGAAAGTATATCATAACATTACTGCTATATCATTACAAAGGGTTTACAAAATTACAAGTTGAAGGTGGTTCAATAAAACAATATCAATTGGCATATTCATCATCATTGTAGCCCCAATATAACTACTTAAATTTAACTTGTTGGGGTTAATAGGTTATCCATATTGATTCCAACCAACTAAATTGTTTTACCCGGGCTTATTTCCTTGATAATGTTTTTCAAAACTATGATATTTGGTTGTTTTTGTTTTCTTCATCAACTTGTTGTTGATCCCCTAATAACTCCGTTGTTTCATCATCAATAGTCTGTTATTCCCTTGGATTTGTAAAATAGTTATGTGCAGAGTACATTGTCTACATGAGTAGTAAAATATTTAATTTTTATTGAATAAAAACAACATAATCACAGAAAAATGATTTGATAAGTGTTATATGCATGTTCTTTTGCAAACATGATAACTCTTTAACTCCAACATCATACTTTTTTTTTCAAAATATTAGTGTTCGTACATTTTAAATGAAATAGGTAATTGTATTTAAGAAAAAAATGTATCCCCTATAATAGGTGTTATCCTATGAATTCATCCAGTGCTGAAAGTTATAGACATCTATTGTTCTCAGTAACTTCATCTCCTGAATAGTATCTATTGCATTTTGTTTCTTGACACTCATCCTTTATCTATTTTGTATATTTACAAATGTTTCTTAAAATATTCTAAGCATTATTCTTCCTATAATGGGTACTAGTGATCATTTGGATGATTATTTCTCAAAGTAGTGAAGTATTATAGAATGGATGTGGGATGATTCTCAAGTAAAAAAATGTCGTAATAACTATTTGAGATGTGATTTTGGTGAGGATGACAGTTTTCCCCTTAAAACTTTTTAAATTACAACATATTATTTTAAAATTTCAAATATCATCTAAAATTTCTAAAAGATCTCTAATACCACCATGACAAAATCTACTCATCCCCACATAGATGCACTAATTCTAATCTATGTTACTAGTCATTTTCCCTCACTTATATCAAAAATATGAGATCTATATATCTATTTATATTCAGGTGTAGGGTGTGATTATAAAAATAATCAAGTAAATACAAACAGGGACCCTGAAATATACAATAATGCACATATTTGAGTAAATGTTCATAGTAGTAACACTGAAAATACACATGTATTTGATTTCATTGTGTATTGACTCGTACACCATGATAATAAAATGTACAAACTTCATTTCAAACTAGTGAATTATACTAATCATACCATAAGTTTATACCATTTTTGTTCTCTGACATTCATATAATTTCACTAAACAGAGTATAAAATTTGAATCATAGGAGGAGAAAAAATCATTTATCTCCCTCTAGAAATAACCACATCATAGGTACTATGAAATTCGACATCAATACCACATCATTGAATATAACCCTTCGTAGATAACCATCTCATGTAAATAATACATCCAAATAATAAAATGGGTATAAAATCCCCATTTTTCATAGGAATTGAATTTAAAATATGTGGAAATATTAAAATAATTAGTTCCCTTTATAATGAAATTCACAGTGTATTTCATAATACCTTAGTTAAACTTAACTTCTAAAAAACCATAAATAAGAAAAAACAACAACACATATTTCAAATCACCCTCACCCTATCCCTCAATGAATCACTAACATGTTTATAGTAACTAACATTATAATATACCATAAATAGCCCTTACATAATACCCAATATATTCTGATATATGATAAATATTATTTTCATCACATCCACACATGTATTTCATGAAAAAAAATATTGTAATCATACATTGAGAGGTATATAAAAATAATTTCATATAATATAAAGTTATTATACAAAGAAAATATTATCTATAAACATTAATCAAAATTTAACAAAATAAATTGTTACATATTATGTTTAATACTCTAATTTTCAAAAAACAAAATACCCTATAGAACAAATTATTTAGAAAGTAACCAAAAAACATTAGTTAAATAATCAAAAAAATGCATGAAAAGATAAAAATGAATAATTACTAAATAAAATTTATTTAATTTCTCCATTTCCTAAAATAATAATTTCTAGAAAAAAATCATGTTACCTTTTATAACAATTCATTTTTCTCATTCATTCAAAAACTATTTTTTAATGTGTATTTGTTCATTTTACAATATAATTATTATTAACACCATATTTTTGTATGATTATTTTAAAATAATTTGATGAATATATTTATCCTATAAATATATATAATATTAACCATTTAATATAAAAAATAAAATATTATTTATACTATTTCATATGAAAAATTAAATCTTAAATACATATTCAAAAACCATAACTAATCTGGTATCGTAAACATCAAATCCTTTAATCTGATAATAAAACATTATAATCACTTGAATATTTATAATATATCATTTTTAATTCATAATAATTGATCAAGATTCTATATAACCCATTTTTTCTCAAATATAACATAATTAAAAACATTCAATATCATTTATTATGTTCTAAATCAATCTAAAACCCTTATCAATGGAGTTATTCAATTATTATTGAATTATTTAAATCATGAATAATATATTATAATGGTTAAAATATAACAAATTATTTATTTTCAAAAAATGCTAATAAATACATATATTATAAACTCTTACATATCAAACATGATCTAAATATTGTGAATTAGTATAAATAAACTTATCCTTAAAGAAAATCATGAAGTAATATATATATTTAATGAGAATATATTTGTTATATCAAATTAGATAAAAATACATATAAGGTACTAGACTTACACATTACATATTATAGTTATTTAAACAAGATTTCACTTATTTATATTCCCAAAGATCTTTTTGGTTTGGATTTTTATAATGTTAGGACATAACTAATACATATCAACCCAAAATCATCCAATGTGGGTACCATTAAAAAAATATTCATTTCTTCCAAAACATAAAATTTTAAAAACAAAACAAAAACATGGTTTTTTTTGGAAAAATCATCACAATAATTAAATTGACTTCTATATATCTCTTACACATTTTTATAACATGTGAAAATCATTTAAAAACATAGTATGATCAAAATATGATCTCTAAGGGAAATAAAAATATGGAAATAAAACATTAATCCTTGAATATGTATAAACATATGAAATAATTTTCACAAACACATACTTCTCACCCATAAATAATCATATACTTAATTTGTGAAATAAGATATTTTCATAAATCATAGATAATATAAATAGAGAATATGGGTATCATGGGGAATTACTTGCTTAATTTTGTAACCCTCAAAGATTCCTTATGATTTGTAACCATCATGGATACCTTAAAATATAACCCTCATGACTACCTTATGATGTAACCATCGTAGTTACACTTGGAGTAACCATACTATTAGGACACGTCTTTAAACATTACATGATCTTGAATTAAATGGATAATTCACATTGAGGATCTTTTCAGGTTTATAATTTTAGAGAATTAGGTCATAAAATTTACGTACCAACATGAATATTACATTTAGAAAATTCTACTTAGTATCCATGTTTTTCATAAAATAAAAACTCTTTAAAAAAGTGTCATGTCTAGTTCCATGTTTTAGACAGCTTGACTTTTCTTTGATCCCATCCATGGCCCTTATTCATCTTTAAGTCCTATAGAAGACATTTCAAAAACTTAGTATGAGAATAAAAATATCAGTAAGGGATATAAAATAAAGAATGAAAATATTATCCCATAAATAAATAAAAAACAATGAAACCATACTTTTCAATCATAACATACCTCATGAAATCATAAGATTTATGAATAACACACAGAAATCATAAATCATAAAGGTAACTTGTGGAATCCCTAGAAAACTTACATTGTATCTATCATAGCTACATAGGGATTCAGATTTTTAATACTCATCACACTATATTCCCTAAATCTCTTAGGAGAAATATTCATGTTTACCTCTGTCACATTACCCAATGCATTAGAGAGCTATCTCGGGCTCACCCATCCTAGGTTTATCACTGAACCACCTGTATACGTAAACAATTCCCAATAGCCATAGCATATTCAAAACCCATAATATAGACATATTGTAAAGATAACATTTCCACATTTCAATCACAATATATCATTTCAAAATATTGACAAAATCAAAGCTTTTATCAAACCATTTTCAAAACCAGTTAAAATATTAAATAAAGAGATTTTTGAATCAATGTGTCCCATACCACATTGAATCTTTTGAAAGAAATTTAAATTTAAAAACATTCATATCCATATGAATAAATCCTTAAAACCATTTTTAAAACATGGAAATTAATTTGGATGATTTAGAAGAATAAACCTTTAAAACATTTAAAACGATATTTTAGTTAAAGAGTTTTTAAATAAATGAGAGACCCTAGAATACCAATAATTGAGGAATAACATTTAAGCAGAACTCAATAATATCATGAGAATAAAGTTATTCCGGGTATAATATTCTAAATGATAGTATATACACCATATAAGAGTGAATTGGTCAATATCAACAATAAAGTCTCAATGGACATGTAAATTGAGACGAAATCCCTTATAAAGATGATATCCTTAGATTAAAGATAAATTAATTACATAATTATTTATAAAAAATATAAATACACCCAATATAAGTGTATATTAATTGTAAAACAATAATAGGTTATTCACACATATTCATAGCATGACATAATCAAGAAGTAGATGTTTAACCCAAAAATTGAAATTGGGTTAATAAGTCTTCTTACAGAAATTTGACAGCCTAAAGATGTCACTTTAAAATTCAGAAAATAAGTTGACGAGGGAGAAATGGATATCTCATAAGTTAGAAATAAAATTTACATCAATAAGTATATATAATAACATATCCCAACATAATAAGATGTAAATTAAAATACATAACAAAAAATATGTCTTTTAAAAAGAGGTGGGTGAAAGGTTCCCTTACCGATTTGGCAACTTACGAAACATACACCCCATGAAAGAAAGATCACACAATAAATATGTAAATTACCATAATTTATAGTATATTACACAAATAATACAATAATGGGTAGTACATCCACCACACACAAGGAAATAGTGGCAAATATAGCATGAATCTCACGGGAATAAAAAGTGAAATTAAAAAACTTTACCACGTTGTAATCAATCGAGTCATATGAGAAAAAGTTAATAACCACAAAATGAATCACAGAATACTATGAATATAAATAGAATCATGATAATATATATCAAATGGAAATACACAATACACCACATGCAATAAATAACTGATGAACAATGAAAATCTCACTGAATTAAAAGTGAGATAAGAAATACCTTACCCCGTGTCCAACTTGACTCGTATGTTCCTTGTTCTCCCTGAATAGTAAAATTAAGTTATTTTATACATTCTTAATAACTTTTTTAATGTTTATTATTACTTTTATATCACTTATTACCTTGTAATAAAAGTTAGTTAATTATTTGAGTCCATGTCCGATATTTTGTCGATGTTTGGAATTTGAGTTAAAAAATGAACTTGTTATAATTACAATTTCTACATGTGGTCAAAACTCCATTATCACCAGAATGATATTAATGATTTAGATATCATATATATCATATATATCTAGTTTATGTATATATATATATATATATATATATTTATAATAGTACATAATATATGGACATAAGAAATGAAATGTGTCGTTCATGGAGATGGTAAGTCGTACATATGCATGAACGCTACTTTCATTTCTATTTAATATTTAACGGAATGAAAAATTAGTGATACATTTGTATATTATAATTCCATTATAATATCATATGATATATATGTTACATAATTTCACTAACTTCATCTTTTTATGTTCTAGGTATGTCATGAATGAATCAAATCACCTTGAGGGAGCGGTAGTCCACATTTCCTCAAATGAAATTATCGTGTTTACACATATTGAAAGGAATAAAGGTATGTTTGTAAATAAAAATTATAAAAGAATATATAAAAAATATAATATATAATATATAAATATAGTACCATCTTAATGGTCACCATAATAGAAGGTATGAGATAATTGAACAATCATCGATTCGTGAGGAGTTAGTTTTCCATTCAAAGAAACAGTATCTCATTCACCCATTAGATAGAGGTGTGTGAAAGTGTAGTTCGACTAATTCTCAAAACAACATCTTAGTATATTAATTATACTAGTTTTGTTATAAAATAAATCAATAAAAATAGTGTAGGGGTTGTAGAAGTAAAATAAAACAAAAGAACTTAAGAGAAGAAGTTACCTTTAAATCGGGTAACTCCCTTTGGTTTGAACCAAAAGGGTTTCTTGAAGTGCTTTATACCTAAGTTAAGTCTTCTAAGATTAATAGAGGTATCTTGGGAGCATATTGAAGAAGATTTTGTATGAGCCAAAGGCTTGATAAGTGTGAGAAATGGGTAGGAAGTGAGGGATTTTATAAGGGATAGGAGGTTCTCTTTAGGAAAGTTTGAAACAATTATTTTATTTTAAACTCGTATTCAGTTTCAAAAGTCAAAAAATCATTAAAGTCAAAGTTAATATGACTAATTGACGAAATTAAATCATCCAATAAGAATTGGAAAGGTTTTGGATATTATTTTAATATTTATAATCTTATTTATTTAAATCGTTTATTAATGAGGTAAATAATTCATCATTATTGTTTCATAAATAATTTAATTTATTTGATATCCAAAAATTATAAAAAAATACCATGATGTAGGAAATAATTTTATATTTTCAAATAATATTTATAGTGTTAAATATAACTTATATAACCCCATGTAAATATTTATTTACTGAAATATATTGGTTTCTGTCATTTTTGTCTTTACATTAAATTAATTAATATAAAGTGTCATTATTACTCTCATGTGGATCCATGGGGTCCCAAATTCAACCCATGTATGCCCATGGTTGTCTATGTGTCAGAAAATATTATTAAAACAAATGTTAGGGTAATTTAATATTATTATAATATTATATTTTACCCTTATTTACTATATCAACCCTTTAATCATGGTAAATAAAATATTTACAGAAGTAAATATTTAAAATGTCTAAAATTAAAGTTACCTATTTATAAAATTTAGACCTAATGATTCCAAATATTGAATCCATTTTTTCAAATTCAAAACACATAAGTTGCAAAAATTAATTTAAAATTAATTCCTGGTGTCAAAATAAAAAGCGTCTTTTTAAGAAATAGTAGCTATCAAAAGATTTACACTTGTTTATATCCAATATCAAATTGAAATTAATTCCAATGTACAACATTGGATTAACTTGTAAAAATATATTCTAATTACCCTTTATAACCAATTAAAAAGATAATATAACCATATAAATAAATTTGATTAAAACACAGTTTTGAATTAAAATACAATATGTTTCACTATTCATTAAAAAATGAACATTATCATGAAAAATACCAAAATTTCATCCAAAGTAAATTTTAATGTCCTTAATCTAAAAAAGAATTTTATTTTGTAAAATATAACATATAAAAATTCCCAAAACTATATTTAAATAGTGTTTTTCATCAAAAGGCGATAAATCGACCTTTTAAAAATATTGGACTATTTATGCTTAGATTCATTCACATTTTAAGCCTCTAAATTTTATTGGATAGATGTAGAAATATTCAAAATACATGTATAATCATATTGTAGTTACTTTTATTCATTATTTCAAATAAAACGGCTAAGCATTAATTACAATTTAAAATAATAATATTATATTATTAGTATGCAACGTAATATTTCAAAGAAACACATTGTTGTGTATCGGGTATGCCATCGAACATAGCGTACCCTTTAAAGTACAATTAATATTTAATTCACAAATTTTAATAAATATGAAAATTTTCATTTTCTTTATTTAATTGGGATATTAAATCTTTCCTCCCTTTTGGGAATTGCATCCTAGAAATTTTAAAAATGGTCTTGGAAACTTCATTAAAAGCCCCACATCGGAAAAGATTCGGTAAAACTATCATTTTAAAAGAAGGAAAGAGAAGTAAAAAGGTCACCCGAGATAACCCATACTTGGATTCCATGTAAGAAAACATGGATATGGAATAGATAATAAATGGTCAAGTTTTAATGGAGAGTGATAGAAAACATGATTAGGAGAAATTTAACCACCAGAAAATCACAAACTTATAATGTGTTAAATCGTCTTTGATTTCCCAGTAGAAAACGTAAACAAAAAATATTTTTGTTTTATGTTCATTTTCTTAATTTTAAGGATTTCATTTACTACATAGAATAATAACATAATGAAATATACTTACTTTCAAGTAGATTTTCAGCCTGTAATAAATTTCTACCAAAAACTGATCTTTTCTCTAATCAATGAGCATTTAAAAAGACATCATCACATCAAAAGCACAAGAATCATATTCTATAAAATCACATAATCCACAAAAGAAGAACTATATATTTCCCTTGTCTTTAGACATCAACTAAAACCAAAATGGTTATTACGAGATTTTATAATCCCCAAAAGGGTTATCCTTTATAAAAAAAGTAACCAAATTTCAAAAAAGACCATTCAATACACAATTGTCCTTATAATTATTCAAAATAATTAAAACTAACATTGAAACTCCAAAGTTAGAAGGATTTAATCATATAGTCTTCCAAATTGAATCTTAACTTTTAACTCCAAAAATATATACTACTCTTAAGGCCTCATATTGAAGTATAATTAACAAAATAACATATTTTCTAAGATATATTAATTATTTCCATAAATAACCCAAATCACTATATTTCTGCACAAAAAAATAGATATTATTTCAAAATAAAAATTCAACCATTACTCCACAAATTTAATCCAATAGTATTATATTTTTCTTAAGCATATAGTGTTCCCCAAAGAGAGAACGTCTTACAAAATCACTTTTATCACTTAATCACCAAATCAATTTATTATACTAAGGAAATCCATTTGATAAAACCTAAGATCCTAAATCAAATTATTCTTGATCAATAAAATCATTCAACTAAAAAAATAATTCATACTAACAAAGGGACATCACGTAGTCTAGTGGTAAGAGATAAATCTCAATCACGCTTTGGTTGTGGGTTTGATTCCCACATCTTTGATCGATGCAACGGGTTGTCACACAGTCTGTGTTTTTTACTTATATATAACTCAATAATAACCCTAACATTTTTTATCCTCAATGGTTTCCTTTCACCTCTCATTTTCTTCCAAAATCATTATGATCTCCACATATTAATTCATGATGACTTATATATATTGTAATTTTTTTAATTTCACCACCATATGATAAAACGAAATGATCCCCAGAATAAAGAACATCATACCTTGATGATGGTGTCCTCTTGGTTTCATTGTTATCTTTTTCATGTAGGTATAAGGTCCATGAATTGAAAAAATAATTTATAGATCCTTTAAAATCATTTTCTTCCTTTATCCAAATACACCTTGTACAACTTGGGTCATATGGTTGTTCAAAGAAAAATAGTTTTGGAAAATAATCTTGCATGACATATAATTTCAAAACATCTGATCAAACATGATTTCTATAAAATAGTCAGACCAAATTTGAGATAAAACTTTCAATTAATGGTTCTTTTATAATACCATAAGTATGTGATGAGATACTATATTATAAAATCAAATATAAATAGTTTGCGCAAGAGTCTCCTTCTTCAGCACCTTCTTCAAAATCACAATATGCATCAAAATATTGTGATAAGGTAAAATATTTGTACATGCCATGATAATATTTACCTTTCTTAAAAATATGAGAATATTGTGAAAATATGATTTTTTTTAATACAACCCATGATCCATGATGACAACGAGGTATAGTGGAGATGTTTGATATTTCGAACAACTGATTGCAAGGGATTTGTATGCTAGAGAAAGTTTCACAATCATCCGAACATGACTTTGCAATATTTACTGCAAGAAAGTCATTAGGAAGAGATAAGAATGTCATTTGAGATCCTCCTCCTTCAATATGTAACTAACTTTACTTGATTTTAAAAAAGTTATAAAATAAGGATTTAACTGAAATATTAGACAAAGAGACTAACCATGTGTCTAACGAAAACTCTAAATCCCTAAAGTTGTCTAAACCGACTTCTGATACCAACTATAAGGACCCATCCTTAAACATTACATAATCTTGAATTAAATGGATAATTCACATTGAGAATCTTTTCAGGTTTTGATTTTTAGAGAATTAGGTCATAACATTTACATAACAACATGAATATTACAGGTAGAAAATTCTACTCAGTATCCATTTTTTCAAAAATTAAATAATATTGAAAAAAATAGTCATGTCTAGTTCCATGTTTTAGACAGCATGACTTTTCTTTGATCCCATCCTCAACCCTTATTCATCTTTAAGTCTTGTGGAAGAAATTTAAAAATATTGGGATGGTCATAAAAATCTCATTAAGGGATATTAAATAAGGAATGAAAACATTAGCCTATCAATAAATACGAAACAATGAAACCATACTTTTCAATAATAACATACCTCATGAAATCATAATATTTAGAATAACACACAGAAATCATAAATCATAAAGGTAACTTGGGGAATCCATATCAAACTTACGTTTTAGCTATCATATCTACATAGGGAGTCACATTTATAATACCCATCATAGTATATTCCCTAAATCTCTTAGGATAAACATTCACGTTTACCTTCGTCACGTTACCCAATGCATCCGAGAGCTATCTCGGTCTCACCCGCCCTAGGTTTATCACGGAACCACCCATATACGTAAACAATGTACAGTATCCAAAACATATTGAAAACCCATAAAACAAACATAATGTAAATATAACATTTCCACATTGCAATCATAATATATCATTTTAAAATATTGATAAAATCAAAGCATTTATCAAACCATTTTCAAAACCATTTAATATTTTAAATAAAGAGATTTTGGAATCAAAGTGTCCCATACTAATTTTAAACTTTTGAAAGAAATATAAATTTAAAAACATTCATGTACATATGAATAAATCCTTAGAACCATTTTTAAAACATGGACATTAATATGAAATATTTAGAAGAATAAACCTTTAAAACATTTAAAATGATATTTTAGTTAAAGAGTTTTTAAGAAAATTAGAGACCCTAGAATACAAATAATTGAGGAATAACATTTAATAAGAACTTAATAATATCATGAGAATAAAGGTATTCATGATATAATATGCCAAAGAACATTATATTGACCATATAAGAGTGAATTGGTGCATATCCACAATGAAGTCTCAATGGAAATGAAAATTGAGACGAAATCAATAATAAAGACGGCATACTTAGATTAAGGATAAATAAATTACATAATTATGTGTGAAAATATAAATACACCCAATATAAGTGGAAATTAACTGTAAAACAATCAGAGGTTATCCACACATATTCATAGCATGACATAATCAATAAGTAGATGTTTAACCCAAAAATTAAAATTGGGTTAAGAAGTTTTCTTACAGAAATTTGACGGCCTAACGGTGTCACATTAAAATTAAGAAAATAAGTTTATGGGAGATAAAATGATATCTCATCAATTAGAAATAAAATTTAAATCAATAAGTATATAAAATAACATATCCCAACATAATAATATGTAAATGAAAAGACATAACCAAAAGAAGTCTTTGAAAAAGAGGAGGGTGAAAGGTTCCATTACCAATTTGGTAACTTACAAAACATACACCCCATGAAAGAAATATCACCCAATGAATATGTAAATACCCATAAATTAAAATATATTACACAAAGAATAAAATCGTGGGCAGTACATCCACCACACAAAAGGAAATAGTGGCTAATATAGCATGAATCTCATGGGAATAAAAAGTGACATGAAAAACCCTTACCACGTTGTAATCAATCAAGTCGTATGAGAAAAAGTTAATAACAACCAAATGAATCATAGAATACCATGAATATAAATATAATAATGATAATATATATCATATTTCATTACAAAATAAAACACATGCAATATATAAGTGGTGAACAATGGAAATCTCACAGAATTAAAAGTAAGATAACAAATTCTTTACCTTGTGTCCAACTGGACTCCTATATTCCCTGTTCTTCCTAAGTAATAAAAATAAGTTAATTTTTACTTCATTAATAACATTTTAAATGTTTATTATTAATTTTATATCACTTATTACCTAGAAATAATAGTTAGTTAATTATTTGAGTTCATATCGAACATTTTGTTGATGTTCGGATTTTCATTTAAAAAATGATCTTATTATAATTACAATTTTTCCATGTGGTCAAAACTCTATTATCTCCCGAATTATATTAATGATTTAGATATCATATATATTATATAAACCTAGTGTGTATATATATATATAATAGTATATTCCATTTGGATATAATAAATGAAATGCACGGTTCATGGAAATGGTAAGTCGTACGTATGGATGAATGCTACTTTTATTTCTATTTAATATTTAATGGAATGAAAACTTAATGATATATAGGAATATTATAATTCTAGTATAATATCATATGATATATATGTTACATAATTTCATTAACTGCATCTTTATACATTCCATGTAAGTCATTAACAATTCATATCACCTTGAGGGGGCGGTAGTACACACTTCCTCAAATGAAATTATCGTGTTTACACATATTGGAAGGCATAAAGGTATGTTTGTAAATAAAAATTACAGAAGCATATAGATAAAAACATAATATATATCATATATAAATACAGTTCCATCTTAATGGCCACTATAAGAGGTGGTAGGAGATAATTTAACAATAATCACTTCGTGAGGTGTTAGTTTTCAATTCACAGAAACAGTATGATCTTTACCCATTAAATAGAGCTGTGTGTAAGAGTAGATCTAAAACATCCCAAAACAACATCCTAGAATATTTATTATACTGGTGTTGTAAAAAATAATGTAATAAAAATATTTTAGGGTTTGGAGAAGTAAAATAAAACAAAAGAACTTAAGAGAAGACGTTACCTTTAAATTGGGTAACTGCCTTTCGTTTGAACCAAAAGGGTTTTTTGAAGTGCTTTCTGCCTAAGGTATGGCTTATAGGATGAATATTGGGATAATTGGGGCTTATTGTAGTAGTGTTTGTATAATAAAAAGGCTTGAGAAGTGTGATAAATGTGTAAGAAGTGAGGGCTTTTTATAAGGGAGAGGAGGGGCTCTTTAGGAATGTTTGAAACAATTATTTTATTTTAAACTCATCTTTAGTTTCAAAAGGTCAAAAAATCATTAAAGTAGAAGTTAAGATGACTCTTGGTTGAAATAAAATCATTAAATAATAATTGGACAGGTTTTGTATATTGTTTTAATATTTATAATCTTATTTATTTAAATCATTTATTAATGAGGTAAACACTGCATCATTATTGTGTCAAAAATAATTTAATTTGTTTGATGTCCAAAAATTTTAAAACAAATACCTTGATGTAGGAAATTTTTTTATCTTTCCAAATAATATTTATAGTCTAAAATATTACTTATATAACCCCATGTAAATATTTATTTACTAAAATATATTTTTTTCATTTTTGTCTTTACTTTAAATTAATTAATAAAAAGTACCATTATTACTCAAATGTGGCTCCATGGGGTCCCAAATTCGACCCAAGGATTCTCATGGTTGGATATGTATCAGAAAATAAGATTAGGATACATGTTAGGGTAACTTAATGTTATTATAATTTTATATTTTACCATTATTTACTATATCTACCCTTTAATCATAGTTAACAAAATTTTTACTGAAGTAAATGTTTAAAATGTCTAAAAATAAAAGTTACCTATTTACAAAATTTCGACCTACTGATTCCAAATATGGAATCCATTTTCCCAAATTCAAAATACACAAGTGGAATAAAGTGATTTAAAATTAATTCCCACTGTCAAAGCAAAAAAGTCTGTTTTTAAGAAATAATAACTATCAAAAGATATACACTTTTTTATGTCCAATTTCAAGGTGAAATTAATTCCAATGTCCAACATTGTATTAGAAAGAAAAAATATATTTTAATTACTCTTTAGAAACAATTAAAAATATAATATAAACATATAAATAAATTATATTAATAACACATTTTTGAATTAAAATATAGTATTTTTCACTATTCATTAAAAAATGAACATTATCAGAAAAAAACCAAAATTTAATCCAAAGTAAATTTTGATGTCTCGAATCTAAATAAGAATTTTATTTTGTCAAATAGAATATATAAAAATGAACAAAACTAGATTTAAATTTGGTTCTCCATTAAAAGGTAGTAAATCGACCTTTTAAAGAATATTAGAGTATTTATGCTTAGATTCATTCACATTTTGAGCCTCTAACTTTTATTGGATAAATGTAAAAATATTAAAAAAACATGTATAATCATATTGTAGTTAGTTCTATTCATTCTTTCCAATACAACGGCAAGGTGTTAACTAACATTTTAGATAATAATATTATATTATTAGTGTGCAATGTAATATTTCAAAGAAACCCATTGTTGCGTATTAGGTACTAAAATGAACAAAGAATCCCATTTAAAGTATAATTAATATTTAATTCAAAAATATTAACAAATATGAAATATTTCATGTTTTTTATTTACCTGGGATGTTACACATACGACCGACCTCCAACATACACATACCCAATGAATTCTAGGGAGATATAGGTCTCACCCTTAATCATATACAATTATCAAGATCTATAAAATAATCATAATTAATGAATAATTTCATAAAAACATTGATTTTGAATTTTGAAAAAAAAGTGTTTTAAAAGAGGGTTTTTAAGGGAAAGTCCCTTACAAAAATCAAATAATGATGTGATAATTTATAGAATGAAAGGATTATGTGTATAAATTCTAAATACACATAAGAAAACATGATATAAACAAAACATAATTACATAAATATTATTAGTACTATATAATCAATGAAGTGTAAGGATAACACAAAAAATGGAAATTGGGTTAAGAATTCATTTACCTCGTGTTTGTATTATATGAAACTTGTTTAAACCTACTGTATAATGGTGAAAATAGTGTTATTAAGATTTTAAAAAAATATATTGATGTTTATAACACCTTATATGATCATTTTATAACATCGTTCCTCCTATTAATTTATAATATTTTGTTCTTTCCACTATTTTAGGTGTGTTCTTTACATGATTTCCAAGGTCAGTTTGTAATGGATTTTGTTTTGGAATGGAAGAAAAACATTAGAAGTGGAATAAATTTGTAATATTATGTTTCAATAAAATTAAATTATTCCAGAAATTATTTTGGTTATATGGTATGAGGATGAATCATTAGATAAATCATTAGTGATATCTGTTTAGATTATTTTGTTGGTTCTTTGATAATCACAAACAAGTTTTATTATATAAAATATTATTATATATATGTGTGTTAAATAAAAAACATTAAAGATGTTATATCATACATTTTAATATCTTTTTAAACCTTTAAAATTGTTTTATAACCTGTTTTTAAGGATGTAATAGAAATTGAAAACACATTGTCCATGATTTTGGTAAATTTGCACATCACAGATGGTGTTTTTATTTTTAGAATAAGAGGAAGAGGTGAGGAAGAATGATGATTATTTTTTTCATAAACATGATAAAATATGTAATATATAAGATTATGGACCTTTAATGCCTCTTAAATAAGGAGAGGATAGAAGAGTATATGAAAATAAAAATGAATTGAAAAGAAAACACAATAAAATGAATGAGGACCTTACCTCTTGATATCTAATCCTTGAGATCCTTTTTAAGGCCCTTGGTTTTGGCCTTTTGTTGAGATCAGAAGTTATTGGACATGGGAAGGGATTTGGGATAAGGATTTTGAATAATTTAGACAATACTTATTGCTTGAGAGGTTTGATAGAAAAAGGGGTTGAGGGTGGTATTAATAGTGGAGGAGATATATAATTTCAATTATTTTAATCAATGGTTTAACAAGTTTTCCCAATACTATGAATACTCTTGATTCATTTAAACCTTAATAGTAAAGAGGGAATGTGTGTTTTAACCAAGAGTGATTACAAAATCCATGATAATAGGAATAATGTATTTAATAGATAATGTATATAAACGATATATTATCGTATATTACTATTCATAAAAAATTCATAAATTTCAGAAAAATCCTAAAAATTACCCCTACCCATTTTCCAACATGTAGATTTAAAAAATACACTCCATTTTTTTAATATAATTTTCTAAATATGATTAATTTAATTATTTAATAAAATTATATTTTATTCCAAAAATAACAATTCTAAAACTATAACTGATTTTATATCACCTTGAAAAATTAATCAAGATCTGGTTATCTTATAACCTTCAGAAAATAAAATATTAATATGATTTAATATTCATAAGGCTCATATTACTATTAATAATGGTATGTAATTATTCACCAAAAAATCAAGTTGGTTCTATCAGACTTCAAATAACTTACTGATCACAATCTTAGATGTTGGTTTTTTGAAATTCAAATCATAGAAGTATAAAAATTCAGTTTAATGGATATTTTATAACTAAATCATTAAAAAAAGTTTCATTATATTGAGATTCATTGTTTCAGACATTTTAATTTATTTTTAAACCAATTTGTTGTGATAATACTAATGGATAATTTTTTTTCAAAACAAAATAAATCCTAGAACATATTATTTTTTCGAAATATATTTATCCCATGTATACTTTAAACCCACACATATTCCAAAATAACCCAAATAAAATTTTAATTATGTCATATAACTAATTAAATTTAAAAAATATATTTCTCTGAAGATAAGTGTTCATTTTTTATCACAATAACAAGAAATACGAAAAAAATTATAAAATACCATAAAATCAAATAATAAGGCGAGAATCAATATTGTTTAAACCTAATTTTCATTAAAAAATTACATTAAATTGAAATCCATATAATATTAATATATTTATATAAATAAATATACCGACTAATGTTTAATAATTTTTTAAAAAAAGTAAGGAATATGTGAAATTCAAATCATTGTGGCCTATAATAGCATTATTTTGAGGGAATTATGACTCTTATATCATTAAAAGGCATCACAGATAGACATAAATCCATGGAAACTATACATGGAGAACATGGTATTTCCAACTAATGATATCATATCTGGATCCATATGTTGTTCTATAATATATTTTGGGAAACTAAAATCATTATAGTAAATACCATTAAACTACGTATTTAGTTTGTAATTATCCAAATAGTTGTAGTTTACAATACGAACATGTTTGGAAAAATGAATAGTCAACTACAACAAATGATTAGATGACACCCTTATCGATGTACAGTAATATTCTAAACCAAACATCCATTACATACTCTAAAATAGAAGATACCACTCCATGTGAAGCTGCAAAAATTAAAATGATTGAAATAATGATTCCCCAAAACTACGGCATGAGGCATGAACGAAGGCGGTGATAAGAATGAACAAAAAAAACAAGGAAGAATAAGATATACCAATAATGACTAGAGTTATGAGAGAAGAGAAGTAGGGTTTTTCATGGTTGAGAAAAACATAAAAACGCAAATCGAGGAACACGAACATGTAATCAATGAGAGAGGGAAATTGGAAAATGACATACCAGGGATTCTAGTCTTGATTTATTCGAGAGAATATAATTGAGTGCCACCAGTAGGGGATTCCCATGAGAGATTGAGAATCATGACCCAATTCATCGTGGTTAGGTTTATTTTAAATAGACCAGAGGAACTTTTATCAGTACTAGCTAGAAAATAAGAATTGATAAAGATCAAGCTTTATTAGCACTAAAAAATACTGATAAAAACATCTTTATTATTGTAAAAGTTTTAGTGCTGATAAAGGTGTCTTTTTATCAGTGATTCTTTTAAAACCGATAAACCTTTATATTTATCAGCGATAAAGAAGCACTGATAAATGGAACTATTATTGGTGTTAAAACTTTAGTGATGATAAATTATTTAGAATTATAATTATAAATAAATAAAATTGTAAATATATTTATATAATTATATATTTATTTATTATAATTTTACTGTCATTTAAATATATAATTATTTATTTATAATTACATATATAATTTTTGAATAAAATTATATTTTTTATTTATAATTATAAATATATAATTTTATAAATATATTAAATATTAATTTATTAATATTTATATATATTTATTTAATTATTTATAACTATGAATATATTTATATCATTATATATTTTTATATAATTAAATATATTTAGTAAATATATATAAATAAAAATATAGTAAATATATTCTTCATTTAAATATATTTATTATAATTCTATAATTAAAAATATATTTATATCATTATATATATTTATATCATTATATATATTTATATAATTATATATATATATATATATATTTGATATATATAAATATAAATATACTAAAAATATTAATTATTTAAATATATTTATTATAATTTTATTATTATTTAAATATATAACTATTTCATTAAAAATATCTGAATAATTTAAAAAATAATATTTATATATTTATATCATTACATATTTATATCATTATATATAATAAATAAATATTGATATAAATATAAATATGAATATAAATTTAAATAATTCATCATTTAAATAAATTTATTATAAGTTAATAATTATTTAAATATATGTAATTATTTATTTATAATTATACAAATACCTTTTAAAAAAATAATATAAATATATATATAATAAATATAAATTTATAAATTTATAAATATATTAAATATACATTTGCATATATATTTATTTATAAATATTTATTTAAAAATATAGTTTTAACATTATTAATGAATATATAATATTAAATACATGCATTTTAAAAAATGAGTAAAATTGAATAATTAAAAAAGTGTATATATTAAAAATATTGAAAAAATTGATAGGTTTTATTTCTTAAATGTAATTTATTAAAAAAAATTGATATATATTGAATTAAAGATGAATACATATTGAAAATATTAAAACATAGTAAATAGATATATCTAAAAATAAATCTTAGGAAATTATTAAATTCAAATAATATTAATAATGAATAATTAATACATAACTGTAATGATATTAAAAACAAATAAAAAGAATTTTTCGATTAAAAATATATTATATTCAATGTATCCCTTTATAATAAATTTCTAAAACATACTAAAAGTTGAATAAATTACCTAAATATTAGGAATATGTGTTTCTATATAAGATTTAATTAACTACATCAATATTTTTGTGTGTGTTTTACACATAAATTCATTATTTATATATATATATGTGAAATCAATATAACACGCATTTGATATATATTAAATTGAAAAATATAAACACATTAAAAATGAATAAGACATTAATATGTTTTTATTTATTAAATATTGTTCATTATATATAAAATTAAATCTAATATATATTATTTATTATTATTTTTAATTAATATATATATATATATATTTAAATTATTCATTATCATTAATAATTGTTTCGTTAATAACTATTTTTTGTAAATTATTCTTTTTAATGTTTTTTGTTTAATTATTACCATTTATTTATTTTATATATCTAAATTTTATATATACTATTTATTAATATTTATAATCTATATATATGTATATTAAATTTATTCATTTTTATCAATAATTATTAATTAATAAAATTTTCAATACTTTTCTTAATTTACTCTTTTTTATTTATTATTTGTTTAATTATATAATTTTATTCATTTTATAAATCTTTAAATTTAAATATTCAATTTATTAATATTTATAATTTATATATTTGTATATTCAATTTTTTCATTCTTACCAATAATTATTTAATTCATATAATTGTTAATATTCTATTAGATTTTTATTTGTTTAATTATTTATTTATATTGTAGACCATTTCTGAGGATAAAAATAAACCACTGATAAAGTGTTCCCTTTATCAATACTAATAATGGGTGACTTTTATCAGTGCTATATAAATGCACTGATAAAGGTTACCCTTTATTAGCGTTAAGAATGGCTAAAAAGGGTACCTTATATCATCATTTTAAAGCATTGATAAAAGGTGACCTTTATCAATGCTCTTTTTATCGTAGATAATAGACACATTATTCAATGTCTTTTTCTAGCGCTTATAATGTGCAACACTTTTAATGGTCTATTTTTTGGGTAGTGACATCGCTTCATGGAGGTGTATTTCCACACGTACACAAGAACGACGTTATTTAAGAGAATGAATTTGGTAAGTATTGGCTTGTCTAAATGGTTCTTGAAGTGTGAAGAAGTGAGAAAAAGGGGTTCCATTTTATAAGATAATGCTTCAAATTTATTAAATTATTAAATTAATATAAATAAATTTTTATGTAAAGTTTTTTCTAAATTGAATATATTCAAAATTAATAAAAGTACGAGTCTTAATCCTAACATACAATAAAATTTTGATAAAATAATATCACATTTTTATGCTTATCATTTTGTTTTACCCCTTAATTAACCAATTTTACAATTATGATGATATCAATGTTTCATACTATTAAGGGGTTAATAGAGTAACTGTAAAAGGAAAAACTATAGAGAACTAAGTTTCTCATTCACAGATATTACATCTTCTTATATAAATATTCATTACATTACAAACACAACCCTGAGTAATATAATAGTTTAGTTTTATTATATTTTTCTAACACAATCTTATAATATGATGAAAGATCCTCAATATTTTCCAAAAATATCTTCCTGTTTAGTACCATTCATAAACATACACTATATAAAACCAATTTTCATAACCTGTGGAAATAAAACATAAGAAAAGGGTGAGCTGAGATGCTCTGTAAGATTAAACATAATATATATAAATATACGATAATATGAAATCATAACATAATTATAAGGGTATGTGGTAATGAACACAACTTACGACGTTCATACCCATATTTTCATTGATCATAAAAATGATTCATGGGGTAATGATTGGTAGGTAATAAGACATCAATCATAATGGAATCATTGAACATGATTCATGAGATCATACTATTCTCATAAACAATTATTTTTGGAATACACATTAGTGCATAACAATGTGATCATATATAAAAAGAAATAAGTTCACTCATTTTTTAAGGACATGACCTCATATAAACTTATAGACATACCACCAGGTCTATACATAACCTAATTTACATGTAATATAGGTCTATACAAAATATCATGAACATGTAATCGGTTTATGGATAGCATTATTAACATGTAATTGGGTTCTCGAATAACATTATGGAAATGAAAGATAGGTCCTCACATAACATCATAGTAGTCAAGGTTCTCTCCCAATACCATTATAGCAGACAAAGTCCCTTAGTGAACTGGGTTCACTCTATATTCCAGTCATATCTATCTCATGAGATATAATTATTTACCTGATTCATTAGATGGATATATAGGTCTCACCCATATTTTGTTATAGTGTAACCCCTATCCTTGGTTGTAACATAACCATTGTTACATAATAAAAATAATATATTTCTGTGTTCTCAAAGATAATAAAACATTCATCATATTAGAACCCATGAAAAGAAATGGCTTTTATAAAAATTGCATTATAACATAACAAGTGGTAAATAAACAGGTTTCATAATCATTTCATCAATTCATTAAATCATAACCCATGGATAAAGAATAAAGTTTCATGATAATGTTTTCATGGAATAACCCAAAGAAGATAAATAGTTTTCATAAACAACTTATCATCATAAACATAAACCATTCAGAGAAATAATAATAATAATAATAATATCCTAGGATCATATCCCAAATAAAAAATTAGTAACCCCACATAATGTCAAATTAGATGGAAAATAATTTTGATATACTACTGGGGATATTTATTTGGGAAAATATATTTTCTTTAAAACTAAATTTTCAAAACATAAAACATTATGAAAATCATTTTTTACAATAAAATTGAAATCCGATAAATGTGTATTTTAAAATCATATAAAACATTTCTTGAGGAAAATAACCTTTCAAATTATAATTTTTTTAAAATAATTATACAATTTCAAACCGTTTTTCCTCTAAAATAACCTTTAAAACTTATAATGGAATCTTTGAACCAATGACTCGTCATGACATTGAACAATTTTGTTTATGTTGTACACATTAATATTATGATTTGTTTCATGTTTTCGGTAAAATAAAAATGGGAATTGATTTGAAAATCACATAAATATTCTTCTAAAATGATTTTATAAAAAATTAAAAAAAATTAAAATGTATTTTAAAAAACATAATATAGTAATTAAATATTTTTTAAAATAATTTTTATAAAACAAGACTTTGGAAGAAAACAGATTTCCGGTCGAAGAGAGAAATAAAGACATACTTTATAAAAGAAATTTTTATAATAATTTTAAGTATCAAAGAGTGTTAAAATGGTACCATTACATGAAAATTTCATGAATAACAAGTTTATATTAAAATTCATGGGAATTATTTAGTGGGAGATTATGATATTTCAACATTAGAGACTAAATCATAGACAATCCTGATAAACGATGAGATTCTAATATAAAAAATTTCAACTTTGGTAACATTGATTCTTAATAACCATGAGGGAATGAAATAAAATGAAACATAAAATATCATGATGATGAATATATTCATGATATTAAATTTCAAATTTGTTGTATATACACTTCATTTAATAATATAAGGGTATAAAATAATGTATGTCTTGAAGAATAAAAATTTAGAGAAAAACCCCTTACCTATTTGTTGAGTTTTTGAAATGTAAATCCCATGAAATAGAGATACTAAAATTTATATGAAACCAAAAATAATTTCTGTATAATAATCATAATATAAATTCAGGGTAATTATATACACCACATAAAATAAATATGTGGTGAATATGACATGTGTCTCACAGAAGAAAAAAGTTATATAGAAATTCCATACCTTGAGTCTTGAAATCTATTGTACTCATTAAAACCTACTTTTTAATAAATATAAGATTATTATAAATCAATAATTAACTATATTAGTATATATCATACAATATATTATATGATTATAACCTTTTATTACCTATTTATAAACAATTCCATGTTAAAGTTGTGTTTCGGGTAATAACCTCTTTGTTTTTCATATATGTTTTGATTTATAATATTTTTTCCATCATATATTTATCATGGTCCTATAATATAAATAATTATAACCATGATATAAATATAATATATATTAATTGTATATGTATTTATATTATTTTGTAATATTTACTAATAGAAAGGGAAATGCATTGTTTATGGAGATGATAGGTCGTATGAACACATGAATGATATTTCTATTTTCCTATCAGATTGAAATAAAGGAATATAAATTATATATTATAATTATAGAATCATTTTTATGTCATGTATATCAAATATTTTCATTAAAAACTTCCTTCATACATTCCATTTAAATATTGAATGAATCACATTTCTTCGTAAGGCGGTAGTCCACCTTTCACACAAGAGATGTTATCATATTCCCACAAAATCCAATCATGAGGGTATGTATGATGTAAAAATTATAGAATAATAATAACATTATAAATATCATATATATCATATATAAATAATAAATTCTTCATTAGGGAAATCCTTGATAGGTGGTATTGGAGAAACAAATGACATCGATTCGTGAGGCGGTAGTCCTCTATAAACAAACAATGATTTTGTAAACCATTTGATAGAAGTGGTGTTTCTTAGATAATTACCTTAACATAAACAAATATTAGTGTATTTTTTATAATTATGTTACAATATGATAATTATCTAATAAAAATTTAATGTTGTGGAGGAATAAATGTAACAAAAATGCTCGTTGGTGAACGTTACATCTTCTTCAGGTATCCTCCATAGGTTCACGCTAAAATCTTTCCTAGGATGTCCTTATATATAAAATAATGATTATGGGATGATGGTATGGAATTTAGGAAGTTCTATGTATAGTTATCATCCAGTCCAAAGAATTTTTAAGGTGCGAAAAAGGGTGGAAATGGGGTGGCCTTTTATTATTGGGAGAGAGGACACACTTGGTATTTTTTAAAATAATTGAGTGATCCCATGTTATTCATTTGTAAAAAGCGTAAAAAATTTATCATTATTTAAACATAGTGGTTTAATGGTCTAAATATTTCAATAAAAAAATTTATAACAGTTTATAGGTTTTTTTAGCCCTCATCTTTTTTGTTTAACCCCGTGTAAACCCATTTTTACTTGATCTGTAGTAATTAATTTTTAATTTGTTTACAATTATTTTTTGAGAAAAATTAAGTTAAAATTATTATAAATTATATATTATTATTATTTAAAATATTTAATTCATTTTTATACATCTAATTCTCAAAATTGGGAAAAAAATAATTTAAAATTAATCCTATAGACATAGTGAAAAATCAGGGTTTTAAAGAGAAAATGATTCAATGTTATCAATTATTTTATATTCAATTAAAATATTAAATTGATTCCAACAACAAAAATTAGATTAATATTTATATAATTTAAGTGTTTATACTTTTAATTCAATTTTAAAAATAATTTAAATTTATAATTAAATTAATAATAAAATACAATTTTCAATTTAAATACTATATTTTTAACTATTCAACAAAAAATTAAACATTTCAGAAAAAACCCCAAATATTCAACATAATATAATTTTTACATTAAAAATTAAAAATGGAGTTTATTTTATCAAATTAATTTTTTAAAATGGTCCAAAATTAATTTTATTATTATTCACAAAAAAATATTTTTTGAGAAAATGGTATTTTTGAAACATATAAATACTCTATGATAATTATGTATTTTGTTATCAATATGTTTTTTATATGAAACCAGAGTAATTAATATTTAAAAATTAGTTATTAATATCAATATAATTAATTTTAATGGATATTTTATGATATTTTCTTTTAAAAAACTAAATTAATAATATATCATTGTTTTAAAAAAAACATAGTGTTTCATGTAACACAAAATAATCAAGTATTGTGTGAAGCATAATCTTAACATGGTGTTTCATATAACATGGTCTATCAAATAAATTAAATTTATTCAAGAAAAAAAATTCATAAAAACTTTAGTTGTTGTATTCTCCCCCCTTAAAATTAGTTTCACCCTCGATATTTATCATTATGATACAAATAATAGAGGATAATTCTGCCTCATCATATCCTCAAGTTCCCACATTTCTTATTCGAACTATCAGTTTCACTAAAAAACATTTATAAGATGAGTGATCGTGTTTTTTATTACTTTCTATGTACGATCCATAATCTCCACTGGTTGTCCCTTATAAGAAATATCTTGCTCTATTGGTTCAACCTATGAGTTCATTAAATGTGATGGATCAGGTATGTACTTCCTTAGGAGTGATATATAGAACACATTGTGAACTAGAGAGAGGTTTTGTGGATGTTTGAAGTGATAACATAATGTTCTGATACGAACAAGTATTTTAATGGGATGCATATACTGAGGGATTAGTTTTAAATCTTTTATTCCACAAGGAAATTCATAGAAAGACCCTCTCACCAAATTCAAATTCTAGATCTCATATATGATTATAATCATAATATCTATGTTAACATGGTATAGTCTTTATGTGTTTCTGGATGGCATTAACCTTCCCTACCATGTCATTAGCTTTCTCAGGTCCCAAAATATTTCTTGTGTTAACATAATTTCATTTTGTTGGAGTTCTACACTTCCTTCCATAAAGGGATTCATAAGGATCTATATTAATGTTTAAATGAAATATACCATTGTATGAAAACTCAACCTATGAAAGGTGTTGATCCAAACCACCTTTGAAATCCATATAAAAAGATCATAGAGTATCTTTTAATGGTATCTTCCACATATTGTAATGAAATTACCCCTCAAATATCTTTGTCACTATATATAATATTCAGGTTAATCATACGTTCAATGTCCTAGAAATCCCTTTTGAGGCTTTAAGTATTGAAATTTTAAGGTGGATAGTGTTATTTTTGGAGACATTCATTTTTTAGGTAATTATGGTTTTTTACATTTTTGGATGAAAAATTAAATACATGAGGTAACCATTTAAGTTAAAGCATATTAAGGTTATTAATTATTATTTTATCATATTTTTGGCAATGTTATTAAAATTTTATATTTTTTAAAAAAGGACACCCCATAGACCGGGTAACAACTCGTCCTTTCTGGAATGGCCATGGGAATTGGACCCAAAACCAAAGGTTGACAATGTTGAATCAACTCACACTAGCCTTTGTGATTTCATGGTCAGTATAATTTTTTTCATTTATTTAATACATATGACGGATCAAGGTTATGTTAAATTTTTTAATATATGTTTTATGGAATTGATTACTATGGGATTGGAAAAATATTTATAGATTAAATTTGTAATGTTATTTTGAAATATGTATACTATTTTTGGAATTTATATAATTAATGTATCCTATTTTAAGAATAAAGGTTGAATTATCCTTCGATTCATATATTATTTATTGTAGAATTATGGTGATTCATGAAATTGTTAGCATACTTTGAGATTATGTGATTTAGGAAAATAAATTTTGGTACAAGATATTAAGAGTCATTGATGTTATTTAGTGATAAATTTTAATACTATCTTTTAAGTCTATGTGATCAAATCCTTTTTATTTTTGGGTTCTAATCATAGTCTATAATATTTTTGAGGTATTTTAAGGATAGTTATTTATTGAATGGTCAATATTGAACATAGGGTATTACTGTTAAATTTTTGAGATTAAAGTAGTTTTTCAACATATAAAGGTTTGTTATTTTTTGGAAATTTTCTTATCCTATACTATAGATTTTTTAATTTTTAATGATATTATAAATAGATAGTTATAATTTTATGTATTTTGTATCCATTGAAGGTGATTCTAATGACTCAGGCATGAAAATTTCAACTTAAATACTCATCGTTTTGATAGAAAGATGATATTGAGGTAGAAATTTATTAAATGATGAAACTCTACACGTAATGTAAGTATATTAATTCAGGTTATTATATTGGGAAGCAATGTAATTTCTCAAATATATGAAAAATATCTTGAAAAAAAAATTATTTTTTTACTTTTACTAGATATAAATCAATGGCCTTGACCCATCCCAGATGTATGGTTTTTTAGGCTTCTATTTATAATGACCATGTTATCTATCACTATCCATCAGAAAACGATAGTAATTTTTCTATTTTATGACCACATTTTCCAAAATAGAATACTAGTAATTGTTATCCTTTGTGAGGTTCATACTTTCATTTCTCTCTTTTTAAATGGAAGTTTTGTTGAACATTTTTCAAATGTGGGATTTCAATACAGGAATTTTGAAAATTCAAAACTTAGTTATAGAGAAAAAATTAAAAATATTGAGGATTCGGTTTTTAAAAAATGGGGATAACGTAACATCTATATATTTTAAAAGGAAACACTATGTTTTATAGTGTAAAAGATATGTCGCAACAAGATTCAATGAGAAACTAAATATTAATATTTAAATCTGGCAGTTATAACATATCATTAAATTGGTGAGAATGAATAGTAATTATTGATTTTCGAAATAAATATTATTTTACAAATTAATATGAATTATTTGTTATTTTCTTATAAAATAATCACATATTTTTAGTGAAGTCAATATATTCTTCAAAAATTATGTTTTCTTAAAAAATTATTTTTAACTGTGTTTATTTACAAAAAAAATTAATTTTTAGAAGTTTTAGAAAAATATATTTGATAAAAGGAATTTCATTTTTGAAATAATCATATTAAAGTTTTCCTATGTTGAAATTTTGATAATATTTTGAAAAGTTAAATTTTTCATTAAATAGTTAAGAATACTGATTTTTGTTGAAAATTATATTTTCCAGTATTTTAAAGATAAAATTATGATTTGGATTAGTTTTAAATTTAAATTAATTAATTTATATAAAAAATAAAACATATTTTTTAAAAAAAAGATTTTATTCTATAATTTTGTATAAAAATATTTTGAATTGAAAAATGAAATTTTTCCGAAAAAAAAACATTTTTTATTGAGTTCTTCTAGTTTAAATTAAAATTAAATTCTTAAAATTATGTGTCTAGAATTTTAAAAATTGATTCCATATTTGGATTCATGGGGTCTAAATTATGTAAATAGGTCCCTTTTATTTTGGTCCAATATGAATTGTAACTTTAGTAATTTTTTTACCACGGTAAAGGGTAAATCAGTTAATTATGGGTAAAAAATGACAAGGACTATAAAATGACCCAAACAGATGACCCAATGTTATTTTATAGGATACATACTACCATAATCATCCAAATATCAAAATTATAACCTTTTGATGCTACTTGGATGAAATTATGACATTTATAATATTTAATTTAAGGAAAAGTCAAAGATGTCATACTCATGTTTTAAATATCCATAAAATTTCAAATTTTGGGTTATTTAAAAGATATTTTATACAATAAAATTTTATTTTATATCTAAAATATTTGTCTTCATTATTGAGATTTATTTTTAATTTTTAGTGAATAAATAATTGCCATAAATGCTTACACAATGCAGATAGAGTAATTATTTTATTAATGGAAATGTTAAATAAATATTATTAATTATATTAAAATAAATATAATTTGAGATAATTAATGTTATAATTTTATATATGAATTTTTAATTCTAGTTATGCTTCCAAAAAAATTAATTTATCTTATTGTTTTGACATTTTTAAAAGTCAATCTAATGAATAGTGTTAAAGTTGACGTTAATGATGTTTTAAAATAAATAATATTTTATTAGATGATATGAAATTTCTAAAAATATTATATTCGTAAAAAGGGTAATTATAATGAAAAAATTCATGTATGATCCATTTATGGTTAGTTTTTCATTTTATAGTGTGTATATTGACCCTCAAAGAGTAAAAATTCATGTTGTCACTATAAGAGTTGAAGGGATTAAATAAAGGTGAAAACCCAAATATAAGGGTATAAATTTTGTATAAAGTTATATAAATTTTATTCAACTTGGTTTCTTAGACCCATAATTATATTATATTATGAATAAATATTTTTTCTACCTTTTTTAATTGAAAATTAATTTTTATTAATGTAATATTTTTAGAAATTCCATGAGTGACCCCTCCCCTCTTCTATAAAATGAAACATATTCTTCTCATTTATTCATACATAAAAACAAATGTGTATCAGCTAATATATTCCCAAATAATTTATTATAATATCTACTCAAATTTCTATAGGTCTTATTTTAGGCATAAGACTCACCTTATAGGTGTTCAAAAGTTAATCAAAGTGGATTGTCCAAAAAAGAGGTATAATTTTTAATCAAGTGTTTCTATTTTATTTATTCTTACACATCCTTAAAGTATTATTCAACTATTTTAAATACAAAAACCAGTATCCTCTATATAATGATATGTCATTATATTATTTTAATGACCTATATCTATCTCCACGTCCATCAAATTGAAAAATAATTAATCATTCGTGTGTACGTTGGACTGCTACCTCGCAAACCGATGTAAATTTTTTTCCATCATCATCTATCGAGACAAGTTACAATGATGGAATTAAGTTTTATATATGATATTAATTACATATATATATCATTCTGGAAATATTATATATAATTTAGGTTCTTATCATTTCATAAATAGAAAAATAATAATGTCGTTTGTGCATACGTGTGAACTATCCCCTCCACAGAGAGATGTGATTCAATTTTTATCACCATATAACATGAATGATATATATAAGTAAATTTAACGAATAAATATTATTATTATATTATTATTATAGTTTTGGAGAGATAATAAAAATTTTAATTCTTTCTATAATTATCGTTAAAAATGATAACGTTACTCATGTGTACGTATAACCGATTGTCTCGATGATTGTAACGTAGTTATTTTTCCATATCCATATTTAAAATATTGAATTAAAATATTAATTGTCATATTAAAGTGATAATTATTTCATGAATATTATTCTTTACATGATGAACTAATGAAAACTTTGACTATCTATATCATACCAAAGTCATATTGGACTCAAGTTCTAAATATCATCAAAGTATTTGACATGAACTTAAATAATTAAGTAATTATAAAAAAGTGTTAATAATTTATATAAAATAATAATAAAAATGAAAAAAAATCAAGAATATATAAATTAACCTATTTTTATTATTTAAGAAGATAAATTTTGTATGTGATGATTCAAACATTATGTAAGGGACACTTTAAGAAAAAAACCATTTTAAATGTTTTAAAGATTTATTTTCTAAATATTTATATTTTATATCCATGATTTTAAAAAAATGTATTTATATGAATTTGACTTTTTTAAAAAGTTAATTTTTTAATTACTCTCAAAAATTTTTTAAAAATCATATTTTTAAGGTTTCATGTAAATGTCGTTATTTTAAAAATCATATTTTAAAATTTCTATTTTAGAACTTCATATAAAGGTAAAGTGAATTGTTTTTTAAAATATACAGTATGAAAAAAAATTATATATTTTATGAATCTTTGACAATTTAATTATTTATATATATATCTTTTCATAGTTCTTTTGATAGTAAATTGACTCGTTATTCTATGAGTGATTTTCAGATTTTAAAAGTAATTTTTACCAGAAATGGGTATTTTGATATCCGAAAGTGTTTTTCTTATGTTTTTAAAAGAGTTTTTATTGGTTTTATTTATGTTAGGTCGTTGAAAATATTTGATGATGTTTTTATCCCATTATATATCAAGATAAGATGTATTGAGACCCATTATAGCTTATGATATGATTGTTTGCAGCCCATTATAGCTTAGGATATGATGAGTGATCCTCGTTACAGCTCTCCAATGCATTGGGTACTCTAGAGATGGACGTAAACGATATGGTTAGACTATTTATAAGGGTTATGTAAGGGTTTTATTATTATTATGTTGTCCCAATTCCCCTACATGACTATTATATGTTTGAAGATTATATTTCCTTAAAATAAATTGATTTTAAAAAAAAAGTATTATAATAATATATTCAAAAATTATAATGACTCATTTTTCAGGGTAAATGTTTTTGGTTTGGAGAAAATTGCTTTATAGAATTTCACAGGACTAAATATTTTCTTTATTTTATGTCCATTACTGATCTTTTTGTGTTAATAACAAGTTTTAAAATGTTTTTCACATGTCTTAAATATCTTTATGGTCAAAGAAGATGTCATGATGAAAGTAAAAAAATATGTTTCATGAAAATAATTCATGTTTTATTTTAAAAGGGTTTACATTGGTGGAATAAATAGATACTGAATATAATTTTCCACTTGTTATGTATGGGTTTACTATGTAAGTGTTTCCATGATTATCTAATACTCTAAAACTAAAATATATTTTTGTAAAATAAAGTTATTTCTATATTTAAATAAATATTAATATGATAATTTTATGGTTGGGTCCTTATAATAAGATTTCCATTATTTCATTTATCTCCATATGTTATTTTGGATTATCATCCATATTAGACGTTGGATTAGAACATTTATTAACAAAATTTCTAAACTCCTTACACTAAAATCACTAAAGTGTGAGTGGTGAATTCTGTTAAGCTCTCTCTCTCTCTATTCATTTCATTAACTTGACTCTTCAGATCACTTTACCATTGTTTTTCTTGAAGTAAATTATTCCCACACTTGAAACACCTAATTATTCCTTTCAAGAACTAACCTAAGTGATCCTTCTAACATTTATAGAAATTGTGTGTTTGAAAATTTTTCTTCCCTATATGTGACATATTATTGAATATTCAATGGGAACTCATTTTTCTTTTTTTATCATAAAAACTAGGATTTTTCCATCTTTTATTTCCAACTTGTGTTCACACCAAATGAATTATTTATAGAATCCTATGTCTTTTATGGCTAAAAAACTTTGAATATTTAGTTTCAAGATAATTAAAAATTGGTCAACCGTACTTTCAGACTGAATTATAATACTTAAGGAGTACCCCACATGTCTTGTATAAAAAATTCATAGGCACCAATAGATTTATCATCTATCTTCTTAACCTTTAGGCATTACATCTATGTTTTTTGTTTGAAGAATATGAGGAAATTAAATAGTTAATAATAATATTTTAAACTTATCTAACTTCATGGAGTAAATTTATTCTCATTTCCTTTTATTATTAATAATATTCTACAATTTATCCACTTCACCTTCCTTGCAGTAGATAGCCATTGTGACTTTTTCATTATATGAACACTAGATAATGGAAAATATACATTCTATCACACTGATTCATTTATCAGTAACTAACAAATTAGAGGAACCACTGAAAGAAGGTGTCTGTTTCCTCATGAAGGACTCAACGTAATATTTTTCCATCATTTTCCCATTTGGATGATAATAATGATTTATAACTTGAGAATGTTGTTTGAGCATAGTATACAGGTTTTTCATTCCATATCCCACAATATTTGGATTCTCATATAGAAAATAATTATATTGTCCAATAAATGCCTCATTAACATTATTCCTTCATGTTCTATCCATTGGCTAAGACCATAAATAATAGTGTGAGAAATGCTAATAATAATAGAAAATCACATAGTCTAAAAAATAACATTGAAGATCTAAATTAAGAAAAAAAAATTATTCTATGAAAAATTATGTTTTTCTTATGTTATTCATATTTATAATATATTTAAATCCATCACTAATAAAGTGTTTGTGAATTTTCAAAGCCTATCCCTCATGATTGTCAAACTAGGTGTGCAACAAGGCTTGTTGTCATGCACCATTTCCTAATCAATTCAAACACAATATGGTGTTTTGGGGTTATTAAACCTATGTATATCTACTCTAAATGCAAATAAACTTATTGTATCTATATATGGATTTAATTTCTTGGAAACCACTAACTCAATCCATTAAAAAAACTCTGGTAAATTATAAAATATATTAACTCATCGTTAGACTTATCTTTAGAGACGTCCCTAGACAAATCCTTAGGCATATCCATATGGATATCACTCAATACTTCTCAACCTAGTTTCCAAATAAATCTAAAAAATTTATATTATACCAACTATATTGACCTCATCATCTTATACATGGATATTTCAAATTGTTAAATTAATATTGATTACAATTCGAAAACACATGCCCGGGGACTGTAATAGTTTAGTGCCATTGGAATATTGGAACATAATATTCTAATATGGTGAAAGATCATAAATTTTTCCATAAATATATTTAAATTTAGTACTTTTCATAGACATAGCTAACTTAAAACCATTATTCATAACCTCGGTAAAGGAAACATATTAAAGGGGTGAGATCGGATGTCTGGTAAGGGTAAATATAAGAGATATACATCTATGATCGCATGAAATCATAATATAAGTATAAGGGTATGTGATAATGAACATGACCTATAATGATTATACCCAAACTATAATAGATCATAAACATGAGTCATGGTCTAACGATTTGAAGATCATATGACACAAATCATAAAGTACTTAATGAATATCTTCCATGGGAGCATAACATTGGCATAAAACATAGATTTGTGTCATAAAAATTATCCTATAAAATTGTGAACATTTATAAATCTAAACACATTTACTCATTAAGTTAAGGATATAAAATCAAGACCTTCTATAAACTTATAGACATGAAACATGGTCCGCACTTACCCTTATAGACATGAAATACATATCCACACAAAACATCATTAACATGACATCGGGTTAATGAATAACATTATGATCATCTAATTAGGTTCACACATAACATTATGGATAAGGAAATGTCCAAATATATCATCATAGTAGTAAACTTTCACTCCCAATAACATCATAGTGGAACAATTCCCTTACTTAATTGAGTTCACTCTTCATTACAGTGATGTAGATCTCACGATATAATTCTTTACCCAATTCATTAAAGAGAGATATAGGTCTCACCCATCTTAGGTTATAACATAAGCACCATTTATGGCTATAACGTAACCACCTTAACATAATTAAAATCATACATATCTCTTCTAAAATGTTATAAATCATTCATCATATCAGAACCCTTAAAAATAAATGGGGTTCATAAATATTTTTTCAGAACATAAACATTGAAAAATATACAGGTTTTATAATAATTTCATCATTTAATCATAAAATAACCAATAAAAGAAGAATTGGATTTCATAATCATTTTATAATGGTATAACCCATGTAAGATAAATAGGTTTCATAAACATATTTTCATCATAAACAAAAACTATTCTGAGAATGAATTTGATTTTAATCCTTAGATCGTATCCCCAGTAGATCCTATGTAATAAAAATAATGTCATATTTGATAGAAAATAACTTTCAAAGACTACATTTGAAATTTAATATGGAAAATTTATTTTCATTGAAAATATTTTCAAAAAAAAAATTATAAAAATCCTTTTATTTTAAAATAAGCGTGAAATTTTGTAATGAAATATTTAAAAACCATTTAAAACAATTCTTTGTGAAAATATTATTTCGTATTAAAAAATTTTTGAAATATATATTATTATTAATTACTATTTTTATGAAAAAATATTGAATAATTATAAAGGAATATTTTATGAAATGTTTGGTTATAAAATCAAAAAACTGTGTTCTTGTCGTACAAATTAAAACAAATATTTCATTCAATTTTTTGATAAATCCAAATGAGCATTGTTTTGAAAATGACATGAATATGAAATTCAAAAATATTATAGAAAAATATAAAAATGGAATAAATGTATTTTTAAAAAAATAATTGAGTAAAAAAAAATTAAAACATTTTTATAAAAATGAGTTTTGGAAGAAAATAGATTTCTGACCGAAGACAGAAATAATGTAACACATTTATAAAAACATTTTTAATAATATTAAGTTAGAAATAGTTCAAAAATAGTTCCATTAAATGAATTACCATGGGATAAGAAAATTAATGATTGTTTTTGAGATTTAGATCATTAGATTTTAACATTTTATACTTAATCATAAACAATCCCAATAAATGATGACATTATTATATAAAATCTTAACCACTTTAGTAACATTGATTCATAAGACCTGTGAGTGAATCAAATAAAATGACACTAAAAATATCATGAGTCCTAGTTGTGAATAAATTATTTATATTATAGGTTTATGTATTTTTATATACACCTTGTGAATGAATATAGGTGCATAACATAATATACATCTCGAAGAAGGAAAATCGTGATAAAACTCTACTATTGATTTGTAATCTTTTGAACTGTAAACACAAAGAAATAGAGATACATAAATAGATATGTAACATCAATAGTTTTTATTATAATAATCATAATTTACATCCATGGGTATTATATAATCCACATAAAATAAATCGGTGGTGAATTTGACATGTGTCTCAATGAAGTAAAAAAGTGGGATAAAAATATCATACCATAAGTCTTGAATTATGTCGTACTATTTCAAACCACATATATAATAAATATAATTTTATTATAAATCTATTAAATAATAATAATATTACATATCATACCATATATTATTTTTTATAACATTTTATTAACTTCTTATTAAAAATACATGTTAAATTTATGTTTCGGGAAATAACTATTTTGGGTTTTTGTATATGTTTTGATTTGTCATATTTTTGGTCCTATAAAATTGATCATGGTTAAATTATACCAATAATTATAAATATGATATAAATATAATATATATCTAGTATGTTTTTATTTATAGTATTCCATAATATTTAGAAATATAAAATGAAATTTACCATTTATGGTGATGGTAGGCCGTACATAAGAATGAACGTTGTTTCTATTTTATTGTCAGATATAAAGAAGTAAATATAGAAGATATATTATCATTTTGGAATCATTTTTATTTCATATATATCACTTATTTTTATTAAAATCATCCTTAATACATTCTACATGGCCTCTCATCCCTATACATACTCAGTTCAAAAACACATTCTAGCATATGGTGCATCTCAACAGTCAATAACTAACTGGCTACTCTAAACTAGCCAATACTGTGGTACATCCCACCTGTCCTCTCATCAAATCTTGGGGTACCAACCTATCTAATCAAGGTTGACCAAAAACCATCACTCAACCTCTTGATTATGGCTTGGGATCCCATGATAATAATATATGGTGAATGGGTAGGTCCTCACACTTGTAGTTCAAATAGAAACCCACATCCACCATGTTTACCTTTCCCAAACATTGAAACCACATATTTAATGACCATCTCCATGGATGTTTCACCATAGAGGTTCACATCTCACAAAAAAACCATTCAAAAATGCTAACCAGACCTCCACATAACATGTGATTCAAACCATATTCCAAAAATTCTAAGATACCAACCAGGAATTTAAGATTTTCTAGACCCAAATACATTTCCAAATCCATTTTCAAAACTAATAAGTAACCATTCAACACACTCAAAGGTTCCAAATGATCCTTTAGGTTATTTAGGAACCATACCATATCTCATGTTCCAAAGGGTCCAAGAAATTTGAATTAATTTTTGAAACACATATTTGAGTCTCTTTAAAACCAAGTAAAAATTTTAAGGACATTGATATTTAGAAAAAACCACTTGAAATGAGTATGGTTAGGAAAAAAGGGAAGGAAAACATAAATGTGTTTTGAAATCTGGCATTTAAGGTGAACATTATTTTGGAAATCCATCATCATTTATGTGCCCATCAATGTGTGAACCATATTTCCACATGTATGGTCCCACATCCAATGGAAAATATTTTATAATACATGTAAAATACCGAAAAAACCAATTCATATATTCACCATCTATGTTACAAACCATTACGACAAGTCACCACACAATCACAAAACCATGAAAAGTAACCAAAATCCACATATAAAGTTAACCTTACAAATAAAAAAATACTAAGGCATAATCAAGGCTAAAAATAACCCAAATATTCAATTTCTATTGAAAAGGATAAATGGAATTTCATCGAACACCTTGCATACACACACACACACACACACACACATATATATATAGGTGTAGATAAGAAACCCCTTTAAAGATCAATTATTCATCAAATTTTCATCATGAAATCGCCATTGCAATTCAAAAAAACACATCATAATCATGCTAAGAACTTTTATAAATTAATTATAAACACTCAAGAATAAAATGGAATGTTTTGGAAAGGAAAATAATGGAATCACATACCTTAAGTGGAATAATCAAATCGCATTCAATAAAATCCACTGGAAAGACACTCATACCACTGATCACAACCATATGGATGGAAAACCCCACAATTTATCACCACACTAGGTATCAAAATTGGCTAAAAATGTCTACTAGGTTTAGAGTAAGAGAGGAAAAAGGATGAGAACTGAGTAAGAAAGAGAAGGAATCCCTAACCTTTTAAATCAGGATAATAATTACAAAGAAAACACCATGAAATCACCTTGGAAGAGATTTAGAGAAGGAAAATCCTCCAAATAAGGATTCCAATATAGGTGAAATTGAGTGGGGAGTCCAATGGAAGAAACCTGACTTAAAAATAAGAAAAGGAGACAAAAACACCCCTCTTCAGGTTTCACACTTTGTATAACCATGAACAAACCATGCATTGGCCTGAAAACCTTAAAAAACCTCCATAAACATAAATATTTTCATTTGTAACTTTTCTAAACCTCAAACAAATAATCAAAATCAATTATAGAATAAAATAAAAGAAATACTTTGGTTGGGATGTGAAAATTATCACCACCACAAAAACATTCTTATACCATAAATTCACCAAGACGAATTAGAACTAAAACTTAATCTCAAGAACTGTACAAGCCTGAATGGAACCATGATCTTTGAGATGAGAAATCCCAACATGAACTAAAGACCCCGACATAAGGGAAAATTATAGAGGGTTCTCAAAATAAATAATAAACCCAATATTGATATGTAATTCCCTCAAGAAAAAAACATATCCAATATTATCACTTCCAAATACAAATATGAAACCATGATCTGAAACACAATTCATTATTTCCATAAGAAATGTATGTGTTTACAATGGAAAAAAACATGAAAAGGATAACCATTTAAAAACTCATTTCCAAAGAACAAATCCATAGAATTAAAATGAAAATGGAACCACAAAGACATTTAAAATAAATAAAACTTACAATATTAAAGAGAAGTATAATAAGATTAATTTAACCGTTCCATTCCAATGTAGTGGACAAAAAAGCCGGGCCACAACACTACATACAATGATTATTGAATCAGTGTAATCTTCACTCTGATACCTATTGTTAGATCCTAGATGACTGAAGCATCCACTACCCCATAGTTAGGAATTAACATCCTCCAATTGAGACTTCAACTTATGACTATGCTTCTTAAAAAATTTATTTACATGACTCAAAAAACCACATCAGTGACAAGCCTTCACTGGATTATAAAAAGACAACTTCAAATTCATGAACTGACTACACTGAAAGAATGTGAATCACTAGTCCAATGATAAAAAAGTTATAACTGATGAATGATACTTTTCAAGAATGGTTTCTTCAAGCACACACCTATCACCAGATTGGGAAGCTTCTTGAGTGGCATGAAAATCCATATTTCCAACTGCCAATGCTCTAAAAACCAACTCAGATAAGAATTCTTCTTCCACTCAATTCAAAAATCATACTTCACCATATAAGAGTATTTTATTCCATGATAAATAGATAAAAACACAAATGAAAAGAGGATGTTTCAGCTAATCCTTCAATTATTCCTCTGTATAAAAGTAAACAAGCTACTTGATGTTTTAAACATAGGCCTTCACTACTGGATGACCTTGTTAAAAATTAATGATCTTATATACCTTCTTTATCTCTACCTTTATAGGTAAAAACATTATATAAAATTGGTCTTAAACACTTCCAAATACATCCCAACATACAATGATTTCCGGAAGATCACCTTACGTGAATCCATATCATAACCTTTAAACAAACCCAAGACAACTCAAACCCTAACACTTCAAGAGCTCCCAGCAACCTGAAGACTCATTTGACTTTATGAAGACACTCTATATACTCTAATAGTCTTATATCACAATTAATAAAATAAACAACTAATATGAACAAAACTCTACCACCCCACTCAGATTCTGGGAAGGGTGAACAACTGGAAGTGACTCACTAGAATCCTTGGTGGCCTCTCTCGGTGGCATAATCTCTGAAGAAAGATAAAACAGAACAAAAATAAACATCAACCAAAACTAATATCTAATCAAACATCAACCAAAAAGAGCACCTGAATACAAAATAATCATCTTATAAATCAAATATCTTGAATAGAACCTGAATCCTCTTTTTAAAACCCACCATTACATCCTAATTTTAAAACCACTACTAATCCCAATCCAACTTTAAAATACCCAAAACCCATTTTGGTATCCAATTTAAAACACAAAACCCACATTTAATATAAAACCCATTCAAAAATAATTTTTCAATTAAAAATCTCTTTTCACCAAAACCATTTTTCATTTCAAAATTGACCCACACCAATCAATGGCAAAACAATACACAACTCACATAGAAACAATAAGAATAGGGAACTAATGATTGTCTAATACTCCTCCACAAGGTTTACTAGGCCATTCCCCAAGAAATAACGATTAACTATGAGTATATTGAACTATGCACTCATGATCCATGAGGTTCACTACTCCACATAATCCCAACATGCAACATTGGTCCACCTCTATTATCATCCCCTTTAAACTCACCCAAAACCAAAAGAAAGAATAAAAGCCCAAATAGCCACTATAAAATTGAGTATCAGAAGGAGAAATAGTTCACAATTCTCTTCCCACACCTACCTCCCAAGTCCCAACTATCCTAATCTCTACTTTTACCAGATGCCTCAAATAAAAAAGGGTTTCTATGATACTATTTTTTCAAAATCCAGGATGAGATTCCATCCAACCTGACCCCCAAAACCATCGAAGAAATATCTTGAGAGGTGTTTCCAATCCTCTATGGATGGAGACTATCACTAGGAATTAAATATATCATAGTGGGAATGATTAATCCTAAAAATAATCATGATCAAATAAACCAAACAGAGTGCATAGTAGTAAACAAAAAACAACTGAACATCAATAAACACAACCTAATCTCAAATACAACAATAACTAAACCAAAATATGAACTAAAAATGAAAATATCCCAAACTAAAAACAACATGATCTCGATGGGTCCTCTTGGTCACCATTAATCCATAAGAACAATCTACACATATGGAAAACCTGAATAGAAACTAGAACCTGCAAAACATCTTGTTTCTATTGATCTCGAGTGGTACAAGTAGGGTGTGAGAATTCAATAGTTTAGTGGGTAAACACCATATAGCGCATATATTTCATTTCCAAAAAAAATTCAAAAACACTATCTTGAAATATAGTTATAAAATAGGTTTTTATCATTTCAAAGAACCAAAAAAATATTTTCATAAATTTTTTTTAAAACTGATACACACACTACTTTCCTTTTTAAAAATATTTATCCATCCTCAAACTCATTTAACCACAAAAATCCAATAGAAAACCCATGCCAAGAAACTATGAACTATGTTGAAAATGAAGAAAGTAGAAAAAGCAGTCATAAATCAATAGGACAGATAACCTAAATGAAAAAAATGTAAAGTAGGAACATACAAATATTTAATCATAGGAATTTTCTAAAAAAACTAGAAGAAATCCTTATATTTACTCACTTTGGACCCACCTTCTGGAATATGATGAAGCTCAATAGTTAATAAATAACTAGCCACTCTAATTATCCAATCCAATGGAATTTCACACCTTCTCAAATAGGTTCAGGAGCCAGGAAATCATGTTCCTAAAAAAATATAATTAAAAAAAATAGAAAGTGGTGGTACAAGGGGGTTTACAAAACCGAGAGTATGAAACCCCACACATATCCAAATCGATAAAACAGAAAAAAATTTAGGGGAAACAAAAGGACAACTGGATGAGGCCTCCACATTTTCCCTCTTTGAAAGCGCATCTGCTACCTGGTTGGCCACCCTATAGACATGGGTGAAATCAAGCTATATGTGCTCAACCATCCACATACAGTAAATCCCGGAAGGAAGAATTTTCCATGGTACCAATTGGGATTGAGTCTTTAGGATGTGGATCGTGGTAGTGGATTCAGATTCCACCCAAATCTACCTCCATCCAAAATGAGTGGAATATCTTATTGCTTTGATCATGGCCCATAGCTCCGCTTCGATCGCCATGTCATTGCCAATATGGTGGTGGAAGTATCCTTTAATGAATCCCCGATGAGTATGGAAGACGCCACTACATCACGAAGACCCTGGTGTACCGGAAGTCGCCTCATAAACATTCATTTTCAACCATCCTGGAATAGGTGGAATCTATCTAATGGATTTAAGAACAATAGGTTTTCTTATTCTGCCAGTTACACCAAAAGCTCTCAGAATAACCAAGTCAACAATTTCATTTTTCAAAGTGCGAGTATGAAATTTGGAAGTAGTCGCAACATCCTGATAAACAGTGTACAATCCAGCCTGCAAGGATGGCAACTTTCCCTTAAAAATGGTGGCATTCCTAGATTTCCATATCACTTTGAAGACAGCAGCAACAGCTGTGATGAACATCGCCCCAATCTGTTCACTAATCTATGCATGCTAGACAGATTCCATCAGTGCCCACCATTCCATTAAGATCAATCTACACATCAAAGGCAGATTGCAGATGCGACCAGAACCTGCAAGAGAAGCTGTAAGAGAAGAAGAGATGAGAGATATATTCCTCAACCCAGGAACATATGCTGCATGCAGATGCCAATTGAATCCCAATTTTTTGGAGCAGTTTGTGCACCGACAACCTATTTTTTTACAACCACCAGAGAAGCAGATAGTGGGATGGGGAAATGTGACATACATGAAACATCCTTAGCCACATAGTTATAGAAGAAACAGCATCACATGTGTCCCTGGAGCATTCCCTGGAGGATAAGTGCCCATTGGTGTTGGGAGTCCAGATAAGGGTGTCAGCATCAGTGTAAATATAGCCCTGAAGTTTGAGGTAGATTCACGCATGTATACATCTCTAAAAACCGGAAGATGATGTTGAATCACCAATATTAAGGTTCTTCATGGAAGGGGGAACCATATTCAGTTCATTAAGGGGTTTTCCCAGCAAAGGTGTAGACCAAGCATTGAGAGTAGATTGATTACACACCATCTAATTCGAGCCGCACATGAGCTCCAAATAAGAATTTCTGGCCATATAGAAGAGAAAACATGCATGTAACAACCATTCTACAACTTCTTAAGAAACCTGTGTGAGAGGAATTCCAAATAAATTTCGTTGGATGTGAGTAAGTTCCATGTGAATTTACTAATAAAGGCATCATTGAATATCATAGGATCCTCAATGCCCATGCATCCCACGTCAATAGTCTTTATACAATCCCTCCAAGAAAAGGTGATAATTTTCCTCTCATGAATGGATCCAGTCCATAAAAAATATCTGATCAAAACTTTCAGCTCCTTAAGTACATATTTAGGTCGTCTATAGATAGTGAAATCAGATACAAACATTAAGGTGATCACTGAATTAACCAGGTAGACCCTCCTCACTTGAGACATGGTTTTCCCTTTCCAGGTGGCCATTTGCGAGATGATCTTTAAAGAAATTTTTTCATGGTAATTTCTTTTCACCCTCCCTAAAAAAAGGGTCACCCCCAAATAATGTATAGGGAGAGTCCCTTTTTCGACTCCAAGCTTCCTAACAATTTTGTTTTTCTTGTGAAGAGTAATACCATTTCCAAAAACCACAAAAACATTCTCAAACTTATAGATTTCCCATAGAGCTCTTTATAATGATCAACGATCTTTTAGACACAAGAAATAGTATATTTTTCAGCCTGTCCAAATAGGAGAATGTCATCAGCATAGAGTAGATGATACGGTGATGAAAAGTTCCTGACAGCTTTCATTTTCTGATAAAGACCAGCTTGACCCAAATAATTCATGCAGACACATAAATAATCTTTTTCCATGGAAAATATCAGTCTACATAATGGGTCACCTTGTCTGACACCCCTGGAGCATTGAAAATAACCTCTTGGGGACCCATTGATAAGGATGGAAAGTCTAGCACTTGTAAAAATTATATGAACCAACTTAATGAAAGAGATAGATATTCTGTGTCTCTTTAACATTGTAAAGATAAATTCCCATTTAATAATATCAAATGACTTTGAGATTTCCATATTGAGTGAAAAGCTACCATGTTGAACTTTCCTTCTAATGATATTGATGCACTCAAAAGCATTGAATAGACAGTTTTGAATGTATCTACCAGGAACAAAACAAAACTGGTTATGGGTGATATCATTTTTTTCAATGATCCCCAATCTAGAGGCCATAATTTTACTAAAAATCTTGGGTATAGTGTTCCCAATGGCGACCAGTCTGAAGTCATTAATATCCAGTGCATTGTCTTTCTTTGGTAACAAAGAAATGAAGCACGCATTCACACCATGAGGCGTCGAGGCATGATTGAAAAATTATTCGATAGTACTAATGACATCCTGATGCACAATTTCTCATTTGAACATGAAGAACTTATTGGTAAAGCCATCAGGGCCTACCACACTATCAATATTTAAAGAAAAAACGGCATCATTGATCTCACATTCAAGAGGGACCTCAACCAACATCCTATTTTTCTGCTCATCAATAGTAGGATTAATATTGTCATGCATTCTGTACATAAGCTTCTCATTACCACCTGAGTATAAACTTTAAAAAGAGCTAAATGCTGCATTTGAAATCCCCAGCTCAAAGTTGAAGACATCTCCATTAATTTCTAAAGATGTGACACCTATTCGGATACGTCTCTCCCTATGCAGGCAATGAAAAAACATGGAGTTTTTTTCTCCCTTTTGCAACCATCGGACATTATATTGGCTTCTGGCCAGCCTTTCCTGCAGATTCAGCAAGTCATCAAGATGAGAGAGGACTCGTACTTCATCCCTAGAGGGAGCATCCTGCTGTTGGTTATCATTTAGTCATTAAAGGAGTTGTTGTTCAGCATCCTTGATATCATTTTCTTGATTATAAAAAATGACCTGCTCCACTCTCTAATCAATTTTTTAGCATGTTTGAGCTTGCTGGAAAGACCAAAAAGTGGGCTTCCAGAGAACTCAGCTTTCCAAGCATCAAGGATCACCTAACGACATCCAGGAACAACAAGCCACAAGTTGTTAAATATAAAATTAAAAGGAGAAGACCTCAGATTTCCAGCACACATATCAATCAATATGGGATTATGATCAGAGTGTAGATTTGGTAAGATGAGTACAAAAATAGTCAGGGGCTCATTCCCTTCATCAATGCAGCCCATGCATCTATCGATTTTGCTGTCTTGCCTCCCATTAATAGTGTACCTACTATATGTGCAGTCACCCCCCACAGTGGGCACTTCAACTAGCCTACAATATTCAATACAAGAAATAAAATTAGAAGCAGCCAACCTGTTGAAACTAACCCCAGTTTTCTCCTCTGGTCAGAGCACAATATTAAAATAACCCAACGCTGTCTAGCTGTGTGACATTTGCTCAGTGATATTAGTCATTTCCCACAAAACCTCCCTTCTTTTGAGATAGGAGTTAAAGGCATACACAAAAACAATAGATATCTTAATAGCTTGAAACACCATATCAGTGTCGAAAAGAAACCATCACTCGACTATCTAGATGACTCTTAGGATTCCCATGATAATATTAAATGGTGAATTGAGAGTTCCTAAAACAAGTGGCTCAAACTGAAACCCATATCCACCATGCTTGCCCTTCCCAAACACTTACACCACATATGCAATGACCCTCTCCATGGAGTGTCTTCCATAAAGGTACCCATATCACAACGAACCACTCAAAAATTTTAATTGGACCTTCACATCACACAATAATTCAATCCATTTCCCAAACATACTAATATTCCAAATGGTCCTAAGATATTTTCTAAACCCAAATATATATCCAAATAAATTTTCAAAACTAATAAATAACCATATAACACACTCAATAGTTCCAAATGGGACTTTATATAATTTAAAAACCATTCCAAATCTAAGTTCCAAACGAGGAAAGAAATTGGAAATCATTATCGAAACCCAAATTTTAGTCTCTGTGTAACCAAGAAATCATTTTAAAGACATAGATATTTAGACGAACACATTTTAAATGAGGGATTGGAAAAAAGGAGAAGGAATAAGGAAATGTGTTTTGAAATTTTGGGTTTAAGGTGAACATCATTTTAGAAATCCATCATCATTTGTGTTTCCATCCATGTATACAGAACATTCTCACATGGATGTTCCCAAATCCAGTGTAACTTTTTTTAAACCATGTAAAATACTTAGGAAACAGATTTATAGATTCACTATCTACGTTACCACCAATTATTACAAGTCACCACACAAGAAAAAACCAAAGAAAAGGCACCAAAAACAAACACACCAAGTTCTAATTAGAAATAAACCAAATATCAATGCTTAACCAATTCTAAACATTACTGAAAACATTCAATTTTGACTATAAAGTCCAAATGGAATTTCATAAAACACCTTTCATACATGTGTGTGTGTGTGTGTGTATGGATAAGAAACCATTTAATGACCCATTGTTTCATATAATTTCCAACATGGAACCACCATTACAATTTACAAGAACACATCAAAAACATGGGAAACACTTTAATAAATTAATTATTAACACTCAAGAATCAAATGGAATGTTATAGAAAGGAAAATAATGAAAAAACAAGCCTCAAGTGTAAGAATAAATTCCCCTTCATTGAAATCCATCATAAAGACACTCTTACCATGGCTCACAACCCTATGAAATAAAAACCCCAATTTTGAACCACCCGAGATGTCCAAATAATCCAAGAATCGTCATTAGGGTTAACGTAGGATAGTAAAATGTATAAAACCCAAGGAGGAATGGGATGGAATCACTAACCTTTTGAGTTGGGTGAATAATCCCCAAGAAAACACCATGAAATCAACTTAGAGGAACTTTGGAGTTTGAAACCCCTCCCTAGAATAAATCCATGTTGGGTGAAATGGAGTGGTGAATCTACTTGAATAAACCCCACATAAAAAAGGATAGGAGAGAAAAATAACCCTCTTCGGGAGGATTTCATAGTCAGATAACATAGTTAAACAAACAATGAGAAAGCCATGAAATTTCAAACTATTAAGAGTTTCACGGGCTAGACACTTAGGTTGCATGGGTTGTTTAACCATGAATATTAATAATGAAACCTATTCAAACTTAGGATACACACTTATATTAACCATGCTCAAATTGTGTGACATCCTTCTGTTAGGGTTTCACACTTTTTCTAACCATGATAAAACAATGTATAAACCATGAAAAGGCTCAAAAACCTTAAAAAACTATGAGAAATCAATTTTTTTAATTAGTAACTCAACTTGACCCTCAAAAAAATAACCTACATCAAGAAAATAATAAAATAAAATAAAAAAAATGGATATGGTGTGAAATATTCTCATCACCACTTTTAAGCCTTAGAGATTTCCAAATTTCTAATCAATTTCCTTCCTAATCCCCTCCCCATTCCCTAGTTCTTCTATTCTCACAAAAATTCCATTTGAAGGAGCCTTAATGGGTAGCATAAAAGATGGTAACCAAACGGAGATGTAAACACCAAACTAAATTTTATTTTATTTTATTCTTCTTCTAACACCTCTATATGATCTTTATCCACCTAAAAAATAATTACATTACAATCCTAAATATACTTATATGTTTTCTTTATATTCTAATATGCATCTTATACCCTCCATTATTTTATTTTTAAAAAGAAAACATTATTCATGTTATGGTTGGTTCACCACCTCCATGAATAAAGCACTTAATTTTTCTACACCGCCATCATGGCTAGATATATGAACAATATTATGGTCAGATATGGTTACAATAAATATATTATAAATTTTTTATAGTTCTTTAATGTTTTAATAATCATTTAATTAAATAAGATAATCTGTTTTATGAAAATTGGTAAAATGGAATAATTTAACTAAACACATATGGTAAATGTTTTAACTAATTTAATAGTCCCTATGTTGGATAACAAGAGGATATTTGGGATCATTTCAATATCTATAAGGTCATGAATAATATTTCATTCCATTTATTATGTGTTATTCCCTTTTTACAAGAACATCTATAATTTTCCACAAGTTATCTAACCATGGAACCATGAAATGAACGCCCTCAAAACAACAAAATTCAACCTTTTTTATCATTGAAAAGGTTATACATGAACATAGTATAATTATAATGAAAAAATATAGATAAAAAAGGTTCCCAATTAAGTAATTAATGAATTTAATTTTTTTATATATGGTATTAAGTGCACGCGCAGAACGATTATGGAACCTAAGGTAAAATATCTCTCTAAATCACTCTTTTTATGAGTTATGAACATTATATCCCTAACAATATAAATATATATATATATTTTATATTATATAATTCTTATAATTTGGATATATATGTCTCTTACATATATATCTAGAATATTCTCCCTTCCTTTGGTGTTCAAATACATGATTTATGTTCATTTATCAAATACCTTCTTCAAAATCAAATCCAATTAAGAGGAAATTCTCTATAACTTAATCCTTTTATGTAAGGCTCAATTAAATTATTTATTCCCATTAATAAGTAAAGTAATATATTATTTTTTAAAATTTAATTTTAACTCGGGCTTTCAAATAAAATTTCATACCTATTCTTTCTCTAAAATAATTTAACAAGTTCTTTAGAAGATCATTTTAAAATTTCATTTAATACACAATTCTATACCCTTTCTCACAGATTTTTATTCCAATGTTACACAATATTTTAAGACCTTATATTATTTTAGCCTATGTGAACCACTCGAATATTAAATTCCTTACTCTCTTTGGTTGATTTATTGTAGGGATCTGTTTTTCACCTTGTAAGACTTTGGAATATTTCCCTCCATATTTCCAGAGCTAGGCGGTAAGACAGCATGCAATTCCTAGACCCAGTGTTCTTGGAATAAATTATTCAATAATATTAAGTGTTTTTATACTATGCATGTGTTAGAAATGGGATATATCTTAAACGGTAGATCAAGTAAGAAATTTTAGGCCACGGTTCCTTCTGGAATGTGTTGTTTACCCAAGGCGTGATATAACATTCATTAGTGTGGGACAATGGTGAAAAAAGGCACCCAGGGGAAAATCATAAATAAAATAATTAAACTTATTTATTTTACCTCTCACACCAAACCTAATAACTTTTTAATGGGAGTTTTTATTGGAAATATTATACTACCGTTGATTTTGGAACGGTCTATTTTTCCTAGGTGCGACATAAAAGAATGGGGCATTAGAATTTCAGATTCTACACTGAGCAGGATCCCTATAAATTGAGGTTTAAGGAGACAGATTTGGGGTTATCTCCTAATTATTTTCTGTATCCCTCTACAAACCTCTCCCCCTCTCTATACTATTCATTGTTTTTCTTCATCAGGTCGAGGAGAAAACTCCACCAAAACATCAGCAGATCAAAGCAGAATCACAACGGGTGCATCGACGATGTATATATCAAGGGAGGATTTCTTCTATTTTTGAGTTTTGATTCAAGTTTTAATTTAAAAATCATTTTTTTCATCTTTGTTTATTCATTTTTATTATCTTCTTTGATGTCCACATAAACACAACCATCAATCAATGCTGAAAATCCTCTTGTTTCATCTATATTCTTCATCATTCTTTACGACGTTCATCGTCAATTTATTCGACAAGTCAAAACTCCAAATAATTGTTTAGTGGATCTTAAGACTATGAAGATATGAACATGAGGATCACATGACTATCCTCATAATAATTTTTGGACCTCTGGTGTGATCATAGCAGCCCTCGGAATGGGCCCCTAGAGTAGATCTATCAATAGTGGTCCAAGGTGGCGATAAGCCGCGAGAGCCGTCCCGAATGGAAGATGGACGCTGGGGTCCAGGAGTGGGGTCAGGTGGAGCACCAAACAGAACATGGAAGCTGGGTTGAGGTAGGGTCAGTGACTGTTGGAGAGGCGGCTGGACATTAGTGTTGACCGGGGGGCCAGCTGAGTCCGATGGAGGTGCCCGGTGCAGAGGACCCACAGGGAGTCGGTTGGTCATGGTTAGTCGTAAAAAGGTGAGGTCGGTCGGCATTGAGAGGTGCTATCATAGTGGGGTCGTTGGAACGACCGATAGGGTAACTGAGACCTGCACAATGTGGATCTTCGTGTTAACGTGGGGACCAAAGGGGTCCTGAGGTAGTAGCTATCAGTGGGGTGTCACGCTAGAGAGACATGGTTGTCAGCCGGTTGTGACAAACCAAGGTGGGTTAGGCTAGGAGCAGTTCTTTAGTCCAGGGAGAAAGTTAGGCCATCGGCCTTGTGTCAGGCTCCTCCGTGGTAGGAGGGTCAGTTTGCATGACCGGTTCATGGGCTGGTGGGTTGGTCCAGCCTGTTTTGGGCATGGACATTTTAATTTCCCATATCTTTTGATACAGGAATCCAATTCACATGTTTTATATGGCCACGCAACCCTATCATAGATATAAAACCTTTTAGAAAAGTGTTGGACTTTTTAGCATTGGTCTTGGGGTGTTAGTTAATGAAACTCCCCCACTAAATAATAATAATTTAATTATTATTATTCAGAAATTTTGTTTTATACTTACCATCTAAAAGGGATGTCTAATTTTTTTGTCATCAGTAGCTTCATGACCCTGACCATTATGAGGAATTCTCTAGATTCTTTCTAAGTTATTAATCTAAAGACAAGGTGTGGGACCATAGGGATCAGTTATCATGTTTTCTAGTAAAATAACCCTTTTCACCTGGTATCTATTTTGTGTATTTGATTACACTATTCCATGTGTTTTTTTGATGTTATTGTAATGTCTTATTCCACCCTCTTAAATTTGGGGCCGATGCATGGGTCCCATGGGATTCCTTTCAAGCATAATGCAACATTTTACAACTTCTGCATTGGATGTTCGTTTGAGGAAAGTGAATAGTCTACCATGCATGTTTTTTCTCTAGGATCTCAATGGTGAAATATGTTTGGATGTGTGGATTATTTTTGTGATTGATAGTGATTGAGCAGTGATCGAGAATTTGTGTTGAAAAGAACCCTTTACACAGGTTGTCCATTTTAGATGAATGTATAGAAAATCTAGTGTATTTTTTCATAGAGATCACAATGGTGTGATCTATGTGATATGTTTCAGAATCAAGGCACAGGCCCCACGAAGCATCATTCATGTACGTCGATAAGGAATGAAACTTCTTCATCGGGTACCCTATTTGGGAAAATGAATAGTCTATTCTTCATGATTCTCAGTAATGATTACAATGGTGTGATATGTTTCAATGGGCATATCCTTCTTTGTGATATCTTTAAATGTGGAAACCTGGATGGAATACCAGTGGTAGACCTATCTATTGAGTTTGAAGAGAACCCATGGCTTAGGCTAGATTTTTCACTTGTGAGAGTAGATAATACTTATGAAGAGATCCGGTCAATGTTATGAGCCTGTATGAGTAGGCACGTCAACGAAGATACTTTATTGACCATTCGGTCTAATGATGAGAGTTGGTCGATCATAAGCCATTAGACGTGATGTGCCACATACTCTAGAAGTACCGTGACATGCCTAAGGGTACTTTTTCACATTTTAGTACCTAAAGATGGTTGGGTGCATGTCCAGATGATGATGCGAGCTCACTCATTATGTGGGCCCCACATACACTGTGTACCACTGTGTTTTCTTATATCACCTGTAACCATTTCTTCAAAACTCAAACCTTGGAATGTGTGTATCCTACCTTGAGATTTTTTTTACATAGAACATGATGGTGACATCCGTTATGAATTGAAATACACTCCACACAGTGGGTGTGGGTCTTTTACCAATCGGTAGTTTCTTCTGGGGTTGTTACTCCCTTGATGGATTAGGGTGTGGGTTTTTCTATGACTTTCATGCAGTTGAACTGTTCCCCAACCATGGCTAGGCGTGACCTTTCCGATCTTGTTGTATTGTAGGGTTGGCAGACCCCCTATCGTCCATGGGAGTGGTTCCCCTATCCATCCAATGGTTCTCCCCTATAGAGGGTGTGGTCTCACATTACATATAGTGGTCCTCCCCTTTCGAGGGTTCAAGCTCATGTAACTTTCATTGGTGCTCCCCTATTGAGGGTGCAACCTCACGTTACCTCTGAGTGGACCCCCCTGACACACTTGGAGATGGGTCCTCTGTCATGAGTTTTTTATTCCATGTCTATGAGGAACAATGATGAGGTGTGTTTTGACATACCTTTGGGCTGATAAGAAAGATAGGTGCTTTCCCCACTCATATGTGTCCTACTGACGCAATCTAAAACCATGTGTGTGAGTTAGTGCCGCTAATAGTTGATAGTATCATGGTGCAGATTTGAGCCCTTTTGACACATAGTTCAAGGAAAATGTGTGGCATACTAGGCATCTTTTGTTACTTTCGGGATTATTATCATCTCTTTTTATTGGTTGAGCTGTGAGATAGAGATCCCCTTACACATTTTTTGGGTTTCATTGACTGAGAATATGTTTTTTTTCTTGTTTTATTTTTCCTCTACACTATTGGAATTGAGTTGGATGCATGTGTTTGTACAAGTTCCTAGTTAAAGGCCTCTCTCTGTTTTATGTGCCTTTGGCACTGGTCGTCAACCCCTAGCTTACAGAGGCGGGATTGGGGTAGTTTCATCTTGAGCCCTGGCATGGGTCGAGTCGTGAGAAAATGGTATCAAAGGTGGTTTGACCCTTGGTACGTTGTTCAAACATTCCCCTAAAAAGCTCTCGGTTGGGGTTAGGGAAATAGTGTCAAAGTGTCTCAAGAGAAGCTCTCAAGACAGGGGGTCTAGTTATGGTATGGAGAGTCGACATATCCATTCACCAGGACCCTGATTACCCACCTATCAAATCATCACTTAGAGAAACCTATTGCAGGAAAAAATGATACATGAATCACATAGGATTGAGTCTTTGACTATCCTTCTTGAGTCTTCTTCCCATTTTCGTGGATATATATATGCTCATATGATCATGATACTCCTTGATAACATTTAGGATGTCTCTGCAACGAAAGACAACCAGGATAATAACTATAGTTTGTCAAGAAGTCCATGTGAGCTACAAGGCCTCAGTTCATGAACCAACATGTAATCCCTTTTCTCTATATGGGTGGGTAGAACCACCTCTGCCTATGGTGAAACATGCATCCATAGAAGTGCAGGATGAAGATGTGCACAGGAAGATCACACTCCATGAGTTCCAGTGCCAGAGACCTCTGGGGTTCTGCGGTGAGCTAGACCCTCAGGAAGCAAAGTTTTGTCTAGAGTCGGTGGTCTGCCTCTTCTGGCTAGTACAGTCGCCAATAGATCAAATGGTGTATTTTTCATCCATCCTTTCTCATGGGGTATCTAGGAGTTGGGGAATCTATTTTACCCAGATACACGATGAGTTGGGACTATTATAGGATGACTTTCACCATCTATTTCTTGAGGATTTCAACCTCTCCTTCTTGAACTATGTTCATAGACCTAGTACACTACTCTCTAAACATGATCTATAACAGTTACTTTCAATAACGAAATTCTGAGCATAAAATCCATAGCGATATTTGTTCTATCATAGTACCCTTGTGCCTTCTGAAATTTTCCAAGGTGTTGGATAGAGCACTAGTGATAGAGAGATTTTTGTCAGAGGCGTTCTAGACAACTAGTTATGGCAGAGATAACAACAGAGTTGAGATGTCTGTCGCATAAATTAGGCGTAATTTGACAAGATCATGACATAGAAGGCCTCCCCATAATCAGTCTCAGGAACGTAGCCATATGGGTCCAAGGCATCATAGAGTGTGGGGAGATCCTCAGGAGGTTTGGGGTTATGTTTTTGATGGGATATGTCACTTGGCATGAGATAACCCGACCAGATGTACTGACCTTTTCAGTCAGCTGGTAGACACACTACCATAGTAGAGGCGGTGTCGTAATGAGAGATCTCCCTGTTGAGGAGTGGGTGGTCCCTAGGGAGGGGGTTTTGGTAGAGGATTATAAAAAATTGTGGCTGGTGGATGACATTTTGTGGTCTTTCGACCACCACTAAGCGGACCACGTCAAGCTCAAATAGCTGGTGACCGGGATCACAGTCAGCTGAATGTTCAGGATGTCTATGATCCTACAGCGCACGAGATGATAAGAGGTACAATATTCACCTTTTTAGAAATTTTTTATAAGAACTTGTTAGACACAATGTGAGGTTCTCTTTTTACCATTCTCCTTGCTTGAGGTTTTACTAGGGTGATGTGGGGTTTCATTGTCACATTGAATCAATGTTGTTAAACATAGATACAAATGCCTGAGGAGTAGGGGTCCTTCCCCCACTGAGACTTGTTATTGAGATGCGAGAAAAATCATGAGGGAAAGCTAGTTCTTCCCAAATAAGATAATATTGAGGTGTGGTGGAATATTCCCTCTTACTCGTGTGTTTAGGGAAACTTTGAGTGATGGTGTGTCAGAACAAGTCCTAGCCTTTCTAGTGGATTTTTTCTACATGAACTCATTTTGTTTTGAGTTCCACTAGTGGGGTCAGTAGAGTTCTTTTTTGGGAATTACTCTCCTTCCATGATGGGCAAGGACGCGTAAGGTATTCCACATGCATTCGTTTTCTACACTCTTGTGGTTTGATGAGTTTAGTCAACTTCTCTATTCTTTGGAACCTTGTGATCTCAATGTCAAAAAAATGATACTATAGTTATCATGTATAAGTTGAGGTGATATGGACCCCATGGAAATACTGACATGATTCACTATGTGGTTTTGGTAGCGGTGGTATTCAGCATGAGAATGTGAAAATTCTACCTTCTAAGAGAGTGCATTATGGTTCGTTCAAAACCCCAAAGTCTCAGGAGGCCTTCATCTAGAGAGATCGTAACCAGAGGTAGATACACAGGTTGAAATTACTATCGGGATAGGACTTCCAGATAATCTATACTCTGGGATGTGGTGACACCATAGTAGATTACCTTAGAATTAATTCTCTGGCAGGCCTAGCGTGGGGAGTTTCAGAGTAGTTATCTTCCCTATAGCTGACCCTGGTGGAGCCAGATGGTACAGTTTCCATCGGTCGATGGTGTTGAATCCTTAACATATTTTCCATGTAAGAGAGCTTGTTGTGAGACACTGACTGTGAAATCTTGTGCGACATAATATCCTTGGGTGTCTCACTGTAAGGATATTCTGAAAGAGGGAATCATGAGACCATGTTCTAAGGACAAACAATGATTATATTTGTGACATGGGATGTAGAGGTTCACACAAGGAAGTAAATTATCCCCCCTAGTTTCTTTGGGCCGTTTATTACTATGAAAAAGAGATGGAAAGGTTTCCTATTGCCTTTCTATATTCTCAATAGGTGGAATGGATGCACGACTTATACCATGTGTCACATTTGGAATGGGGTATTTTCCTTGGCAGAAAATAAAAGACAGGGCATGGTAATTTAGGATTCCTTGCTGAGGGGGATCCCTATAAAGAGAGGTATAGGGTGATTGATTTGGGGTTACCTCTTAGTTACACTATCTCTCTCTACAAACCTTTCCCTCTATCTATTTTTATTAACTAATTTTCATTTGATTGAGGATAAAACTCTAACAAAATCTCAGCAAATTGAAGTGGAATCACATCAGGTGCGTTGACGATGCATAGATCACGGTAGTATTTCTTCTATTTTTGAGTTCTGATTCAAGTTTTAATTTCAAAATCCTTTATTGACTTTTTTTATTCATTTAGATTATCAGTGTTGATGTCCGTATGAACACGGCCATCAATCCTACTGGAAATCATTTTATCCCTCTGCATTATTCATCGTTCTTCGTGGTATTCTTCGTCAATTTATTTGATGCATAAAAACTCTAACGGATCATTAGGAAAATCTTAAGGTTGTAAAGATCTCGACCCGAGGATCGTAGGAGAAGCCTTCAAATAATTTTTGAACCTATGATGAGATCATAGTGGCCCTCATAAGGGGACACTAGAGTGGAACAGGTGGCGGCGTTCCAAGGCATCGGCAACCCATGGGAGCAATTCGAAGCAGTAATTGAAGGATGGAATCTAGGAGTGGGGTCAAGTGTAATAACGGATAGTGAATGGAGGCTAGGTTAAGCCGGTGTTAGAGGGTTTTTAAGAGGAAGTTGGATGGTGGTGTCGGTCGGGGCGGTGAGCTGAAGCAGATGTAGTTGGCTGGTGTTGAGGAGTCATGGGGTGGAGGCCGGTCGTGGTCAGGTAGTAGAAGGGGAGGTAGGCTGGCGTTGGGAGGTACCGATAGAGTGGGGTCACTGGGATGACTGATGGGGGTACCGAGACCCACACAACGCGGGTCTTCTATTTGATATGGGTACTAACAAGGTAAAAAGGTGATGGCTTCTAGCGGGGTATCACGCTAGTGATGCACAGCTGTCAGCAGGCCGGGCTGAACTGAAGCTGGTTGGGCTAACAGTATGCCTCCAGGCTAAGCCATGACATTAGGGTAAGGCCACATGATAGGGTCACGGGCTAGACTGACAAGACAAGGCCGCTCCGGTCTATTATGGGCCTAGTCACTTTAAATGCTCGTATCTTTTGATACAAGCATCTGATTCACACGTCATCTATGGCCACAAAACCCTCTCATCGAGGAAGGCTATTTTAACTAGTTCATGACTTTTTAGTATTGGTCTTGGGTTTAATTTGAATCAAACACCTCCGTTGAAAAATAATTATTTAATTATTATTCATAAATTTTGTTTCGGAACTACCTTCTATACGGGATGGCAGATTGATGCACCATCAGTAGTAGTAAGACCCCGACCTTTGTGTAAACCTTTCAATACACTTTCCAAGTTTGTAAGCTAAAGGAAATGCGTGAGCCCCAAAGGGAATAGTTTTTATGTTTCTGGATGAAATGTTGTTTCTTCACCTTTCATATATTTTGGGTATTTTAATACTCAATTCCATTTGTTTTCCGAGGATATTTCAATGGTGCAATCCACCATATTTAATTTGGGGACGAGGCATGGACCCCATGGGATGCCTTTCGAGCATAATGCAGCATTTTGCAACTTCTTCATTGGAAGTACATTTGGGGGAAATGAATAGTCTACTATCCTTTTTTTTACAAGGATCACAATGGTGCAATATTTTTGGATGTGTGGGGCCTTTTCCTAGTAGGTATTGATCGAGCTCTGATCAAGCGTTTGTGGTGAAAAGCACCCTTTTCACCTGTTCTTAATTTTTGACTATTGAATAGCTAATCCCATGTGATTTTATATAAGGATCACAATGGTGCAATCTGTGTAGTATGTTTTGGGATCGAGGCATGGGCCCCATGAAGCATCATTCATGTATGATGACAAGGGATGCAATTTCTTCATCGGGAGACCATTTTGGGAAAGTGAATAGTTGATTCTGTGTGTTTCTCCAAAAGGATCATAATGGTGTGATCAGTTTGGATGGGTAGATCCTTCTTCACGATATCTTTAAATGTCAAGATATGGATAGAATTATAGTGGTAGGCCACTCAATAAAGTTTGAAGAGAATCCACGGCACAGGTAAGCTTTATATCTTGTCATAGAGGAGAATATGTATAAAGATGTGATGTCAATGTTCTAAGGCCATTTGAGGAGGTGTGTTAGGGATGTTATGTTGTTGACCCTTTGGTATAACGATGAGCATCATGTGCTCTTCAGCCTTTCGACATGACGTTTCACGTACTCTCATAGTACCTTGACATGCCTATGGGTACTTGTTCACTTTTTGGTACTCAAATATGGATAGGTATACATCCAGATGATGTGCTGCGGTCACACGTCATGTGGGCCCCACACATTCTATGAACCAATTCCTTTTCTTCTATCAATCCTAACTCTTTCTTCAGAACTCGAATCATGGAAGGTGTGTAGCCAATCCTAAGTGTCTTTCTACATAGAATGTTGTGGTGACATCTATTATGGCTTGCGAGACTCCCTAAACCATGGGTGTAGGTACTTTACCATTTGGTTGTTTCTTTTGGGGCTATTACTCCCCTGATGGTTTAGTGTGCAGGTTTTCATGTGACCTTAATGCACTCTGACTATTCCCCTGCCATGGCGGTACAGAAGATTCCTAATCTTGTTTTAAGGTAGGGTTGGTACCCCCCTGCCATGCTAAGGAGTGGGTCCTCTATCCTTCTAGTGGTACTCCCCTATCGAGGGTGCGTGCTCACGTAACATACAGCGGTGCTCCACTATCGAGGGTTTGGGCTCACCTTACTTTTGTTGGTGATCCCCTATCGAGGGTGCGGGCTCACATTACCTCTGAGTGAACCCCTTGATGCACTATGGTCTGGGTCCTATGTGATGACTATCAGTTCAAAACCCCCATTGACACACTGGGGCATGCTTCCTCTATCAAGATTTTTTGACTCGTTGATTGTGCGGCACAGTGACGAGGTGGGTTTTGACTTACCTTTGGGCTCAAGAGAAATAACAGTTTTTTACAGACTAAGACAAATATTAGTGACGTGATCTAAAACCATATGGGAGATTCAGTTTCTCCCAAATTAGAAAGTATCAATGTGTGGTGATTTGATCTCCTTTGACTCATAGTTCAAGGTAGACATGTGTGATTCTAGTCATCATTAGTTACATTTGGAACTATTGGAGACTCTTTTCCTGGTATGAGTTCTGAGATGGAGATACCCTTACTCTTTTTTGGGTTTATTTATCTATGAATATATTTTGTATCATGTTATAGTACTCACTCCTTTGGTGTTGTTACTATCCTTCCAATAGAGAAGAAGACATGCAGGGTATTCTACGTTCTTTCCATGTCTAGATTCTCATTATTAGAAAAGTATACTCTCCTACTATAGGTATAAAAGACTCAATGAGAAGTTCATCTTCTCACTGTTCTTAGCTCCTTGTGTTTTCATGATCTTAATTACTCTTTTGTCGTCTTGAGATGCTCTCCTTTCTATTGTACCTTATTCTAACTACTGATTCCTTCTTCTATTGTATCTCTTACTATTCACCTCTTCAGTACATCTCTTACTACTCCCTTGAGCCTTTGGGAAATCATACTATGTATTTTTATACTCACCCCTACTTGGGCTTTTCCCACACTTTGTATTCCCTTGCAGACGATGGTCAGCTTGATCGTGACTTCATAGGATCTTGGGATACAAGATTCTTAGACTGTTTGTGGTGGTCGTATCATGGGATTCAGGAGCAGGACTCCCCTAGATGTTTTAATTTTTCACATGTTGTTGGGTTGTGGAACTTTTCTTGTTGAGTGTGTATTTTTACCTCTTTTCCTTTCATCTTTACTTTTCTGTACATTTATTTATTAGAGGTAGATTCATGTACGCGGTTTATTTATAGCAGATTTGTATCTTTTTTTCTTTTCCATCTTTACTATTTTCATTGAGTTTGATATGTGTGTGTGTACATGTTCTTATGAAAAGTCCTCACAGAGTTTTTTGTGCCTTCATCGCTAGTCATCAACACTTGGCCAATGGAGGCAGGCTTGGGGTAGTTGTGGCTCGAGCCCTGGCATGGGTTGGGTCATGAAATTTATTAAATCTCCTTTTATTATGATATTAGAAAAGATTATTTAATACATTTCATTACATGGTTATTTCAAATTTCTATGTCTTAAGATTTATTTTAGTTTTTGGCACACATAATCATGTACATGTTATGATAGGTTCAACAAGATAGCTCTCCAATACATTGGTTAATGTTTTCTTCCCCTGATATGTTATGTATGATATTATGGAGTAAATATAATAAATTATGGGACTCTATCTATCATATGATGTTGTCTTACAAGTTATCCTTGACTTATTCTTGTGTCATGTTTTATATTTTTATCACATTCGTATATTTCCATGATCTTATCATTCTACTTTCTTTAGGTTCTCTTAAATATGATTATTCATGAGACTTAAATTTTATGATATCTTTTTATTCCTTATGAATCATATTCCATGATACAAAACAATTTTTATTCATTTCTAGGCTTTATAACTCACCTCTTTCATTTATGTATTCCCTGGATATCCTATTCATCTTTAAGAGGTCAAATAGATTTAGGATATCATTATGGATATTCCAATAATATGTTTTATTTTAGATTCATGTTTAGGTTTTATCTATATATTCATCAAAATATCATAGTCCTTTTGATCCTTTCTATTTTATTTATTCCATATTTTAATAAAAAAAACATGTAATTATATGAGTAAATGTATTTGTTCACTATATAACAAATAGTGTTAACGGATAAAAAAATATCATCAGAGAATAATTTACCCTCAAAATAATAAAAAAAAATAACTAAATAAAATGAAATGTAATTTATAATAAAATCCAAAAAAAATATTTAATTTTTTTTTAAAAAAGATGTTATGATTAATATAATAAAACAAGTATCCAGATATAGTAAAATAAAATACAAGAGACTGACTCATATCTTCTATGGATAGTATAATGCCTACATTGAACATGTTTCCAAACACCAATACATGCGTTTTCTATAGAATCTCTTATTGTCGATTATTAATGAACAAAGAAAAATTCCCATTTTCTACATCCTGGTATACACCAACTATATGTACACTAAGATATATAAATAGAGATGAGTAAAATATTACCTTGAAGGATTCCCCAAAAAATTATATATGTTCCCATGAATGATCTATCAAAAATCTATAACTCAATTCCATGTTATGAATAAAGTATAACCATGATTTTTTTATAAAACCATTCAATTGGAATACATAATCAACCTAAAAAGTTTTTCACTCACAAGATTCCAAAATGTGGGTAACCCTAACCATTTTCCCCATAAAACAATACAAAATATTAACATTGTAATTATATTAAAAAAATCTTATCAATATAAGATTATATTATAAAAATTATGGAATGAGGCTTATAAAAGAATAATTCTATATTAAGAAATTAATATAATATCATAAATAAGGAATTATAATCCCCAGAAGAATTTAATTCCATGACACTTTCTAATACACTATGTATATTTATCCATTTCAAACTTAGAACTTTCATTAATCATCTAATTTAGGTAATATTTTCCCAATAACTTCCAGATGTTTATTTCTAACAGAAATCCATTACTTATAACCCATTTTCAATGAATTATTCATAAGTATTTTTTACCCAAATGTGTTTCCAAAATCATTCCCCATAAAAAAATTTCAAACATGGTTTAAAAAAGTAATTCATTTTCATAGGATTTATTATCTTAAACCAAATTAGATTTAAAATAAAAAAACTCAAAATTATCCTTCATTATAATTTCACTAAAATTAATTTATTATACTTGTTTTAACGGTTTCCAAAAGTGACATATTTTTTGAAAATTAAATATAATGTTTTACCAAAATCTCATTCATTGGTTTTCATCAAAATCAAAACACATACAAGAAACCCATTTTTTTAGTTAACAAATAAATTTTCACTAGAAAATTATCATCTATATCCAAGTAAAATATTATTCAACAAAAAACACATTAATGAACATATAAAATTGTGAAAACCATCATATTAAAAAAAATACCACCAATAGTATTCAAAAATGTTGAAATTTCATAAATTTAGATCCAATGATGATGTTCCTAATCTTATCCATTTTTCAATTCAACAAGTTCTCCTTCCACCAAATCCTTTTATATTTATCTATTTAGGTATCATATAAATCACTCAAAATCTCTATAGATATTCTCTAAACTAAATCAATGTCTAATTAGGCTCTTAACGAGAGTTAATGGAGGAAAATACTTGTTTTAAAAAATATATCATCAAATATTTTTCTAAGTACATGATTAGGTTTTATGATTATGAAAAACCATGAGTGAACCATAATTTACTTATTTTCCATATTTTTAAAAAATACATTTTTAGAATTCATGATTATTTAATCATTAACCAAATCACACATTCACTACTAACTATTTTTTAGGAATAGTTAGTTTATAATACTCTTTACCACACTCTGATCATGTATTTTACCAAAAAAATATTTTTTACCTGTATTTCAACTTAGAATCAAAAAAATCTAAATGAAATTATTTCATACTATTTTAATATTTCCATTGTTCTCCTCACCACAATACTTTTCACCCCTAGAAAGTCACCAACACCCATATTTCACAAAAACCATTACTATTATTTCTTTATATGATTCTATCTTTCGCACATTTCTTATTAAACTTCATCAAGCTACAACAAAACATAGATTTACATGATTATTCATTACTGTTAAATATTATCTTATCATTAAATAACCGAGACCATTTTCTTTATAAAATATATGTCTTTCTATCAATAAACATTATCAAAACTAAACAAATGATATTAATCAATTTCATACAGTGTTAGCTTAAAAAAGAAAACATCATGAATCACATATTATATGGGGAAAAATTACTAAAGGCATTCCCATTATATAATTATAACAACCCATGCATGATATTCAATCGATTTAGACCAAATCATCAAACACCCAAAGTATTTTTATCAAATTATTGGGGTTAGAGACTATCACTAAGGGTTTGAGTTAATTATTAGGAAATGATTTAACCTCTTTTAGGATAATATATTTTAATTTCCAATTCTATCTAATACATATAATGTACCTCTCATATATCGAACATCCATGAAATGTAAACCTATATACCAAGGGTTAACTAATATACCCGTATAATGATATAAAACTTTCAACTTATGTGTACGTAATCCAATTTTTTAAAAAAAGTATGAAATTAATTATATAATATTCAAATAGAATCAAAATAAAAAAGTAAAATAAAAGTGGAAATTTTCTAAAGATTTGTCATACTGATATTGATCTCCATCATTTAATATTGTATGGGAGTCTTACTTTTATACACTAATGTATGACTAGATATGAGTTAAACCAAATAGCTATCAGCAAATTTATTCTAATATATATAATACATTGGTCCTATATAAGGAAAATTCTATGGGGGTGTTCAGGGTATGAAAATATCAAAAACCATTCAAAATTTATTATTTTATTGTTATTTAGATCAATATTATCTCTCACACAATGAAATATTGAAGTTGTTATGAAAATACAGAGATATTAATTTTTTTCACAGTTCCCTGACACTATGATATATCTAAGGAGTATACAAAAATCGTGTGTTGATAAACCAAATTCACTAATAACATTGATTGTTAATTTCAAATAAAAAGGGTCACACTAACTATCTATCCTTACAACATGTACACCAGTAGAAAACTAACCATTGTCCTTTCTTGATAGGAATTAAGTAATCCATTAATAATTTCCCTGATTTAAAAATGATTAAGAGTGGGGGTTACACCAATGATGGTATACCAATTAATTATTATATCATCATCTTGATGTGTAACCCTGAAACAATAGTGAGATAGAATCTAGAATATTTATATTTCCTCTAGTAAATATTTTGAATCTTTATCTCTTGGTGAATTTTCATTTAAATCTTTCTTCAGACATATTTATTAAGAGATGTATCTCTTATACCATTAAAATTTAATCACAATTTTATCTTGTTTTTAATCTCCTTTACCCTTGATTATGATGGTAACTATTTCCATAATCACCTTCTAAAACCAAGTCAATTTTAATCATATGAGTTTATAAAATATGTAACAAATAATGTAAAACCTGATTTAATGTTATTTTTTCCATCTTGGTCTGTTATTATATTTATAGACTCAACCACACCCATTTTAGGGATCTGGTCAAAACATGACCGTAATATAACCCGACATTAAATTTTCAAAATCTAATAATATTTTCATTTTTAATATTCAATCTATCCTACACTATTATTTAGAACACTACTAACAATGAAATATATGATTCATAAGAAAAATTCCTTGTGAAACACCCCAATTCATTGATTTTTTACCATTTAAGAAAAATTTTAGAAAACATAGTTTCTAAAAAACAATTCACTATACTAAATATATCTCCAGTACCCTATTTTAGTTTTTAAAACATGTGAAAATAATAAATAGTACTACACTTGTTTCAGTATTTTCAATTACTACATGATAATTTACATTGAACCATGTTCAATGTAATACATGTTTATATTTCCCATTATTCCTCTTAAGAGGAGAAATTAAAATCAATAACTCATTCATCCAAAATAGATTGTATTTCCATGTCCCTTACTATTAATATATATGACAGGTAGTTACCCATCTAGATTTTTAATTTTATATATAATGTTTTAGACTTGATAATTTACTCATTATTTCTAGAGTTTCACTAAATCATTATCAATCTCAATCATTTCTTGAGCTTCAACATGTCATGTATGGAATTATAATGCCTTAGCACTAATCAAAAAACATTAAAATTTCCTTTATTTATTCCAATAGTCATATAAATTATCCATAAAATTATGTTTAATTATTTTAGCCAAGATTTTTCAATAAAAACAAAAAAATGTATCCAAGGATTATTTTTCTCATAATATTCCCCTTTGGGTTTGTTGACAACCCTTCAGTACTTTTATAGCCCACTATAACATGCATGTTTTGGGAGTTTAATTATGGAGTTACTAATAATTATCTATAAAATAACTTAATACATGAATAGTATGTAAAAAAGTTTAAAATGAAAACATTCCCATACACACTATTTATAATCATTCACATTGACACCACTTGTTTTCAAAACAGAACATACCATCCTCTTTATACCACTTATTGAGTATATGTGTGAAAATAAAGAAAACTTAGTTATCTCCCCATTAATAATATTCATAAACTCTCTCCTAACACATTTGCAATGCAATTATTTCTCCCTAATCATTAAGATGGGATAACTACCATTTTTTAACAGGAAAATAAAACTAATTCAATAACCACCCTTAATAAAAATCTCCATTCAATTAATATTGAGTACTTATCCACTAACATTAGGAAATTTGTCACCCATTTTTAACAAACAAAAATTTTAATTCTATAAATATTCAAATTATAGGATTAGAAACCAAAAAAATTATCCTGTGACATTTATAAGACCTTTATATAAACCACGCATTAATGATATTGCATGTGGAAAAAAATGAGTAGAAAAGAAAATACCTTTAGTGAGTGGGGGTATCTTCTCAAAACCATCAAAAGTGGATTGAGATGGTTGGACTCTAGGATCCAACTAATGCTTCTAAAAACCTTATTTTTGTAAAACATTTTTTATGATATCTATAACTTCATTTTATAAAGAAACTTACCCCAATTTCACTAGTCCTCAATTTACCTTATTCTTTACAAAGTGATATTTGATCTCAATGTTCATTATATTTGAGTAATGAGTGAGATATTTCTATAATTGATTTCACTTGAGTTATTATACATGATTTTAATATATGATTTAACATGAATTCTGATATCCTCATATTTTTTCTTTATCTGAAAAGGTTATATAAATTCTTAAATTGTCACTATGAATTAAGATTCAAAAATTCTCAATGATGTGAAATATTTCTTCTCACTTAAAAAAGAAATAATCAAATTTATAAGATAAAAATACATAAAAATGTTGATTTCCTAACATCTAATGACCCTTATCAATCTTCATTTTTAAATCCCAATAAATCCTACTATAATGTATCCTAATAAAACAATCTAAAATTTACCATACCAACAACATATCATAATATCATTATAACTATAATCATGTGTATTTAATTGATATATATTTTATATAGGGTCATTGGAGAAGTGATAAAGAAAATATTAGGTCTTTTCACTGTTATATACAATATATTTCATATATATTTCTTATATTTTTTCACATTAACCTCTTAATAACATAATAAAACTCCCTATAGAATCCTCTCATTGTTTTGTTGTGAATTTTAAATTTTTTCCACAAAAATGAAATCTTCATTTTAAACCTTTTATTCTAGTATACTATTAAAGAATTTTTTTTCATCTTAACTTTGTATAATTATGCAATAAATATCCCTTCATCTACATTAGACTCAAAAAAAATTTGATTCTACTTATTATGAATAAATCATTTACTTATAAATGTTCAAAAGAATTTAAATAAAGGCTTATTACTACATGTTGTTAATGATCTCATTTATCCACTTACATGCACTATTTTTTTAGAAGTCCTCTCCACTTAAACATAGTTAAAAATCTCATGCATCTTTAAAAAATTCTTTACTAGGATATTACTAAACTCTAATCCATTATTTTTCTAGAATTTAAAAAATTTCAACAAATGAATATTATCTGCCAATACTTGTTAGCATTTAATGAAATAAAACACTTATTACTTGTTAGTGACCACTATATACCATTCCATCTTTATAAAATAATCAATGAGAACTATATAATACCTTATTTATCAATGTATTTTGGTGATATTTCAATATAAATTTCAACAATCACTAACTCAAGAAAAATTTAGGAATTTTTTTCATTCATCATGTAATAATTTTGAATGATCTTTCCCTTTTGAAAAATATTGCATGCATGAGTATGACTATGTGAATGAACATAAATCTCATGAACTCCTTCACTTTATAGAAATAATCTATGTAATTTTATCTCAAATTTATATGAAATTTATTCTATAATGTGTTTTAATATTCATTGAATAAAAATTAAACTTCATTTTCTCTACTAACGAGGTAAAACTTTCCATTCATGTGCTTCATTTATAACATAGGTTTACTTTGTTTTCCTTTTTTGATACAAGTATTCATGGTGAAATTGATTTTATAACTTTATACACTATTTAATTACCTATATAAATTTGTTATTAAGGAATTTAACTACCAAGGAATCCCCAAAACTCTATATTTTCATTATATTTTGGATTTTCTTATGATAACACATATCTTTAACATGCTTTATTTCATGATTTGTTACATAATGTTACACTTCCTTAAACCCTGGAATATTGTGAGGCCTATTATCTTTGGGCAATTGAGTACATAACATAGAAACATGAAATATGGGTATAAAAACATTTTTTAATTCTCCTTAACATTCACTCAATATCCATTGATATGTTAAAAGTGTACAGGATAACCTGGGGATGTATATAAGAAAGGGGTGATCTATAAATCTCAGAATGGAAATGATAAAATAATAACATGAATAAGGTGATAAATATTATTCAATAGTCATATCAATGTGACATAAAAGGTGTGATTATAGTAATCATGATCATCAAATCATGATTTATGGTCATAAAAAAAGCAACATGAGAATGAGGAAACAATATAAAACATGACATCATAAAAATAAGTCAAGGATAACCACCAATACATCATAACATAGTGTTATTTGGATCATCTATATTTCACAAAACATGGAATATCATGACATAGAAACATTACCCAATGGGTTGGAGGGATATATAATTATGTTCCCATATGTCACACTCATATCATGTACATGCATAAGTTTTCCATATAGATCATTCAACGTAGGATCATATTTCATCACATTTAATCCCATGATTATGGATTATGGGTTACATACATGGGATCCCCAATACAATAATGATAGGTTCATAAATATTAAAACCTATTAGTGGAAATGGGGATGGGTATTCACTATAAAATTGTTTCACAAGGAAAATCATAGGATAATTTCTCCAATAGAATAGGGGAACATAATGGTTTATTAGAGGGATAAATGAGATTGAAAGGGATATATCATAACTTGGACATCATCATAACATTAAGAGATATGTTTAAAAACATATCCCAATATGAAAAATATAAATAAAAAGGAATAATTTAATGAAGATTATTGAATAAATTGGATAATGAGAGGATCTAGTTACTTTAGTAGAGTAGCATCTTAAGTAAAGGTTATAACAACAGTGGATAAATGTTCTCCTATTAATATGTTTTAAATTAGATATTAAAGGGATATTTATAAATAATTTTAAATATAATAAATTGATATTAAAAAGGATAAACATAATAAATTCCCTTAATTAGAAAAGAAGATACAGGGATCACTTACATCGATATAGTAACAACTTAGGTAAATGTTGTAAATAAAGGGTATAAATGATCTATCATTACTAGAACATAAATTGGGTAGTAAAAGGGATGTGTAAAAATACATAACAATATACCAAATTAGTAATAAAAATTCGTACTACAAATAATATAATTGAAATAAAATGGAAAAGGAGAGGTTCCCTAACTTTTAGAGGGTTCTTCTTAATGCTAGGGAAGAGATTCTTAAGTTTTTTGGGTACCTTATGATGTTTATAGATAATTATTTTCAAATTTAATTCATGGTATAATAGTTTCTAGTGAAAAGGAATGAAACATTGGGTGGGTTTTATAGAAAAAGTTAAGATAATAATTTATTAGTTTAATAAATTATAGTTTGGGCTCTATTTGATAAATTAATCAAAATCACAAACCATTCATTTATTTTTTTCCCATGGTTTCTACAAAAAATTATTTTGTTTCATTTTTTATGTCGAAGAACATAACTAAACAAAATAATACTTTTCATGATGCAGAAGTAAGTCACATTCATAATGAATTAATTATAATACATTAAAATATAATATTTGTTTTTTTGGATTCAGTATGGGTTTATAAAATAAATAAAATAACTTAAAACAAATTATTTTGAAAGGGAATCATATATTTGTTCTTTGATGCCTTTTTTGGAATATATGACATCAATTTTGGTCTATTTGATGTTAAAATGCATACCTTATATTTATATTTTTAAAAAATTTACACAAAAGTTAGAATATCTTAAAAAATTATAAAAAATCACCATAATGTAATTTATATATGATGTTTACAAGAAATATTATTTATTTTATAAAAATATTTTTCTAAATATGAGAATTTATACATTAATGGAAAATACACATTTATAGAAAAATACTGGTTTTTTACAATAACTTTCCTCAAACCCTTATAAATATTAAAGTTTACTTTTTAAGATTATATTATAATTTAAATTTAATAAGTATTATTTAATAACAAATATTTATTAAAATATCATTTATTTCAAAAATTTGTAAATTTCTCCAAAATATTTTCCTGACTGAAGCTTTATATTTTATAATAATTCTATTTATGTTTCATCATTTTAAAATATATTTTTTTTTCAAACCTATTATTTAATAATTATAAATTCTATGAAAATAAATTTTAATCATTTTTTAGGAAAATCTAAAAATTTAAAAAATCTTACTATTAGGGTTTAGATAAATAGATTTTTATTACACCAGTGAATTCCCTAAGGTTAAGGTGTGTGATGGTGATATTTATTTGGCATGGATTGATGAACATGGTTTAGAAGATGATCTAGATAAGCTTGATCTTTTCCCAGAATATGTTTACTCGTGATTTAGCTGTTTAAACTTAAATTGGGCTTGGTCAAGGGAAAATCATAGTGATTTTATCTCTTTAGAAGCTTCAAAATTTGGATTTATAGGGTATGATCCTACTCATGAAGTCCATCACATACATTTTCTATATAAATTGGATTAATAATAACCCTCAATATATATTATCAATATGATCAATGTGTAAAATATATATTATCAATGGTTATGATTCCTAACTATATTTTAAATATATATAATCTCACTTATAATGTTCCAAAATAACCATAGTGCATGTGTTTTATATAATTTCATTAATTAATAAGGTATTTTCTCATTTATAATAGAATTTCATTTACTAATTTCCATTCCTTTACATTATTCCCCCTTCAAAAATTTTACCCTAAAAATTTTATTTTTACACTAAAATAAATGAGGTAACTTCTATTTCATCACCTGTTTGGGTTCCTAGGTGCTTCCTCAAACTTGTGGTGCCACCATAGAACATTGACTATGTGATTTTACTTGTTTCATAGAACATTTTCCCTATGATCTAAAATATTAAATGGATTCTCCATGTATGAAATATCATTCTCCAATGGTTCCACCTTTAGACTCATTACATGTGGGGGTCTGGTATGTACTCCCTCAGGATGAATATGTGGAACAAATCATGAACTTTAGATAGGTTAGTTGAGAGTTTTGGTTGATAGACCAAAACACTAATTCGATCAAGGATCTCAATATGATGATGTACCTTGGACAAAGAATTCCATTTTTTCCAAATATCAGGACTTTCATCAATAAAGAAAAATGATGTAATACATTATCACTTACCTTAAACTCTAGATCAAGTTGATGATTATTAACATAAAACTTTTATCAATTTTTTATGGATTTATTATGACGTTTAATGGTTTGAACCATATAAATCGTTTATTATAAAAGGTCAGGTCTCATTAGATTTTTCTCTCAAACTTTATCCTAGCATATTGGTGCCTGACACATCTACCCATACTAAGAATTATAGGGTTCCATTTGAATTCTATAATGGAAAATGTTAATATATAGATCCCCACTAGGATAATTTTTTTATCTTAATATCCTTGTAAATAAAATTAACATTATCTCTACATATCCTTTATATTTTAAATGGTTTTTTCAAAATGACCATCTATCTAGGGGTGATAAGTAGTACTAAAGCATAGATCTATATCTGATTCTTATTGAAGGCTTCTCCAAATCCTGAAGGTAAACCTGTAATATCAATTATATATAAAATAGAGTGTAATCCCTTGTATTCTTACCACTTCCCTTTTGTATATCTTAATGAGTTACTCAAGATAAAAATATTCATTGATAGAAATGAAATTCCCTAACTTGGTTAGGTGAATTAATACCACCAAGATGTAATTATTTCTTTTAGGTTTCTTAGGGTGTCCTATGATGAATTTCAAGGTTAGGATTCCCCATTTTCTTAATAGTGTTAGAAAGGATTGAATTATTCCTGTAAATTTCGATTGTCAAACCCGTACATGTTTTCATACCAAGCATCATGATACAAATTCTATAGTCTCACACTTTATGTTATCCCACCAAAATTTATTCTTAAATATTTATACTTCTGAGTACTTCTTGTATGAATATATAAGTATGAGCTGAGAGGATCATATAGAAGTTGAATCTCTAGTTCTGGTTTTTATGGGACACATATCCAGGTTTAAATCCTTGTAACTCCATATTTTGAAAAAATTTACTCATAATATTTGCTACCTTTTTCTATAGCAGCTCATAACTATTCTCTACCTCCTTGATCCTATAAATAATATATGTTTGAGTAGTTTTTTTAGAAAGGTTGGATGACTGTCGTTTTATTATTCTAATGTACATCATTGGCATGTCCATGATGATTATATTCCTTGTAATCCTCATCATAGATTGTGTTATTGGATCCTTTTTACATAGAGTGTTTGTCACTTTCTTTGGCTTCCCATGATGGTAATGGATTGACCAATCATAATCCTTGATCATCTCTATCCACCTTCATTGGTTAATATTGAGATCCTTTTGTGTGAATACAAATATTATTCTTTTATGATCTATAAATATGTCACACTTCTCCATGTAGATTTAATGATTTCAATTATTCAATGAAAATGTCACTACAACCAATTCTAGATCATGGGTTAGGAAGTTTTACTCATATATATCTAATTAGCACAATGAAAAGAATATTACACTATCATTTTTCAAGAGCACACACCCCAATATTATTTTGTAAGCATCGCTATAGATCCCAAATCATTCCCCACTTGTGGGTAATGTGAGTATAGGTGAGTAATTAGCCTCTTATTCAAATATTTAAATATGTCTTTACAATCATTATTCTAGAAAAATATGAAACACTTAAAATTTATCTTGTTTAGTGAGCTTAAAAATCATGATACGTTTCTCAAAAATTAACAATAGTACCCCCGATAATTGATGGAAACTATATATTTCCTTCATATATGTTATTCTGGGACATCCTTTAGTTTCCCATTTTTTTAAAGGATCTATATATATATATATATCCCCTCTAATTATGTTAAATTTCTCCATTAAAAACTCACATTTACTGTACTTTGGGAATAAAATTTGGTTTCATAAATTTTTCATTATAGAATTCAAATTCTTTTCATGTTCCTACTTTATTTTGTAGTATATAAGAATATCAACTATAAATGCTACCACATATTTGTTTTGGTAATCCTTAATGACTCTATTCACAAAGTCCATTAAGATTTTTGGTGCATTACTGAGTCAAAATGGCATGACTATGAACTCATAATGTATGAACCTTACATGAAAAGAAATCTTGGGTATATATTCCTTCATTACCTTTACTTGATAATATCCTGACTAAAGATCTAACTTTGAGATGTACTAGGCATGTGTAACTAATTAAAAATTTCATTAATTCATGTAAGTGGAAACTTTCTATTTTTCATGGTTTTCTAGTTCATGATAATTAATCCAGCGGTGAATTGACCAATCATCCTTCTGGATGAAGAGGACTGATACACCCCATAGTGATGCACTTGGGAATATAATCACTTAATCTATATGCTCCTATAGTTGTTTCTTTATAACCTAAATTGATACAATAGATATTATATTTATATTTTTTGATATTGTTCAAGCTTTAAGTATATGTTCAATTGAAAACTCAACCTACCATTTAGGAGGAAGACTCAGAAATTCATCTGGAAACAGCTTAGAATTCCCTTATAAAGGGAATGTCATCTAGGATGATATTTTCCTTACTCTCAGTCATTTGATCTAAATACACTTCTTCTAAAGGTAAAAATATCCATGCTTGGGATGTAAATACCATTGAAGATACATCCTTGTCCATGCACTTTTGTAAGTTCAAAGGACAATTAGCGTTACATTGGGTGATTTAATTTTCTTAATAATTTATGTTGTCTCTATATAAGTAAAGTAAATCCATGACCAGAATAAAATAAAATTTCAATAAATAAAAAATCAAAAGGTTTTATATGAAATGGTTTCCAAAAAATTTGGATAAGGGTTGATTTATATTCTTGGGATGAAACGATTTACCCATTTACCATCTTCATTGATTGCTCGACATCCATGTCTTGAGGTACTGTTTGAACAGTTATAATAAAAATGCATGATAAAAAAGAATTCATAGAACCACAATAAAAAATTATATTCACTATTATTGAATCAATAACTAGATCACCTTTCACCACAATGTTTTTAGGATCCACCTCAATAGTTATTATAGAATAATCTCTCCTAGACTCTCTGGGCCTTCGTTATTGTTAGTGTTGGTTATCATAAAAACCCCATGTCTTAGTAAATTTATTCATATAGTGTCTTTGTTACTTGTACTAAAAACATTGGACTCTAGGATAAGGGTTTAATGGAGAATTAATTTCTTGTATCACATTGGTGGCAGTATCCCATTATAAATTGCTAGTTAGGTTCCCTTCCATCCCATAACTATTGAATTTCTATGTCCTCTTCAGGGAATTTTATGGATACTTCTTCCCATAATTTTTACATGTGGGATGTTTGAATTTCATTCCACTATATGTTTTCTCTTTTGCACTTCAAATATTAAATTTCATTCTCTACTTCTTATCTCCATGCCCGTGATACTAATGAGACTCACTAATATCTATTTCAACATTGAGGGCACATCAAAAAATTTCATTATAGTTGTAAAAGTATCAAACTAATAAATCGTTTTGTAAAGTCAAATCTAGACCACCAAATAAGTGGTAAAAATTACTTTTATAGGAGTTGAAAAAGATATAGGTGTATCATTAAAGACCTGTGAAGTTTGATGCATATGATATAATGAATTCATCATCTTTTTTACTTAAGGATAGGGAAACCCGTCTATATTTTCAATCTGAGAGTGCGAGGAAAATATTTTTCAAAAAATATTTTTTGTAATTGCTTCCACTCCATAATTTCAATCTCATCCTCAATATTTATATTTTTGAGAAACATACACCACTGATTATCTTATCCATCCATATGATAAGAATCCACCACAAACTTATCTTCATCAGATCATTTTAGGATGGATAATATCTTTTCAATGGAGTCTATCTATTTACTGCGATCAAGGAATTAGTAGATCCACTGAATGTCAAAGTCCTTTTTCATATAAAAGTCTAAATTAGATCATGATATTTCATGTGGGTATTAAATAATTCTTCCTAATTAAATTGTTGTTTTAAAATAAATGATTTAATTAATAACTTATTATCATGAAGTTTCTAAATGCTCCCATCAAGTAAGGAATCTCATTTGGGAAGTCATGACATCACACCTTGCATTTTCTATTTTATTAGTTTCTCCTATTTCAAGCCATTTGACTGGACAAAAGGAAAAAATTAGGTATGATTATTTTAAAACTATTAAACACATAAATATGAATCTATGAATATTAAATGGATAACTCATAAATGAAATATATTCCTTAACCAATGAATTTTGATGCTCAATCTAACTTATCCATGATCGATTTCATAATATACATTCTTGTGTTCATTTTTCACTTTATAATGGTTCATAAAGATCTTGTTAATTTTCCAAATCACATCCCCTAGGATTATAAAATAAGGTGTACATCAAGCCCCATTTTTACATACTAGGTGAGAATCGAGTCTATATCATTGTGACTTTTTCGAGGTTATTTCCCCTTGGTGTAATTGTGCCACAGCCACATCAACTTGTAGAATCGAGACAAGGATTTTTTTTCTTGGAAACCACTTAATGTATTCTTTAATAAATTTTAGGGATTTTTTTATATGTTTTAGACTTATCCCTAAGGATTTTACTAAAGTTTTCTAATCATAATCCCTAAAAATAAATAGACTTTTCTCTGATACCAACTATGAAAACTCAAGTCATTAATACGATTTATTTCATGATTTATTACATACAAATACACTTTATACGACCACATAATATCATGATAACTAGTTTATTTGGTTAATTATTACTTAACATAATAAATTAAAACATTGTAACATAAATATTATATATCATTTCCTTAACATGCTCTTAAAATCCATCTGTTTTTTAAAATTATATCGGATAACCTGGGGATGTACGAGAAAAAGAGGTGGGATATAAATCCTAATAAGTTAAAAATCCAAGAATAACATTATAAAAGTGATACATGATAGTAAATAGGTATATAAAGGTGAAATAAAATATGTTATAATCATAAAAAAATATCATAGAAGAATGATATATTGTTATAATATAAAGGCAATATGGGAATGTGGCGACAATATAAAACATGAAATCATAAACCTAAGTCAAGTATATCCTCTATGAAATCATAAAATAGTGTTCTTTGGATAATATACCTTTAAATATATAAGTAATACCATGTGATAATTACATTACCCAATGCATTAGAAGACTGTATAATTCTAGGCATGCCAGTCACATTCATATCATGTACATGTATAAATGTGCTATAGAGATCATTCAACATAGTATCATATTTCATAATATTTACTCCCAAAATTAAATAGAGTGTTTAATATTCTTGGAATTCCCTAATAAATGAAGGATAGGTTCATCTATATCAATACCCTTGAGTAGAAATGAGTATGGGTATTCACTATACAAATGTTAGACATTGAAAATTATATGATAATTTTGGCATCATAAAAGGGGTATATAAAGTTTTATGGGAGAGGATAATTAGGTGAAAGAGTTCTCTAATCACATAGAAATCATAATTAAAATATAAAGGATGAGAAAAACCACATCCTATAATGAAAAATTGGAAATCAGAAGTGGTAATATAAATAAGGTTCTTGAATAAAAAAGATAATGAGGTGATCTACTTAATTCAACCGAGAAACAACTTTGCCAAAGGTTATAAAAAGAGGGATAAATAATATCTCATTAATAATATATGAATTAGATATTAAAGGGAAACTTATAAATACATGTAAATATAATAAATTGATTTTCGAAATTCTAAACACAAATAATGTTTTTGAATATAAATGTAGAGAAAGAAATCTCTTACTTTGACATAGTAACATCTTAAGTAAAGGTTATAAAGAAAGGTTATAAATGATATCCCATTATTAGAACATTTATTGGTAAATAAAGTGTTTTTAAAAACTCATTAAAATTGAAAAGTTTGATATCAAAAGGGTTACTACAAATAAAGTACCTGAAATAAAATAGAAAAATGGTAAGATTCATTACCTTGAGTGGGTGTTTATTAAATAGTGTGGGAGATTCTTTAGATCCTAGGGGAACTATGGGACATCTATAGAGAGGTAGTGATAGATTAATTTTCTGATCTAATAGTTTTTAGTGAATATTAATGGGAGGTTTGGTGGGTTTTATAGAAAAAGTAAGGAGAATTATTTATGAATTTCAAAACATAGCTTTGTACTCTATATGAAAAATTAATCCAAACCACAAAGCATACCATGGTTATTCACATGGTTTCTACTAAAGTTGATTGAATTTAATTATTTAATAATGTTAAGAAAAAATAAATAAAATAATACCCTTGGTGATGTTTAAGTGATTCATGTTCAAAAAGAATTAATTTTAAAACATTAAAATATAATATAGGTTTTGGAGGATTCATTAAGGGTTTTTAAAATTAAACAAATAACATTAAAAAAATATTTTAAATGGCAAAAAAATATTTGGCCATGGATAAATTTTATGGCATATATTACATCACTTTGAGTCATTTTCATTTAATAATATATACTTTATATTTATTTCATATTTAATATTTACCTACAAATTCAACTATCTTAGAAAATTATGAAAAAAATACCACCGACTAATTTATATGCGATTATTCTAAAAATAATATTTATGTTATCAAAATATTTCTCTAAATATTCTAATTTAAAAATTAAATTAAAATACCCATATTTTGAAAAATATTATTTTATATAATAAAAGTTTTCTAACCCTTATAAAACTTATCTTTTCATTCCTAAGATTATATTCTCATTTTTATTTAATAAATATTAAATAATAATAATATTTAATAAAAAATAATTTTTTTTGAAAATTCTTGAATTCCTAAAATGTGTTCCTTGATTGAAATTATATATTTAAAAAAAATATAATTTGTGTTTCATCATATCAAACTATTTTATTTATCAAAATTATTATTTAATAATTATAATGTCATAATAAATTAAAGATTTAATAATTTTTAAAAAAAATAAAAAACCACACTATTAGGGTCAAGATACATAACCCTTTATTTCACTAGAGAATTCCCTAAGGGTAAGGTGTGTGATGGTGAGATTTTCTCAGGGTGGTTTGGTGAACATGGTTTGGTCCATGATCTCGATAAGCATGAAATTTTCTATAAAATGGGTTTCCACGTGATTTACTTATTGTATCTTAGATTATGATCGTTCAAGGTAAAATACTGGTGATTTTTCTCCATTGGATTCCCTAATAAGTGGGATTTTAGGGTACGATACTAATGGTTTAGTTTATAATTTCATTTGTCTATGTCACTTGGATTTATCTTAATCTTAAATATATATTAACCATTTGAACACTATATAAAATCTAGATTATCAATGGTTATAATTATTGAATATCTTTTAAATTGATAGGATATGACTTATAAATGTCCAAAATAACCAATGTAATGCATGTTTATTCTATAATTTAATTTCTTAATAAGAAATTTACTCATTTAAAAATGAATTTCAATTAAAAATGTTTGGTTTTTTACATTTACATAGTTGATGATATTTTATACATTATCATTTCCAAATAATGAAACCCCTTCATTGTAATATTTTATATTTAAGATAAGATCCTTGTATCTCATTATATGGGACTTCAAACTACTATTAACGATATATACCCAATCTTTATCCAATTATGTTGAGAAAATATCCATTATAACTACCCTCTCCCTTCTTTTCTTTTTGACCCACAACTGCTATTTCACCTCTTTTTGTGGAGATTTTCCTTGACCATCCTCAATATATAATGTAAAATCCTCCTCATTCAAATTCTTTAATTGATTTAACATTTTCAACCCACCTGATGACTCTTCTATTTTCATTGTTCTTAAACTTTGTATATCCGTTGGATTATACCTCCATATACACAATTATAAATATATATTTTTTGTCTATAACCTCTACACAAATAAATTTATCCAAAAAAACATACAAATTATATTAATTTTGAATTTCATGTCTCGATTTATCTTATTCCTTGAAGTTCTTGTTATCCATGTATCGAAAATTACATTTATAATTTATTTTATTCTAAAAATAACACTTTAATTTTTTTGTTTTTTATTATATACTTTAATTTGTTCTCTGGTTGGATTTTTATACTTATGAGTTTGAACCTTGTCTATCATCCTCCATGGAGTGGGTTATTATGGGTTAACATCCATGACTACCATTTCCTTGAAGTAAACTCCCACACCATATTTTTATTTTAAATTGGACTATATTTAATAAATAAAATCCAATTAATTCTATATTATATCACCATGTTCCACATTTTTTCCCTACAACCCACATGAACGAATTTCTCAAATTCATTATATAAGTCAAGAGTCTCTCATGATATTCAATCTTTCACCATGGATCGATGATTTCTTCTTAAATAACCTTGATATGTTTAAACCAATCTTTCTCTATTCTAGTGAAACTATTGATAATTCAATCCATTACTTTAATTATGATTTTCTACTATATTTCATTTCATTATTTTTCCATATTATGAAATTTGATAATTTCAATATATTCCTTCAACTCATATTTCCCCTCTTTTTACTGGTATATATAAACCTTTGAATCATGGTGCACTCTATTAAAATTATATTATCTCCTAAAACATCTATTTCTTTAAGTGAATCCTATAACTCAACTCCATTGTAAAATTTCCCCAAAACTTCAACATATAATTCTTTATTTTTTTACAAGTTATGGTTTCTATATTTTGTACACATGATATTATTTTTTTAGGAACTTGGAGTCCTCAATTTCTTCCCCTTCCACTTATTTCAAGCTCAAATCCTCTCATGAAAGTAAGTTATATTTTTTAAAGATTTTATATTGTGAGGTTTTATTTCCTTTTAAATATTTTGAATATGTATTTATTGTAACTAACTATTCATCATCACCTCAGATCTTACTGAAACACTTTATAGTGTGATTCCTAACCTTTTCATACCAAAAGTGTGAAATATTAAGTTATGTATTAAGATTTTGTTTCCCATTTTGTCATTTAAAGAATGTTATATGGCCCTAACCACAATCATAACATACTATAGTGTTTTTGAACTATAATTAAAATTCAAGGATATTTTCTGTTCTGATATTTAGAGAATAAGAGAAAATATTACATAGTAAAACCATACATTAAAAGTGGACACTTAAACTCAATTTACATTTTTTCATAAGACAGAAACTTTTTTAAAAGAAACATGATTTCTTTTCAATAAAATTTTTCAATTATTTCATCGTGACATATAATTTTTCTATACAAATCTTTAGACTGTTGAAAAACATTTTAAAACTTGGTATGAGCAAAAAATATCCGTAAGGGACATAAATAAAATAAATTGTTAGTTCCAGTGAAAACATGAAAACCCATTAAATGTTTTTCTTAAAAACTCATTACTAAGAATAGAAAAATCACATAGGTTACTTCATAAATAATTACTGTATCACTCTTACAGTCACCCTTAAAATGGAAAAACCATAAGATTTACTTCAATATATGGAATACCTAATACAATGGATAGCTATAATGGGGATCACCCTTTGTATTAGAAATATCAGGATCACCGATTTTTTATGAGCTATAGTGGGGATAAACCCTCTGTATAAGCAATATCATGCTCACCCATGAGCTATAATGGGGATAAACCATTTCTATAAGATATATTAGTCTCAACCATTTAATTTCTAAGTACCAATTCATAAAATCCTTTAATTTTCAACATTTCACTCATAAAATTTCATTTTTATTCATAAGATAACCAAACCATTTTCTAAAACCAAATTAAAGAATTTATAAAAGAGATTTTTGAATCAAATTATTCCATACCAATTTAAAACTTTTAAAAGATATTATATAATAAACATTTTAAAAAAATTCCATAAAACCAATTTGAAAACATGGACATGAATGTGAAAGAATTCAAATAATAAATCTTTAAAAAACTTTAAATGATGTTTAGTTGAAGAGTCCCTTACCACATTAGAAATAATTGACTAAAATAATTAAATAATAACATTAAAAAAACTTATAATATCGTGAAAATAGTGATATTTATGATATAATAATTCAAAGGGAAGTATATAGGCCATATAAAAGTGAATTGGTGCATAACAACAAATAATTCTCAATGGAATGTAAATTTAGATGAAATTACATACAAAGATCATTTTGTTAATAAAATAGATAGATTATTTATATTAACTAAAAATCCAAATTAATTAATAATAAATATAATATAATATATTCAAAATTTATTTTTTACATAATCATAGCATGAAATGATAAATAAGTATTTGTTTAACCCAAATAATGGAAATTGGGTGAAGAAATTTTCTTACCTTGAGCTAGACTCTTCATGTAAAAACATTATTTTCTTGAAAAAAAGACATAGGTTAATTTATACTTTCATGAGAAAATTTTTTAAGTTTATTAATCCTATTATATTATTTATTACCATGTTATAAAAATTATATAATTATTTAACTTCATGTCGGATGATTTGTCGATATTCGGTACTTGAGTTGAAAATTTAATTGATAAGATGTCAATAGTCCATGTGGTCAGAAGTACATCATATCAATAATATAAAACTTGATATTAGTATCTTATATATTAATTATATAATTATTTATAATAATATTTAAATATATATATATATATGAAAACACCATTCATGGAGACAGTAGGTTGTACGTACACATGAATACTTTTTTCGTTATCCCTATTGTAATGAAATAAGGATATTAAATAAAATGTATGTAAATATGTATATATATATATATAATATTATTAAATTATAAATAATATTTTATTTATATAATATATTATTACTAAAATAATTCTTGATTCATTTCATGTGTTGTGTGAACGAATCACATCGTTTTAAGGAGGCAGTAGTCCACACTTCCCCAAATAATGTTATTATATAACCATAATATAGATAGCATGAATGCATGTTTAATATAAAATTTAAAAATAATAAATATGTTATAATATACATATTAAAATATTATTTTACAAGATAAATAGTATCAAGACCAACCATGAAGGTGGTAATGGAAAAATAACAAAAACATTATTCATGGAGGCAATTAACTGGCATAACATAGACAACAATTTCATTTCGTTGAATGAGAGAAGGTGATAAATGAAATTAATATGGAAAATTAAATTATAAACATAAAACTCCAGTATATAAATTATCATGGTATTATAATTAATTTATGGATGAATGAGGTGATGAGAAAGTTGAAAAAGAATAGAAATTAAGAGATGTACTCTGAAAAAATTACCTCCCGAAAATATCCTCCTTAAAAGACCCTTCGAAACCATGGATTTGGTATTTTGATAAGACAAAGAGAACTTGGAAATGGTTAGAGTTATGAGGAGAGGTTTTGGTAAATATTTTTTGAGATAAATAGCTTTTTAGGTTGAAATGGGGAGGTTATGGGTGGTATTTATCCTTGAGGTGAGGTGGGTTTAAGTGATTAATTTATTGATTTTTTTTATTAAAAGATAACCACATTGAGGTGGAATTAATTTTAATGAATTATAATTTAGTTATTTTTTTATGCCAGTTAGGGTCAATCCACACCTCAAAAAAACCTTTAAATTTTTTAGTTTTTGGGTATTTTAATCTTTTACCTTTTAACTTTAACCATTGTCACAATTCTACCTATAAAATGGTAAATAATTTTTTTACCATGGTATATTTATTATATCTAAAAATTAAATTTACCTTTAAACCTAATTTAGACCTTATTATTACAAATATTTAATTCATTTTACCTACTTAAATTCATAGAATTTTGAAACTAGAGTTAAAATTAATTCTAGGTACATAACTAAAAAACTGATTTTTAAAGTGAAATGTTAAAAAGATTGAAATATTTTTATATCAATTTTCAATTTGAAATTAATTTAAATGGCATAAATTGGATTAAATGATAAAAAAAATAGTTTAATTACACAATAAAACCAAATAAAAGGACAATTTAACTTCATAAATAAATTAGAGAAAAATAATTGTTTAATTAAAATGTAGTATTTTTCACTATTTATTAAAAAATGAATATATTCAGAAAAATACCACAAATTTATCCAAAGAAAAATTTTATATATTTATTCCTAATAATAAGTTTATTTTTAAAAATTTAACTTATAAAAGGTTAAAAAACTATATTTAAACTCAGTTTCCCATCAGAAGGTGATAAAACTACTTTTTCTGAAAAGTACGTCTTTTATCTGAAAAATTGAATTTGTGTTTATGTTAAATCTAGAAAACATATAATATAAATCTTAATAATTAAATTGAATATATTAAATATATATGTATTTAATTAAACAAAAAAAGGGTGATTTTATTACTTTATAAACTCACATATTTTTATTTAAATGGTTTTTTCAGAAAAACATTTCTTTTTATTTAAAAGGGGTTTTACATTCATTAATTTTACACCAAAGAATTAATTATAAATTTTTGTAAACCATTTTTTCAAAATTCATCTAATATTATTCATTCATAATAATTTTATAGTTGTGTAATTAAATAACAATATTTAGTTGTTTTCTTAAGTATGATATGGCATATCATTTATAGTATCAAACATAGTGTCTCTTTTGTTTCTAAACTTTGGATGTTTCATTCTCACCCCCTTTTGAAACTTTTATCCTTAAAATTTGAATTTAGTGTATGTAACTAGGGTATGAGTTTTCAAAATACCTTTACTTCAATACCATATCGGAAAAAGGATTAACAAAACTACAACTTTAAAAGAAAGAAAGAGAAGTAAAAATATAACCTCATATAACAAATACTAGGGTTCCATGTAGAAAAACCCATATATGGAAGAGAAAAATAATCATCAATTTTTATTGGGGAGAGATAGAAAACATTTTAAATATAAAGTTAATAATAAAAAAACTATAAACATGTGATTGGTCAAAATTTCATTGATTTCCCATTATTTAATGAATTTGGATAAAGTTTTTGTTTTAGGATCCCTTTCATAGAGTTAAATAATTATACTGCTAACTTGACTAAGATCATAAGGAAATATTCATACTTGAAAAGTATATTTTTATCCTTTAATAAATTTCCACCATAAACTCACATTTTTTTCGAAATGATGATAACTTAAGAAGAATTTTTCATGCGCGAAGCACTAGAATCAACTTCTAGAGAATCAGATAATCTATAAAATATGAACTATAAATTTCTCTTGTCTTAAGAAATTAACAAAAATTGAAATGGTTAGCATAAGAAAAGTTAATTCCTAAAAATAATAAACCCTTTTATGATGAAAAACTAATTTTAATCTCCCAAATTCAATAGTATTACCAAAGTTCATGAAAAACTATTAAATAAATAATTATCCTTAAAATTATTCAAAATAATACAAACTAATATTAAGACTCAAAATCAGAAGAAGTTGATACATATTATTTCAATATATATTTTAACATTTATATCTAAATATCATTAATTACTCATGATGTATCACACAAAAAGTAATTATCCTAATAAAATTCAAGATATGATAATTGTTTCTATAAAAGAATCATATCACCATAAGTCCCGCGTAGTTTCTTCTAAAATATAATTCAACTTTATTCTTAAAATAGAATCCCAAAGTATTATTTTTACCTTATACATATATAGTTCTTAAAATATTTAGTGTCTTCCAAAAAACATATATCACTTAATCACCAAATCATTTTCTAATACCAAGGATATTCATTTGATAAAACATTAGTTCCCAAAATCAATTTACAAATTTTTCATAAAATTGTTTAACAAAAAAGAAAAATTTATACAAACTAGGGACTTCATGTAATCCAATAGTAGGTGATAAATCCTTATCTCACATTTGGTGTGGGTTCAATTCCTACAGCCTTGTCTGATGCGATGATTTGCATCCCTTTCTATGGGTTTTACTTTTCCTAATATTATATAATTTCCTAACATTCCCAAAAATGAGATAAAATCATAAAAAATGACCATAACATATTTTAACCTCAAATTTTATCTCACACATTTCATTTTCCATCCCAAAAATTAATAACCCATAATTACATAAAAAAATGTCTCCAAAAACTGTTATTCACCTCAAATATTTGGAACATAAAGCCTTAAAATGGATTTCTAAGACATTGAACTTATGATCAACCTAAAAATTATAAACTCATATGATATCCCTATCTCTTAAAAAGACATCCTAATCTTTAAAGTTGTATAAACCGTCCATTGATAGTAACTATAAGGCCCCAACATTAAACATAACTTACTCAAGTGTTTTTGAACTGGAATTCACATTCGAGGATCTTTTTAGTATATCATTTTAGAAAATTTCAAAGAACTTTAACATTGTAAACACATAAACTACAAGTGGACACTTATAATAAATATCCTGTTTTTTCATAAGATATAAACTTTTTAAAAAGAAACATGATTTCTTTTCATGAAATATATTATATTCTTTCATCATGACATATTCTTTGTCCATAACAATCTTAAAACTTTGGAAAAACATTTTAAAACATGGGATAAGCATAAAGGTTCAGTAAGTGATATACAGATAGAAAATCATTAGCCCGGTGAAAACATTAAAACCCATTAAAAAGTTTTCTTAGAAACTCATTAACAGGAATAGAAAAATAAAATTGGTCCCTTGGGACAACATTACTGTATAATTATTACATTCACCCTTATAAATGGAATAACCATATGGTCAAATTCTGTCTCTAGAATACCCAAGGCATTGGAGTCCTATAATGAGGTTCACCCTCCATATAAGCTTATCGGGATCACCAATTTTCCATGAGCTATAATGGGGATCAACCCTTTGTATAATCTATAATGGGATCACACATGATCTATAATGGGGATCAACCATTTCTATATGCTATATTGGGATCACCTATTTAATATACAACTACCAATTCATAAAATCTTTTTATTTTCAACATATCACTCATACAATTTTATTTTCATTCATTAGATAATAAATCTATTTTTTAAAATAATTTAAAGAATTTATAAAAGATATTTTTAATCAAAGTTTCCCATAAGAATTTTAAAGTTTTAAAATAAATTTGAAAATTAACATTTTAAAAAAATGTATGTCCATAAAACCATTTTGAAAACATGGACATGAATGAGAAGTAATTTGAAGAATAAATCTTTAAAACACTTATAACGATTTTTTAGTTAAAGAGCCCCTTACCACTAGAGAAATAAATGAATAAATGTAATTAAAGAATAAAATTAAAAAAACCTATATAATCAGGATAATAAGGATATTCAAGATACAATATGTCAAACGGAAGTATATACACCATATAAAAGTGAATTGGTGCATAACAACAAATAATTATCAATGGAATGTCAATTGATGTGAAATCCCTTACAAAGATCATTTTGTTAATCAAGAAAATATATTATTTATATTCACTATAAATACACATAAAAAATCATAAATACAAGATAATATATCCAAAATTAATTTCTCACATTCTCATAGCACGAAAAAATCGACAAGTAAAATTTTAACCTAATGAATTAAAATTTGGTTAAGAAATTCCCATACGTTGAGTTAGAATCTTCACATAAAATATTGATATTACTGAATAATAACCATAGGATAATTTATACTTACTTGAGAACATTTTTCAGGTTAATTAGTCCTTTTATATTACTTATTACCATGTTATAAAAATTACATAATTATTTAAGTTCATGTTAGATGCTTTGTCGATATTCAGTACTTGAGTTTAAAATAAACATGATAAGATGTCAATAGTCCATCTAGTAAAAAGACCATAATATCATGAATATAAAACTTGATATAAATATATTATATATTCAATATATAATTAATTATAATAATATTTAAAAGTATATAAAAACAACATTCATGGAGATGGTAGGTGGTACGTACGTATGAACGCTATTTTCATTTTCCCTATCGTATTGAAAGAAAGAAATTTAATGAAATGTATATAAATATGTATGTATATATATAATATAATTATAGTATAATTAATATTAAATTTATATCATATATTTTTACTAAGACAATCCTTAATACATTCCACGTGATTTGTGAATAAATTATATCATTTTGAGGAGTTGGTAGTCCACACTTCCCCAAATGAAGTTATCATATAACCACAATATGGAAAGCATGAAATAATATTAAATATAAAATTTAAATAATATTAAATAGGTTATAATATACATATTAAAATATTATTTGATTATAAATTTTTTTAAGACCATCCGTGAAGGCGGTAACAGAAAAAGAACCAAAACATTATTCACGTAAGCGATTAACCCACATAACATGGCCAACAATTTTGATTCATTGAATAAGAGGATGTGAGAAATGAAATTTATATGGTATAGTACATTAAAAACATAAAACTACAGCATATACATGATTATGGAGTTATCATTCAATGATAGATGAAGGAGGTGATGAGAAAGTAGAAAGGGAAAAGAAATTAAGAGAGGTACTTTGAGAAAATTACCTCTTGAATATCCCCTCCTTGAAAGACACTTCAGTACCTTTCATTTTATCTTTTAGCGAGACTAGAAGCATTGGGACATAGAGAGAGTGATTAGGATAAAATTGGGTAGATATTTTATGAGTTATAACGCATTTTGGGTAGAAATGTGGAGGTGAGGGTTGGTATTTATACATGAAGGTAAGTTGGTTTAAGTGATTAATTTATTGATTTTTTTATATTAATATCTAACCACATTGAGAAGGAATTAATTTCAATGAATTATACTTTAATTTAATGTTATTTAGGATATTTAGGGTAAATAAACACCTCAAAAAGCCTCTAAATGTTTATTTTTTATATGTATTTTAAGCTTTTACCTTTTAACTTTAACCCTTGTCACAATTTTACCAATACAATGGTAAATAATTTTTTTAAAATTATAATTTTTTTATATATTAAAATAAAATAGCCCTTACAACATAATCTGGAAATTATTATTATAAATATGGAATTCATTTTACATAATTCTATTTATATAATTGGGAAAATTAAATTTAAAATTAATTCTATAGAAAAAACTAAAAAACCGGTTTTAAAAGTGAAACGTTTAAAAGTTTGAAATGTTTTTATATCTATTTTAAAATTAAAATTTATTCCAATTACCTAAATTGAGTTAAATGATAACAAATTAGTTTAATTACACTCTAAAAACAAATGAAATTACAATATTACTATGTAAATAAGTTTGATGAAAAAGTAGTTTTGAATTGAAATGCAATATTTTCACTATTCATTGAAAATGAATATTTTTAGAAAAATACCAAAAAATAATCCAAAGTAAAATTTTTTGTCCCATTTCTAAATAAAAATTTTATTTTTTAAAATATAACTTATAATTGTTTCAAAAACTATATTTAAAAAAATTACATCAAAAGGTGGCAAAACTGCATTTTTCTAGAAGAATGCTTCTTTTATCCAAAAAATTTAATTTTCCATTATATTAACACTAGAAAACATATAATATGAATATTAAACATTATATTGATATATTACATATATATTTAATTAAAAAATCAAAAAAATATTGATTGTATTACTTTATAAACTCACTTATTTTAATTTAAATAGTTTTTTAGAAAAACATTTACTTTTATTTGAAAAGGGTTTTACATTCATTAATTATGAAAAAAAAGTATTAATTATAAACATTTATAAACCATTTTTTTATTATTCAATTAATACAATTCATTACTACTATTTTAATAGCTAGGTTATTAAGTAATATTATTTAGTTTTTCACTTAATTTTTTTGTGGCACATCATAAACGCTACCAAACATAATGCCTCTTTATTTATAAAATTCAGGATGTTACAAAAGTAGTATCATTAATATTTCTAGTTTACTTTATTCAGGATCATAACCCATAATGATATCCTATAATACCATGTATTAAATTTCAAATGGTTTCTTTTTTTCACTTGATCATTGTTGTTGATCTTTATCTCATATGAAACAAGAGTGTTATACTGACCATAAAATTTAACTATCTTCAGATACATGAATAAAATTATTGAAAGATAAAAATTGAATTTAAGTGGATATATTTTAAAAATTATATTTATTTATTTGATATCATTTTTTTCAAGTCCATGTACTTATTCTATCAAATTCACCCGATCAAAAAAATCATCGATATATTCATTTAGTCACATCAAAAAATATTCATACTTATTAAAAAGAACTAGAAATTTTTCCTTTAATACCTTGGTTTCATATTATTATGTGATTGTAACCTTTTTATATGAGGTTTTTGAGTATTTAAATGACATCAGATTCTTTCAGATTTTATGGACAACCCCCCCCCCCCCCACACACACACACATTGATTCATTTGGAATTGGTGTCCATCTACATGTAATATCTTTTAGTTAAATGTCTAATCTATATGTTGACTAAAATATTGTATATGGTAGCCATATATACATACATGTAAAAGTATCAGAAGTACTGTTTCACACAATTCATCCAAAATTGGAATTTTTTAAATTTTATACCAAAATACAATAATGATTGACAACTTTGTCCATAGATTATAAGAGAGAATACTCCACAAAATTAAAACTTCAACTGTGATACCACTCCCTAGTCCCAAAAAAAGAGTATACCTTTAGGGTGTATCTATGGGGGGTGTATCATGATATATTAATTTCAAATGATCCTTCTAATAATATTTTTTTGTGGTTAGTAAGAATACTCTTCTCTCATTTAAAAAGAAATATTGATTTGATAATAAAAATAAGAATAGGAATAAATGTTTTCTTAATTTTTCCACTTACACTATCATAGGTCCAAAAGATATAGTATTGATGTTAAAATGTTCCAAATTCACTGAAATTACTTATTTTTTGTTAAAAATTCACAGATATCACACCAAACGTCTATACTTATAATCATCATACTAGTAGTGAACTCAAAAATATAATCACTAACAAAGAAAATAATGCTCTTATATATATTTTCTTGATCATAAATGAAAAAATAATGTGAGATATATCAATAATGGAGTTTCAATTAGATCCTCTTTCATTATCATGAGGAATCTATATAAACCTTCAGTGAAAAAAACTCTAGGTTCATCATTTTTATTTATATCAATGACATGGAATTCATCTTTCTATATAAATTTTCTATGATCTCTTTATTCTACATTCTTTTTGGAAACAAATATATCCTCTTAAAAAATAATCACAATCTTTTAATTATTCGTGATCCCTTTTTATTAATTTTGATAAGAAACTTCATCTATAATCGCTTCCAAGGCTGGGAAAATTTCAATCAACCTAAATCCAAAAAAATATCCCCAAAGTTATGAAATCCAAATTAATGATATTTATTCCATCTTAGCTCACCATGTCATGTATGGACTCCACCATGGTCATTTTGGTGATCCAATTATACTTTGAATCCAAAACATTCAGTGTAAAAATGACACAACCCAAGCATTTCATACATTTATATTGCATCATTTTATATTAATATTCAATATATTTCATAATAATAAAATCCTAAGCTCTTTAAAGGTTTAGTGTATTTAAAGACTAGATATATAATCATATTATTTTTTGAAATATCTTCAACATATCCCATAAATATCCTTTCATATATTTAGCTTCTTAAACATACCATAAATAAAACCATTATTTGTAACCTAGGGAAGGGAAACATAAGAATATGTGAGCCTAGACACCAAGTAAGGGTAAACATAAGAGATATGAAACAAGGATCATAATTAAAAATAATATAAAAATACGGATATGATAATATTAGTAAAACATACAATAATTATACCAAATTAGTCAAATATAATTGATCAAAAATCAAGGAATAAGGATTTTCAATAACATAAGGACTAAGTCTTAAGTGTATAAAATCATTAATAATAATTTATGATATATGAGAACATATCATAAGCATAAAATATAAGTTTTCAATATAAACATTGGAATAGAAAAAACACATAGTCATGTATCACTTCCAATCCTATCATAGTGGATTAGGTTCACTCATCCTTTCATCATTTCCTTAGTCAAGGTTTACTCCAAATACTGTAATAGTGAAAAAATTCTTTATTGATTTGGGTCCACTCCGCATTCCAGCTTTTATTATATCATGAGATCTTCATATTTACGCAATGAATTAAAGGGCTATATAAATGTTTTACCCGCCACAAAATAGTCCTAATAGATTCATATGTTTTCTATATTATCCTAAATCATTCATCATATTATCATAGCACTACCCTTAGAAGAAAATTAGTTTCATATAAATCTCATCATAATAATCATAAACCATACAGATAAATAATAAGGATGTTATCATTGGATCATATCTTTAGTGAATCATAATTTAGATCAAATGATGTTGTCATAGATGGAAAATTCCTTTAAAATATCTTTGGAATATTTCTTGAGAAAAATAACATTTTCATTTTTAAATAAATTACTCCAAATTAATAAAGATCTAAAATTTTATGTATAGATTTTTATTTGAAAATAACCATGGAAATTTTTAATCTAATCATAAAATCAAATAATTTTGATAATGATGATAAAATATATTAATTACATATATTTTAAAATAAAATGTTTATTTCATAGCTTTATAAGTGTTAAAATTATTTTTTTGGAAAAATCTTTAAGTTAAAATCTTAATTTTAAAACTATGTAAATAAATTATAAGGTAATAAAAATATAAATTTTAAAAACGAAATTATAGGTAAAAACATTCATAATAAATTATTAAGATCATGTACATGGAATAAAAAGTTTATCGACCAAATATGAAGTAAGGTAAACTTTTCGTTAAAAACATTTTATTCATCATTTCAAGTAAAAAAATAGTTGTAAATCGAACTAATATATATAAACCATATTAATAAACATATGAGATGAAACTATCCAGGATTTATAGAATAATATTAATATAATTTCCCTCAATTTAAATTTTGTATAAATGATTTGAAAAAGCAATGAGATTGTAACATAACTAATACATTAAGTCCTATCGCATATAGTAGGCCTTCAAATATCCTATATAAAAATATAAATTTAATATGAATATATTCAGGAATAATATAAAAACATAAATTTCTTATGTGTTATTCCTTTATAATTTCTAGTTTTTCATTTATCGAAAATTTCATTATTAAAATGAACTTTCTTGTGAAAACTAGTTTATTTTCCATGCATGTTTCTGTTCAATGTCTCTAGTAATTATACACTGGTCATCAATTAATCATATAAAGTAAAATAATAATTCCATAATTAAAATATTTAATCATCATATAAACATATATAATCATTCATATAAAGTAGTAATGAAAAAAACAATATATCTCTACATAGAGGTGGAAATCCACATGTATTCATAAGTGACATTATCATTTTATAATGAATATAATGGTAAGAAGATAGATAATATATTATAATTAAAGATTAATAATTATTTAATAGATATAATATATAAACATTAAATACATCATTCTATCCAATCATGAATGTGTTTTATGGAAAATGAATCATATCTCTACGTGTGGGTGATAGTCCACAAGTATGAATGAGCAATAATTTTAGTTCTCATTTTACAGAAAGAAGGTGAATATGGTTGGTAAATCATAAAAATAACAACGAAGTATATTTAACAAAATAAATTAATTATTTTATAATGGATAACATATATTTATAGGAGGTATGAGAAGAAATAAAATTGAAAGTAATTAGTTAATAGTTTCACCTCTTCATTGAGAAACCACCTTTGGTTTATGCCTTAAGCCTTGAAAGGATGGTATTATGATAAAACCCAGAAATATAATACCTTTTGATGGATTTTATGAAGTGATTAAGGTAGGTTTTGGATAATATAGATAGACAATGAGGTATCAAAAAGATAGAAGCAGTGGTATCCTTTTATAAGGGTGGGTTAGGATGCACTTGGAATTTTTCAAAATTTTAAAATATAATAATGTATTACACAAGTAATGTGGCTCCAAAATTACAAATAATTAAATATAAGAAGATTAATTTAGAAATATAAAAATAAACAAATTAAATATATGTGTTTTGTGATATTTGACACTTTATATTATATATTAACCCCTGGTAAAATATTTTTAACCCTATACAAAATAATAAAATTTGCTCTTTTTACTATTTATTATGAAAAAAATTAAGTTAAATTTATTAAATTATATTAATTGTGTATATTTATAATATATAATCCTTTTTAAATGATTATATTTATTTAATCAGTAGAAAATAAGTTTTAAATATGTTTTCAAAATAGAAAAAACTCAATTTCTATAAAATGCATTTTTAGTTATTAAATTCAGTTCCCTTCATTCCATGACATTTAAAAACAATTAGATGAATATTAAAATATTTTAGTGAATATATTATCTATAAATTTAACTAAAATAATTAATAAATAGAGATTAACATAATTTATTAACATAAAAACACATAGTGTGCATAAAATAGTTTTTTAGAAAAAAACTATTTTTTTTACTTTTAAATGATTATATTTTACTTTCTAAAAAATAACAACCAATGAATTACTTTTATACAGACAAGAAAATAATTTTTCATAATTTAATTATTCCTATTCATACCCAAAAAATACAATGATTAGGAAACAAATTTCACATTTAATAATAGTATTTTAGTAGTATATTGCAGTTTATGTAAACTCGAGTTTACATGCAAAGAAAACTGTCAAAAAAATTAAATAAATTTAAAAAGAATTATTTCCTAAAATATTTTTTTTTACAAAAAAAATCTGTAATATATAATAATATTTTCCATTAAAAATTCAAGATCTGACCTCCACAATGGTGTTGAACACTTCTAACCTTAGAAATTATGATTCCTAGGTGAAACATCCTATGAAATTCAATAATCTGTGGATTCCTTCTCATTTTAGTATAATTTTGAAAAAACCAAAAAAATAAAATTCCTTTAACCATGTTAAATAAATATATAACTACCTATATTATATATTCATAAATGGGGAAACAATATCTAACAATACACCCATTAAAATCTTTTCATTTCCTAAAACAAAATATAAACAGAACCATATTCACTAAAATTCATGTTTTATATATCATATCACACATATCATTTTAAATATTACAAAAATTATATTCAACTCAAGTTTCAAAAATGGTTTGGATTACCTTTTTCCCAGATCAAATTATATATTACATGATATTATATTCTTAGTTCCCTATTTCATATACAATGAGGCAGTTTTAAGCTTTTATTATTTATTCAATCCATTTAAAAAATAATAATATTCACCACCATGAAATTCTTAGAACTTCACCATGACATGTAAAAACCCTAAAATACCATATCTCTTTCCAACTAACCATCCAACTAACTTAATGTGTTCCAATAATCTAATAAATGATTAGTTAAATTTCATTTATAGGATTTAAACAATGAATTTTCTATAAAAATAACCACATCATTTTAACCAGGTATTTTTTTGAACACATAACCACATATGAAGCTATATGTATCTCAAGGTGAGCATGCACAGTTTGAGTATAATGACCCAATAATCACCCTCAAGAGACCTTGAATTTTAAAGGTGACTGAACAAGTGAATATATATATAAATGTATTTAGAAATTTAATATAGTTTATTTTATCCATGAATAAAAATAATCTAACACATCAATATAAAAATTACATATAAAATAAGAAAATTAATAATACTAGATAATTCCCACACAACATGGGGGATACGTACATTCTTTCATCATTGATTAAAGTTCAGAATGGTGAAAAATGGGGGACAATTAATCCTAATCCAAAATCGTATCTATATAGGGATGGAAAAACTAATAATGTTTCTGAGGAAAAACCTTATAGTGGAAGGGGGAATATTATTATTTTTTGGAATAGACCTAACCATATAAGGGAAGGGGAAGGCTAATCATATACCAACAGAACCCGTATATAAATTCATACCCACCAAAATCAATTAGCCAATGTGACTTATGATATTTTCTAAATATATATCCATGAATCATGCCTACATAAAACCTTTATAAATAAATTTATTGACAATAATAACTACAACTTATAGGTATAATAATATAAGTATTAATGAACCTTTATCAATGGATCATGATACCTACATAAGAAATTTATAAGTATATTTTCATGTTAACAATAACCACAACATACTCATTAAACACATATATAAAAATTAATTTTTTATATAATAGGAATTATTTCAGTATCTCATGTCAACTTAAGTGTAACACATAACATGAAATGTAAAAAAACTAAATCCACCCATGTTCAAGAGAAAGTATTTTAATTTTTTATGGAGAAATATGAATTTTATTTTGGGTATTAATCTACCACATGATGCTTCAAATAAATTTAATACAACAATATTCTAGAAAGTATAGGTCAACAAAAGAACTTAATATCCCAAATAAAAATATAAGATATCACAAGTTCTTATCCTCCCCAAAACCAGTGAAGGTAAAAGGAGATATTCAAAAGACATGTCACTTTTATATTCCCTAAAATTTAAATGTATCTCATGTCACACACCTTATCACACTACCAATAATGAATATAAAATTTCTAATATTTTTAGACCCCAATGTTGTGACCCAGCCATTAATAAAGTCTCATAAACATGTTTCACAACCAAGAATTTCAATGGAAATATCTTAATCATCTATGAAACCCAAAGAGAAAAAAAATATAAACAAGAAATTACAATACAAAATCATAAAATATTTTAACCATTAATAAATAAAAAGAATTATTACTTATACCCAAGAGGAAATTTAGGAAATAACATAGTATAAATAACCCAAATGACAATGTCCCCTAATTTAAAATAACTATTGATAATCATGATGAAATCACAAAGCATTACATATTAAAATAATAATTAATAATAGATATAAAATTTTAAAATAAATAATTAAAAAGGAAACCACACCTTAGAAGATATACTCTATATCATGTTATCTTATATCTCATAGTAGGATAACTCTTCAGACCACCTTTACATAAATTATATAATTACCCACAATCCAAGGAAAAATGGTTTGACATACAAGAAAATTATGGGTCAAAAAATATATATTTAATGAAAATTATTTTGTATTCAACATACTAAACGATTCATATCCAAAATATTTAACACCTCTATTAAATTACCACCAATGAAACATATCAACAAAATAATTTTTGTTTTTTATAACTAATAATTCTTCTAGTTTATCAATTTTAATAAATGATTTACTATTTTTTAAAAATTTAAAAACTCAAGGAAAACATGGTTAATAAATAACAATATATACCAAACAATATAGGTTCAAGAACTAATCATAACTCATGAGAGTAATAACATTGATTACCGAAAGGTACACATGGTGATATAATCATAAACACATTTAAGTGACATTATTCTATATTAAATATAAAAAAATAAAAAAATTACCAATAATTTCCAATATATATACTATTAAAATAGGCATAATAAATAAACTAACAATTTATATGGTAAAATTACATGTTTTCGTAAATAGATAATATAACGATAATAAGTAAGAATTATTGATAACATCACTACAATTTAATTTTAATAAAATATTATAGTAAAAAATAACATCTCATCTTTACTTCAAAAATATCAATTGTGATTTTTCTTAAAATTTTAGAAATATGTGGTATAAAAAAGATAAAACCACTTAAACCCAAGTGGGTTGAGTCCTCCTACATTTATATTCCACATGCATGCTATTAATACTCTAACTATTACTTGAATGAATCTTATAAAAATATATAACTAAGATACTTGAAAGATATTAAAAAAGTAATTTACCCCTAGAACTCTCACACTTAAAAAACTCTATTTAGATAACCTATATAATATTTAATTTCAACACAAATTAACCAAATAACTAAAATAATCCCCTAAAAACTTACCTTCATCAAAAGAACAATCACTGGAATACAATAAACCTTCCTTAACTTCTTTTAAATCCTGGACACAAAAGACATCTCAATCAATGTGACTCCACCATAATTCCATTGAAGGAAATACTATAATTCCTATCACATACAATATAAATCTTGGAAAACCAATGTGGAGGTGAAAAATTTTGGAAAATGGAAAGGATTATGTTTTATCATTTTTATAAACATTTTTGAATCAACATGAATTGAATAAAAAGAAAGGTAGAGGGAGGAGTATGGGTGGATCCCCTCCCACTATTTGTTTGAATTGAGAAAATTCCGTGAAGAGTAAGTTTTAATGAAAAACCTTAAAAAAATTATGTTACTCTTTAAAAAAAAATTAATCTAAGAACCGCCATGAAATCGATTATCACATAACAACTACAAAAAGGTGATACACATGATTCTCAGTGGTTGTTCAGTGTTTACCACCTCATTGGTTTGATCATTGGGTAATTTCTATCACTATAATAGGTAACTGTTGGCCACTTTCTACTTACTTACTAAATCTCATATTCTAAAAACGCTAAAATATCACCTTTAGGCTCATCAAATCACCCAACCATATTTAAATAGTCACATTTAACTTCTAAAAACACTTAAAATGATCTCTATATAAATAAATATCTAAAAAAATTATATTTATAAAAAACTTTACCCTTTATTTTAGTATCCAAAATAATATAATTTTAAATAAATTTATTTCTAACATAATTATCCCATATTAAATCAAAACCATGCCACTTTTCATTAATAAAAACACAATTTAAACTATCATAAAAAAATTATATATCACTCTTAGAAACAAATTCCTGACTAACACATTTCCTTCCTATGTTAAGATGTTCATCTTTATTTTTATAGGAAACTCCCAAAACATTGCTAAATACACAAAATATTGACACTAATTTAATATTTAAAAACACTTATTATTTATAAAATACAAAAAATAAACCTCATCTCAACCTTATTGTTCCCTATTCCAAAACAATATCCTATGATTTACCAATTTTTCCCTACCACTATATTTGAAAATCTATGTTATTTATATATGTAATATTTTACCAATCCACTCAAATCAACACAACTACACATCAATGGAGTAATTAAATTAGTTTTAAATAAATTATAAATTTTTTAAAATACCCATCTTAATGATATTAGTTTTTAAAACAACAAATAATAATTATAAATATTCACATAATTATAATTTCTATGATATTCAACAAGAAATTAGACTATCCAAAATGTAATTGCATTTGAAAAAGATTTTTTATTTAAAATCATATTTATAAACCATTTTATTTAATTATTTTAAAGGCCAAAAAATTTACCAATTTTTCAAACCCAGATTTATAAAACACTAACTTTATAAAAACATTAATTATAGGAAACCCATTAATAAAGATAACATATATAACTAATCAACTTCGATTAATTAATTCACTCATAAAAAGGTATCTAAGAAAACATAGATTTCATTACTTGCTATTGTTCATTAATTTATGTCATTCACATGTAAAAAAACACAAAAATGAAATAAAGATGTCTCATATGAAACTATCTAAATTATTTTTGAAATCCCATAAAAACAATTGCTCTCAGTTGGGCCCCATAATTCAAAATTGGTTTTACACATTCCATAATCTAAATACACAACCCCAAATTTCACTCATTCCTAAAATTTCTAGACTGTAAATCTATACACCCTTGGTATCTTCATCTTTCACTAAAACCATATTGGATAGATAAGTTCATGGTGTACCACTTAAGTCCAAAGATCCTATATACTATATTAAAAATATTAGGAAACCAAAGCATTACATTGATAAAAAAAATCTCCAATATCCTTCGTCCAAAAAAACAATACAACAACACACCCCATTCTTGTGCCTCAATCTCTAGAGTATTGTGATTAACACTAAGGTCGGAGGTAATTATTTTGGAATGATTTAACCTATGTTGGATGAAATTTAATTCAATTTCATATTCTATCAAAAATATGAAATGAGGCATCTGTATATCAATCATACTAAAATTATGACTGTATATTATATTTGTATTTAGTATAATTATAAAATGATATAAGACATACCATTAATCTATATACAAAAGAAATAAACTATGTAAATATAATTATTCAAAAGATATTCAGACTCAAAAATAAAATATTAAGACAACATTTTAAATTTTTCAAAGATTCCTTCTTCTAATTCTAGACTCTCACACTCCATAACTCGATGGAGTCCTACTTTGATACCCCAACTTTCATCGGTTTTAAGAATTACCAAATAGATATCATCAAGTACATTTTCATACCTGTAACAAAATATGTGATGTTTCATGTCCTAAAATTTTCACAAGTAGAGAGTTGGTAAAAAGACAAATTAGGCAACCCAAACAGGCCTTAACTCTCATAAGTAAATAAATAAGTGGTTTCATGTGAATCTTCTAAAGGAATTAAAATATATACAAATTTATTATTAGAAAAATTAATATAAAATTCTATAAATGAACAAAGGAACATGTATAGTATTCCAATTGATAACTCCCACACCACTAGAAGAATCCATACCATCTTTGAGTATAGCTTAGAATCCAAAATGGTGGGAACTTGAGGGAAAGTATTCAAGATCCTAATGAATATTCATGTTAAAAAGGGAATAATTTATCATATTCTAGAGGCACATATATATATATATAGGGGAAAGGAGAAAATAAATTTTGTTTTATAGGTACACTTATATAGGAGAAGGGGAAAACTAATCTTGTTATAGAGGCACACCCAACTAAATCAATATTCACAATCATTAATTGCCTCAGTTACTAATAAATATTTGGTCAAAATATCTACATAGTACTTAATTATATTGAACATTGAGACATAAAATTTATAATTATGAAAAAATCAACAAGAATGTTTAATAATATAAGATCATATACACCATCATCAATGGAATGTGATACATATATATGAAATTTATAATAATTTACAAATGCTACCAACCAATTTACACACTAAATAAACACATATATAGTAAAACATAAATAAATAAAGTTATTATTTTAGTATCTAATTTAAAGTGAATCTTAACACATATTATGTAAACTAACAAACTTAATATAACCGGTTGTATTAAAAATATGTTTTAATAAAATATTTTTTTTGGTGGAAAACTATTCTATGTTGAGTCTCACTCGACCCAATGTCATTTTGAACTAATACAATACAATAATACATGATACGAGAGGGATAAATAACATCACATAACATCCAATCACACTTCAAAATACCAGGAGTTCTTATCCTCCCTAAAAACAGTGATGTTTTAAGGATATCTCTCAAGAGACACACCCCTTTCCCATTAGTTAAAATAACATGTCACTATATTTGTATCCACTACCTCATTACCATTAAATCATCATCCTCTTACTAAAATTCTAGGATCCCAATAGAGTTTCTCAACAAAAAAATATGATATCCCCCTGAATCCAAAAAACTATACATAGCGGTCATTTTACTACAGTGGTCAAAATATATATATCATAGTACACAGGATCCAATAGTTAGAAGTATCTAAAAACAAGAAATATAAATGAACATTACTATAAATTGAATACTTTAATGTATATCTATATAATATATATCAAATTTATTATTTCTTATTGAAATTTTTACAAGTAACATGTAGTTATATTCATGGTTTCCTAGAGAAATGAGAGGTAAAATAAATTTGTGATCTCATATGCTCAATAATGGGTAGCATGAAATGAAAGTTATCAGACGTAAGAATGGAATAAATAATGTGAAAATAATAAATAAATACCATTACAAATGGTGTTTCTATCATAATATATCCATGTATTAAAAAATAATAAGAAAATTATTGGATAAGAATAATTAATCTTATAGTGATAGAATGTAAAATGTTAGACATCATAAAAGAACTGTTAATGCCATTTTCCATGATATCATTTATAAATGGGTAAAGACATTATCAAATATCTTATTACCTTATCTCATGATCCCTACTAATTTATTGAAGGGATATATAATTTTTATCCCTACCTATCACATAACAAGTCTAATGCATCCATCATATGAGGGTAATTTCTATATATAAATATATATTATAATGTACCAAAAGTAATCTCATACATAATCATGGATATGTAATCAATATGTATCGATACATAAATATATATAAAAATAGTGTCAATATTACCCTATTTAATGGATTAATAAAATTATCAAGGTGAATATATAATAATGAAAATACAAAATATTAGATATTCATAATGTAATGGAACATAATTTTATCAATGGAATGATACTGAAATTATGGTGTAGGGTAACTTCAAGGTTCATGGATATAAATTTAAACTAAAATATAAAAACATATTAAAAAAAATTATTATGGGTCATAAAGATCAAGTAAATTATCCAAATCACTTCCATTGAGAGTATCAAACTAGGTTTGTAGTTATGTCCACTAGTTATGAATCAAGTGCATATCAAGTTAATACCTAATCAGTATTTTGTAGGATTAGTAAACTTGGGTGTATCTAATCTAGATTCTTCATCTACTTTGGGTATGTCGATAGACTTTTAATTTCCAAGAAACCACACACCCTTGCATTATCAAAAATTCAAATATATTTCAGATTTATCCTATGGGTTTCTACTAATGTTTGAGAAATATAACAGCATATAATGGCAGTATAATTTTTGGAAATAGTGTTATCCCATTGATATGACAATAATTAGTTCATAACAACAAATAATAATAACATTTATTATATAAATGAAAATGAATTGGTGGGGTTAATGGAAATAAAACATAAGAAGGGATTAGAGACCCTTATATTTGAATAATTACAGCTTAAGAAAAGGTTATAATGAGAGGAAATCATTAATAATTAATTAAAGGTATGTATAATGGTTGATAATAAAATGTAATTATATTCATGTAAATACATGAAAAATAATTTTAATGATTTCATAACAAAAGTATTAAAATTGAAACAAACAGGTATAGGATTTACAACCATAACATTGAAAGGTATATTCTAAAATCATGATAATATCACCATAGTACCTTGAAAACTCTTTGTAGAGACTCTTTAGAGATAAAATTATTAGATAATATTTCAAAATAATTTTTTAGTGAAGATGAATGGGAGGATGGTTGGTTTTTTATATTAAATTGGGATTTTTTTTTATAAATATCAAACCATAGGCCTTGGACCCTAGGTTAATAAAAAAATAAAACTGTTGGACTCACCATGGTTACAGCCCAATGTATTTGACATGTGGGGGTTATTTTACTGAATTTATATTTTTTTTAATAATTTAAATCCCTTAAAATATGTTATTTTTATATGGATAAGATTTTAATTCAAAAATAATTATTTTTAAAATATTTGAAATACACATTTGGTTTTGGGACATTCTTTATAGGTTTTTAAAATATATTGTGATACTTTAAAATAAATAAATTTAATGACTTATCCCATTTTTTGTTAATAAATACAATTATACTACTCATTGCATCATTTTTATGTGCCTATGATGTTATAATCATATATTAATAATTTATGTTACCTTTTACACAAGGATTCGACTATCTTAGAAAATTATGAGAAATTAATCCATCGATGATTTTGACATTTTTATTCCAAATATAATTTATTTTTTAGGAAAATAAATCTCTATCTATGTTGAATTTAATTATTAAATAAAGAACTTATAAATTTAAAAATCAAATATCCAACACCTAAAATTCAAAAACTCTTCTCTTTTTTATACTGAGATGCTTGTGTGTATTTTTATTATTATTCATTGATATATATATATATATATATATATTACGAAAGGATATTATGGTAATATTTTTATATTTTATTATAAATTTAATTTCCTAGTTTTTAGTTGTATTATAATTTGTTATAATATTATGATGAAATAAAAAAAATCATTATGGCATATATTTTTTTTGTTAATTGTTTACTTACATTAGTAGAGAATTGAGTATTAAGGAAACTCTCATAAATATGAAATATATCCAAATATTTGAGTGGGTAAATCCCCATAATTCAATATCCCTAAAAAATCCAATGGTATAATAAGAATTAAAAATTACTAATGATGCAAGCTTCCAAATATGAAAAACTTAAAATAAATATTATATTTCACCTTGAAAAGCCTAAAGAAAGAACATGGGAAAACCAAACCAAATGACATAATCCCTTATTTGAAAAACATATATAGCAATCATTAATTCCAAAATAATGATAGATCTAGATGATAATTATGAATATAAGGGAAATTTGAAAAAGAAAAAGTCATAAAGGAAACCATACCTCTTAAGAGATGCTCTCCATTTGATTAAACTAGGTCATCTAGTTGGATAGCTATTTAAAAAATGTTACATAAGTTATATAATTATATAGACCTAGAGTAAAAATGGTTTGAAAATCCATATAAATATAGTATAATGTTTTATATAATAAGTAGAAATTATTTTATAATCAGTATAAAAAATCATTATACTCTCATCCAAAAAAACCCAACCATTGAATTACCATACATAAAACCTCTTAGAAATATGGACTTCTTTAATGATATATAATTTATCATATTTACAATGTATATAATATATTTTATCTTTTTATCATAGTCATGAAATCAATGAAATAATTCTTAACAAAGAACAATACATATTAAAGAATCGTGGATCTGAAATTAATAACAACTAATGTGATGAATAAAATATATTTTTGGAGGTATAAATTCTGATATAACTAAATGAATGTTTATCCAACATTAATTTTTTATCAAAATATATGAATTAACCATTCACTTATAGTTTTAGATAAAAATAAAAATATTGGAGGTCTGATCAATAGAATTAAAATTTAAATAGTAACATTACATAAGTATTAAAGAATATGATATAACTGGATAAAGTAAATATGATTAATATCATCCCCACAAGTAGAAGTCAATATAATATAAAAATTAACATATAAAAACTTCTCATTTATGATTTAAAAATAATTTTTTTATTTATGTTTTTAAAAATAAGTCCTAGGGAAAACATAGATAAATATTAATTAAACACAAGTGGGGATATAGAATAACTAACCTAATAACTCATATAATAGACTATTATACCTATAAAATCTTTTATAAAATTTATTTAAAAACAAATAACTATGTTCTTTTAAATAATGACCAAAATACTAAACAAAAATATCTAAAAAAACACTATATGTACTCTTGGAACTTTCACACATAAAACCACTAATTTACCTAACCTATACAATCATCTATTTAAAAAATAATAATAAAATCCTTAAATTAATACATCGATCAATTAAATTATATCAAAATTATAGTAATAGATGTCTAATCAAATTTAAAAAGATTCCTTTAACTCCTTTCACATGAAATCCCCATTAATTGAACTAGTTCAACCATAATCTGGTGGGATCATAGGCTGAAATACCCAACTCATCCTTTAGAAATCATGGGAAAACATGTGGAAGAATAATGTAAAATAAAAATGAAAATGATTACCTTTGATTGGATACCTAAACATATCTAAATTGGTGGGAATTTAAAGTGAATAAAGGTAAAAAAAAATAAAGGATAAATGGGAGGATTATCTCCATTCATTCATGTAAGCTATGTAAAAAACTTCTAAGGTTTAATTTTAGTAGAAACCCCATTTCTAAAATATTTCCCATATTTAAAAAAATAAATTTACTAAGAACCATGTAACTAATATGTAAAGACCCATAATTTACAAGTAATTTCTTGTATTTATATGGGAATTTTATTAGTTCGCAAAAATTGATGGCGCGTGATTCTGAGGCCCGATGTGCCCGGAATTAATTTTTGAACTTTTTTTCGGTACGTTTATTAAACGTGTGAACCGGTTTTTGTAACTTTTGAACTGGTGCTCGGAATTGAAATACGAGGACATCATTGAACTCATAGCATCGGTATTCACTTAAGGATACCTTCACCTCGACTGTAGTAGGTTGAGGGTGGAAGTTAGTTTTTTTCCTTTTTGTGTAAGAGTAGAAAAATAAAAATATTTAACATTTTTATTTTGCTTGTAACGTTATTTTGATTTATGGAGGTGGGGACCATAAGAGCATTAATCCTCCCAATTTTAATTCAATGGTGGGGACCACCCAAACCCTTCATTAAAGTGGGGGGAGTCACTTATAATTTCCCAATTAATTGTGCCAACTCTTCGATTAATTAATAAAGCCATTTAATTATTGTGCCAATGTAAATTAATTATAAAAACCTATTTTAATTTAAGTTGTCATTTCACCTCTTGGGTTTTGAGGGGAATCGTTTGCAAATATTGTTCATGGAGGAGCCTATTGGGGAAGAAAAATTATCACGGAGGAGGAACCGAAGAATGGAGGATCATCAAACAAGTGGTGTTGTTGGAGGAGGCTTGCTTCGGGATAAACAACCACCAATCTGTCTTCAACCACAGACGATCTCAAACATAACCTTTGAGGTAGGGTTTTTGTTGACTTATACCCTATTTCCCCATTCTTGGTGACCCCCCTTGAATACAAGAACATTATTGTCACTTCCTATCGCCCTAACGCGGAGGGTTAGGGCCAAACGAGCATGGCCCGACCTCTCCGCAACCATTGTGGTTTTGATGCGATCTTCCCGATGAAGGAGGATAGTGACTGGTGCCGGAAATTGGCACTGGTGGGACTTAGAAACAGCGGTCGGCACTCTGGACGACCACAACAACAGTGGCGGTGCAACTGCACCCCCATGGAAGGGAAACGGCATGTCGGCTGTAGTAGAGTAGAGGCGGTGGTCGGTGCATGGTTGGTCGTGTGAAGGGAAGGATGCAGTGGGCGCCCACACCGACGGGTGTGTGGGAGCCATGGAACAAGGCTGCATTGGCGAAGGAGGGCAGCCGGTCGGGCTGGCCGTGGGTGAAGGCGCGGCACGCGACTGCACCGCGCGGAGGAGGCTGGACATCCATCTAGCCAGGGAGCCGAGCATGCAGCCGCACCATGGGCTACCGCACCGTGGGCTGGGCCACACCGTCGGGTCGGATCGGACCTAGGGCCAGACCTGGGTCAGACCAGGTTGGACCAAGTCGACCCAAACAGGTTCGGGTCGGGCCCAGCCGGGTCAGGCCAGGTCAGACCATACCTGGACCAACATATACCCCTTTCTCTCTTTCAGAAATATCTTGAGCTACATGCGTCCATTTGATGAACCTTCTATGGAATCGGAACCTTGGGTCGAGACGGACCTTTGGGTGTACCCCACTTGGGTTTTTGATAAATTTCGTGTATAGCTAGGTTGGATCGAACACGAATCAAATCGGACGCTCGGGACAAAAAGGCTAATAACTTACAGACCAGTTGTCTGATTGATGCACCATTTGTTGCATTGAGACCCCTTTTACGTGGCGGTCCTTTGGGATACTTCTTCATGGGACTTCATGGAAGTTGGAGTATCGACCTATGGTTTGAGAAGCAGATTCTCCCGAAATCAATCGATCTTAGTGCAGGAACCCTATAGCTGGCTGTAACATGGGAAAGTAGTCCTATGTGGGTCTGTTCTTGGGATTATTTATGGGTATATATTTGATTTTCTCACCTGGATCCGCTCAAGGAATACACACGGGACTACTCTAGGATCCTACATGGGTCTATTGTACTAGGATTCTATGTGGCTCTGATGATGTACTAGGATCCTATGTGGGTCTGATGATTTAGGATTTTATATGGGTCTGATGAATTAGGATCCTAAGTTGGTCTACTTCTTAACAGAGTAAGATGATTCAATAGTTACATCAAATCATATCTACTACTTTACCTAAGTTATTCCTGGTGTGAGAAGAGTCTTTACCTTTGTGGTAATCATCTGTTTGGCATACCATTATGGTACTTAGCTTCGTGGTGATACCTTTGTGGTATTCTTCTGTGTAGCGTACCTTTGTGGTACTTACCTTCGTGGTGGTTACCTTCGTGGTATTATTTCCATTATGGAATAGTTGTACCTTGGATAAGGATTTGGCCCTTGATTTTCCTCATGAATGAGATGGTAATACTTGATAACTTAGGTATATGTATGGTAATATACCTAAGTAAATTTTTCAATTGCTTTAATGCTTGTGGTTTATCCTTTATGGATTTTGTGAGACCTTGAGTGTCTCGGGGTCTTTACTGAGTATCATTATACTCACCCCAGCACGACCTACGCCCGCACATTGTTGTGTTTGGTGTAGATGATGGACAGCCCTGACTGAGGATGAGGGTACCAGGACTGCAGGTAGCTCGGAGGAAGAGCATAGATGAGGCATACTGTAGAGACGACTGTTCGAGAGCTGTACCTACCCTTCTGGTAGGATCCTTGGTAGGTGTGCACAAGAGATATATAGTTTACTTGTACTTTCCAGTTTTCTTGTAATTTCTATTTGGGCTTGTATTTTGGACCCTTTTTCTTTATTGTACACACCCTTTTTTACTATACAGTTTTCTTGTGTTCTTCTCTTGTTGTGTGCTTGGTTGAGTGTGTTTACAGGATATAAGGGCAATGCCTTCCCAGTTTTGGTGAAAATGCCTTTCTGTGCTAGTCTCCAGGCCCGTGCCTATGGAAGGCGGGCTTTGGGTAGTCACAACACGGTACCTGGGGGATAGGTCATGAAATCATAACCATCCACCGATCACCTGGTGGAAGACTTATTAAAACTGACTCAATTGTTTTCACAACCAGTACCTAGTGGAACTATAATGGGTACCCTTTAGAATCCTTCATCCACCTCTATAAAAAATATCTTCTATATACACAAAAACATCAACTATGGTATCTTCTTATTACCCAACCTTCTCTATAAACTCATGATAAACTTCCTAAAACACTAAAAATGATCACTCTCTCAATAAAAGTCTAAAAAATTAATGTTTCTATGAGATTTCACTCTATCCTAATGTCTTAAAAATAATAAAATATTATATAACATGAATAGAAGTAGTGTGGATCAGTATACCAATTTATTTCATGATCTTTATTGTTAGATATGATGGAGAGCTAACATCTATTACTTCTCGATTCATCAATATATTAACTAAGGATATACTCACAATAATACATAATCACCATCCATGAACTCTGAGATTCATCATTGAATATTTTCAACTAATTCCTGTCAATATTAAGTAGTCATAATTTTATTTTTAATCAAATATATGTAATCTATTTTTTCATTCAAAAATATTTTCCTATAATATTTTTCTCCCCTACCTAATCCTAATATATTGGTGATTAACACATTTTATAAAAAATTACACATGAGGATTCATCTGTAAAACATTTGATATCAATTTTTTTAAGATAACACAACCATGGATTTTGATCTCTCTATGACCTATAGAAATCCAACACACATACCTAGATTATATATTTTATAATTTATATATTTTTTAAATGAAATACCATCCATTATAGGGTGGTAATTCATAATCATCTTGAATTTAGTACCCATAAAATTTTGAGTTCCCTTCTATAACCTTTAAGTAAAACATATATCTTGATCTAAAAAAATAAAAATCAACATCCCTAAATGTAAAAAAACTACGTTATAATATAACTTATCTAAATCTTCAACCAAATAATTATTTATTATTATTAAATTTGATGAATTCATAAAATAATTCCTATTTTTAAAAATACAATCATTATTTCATGGTTATCCTACGAATATAATCATTAAATAAATTTAGATGGTGTATTAATTCTATTAAGTTACAAGTTATAGTTATAGATGATTTTATCCCAACATTATCCTAAAGACATGAAAAAAAACCAAGAAAAATTTACATTTATCACTTCTATAATTCATTGATACCAAGAAAATCATTTCACATCATGATATTTTTTTATCTATGTTTAATGAAATTCTTAACCAATTTTATAAAAATACTTTATAACATATTCTTTCAAAATTTATTGAACCACCAAGCTAGTCAAAAAATAATTTATTTATTTAACTAAATTATACAACCCCTCAATGATTTACCCATAATTTATGGTGTCATAAATCTAATTAAATTCAAAATAGTGTGCTTTTGCCTACTCATATTTCACAATAACAAAAGTGATATTTATTTAGTAAAATAGCATATAGCCCCCATACTCTTCTACATATAGGTGTAAATATGTTAATAAAATCATCAACTATTATTGGATATCCACTTACTTCATCACTTGAGTATACAGCTTCTGAATCATGGAATATACCACCATATTTATTTTTCCTTGTATATAAATAAATTCATTGACCTTATAAAGATAACGAATACACTTTTTTTGCATCTTGTTAAAATCCTTCTGTGAAAACTATAATTCACACTTTCATGATCGAGATACATCTTGGTTCTATCCCTGAATATATAAAGTATATATTAATTAATGGTATGAATAAGCATACTAAATTCTAAATCATACATTAGATGGTTATTTTCATGTGTTCAAAACTATAACAGTCAATATTCGACCACATTATCCCCTTATATGATCACCAATCCTATCCCTACTCACTACTCTTCAATGTACACTACAAATCCATCACTAAATTTTGGTAATACTAATAATAAAGTTGAGGTAATACTTATATTAAATTCATCAAAAGCCTCATTTAACATCTCATCCCACTATACTGAAAAAATATTTTAGGTAAACACTATATTATATGATGCCAACATTAACAAATATTTTGTATGAATTCATTAATATGTGGTTAACCTAAAAAATATCTGAATTGTAAAAATATTCCAGGACCTTTCTCAATAAATCACGACCTTGAATTTATCAGGATAAAAAAATATTCCTTCATCCAAACAGGAACATTTCTTCTTGGATAAAAAATAGTTTATAAATGTATTGCACATTTTTATATTTATCATGAATAAATGAACATGTTATATAAATATAATATAATAAATGTTTCAAGATGTGTATAGAAAATTTAAACAAATTCATAATGATTATTGTAATATTAGTCACCTCAAATTACATTATTAAAAATTAATAATGCATTTTTCAACTTCTGAATGTCAACTTCATAATGCCTTCCTCATTTACTTTCATCCACTGACATCCTTATCTAATGTCAATATCTAAAATTTACTTATCCCCATCAAAATAATCAACCAAGTCATAGATATGAGATAACTATTGAACTTCTGAGAGTTAATGAAAAAAAATATACTATAATCATCCTTCTTAGAAATAAATATTGACCCAACCATTATTGAAACATTTTTTTGAATAAACCATTCATCCCTAGATCATCCAACTAGACCATCAACTCTAGAAATCTTGTAGGTATTATATGATAATAAGGTAAACATATTAATTATATGAAACAAAATTATATATTTTAATTATTAGGGATTCCTTAATTAAATAATTGTTTACTTGGACATGAAAGTATAATAAATAAAACATAATATAAAACATTATGAAATGAATTTTAATTTCATAATTTATAGTAAAAAATTACAAATTGAAGAAATATATATTCCATATAACTATAAAAAATCTAAATTCATATATCAAAATATCATAATGACAAGATAGAATTATTCTAGATTATAATATCTCATTAATATAATATCATGGATTGTTATGGTAACTATAATTGATATCCATATAAATGGAATAATAATTAATTAAATTATTCAAGTGAAAACTGATGTAGTATAAGATATAGTTTTTAAGTAGAATAAGTTAAAATTTATAAAAAGTAAAAGGTGTAATATGATCGTGGAAGGAGAAATGTATCAGTTAGAAATATGACCATTATAATATGAACATGATCTTCAGAGTTATATTATGATTTTTGGGAGACCATTAAATATGATCAACGTGTTTTAATTATTAATCATGATAAAAATATATAATATAAGATTTAATATTAATTTTCAACATTTTTGAATATATATATAATAATATAATTTTATAAAAAAATGAACAATAATTACTTAATAATATGGTTTAATAAAAACTCTTGTATAAAATGCATCATTTTCAAATACATATAAATTTTTATTTCATTAATTTTCTCATAATTAGAGAATTATTTTTATAAAATTATTCAAAAATTTAGATCCAGAATAAAAAAAATTAGTTAAGGTTGATGATTTGATAAATTGACAAATAGTTGAATATATACATGAATAGTATGATATAATAAATATGATAAACGGTGAAATAATCATTTAAATATTTATGGGAATCAAATATGATTCTTCAAAGATATTATTCAACCCAAATGTGTAAAAAAATAGTTATGATTGTAGTAACATTGGGTTGATATTGTTTTTTTCTGTCATTTATCATTGTTAACGTAATATTGAAAATATGATTACTAGATTGATGAAGTGAGAATCCACCACTAAGGAAGCATGAGTAACCTTACCATATATCAAGGGGTAATTTAGTTTTGAGTTTTCTACCCTTGAATTCCTAGCTAGATAGATTTATTTGGGAATCCAAAACATGAGAATATCATTGCACTGGTCTACAAAGAATTAAAATAAATATGTTGTTGAAGATATAAAACGTGTATGACACATGATATATGAAGTGATATTATACCTTTATTTATTATTTTTATGAATGAATTATATTATTTTTTATCTAGTATCTATGCAAAAAAAAAAGTAATATATGTGTTAAAATCATTTATTCGCTATATTAGAACATAGAAGGAAGGAACTAACACTATAGAAGATTGAATATTTGTTATTTAATGAGGAAAATATAACAGATGTTGTATAGAATCCATACTTCTATTACTGTACATGAAGAATATTTATACCAGGGAAAAACAAAATTTGGATGATAGTTTTTGATGGTTGAATTATAGTTAAAAACTAAAAAGGAAGATGAGTTTTTAAGAATATTCTATCTTGGGTATTTTATATATGAAAAAGGTTTAGAAAAATCTATAATGGGTATTGATATTATTTTTATAATTCCAATAATTATTGTAATCTATTATATAAAGTGATTTTTTGGATTGGGAAGTCCCATGGATGATTTGAAGATGCTCATATTTTATTTGAAGCTAATTTGGAATTACTATTCATTAGTGGTTTTTAAAAAACTAAAAAAGTGATTTCCCATACTTGTAAGAGATTCTATCTCATTTTCATGAAATTTTACAAATTATTAATAATTTTTAAGAAATTTTATTTTCATTTTTCATATGCATAATAAGAAATTGACCAATGCATTGGACACCTATTCAATCATGATATATTTCATCTATGTGTGAGAGATTCTGGCCATTAAATATGATTTTTAACACATATAATACATTATGAAAAAGTGGAAAATAAAATTGATTTGTGTGGATGGCATACTGGCCAACTAGTAAGACATTTTCTAAATCCCTATGACATATTTTTCAAAATTTGACAATGAAAAAAAATTATATAGTGTAGGAGATTTGTGTTGCGTATAAGAAAAATGATATGCACATAAGTTAATTCAATTTCACGTAAGACATTTCAGATCAACACATAGGAAGTTTTCAATGTATTATATTTCTAAGAGGGTATGACTTTTATATCCATGTGTGATATTTTAAATATTGAAATTTTAAGAATCTATAGATTAAAATTTTCAATTTTCTAGAATTATGATATTTTGAAGAATATCAGTTAAGATGATGAAATAACTATTTTATTACAGTTATAAATATCTAAAAATAGTCAAATTATTTTGTAATCCAACTAAGAAAATTTTGACTTGTTGAACATCATGTTGATGGAAAAGAAGATCAATACATGAGTAAAGTCATCATATTCAAAATATTTTATATGATTTTATTGGATATTCAAGAATAATTATAATATTAATGAGGTAAATATCAACCTATTAATCAGATCTTAATTAATTTATATACATAGATATATAAATTTTTGGAAGAATGAGGAGTTATGAATTACTAATACAATGTATATAATCAACCAAAGCTCTAAAAAAATTCATCTTAAGATTTACTTCTTCAAGAGAGTGTGTCTCACAAAAAAATATATGTAGAGTATGATTTCCATACACCATTTAATATTTAAATGAGTATTTTATAGAGATATATTTTAAGGAATACAAACTTGAGCATTTATAAGAATAAAAATAAGAAATATTTCTATCCCTGTTAGATACATCTATTTTGGGTATTCATTCATTATGCATTGATTAGATAAAATAGTACAAGGAAAATCATGGGAATCCAAATATAGTTGTTTTATAAAACTTATTTAGGGATGGTGGCTACTTTTTTCAATATAAATCACATTTATATATATTTTAAATTAGTGTAGTAATTTAATTCACCTTCCCATTCATGTGATAAGATGAAAATGTCAAGGAAGAAATATAAAAAAACTAGTTGTTTCTTAGGGAGTGTGATTTTAGACATCTTAGAGTTGAGTTGAATTGAAGAACTTGATAGACCATTGATAGCAAAAAAATGAGAATCTACTTAAAAATGTTTTTAGGAATAATAATAGAATTGATCACATGCGAATTTATGGGTATCAAATATTAAGTAAGAATAAGGATTTGACCATCATTCTTGGTTAATAAAAATTGTTTGAAGCAATAAAAAAAAAAGAAGAACATAAAAGGAATGAAAAATGAGTAGTTTGAGAGTTCATACATGGTTTCTAGTCATTATGATGTTGAAAAGTGAGTGAGAAATCTAGGTGAATATTTTCTAATAATCTATAATGTTGAGATGTTAGTGGATATTGTGTTATAGGAATTGTTCCTAACGAACTAGGGGCATTAAAAGACTCTTCTTTTGAGGGGAAGGAGGTTTACTTTGTTTATTCAGAATGATCCTACCTATATATGGTGATCTAAATTAAAATTAAATCTAAAAGGAACACTTACATATACATGGTGTGAAGACATAGAAGTTGAGGGACTTTGGGTATGTAGGGGGATCACAATTTCCCTTTACGAAAACAATGAAAAGTTACTGCGAAGAATTCATGTGAGAAGATAGAATGTGTATACATAGTGGTACTTTATATAGGTATAGGAAGAACCAAACATTATATTCATTGATTGATTATAGTGGTTAAATATTCATTGAGGATAATAACCAATGAAGGAATGTGGTATGTTTTTAAGGGAGGACCTTGTAAATACCATGTACTCCCTTTATTTTCATTTCTTTTATTTCATGTGGGATGATTGTATGGTTAAAAAATATTTAAAAATATATTAATTGAAAATATAAGTTTACTATCGATAGTTTTAAAGAGTCAAATAATATTTAGTAGGAAAAATTTAGTCAAAACCTGATGTACCCCACCCCCCCCCCCAGGGTGACGACACCAATCATAAGGGAAATTGAAGTTAATATTAGAGCATAATTTCGCCTTTGGTTATATATGAATTTTAATATCCCTAGTATTTTTATAATATTTTTATGAAGTTTAGTTTTTTTTTTGAAGAGTAATTCTAGATGGAAGTATAAATGTCTCTTCTAGTTGGTACAAAATCAAAAATTTCAACCAATCCATAGTAGAACGGGAGAAATGACAAGGTAAATAAAGGGAAGAAAATTTTAAATAATGAAAAGGATAAACCACTAAATGAATATTAATAAAGTGGTAAGTATTCATCTTTAGAATCTATATATAAAGATCCTTTAGATGATTCAAGTAATATTTGTGGAGTGTATGAGGTGATAAAAATAGTTTAACTCTTCTACTCTTATGTTAGAGACTATTTTAATAATGTTGGTTTTGAAGTCATAACATATAGACTTGGTTTTATGAAGGATCTATTTGGTGAAAAATAAATTCTAAAGGAATTAGTTTATGCCTTTTAACATGCATTACCGATGTAGGTATACTACAACACCAACACTACACTATTGAGAGAAAAGGATAAAACTATACCACTTTGTAATGAAAGAAATTTTTATGTTCTTGAATACTTAAAAATAGTGTGTTTTGTGAATTAAGTGATCAAATATTATGTCAATATTGTAATACACACATGATAAAAGTTACACAATGTTACAATGAGTGTTAATGATGTATAACTAGATGTAAAATCTAAAATAGTGAAATAGCATGAAAATTCACAATAATAGTTAAGAAAAAAATACTTGATTAACATGTATAAAATCTAAAATGTTAATGGGATTTTAAAATCATGTTTTTTTAGTTAAGAAGTGTTATCTCAAAATTAATTGTTTAAATATCAGATAAAAGTTTAGAAATCTTGAAACTACTCTACCATTATCCTCCCAAGTTATTGAGAAAACAAATAGCTACACTCAAGTCTTAGATATGGGTTTTACCTCAAAAGGAAATCATGTATGTGGTACATAGTGTATGAGAACATATAGTGAATCATTAACCTCATGTTTATAGATAATTGTATCCCATAACATAGATAAACTAGTTCACCTTAAATCTGGTTTATTTGGAACTTTTGGATAAAACTCAAATTTTTGAAAAATATGTATGACAAAAAATAATTTTGTACCCACTAATGAATCAAGGGTGTATGTGAGAATGTGTGAGAATTTTTTTTGTAGAAAGATCCCAAAATAGTGGTGTTCCTTCCTAAAATTAATAAGAAACAAAAACTATAAAGGTTTCAACTAAAGTGTAAATAAATTGATTACTTTTTTGATATTGATGTTGATATAGGTTTAGGAACATGAACATTTATTTTTGGTATAATATATTATCTAGTGGAAATAATTAGATCCCCAAATAAATGGGATAAAATATAAATTAAGAATGTGTCCCACTATAAGGAAAAAAGATCCCCTGAAATAGAATAAATTTTTCTTGTAATAGTATATTTGAATCAGTTGTTAATTTCTATTTGTTGTAAAATATTGATTTTCACTACTATGATGAATGATGATTCAACCATACCTGGTATTATTCTTACACATTATATAAGAATGTTCCACCACAAACTGATAAGATAATAAAGTAATAATGTAGTCCTAACTTTGGATATAATCAAAATAAATTAGTGAAGAAGAGTACTCCCAAGAAGACAATCAAGAATAATCATAAATATTTTAAACCTATATAATGAAGATTCTTCTACTATGGATAATCTTCCATGTCATGAACCATTATATGATGTCTGTGAGTATTAAGAAATAAGGGATAAATATAAAAGATAATAGAGAACCAATTTCATAAATAAATATCTAGATTTGTATGGTTTTTGAAACTCATAATAAATATGAGGATAGGTTACCCAAAAGGGTCATCTTATAATCTAATAGTGTTGGGTGTGGTAGTTGAAAATTTTCTATACACCATACTAACAAATTCATGGCTGGTATGCCTAGTCAAAATAATTCATTCCAGAAAAAAGTAGTGACACTAGAAATGATATTTTCTAAAACTATTCTTGTAAATAAGGAATCCAAATTTAAGAAAAGGGAAAATAATTCTCTAAAAGAGTTCTTAAAAATATTTCTAGCCTAGTTGGAGGAGAATAGGATACAGGATAAAGATAAAAATAATCAAACTACTCTAGATACTAATGGTGATAATCTTATTTCATTTGGAATTAAGGGTGATATATAAAAAAATCCATGATTCTAATAAAAAACCATTAATACAAAATCAAGGGATGATATAGCATGAAGAGTCTATAAATTATTTTATTTTCCAAGAAGAAGTTATATGGGTTGATAGAGAAGTATCAATCCTACTAACCCAACTGAGATATTAAAGAGACTTACCTTATTTCAATATTAGTTTTGATCATTATTACTATGAATTTATGGGGATGGAGTGTGGAGAGAATCCCTTGAAATGATGATTTCAAATGAATTGAGTAATCTATAGATTTTTCATTATATGAATATTCTGTAAATCTAGAAAACCCTTATGAAAGGGTATAGATATTTTATGATTTCCATTCTATCATTTTTTTTTAATTGATATATATTATTCTTATCAAGGGGGGGTTATTATCTTACTGAATAGGTTAAAAATCATACTTGCACTTGAAATGTTTTAATGTGTGTATTCAAGTGAGTTTATGTTTATAAAATTTCTTAATAATATGTTTTTACAGCCTAAAAGAAGTAATTTTTTTAATTGGAATCACACAGTGGATTATTTATTAATAGGTCTAGTGTCATAATTTGTTACAGATGTTTTATTCAAAGTAATATTCCATAAGAAATATGGTTTATTATTAATTACATCATTTATTAATAATATTTTTTGCAACCATTCTCACGTATTTGTTGGAAAATTTTAAATGTGGATGAAAATACAATTGAGGGAAGATGAGTTTCTTAAAAGTATAAGAGTTGGTTTGATAATAATTTCCCTAGATTTATAGTATCAACAAATGGGAGTAGGGATTTTCGAGCCTACCATACAATGTAATTAATGGGAGAACAATTTTATATCCTTTTAATTTACTGTAAATTAGAGGGTGAATAAGTACACTGATTATTGGGGTTTTTTAGAATCAACAAAAAAATCCAAAGGGTGTAATTAAGATAAATTTAGGTTGATGTTTTATTTGTTATTAATGATTATTTTTTTCATTGTCACATTAATATTGGAATGGTAATGTCTTGGGTGATGAAGTGTTAATCTACCCACCAATGAAGTATGGAGAAACATCCCATATATCAGTGGGTAAACGATTTTAGGATTGGCTACCCATGAATACATGGCTGGATAGATTCATGTGGGTATCCCAAACATCTGATGATTATTTCATAGATATCCTTGGAGTTGATTAAACTGTGTAATTTTAGATAGAAACACAATCAACAACCTGATACATGGATTGAGTTACTGTAATTATTTATAATGGAAAAGTGATAAATCAAGTGATTATTGATATTGTATGTATGTCAAAGAAAAGTAATAAAAATTTTGGAATCTTGTCAACACAATATTAGAGTTTAAAATGAATGATCTAGAACATAGGGATGTGAATATATTTTATTCAATCTGGAAAATCTTACTGAATTTTTGGACAAACCATCCTTGGATTACTAAGCCTGATGACTCTTTATTCAATTTAAAAACATATTTGGATGATGAATTATAAAGGTTGAAGTGGAACTAAAATTTTATAACATTGAATTGTTCTTGACATTTCTCAATATTGAATATTTTATTTTCTTCAAGGATTTAAAACAAACTAAAATTCATTTTTAATTATTTTAAAAATTTCCAAAATTATTGGGAACTATTCTAAAGATATTTAAGATAATTGAAAAGACCCCATAATGATTTTAATATTCTCATAGTTCATTTTAATATAATATATAATTACAATTATCATGATGAAGTTTGTAAAACATTAAAATTGATTTCTCATATTTATAAGATATTATATCCAGTTTGTATGAAATTTGAAATACACATAAGAATATTGAAGAAATGAAAAATTAATTTTTCATACATGTAAGAGATTTGAGTGGTGTAGAGAAGGCTTATAATTTTGTAAGACATTTTATCTATGAATATGATATTTTGGATAGTGTGTAAAATATTTTATATGTTTTGGACATACTGATGAAATGAAAAAGAAAATTAATCATCATAGAATATGTATTCCCTATAATGTAATATATTTTTTTCAATCCCATTGAAATCTGAATTTTATGAAATTTGATAAAGGAGCAAATAAATATGGACTTTGATATTTGTTCTACGCATAAGAAGAAATATTTGCATATTGTAAATTTTAAAACGGCATGTAGGAAGGCTTCTACATATTATATTTTGGAGACAATATGAATTTTTTTCTACATGTTTTATTTTACATAGAAAATTTTGAGAATCTAATTATTCAAAAGGTTTAGTTTCCAAAAATATGAGATTATAAAGAATAATAATATTGGTGATACAAGAAGTATTCAATAAATGTTCTAAACATTACAAACACTCAAATGACAATGTGATCTAACAAAGAAAATTATGAGTTATTGATCGTCAAGCCAAGGGAAAATAATACTTTAAAAATAATAAATTATAAATATTAAAATAAGTTGAAATGATTCTATCACATTTTCAAGAATAATAAAGATGTTTATGAGTTGAAGATTCACTGGTTAGTCAATATTTATATCTTTTGTGAAGGGGTCTATTTGAATAAAAGGATGAAGTAATACTATAGAGTGGTTACTCCTTTGTATAGACTCAATAGGAGTAATATAAATAATTTCATGTTAAGATGTCATCCTTCAACAGACTATTTCATGCCACAAATATGTGTGATGTATTATTTGTAAAAAACATTAGAGATTAATGTGTGGATATTATAGTGATACATTGTGAGGAAGATGAATAAAATCTTCTTTTATAATAAAAGATAAATATTTTTATCTATATAAAGTTAATTTATTATTTTTATTTTTGAAATATCCTTTTACTTGAATAAGTAGTGAAAGAAAAATCATGGGAATCCACATATGGTTATTTTATATTGCTTATTTTAGGCTAGTAAATGAATTTTCCAACAAGCATCCTAATAATTAATATTGGAAATGATGGGATCCATTTAATAAATACACCCATTCATGTGAGAAGATTAATATATATAATATTAATAAATAGAAAGAGAATGCGTCACTACTTGAGCAGTGTACTCAAAGACAGTCGAGAGACAAGTAGAAGTGAAAAATGAAAGATCCTCTCAGATGGATAAAAAAATTAGGATCTGCTACAATCTATAGTGAGTAAGAAGAGTATAATAGAGTATCCATAATTTGATTGGTATTTAAGATTATTGGAGAAGAATGAGATGACCAATATTTTATGATTAGATCTATTGGATTAAGCAATAAGAAGAATTATATAAGAAATACTGACCAATAGTGTAAGATTTTGTTCTTAGTATTGAGCCTTTTATTAATTGAAATGTGAGTGAGTAAAGCTTGGAGAATAGGTTTGTATGGAATGTGAAGTCAAGATGATGGAAGAGAAAGAGTTATATGAAATGTTCCTAAAGAACTATTGGAAATTAAAGACTCAGATGATGAGAGGAAGGAGTTCAAATTTTTTGATGCAGAAGAATCTTGTGAAGATCTAGAAATATACAAAAAAAATGGGTAAAAGAAACACATTTATTTACAAGGTGTGAATCTATAGAACATATGGGACTCAAGTTATATAGGTAGATATAATTTAGAATTTTTTAATATAGTTTGATGTTATTTTGAATATGTCCTATGATAATAAGATAGGTGTATACATAGTGGTACTCTTATAGGTGTAGGAGGCCCCAAAAATTGTAGTCAATGATTTATTATAGTATAAAAACCTTTATTAGGTAAAATGAATAATCAAATCAGGGATTAAGTACTTATGTTGAAACATTTAAATTAAAAAATTATAAATTTATTTTATTTACTATAACTTTTTGTGGTATAATTTCCAATTTAAACAATAAATCAAGCCAACTTTCTTAACCAACAACATAGGTTCATAACCAAAGATGGTTAAATATTTAAAGATGATTCAGTAATTGGTAAAGATTATCCAACACATGATTCACCCCTCCCCTGTTTCTACACCAATCCTATGTTGAATTTCAATAGTATTAATAATAATAATTTTTTAATTCTAAAAAAATATGTGTTTATTTAATTTTTAGTTCATGTATATTAAATTGTTTATTTCAAAATCATATCCCTCTTCACCTAAAAAAACCACCACTTAATCCCATTATACTTACATAAAATATAATTTTATAAATTTTTCAAATATTATTATCTCACTTATTGATTTCTCTATACAATATAGATATTAAATGTTGGTCAAAAACAATGGATGGGTTGTAAGGTATGAAATCCTTTCCCACTCTCTAATCATTTCCTATTTAAAGTTCTTTTTTATAAATCCTTTCCTTGTTCAATTAGTTATTTCTTTATTACTTTTATTCAATATTTTTCTTTTATATTTGATTTATTATCCCCATGTGTTTTCAATTCCCATTATCTATATTAAATTAATAATAAAAACCATTGTTAATCATAAATATTATATCTCCCTATGGATGATTGTTAGGGAATGATTCCAAAAAGGTAATTATGGTTTAGTGGGGGGTTACTAAGATTTGTGGGTGACCAATGAAATTTTACCTATCTTATAGATTCTATATTAAGTATTATTTTACATTATCATCCTCATATTCCCCTTTTTTATTGATACATTCAATTTTTACATTAATAATACTTATATATAACACTTTTTAAAAAAGATTGATTCGTAAATTTAATATTCTAATATAATATATAATTAATACCCTATAATTCTATCTTTTTATTGAATATTTTTTATCTATATACCATTATCATCATTTGAGAGAGGATTCATTATTTTGAAACCAATATCCACATTATATGGCTTAACCTTTACTAAATATAAGATATGAATTTTGTATGTTATGATTTAATGTATACATTTCATTAATTAGTGGATATTTTATAAATTAGGAGGAATTAAAATTATATATATATATATTAAATAGGTTTGGGAGATACCCTTTTTTATTAAATCAAAGAAACTCTTCTATTTCTTTTATGGTTAAAGGGGAACCCATTACATGTCTTGTAAGCCTAGTGGGAATTAAATCTCAACACAACATGGCATGTAGACCTTGAATCATAGTAGCTCAAGATAGTTTCTCATCCCATTTTATGCTAACCTGTATCTGCACCACTAGTAGCCTACACTACCCCTTCCACCCCTATCACAACAGTATCAGTATCACCCCTCACCATCAACCTTGTATACCCACACAACTAGCATCATGCAGTATCATAGTATCCACCTAGGGTGACCTTCCACCATCCACAATAAAACCCATGTTTCCCCTATTCTACACAAGGATCTACAACCCCTTATGGGTACCCCCTACCATCACACCTAGAATCACTACAATAGGTTTTGTCTATGCCCTTAATTTATTTGGGGAGCATAGATATTTAGGTTTGAACCCCACAACCACATATACAATTCACGATGCCCATTCCACACGATCTAAAACCCATTTATTAGTGGATTTAAAATTGTATATATGCTTATTCATTAAGTAATGTTTTATCTTTATATGTTATATGACTTAATAATAAATAAACTACCATGACATTGATAATAATCCTTATTATGGGAATTTTTATGATACCATTACATTAGTGGGTGGCCTTGTCATAAGAGGTATTCTAACCACATACTTATGATGTTAAAATTAAACCCAATTATTTAATAATCATGAATTTCATATATATATATATATATATCATTGTTTTTACCATGTTTTACGGTTATTATATTCTTTATGTCATGTGTTATGGAGGTACATTCCCCAATAAGGTACCATGTTTTTTTCTATCCTTATAGGGATATTTATCTCATCCCTTTGTTTTAAAATAAAATTCCTATGAAATTAATTATAGTAATGAGAATTCATTTTCTATAGATTCAAGGATAAATCTATAAGATATTGTAAATAAGTATTTTTGTATGATTTCCCATATATTATGCATTAGTTTCCATTAACACTAAATATACTGATCTTGATATTAATCTATAAATAATAAAATTTATTTTATGAATTTTTTAATATTTTAGTATCTGATCTTAGGGTATGGAGCTAGAGAATTACATTTGGAATCATAGTAGATTTTTTTATAATTATGATGAAAAAGTATATGAGATACCTTTAGAATTTTTAAAATAATTCAAGTATAACTAATATTAAAATTCAACTATATTTATGATGAGTTATACTATATATGATTATTATATCCTGAAAATAAATCTTGATACTTTCATAATGATATTTAGAGAAATAAGACAGGCTAAAAATACCCCATTGTGGAGATAATGGATAATGTGATGATTATCTCAATGTTAAAATGGACATCACTGGTGTTAATGTTGCAAGAATCATCAAAATATTGTATCTAATGACATAGTTTATGAATAATAATAACTATTTACTACATAATGGACCATCACTGATTTGAAAAATTCCTGATAATGTGGCGACTTCCATTAACTAGGTTCACATATCTACTTTTCGTAATATTGTAAATATCCTCACTAGATATGATATTTTATTTGGTATTATGTTCTGAGAAGTAAATTATTATGCTATAAGTTTATCTCATAAATAGAGAATGAAAACAATGATAAATATTAATTAAAAATAAAAACAATGAAGAATAAATTGAATCCATGTTATGGGATGATTTAAAGGAGGTATTCCTTGAGAAATATTTTCCATTCTAAATGTAATGGTTAGGACCTTCTGACCCATTACTTTGTGTAAATTATGGTGGTGGAATAATTAATGAGAACTTTTTATGAATTTGGAGGGAAAAAGAATGAGTTTTAGTTAAAAAAATTAGATGAGACGGATTCTATAATCTGGATAGTTTTATTATGCCATATGGGTATAAACTACAGCATGGAGGGGCCAAATAGGGTGTCGAGGCTTGTATAGGGGAAATGGGTTGTTAGAAAGGGACATTCCATTTTACACTTATATATAATGTTTGAATAAAGGTAATAGAACATAATACATTCACACAAGAGTTATATAGTGTAGAGGTTTTTTTTTCACTATATAGGGGAGTAGCTATGGTGTGGGGATGTTAGCTCTGTCATAGAGCCTCTTTGTGGAGTTTTTGTGGTTCTATTATTTTTAGCAAGGATGTGGAGTGGTCAACTAGCTATGGAATGGTATAATTGATTATTTTTTTATTCTATTGTTTTTGAGGTAGTTACATCATGAATATGTTTGTAGCATGGGGCTTTTCATTGTGGTTGATTCCTATGGCATGGTGGTTCCTCCTTCATTGTGGCCTCTTTACTAGTTTCTCTAATCTATATCAAAGATCCCACCTTGTTTCTAAAGTGCATCTTTGATGAATCCCACTATGATGTGGTCCCTTACCTTGCATCATATTCATGTCCACTTTCAGAAATTCTACACTATGGTTAGGGGTGTTACGTTGTGTTGTTATGTCTTCTTGACTCCCTATAAAATTATAAACCCCCTCAAACCCCATCATTTTTATATCATTTATATTTTTTAATGGGTGAAATAAGTGTATCACTGGGAGTTATTTCTACCTAGATTCATTGGATTTCAACCCTAACCTTAAATGACCAATCCTTAAATGTTCTATGTGAATTTACTTCTTTCTTCTTTCCTATTTTTTATTCAATTATTCATTTTAAGAAGGTTAATATGAAGGGAACCATTGGATTTTTTGATGATTCAGTAAGATAAAAATATAGGTTGTTGTGTTCTAGGTTGATCATTGTGTGTTCATTCATTATGGTGGTGGGATATAGTTATCCTTTTTTCAAAACTTGGGCATAAATTCAAAAATGATTGTTTGATATTAGAAATCCTTCAACTCCCCATATTTAGATGCACCTATAGAATCATATTAAATTTGACTTCTTTTGCAGAGATGGTATAATGATGCTAAAAAATATAATCAATTTCTTTAATTAAAATTGAAGGGAATGGAAAATAAATTCTGGTTTTACCTGTTTGAATGTTATTGTTACTGAGATTGTATATGCATAATGCGCTTGTAAAAAACATGGATGTTGGGATACTTTTTTCGAATTGATATGATTTTGGAACCTTTTTGTGTGATTTTTTATTGTCACCTTGAATGTAATGAGATAAGAATGTATATTTTTTTAATTAATTGGTTACAAATATAAAATCTTGGTTTTTTTGAGATATACATTGAATGGAAATTTATGAAATCTTTTTAACCTGAATTATGAGATATGTGGACACTAGGATGTGTTTATTTTATTAGGTTGTAATTTATATGTTTCATTTTATAGTATTTCTTCTTGTGTGGTGATGGTGGTGAACAGATGGGATACGGTTCATGTTGGAAAATGATGTGTGGAAGTTGTGGTGAGATGTGGTTTCACTACTACAAAAAAAGGCCTTTAAAAGTTCTACAGAAGAGCTGAAAACCGGAGAGAGATTAAAATCCCTAGTTGTTTATTGGAACTTTTATAAGTCATGGGAAAGGGATCCTTTATCAGCACTTATAAAAGCACTAATAAAGGGGTACTTTGTCTATGATTTTAGAAGCACTGAAAAAGGTTTCCTTTCTCAGTGCTTGTAGAAGTGATGATAAAGGTGTTCTTTATCTGTGCTTGTAAAATCTATAATAAAGTGGAATACTACAGTATGCACTAATAGCACACTACAGTACTAGTGAAATTTGTTGTTACAAAAAACTCCATTACAACAACACCACAAAATCAGAAAAATAAAGTACAAATAAATAATTTTAATGAAATCAAATTTACAACCTTAATACAAGAAAAAACACAATATTATAGAAATTTCTAACATTTTTATAAAATTACATATGTACAAATTATTATATACATTCAATAATGGAATTATTCCTTTATATTTTGATCCTAACCCCTAATCGAGAAAAAATGAACCTATATAAGAAAAAATGTTATTTTTTAGTAATAATATATATAAATAAATTAATAGAAAGTGATAGTTTTAAACTAAACTTTAAGTCCTATGAGAAACATTATGTATCATATTGAGTTGTGGTTGATTCTTACATGTCACACCATTTATTATTCACCTTCAAGCATTATCTCTATGAAAATTAATTAATAATTATAAGATAAAAATTATAAAGAAAGTAATTAATTAATATCATATATAATGATGAGGAAAAAATCTAGGATAGTTTTCTCAGTTTAGTGATGTGATGCACAATTTAAACTAAAATGACACTTATATATTGAAAAGACGCACTTGGAGTCATAATGTTAACACCATGAATTATATTGAGGTATGTATGATTATTCCAAATCTCAAATGACTTATGGATCATTTTACTAAAGAATCAAAACAATCTGAATGTGATTTCTTAGTTTTGGGTATGTTGCTAGTCTTTTTTACAAAAATATCATTTTAAACTGGAAACACAAACTTTAACTCATACTACTTACATAATGTGTCTATTTGATTTGATATAGATTCCTAACCCTCAAAAATATCTTATAAATCATTGTATTAAATTACCAATACATTATGATCATCTTTTCTCAGTTTTCAGCAATTGTTTCTTTTTGAACTAAAATATCGATTTTAAAATGATAACTGACACATTGAGCTATACCAATAACATAATGTATTTAATTTAGGCAAGGACAATTCCTACACATCAAAAATTACTTATTTATCATTTCAATAGATTATCAATACAATTTTAATGAATTTACCTAGTTTTGAGTAGGTCGGTTGTCCTTTTTACTAAAATTGATGTCAATTGTAAATGAAAAGATGCACTATGAGTCATACTAGTCACACCATGCATTATATTGAGGTGAGTCTAATTCCTACACCTCAAAAATTACTTATGGATCATTTTACTAAAGAAAAAAAACAAAATAAATGAGTTTTCCTAGTTTTGAGTAGATTAGTTTCCCATTTTACTAAAATTGATGTCAATTTTAAATAAAATGATGCACATTGAGTTATATCATTCAAACCATGTGTCAGATTGAGGTGAATATTATTCTTAAATGTCTAAAATATATTATGGATCATTTTTATAAAATATAAGAATAATAAAAATGTGTTTACTAAGTTTGTAGTACATTACATGTTGTTTTTACTTAATTGTCCTTTTAAACTGGAAACTTGCACTTTGACTCATACCGATCACTTCATGTATAAATTTTATGTGAGACCAATTCTTACACGTCCAAAATGACTTACTAATCATTTTAAAAATTTATCAAGAAAATCTGAGTGTGTTTTCTGGTTTTTTAGTGAGTTTTATTTTTTAAATTAAATTGTCAATTTTAAACTAGTAATGGACACATTGAGTCATACTGGGCACATCATGTATCGGATTGAGGTGTTTCTAATTCCTACACATCAAAAATGACTTATAGATCTTTTTCATAAATTATCAAAAACAGTCCAAATTTATTTTCTCAATTTTGAGTTGTTCAGTAGTCCTTTTTTCTAAAATTGATGTCAATTTTAAATAAAATGATACACTATGAGTCATAATATTCACACCATGCATCATATTGTGGAGAAACTGATTTCTACATATCTAAAATTTATTATGGATTTTTTAACCAAATTATCAAAGAAATTTGAATGTTTTTTCTTAGATTTGAATAGTTCAGTAGTCCTTTTTTCTAAAATTGATGTCAATTTTAAATAATAAGGCACACATGGAGTCATACCAGTCACATCATGCTTAGGATTGAGGTTTGGATGATTTCTAAACATCTAAAATGACATATGGATTATTTTTCTAAAGTATAAAAACAATACTAATGTGTTAAATTTATTTTTAGTATGTCAATTGATTTACTAATATTACATTTTAAACTGGAAACATTCACATTAACTCATATAGATCACATCGTGTGCCATTTTGGTGTGAGATTGATTCCTATACATCCAAATTGACTTATGAATCTATGTAAAAAATTATCAATAAAATATGAGTTCATAATAACTTTTTTAATGAGTGATATTTTTTGAACTAAACTATTGATTTTAAACAGATAACAGACACATTGAGTCATAATGGTCACACCATTCATTTATTTTTAGTGTGTCTAATTTTTTCACATCTTAAATGACTTATGGATCCTTTCCTGAATGTATAAAAATACTTAGAATCTATTTTTTCGATTTTGAGTATTTTAGTTTTCCTTTTTACTAAAATTAATTTCAATTTTAAATTAAAAGAAGCACTTGGATTCATACCAATCACACCATGTGTCATATTGAGGTGTTATTGATTCCTATACATCCCAAAGTCTCAAAAAAACTAACTTTCAATGTTGGTATATTTCCATTGTCTTTCTATGTTGAACTATCAGTACTATATATTGACTCGATATTCAAAGCCAAAAAACATTTCTCATTGTTGAAAGTTAGAAGAGAAAAATAATCTCATGTACCCATTATATCAAGAGAGGTCACAACATTGGGTACATGAATGTTCTATACTCTTCTATCTTTCTACAAAGAAAAAGGTTTTTCATCTAAAAACATTGAATAAATATGAAATGTTTAAAGTTCAATAAATAAAGGTAATGGGAATAGAAAATGTTGTAGCATTGGTAGAAAGAATCATTTTATCTCTTTTATGGTTTGTTTTTGATAGTTAAAAGAAAAATGTGTCTTCCAAAAATATATTTTAAAAAACTTAATAAGTATTAGATTAAAATGAAAATGTTATTAACTTACAAATAATATATAAAATGATGAAAAAATAAATTAAATAATTATTAAGAATTCATCTTCTCTTGATGGTTGTATGAATTATTGGTGATTTTCCTTGTTTTTATTATCTAAATTGTAGGCTCAAAGTCCAATCCCTCGTGAGCATCAGAAGAATCAAATAAACAACCCCAAATGGAAAAAAGGATCCACCTATACAACCAAATAATTATTATATGAGTAATAAAAAATTATACATAAATTTAAAAATATAAATTTTTTATATGGATAATTATTTTACTTTTCAAATATTTTTGACCATGGGAATATACCAATAGTAAATAGATAATGGTGATGAAATCAATAATATATATCACCAGTCAATCAATCAACGATTTTGGAGTATGAGGATAAAATAATATACCTTGCATTGAATCTTTAAATGGTCTAATAGAAAGTAACAATATCCTATTGCATTCATAAAATGTTAATTTTTTCCCAATAAATAAATAAATTTACATTATATATTCATTATAAGAGGTGAAAGTTATAGATAATTATAATAAGGTAAACTCAAAATTTGGTTATTTCAAATAATTTTAGAATGATTTAATGAAAATGGGTACTTGAATTTAAGAAAATAATTACTCTACAATGGTAGGTGTTATCATCTAAATTCATCCAAAGGTGAATGTTATAGAAAATTTTCATCTTCATAAGCTCATGCTCCAAACATTTATCATTGCATTTTATTGTTCAGAACGCATCCTCCATCTCTTGTGGACATGCACCTATGTTTCCAAAAATAGTAAAAGTAGTAGTCATACATATGGTGAATATTGTTCAAAGTAGTAAAGAAATATAAAAGAGATGGGAGATGAGTCCAAAGTAAAAAAATTGGAATAATAATTGTTCGTGATATGAAACTGATAAAGATGACAATTTAATTCATTGTGTTCTCTAAAAGGGGTAATTCCTCCCATTTGTGAGAATTGCATAAATGGTAATTAAAGATTCTAAATTGTGGAACCAAAATGCAATTTCAAAGAATGAACTATTTTTAGATGGATTAAAGTAAAACATACGTAGTTTTTATTATAAGTGTGATAAAAAATGAAGTTATTTTTATAATTTATTAATTATTGGGTTATCATTTCAAAGATGACTTTATTTTTATAAAATTATAGAAAACTATCCCATCCATTTTTTGATTTGGGGTTAGAAAAAAATTATGGTAATTTTGTTTGAAAGAGGAAATTTATTTATAGTAGTTAAAAATCATAATATTTGATAATTATACAATTAAATACTGATTTAAAAATGGTGGGTTGAGATGTTTTTATGACTAAAAATAAAAAAATGATAGATATTTTGTACTAATTAGAATGGGGAGATTGTTATTAATTAAAATAATTATGAAACATCATAGGAAATTATTGTTGAATTAATTAGCAAAGTGGGGAGCACATGGGGCTGAGGTATACTCAAAATAATAAATTGATGGTGAGGAAAATTGATAGGGATTGTCAACTATAATAAATACAAGAAAGGATGAAATCAATGAATAAAATGTCATTGGTGATTGACAAATTTCTATAAAAAATAAAAGGATTTAGACTCTTCAAAAAATATTATTTTTTCAAGTAGATCCTAAATCATTTAGAAAGGATCATAAGGATGATAATTGGATCAAATCTATGCATTAGTAGCTTGATTAGAAAATGAACAGTGTGATATGGGAAATTGTTCCAAGGCTGGTAGACAAAAATGTTATTAGAACCAAGTGGGTGTTCAGTAATAAACTCATTGTATATGGAAAAGTGGATCAAAATAAACAATGGATAGTGTGAAAGGAAAAATCTTATATCAAAGGAATTTATATTTATGATTAATTTAATCTCAAATCCCAGTCGGAAACTATTTGAATTTTTTTTACTATTTCAATAAAAATGTAGTTAAAATTATACCAAATGGATGCCAAAACTGTGTTCCTCAGCGGAGTCCTTAATGTGGGAGTATACATTGAGAAACCATATTTTTTTATTGTTAATGAAAATGAGAGAAAGGTGTGTCATTTAAAGAATTATTTGTATAATATAAAGAAATCATTGAGGACCTGGTATTTAGGGTAGGATCAATACTTAAAAAACCTTCGTTTGTAGCTAGGTAGAGTTAATCACATCTTCTACATCAAAAATAATAATGATAAAAGGATTTCGGTGCTCATATATGTTGAATGCATAATATTTGATGATTGGAAAAACTAAAATTCAATTTTTTGTGGATCATATGAGGTACAATTTTGAGATGTCTAAGACTACTGAAACATTTTCCTTGGTTTATTATCAAATCAAAGAAATCATACCATGTTAATTTCTCAGTAAAAATATTTAAAATAGATTCTTAAGGGATTTTCAATTGAATATTCCAAATTAAGGACAACACCGACCACTATATGGATGATTTTTTTAAAAGTTAGTCAATTGGAAAGAGGTAGATGTCATTGAATATAGGTATTGTGAGCATATTATAAATCACAACAACATGACCCAACATTGGGTTTGATGTATTTAAAAAGTATAATTATTATTAATAATTATACTACAAGTAAAAATACATTTTATAAAATAATAATTTTATAATTCTTTGAATATATAATTATTTATTTATAATTTTATAAATACTTTTCTTTAAATAATATTTATATAATTATATTTATTTATTTATATATATAATATATATATATATCGTAAATATATTCATTATTTAAATAAATTTATTATAATTTTATAATTATTTATATATATGTGTGTGTGTGTAATTATTTATTTATAATTTTATAAATTCTTTTTAAAAAAATATTACTTATTTATTTATAATTATAAATGTATAAAATAGTAAATTTACATTGATAAATTTATTTATTTATAATGTTTTTTTAAATATATTTTTAACATTATTATTGAATATTAATTCTTAAGTGAATGCATGTAAAAATGACTAAAATTGAATAATTAAAAATGAGTACACTTTAACAGTATTAAAAAATTCGCTAAGTTTTTTCATTAAAAAAATGGATATATATTGAAATAAATATGAATACATATTGAAAATATTAAAACATCATAAATATATATATAATATAAATTGATTAAATTCCTAAAAAAAATATTTTTGAGTGTGTGCATGTATACATAAATTCATTAATTACATTTATATGAAATTAATATAATAAATTTAATCGATGTCATATTGAAAAATCAAATTCAATTCAATTTTTTCCATTACTCTATGCAGTTAGTCAGTATTTCTAATTTATGTTGATTTTTAATTATAAACCATTATTTAATAAATATATTAATATTTAGTGTAATGTATAAAAAAATTTATTATATAAATCATTTTATATACATTCATATATATATATAATATACTATATATTAACATTATCAATAATTATTTAATTAATAAAATGTTCAGTATTTTTCTCAATTTAATTATTTTTAGTTTTTTTGTTCAATTTTTATTTTACATATATCTTTATATTAAATAAATATAATTTATAATTTTATATAATATAATCAATTTATTCATTTTTATCAGTAATTATTTAATTAATAAATTTTTAATATTATTTTAATGAAATCAATTTTCATTTTTTATTTGATTAATTATTTCATTTTATTCAAACTTTTATCCTCACTAAAAAACACTGATAATGGATTCTTTTAGGGGATCTAAAAATAAAGCATTGATAAAGGTTCACCTTTATTAGTGGTAAAAATAAAGCACTGATAAAGGGAACCCTTTATCAGGGCTAAAAAATGAACTGATAAAAGGTTCCTTTTATCAGTGCTAAAAGAAATGTTCTAATAATGGGTTCCCTTTATCAGTGCTATAAAAATTTACTGATAAAGTGTACCATTATCAGTTCTTCTTTTATCACTAGTAAAGGGAAACTTTATCAACACATTATTCTAGCACTAATAAAGGTCAGGGCAGATAAAGATTTGTTTTATAGTAGTGTTGTGATGATATGTGGTGGTAAAAAAGAGGAAGTGGTTGTGATGTGAAATGGTGGTAATGTGGGGATTTTTAGTGTGAGGAATATTTTTTGTTTTTTGTTCTATTAATTTTTTGTTAGTTTTATTTTTAGTAAAGAGATGAATTGTTAATTATGAAACTGAAATGTCTTAGGTTTAAATGGGTAAATAAACTCTTGAATCAAAATGGGAAGTGTGGTTGAATTGGTATATATTTAATATGAAATGGATGTCGTGGATAAATGAAACATCATTTTAATGGGAAAACTCTAGAAATTTTAAAACTTAAAAAGAAATATGGATCGTGTATTGTGGTTTGGATTATTTTTGTGGTGTTGTGCATTTAGAGGTCGTAGTGAAAATGGTGGATATTGTGAGGATTTGTGGTGATGTAGTTAATTGGGACAATACTCATGTTCTTAACCCATATATTGGGATTTTCCATATAACTATTATATATATATATATTATTTTCATTGTGATTTCTATATGAACATCTTCCGCGTTGAGAAATATATACTAACTCCCAAATGCTTTTGGGGTATTTTTTTCCAACCTCTAAATATTGAGGATATACGGCTAGCTAACCCCACTTCCCCACTCTCTCTTCCAGGTGAGTTTGATATGAATGGAATTTGATGGGCAGATTTCAAAAGTGGACTAGTGGTGATGTTTGATGATATGAAGAGGTGGTTCATGGTTGGGGTTCTTCATAGAAGGAGGGTATGGGGTTGATGTCCTTCATGTTAATGATGCCATATTATTATGGTTATACAATAGTTGTTGAGATGTGATGTGATGACTCGCGTGTCTTTGAGATATATTTGATGAGACGAACCAGATGTCTTTTAGGGAGCTATAAAGTGATGTACCATTTTTATTTGGGTGGGATATGTTGGCTAGTTAATCATGTGGTTCTTTGCATGATGTGTCTACCTGGGTTTCGTCAACCATTATTATATAGAAATGATTAAAGAACAAGGAAATTTGAAATTGGGGTGTGAGAGAAAAAAATTAATGGGAAAGAGGTGTGGGGTACCCTTATATCAACATGCTTCTTATTATGTAATTATACATGGATATGTTATTTGGTGAGTTTGTGATGGTGAGGATAAGATTAGTTAGTTGACCTGCTTAGGTGCGATTGGTTTTTTGTTTTCAAATGGGTGTATTAAAATGATATTTTCACATGTGGGTGATAGAATTTGTGTATGATCCTTGTATGTATATATGTTATTTTCACCCCATGTATATGAAAAATTAGGTTTCTATAACGAATTAGTTGATAGTTATAGACATTGTTAGCTCAGATATTAGGGCTATTACTGTGTCTCTTCCATAGTATTTTCTTTTGGGTATTTATTTGGAGAATCCTTGTATTTATTTACATTACGCATACATTTTGGGGTATTTTAGGGTTTACTTTTATATTATGTGGTGTATTTTCTTGGTGGTTGTTTATCATATCTCTTTATTAAGGTGGAGTTTGAAGTTAGGTACTTTCAGGATTGCATGTTTTTATATGGAAGAAATTTAATTTTATCTTATGTCATGAAATTGGTTTGGGAAGAGTAGATATGATATAGGATTTTATATCCCCCCTAATTTGATTAAAGGATTCTCAGCCTATAAAATTACTATGTGTGGTGGTTCCACTTATAGTGTAGAGACCTAGGGCCTAAATTCATCTGGATTTTTTGTGTTATTATCTAAATTGGGTGATCATGAGAGTTAAACTAAATTTATTTAATAAGTATTAATAAAATTCCATACTAATTGGATAATTAAATCTTGGTTTTCTCTTCCAGTTATAGATCTTGCATGTTTTCTATTAGTGGTTACACATTGAGAAGTTTATAAGGCTATCCTGATTGACAGATAGATGTTCAACCTAGTTGAGGAGGATGAACAATGCAAGAGGATGTTGTGTTCCTTTTAATATAAATCAAGTAAATTTATGAGGGTAGAATATTTTATATGGATATAGAGAATTGGATAGACAATCTCAATATCCATTTAGGTTTGATTTAGACTTAGGAAAGTTATTGGGTCCCACTATCCATCTGTCAGATGAGGGGTGCATTATGTTAGTGGTCAAAGTTGAATATAAGGGATTGGAAGAAGGTGGATGTTTTAGGGACCGGGTTCTAGAAAGGGTTTTGTTTGGAGTTCCCATAATCATTCATGAATGTAGTGAAGAGGTGGGATTTTCTTTCTCTTCATGAGTGGAGTATATCGATATGAGATCTTGGTATCAAGATCAAATACCTTGTTTATTTCATCCCTAATATTTTCCTTGAGGATTATTTACATGCGCGACATCTTGAGGAGGAACTCCACCCCTCTATATAGTACAGAGTATACATTTACCCCTTTTATATTTCCTTCATATCTAGAGGTTCAGAAGAAGGTGGTAATGATCGAGAATATGCACTCACAAGGAGGGATACCACATGAGTTGGACAGTTATGGTTTCTAAAGGAGAATAATTTTTAGAAATATTTATGGGGTGTCAGGACCTTTGAAGTTTTTGACCAGTGGAGATTCAACCTCATCTCTTACCTTTTTATCCTTCTGGGACCAGTGTGTTTTGTGATTTTACTATGTTATTTGAGATAGTGTTCTTCATATATAGGGTCTATGTTCATCATAAAAATCAATACCTAGTGTTTCACAAATTTTATTAGAGTGGTGGTCGTCAGGTTCAGCACCAGCCTCTGTATAATCTGTCTGTGAGTCTGTTTCATCAGTAGAGATAGTAGGCATACGATCCACTGAGAGGATATGGGGTAGGTAGAGGTCAACCAAAAAATGTTTCTCTTCATTAGGGGCATCGACCTTAGCATCACTATGTAGGTGGTTGTTAGTAATAAATATGGGGAGCTATACAAAGATAGTTTCATGTAGTTGAGATTCTAAAACTAGTGGGTCCATGGTTTATAATAGGTACGATCAAGTTTTCATCTACCCTTATTTTTTCCTTTGTTTGATTCTGGATATTTATACTAATTTACTAAAACTTATCTATTATATTATATAAGAATAGATATATAGAGGCTTATTATGAACCTGTTGTTGACTATGCCATTAAGAGGTCTCACAAAATTATTTTATGGGTTCCATGGTTGTAGACTGATGATGGGGTAGCATAATTCATGTGAAGATATTTTCTTATTGTTTATGCATCTATATGATGTTTTAATCAAATTTTATTGTATTTATTTGGTATATTTTTTTATTTATTTTATATAGAGGAAGGAGGTGTTCTTGGATTTGTATAATTAGTTTATAGTTGTAGTTGGTGAGCAGGTTTTTTAGTTCGAATAAAGATTCATGGAGCCCCTTTTTTCCATGATGGATGAGTTGTTTGTGGAATTAATAGACACTTTGATGGTGGTGAATCCTAGGGTCTTAGATTATTTTCTAGATATTTTTCTTTAGTAGGATTTGACGCTACCCCCTTGACATGATATTGAATTAGATATTGATCTACAACCCAATGATTATTTGATTTATATGGATCTCTAAAAGATGGAACCTTCTGAGTTATGGGATCTAGACATTTAGATAAATGATTTAATATAGAAGGGTTTCATCTATCCTTGTGTGTTAAAGTGGTTTACGATAGTGTTATTCCTTAAGAATGTGTATGATTGTCTACAGTTGTGTATAGACTAAAAGTGATTGAATTAGGTGACAATATATAATCATTACCTTCTCCCAAGGATTGATCATCTTTTTAGCTAGTTGAGGGGAGATAAATAGTTTTCTAATATTATTCAGTTGTTAGGATATCACCAGTCGAGGGTGAAGAATGATGATATCCTAATGACTAACTTTGAATGTAGGTATGGGAATTTTGAGTTTATGGTCATGTTGTTCAGTGTCATAAACACACCTTTAGTGTTCCTAGAGATCAAAAACTCCATGTTCTGAGAATTCATGGACTATTATTTTTTCATTTTCATCAATTATATGTTAATTAATTAGATGTTAGAGGAGGATCATATCAATCATCCCAGATCTATCTTATAGATCCTTTGACCCTCCCAGATCTATAGGAATCTTTCCAATTGAAAGTTCTGGATGTGATGGGTTCATTTCTTTAAAAATGTGATGTCTTAGTAGGGTGTTGTAATATACCCATTAAAGGTTGAGGTACCTGTATCTTGGGAAACACGTAATAATGTGGAAGAGGTTTATAACTTTCATGGTATTCTTGTAAATTAATGGAGGTTCATGGCTGATTTCACATATATTATAGTCGTATTGAAAGATTTGACCTAGAAATACTAGGAATTTATCTTGAATGACTAGTGTTATCCAGTGTTCAGATACCTAAATAGAAAAATGGTTAGTACTCTGATGATTGAGTTTCTACAGGAAGAGGTAATGTTTTAGGTGTTATGTAGTGCTTCTCATCTTGGGTTAGGCGTCTCTTTGATGAAAAAGAGGTAAGTGATCTCTTAGGGGTCAAGGAAGCTACTCCCACGAGACCTTAACTATCCCACAAACAATTTGGAGCTAGAATCATTCATGTTTGGGCTAATGTTGTGGAAAAATTTACTTATTGTATAATGTTTTTTGGTCTTCACCAATCACAAGACCTTGTGGTATGTATTTAATATGTGTGACTTGAATTTGTGAAAATGAACATGGATAGTGGTTCTTCAGGAATATTACTTTCATATCTACCTTACCTCAATAGAGGGTAATATAATAGATGATGTACTAAGCATGATATCACAAAAGGAAATTGTTTAGGATTTTAGATATTCTAGGAGGTAAATGAAGAAGTTTGGAGCTTACACATAGATGCATGGGTGGCTAGCGGAAGAGGTTTATTATTTCAATTAATAGTAAAGTCTTCTCTAATGTTTTAGGCAAATTTTTATTAGTGGGGAGACTCAGAGGTTGAGGTGATGTGTGACTATGTTGGCCATGGAGACACTCTTAACGGATGGTCAGTGGATAGTCAGAACTAGATGCTTTTCTAGGGTAGGATTTTTTTCTGGTGATGATACACAGGGGGGTTCTTTTGAGTTTCATAGATCACCTTTGGTGGTCCACATAAGATTAAATATGATGTATTGAAGTTTAAGGATGCAATTTAAGTGTCCTGAGATGAAATTTGAAGTTAAAGAGTTTGTGGCTCGGTGATTGGTTTTCTTGTAGGTAAAATCTAAACACCATGTACCTAATAGTTTATTATAGCCCTCAGATATTCTTGTGTGGAAGTGGGATGACATCTCTATGGACTTCAAGATAAGGTTACTATAACTTCCCGACCTATATTACAATAATCCAATGCCCTAATCCAGTTTGTTATATGGAATCAAGCATGAATCTCCATACACCAAAGGATTATGACAAGTAAAAAGGTCCTAGGGTGTGTCTGTAAAGAGACTATTCCATCATATTAGAGTAAAAAAAATAAAAATTACTAAATAGCATCCAAATATGTAAATAAACATATTGGGGAGTAAATAAATAAGTTTAAATAGAACATGTTGTAATAATAAATTATATTATATAATAGCATAAAAATCCATGTCATACATACAAAAATGGTCACCCATTAGGCCGACCATACATCTAGGAGTACATAAAGTATACTAAAATAATATTTTAGGGATATCCTACTAACTTCGATCCAAAATACATAATTGGTAACCAAAAAATATCAAACTACACATGCCTATAAAAAAGAATCCACATGAGTAGCTCTTCTTGTTCATGCATCCCCATGCCTCATTCCTATCCATCATTCAATATATACTCAACCTAAAAAAGAAAACATAAGGCTTCCACACACACTGAGATGAACATACAATGGTGATAAATAATATCATTAGGCCACCCTAATGAGGAACCTATAAATCTTCTACCATAAGTGCATGCCAATGGAATATACTCAGTTTGGCTGAGAGACAACTGAAAAAAATAATAAGTGAAATAACATGACACCACAGACGATCCATGGGTTTGTGATCCCAGTCAACTGGAAAATGTGTCCTCATGAGTATAAATATATATATATATATATATATATTCCCATAAATAAATATACATAAATATGTATATACATGATTAAGGTGAAATGAATAACATAAACCAACAGTAATAGATCCTTGGGTCTGTATCCTAATCTTCTGGGCATTCAATAAAAAGGAAATTGAGCAGGATGTTGTATCACTCAAGTCATGCATAATTAATTCAATCCATGGGTCTATAATCCTGGTTGACAATAACTTCTTGATCTAGTATTGTAATGTATTTGATAAAGCTATGTCACCATAGGGGGATTCATTCCCTATCCTTGGGTTCACTTGTACTCACCTTTAATAAATAAGATGAAGGATTCCAAGTATCAACAAGAAAATTCTGCAAATGTGGCATTGAACTAGGTTTCTTAGTAATAAATCCATGTTTAATCTGGTTTGATGTTTGATTCCATGGTCCCAACCCATAATCAATACCAACATTGAAAATCATATAATCCCTAAGCAGTATAACCCTTAGGCTATATGTGAGGACTACTCTCCTAGCCTGATATAACAAGATGAAATAATAAAATAAATGGATCAATAGTTTCATTCCCAAATAAGTTTGGGTGATACAATAGTGGTTCATCCACCAATATCAGGGTGTATCCTAGACATCAAATGATGAGATCAAGTTTATCCTTTTGGAGCTTATCAGCATCTCATTTCTCGGGGGAAAACCCACCACCCAACAACCTATGGAATCATACAGAATGTGAAAGGACAATCCATTCCTAGAGTGACCTATTATAAGTGGGGTCTAAGATACTCTTAGTGATCTACCTATAAATCCCTAAACATGGAAAGAATACCATTAAAAATTCGAATTCCAATAATAGTAACATTCAATAAATTATGGCTTAGGAGTCATACCCTAAGAAGTACGTTTGGCAATCATAATAGAATAAGGTATAGAATTCAGACTATAGGTATAAAAACTGGAAATTCAAAGATAGAAAGGCTCAATATCCATGTCCTAGTAAGTGTGTCTAGAAATCCAAATAATAATATCTAATAAAAAGTCATAGAATCAAGACCCTAGGAATTACATCTGGGTATCCCTATAATAATAATAATAATACCATATCATTCCTGGCACATCATCCAAAAACAAGGAATAACCTATGAACATCATAACTATATCACCATTAACCATGTGAATGTATAAATAAATATTTAGGGTGTCTAAACACCTAAACCCACCACTATGACCATATCCCCACATGCTTGATCATTTAGAAAAATTTCTATGGTGGCACCCCCTACTGTCACTCCCCCCCAAAGCACTAGCTCATGATCAATTAAACATCTGGGTACTTACTGGTCTGTCATGTCAAAACACTAGAGAGTCATCCAAATTATGGTCCTTGAGTTCCACACATAAGAGAATGCATCCTACTTAGGATCCTTAGTACTGAAGGTAAAATGTGGAATCATACATGAGATCCTTGATGGTATGTAAGTAGAGGCAACCTATATGGGATCCTTGGAAAGGGTAAACTGGTGGAGCGATCATACAAGGGACTCCATTGGAAAACATGTAATAAAAGGAATCCCATAGGGGATCCTTGGTAATAGTAATAAGATAGAGGTATCCCACATGGGATCCTCTTGGTCGAATCATAATCATAGGCATCTTATAGGGGATCCAAGGAAATAACTAATCTCATGGCCTCCTTAGCCAGATGGGCACATATCAAAAAGTAGAAATCCTCAAAGAAAGAGTTACTAAAGAATCATTCATGAGAGATTTATCATGGATCATCTCAGATCGAAGTACCTCACTCTAGGGAAATAGCTAGATTTAACTAATAGAGTAAGAAACTCCTCATTTAGGAAAACATCTGAAAATATTTCTAGGAGCCCTCAGACCACCACAAGGATTTCACCATCATGATCTATATGAAATTATACACTAAATAGACTCGTCATGTGTCAAATTATGACTTTTGGGTGTCAAGATATGAAAACCCTAAAAATGGTGGAAATGGAGTAGTACACAATGTACCTACCCTGGTACATGGAGTGTGCCCTCGAAGATCCACTAGGGCATGTAATTCAGCTGGAAATGGTGTAGAAAACCCAAGGACACATCATGTAAGTCAGGTACATAGTTTGTTCCATACAGGGGGTACATTCTTGTGTACCTCACATGGAATGGCCATGTACATTTCATTTTCATGTACCTCTACATGGTGTGTGACACACATGGGTATAGATGCGTACTCTACATGGATATATTCCCCTACATGGGATCTCATGTTGGGTACTCAACTTCAAGGTTGAGTACTAGTACATGGCATGTATACCCCATACATGGTGTGTACTTTGAAAATCATCATCATATATAAATGGGAAGAAAAAAGAAAATGTTCTTAAACTCCACACCATGTGATTAGTATTTCTGAATAGGAAACTACTCAAATCAACCTAAAACCCCCATTTTCTCCTCAAAAGGTATAGATCAACCAACAATAGTTCTTTAGTAGTGATAATAAGGCCTTAAAACATGAAATCAATATATCTATGAGGATTTATGATTAAACAGAAAAAAGGCCTACCTTGGGGGGAATCAACCAAAGGTTTTCCCATTTTTGTTATCCATGACTACAACACAATGATTCAACTCCTCCCAAGCTATGCGAAAACACCTCAATTTCATACTCTCTCATTATATCTCCCCCTATCTATTTTTCTATCTCAGTCACATGAAGATGAATCATTAGGGGTGTGCATGAGAACACAACAAATAAAGAAAAGAAAAGCAGAAAAAGGATCGAAGGAAAAAAGAAAAGAAAAATAAAAAAATTCATGGGCCCGGTCCTGACGCCTGGCCTGAGTTTATGCCCCTCCGAGGAAAGACTCTCCATTATAGACTAAATAGTGGAGACAAAATTTTATTCCAATTATCTCTTCAAAAGATATAGTTAAATGAACATGTCTGAATAAATTATTATTAAATTAAATATATATCAAATATTATTTATTCAGCATAAATTATAATGGTTCATAAATCTAAAAAACACTTATAATAGGGTAAATACCCTATTATATGACTAAAAATTGGTCAGAATAATTATCTAAGATCATATTCAATTGTGAAATTCCCATTTTACCCCTTACAAGTATCTAAGATAAAAAATTATTATCTGTTCTCAAATTCATTGTCCAAAAAATAGGTACATATAGTCTCCCCGCCATAAACCTTATCATCCTCAAGAAAACTTGGGGGTAAAATGAGAAGACATGCCCTCATACATATAATATACACAAACATTCTATATTGAATGTTTAATGACCAGTATTATAGAATCCATGACTATCTCCTACACGAGAGACACTTAATTGGGACTAATATAGTACTCCCCACTATAGGAGTATCCTTATTGTCACCTTGTAACATTGCTCATTCTCACTTTCTAAGAAACTTTTACAAAGAAAACAATGGATATCAACTAAAAATGAGGGTCACCACCCCTAAATGACAAATGGTGAACTCTTAATCATAATTATTACCTTATACCATCCCTTAATCACAACCACAATTGGTTTCCTTATTGATTAGGAAATATATTTAAAACAAAATAATCTCAATGTAGTGTTGATTCTCTCTCTTAGTGTATTCTAAACAATGTCAAGATATTTTTCATGATCTTCTATATCTACGAGTACACTAAGATTCCTTTGATAGTCATGTAATCCTATCCCTCATCCATGATCATATCTAAATAGGATTCACTTTCCTTATCCAACTCCTAGCACTATATCTCAAAACCATGTGTGTGTACACACAACCTTGGTTCAAGTGCCTCCGAACACCAAATTTAATCTCGATGTATCCTATACCATGGAGAAAAACTTCTCATTAGTGGAAAAACTTATAGTAAATAAGGCCTATAGAATTTCTTTTGAACCATCTATTCTCGTCTTACACAAGACTGCTCAATGCTTCGTGATTTAAATAGTTCCACGCATAACTAATGTGTTCCATTATCACCCAAATCATGCTCTGGAAAGTCGTTCTCTACTAAAACCAAGTAGACCATGGAACATGACATGTTAGTCCAAACAAGCCAGGATCTTACTTGGTACTCCTCTTCAATATTGTTCACCTTACCAATTCCATGACATATTCAATGATCTCCCATCACATGAAGTAATTCTTTGAGATTTATGAATCAACATGAAACCAATTATCTATAAGTTATGACACCAGAACATTCATATCCATTGAATCCAGTCTCAAAAGATGATCACCATAGGCTCTTCCTCAAAAACTAAGGCATCATCATTCATATATTTCAAAACATGAGACACTACCATGAATTTATCTTAGATGAACGTACAACCAAGATGATTTCTAGAAAATGTATCTATAAATTTGGCCCAACCCAACTCAAAGGATTCCACTGACGAAATAGAATATTGACCTATAAGGCTCTGAATCAAAACTAAGGGCCTTTATCTCTCCCACCTATCCCTACCGATCATGTATCAGGAAAAGGTATATAGTTATAAATACTTATCCCAAATTTCAAACCTCTCAACAAGGTCGCCTCTCACAGGGTGTCACACATGCACTCGTCTTAACTCAGGGAATCTAACACACCTTTTAGCACTCTTTAAGGGGTTAATGATACCATTGACCTAAAAAAATCAAAATATTCCAAGAATCATCCTACTAGGTCCCTAATACTCATTAAGAATCCTCATAAGGTACTTCTAATATATTTTCATGATATAAATTAGAAAATAATGGTGAACTAACACTCACTTTTTATCCATATATTCTAATACCCCCTCAAGGTGTAGTTTATCATAAATGTTTGATTTATATCAGCATAATACAAATAAACCTGACTAGATCACCTAAAAATGGAAATAACCATAATGGGTCATTTTTAGAGGCATCAACTATCAATATTGACATGCATGGGTCAGTACCATAATCCCATGGTTCAGTTAAGTAGAATTTTATTCCAATCTATATATGAAAAAACTATATAGTTTGTTACTGACACATTAAACAACTAATCCAAAGAAATAGCCCTCATAAGGGGTACAACACCTAGGAAACATGTGACCTATAATCCTACAAGGGTCACTGAACCCCTAGTGCATGAGGACCGATTCATTATCCTCACTATCAGATACCTCACTATAGATCCATATAGCCTACCATTGGATGGAAATATATATACAAGTCATCCTAATTGAGTATAATTCCACCAAAAACCTATAAAGTAAATCACTAGTAAGGTTTTTATGGATAATTTAAACAATTTTCTTGTATTTTCAATAAAATCACAAACTAGAAGTCCTATAACATGTGAATCCTACATGCCAAATATAATGCATGATATGTTTCTTTTCATTCTCATCTGAGGGTCAAAATTCAATCATTGGACTCTTCCCAAAGGGATAAGAGAAAAAAATCTATAATATGTCCTAACATCCACAAAAATTTTCATCATTCATAATGAAAATAGAAGAAACTATACCATCATATATCAAGAATATTAATATAATAACATTGGTATCCAGGTCTTCTTATCGGAAAAGGTGTTCTCAATGCACCAATATGATATATGTCATAGGTTTCGGCATATTTTTAATAATCCTTTCTAACATATAAAAAATAGTAAATAAAAATAAAGAAACACCTCTAATACAAATTGGTAACATCTCGACCTAGATTCCACTAATACAGTGCCCCGATATGGTTCATCACAAGCCCTCAAGTGTTACACTCCATACACCAAAGGTTTTCAACTAGCAGCGAGGGACTAAGAATTGTTGGTGGAGAGACATTACCCTCATATCAGAGTAAAAAAAATATGTAATGACTAAATATAATCAAAATAAGTAAATAAATAGAGTGTGGAAGAAATATATAAACAAAAATATAAGATGTTGTAATAATAAATAATATTCTATAAAATCCAAAATATCAATTTCAAACATACATCCCTGGTCACCCTCTGGTCCAACCATACACACATGAGTACATAAAGGATACTAAAATCAAAGTATAGGGATCTAATAATGACACCAATCTGGACTAAAAACTGGGCTCCATACACTATTGAACTACCCCAACCCAATCTAAAGAATTTATACAATCAGTTCTTCTTGATCATGCAACCCTAGGCCTCAACCTTATCCATTATGAAATCTGTGGTCAACCATAAAATAATTCATATGGTCTACATACACATTGTGGTTCACATATATGGGTGAGAAATAATATCAGTAGGAAACCACAATTATAAACCTATAAATAATTTTTCATAAGTTAATACTCATGCAATATTCTCAACCTTGTCGAGACATAACTAAGAAAGATAATAAAATAAATAAAATGAAACCATTGTTGATCCCTGGGTCTATGATACCAGTAAACTTGGAAATATGTCATAATGTGTGTGTGTATATATATATTAGTACATGTATATATATATTCCCCTTAATATATATAGACGTAAATATGTATATACATGAGTAAGGTCAAAGAAATAACATAAACCTACAGTAGTCATACCTTGGGCTTGTAGTCCCAATTGTCTGGAGATCCAGTAAAAATAAAATTTAGCTAGATGTCGTACTACTAAAGCTAAGAATAATTATATCGATCCTTAGGTTTTTAATCCCAATTAACAGTAACTACTTCAAGGAGTACTAGAATGTCTCTGAGCAAGCTATGTCACCACCTGGGAATACATTTTCAAGCTGTGGGTTCACCCATACTCGCCTCCAATAACTAAGATAAAGAATTCTAGGTATCAAATAGAAAATCATGCAAATGTGGAATTGAGATACATATCATACTACTCAATATATGTGTAATATAATATGATTTCATATTATTAGGTCCCATCCCATAACCAATTTCGACATTGTTACTTGAATAATCCATAAGGTGGATGACCCTTAGGTGATATGTAAGGAATACTCACCTGATACAGTATAAAAATGGAATCATTCAACACCTAGCTCAATGGAATCATCCCAAAAATATCTTGGTCAATATTGTAAGTATGTATCCACTAATTCCAATCACTATCCTATTCATGAAATTAAGAGATTTAGTCCATCCTCAGTGATCTCATCAGCATCCCACTTCCTAGGTGAAAAGCGCCCACCCATAAACCTTTGGAATCCTCTAGAATGCTAGAAGACTAGAAATTCCTAGATCAACCAGGTATAATATATTTTTGATACACACTCAGTGAAAAGCCTATGTATCCATTAATAGGGAATAATCCCTAGAAAAAAGGGACTTACAGTAACAATAACATTCAATCAAATAATACATAGGATCTAGACCCTAGGATGCATGATCAGCAGTCCTAATTGAATATGTATTATAAGATTAAATCAATGAAGTACTTCGATAAACCCCAAGATATAAATTCTCAGATCCCAGGAAGTACATATAGAAATCAAAAAAATAAATCTTATAAAAAGGTTCATAATCCGAACCTCGTGAAGTATGTATGGGGATCCCAATAATAATAATAATATAACCCTTTATTCCTTGTACATAAGACACAAACTATAAAGAACCTATGGCTATCATATATGCATCATCAATAACCATTTGAATGCACAAATAAATAATGAGGGTGTTTGAATGCCTAAACCCACCACTACTACCACTACCCCATATGCTTACTCATTTAGAATAGGTTCAAAGGTGACACTTGTTACCATCGCTGCCCAAACCCCCAAAAACCAAGCTCAGGGATGTTAAAACATTAGAGTACTCACAGGTCCCTCTTGTCAAATCACTGGAGATGCATCCTACTTGGGATTATTGAGGTTCACGCACAAGTGAAAGAATCATACTCAAGATCCTTAGTTGTGAAGGTAAAAGGAGGAATCCTACAGGGGATCCTTGATGGTATGTAAGAAGAGGCATCCTACACGAGATCCTGATAAAGTGAAAAAAATGTAGAGGGATTCTAAAAATGACCCCTAGGTCATCAGGTATGAAAAGGATTCCCATAGAAGACCCTTGTTAATAGTAAGAAGATAGAGGTTTCTTACATGGGATATTCTAGGTCAAAATGTATGAATAGGCATCCTATATAGGATCCTTGAATACAAATAATCTCAAAATATCATAAGAAATAAGTGAAATCTCATAAAGGATACATATATAAAAGATGATATATTAATGAACTAGTCAAGATAGATAACTCATGGCTCATCTCAGATCAAAGGGCCTCACCATGAGTAGATAGTTGTATTTGTTTAGTAGAGGAAGAACCTATATGTTTGAGAAAATTCTTGAAATGCCTACTAGGATTCCATAGATCAAATCATGGGTTTCACCATCACGATATATTAGGTAGGATACTCAAAATAGACAACTCATGTGTCCAATTATGACTCTAGGGTATGAAGATATTAAAAACCCTTCAAAGGGTAGTAAGGGAGAAGTACATAGTGTGTATACCCAGTTACGTAGTGTATTCCCTTGAATCTCCACATAGGTGGGCACTTCTTATAGACATTGTGTGTAAAATTAAACTACATAGAACGTTAGTTATCTACACAGAATGTACCCTACATGGGATAATTTCCTATGTACCTCACATTGCATGGCCATGTACTTTTCTGGGTTATGTACTTCTGCATGGAATGTGACACACATGGGGTCTGGCCATGTACTCTATATGAACATGTTCCCCTACATGAGTTTAATGGTCAAGTAATCATCTACATGTATGAGTAAAAGTATAAGGAAGGTATACCCCATACACGTTGTGTACTTCAAAATAAATCATCTTCCCTGAACATGAAGAACACACAGTGTGTGATCCCGAACAATATGTCGTGTGATTGGGATTTACAAATGGGAAACCCCTCAAATTATCCTGAAAATCATATTTTCTCCTCAAAAGGATTAGATTGACCCACAAGTGGTCCTAATCGTTGATAATAAGACCTTAAAACTATAATGTGGTAAATATATGGGGATATTTGGGAAAACATAAAAACAACCTACCTTTAGGCGGAATCCACCAAAGCTTTTCCCATTTCCATGATCCATTGTTATCACACAATGATATGTATCATACTTAGATCTATGATGGAACCTCTATTTCTCCCTCCCCATTTTCCTATTTCCCTCTACCTTTTACTCTCTTTTTCACATGAAAAATAAAATAGGAAAAATAAAATAAAGAAAATAAAAGAAAAATAAAAAGGGGCTCAGCCCCGGCCCTAGTGTCCAACCAGAGATTATACCCTATATAATAAAAACTCCCCATTCTGAAATAAAAAGTGGAGAAAAATTATAAATCCAATTATCCATTCAAAATATACACCTGAACAAATGAGTTAGAATAATTTAATATTTAATAAGATATATATTAAATATTAATTATTCAATATTTATTTGAATGGTCTATAAATATACCAAACTCCTATCCTAGGGTAAAAATGCAATTCTGGGACCAACAAAGTGGTACAAATAATTATCTGTTATCTTATTATAGGATAAAGTGACAATTTCAACCCTTACAACAATCTAAGAGTAAAAACTCAAATTTATTCTCAAATTCATAGTTCGGAAAAACATGAGTCCTTATAGTTACCTCGATCTTAGGGGGTATTGATGTTGTTTTTGGGTTATTTGTGATGTTGTATTGGGTTAGCATGGATTGGTTGTATATGTTGGAAAAATTTCTATAAATCAAGGATTCGAGCACTGTGGATGTTTTTTCATGGATGTTTTTGGATGAAGTTGGATGGCCACATGGAGTTCCATGTTCCGTTGACTTAGATTGGGATGATCTTTTTATCTTGTCTGTTTGGATAGGATTAGAGTATGTGTTTGGAACTCAGTTACACCTTAACATTACCTTCCACCCTTGGATGGGCGAGATAGAGTAGACCATCTAGATACATAAGGATATGTTGTGGGTGTTCATATTATACTTCAATGTATTTTTGTAAAAACACTTTCCCATGGTTGAGTTTTCTTACAAAAATTTCCACCACTAATCCATCAGCATGGAACCATTTGATGATTTATATTGGTGATAATTTCATTATCCATTGTGTTGGGATGAGGTTGGAGAGTCATAAATTATACACCATGATATGGTGTAGATAAATATAGATAATGTTTAGGTGGTTCATGAAAAGATGTAGGTAGCGTAGGTATGACAGAAGTCTTATTCCAATCATAGGAGGAGGCCCTTGGATTTCATAGTTGGGTCCACATGTATCTAAATGGTTACCTTCATCATGGAACATAGATTATTGTTAGGGTTTTAATATTTATCCCATGTTCTTTGGGAGTTTTTAGGTGTTGGAGCATGTTGGTGTGGTGGACTATCAGTTGGCACTACCTCCACGACTGGACAAGATCCATGACATCCTCCATGTGTCTCAACTCTATCTGTATCTTCACGTTGACTCCCATTTAATTATATTGGGAGATTAATATTTATATGGTTATTACACCTTTATGGATATTCCAATAGAGACTGAGGATCATAAATAGTTGGTAAAGCATGTATAACCCATCACATTTGTTCGAGTGTTGAGGAGGTATGGTTTTTTAGATGAGAGTACTTAGGATCATGATATGTAGATGCATTCCTAGTATCTAGATATGTTTTTTCATTATTTGGTTTTCCTTGGTGATTTTATGTTTGGATCTTTTTTTATAAAATGTTTCTTTTCCTTGATATTTTGTGTGTAAAATATTTCGAAATATAATATGGGGAAGACCCCTTCTTAATCAAGATATATCATATTATGAAATGTTTTGAAACCATGTGTGAGGGTCAGTACTTCCAAAAGAAGAAAATATCTTGACATAGTTGGTGGAATTCTTTTATTTGTCTTATTAAGGATTTATTATGTGATGGTGGTTGTATTTTTTGTATTGGGTTGTATGGAGGTTGTGATGGTTATGTGTAACGGTGGTGGTTTATGACTAGTTTAAAATTATGTGGTGATGTGGTTGTGTGGGTGATTTTTTTAATATTTTCATCGTATATTATTTTGGTTGGTGGTACTGGTTCAGTATTAATGAGATCTATGAGAGGTATGTTGTGGGGTGGTTGTTCAGAAACATCGCTCATTTTTTTTCTCCATGATTGTTTTGATTCATGAGGATGTGAATTTTTTTAGAGGTATATTATGTAATGTTATAAACCTTAAAACCATTTATATTAAACAATTTAGAGTTGTGTATATGTTATAGGTAATTTCTGAGGATGTTGGATGGAAAATGGAGGAGTTATAGCTTAAATGTTCATCTAAGGAGGATTGTTTGGTGTAAAGCAATATACTATGTTGTAAGTGTTGTAAATGTGGTGTATAGAGATCCAAATGTGGTGTAGAGGCTCGTGTAGTGGTAAATGGTTTATGAATGAGAATTTATTCATTTTACCCTCATAAAAAAGTTTTGGTAAAGGTAAAAACCAACATTACCTTTACATATAATGTTTTTGGTGTTGTGGTTTGAACAAAGTGTGGAGGGGAGTGGATACAACATAAGGATATTATATGTGGTGTAGAGCCTTAAGGTGGAGTTTTAGTGGGTTTTCCATTTTTCATGGATATAGTGAAGTCACCTTGTTGTGCCATGGAGGCATAGAGGATTGTTTTTTATGATTATATGGATTTTGAGTTAGTTGTGTTGTAGATAAGGGTTATAGATTAGTCCATTTCTTATGCGTTGTTTCTGAGAGAGTGGTGGTTCCTCTGGTTCCATATTCTCTTCCTAGGTTTTCCATATCTAGAGTGTGTACCTCATCATGTTTCATGGTTTCATATTTTACTAGCCTCATTTTCACATGGTCGCAGTCCTTGAATTATGGTTCTACCCATATTTAGTAATTCTACATCGGGGTGAGGGGTGTCATGATGTTGTTTCATGTTTTCCAAAATTCCTATAAAATGAAAAATCCACTCAAACCCCATCATTATTCTGTATTTTATCTCAATTTTTGGGTGACCCATATGCAACCCTAGGGGTATTTCAGCCCTATTTCATTGGATTTCAACCCATGTCTTGGGATATCAATCCATGGAGGTTCTAAATGAGTCTCCTTCTTTCCTTTTTTCATGTTTTTATTTTTTTTATTCTAAATATTGTTACTATAAAGGTTACTATTGGTTTTCTATGTTTTTATAATGGAATGATGTGGTTCATTATCTTATAGGTTGATTCTGGTGTTTTCGTTCATTTTGGTGCTCGACATTTGTCCTCTTCTTTTTAAAACCTCAGGTAACAGTTCAAAAATATTTAATTAAGGTGGGAGTTTATTCATCCATACTTATTTATATATACATGTGGAATCATAATTATGTTTATTTCCTTTATGGATATATAATTGACATAAAAAATAATGATAATCAATTGGTTTAATTGAAATTCAATGGGAAGGAAAAGTAAATGCATGTGTTACTTCTTTTTATGTTATTGTTATTGAGATTTTATATACTATATGTCATTATAGAAAAATTAAGGATGTAGGGATCATTGTTTATGTTGGAATTGATATTTTTGTGGAATATTTTTATTTTACTATTTTATATCACCTTGAATGAAATTGGAAAAGAATTTATATATGGATAAAGAATTAGTTAAATGTGGAAAATCTTGGTTTGTGTGATAATGAACTTGAAAATAAATTAATAAAAAATCATAAACCTAATTTATGAAATATGTGGAATCTGGGAAGAGTTTCTTATTATGGTTGTGATTACTATGTTTCCTTGTATGTTATGGGTTGTTGTGAACTGATTGCGGTGACCAGATGGGATGTAGTACATGTTAAGAAATGATGTGTGGTCATTATGATGAGATGTGGTAGTGTTGATATGTGGACATTTTGAGGAGTAAGTGGTTGTGATTTGAAATAGTGGAAATGTGGGGCTTGTTTTAAAATAAAGCTGGAATATGGATTTTGTTGTAATTTTTTTGTGTGGTGTTATGTATTTAGAGGTGGAAACAAAAGTTACGGATTTTGTGAGGCTTTGTGGTGATGTTATGAGTTGGGAGGGTACTCTTGTTTTAACCCTTATATTGGTAATATGTGGGTGACAAATATATATGTATATATATATATATTATTTTAATTATGATTTCTATACTCACCCCACTAACATCGAGTACTATGTTCCAACACCAAAATGTTTTGGGGGGTGTTTTCCCAACATCCCTATAGTGAGGATGGATATATGGATTCCCCATATTCCTCACTCTCTCTTCCAGGTAAGTTTTATATGTACATGTTCTGATGGCTAGAAGTAAAATAATTAATCTAGTGGTGATATTTGATTAGATGAGGATGTGATTCGTAGTGGTGGTCATGCATGATAAGGGGATATAACAGTGTTGATGTCCTTTATGTTCATGATACTCTACTATTCTGATATATGGATATGGTTGAGATTTGATTTGATGGATTATGTGTCTTTAAGAGATATGTAATGTGATGACTCAGGTTTATTAGGGAGAGATGTGGTTTGATGGCCCATGTGTCTTCATGAACGATTTAATTTCCAATTTCATGAGATTTACTTGGTATTATGTGTGTACACAAGTGTCTTTGGGAAAGATCATATGAAATATAATAGAAAATCCAGATGTATTCCATTGGGGTTTGATAGTGTAAAATCATTAGGAAAGTGGTGAAGGGTACCATTTTATCAGTATGATTCTTATTATGTTATTGTACATGGATTTTTTCTATTTGGTGATCATTTTATTTGGAGGATGGGATTAGTTAATTGAACCGATTAGGTGTTTTTGGTTCTTCTATTTTCTCATGGATGCATTAATATGATCTTTTAAAATTTGCATGAGTGATTTTGGATATGATCCTAGTGATTATACCAGTTATCCCCTCCTAATGTATTTAAAAAATGTCTTTCAAGTTTCCAGGTGGACTTCATGGACCGTTTTGGGCATTACTGGCCTCATCTTTAGGAATATTCTATGTTGTTGCCTTAGGATTTTGTTTTGGGTATTTATATGGAGGATCATTATATTTGATTACTTTTACATGAATTGTGGGTAGGTTTTGGGTTTACTTTTACATTATGTACTATAGTTTCTTGGTGGTTGTGTATCCTATCTCTTGATCTTATATTATTAAATTGGGTAATGATTTCCATATGTTAGATTTTATACCCTTGGTGCTTGTTTCCAACTAGAGGCCTAGTGGAGGTTGGACTTGGAGTTTATTAACTATATTCTTCTATTTTTGTCTGAGGATGTGTACCTTTAAGGGGAGGGGGTCATGAAACATGGTGTGGATCAAGATAGAATGTAATTTTATAGAGCTAAAACAAAATAATGATGGTTCCATAACATTATATGAAGCTAACATTACATGGAAGGAGAGCTATGACTCAAGTATTATCATTGATAAAGAGTTTTACAATAATAGGATTTATAATGAATTATAAAAAAATTTCTGTAAGCTGCTATTGATCTAAGAACCTATACAAAAAAATGATAATTAGCAATGTTTTAAAAATTTTCTAATTAACTTACCAATATTTATGAAAAAATTGGTATATGAGGATTCATTAATTTAGTGACATTTATAAACATTGTGAATTTAGATACACCACATTTACTGAAGTTTTTTTAAAACATTGGAAATATTGTGATATTTGTTTTGAATTATATATATATATATTTTACAATAAAAAATATTATATTACATTTACACCACCATTCCCCACCCCCACCCTCCTACCCTACATTGTACCCTTCCCAACATTCTCCTACCCATGCTGCACCATTCTATCAATGATGCTTTCCCTCCCATATATCAAGGAAGAGGCACTCCACTTGATTACCTCCCCATGTTGTACCGTTCCTCCCACGCATCAAGGAAGAGACAAGGGTATATTAATCTTCCTTATCTTGGGATTTGAATTAACAATCTACAGGGTTATACTCAATGACCTAACCAACTCACCTAGGCAATTATAAATATAAAATTGTATTATGTTCTATCTATATATATATATATATATATATATAGATTTCAATATCTAAAAAATTAATATTATATATATATAATATTATATATTGATATACGTGTATTAATATAAATAAGTTTACATTTTATATTTTATGATTATATATAAATATATATATATATAAGTTTATATTACATTATATAAATATATATGTGATTATATTTTACATATATATTGTTATTTTATATCATATATATATATATATATATATCTGTGTGTTTATATTTTTTGTTTATATTTATATTTTTATATTTTTATATTTATATTATATTATATATATCTGTGTGTGTGTGTGTGTTTATTTTATGTTTATATTTTATGTTTATATTTTATGATTATTTATATGTTTATATTATATATATGTGTGCGTTTGTGTTTGTTTGTGTGTTTATATATATATATATGTGTGTGTGTGTGTGTGTGTGTTTATATAAATGTATATATAATGAGCCACCATTTTAAAACACTGGTAATACTGTCACTAAAATAGTCACATTTTCATAAAAACGTGACTAAATTTAAAACATGTGGCTTTAGTTAAATGTGTGTGTGTGTGTGTGTTTATATATTTATATGTGTGTGTGTGTGTGTTTATATAAATATATATTTATTTATATGATTATATATATATGTGTCGGTATTTAAGAAATTAATATATTATATATGTAAATATATAATTTTATATATTAATATACATACTTTAATTTATATATTTCTGTTTATATTTTTTGTTTCATGTTTATATATATATGTATTATAATATATTTTTATATATATATGCTCATATTTTATAGTATATATTTATTTATTTATATTATATATATACATGTTTATATTTTATATTTTATATATACATGTTTATATTTTATATTATATATATATATATATATATGTTTTTATTTTATGTAGTATATATTTTATGTTTATATTATATATATATATCATATTTTTATATTAATATATATGTTTATATATTTGTGTGTGTGTGTGTAAATATATATGTAGATGTATATATATGTATAATTATATATATATATAATTAGGAATTTTTTAAAACACTAGTAAAAATGTCATTAAAATACTCTTGTTTTCTTAAAAACGTTACTAAATTTAAAATATATATGTGCTTTTATATATAAATATTTTTATATATATTTATATTTATATACTTTCTTGTGTGCTTGTTTATAAATATATATTAATATATATGTGTATGTGTTTTTATAAATATATTCATATATATTTATTTATTTAAACATATATTTACATCAATGGGGGGAATGAGCTATATAAATATATATATATATATATAGTAATTTTTTTCTAAAAAAATGTCGCTAATTTAGCGATATATCCTTAAAAAGTGGCTAAATTAGCGATCGTTCCTAAAAACATTACTAAATTAGCCACATTTCATGAAAACGTCACTAATTTAGTGATGTTTTTCATGAAATGTGGCTAAATTAGTTATGTTTTCAGGAAACACCACTAAATTAGGGATGTATTTCCAAAAACTTTTCTAAATTAGTGATTTTTTCTGGAAATGTAACAAAATTAGTGACATTTTCTAGAAGCATTGATAAATTATAGATTTTTGTAGTGATACAGATAGTTATTATGAAATTAATCACTGTGTTTGAATGGTGGTGATATATTTTTTAAAAACCAAATGGTCTCATGGAAAATTTATAAATAAATTAAAATATGGAATTCAATTGAAAATATTATCGAATAAATATAAATAAAAGTTCAACTTTTAGTATCCCACCAATGATATGGTGAAATGAACCACTCCTAAAATTATCTTTAAGTAACACAATGATTCTTCAAGTGTGGGAAGGGTGGAGATCAAACACTAGAATGTATTTAATAGAATCCTTTTTATAACATTGGGGGTATGATAATATGAAAATAATATTTTCCAAAATTATCCTTTCATGGGTTTATACTTCAATTGTAATGGGTATGGAAATTATGTTAATAATTTCTTAAATAATTGGTTTCATCAAGGGAATCAATGTCCTCGTCCCCCAAATACTCAAGGTCAAGATCAATCATATAATATAATTAAATTTGAGTTAGATTAAACCTATTATATTTCACAAGTATTATATATATCTTTTCAATAATAGATCTTTCATTATTTAATTTAGGACTAGTTCAATCATCTAGGTTATAAACGTTTATAGTGTTTCTGAATCCCAAACATAAACTTCTATACATTGACTTGTTAGTAATAATGTTGAATAGTGAATCTATTTCAACAAAGTTATTTAAGGATTCCCAAATCATTAATTATGGGTAATTCTCCATAATAAAACAATAGTTCTCCCTTAAGTTGAATTTGATACTATTTTGAGTATAAAATAAATCTCATCTCACATGGTCATTAAAAATAGTCAAGATAAGGTGGTTTCATTTAACCTACTAAACCAACTATAATAGTATAAAATTTTAAGAAAAAGAATAAAAAAAATTCTTTTATATACAATTATAAAGTATAATACTTATTATCCAGTGAAATATATTGATTCCTCACTCAAATAATGATGTAAAAAAGAAAAATTAAGATACAATATGTACTTTTTGTTCATGTAGAACCCATATATTTCAAGGTGAATTTTTAATCTTATTTTATCTAAAACCCATGTAATTTGATGATTATAAATGTTGCGGGAGTTTGTAGATACTTAGTGGTCGAACTCAGGTTTTTACACCTAGTACGAGAGATCTTCATTATTTATAGACTTCACTAGGTACCTGCTGATCTTGTATGAGGTAACTGATGTGCCCAATAATGGTTGATTAGAAACTATAGTTTCACTAGGTGCCTAGTGACCCTATGGGGGTACTTAATAGGGCTGAGGGTTATTTGTGAGGACTGACTGTGTACTTGGTGTCTGCCTAGGATTTTTTGATATTTTAATTAATTTAATTTAATTCATTAAAATTTATTTAAATGAGATTCTCTTATTCTTTTACCCTCATAGTCACTCAACCCCAATCTCCCCTCTATCATTTTATCTCCATCCCAAGGATATAACTCCCTTATTATTTCATTGATTTAAGTATTTATGGGGATTCTAAGTTACCAACTATGGTCTTGTGACATATCATCTTCCCTTTGTTTATTATTTATATCATTGTTTCACTTTTGTAAATTATTCCTCATTTCATGGATTTTTCTAGATCACTTGATTTCTACCATTTGATGTTGATTAATTGGGTGATATTTGATGAGAAATATTCCACTGGATTGTGTTAGGTTTTCCCTAAATATTTCCAATGGTTTAGACATGTTTCATGTCATGAGTGATATTTACTGTATTTTCTCCTGAATAATTGACCTAATAATTAAGCTAGGTCCATTCCCCATTACCCATATGGGTTGGTTAAGAATTTCAAGAGTTGGGATGGACATTTTGATCACTTTTTTTCGATTCCATTTATATAGATGGCCAAGAGACTGAATTAAATTTATTGACACCATATAATTGGGACCCATTAGGGGATTTTTGAAGTTATTTTTTGTTGCATAAGACCTTGATTAGGTTCCCTTAGCATCCTTAAATATAAGAGGGGTGTGAATTGAGTTATTTTAGTTTAATAATGGACCCATATAGAACCTTTAAGTTTACATATATATTTTTTTATTTAATTTTATTTTAGCGGTGATGGTTCCTCCCCCAATAAATTTTTTTATAGAAATTTTATTCCATAATATAAAACATGTAAATAGATTGTGAGAGAGAATAAAAACCTTTTCCAAACACTGAATGCATTTGATTTATTCTAACCTTAATTTAAATATCCAAAATCTTTTTTCTTGATCTATTTCTTATACCATTATTTGATTTTGGTTGTTTATATCGTAAAATATTCCTATTATTCTAATGGATGGATTTAAATGGGATGTAATTCCTACTTCCCTTATATTGGGTTTGATATGGGATACTATGACCATTATGTGGTGTTCTTATAACCTGTTTGTTATTTAATTTATTAAGGAATGAAAAGTCCACCTGGATATGGAACCTAATTCCCACATGACCTTGGTGATGAGTGAAGTTAGATTTTATGTTTTTTTACATGTTATACCTGTGGAATCGGTACATACTACCCCTGGTGTGAGGCTTCCATGGAATGGGATGAGATTTTAGTAAAAGTAAAAATGATTAAGATGTGTGATTTCCACTCTTATTATGTAGCCCAAGATAAGAGTTTCTTTTCCCTCTTGTGACTATACTCATAGTTATTGATGTTATGCCTACTCTTGATGATCATATCAAGATTCCATGTATACTATTATATTATTTTTTAATAACACTATTCATGCTTCTTAACTATTATTATTAGGACACATTTCCTATGGTTATGATGTTATTATAAGGATTTCCATCCCATTCATTGACTATTATGATTTCATGAGATGAAATACTAAATTTTGTGGTTTTCTTATCGATTAGTACTATTGATGAGTTATTTTCTATATTATAGTGATATTTTCTCCCATTCAAAATACTCAATATGTGATGCATAGTAAGTTTTCTTATGGTATGTTTATTGACACTCAAACATTGATAGACATAATATTATCACACTAGAGTATCTATATAGTTCCCATGGTTGTGACATATTTATTATTATTACTATCATATAATATTTTCTTACCTGAATATCACATGGTATAAACACTGTTGATTACTAAAATTTCTTTGATAAACCATTATTGGTGAACTGCTGAGTTGTAATCACTCCATAATTGGGTCCCCTAGAACCCGAGCAGACCTAATGGTTATTTTCACAAGGGAAATATCCCTGCATTAGTTGGGTGAGTAGTAGAGGTTTTTGAAGCTGGGAGACGAGATTGGGCATAAGATTATGATAAATTTTTTTAGTCATCTACACTTTTTCTTTGGATTTATTTATAAATTATATGATAATTCCATATAAGATATTGTTCATTTATTTAGTACTCTATGACATTACAATTACATATTTTACAATAGAATAGTTGATGTTACTATTATGTTTGGATGTTAGCTATGATTTTCATTTTTATTCAACTTTTATATTGCGATGATTGTTTTTTTCATTTCATTATCTATGATTTATAGAATTTTTTAACAGATGGGGTACAATCTCCTGACCCTATACATTGAACCTCACTATTGGTTGGTAGCCTCTCTCATACAAGGAGGAATGTTTATGGTTTGTTCCAATCAGTTTGGTCATGGGGGTAGTGAACCGAGATGGGAATACTACAAATCCATGTCAAAGCCTTTTCTTCATGATCTTACTATTTTGGATTTTATAGATAGGATATAGGATATGGTTTGAATATAAGAAGAACCTTATACCTTTGAGTATCTGGACCACATATTGGGAAAGTATCGATTACCAAGGATGAGATTTTTATTCCTAGTTTTTGTATTAGGATTTGGTTTTTTTCTAACTAAGATGCATTGGGTTATTGATTTATGAACTATGGTTTCCTCGAGGAATGTAGTGGAAATAGAGTGTGATTTCGTATGTTATTTATGTAATTAAGATTCAGATGAATTTTTTATGTATTTTGATGGTTAAGAAAATTGATTTTGATATGGGTTTTGGTGATTTGAAGAGTCATCTCTAAATTATAAAGTGTTTTACTATATAACGTGATAGTATAACTCTATATAAATGATCCATGATTTGGTAATGTTTCTTAAAAATAATGATTTGAATTCTATATGTATCTAATTTAAACCTTAATAATGGGTATACAGGGATAGAGGGAGTTCTCAAGTTATGAAAGACCCTGTATTATAGGGTGAGTGTAGCTTAGTGTGATGCTCTTCATATTACCAGTAATTTTATATATTGTAATTATACATTATATAAATGTTATTCTAATACTTTTATTTAAAATTATTAAATCATTCCACCATGATAACTACCTATTGATCACTAAGAGTACAAGGATGAGAATTCTGTAGTGGTTTTTGAGAGAGATCTCCCAGCTATGCTTATAACTTTTATTGACCAACAACTCCATCCAAGTTTTCTTGAAATGATTAAGTCTGTGGGACTTGTATATCTAATAGGAGAGCCTTCCATGTTTTATCTAGCTAAAGAGTTCTAGTTTGTAAATATAACTTTATTTTTTGAAGAGGGTGTACCTTAGTATATTGAGTTCTTAGTCAAGTATTTATAAACCATATTTGACCACCTAGAGACACCACGTGAGAGTTTATTAAATATTTAGGTATATATGTTTTGAGGACTAGTGAATACCTAGTGGGAATTCTTAGTATAGGAATATCATCAAATGGGGATGTTATATAGATATTTCCATGATCGATTATTTACATATTTCTCCCATATAACATTTAGATCCAACATGAAACATAAGTTCAGGAATCTATTTTTGGGGTCATTTCACTGATAGACTATGTTATCTATATTATTTGTTTGTTTTTTTCACATTTTTTGGAATGTGATAATACCACCAGGGGTAATAGTTTTTAGGATGAGATGATATATTTGATACATCTCATGTGAACATATTTTAGATGATTTATTTTTTTAATGTTCTGAATTAGACCCTCATTATAGAGAGGTATCTAGATATTGATGAACCTTGATGCCAATTTTCTTCTTTTGATTGGTCTAATAATGGATATTTATGTAAATTGTAGTGTTTTTTTGATAAATATCATTGGAGTGAAAATGGTACGATCATCCAGGCTTGTGGTAATTCTTCTAACCTATATGGGAGGACTCGTTTGATATATTTTACATGTGTCAAGTTGGATCATATGTGACTGTTTTCCACTAACCTCTTCTAGAGTGTTATTATTATACTTATATGGTAATATATAGTTTTATTAGATATGTTCTAAGCTGTAAAATAGTCGTGACTATGTATAGGATCCAAGATTAGTTCCTAGTTTTTGTGATTTATCATAGAGTGATAATTGGAGTTCTTTCTGTTGTTAAGAAAGTAGAGAATTTTATGGTTTGAAAGGTTATTAGAGGCTAGAAAGTGGTTCTTCATAGGGTAGATATGGTTCAAGAGGATAGGTAAGAGGCTCTGGATCAGGCCAAATTCATGCTAATTAGAAGACACTTGCTGATTATATGAAGAGTCCATCCACTATTTGTAATATTATCTTAGAAGAATCTACATTTTCTTATTCTCTATAAGGTTTATCACATTTTATTATATCTTCTCAATATTATAGTTATTTGGGTTAAATAGAAAAATACCAATATAGATTGATGTCTATCAATATATCCTCTACATTGATATCCTAGGTTATTCATAAATTTTTTTATTTCACCCTCATGATCAGTGGATATTAATATATTCAAGATTTATTTGTATTTGAGATGTGAAGTTTTTATATGATCCAAGGTACAGATTGGTTGAACTAGTATTAAGATCACATATTCAAATATATTTGAAGAGTAATGTTTATATCAACTGAGGGTAATATACACTTTTTAGAGAGTGGGATTTGTAGTTATACAATTTGGGACCTCAACATTTAAAAATGGAATGATTTTAGAATTTATTTACTTTGTTATTCTAGATTATGAAGAGATGCATCAATTGGTAATTCCTACTATTATTGAAAAATTTATTGATGATTTTCTCTAATGATTATTTGGGTTTCAACCTAAGAGATGTTAAATCTATTTTTGAGGTAATTTTGGGAAAAAATACTATATCGATTTACCTTTATATGATGGATGATATTGAGAATATAGAGTTAAAGGATCAGCTTAAAGGTCTTGAGGAAAAATTATTTTTCACTTGATCAAATTCCTTTATGGTGCTTCTATTTTTTTCACCAGGAAGTAGTAATGTTCATTTTTCTAATGTGTAAATTACTAGATATCAAAACAGTTTTTGATCAAGAACTAGTATCTTATTCTCCGTGTTGATGAAAATTTTGATAAGTTTAGGGGATCTAATTGGTTATCCTATATTTACTTGAGTTTGGGTTATCATTATCAATGTATGAGGCCTTTCGACATTCTTCATACTGATTTTGAATGTATATATTCTCTATGTGAGTATCTTTTGATGTATTTTAATTTGATGAACATATTAATAATGTTTATTTTCCTAATGAACGGGGTGTACATTCATATATATTAATTATTTGTGGTATTTATTAATGTTATTTAGGTATACTATTAGTCATTAGATGACCATTATATACCTTCTGAGATCATCCTCAGAACACATAGTGATCAATGACTATATGTAAATCTCTTGAGTTGTGAAAAATTGACCAATGAGGTCAACTTATTAGAGTATGTGTTATCATAATTTTTCATATAAATGGAAACTAGAATTTCTAAGTTAATTGTTTCATGAGAGCATCCCAATATGTCATTAAAGTTATATAGGTACCTAGGATTGGTGGGTCACTATAAGATATTCTCTTAGGACTTCTCCTATATCGTTTCCCCAATAATGTCCCTAACCACGAAGGTTGTGAAGTTATAATTGTCAAATCATTTTGAGATATATTTCTTGGAACTCTAGGGAACTATGTAGAAGTTTTATTGTAGTATTTGTGAGTATTTTTTAATTTATCTAGGTATTTGAGTCCACATGAGTGAAATTATCTAAATTATGATTTAAGGATAATGAAATTGGTGCACATTTTGATGTATTGGAATCACCTCCTACTTTGTGAGAGCTTTGTGGTGTATACTAACCAGAAGATCCCCAAGTACATCTTTTCTCATTATTAGTTGAACCTTTTATAGTAAAGGTGGGTCAAGTACCTGTAATACTTTAACTATAATATTCTATATACCCCTCATAATGGGAATATTGTGTTTAATTCAATGAGTATAAATACTCAAACATAGACCACATAAGATTATTGTAGTGAGTGGTAGTTTATGAGGTTGTTCACTAAGATGAACCTCAATGTTCAGAAGTATCAAAGTAGAATAATCCTAATTTTTGTGGATTTTACCTCTTTACTCAATGATAAGATGAATGATATTCAGGTATCTAACATAGAATACTATATTATGAGGTAAAATATATATACTTGGGAGTCTCCACATGATTGGTCCTAGGATAGTGATTGTGTAAGACCCTGAGATATTTTTGAAATAATTTTTCAAATAAATTTAATTTTTTTAATATTTTTTATTGAACAAAATACAATTTTTAGTTTATATTATATGCAACACTAAATTTTTCTTACATTATATGAAACACCAAGTCTAAAAAAACATTACATACTATAAAAATATTATTATTTAATATGATAGTTATCGCATAGCCATTGAAATTTTGAATATAAATAGTATTAAATAAATTATAAAAATATACGGTTTACCCATGTATAGAAAATGAATTATTTTTCGACTAATTAATTATAAATGAAAATAAAGGAAATCTTTTTTGAAAAAACTATTTTTATGAAAACATTCTTGTTTTATCTTAATAATTAAATAAAACTCTTTTAGTGAATTATTTTAATTAATTTTATAAATTATATATTCATTCAAATTTATAACATTCATCTTATGTGTTTTTATACAAAAGATAATAATAGATCAAATTTTACACATAAAACTGTATTTTTCTAAAAAGAAGTTTTTTCACCTATTGTGCACTTATTTTAAAACTAATTTCTAAAAATTTTAGAAAAATTATTCAAAAAAAGATTATTTTTTAAATAATCATGTCAAAATTATCTTTGTTGGATTTTTGGTAATTTTCTAGGAAGATAAAATTTTTTATGAATAGTGAAAAATACAGGTTTTTATTAAGAAATGTCATTTTTGTAATGATTTGAAAAACCTAAAAATTATTTTAAGATGTTTTTAAAAGGAAAATTAGTTATATGTATATATATATATATATATATATATATTAATTCAATTTGGGTAATTGGAATCATTTTCATATTGAATTCTGATATAAAAACTTTTTAAATCATTGAACATTTTTTCTTTGAAAACCTACTTTCTCATCATGTTTGTGGGATTAATTTTAAATTAAAGTACGACACTAATGTAAATGAAATTTAAAAAATTGATTCAAAATTTTGAATCAAAACAATATATATTATATAATAATTAAAAATTAATTTTCGATTATAATGAATAATAAAAGTTATTTACTGTGGTTATGGTAATAATGGGTTTACCAAGGCGTTAAACTAAAAAGATAAGGGTTAAAAATTACCAAAAACTTTTCCAACAACCATTTTATTGCCATAAATAAATCTTATCTTCTATATTATCAATAATTTCCCATTTTGGATCCTTTTTTCAAGTGAAAAATGTGAGGATACATTTTTCTTCTCAAAAATTATAATCCTGCCACTCACCTCACTTATAAAAGGTCAACCCATCTTTTCTCCTCTTCACAATATCATACCCCATTATTTCATAAAATATCAGCCAAAATAACTTTTTAGAATATTTAATATCATCCTAGAATCCTTATTTTATTTATAAATACATCCTAGGAATGTTTTTGGTGAAAACCTATGGTGGTTACCTAAAGGAGAGGTAACATTCTACAATGAGCATTTTTTTATTACTTTCTTCACGTCCATAAATTTATATTAAAAATGATTATATAATAACCTCAATATATTTGATGTATTGGAATGTTTTTATTTTATTTTAATTACCTAATACATCTCCACATTCATCAAATGGGTTAAAAATTCATCATTCATGTGTACGACAGACTATTACATCACGAACTGATATCATTCGTTTTTCCACTACCACCTCCCATGACTATATATAATGATATATTTATTTTTTATATATTAAATTTATGAAATTATCACTCTTATTAAATCATGATATCAAATTTTTCTTCTCACTTTCCATTATTTGGGATACGATAACATCGTTCGTGAGTAAGCCAGACTACAACCTCGTGAAGCGATAAGATTTTTTCTTTACATTTGAATTACATGGAAGGTAATAAATACATGATTAAATAAAAAATGTGATATATATTTTAAAGAACCAATATTTACATACATTTATATTACATTTATTTTGTATAATACTTAATTTAATACATAAATATATTCCCAAAGACCGTATTATTTTAGTGTCTTTGGAAACTCCGAAAAAAATCTTATAACTTTGTTAAAGATCTTCAATATCTCCCATAAAGATCTTCCCATTTTATTTTCCAACCTAAAACCATTATTTATATCCTGGGGAAAATAAAACATAAAAAGGGTGATCTAAAATTCTCAGTAATTGTAAACATGGAGAACATAAAACAAACCATAAACATTTGAACGTAAAAACATAAACATAAAGTTTAAACATCAAAATCATGAGTGAGGTAATAATTCATGGAAAAATGTAAGTCAATGATCATAAAGTAACATTAAAATAGGTATAATGGAATTGTAATAAAACATGTAATTCTGTAAAAAAATTAAACACATAATATGATTTCCATAGTAGCTATGGCATTTTTTCCAAGACCATCATAGTGGACAAAGTCCATTACTGAACCGGGTTTACTTGTCGTTCCAGCCTTGTATTACTGAACTAGATTTACTTTTCATTCCAATCATGTATATCTACTGAGATATTAATATTTACCCAATTCATTGGAGTGATATATAGGACTCACCCATCTCATAGTGAAATCATTCTTACATATTCCACAAAAACATAAATCATTCATCATAGCATAGCCTATGAATTAAAATGGAATTCTTAAACATCATTTCATCATAACATAATCAATATAAAATAAATGTACTTTATAAAAATTGTTAGATCATAAAAACAATAAAATAAAAGTAATAATGGTGATAGAAACATAACCCTATGTCATCTTATATAGAAAATAATTTTGATAAAAAACTTGAACTTAATTCATGAGGAAAATATCCTTTCTTATTCAAAAACATTTTCTTTTCTCAAAATTTCATTCCATTTTAAAAGAAAATAATTTAATTGAAAATAAAATTGAAATATTCTAAAGTATGATTCATGAAAATAATTCTTTATGAATGTGTAAAAATCCATTCATTCTGTATAAGTTTAAAAAACATTTTGCTCGTACTTTTTCTAAAAAAGTCAAAATGTACCTCGTACCAAAATTGAAAAAAGATTTCATTCATACCATTTTGTAAAACTTTACCCTTGGGTGAAATTGAATTTAAAAAATATATAAGGATATCAAGGAAATTTTGAAATACATATTTATGAATCATGTACATGGATGATAAATATACCCTAGTAAATACTTATGAATAAACAATCTCAGATAAAAATGAGATTGCAAAATTATCCCTTACCTTTGGTCATATTTCTTTCGTATGTGTCCAAAACTCCTGTATAGTGGGTTTAAACATATTATTAACTTGTAACAAAACCATAATAATATTTACGATATCCTATATGATTCACTTATAACTTTATATTACATTTTCATTTGTCAATTTCATGTTAAAGAAATGTTTTGGGTAATAATCGTTTTATTTATCATACGTGTTTTAAATTATTATTCTTGATATTATTACTTATATCATGATTTACATACTTCCAAGTTATAAAAATGATTTATATATTATATATATTTAGTATATATATATATATATAATATAGATAAATGAAATGGAATACACTGTTCATTGAGAGGTGGGTCATACGTACGCATGAATGTTGTTTTCGTTTCCTTATTGAATTGAATGGAAGTAAGTAAATGAACTATATATATATACATAAAGATAGTAGGATTATTATTTAATATATTTCATGATTATTTATTATATATACTTTATTATCATTCATTAATGGTTAACATGGATAATAAATCTCATCACATTGTGGAGATGGTAAGTTATACGTACGTATGAGTGATTATATTGTTCCAATAATTGTAGAATGGTATTATATTGGATGGTGTATAATATCTCATAATTATTATAATGTTATAATAATCATATATATTAATTATTTCCACCATTATACCCATCTAATTAAGGTGGTGGTGAAAAACATATTACACCACGGTGTGGAGATGGTAAGTCGTACGTACGCACGCGAGGTGATTTCATTTTTCATAGGATGAATAAAAGGTGAAATAGGGTTGTTTCATATTTATAATAACATATAAGTATATGAGTGATATTGATGTTATTACTTTATAATTAAACAACTAATGAATATGATGTATAAGAAGAAATAAATTTGAAATAATCGGTAAAAGAGATCACCTCTTCCTCAACGTGCCTCTTTAAATTTCCTCTTAGGGCACTAGAGTTTTTATTTTGAGAAGACCGGAACCTCTATAATGTGAATATGAAATTTTATAAGAGAAATGGTCAGGTTTCTTTTGAGCTTGAAGGCTATAAATAGATTGAATAGGAGAGAGAGGAGGTGCGCATTTATAAGAGAGGAGAGGGGCACTTTATAAAAGTTTTAAAATATTAAATTATTATAATTTTAATTTCAATTTAAAAATGGTTCAAAACTTATTTAATAATAATATATGATGAATTTTGTTCAAATACCCATCATAAAATAATTTTTAGACAAGTTTTGTATATTTTTTTTTATCCTTATCTTTTTGGTTTAAACCTTATTTTACCCTTTTTAATCTTATTGTGATATCATGTTATTTACACATTGTAGGTTAATGTAATTACCATATCCGGAAAAATGACCAAAAAAAGTTATTTACGACATATTCTTAATTATATTATCCATTTTTTATGAATCTTAGATTTTCAAGAATTTAATATAATTTGATAAGCTATTTTATGTTTTATGTTATGAATTATGTCAATTTTGGATACTATTCATACATGATTTTTTAAAATTGAAAATAATCTTATTCATCCAAACCAAAGGAATTAACGCATCCATAATATTTCAATGTCATCCATAAAATTCGTGGATTTCATCAAAAGGTTCAATGTAAATTAATTTTAATATTTATAATCTCGTTTATTTAAATCGTTCATTAATAAGGTAATCACTACATCATCATTGTGTCCTAAATAAATTTATTTATATGGGGTCTAAAAATTATAAATAAAATAACATTATGTAGGAAATATTTTTATATTTCTAATTACTATATATAGACATATAGATCAGTTATATAACACTATATTAAAATCTATTTAGTAAAAGATATATGTTTAGGTTATAATTATCTTTACTTTAAATTAATTATTATAAAATGTCATTTTCACATCCAGGTGAATCCATGGGGTCCCAAAATGGATCCAAGGATTCCCCTGGTTAGAAATATCTCATCCAATATGATTATGACATTTTTTAGGGTAGTTTAATATTATTATAATATTATTTTTTTACGCTTATTTTCTATATTTTCCCTTTAACCATGGTAAATAAATCTACTGAAGTTACTATTCATAATGTCCAAAAATAAAAAGTACGTATTTACAAAATTTGAACCTTATGAATCAAAATATGGAATCAATTTTTTCCAAATTCAAAACACAGAAGTTGCAGTAATTAATTTAAAATTAATTCTTTTTGTCAAAACCAAAAAGTGGGTTTTTAAAAAGTAGTAACTATAAAAGGATTAACATGTTTTTATGTGAAATTTCAATGGGAAATTCATTCCAATGAAAAAAATTGGATTAATTGATAAAAAATAAATACAATTACACATTTAAACAAATTATAAATATTATCTAACTATATAAACAAATTAAATGAAAAGGCAGTTTTGAATTAAAATGCGGTATTTTTCACTATTCAATAAATTTTAAATTTTATCAGAATGAAATAAAAAATTCAAAAAAAGTAAATTTTTATGTCCCTATTAAATATAAGAAATTTATTTTATAAATAATTTCTTATAAAAGTTTCAAAAACTATATTTAAAATGGGTGCGCCATCAAAGGTGTTAAAATTGTATTTTTTGAAAAATACTTCTTTTATCCGAAAAATTGATTTTATTCTCATATCATGTTCTAGAAATTGTGTAGGATAAATTCTAATTTTATATAAAATCAAAATTTTGGTTAATAATATCTATAATGGTGATTTTATATCCCATTAAATAATAATATTTTATTAATATATCATTGTTTAGTGAAACTCGACATTGCGTACAATGCAAGCTATCGAGGAAGGTCTCTCTTGCGTGTAAAAAATGCCAATTATGTGTAGTAAATTTTTCATTTGGTGTTTATTTATAACATAATCCAAACATAGTTCATTTATAAATTAAAAAAAAATCAATACACAGTATTGCATGAAATGAATTCTATCAGAAGAACATGAAATTGTGTATAACACAAACTAAGAATAGTGTTTCATATACTGCAAGATAATACGGTGTGACATATAGAAAATTATAATCTTTGGTATAGAATACAACATAATAAATCAATGAAATTAAAAGTAATATATCTCATAAAATCTTGGGGTGTTACATTCTACCTCCCTTAAAATGAATTTCCCCCTCAAACTTTTCCAGGGTCATAAATGGTTTTTTACATGAAATTCTCTTTCATGGAAACCCACATCGTAAAAAGGGATACTAAAAAATCATTTTAGAAAGGAAAATTAGAAATATAACGGTTACCCAAAGTAACCCATCACTGGGTTTTCACATATGAGAACATAAGTGGTAAGTGAAAACATGGATATGAAAGAGAAATCTAACCATCATGTTCTGATGGATAGTAATAGAGAATATGGTTTGGGGAAAGTAAACTACAAGAAATCCATAAATCTATGATGATTTAAAGGACCATCTAATTCATCGGATAAGAGGTTATTATGATAAAACATTTAGTTTTCAAGATCCTTTCCCTAATGTTGAAGAAGTTTCCATGAGAATAAATACTTACTTAATTTTGGTAGAATCTCATCATTGGTCATTCCCTGAATAATTTCCACTTCATATCTTATTTAAATAAATGAAGGTGAATTTTTCATTCTTGATGTGTTAGGATATCATATGATATAATGATAGGTCATTTCATATGTCCTAGAAAAAAGGATAGAATATGTTATCAAATATGTATAAGTCCAACTATAGTGAGATAATACATTAATCTAAAAAACATCAATAGTAATATAACATATTCTATCAATAAATGAATAATATTACAATCTGTCCAAAAATTGAAAATATGAAACTTTATTATGAGGTGAACTAAATTTACTTAACATTTGTCTCCCATATCTCATTAGAAATTTCTTTATTGTCACGTTCCAAACATGTGAATACTTTAATCATGTATTCTCTTGAGTTATGGTAACAACCTGAATTATCAGATATCCTTATTAAAAACATGCATTTTTTCCTTATTACAAAACTTATTGGATATATTCTTTAAGTCGCAATATGTTTTATACTTCATCCATGATATCATAACCCTCTTGTCAATAACTCCATAATTATTTTCCAAGAAACTATCACCATCCAATTTACTTATTCAAATCCAACATATCTTTATCCAAATATCATTATCTAAGCATAAGGGACATATTAAGGGTTATCATCCCCTTAATCATGTCTTCTCCAAATATATCACCTTACACATAAATCACTTTTTTGTCTCCATAGAACTATTTAACATATCCTTTAAAATCCATAATTAAATACTTATACAGAAAACAGTTAATATTTCAGGATTCATATAATATAATATTTTAAATCCAAAACATATACACCTCAATCATCCAACTTTATTGTTAAACCATTACTCATGATCCATTATCTTCTTTTTTCATAAAATATAAATCAGGCCTTAATGTTTCTCAAGTTCAAGGTTCTTAGGTTTAATGTATACAATACTTGAAGAACATAACATACCTTTCACATGTCATTTAAAATCTTTTTATATTCAACAGTATGACCAATACTCATACTATCTTGAGGATTCTCTTCATGAAATTTCCACTTAGGAGATTGGTCTTCATTATTCCCATAATTTTCACATCTAAAGCTATGTTATATGTAGTTTTGATTATTGACTAAGACCCAGAAGCAAAGTGTTAGAAATACATATCATAGATTAGAAACACATAATTAAGGTAAATTACTTATAATATTTCAATCTATGATATATTAGTTTTAATCATAGTTTTCTCATTATTATCACTAAAAACCTAGGTTTGTAACCTATATTTTCCTTATCCTTAGGACATCCCTAGACATATCCTTAGAAATATATTTAGGGGTCTCACTATTGTTTTTGCATCCTAATTTCTAAAGGTTGACTAAACTGTTGCTCTAATACCAAATGTAGAGACCCATGATTGATGTGTATGGACATTACATTTCTTTTACAGAATACGTAATACATTATAATAATATATTCCCAATTACCGTATTAGTTTAGTATCTTTGGAAACTCGAAACATAATCTTCTAAATTGGTGAAAGATCGTCAAAATATCCATTAAATATCTTCCCCTTTTGTTTTCCTACCTAAAACCTTTCTTTATATCCTGGGGAATATAAAACATAAAAAGGGTGAGTTCAAATGCTCAATAAGGGTTAACATGGAGAATATAAAACAAACCATAAACATTTGAACACAAAAACATGAACATAAAGTTTAAACATCAAAATCTTGAGTCATTAAATAAATCTTGGTAGAATGTATGGCGTGGATCATAAAGGAACATTAACCAAAATATAATTGCATTGGAATAAAACATGTAATTTTGGAAAAAAAATAATCACATAATATGATTTCCATAGTTTCCAATGCATTGTTTCCAAGACCATCATAGTGGACAAAGTCCGTTACTGAACTGGGTTTACTTGTCGTTCTAGCCATGTGTTATTGAACCATATTTAATTTTCATTCCATTCATGTCTATCTCATGAGATATAAATGTTTACCCAATGAATTGGAGGTAGATATAGGTCCCACCCATATCATAATAAAATCATTCATACCTGTTCCATAAAAACATAAATCATTCATCGTAGCATAACCCATGAAGTAAAATGGGATTCTTAAACATTACTTCATCATAACATAATTTATATAAGATAAATGGACTTCATAAAAATATTTCGATCATAAAAACAATAAAATAAAATTAATAATGGGGATAGAAACAAAACCCTATGTCATCTTATATGAAAAATAATTTTGATAAAACACTTGAACTTAATTTCTGAGGAAAATATCCTTTCTTCTTTAAAAACGTTTTCTTTTCTCAAAATGTCGTACCGTTTTAAAAGAAAAAAAAATAATTGAAAATAAAATTGAAATATTATAAATCAATATTTATGAAGATAATGTATTATGAAATCATAAAAATCCATTCTTGGTGTATAAGTTAAAAAAACATTCTTCTCGTACTTTTTTCAGAAAAGTCAAAAAGTACCTCGTACCAAAAAAGAAAAAAGATTCCATTCATACCATTTTGTAAAAATTTACCCCTGGGAAAAATTGAATTTTTAAAAATATAAAATGATATAAAAAATATTTTTAAATAAATATTTATTAAACATGGACAAGGATGATAATTATACACCAGTAAATACTTACGAATAAACAATCTCTAATAAAAATGAGAATGAAAAATCATCCCTTACCTTTTGTCTAATTTCTTCCATATGTGTCTGAAACACCTATATAGTGGGTTTAAACATATTATTAACTTGTAAAAGAACCATAATAACATTAATGATATCATATATAATTCACTTATGAATTTATATTACCGGTTCATTTGTCAATTCCATGTTAAAGAAACGTTTTGGGTAATGATAGTTTTATTTATTGTTTGTGTTTAGAATTGTTATACATAATATTATTAATTATATCATGATTTAATTACATCCATAATGTGAAAAATTATTTATATATTATATATTTATTATATAAATATATATAATATATAGATAAATGAAATGGAATACACTGTTAATGGAGATGGTAGGTCGTACATACGCATTAACGCTATTTTCGTTTCCTTGTTGAATTGAATGGAAATAGGTAAATGAAATATATATACACATAAATCCTGTATAATAATTATTTAATATATTTCATGATTATTTATTATATATACATTATAATAATTCTTGAATGGTTAAAGTGGATAATGAATCTCATCGCATTGTGGAGACGGTAAGTCGTATGTATGCATGAGAGATGATATTGTTCCCATAATTGTGGAATAATATTAAAGTGGATGGTTTATAATATCTCAAAATTATTATCGTCTTATAATAATCTTATATAGTAATTATCTCCACCAATATAACCATCCAAGTAAGGTGGTGGTGAAAAACATATTACACTATGGCGTGGAGACGGTAAGTCGTACGTACGCAGGTGCGGTGATTTCGTTTTTCATATGATGAATAGAAGATGAAATAGGTTTGTTTCATATTTATAATAAAATATCAGTATATTTTTTATACTTATGTTATTAATTTATAATGATACATATTAATAATAGGATTTAGAAGTAGAAATAAATTTGAAAGAATTGGTAGAAGAGATTACCTCTTCCTCGACGTTCCTTCATTAAATTTCCTCTTAGGGAACTAGAGTTAGTCTTTTGAGAAGACCATAACCTCTAGAATGAAAATAGAAAATCTGAGAAGAGAAATGGGAAGGGTTTGGCCGATATTGGAATCTACAAATTTATTGAAGAGAAGAGGGAGGAGGTTCCATTTTATAAGAGAGGAGAGGGGCACTTTGGGAAAATATTAAAATATTAATTTATTATAAATTCAATTTCGATTTAAAAATGGTCTAAAACCTATTTAATTACAATATAATATTATTTTGGTTCTAATACCAACCATCCAATATTTTTTGACAAGTTTTGAATATTTTTTTTGTCCTTAACATTTTGGTTTAACCCTTATTTTACCCTTTTAAATCTTACCGTGATATCATGTTATTTATGAATTATGTGTTAATTTAATTACCATATCATATAAAACGACTCAAAAAAAGTTATTTATGAAATATTTGGACTTATATTAATAAAATTTATAAATATTATATTTTTAAGAATTTAATATCATTTAACAAACTATTTTCTATTTTAAGTTATGAATTATATTAATTTTGGATACTATCCATACTTGAAATTTTAAAAAATCCATAATAACCTTATTAATTAAAACAAAATGCATTAACTCATCCATAATATGTTAATTTAATCCATAAAATTTTTCTATGGTGTCAAAAGGTTCAAAGTAAATATATTTTAATATTTATAATCTCAATCATTTAAATCATTCATTAATAAGGTTATCAAAACATCATCATTGTGTCATAAAGAAATTTATTTATTTGGTGTATAAAAATTATAAATAAAATAATATTTTGTAGGAAATATTTTTATCTTTATAATTAATATATATATACATATACATCAGTTATATAACCCTATATTAAAATCGTTTTAGTAAAATGTCATTTTCACATCCATGTGAATCCATGGGGTCCCAAAATAGACCCAAGGATGCCCATGGTTAGAAATATCACATCCAATAGGATTAGTACATGTGTTAGGGTATTTTAATATTATTATAATATTATTTTATTATCCTTATTTATCGAATTTACCCTTTATCCATGGTGAATAAAATAATTACTACAGTTACTACTCATAATGTCCAAAAAATAAAAGGCACCTATTTACACAATTTTCAACTTATGATTCCAAATATGGAATCAATTTTTCAAAATTAGAAAAACAAAAGTTATAGTAATTAATTTAAAATTAATTTCTGTATTCAAAACAAAAATTATGGTTTTTAAGAAGTAATAACTATCAAAAGATTGACATGTTTTTATGTGCAATTTCAGTGGGAAATTACTTCCAATGACCCACATTAGATTAAATGATAAAAACGTAATAAAATTACACTATAAAACCTATTAAAAATAATATATATATATATATATATAATAAATTCGATGAAAAATCAGTTTTGAATTAAAATGTAGTATTTTTCAGTATTCATTAAAATATGAATTTTATCCGAAAAATAGCAATAATTCAACAAAATAAAATTTTTATGCCCTGATTTCAAATAAGAAGTTTATTTTTTTCAAATTAATCTTATAAAATTGTTAAAAAATATATTTAAAATGGTTGTTCTGTCAAAAAGCAGTAAAACTGCATTTTTTGAAAAATACTTCTTTTATCCAAAAAAAATTGATTTTGTTCTCATATCATGTTATAGAGAATGTGTTGGATGAATTCTAGTATTATATAAAATTCAAATTGTGGCTAATACTATTCATAGGGGCTAGTTTATATCCCATTAAATAATAATATTTTAATAATATATCATTGTTTATTGAAACTCGGTATTGTGTACAGAGTAAGCTATCGAGGAAGGTTGCCCTTGCATGTAACGAAAGCCAATTCAGTGTAGTGAATGCTTCCATTGGTGTTGTTTATAAAATAATCCAAAATTAATTCATTTATACATTGAAAAAAAAACCTATACTCATTGTTTCATGAAATTAATTCTATCAAAAGAACTTTAAATTATGTGTAACGCAAATGAAGAGTAGTGTTGTGTATACTATAAGATAATACGGTGTTGCGTATAGTGCAAGATAATCTTTGATGTAGCGTACAACAAAAGGCATCAATGAAATTAAAAATAATATATATCATAAAATATAGGGGGTTTACATATATGGCATAAAAATTATTCTGGAATTGTAATATATTATTTAACTTTATTTCTTCCAATCCATCAATAAAATTGGAACAACATTAATGCGTACATAAGTCTTTCATTTCCATAGACAGTGTGTTTATTTTTCTATATTATAATTTTATATACTTGTATAAATGAATATATAGTGAATATATATTATATTTATATCATTTTTAACTTTATATAGAATATGTAACCATGATCAATTTAATAGGACCAAAAAAATAACAAATGAAAGCATACATGACAACAGAGCACTTGTTGCTTGAAACGTGACATTAACAATGAATTGTTACAAAATGAGTAACAAAAGGTAATAAATAAATTATATATGGTATGATATATATGATCAAGGTTTTTTAAAAGTTATATAATAAACTTATATTTATTATATAGGATGTTCTAAAATGTACTAAGGAAGTGGATACTTACGATAAGGTATTTCTAGTCTATGTTTTATTTTTTGGAAGACATATGAACATTCACCACTAATTTTTCATTTGTGGTGTATGTACTAGACCTTTTAAATGTTATTTCAAAAATATACTTATTTTAATGATATTTAATGTTTCATTTGATTTTAATATTTATTGGGGATTATGATTCAAAATATTACTAAAGCAGTAAGGGATTTTCATCTAACTTTTATTTTCTATGAGACATAAGACATATTCATTGTGTGTTTATTTAATGTGTTGTATATACTATTAATGAATGTATTTTATGATTATTATACTTAAAATTAGGGGTATTTAAATATCCATTTTAGGATATCTTTTTCATATAGTTTATAGTTCAAAACTTAACAAAGCATTAATGTATTTTTGTCTCAAATTCCTTTCTTAGAGACCTAAGTTATGTTATTCACATATCTTATTATATTAGGTTTATATACATATGGTTTGAAATATTATGTCATATATATCATTATTTTCATGATATTATAAATTTCATTTAATTTTATTATTTCAGGGCATTTATGGTTGAAATTTACCAAAGTGGTAAGAGTTTTATGTTAAAATCTCATCGTTTATCAGAAATATTTATGATTTTTCTTTCAATAATTAAATATCACAATATATATATCAATAAACCCATTAATATTATTCTCATATATTTATACCATGAGAATATATATTTTTCCTTAATTTTCCTCTATTTTTATACTTAACAGTTCAGGATAACATTTTTAATGAATCATCAATATTTATTTATTAAATAAAAAACCCATTTTATTCAAAAGACATGTTTTATAAAAAATTTGATTTAAAAAAATGATTTAGTAAATATATTTTTTACCATGTTTGAATTTAAAAAAAATAATGGATTCTTTATGTATTTAACCAAACAATAACCATTTGTCTTCTACTGTAAATGTAAAATTAATCATTCTTTTATCATGTATGACATGAACAGAATTTCCCACCATCAATACCATTATTTTCTTTGAAGATTATTTTATTTTTTTTAAAGATTATATTAAAATAAAATTATTTTCAAAAATTTAATTTTTAAAAAAATTATTTTTTAGATAAGAAAATATATTTTCGTTAATGAAATTTTTAAATGATTTTTAAATCTTACATTATAATTGTTCAAGGTTGTTTTCAAATTAATGGATTTAAAAAATATTTTATGAGTTTTTATTTTTAAAAATTGATTTTCAAAGAAAATTTATTTTCCTCAATAAATTTTCTAAGTGATTTTTATTTCAATATTATTTTCTTTCAATGCTGATATATTTGGATGTTTTTATTCTTTACTTGGGATATGATCCAAGGGTAACAATATTATTCTTTATATTAATGGTTTAGTTTTCTTATGGAATTTTTTTTATAAAAGTCCTTTCTATTCCATGGGTTATAACATGATAAAATTCTTAAGAAACTCTGTTCTTTTTTATGGGTTATGATTTGTGGAAATGATGAAATTATTATGAAACCAAATTCATTTCATTGGTAATCATATAATGAATTTTTTATAATTTTATGGCACATGTATGTGTGATTTTAATCATGTGAGTGATGGTACCTCTATTTGTATCCAATGAATTAGGTAATTGTTAATGTTCTTTGAGCTTAATGGGTAGAAAAGAGGTAATCCCAAGCTTGAAGGGTATACTAGAGGTTATCCCAATCCTAAAAGAGGATAGATGGAAGATTATCCCATTCCCTAAAAAGGTATATGGGTGGTTATCCCAAGACTAACATGTTATGAATTTATTGGTAGGTATCCTTGATAGAATATTTTTATGATTATTCATTTTCCACAAATATATGTCTTATTCCAATGTTATGCTCTCATGGATCATGTACTTTGATTCCATTATGATTTGTGTCTTATGAGATACCAATATTTTTTCCATGTCTCAATATTATGATATTTGATATGAAGGGTGTGGTTTTTAAATATTAATCTCATGTTCTCATACTCTTATTATCATTTCATGCTTACGTGATAATTAATATCTTAATTTCTTAACCTTACAGGGAATTTATAGTCACCCTTTCTAATATTTCCTTTCCCCGAGTTATGAAGAATGTTTTCAAGTAGAGTATGTTTATGAAGGGTACTGAATTGGGAAGATCTTTATGGTATATGCTGAATCTATTTCACCAAATTAGACTATTTTTTACCTAAAATAAAAATTCACTAAACTATTACGGTCCTCATCTATTCGTTTTTTAATGTATTGAATATTCATATAAAAAGATATAATATCTATCTATGAAAATCCTAGGTCTCTATAGTTGGTATCAAGAGATTTGTTTCATTGAACTATGGAAACTTGGATGATAAATCATTATTAAGATCCCTAGGGTATATTTATAAGGATATTTATAGTGATTTATATAAGGATAAGTTTAATTATAAGAAAATGTCTTGGAATTTTTTTTAAAGGATGTAGTGAGTGGTTTCCAAAAAATTAAATCCTTTTCTTGAAACTATATGTTGATGTGGAACTAACCCAGAGGTTCCTAGGTGCAATAAATATAAAAATGGTGCATTAAAATAAACTCGGTCATCACCTAGTGTACATAAATAAACCATGTTTCACACCAAGTTGGACACTCCTGGTGCATATGCTTCGGAAATTCACAAAACATTTATGAACCATCATGAATGATTTAAATAGATGATGATTATAAGTGACCTAGAATAAACCTATGGTGTCATAAATTAAAATTTTGACATGATTTATAAATCCTATAAGTTATTTTTCATTATTATGTGGTTTTACATAATGATTAGTGTTTCTCAACCATGCTTTTGGTTTTAGTTTTCAGGTAAAACCTGATGAAATATTGTTAATTTTGAATGAAAAAAATAATGAAATTATTGTCCTCCTAAGAAACCAAATATTATGGTATTTGGAATAGAAAATCTCAATTCTATGGTCATACAACTTTCTCAAGCTATGAATCATATTGCACTTTTAAATGATTAAATTAGTGAACAATAATTTTTTGAGTCCTTCGTGAGGAAACATTCACCATTAATTAATGTGTATTATAATACACTAGTTGTTGATCTATGGATCAACACCATAAAAATATATTTTAAATACCCCCATTTTTATATCATGAGAAATTCATTGTCTATCAACCATTTGGAAGGTGAATAAGATCAATGGTGGAATCTTGTCAATAATATTAGGAAAAATGATGAAATTGAATCCACGTATTGGGATGAGTGCAATAAATTATTTTTAAATAAGTAATTTCCTTGTATTCTTTATATGAAGATGGAGAAGGTGTTCTTTGAGCTATAGAAAAAGGATAATTAATATATTTGTATCTATGAGGAAAATTTTACAAGACTTGTGAGGTACACTTATGGTATTATCATCTAACCTGAAATTAAGGTTGATCAATTTTTTGACGGATAAAATCAAAGTCTCTAAAGGGATTTATCCATAAGGGACTTCAGTATATGAATATATTTATTTATGTGATATCAGGGTAGAAATAGAGATTGGAGTTATGAATAAATCACATGGTTTTTATAATAATTGAAAAATAGGACTCAATGGAAATTCTAAAAAACATGGGTAATAAGATGATCTTTCCTTTATGATCATAGTGTTGTAACAAACATAGAGGAAATTGAATTAAGTGAACTAATAATTTTTTAAGTGTGTAAGGGAAGATAATTGGGTAATCAAATTACTTATTGATAAGAATAAGTTAGATAATAATTCAAATATAGATAATATTGAACAAAATGCACCACCCACACTCCAGTGATTCAAATACAAGGATTATGGGGATTATTTGAATCAATTCCACAATCTCATGGTTAATGAGGATGATGATCCACAAAAACCTTTGAAGACAAAGGATAGAGTAAAATATTATGAAACAAAGATGGTTGAAATGAATCATGATAATTAGGGCACACTTATCCTATTCTCCCCAGTTGGGAATTTCAGGTTTGATGGTGTATGAATGAGTCCTATAAAAATATTATTGTTCATCCTTTGGTGAAATTATATTTGATTTTATAAAATGATTATATCCATATATATTGTTTATGAAATAATGAAATATCATTTAATATTCTATTTTTACACAGTTAAACCCAAGATTCTAATTAAAATATTTTTGTATAATATAAGATCATATTTATGGAATAAAGGGTAAGTTATTTTTGGAATCATATATTCCTCCATGTATGATTGACTTAAAATTTATGGATTCCAGTATGGGTTTATAAGTTTGAGGTTGATCAAAAGATCAAAGTCTTAGACATACCTATGGAGGTTTTATGTGATATGAGATTATCACGATTAAAGATATTTTAGGAGGACTTTATGGAAATACATCCCCATGCTTTTGTATATGGTTTAGTGATAAAGTTATTTGTGGATGAATTCCTTCATACTTTGTGGACATATGATTAAAGGTTTATGTAACCTTTAGGGCTTATCTTCTTTTTAGGTTTAAGTAATTATGGATTGTTTTTTATCACCTTAGGAAGTTATAACACTATTCTTCTATAATAGAATATTTATCTCTGGATATAGTCACCAAAATATACATTAATGAAGAGATAATATTGCATGCATTACCAAATTCAATTGCATCTGATCCAGAACCAAATTTTACCTTGATTTTTTGGTGAATCTTCAGCAAGCTCTTGATATAGATTTGATTTTCAACACTTTGTATCATCCTCAAATAGATGTTTAGTCTTAGAGGAAAATTCAAACCCTAAATATTATGATAAGATATTATTATATGTATTTAAAATACGGTTGGGATCAACACATTCCCCAAGTTGGGTTTTTATAAAAAAGAGCTTTCACTCAAGAATTTAGATAGAGACTTATAAATCCCTTTATGTAAGGAAGTATATAACTTCAATGTACTAGAATAAAGTTGAAAAAAAAGATATTTGGACCTCATCTAGACGCTGAAATAGTGGATGAGGTTATTTCCATTCAATAATATATAAGGGAATAAAAATTTTGACAGATATGTTATGATAATAATAAATGATGTGGTCTATAATTTTATGTTGGTTAGAAAGTGTTTCTTAAGATTTATACATAGATGAAATAAGGGAAGACTGGACCCTAGGTAGATTAGTCTCGTTGAAATAATTGATCATATCGAGACAATATATTGTCGTCCAATGCTTCTATTGACCCTCTTTTAGTTTCATGATGTGTTCCATATACCTCCACTAAGTATTTTTATATACAATCCACCACATGTATTGAACTAAGAATTCATACTGTTAGAGAATGATCTTTCTTATGAGGAACAACTGGGATAGATTATGGATCCTACAAAGAGAGTTCTATAAAATAAGACTACTCACCTGGCTAATGTTTCCTGGTGAAACCATCAGGTATATGAAGTTACATGTGAACTTTATGATGTAATGAGGAATAAATATCCTATGTTTTTGGTACCAAATTGATGCATTTTGAGGATGAAAATAATTTTAAGGGTGTATAATGTAACACCCCAAGATTTTGGGGAAATATATTATTCTAAAATAAATTTTATATTTTTGCAATTATTTGTTACCCATAATACTGGATTTATTCTTTGTTATACACAATACCAATTTTAGCTTTATTTATATGTAACATCGATTTTAAACAAAGAATGACGCAATATTAAAATATTATTGTTTAATATGATAGTTATCACCTAGTCATTGGAATGGAGGGTATAAATAAGATTAAATAAATTTTGGAAATATATGGTTTATACATATATATCAAATAAATTATTTTGTGACCAATTAATTATAAATTAAAATAAAAACTATTTAAATATAAAATAAATATTTTGTTAAAAAATTATTTTTATAAAAACAAACCCATTCTTTCTTAATAATTAAATAAAACAATTTTTGTGAATTATTTTAATGAAATTTATATAATATATATTAAAAAAAAATTAATATTCATCTTATGTGTTTTCTAATCAAAATATAAGAATAAATTCAATTTGATGCTAAAAAATGTATTTTTATAAAAAGTTGTTTTTTCGCCTTTTTATCACTTATTTTAAAACTAATTTTTTGAAATTTTAAATCAAAATTTTAAAAAATAATATTAATTTTTGAAATGAGCATGTAAAAATTTTCTCAGGGTGAATTTCTTATAATTTTTTCAGAAGACAAATTTTTCAATGAAAAGTGAAATATATTAGTTTTTATTAAGAATTGTCATTTCTTTTAAAGCTTTTAAAAAACATAAAAAAATGTATTAATATGGTTTTAAAAGAAAAAAAGTAATTTAATTATATATCTATTAATCCAACTTATCTGATTGGAAACATTTTTATTTTTATTTTTTATTTAAAAACATGTTAAACTTTTGAACATTTTCTCTTTGAAAATTTCCTTTCTCATCACGTCTACAGGATGGACAATATATAAAATTTTACCACTATTGTGAATAAAATTGGGAAAAATTGATTAAATATTTTAAATCTAAATAATTTATATTATCTATTAATGTTAGCATAATTTTTCACCATATTAAATATTTAAAATAGTAAAAATTTGTTATCTTGGTTAAGGTAAAAATGTGTTTATCACGTGGTTAAACTAAAAATATATAGGTAAAATGGAAAAAAACTTGTAAAAACCCAATAGGTGGGAATATTTAGACATTATATTTTATTGTTTATATAATTTCCTATTGTTAATCCTTTTTCATATGAAAAACATGGGAACACGTTTTTCTTTTTAAAAATTACATGTGTTCCAGTCAAGTCACTTATAAAAGGCCACCCTTCTCCTATTTTATTCACACTTTTAAAACTCATTGGATATGTCAATACCTATAAAAATAACTCACTTAATTCTATTATATCATCCTATTAGATTTATTTTAGTTATAATTCCATCTTATTAAGGCTTTAGTGCAAACCTAAGGAGGGTACCTGAAAAAGAGGTAACGTTCTTCGGCAGGTATTTTTATTTTCTTTATTCCTCCAACTCCTTAAATTATTACTAAAAATTATGATATAATAAAATCATATAATTAAATGTACTTATATTTTTTTTATTTAATTTAATACCTACAACTATCTCCACCTCCATCAAATGGGTTATGAAATCATTATTTGTGTGTATGGCGGACTACCGCCTCACGAAACGATGTCATTCATTTTTTCATTACCACCCCTCATGGATAGATATAATAAAAAATTTATTTTTTATATATGATATTTGTTATATTATTATTATTTTATAATTATTATATCACATTTTACTTCTTACATTCCATTCTGTTGAAATATGATATCATTGTTCGTGTGTACGGTAGACTATCATCTTGTGAAGCGATGTGATTCCTTCTTCACATAAGGATGAAATTGAAGGTAACAAGTACATGTTTAATTAAAAAAATTGATATATATGATATATAAATTATTCTTTAATGTTAATATATTATTTACCTTTCTTTATTTCAATCCGTCGAGAAAATGGAAACAATGATCATGCATTTGTTCGTCCTACCGTCTCCATGAAAAATGTATTAAATTTTCTTTGTCTAAATAAATTGAATAATATAACTATATACATACTGAATATATATTATATTTATATCTTGTTTAATATTATTTATATGATGGAAACATGATAAAAGTAAGATGAATAAAAAATAATGAATCAAAACATACACAAAAAACAAATCATTTAATGCTAAAATATGAATTTGACATGGAATTTTTAATAAAACGTTAATAAAAGATCATAATTAAATAATATACTATATGATATATATTATTATGGTTCTATAATTTTTTTTAATAAACTTATATTTTTTATATAGTATGTTCGAACATGTAGGATGAAAGTCGAGACTTATAGAAAGGGATTTCTAGTCCCTCTTTTATTTCTGGGAGACATATAGAAATTCACCACTCATTTCATTTATGTGGTGTATATACTAACCCTTTGAAATTTTATATATGAATATCCTCATTTTAGTGGTATTTCATGTTTCATTTAATTATATTATTTTTTTGTCTTATGATTTAAAATATTACCAAAGTGGTAATGGATTTATGCCTTACTTTTACTTTCTGTGAGACATAATCCATATTCACCATTGGTTTATTTTATATGTTTTATATAATGAACATGTATGTATTTTATTATTATTGTACGTAAAATTATGGGTATTTAAATATCCAATTTATTATTTATCTTTCTTGGGGTTTACAGGACAAAATTCACCAAAGTAATAAAGTATTTTTGTCTCAAATTACCTTTCTCGAGACCTAAATTATGTTATGCCCCTATATTATTATATAAAATTTATATATTATCCATTTTAAATGTTATATCATTATTATACTTATTTTAATTATTTTATAAGTTTCAATTAATTTCATTTTTTAATGGGGTTTATGATTCAATAAAACTAAAGAGGTAATATGTTTATGTTACAATCTCATTGTTTATCACGATTGTTTATGATTATGCTTCCTTTGATAAAATATTATTATCTATATATAAGTAAACTCGTGAATTTTATTATACTTTGGTTATATAAGGATAATACACATTTTTCCTTTATTCTACTCACTTTATATACGTAAGAGTTCAAAATAATGTTTTTATGAAAATTTGTCTATTTCTCTCTTCAGTCGAAAACCCATATTCTTCTAAAAAATTAATTTTTAAAAATGTTTTGAAAAAATGTTTCTAAAACTTTAAAAATTATTTATTAAATAAATTTTTAAACATTTTATATTTTGATAAATTGTTTTAGAAGGAAACTTCATGTTTATTTCTAAACAATGCCGAATTTTCTTTTGACCAAACGTGAAAGGAATATTTGTTTTAATGTGTACAGCATGGATAGAATTTCCCACAATCATGAAAATTTTTTGATTATAAGATTAACTTATAAGTTTTCTATTTTGTTTTAAAAGAAAAATATGTTTAAATATTTTATATTTTAAAAACTATTTTTTTCAAATTGGAAAGGATATTTTCCTCAAGAAATTTTTTAAATGATTTTAAAATATACTTTATTATTTTTCAAGATTATTTTCAAAGAAAATAATTTTCAAAATATTTTATTAATTTTTAGTTTTAAAAATATATTTTCAAATAAAAATATTTTCCTCAATAAATATTATAGGTGATTTTTCAATCAAAATCGCATTCCATCAAAGATGATATCCTTAGAGGTTACTTATTCTTTACTAGGGATGTGATCCCAGAATAGAATTTTTGTTCTTTCTCAGAATGGTTTATGTTTCTAATAAATATATTTTTATAAATAATTTTTCTCTTTCATGGGTTATAAAATGATAAAATTATTATTAAACCCACATTTTTATCCATAGGTTATGCTTTAAGGAAATGGTGAAATGATTATAAAACCCATTTCTTTTTATGAGTTTCTATGTGATGAATATTTTATATTTTTGGGACACATATGTATTATTTTCATCATGTGATAGGTGGGACCTATATCTTCTTCCAATTTATTAGGTAATGATTATAGTTATATGGTCCTAAAGGGTACAATAGTGTTTATCCAAATCCTAAAATATGGTACATGATAGATTATCCCAAGCCTAAAAGAGGGTATATGGGAGGTTATCTCTTTTTTGAAGTTGTTACATGGGTGTCCATAAAAATCTGAATATGTTATAAATTTCATGGTGGTTATACTTGACATAATATTTTATATTGTTATGTATAAAAAAAATCTATGTCTTATGTCAATGTTATTATTTCATGTCTTATATTGTTTTATTACAATATGATTCTTGTATTATGAACTTTTTGGATTTATTCCATGTCTCAAGACTATGATCTTTGACATATTGGGTATTGTTTCCAAATTTTAATGTCCTTTTACAATACATTTAAGCTCATGTAATTCTTATTTTAACATTAATACCCCAATTTCTTACCCTTATTGAGCATCTGATCTCATTATTTCTTATATTTCCTTTCCCCATTTTAGCAATAAAGGTTTTAATTTGGGTATGTTTGTAAAGAGTAATAAATGGTAGAATATTTATGGGAGATATTGAATTTATTCACCAAATTAGAATATTGTGTGACCATTCACAAAAGGAACTAAACTATTATGATCCTTAGGCATGTGTATGTGTAATTTATTGAATATTAATCTAAAAATATGTAATATATATGTATGAAAATAATGGGTATCTATAGATGGTGTATACTATGTATGAGGCTATATAGTGGTCCCTTAAAGTATGCCTGAGAATATAATACGGGACTCACATGCCTTGAGATGGGTTTTTCACATGATTATTACCAAGATTTATCATGATATTTATTGACAATACTAGTGGACTTGGATAAAAAAGGATATTGTGGTATTTTTTGGTATTTACTGGCCTATCAGTAATTGAAGGTTGTACATCATAGAACCACAATCCTAATTCATCAATTTACCATTTATGAGTGGAAATGGGACCATGAGATGATGAATTTTATGATGGGGTCATTGAGGACACCCTGATCGGGTGATGTGTTATGGATTATTGTATACCATTTTTTCAAGGTTTCACATTTTTTACTAATCAACGAGCCATAGCCTATTGATGAGTTGAGAAGGTTATATGTCCAAGATATATTATATCTTCATGGGGTGTTAAGGATTGTAATTTTTATTTGAGATATAAAATTTACTAAAAAATGTAGGTTCTGCACAAAGTACTTAATACTAATATTCATTTGATGTAAAAATACCAACCATAGACATAATGGACATTCATGCGACCTATCTAGAATCCATAGAATATGTTTTTAATGTGTTTCTATCATCACATTGGTTCATGGGAGAGCCATATTTCCATATTTGTGTTCACCTGTATGAATTATTATTTGGAATTGATTTAGGTAGAGCCTTTATAGGCCTTTAATGGAAGGTTATTTAGTTTACCTATATAGTTATTAGAGGTAGGTGAGACTAATGATATCAAGAAAATTATAATGAAAAATAAATCATATCATATCCATTTAATCTGGAATAAGTTTTAGAATAATCAATTGAATAATTAGTCAGATCTAGATTGAAGATTCTTCCCTTCGGAGTTTGAGGTAAGTCACTAAATGTAACACCCAGAGATTTTATGAAAAATATTCTTGTGTTGTACACTACACCAAAAGAAGCTTGCAAAAAATGCATCCTTGACTTGTCTTTCATTACACGCAATCGCGACCTTCCTCGATAGCATGTGTAGTACGCAATACCAAGTTTCACTAAACAACGATATGCTATTAAAATATTATTAAAACTAGCTGTTATGAATAGTAATAACCACTTTTTGAAATTTTGTAAATTTTATTTTTCAAAATGGAATTCATTTTTGGATTCGGAATATCGAAATTAGCCTAGGGTGAAATTTTGGTACTTTTCGGATAACTTTTATTTTCTGATGAATAGTGAAAATTACTAAATTTTAATTAAAAACAACCTTTTTAATCGAAATAATTAATAGTGATAAATTATTAATTCAAGTGTTTTTAAAGTATATTTAGAATATATTTTTAAAATTTAATACAATGTTGGTCATTGGATGTAATTTTACATTTAAACCAGACATAAACAAGTGTCAATCTTTTGATAGTTATTATCTCTTAAGAACACGCTATTTGTTTTGATGACAGGAATTAATTTTTAAATTAATTAATGCAACTAATATGTTTTGAATTTGGTAAAATAGACATCATTTTTTAGTTCATAATATCAAATATAGCTTAGGCCTAATTTTTGGTACTTTTCTGGAAACTTTCATTTTTTTGATGAATAGTGAAACCACTAAGTGGTAGTTAAAAAATGAATTTTTCCTAAAACTTAATTTTACCGCTTCTTTGAGTGGAATTTCAAAAATATTAGAGACACGGTTGATTTCAGTAAGTAAAATGTTGTTCAATGAGATTAAAATAATTTTTGGTGAAAAGTAACTTTTTACTTTTTTTACCACGGTTAAAAGTAAATAGGGTAATTAACGGTAAATATGATATTATTATTACCCTAACACATGTCCTAATTCTATTTTATAAGTTTAATTCGACCCAAAACAACCTTAGGAATAAAATATGACCATTTAGGCTCACTTTGATTAGATTATGACATTTATTATTAATTTGTTTAAAGAAGGGTTAAAATAGTTAAAATCAACGTTTAATAAGTAAATCATTTTTAATATAGGGTCATACATAAGATAAATTCAACTATAAATATTCATTAGAAAGATGAAAAGATTTCCTACATAATGGTTTTTTATTTGTAATTTTTCAACATTAAAAAATATAATTTATTTGTGACACAAAGATGATGCAGTAGTTATCTTATTAATGAAATATTGACATAATTAATGTTATAAATACCAAAATAAATGTAATTTGAGACTTTTTATGAATTAAACTAATTTTATAGGTTAATATGACATGTTATTATTGATTTAATTAACTTTTTTAGAACTAATCATTCTGTTATGAGTTTCACAAAAATCAATTACAAAATAGTGTCAAAATTGACATAAAATAGTTTTTAAAACAAATATTATATTATTAATTGTTATTTTATTCCTAAAAATCTAAGGTTTGGCCAAATGACTTAGATAAGGTTATATATATTAATAATAAACAACTTGGTGTTCTTTTGGATTCTTATTGTAAGTTTATTAACCTTATAGTGTAAGAACACAAAAAGGCACGGTAAAAGTAAAATTGTCTAACTAAAAGTTAAATATAAATGATAAGGTTAAAATAGGAACCTAAACTTGTATAAATTCTATTGGATGAGAGTAATTCGACCGATACCCACCTTATCTTAGAAATAAATCAATTTGGAGCTATTTAAAACCTAACTTGACTTTATAATAAAATAATATTTTTAGTTTTTTCAAAGGAGCCCCTCTCCTCCCTTATAAAAGGGAACCTCCTCCCTCTCTTCCTCACACCACTTTGAGCCTTCAAGCTCGGCCAACCCCTACCAAATTCTCTTCTCCACTTCCCTAGAAACATCCTATATGTTCTGGTATTCCTCAAAGACCAATTTTAGTGCCCTAAAAGGATATCTCAAAGAGGCACTTCAAAGAAGAGGTAATGTCCTTTACCAATTCTTTCAACTTTATTTCTTATTCCACTTCTTCTTCTAAGGTTGTTTCATTATGAAGTAATAACATCAGTATAAATCATATACTTATATGTTATTATAAGTATTAAACAACCTTATTTCACCATCTATCCATCCTATGAAAAACAAAATCACCGCGTGTGCGTACGGAATACCGTCTCCACGCCCTGGTGTAATCTATTTTCCACCACCACCTTACTTGGATGGGTATAATGGTGTACATAATAACTATATATGATTATTGTAAAGTGATATTGATTCTGAAATAGTATACATACACTCCAATACAATTCCACGATCATGAGAACGATATCATCGCTCGTGCGTACGTACGGACTACTGTCTCCACGACGCGATGAGATTCATTCTCCACATTAACCATTCGTGAATTATTATAAAGTATATATAACACGTAATCATGAAATATATGACATAATAATGATACTGTATTTATGTGTATATATATGTATGTCATCTACTTAATTCCATTCAACTCAATAAGGAAAAGAAAACAGCGTTCATGCGTACGTACCGCCTACCGTATCCATGAACGGTGTATTTATTTCCATTTACTGATCTATTATATATATTTATATTCTAAAGATATATTATATAAATCATGTTTTTTATTCTGGAATTAATTAATCATTATCTATGTAATCATATGAATAATTACAAGTCAAAACACGGACGACAAATGAAACGATTTTACCCAAAACGCTCTTTAACATGGAATTTACAAAAGAACGGGTAAAATAAAGTCATAAGTGAACCATATATGATATCATAACAATGATTATGATTCTAGAATAAGTCAATGACATTATTTAAATCATTATACAGGAGGTTCGGACACTTACAAATCAAATCGTACCTATGGTAAGGGAAATATCACAATCTCATTTTTATCTGAGATTTTTTATACTTTGGTATTTACTGGGGTGTATTTTATCATCCACATTCATGTTTCCTAAATATATAATATTATTTCCATCCACCTACAATTGTTTAAATCCGATTTTTACCCTTCGTTGAGTTTTTAGTAAAAGATATGAAAGTAATATTTTGTCGTTTTTCATACGAGGTACTTTTTGACTTTTCCGAAAAAAGTACGAAGAATGTATTTTTTAACTTATACGGCATGAATGGATTTTTAAAAAAATATTTCCAAGAATCTTCTTTTACATGTTTTCAAATTTATTTTTAATCAACTTCTTTTAGTTAGAATTTTATGGCATGTTAAGAAAGGAAACGTATTTTTAAAGTAGAAAGGATATTTTCCTCAAGAATGGAGTTCAAGTGTTTTATCAAAATTATTTTACATCTAAGATAATAAAGGGTTCTGTTTCTATCCCTATTATTACATTGATTTGATTATTTTGTGATGGAATTATATTTATGATTTCTTTTATCTTATATAAATTTTTTTATGATGTCACGATGTTTAAGATTCCCATTTTTATTACAAGGGTTATGAAATGATGTATGATTTATGATTTTGTGGCACACATAAGAATGGTATCATTATGAGATGGTTGGAATTTCTATCTCCCACCAATTCATTTTGTAATGATTTTATATCTCATGATATAGACATGGCTGGGATGGCAGGTTAAACCGGTTCAGGGAAACAAGACTGAAACGAGGAGTGAACTCGGTTCAGAAATGGACTTTGTCCACTAAGATAGTCTTGGAAATGAGTCTTGACTAATAAGAAATGATTCTCTATGATTATGTGTGTATGCCACAAAGTTTCATGTTTTAAGTTATGATTATTGGGATTACATTTCAATACTATTATTTATCCCATGTTATGATATTATGATCTGTTTTGCAGGTTAAGATTTCCAAAATGTTATATTCTTATGAATATGATGTGATTGAAATTTCTTTTGTTTCCCTTACTGAGCATTTGATCTCACCTTTTTATGTTTTCTTTTCCCCAGGATATAAAGAAAGGGTTTAGGTAAGAAAAAAAAGGGGAAGATCTTTATGGGAGATGTTGAAGATCTTTCACCACGATTAGAAGATTATATTCCGAGTTTCCAAAGACACTAAACTATTACGGTCCTTGTGTGTGTGTTTTTGTAATGTACTAACTATTCCACAAAAGTAATGTAATGTCTATGTACATAAATCCTAGGCTCTCTACAGTTGGTATCAGAGGAAAGGTTTAGTCAACCTTTGGAAACTAGGATGCAAAAACGTTAGTGAGATCCCTAGAGATATGTCTAAGGTATGTCTAGGGATGTCTCTAAGGTTAAGTATACGTATAGGTTATAGTCCTAGAATTACACTAATGATCTTAGAATTTAACCTAAGATGTTAGATATTGAAGGTACCCCCCCCCCTTTATTATATTGTTTTTTCCTAGCATGATTTTTGCCTCTCACACTATTCTTTTTGGGTTTTAGACGATGGCTGGAACCCGAAGGAACCTTGTTGATCAATGCAATGGACAATGCAATGATTTTCCTCCTGAACAAAAAAATGTTATGGGAGATGGAGTGAAAAATCTTATTTCTAAACTTACACAAGCTATGAATCATTCTAGACTTCCAAATGAGTAGAGAAGGGAACAATATTCTATTGAGTCCTTCATGAGGCAACATCCACCTTCTTTCAATGGGTCTTTTGATCCACTTGTTGCTGAACAATGGATCAGTACCACCGAAAAGATATTTTCAGTTCTTCAATGTTCTGAACATGATAAAGTCATCTTAGTAGTATATCATTTGGAAGGTGAAGCTGATCAATGGTGGAATCTTATCAAGAATACAAGGCCAAGAGATGAAATTGAGTCCATGGAATGGGATGAGTTCAAGCACTTATTTTTCAATAAGTACTTCCCTCGTATTCTTCGAACAAATATGGAGAAGTAGTTTCTTGAACTAAAGCAAAAGTATGATGAATCTGTTGGTGTATACGAAGTGAATTTTATATGGCTTGCAAGGTATGTATCTAGCTTTATCATCCAACCTGAAACTAAAGTTGATCGATTCTTCAGTGGCTTAAAACCAAATCATCAAAGGGAATTATCTATAAGAGACTTCAGTAGTTATGAAGAAATTGTGTGATGTGCTATTAAGGTAGAAATGGAAGTTTGTGTTACATATTCATCTCCTGGTTTTGACAAGAAATGAAAGATGGAGTTCAAGGAGAAATCTCAGAATAATGGTGAAAAGAAGATGAATGTTTCCTTATGCTCAAAGTGTGGAAATAAGCATGGTGGAGATTGTCTTAAAGGGACTGGAAAATTTTTTAAGTGTGGAAAATAAGGTCATCGAGAAGCTGAGTTTCAAAGTAATGGAAAAAGGGTTACTAATGGTGTGAATAAAGAAAAGACTGCAGAGAACTCACCAACAACACTTCAATGCTTCAAGTGCAATTAAATGGGGAATTATGCTAATCAATGCCCTAATCCAAGGGTTAATGATGATCGACATGAGCAACCACTTAAGGCAAAGGAAAAAAGGGAAGTCACATGAGATCACTATTGGTGATGTTGAATATGACAATGATGTGGTGGAATGATTAAGTGTTTATGTAATGGGATTCCAAAATAATGTTTTATATAGTATCGTGGAATATTGGAATATTTATGTATTGGTCTATTGTGGTTTTCAATAATTTTATGGTACCGGTAACCATGGAAAGTGATTGAGATATTTTTGGTAAGCAGATGATATGTGCATAATGAAGGGATAAGAAGATAATGAGATGTTTGATTGTATTCATGAGCTCATGATTGATATAAGGACTACGTGATATCATGGTTTGAGTATAAATAATTTTGAGGATTTTGGTTTTTGGAAAGTGTTAACTTTTAACTGCATTCATGTTTTCAATAAGGTTCAATGGGTATACATGATTAAGGTATTAAAATTTTTGTAATTTAACCAACAAGATATATATTATGATATATGGGGGATAAATTATGGCATTCACGTGATTGTTATGTGACATTTCAAGTAATCATTTTCTTTATACTATGAGCTTGGACCGAATAATTTTAGATAAGCCTAAAGATTGGGATGGATTATGTTGGACATAAGTTAGTATTGTTTAAGGATAGAAGTTTTTTCAACATTATTTATGGGATGTTATAGTAATTTAGTTTTAGAAAAAGGACAACCTGCAGGATGGCTGACAACCCATCACGTCGGACAAGGCTCTGGGAATCGAACCCACAACCGAAGTTCGACAGGCCTTTATCGACTACCACAGGCCTACAGGAAGTCCATGTTTAGTAGAAACTAGTTTTATTTTATTACACGATATGATATATGAAGTATAAGTTCATTTTTGGAATCGTATACAATTAACCTCACCATAGATGGAATTATGTATATTTGATAACTTTTGCTAACCTTTTTTTTTGAAACAGATGGAATGACCCATCATTCTATGGCATGATCTATTAATACTTCATGAATAACAAATTCAACTTCATTTATTTAAGATATGAAGATTAAATTGTTCAAAGCACGAACAACATTGAAATTGTACCAAAATCATGAAAGTATTTCTTTTAATTCACCAACTTTAGGGAAATGATCTTGAAAACCAAAAATGTTGTCCTAGTTCCCTTATATCTGATGAATCATATGGTACCTTATATCATCACAAATTTATGGCTTTGTGATTGTTGGATTTTTCATAGCCATGTTCTCTACCACTCTCCATCAGAACATGACAGTTAGATTTCTCTTCCATATCCATATTTTCACCTATGCTATCCAATGTGGAAACCCAGTGATTAGTTAATTTGGGTAACCATTACATTTCATACATTAGTTTTTAAAGCCAAGTTTTGGTATTCCTTTTTACGATGTGGGTTTCTATTAAAGAAAATTTCTAGTAGTAACCCATTTATAACCCTGATGAATTTTGAGGGCGAAATTCATTTTAAGGGGGGTAAAATGTAACACCCCGATATTTTATGAAAAATATTCTTGTGTTGTATGGTACACCAAACGGATCTTGCACAACACGCATCCTTGACTTGCCTTGCATTACATGGAATCGCGACCTTCCTCGATAGCGTGTGTAGTACGCAATACCGAGTTTCACTAAACAACGATATGCTATTAAAATATTATTAAAACTAGCCGTTATGAATAGTAATAACCACTTTTTGAAATTTTATAAATTTTATTTTTCAAAATTGACTTCATTTTTTGATTCGGAATATCGAAATTAGCTTAGGGTGAAATTTTGGTACTTTTCGGATAACTTTCATTTTCTGATGAATAGTGAAAATTATTAAATTTTAATTAAAAACAACCTTTTTAATCGAAATAATTAATAGTGACAAATTATTAATTTTAGTGGTTTTAAATTATATTTAGAATATATTTTTACAATTTAATACAATTTTGGTCATTAGATATAATTTCACATTTAAACCAGACATAAACAAGTGTCAATCTTTTGATAGTTATGATCTCTTAAGAACACGCTATTTGTTTTGAAAATGGGAATTAATTTTCAAATTAATTAATGCAACTGATATGGTTTGAATTTGGTAAAATAGACATCATTTTTGAGTTCATAATATCAAATATAGGTTAGGCCTAATTTTTGGTATTTTTCTGGAAACTTTCATTTTTTTGATGAATAGTGAAACCACTAAGTGGTAGTTAAAAAATGAATTTTTCATAAAACATAATTTTACCACTTATGTGAGTGGAATTTCAAAAATCCGAGAGACAAGATTGATGTCAGTAAGTAAAATGTGGTTCAATGAGATGAAAATATTTTTTGGTGAATAGTAACTTTTTACATTTTTTTACCACGGTTAAAAGTAAATATGGTAATTAAGGGTAAAAATGATATTATTATTACCCTAACACATGTCCTAATTCTATTGGATAAGTGTAATTCGACCCAAAACAACCTTAGGAATAAAATATTACCATTTATGCCCACTTGGATTAGATTAGGACATTTATTATTAATTTATTTAAAGAAGGGTTAAAATCAAAGTTTAATAAGTAAATCATTTTTAATATATGGTTATACATAATATAAATTAGACTATAAATATTCATTAGAAAGCTAAAACTATTTCCTAAATAATGGTATTTTATTTGTAATTTTTAGACATTAAATACTTTAATTTATTTATGACACAAAGATGATGCAGTAATTATCATATTAATGAAATATTGACATAATTGATGTTATAAATACCAAAATAAATGTAATTTGAGACTTTTTATGAATTACACTAATTTTATACGTTAATATGACATGTTATTATTGATTTAATTAACTTTTTTAGAACTAATAATTCTGTTATGATTTTCACAAAAATCAATTACAAAATAGTGTCAAAATTGACATAAAATAGTTTTTAAAACAAATATTATATTATTAATTGTTATTTTATTCCTAAAAATATAATGTTTATCCAAATGACTTAGATAAGGTTATATATATTAACAATAAACAACTTGGGGTTAGTTTGGATTCTTATAGTAAGTTTATTAACCTTATAGTGTAAGAACACAAAAAGACACGGTAAAAGTAAAATTATCTAACTTAAAGTTAAATATAAATGACAAGGTTAAAATAGGAACCTAAACTTATCTAAATTCTATTGGATGAGATTATTTCGACCCATACCCACCTTATCTTTGAAATAAATCAATTTGGATCTATTTAAAACCGAACATGACTTTATAATAAAATAATATTTTTAGTTTTTCCAAAGGAGCCCCTCTCCTCCCTTATAAAAGGGCACATCCTCCCTCTCTTCCTCACACCACTTTGAGCCTTCATGCTCGGACAAACCCTGCCAAATTATCTTCTCAAATTCCCTAGAAACATCCTAGATGTTTTGGTATTCCTCAAAGACCAATGTTAGTTCCCTAAAAGGAGATCTCAAAGAGGCACTTCCAAGAAGAGGTAATGTCCGTTACCAATTCTTTCAACTTTATTTTCTTCTTCCACTTCTTCTTCTAAGTTTGTTTCATTATAAAGTAATAACATCAGTATCAATCATATACTGATATGTTATTATAAGTATGAAACAACCTTATTTAACCATATATCCATCCTACGGAAAATGAAATCACCGCACGTGCGTACGGAATACCGTCTCCACGCCGTGGTGTAATCTATTTTCCACCACCACCTTACTTGGATGGGTATAATGGTGTACATAATTACTATATATGACTATTTTAAAGTGATATTGATTCTGAAATAGTATACATACACTCCAATAAAATTCCATGATCATGAGAACGATATCATCGCTCGTGCGTACGTACGGACTACCGCCTCCACGACGCGATGAGATTCATTCTCCACATTAACCATTCATGAATGATTATAAAGTATATATAATACGTAATCATGAAATATATGACATAATAATGATAATTTATTTATGTGTATATATATTTATATCATCTAATTAATTCCATTCAACTCAATAAGGAAAAGAAAACAGCGTTCATGCGTACGTACGACCTACCGTCTCCATGAACGATGTATTTCTTTCCATTTACTGATCTATTATATATATGTATATTCAGAATATATATTATATAAATCATGTTTTATATTATTTAATTAAGTAATCATGATCTAAGTAATCCTATGAATAATTACAAGTCAAAACACGGACGACAAATGAAATGATTTTACCCAAAATGCTCTTTAACATGGAATTTACAAAAGAACGGGTAAAATAAAGTCATAAGTGAACCATATATGATATCATAACAATGATTATGATTCTGTAATAAGTCAATGACATTATTTAAATCATTATACAGGAGGTTCGGACACTTACAAATCAAATCTGGCCTAAGGTAAGGGAAATATCACAATCTCATTTTTATCCGAGATTGTTTATACTTTGGTATTTACTGGGGTGTATTTTATCATCCACATTCATGTTTCCTAAATATATAATATTATTTCCATCCACCTACAATTGTTTAAATCCAATTTTACCCTTCGGTGAGTTTTTAGTAAAAGATATGAAAGGAATCTTTGGTCGTTTTTCATACGAGGTACTTTTTAACTTTTCCGAAAAAAGTACGAAGAATGTATTTTTTAACTTATACGGCATGAATGGATTTTTAAAAAAATATTTCCAAGAATCTTCTTTTACATTTTTTCAAGTTTATTTTTAATCAACTTCTTTTAGTTAGAATTTTATGGCATGTTAAGAAAGGAAAATTATTTTTGAAGTAGAAAGGATATTTTCCTCAAGAATGGAGTTCAAGTGTTTTATCAAAATTATTTTCCATCTAAATTTTCTTGAGTGTCTCACATCAAATGGGGAAACATTGTATTTGAAGGTAGAATAAATTTTCACCTAGATATATGGTTCCCTTTAATGTTCATGAGTGGGATTGTTCCAGGTTTTACTAATAATCACTTCCTCAGAGTATACGTGCCTGGAATGATGTATTTCATGTATCTTAGATCATAATATTCCACCACAATCCTTAAAACTTTATCAGTGTCAATGACATAGATCTATAACCTGATACATAATTATATGAATGTATTTTTCATATAGTGAATCAGATATTGAATAATTTACATGGTAATCCATTCCCTATGACACTCACATAGTGTCGACATGGGGGTATTTAGTAAGAGAATTTAGAATAGGAGTCCGATATATGGGCACAATGTCTAGAACATTTTTTAAAAGTCACAGTGATTCCCAATGATGTATATTATTCTAATGAACCAAGCTTTAAGTAAATGGAAATTACATTACTTTTTTAGAATACTTAATACATGAGACAAAATGATTCCTAAATACCATATTAATTTAGTGTCTTTAGAAACATGGAACATAATCTTCTAACTCGGTGAAAGATCTTCAACACCTCCCATAAAGATATTCCCCTTTATTATTCCTACCTAAAACCATTATTTATATCTTGGGGAAAATAAAACGTAAAAACTGTGAGCTAAAATGATTAGTAAGGGTAAACATGAAGAGAATCAAACAAAAATACAAAATAATGTCAAAATGTGATCATAAATTTTCAGTATCAAAATTGTTAGTCATAAAATAAATCATGGTAGTACTTAAGGAATAAATCATGAAGTAACATTAACTGTGATATAAAATCATTAGCATAGAAAATTTAATTTTGGTATACTAATAAGCAGATAATATGATTTATATGCTAGCCAAGGCATTGCTTCCAAGACCGTCACAGTGGACAAAGTCCACTACTGAACTAGGTTTACTTGTCATTCCAGTCATGTATTACTGAACCAGATTTACTTTCCATTACATTGATGTCTATATCATGAGATATAAATTTTTACCCAATGCATTATAGGGAGATATAGGTCACACCAATCTCATAATGAAATCTTTCTTACATGTTCCACAAAAACATAAATCATTCATCATAGCATAACCCATGAAATAAAATGGGATTCTTAAACATCATTTCATCATAAAATAATCCATATAATATAAATGGAATTCATAAAAATAATTCCATTATAATAAAAAGTAATAATATGGATAGAAAAATAACCCTATGTCATATTAGATGAAAAATAACTTTGATAAAACATGTGAACTTAATTCCTGAGAAAAATATCCTTTCTTCTTCAAAAATGATTTCTTTTTCTCAAAATGTTGTACCATTTTAAAATAAAATAATTTAATTGAAATAGACTTTAAATATTATAAATATAGTTTCATTGAAATAATGTGTTATAAAATCTTAAAAAACTATTCATTTCATATAAATTAATAAAACATTCCCCTCGTACATTTGTCAGAGAAGTCAAAAAGTAACTCGTATAGTAAACGAAAGAAAGATTCCCTTTAAACCATGTAATAAAAGTCAAAAATGGGTAAAAATGACTTCAAACATACATATAATAATAGTAAACACTATATGAAAACGTTTTTTAGAAAACATGGACATGGATGATAAATATACTGAAGTAAATACTTACGAATAAACAATCTCGGATAAAAATAAGATTGAAAAAATTATCCCTTACCTTAGGTATACTATCCTTCATATGTTTTTGAAACATCTATAAAGTGGGTTTAAACATATTATTAACTTGTAATAGAACCATAGTTATATTTATGAAATCATATATTATTCACTTATGACTTTATATTAACCATTTATATATCAATTCCATGTTAAAGAAACATTTTGGATAATAATAGTTTTATTTATCGTATGTTTTTTTCACTTGTTATTCTTAATATTATTAATTATATCAGGATTTACATACATAAACAATGTAAATAATTATTTATATATCATTTATATTTAGTATATAATTATATATAATAGATAGACAAATAAAATGGAATACAGCATTTATGGAGACGTTAAGTCGTACGTACGCATGAATGCTACTTTAATTTATTTTTCATATTAAGAAAATGAAAACTAATTTATACAAAGGTATATTATAATTATATTATAATCTATATGTTATATATTTTATATAAGTTCATTAATTCCATCCTTTATATGTTCCATTTATGGCATGAACGAGTCATATCACTTTGAGGGGGCAGTAGTCCGAAATTCCTTAAATGAAATTATTGTATTTACACATTATGGAAACCATAAAGGTATGATTTAAATAAATAATACATAAGCATAGATAAAATATAAATATATAATATATAATATATAAATACATTTTCATCATAATAGTTACCATGAGAGGTGGTAGAAAAAAATTAAACAATCTTCGTTTCATGAGGTAGTAGTTCGTCGTACACAGAAACAGTATGTTCGTATCCATTGGATGGAGGTGTGTGTAAGTGTAGTTTGAATCCTTATAATAAAAAAATTCTAATATATTTATTATACTGGTTTTTTTATTTAATCAAAGAATAAGAATATCATAGGTAGTGGAGAAGGAAAATAAAAGAAAATAACTTGAGAGAAGATGTTACTTCTAAATTGGGTAACTTCTTTTGATTTGAGCCAAAAGGATTTCTTGAATTCCCTTTTTCACAAGGTAAGGATTATTGAAGGAATGGAGGGATTTTGGGAGCATATTTTTTCATAATTTGGACGATCCAATGGGATTTATACTTGTGTGTTATGTGGGTAGAGTTGGTGGCCTTTTATAAGTGGGAGGAGGGGAACTTTAGAAATGTCTTAAAATATTAATTTATTATAAATTTAATTTAGATTAAAAATGTTCCAAAACTCATTTAATCTAAATATAAGATGATTTTTGTTATAATACCCATCATAAAATAATTTTTTAATAAGTTTTTATTATTATTTTATCCTTATCTTTTTTTTTAACCCTTATTTTACCCTTTTTAATCTTACACTAATAACATGTTATCAGAACATTGTGGGTTAATTTAATTACCATATCATATCAAAAGACCCACAAAAATTAATTTATGACTTATTTGGAACTTTATTTACCATTTGTATGAATCTTATATTTTTAGGTATTTAATATCATTTAATAAACTACTTTATGTTTTAATTTATGAATTTTGTAAATTTTAGACACTATTCATACTAGACTTTTACAAATTCATAACAACCTAATTCCTTAGAAAAAAAAGTAATTAAATCAAATATAATATGTCAAAATAATCCATTAATTTTGTTTATATAATCAAAATAATAATTTTAATTTATTTCAATATGGATAATATCATTTATTTGAATCCATTATTAATGAATCAATTACTATATCATCATTATGTCATAATTAAATTTATTTATTTAATGTAAAAACTTTATAAATAAAATAAAATAATGTAGGAAATCATTTTATATTTCTAATTAATTTTTATAGTATAATATATAACATACATATCCCCATATAAAATTGTTTTATTAAAAGATACATGTTTATATTATATTTCTCTTTACTTTAAATTAATTCTTATAAAATGTCATTTTCATATCCAATTTGATCCATGGGATCCTAAAATCAACCCAAGTATTATCATGGCTAGAAATATATCATCAAATAGGATCAAGACATGTTTTAGGATAGTTTTATATTATTAAATTATTATTATTTTACCCTTATTTACCAGATTTACCCTTTAACCATGGTAAATAAAAATAATTATTGAAGTTACTATTCAAAATGTCCAAAAATTAATGGTACATACTCACACAATTTGGAACTTATGATTCCAAGTATGGAATTAATTTTTCCAACTTCAAAATATAAAAGTTTTAGTAATTAATTTTAAATTAATTCTCGTTGTCAAAACCAAAAGGCGGGTTTTTAAAAAGTAATAACTATCAAAAGATTGATATGTGTTTATGTCAAATTTCAATGGGAAATTACATCCAATGACCAAAATTGGATTAAATTATAATAAATTAATTCAATTACACATTTAAACTAATGAAAAATGTAATCTAATTATTTAAATAAATTAGATGAAAGGGAAATTTTGAATTTAAATGAAGTATTTTTCCTTATTCATCCAAATATGAATTTCATCAGAAAAATACCAAAATTTCAACCAAGATAAATTTTGATGTCCCGCTTCCAAATTACATGTTTATTTTTTAAACTAGAATATATAAAATTTTTAAAAACTATATTTAAAATTGGTGCGCCATCAAAAGGCAGAAAAACTGCATTTTTTGAAAAATACTTCTTTTATCTGAAAAAGTAAATTTGTTCTTATATATTTTTCTAGAAAATACATAAGATGAATTTTAATTTCATATAAAATTAAAAAATTTGTTAATAGTATTCATAACATCTATTTTATATAATATTTTAATAATATATCGTTGTTTACTAAAACTCGGTATTACGTACAATGCAGGCTATTGATGAAGGTCACACTTATGTGTAATGAAATCCATGTCAGTGTTGTGTTTAGTGTAAGATTATTTTGGTGGTGTGTATAACATAATCCAAACATAGTTTTTTTCTCCATTGAACAAAATTTATACTCAGTGTTGAGTGAAATGAATTCTTTCAAACACTTGAAATTTTGTGTAACTCAAGACAAATATAGTGTTGCGTATATGGAAAGCTAATACGATTTTGCGTAGAGAACAATATAATCTTGGTGTAGCATAAAACACAAGACATCAATGAAATTAAAAATAATATACCTCATAAAATCTCAAGTTGCTACATTCTACCCCCCCCCCCCCTTAAAGTGAATTTTCCACTTGAAATTCGTTGGGGTAATAAATGGTTTTCTACTTGAAAGTTTATTTCATGGAAACCCAAATTGTAAAAAGGAATACCAAAACATCATTTTAATAAGTAAAGTTAGAAAAATAATTTCACCCAATGTGACTCATCACTATTTCTCAGCATAAGAGAACATAGGTGAGAAGTGAGAACATGGATATATAAGAGAAATATAACCATAATGTTATGATGGATAGTGATAGAGAATAAGGTTTGGAGAAATTTAACTAACATAAAACCAAAATCTATGATGATTTAAGGGACCATATGATTCATGGGATAGAAAGGTACTAGGATAACATTTTTTGTTTCAAGATTGTTTCCACAAAGTTGATGAATTTTTTCATGAGTAGAAATACTTACATGATTTCAGTACAATATCACAGTTGTTCGTCTCCCTAATCAATTTACACTTCATCTCTTATTTAAAGAAATGAAGTAGAATTTTTCATTCTTGAAGTGTTAGAAGATCATGCGATAGAATGACAGGACATTCCGTCTGTCTCAACAAAAAGGTTATAACATGTTATAAAATATGAATAAGTCCACCTATAGTGAGATAATACATTAATCTAACAAACTTAAATTGTAATACAACTTATACTATCCATAAATGTATAATATTAAAATCCTTCAAAAAACTAAAAAAATAAAACTTTAGAAGGCGGTGAACTAAATCAACTTAACATTTATCTTCCACATATCATAAGTTATTTCTTGGTTGTCACATTATAAACATGTGAATAAATTAATCATGAATTCTCTTGATAAATTGCAATAATATGAATTACTATAGATCCTCGGTGAAAATAGTAATTATGTCAAAATTAACTATTTCTACAAAAAAAACATAAATTCTATATACTCAAACCATGATATCACTTTATCCTTATATCATTTATGAGCTCATTAATACTGTTAAACATATCATTATCTCCTTATACCTTTATTATTTACATATCATGTGATTTACAAAAATATTTCAAAAACTTTTCATGGTTACTGGTGCCATATAATTATGGAAAACCACAATAGACCAATACATAGATATTCCAATATACCATAATTCTATATATGAGATTCCATCACTTTTCAGGATTACTAGTACCATATAACTATGGAAACCCACAATAAACCAATAAATATATATTCTAATATTCCATAATACTATAAATGAGATTCCACAACTCTATTTTCGAATCCAATTACATAAACACTTAATCATTCTACCACTTAGTTGTCATACTCGACATTGCCAATAGTGATTGCACATGACTTCCCTTTGTCTTTTTACTTAAGAGGTTGTTGACTTCAATCATCATTAACCCTTAGATTAGAGAATATTTTAGCATAATGAACCATTTCCTAGCACTTGTAGCATTAAAGTGTTTGTGGTGTATTCTCTATAGTCTTTTCTCTATTCTCATCATTAGAAACCTTTTTCCCTTTACTTCAATCCTCAATTGATTGATTACCTTCTTTTCCTCACTTGAAACATTTTCTAATCCCTTTAATACAATCTCCACCACGATTCTTTCCACACTTTGAGAATAAAGAAAACATTCATATTTTTTCACCATTGTTTTAAGATTTTTCCTTGAACTTGATCATTCGTTTCTTGTCAAAACCATGAGATGGATATATAACACCAAATTATAGTTCTACCTTGATAGAAAAATTCATTATCTCTTTATATCTACTGAAGTCTCTAATATCTAATTCCCTTCGAAGTATTGGTTTTAAGCCACTGTAGAATCGATAAACTTTACTTTAAGGTTGGATGATAAAGTCAGGATCATACATTTAAATTCATGTAAAATTAACCTTAAATGTACCAACAAATTCATCATTGTTTTTCATAAGCTCAAGTAACTCCTTTTATATATTTTTTCAAAGAATACAACTGAAGTACTTATTGAAAAATAAGTTCTTGAACTCATATAATTCCATGGATTCAATTTCCTCTTGCTTCATTGTATTCTTAATTAGAGTCCACCACTGGTTTGTTTCACCTTCTAAATGATAGATAGCTAAAATTAATTTTTCATGTTTTAAACAATAAAGGATAGAAAATATCTTTTCAATGGTACTGGTCCATTTTTTAGTAATAAGTGGATCAGAAGACCCATTGAAAGATGGTGGACATTGCCTCATGAAGGACTCAATAGTATGTTGTTCCCTTCTCTGCCCATTTGGGAGTCCATAATTATTCATAGCTTGTCTTAGTATAGAAATGGTATTTTTCATTCCATCTACCATAAAATTTGTTTGTTAAAGAGTAAAATCATTGCATTTCCCAATGTATTGATCATTAACATGGTTCCTTCAGGTTCCATCCATTGTCTAAAACCCAAAAAGAATAATGTGAGAGGAAAAATTCCAACTAGGAAAACAAAAAAATCAATTGGGTATACTTTAAATATCTAATATCTTAGGTTTAATCCTAGGTTATTCATGATCATTATCATTGTTTTAGGACTATAATATATAGTTATACTTAACCTTAGGTACATCCCTAGATATACCTTATAAATATCTCCAGGTATCTCACTAAATTATTCACATCCTAGTTTCCAAAGGTTAACTAAACCTTCGCTCTGATACCAACTCAAACAAACCAAGATTGGAATGCATTTACATTACATTACTTTTTTGAATACATAATACATTACACAAAAAGATTCCCAAAGACCATATTAGTTTAGTGTCTTTAGAAACATTGGACATAATTTTCTAACTCGGTGAAATATCTTCAACATCTCCCATAAGGATATTCCACTTTATTTTTCCTAAATAAAATATTTCTTCATATTTTAGGGAAAAGAAAACATAAAAAGGGTGAGCTAAAATGCTCAGTAAGTGTAAACATTAAAAACATAAAACAATACATAAACACAAGAATGTTAAACCATGAATATAAATTTTGAATATAAAAATTATGAGTCATGAAATAAATCTTGGAAGTACATAAGTCATAGATCATGACAGAACATTAACCATGATAGAATATAATTTTCATAATACATATTATTGTGGAAAACTAATAATAACATAATATTATTTCTATAGTATCCAAGTAATTTCTTCCAAGACCATCATAGTGGACAAAATCCATTACTGAACTGGGTCTACATGTCATTCTAGGCATATATTACTGAACTGGATTTACTTTCTATTCCATTCATATCTATCTCATGAGATATAAATCATTACCAAATGCATTATAGGGAGATATAAGTCCTACCAATGTCATAATTAAATCATTATTACATGTTCAACAAAAACATAAATCATTCATCATAGCATAACCAATGAAATAAAATGTGATTCTTAAAAATCATTTCCTCATAACATAATCCATATAAGATAAATGGACTTCATAAAAATAATTCCATAATAAACATAATAAAATAAAAGTAATAATAGGGATAGATAAAAAACACTATGTCATATAAGATGAAAAATAATTTTTATAAAACACTTGATCTTAATTCCTGAGAAAAAATATCCTGCCTTATTCAAAAATATTTTCTTTTCTCAAAATGTCGTGAAATTTTAAAAGAAAATAATTTAGTTGAAAATAAACGTAAAATAATGTAAATAAATATTCGTAGAAATAATGTGTTATGAATTTGTAAAAATCTTTTCATGCCTTATAAGTTAAAAAAGCATTCCCCACATACTTTTGTCGGAGAATTCAAAAAGTAACTTGTATGGTAAATAAAAGAATGATTCCTTCAAACCATGTAGTAAAAATCAAAATGGGTAAAAAATAATTTAAAAATAAGTTGAAGAAGAAAATGAAAAACTAAAAAAACCAAATTAATTTAATGATTTTTGGCTTTTAAAATCACAAAAAATTGTTGTAGTCTTTTTCGAGAAGAAGAAAATGAAAAACTAAGAAAAAAATATCTTTTTATTCAAGAATTAAACTTTGTACAGGTTACATGATGTTATAAGTACATTAATCTTAATTTTCATGTAATCATAAGGAGTATACCATTTTGAAACCTTGGTAAACTCATTATTACCCATATATAACATTGGAGAAGAAGAGATTTCACATATGCAGCAACATGAACTTCTTCCAACCCATATATAGTAGACTTTTATCTTTAAGTTAACCTTGGAAATTCATGGTTACCCTCCCACATGTGTTGTAAACTAATAATTAACCTTACACAACAAAAAAAATACCTTTATTTATGATTTAAGAACTATTTATTACCCTTGAATAATAAGTATAAACATATATTTACCTTTCAGAAAAGCATGAAAAGGTTGTCTTACCTCTACACACCCTTTCACAATCTATCATTATCCTTATTCCAAAGTATGGACTTGTGTAAGGGTAAAAGTAACATTATTAATATTAAATTTTCAATTAAAAAAACATGTAAATAATTAAGATAATGATTTATCATCAATTCCAAAACTTATAATTTAACTTTGAAAAAAAATTAAAACATTGAAATTTCTTCCAAAAATAGTAATCCATTTTAAATCTTATATATAATTTATAAAAACACATTTTTCAAACAACCCAAAAATTTTATGAAACCTCTAAAAAACCACTAGACACCCAAAATAACAAACGAAGGTATTGGGAAAAATTTTACTTGTACATTGGATACCTCTCAAACAATTCACATCCTTGAAAATTAAATTAAAACCAGGAAGGAGAGAGAAAGTATGGGGTATAAATCAACCTCCCCATGAGATACCTATCAAGGTTCTTATTATAATTGTAACATAAAACAAACTCCATAGGATTAAATCTTAATTATAGGTAACTCTATAAAATAATTCAACAATATTAATCAGGGGATATACCTCTCAAATAAGAACAATTGCATTAATAATACATTACAATACCAGGATAATAAATCTCTTATATTAGAATGATATAAAATATTTCAGCCCAAAAAATCATTCATTAAATAAATTTGGAATATTAGGAACATATATGTGACTCTTGTTCCCATATAATATCACATAACCATATCAATGGTCACATAGATTACAAAAAAAACCAATAATCAATTAAAATCCAATAAAATAAAAATTATAATGAAAAAACACTATATAAGGAAACTTCTTCTGAAATAATCACTTCACATGATTTAAATAAGTATCATAGAATTTTATATAGTAGAAAACACTATTATATATTACATTTCAACAACATTTCTTAGGCATTTCATCTAATGGAAATATATTCAGGCTTTATTTTCATTTATGATACTATATAATTTAATCCATAACATTAAAAATATATCATGCTAAAAATTTCATGAGTAATAGTATATCATAATTCTTACATAAAAATCATTTATATTTATAGATATAAAACTTACAAAAATTCATTATGTTTTGATGGTTAAGGAGTTCAAAATATAAACATTATTTTTAAATGAGTCCAACTTGTTATACTTGTATCGCATCATTTAACATTAAAAAAAGATAAATTCAAAAGGATGATGCTAAAATCCTTACACTAAGTATCTTGTATACCAAATAAAATATATTAGAATAACATTAAATTATTTTTTGTAAATAAATTTTCTTAAAAAGGTATTAATATAAATCCTATGAGAAATCACTTCTAAAATATTTTTTAAAACTGCTTGTAAAATAAATGTAAATTTCACATATCAATTGTTTTATTTTACCATTATATATTTAATATGATTTTCTGGATAACTCAATTATACAAAAAAGTTGTGTACTTTTATCAAATAATTTTAATTAAACTAATACATCTCTACCATGTTTCTTACCAAGTTAAAATAAATATACATAACTTCAAAATTTGAGGATCCAATTTAAAAAATTACATGCATCATAAAATAAAACTTGATGTTGGAAAAATCTACTATTTCCAACTATAAAATTTTTCCAGAGTTTTTTAGCAAAAATGTATTCACCCGAGGCACACTTAAGAATAAATTACAAAGGATTTAATGTCCCATTTGCCATTGGTGCATGTCATTAATTACAAGAGTTTTTAATTATCACCACATGTCACTATTTAACCAACATAAGCACTTACATCAACATAGTAGTGCTTTCACAAATATACAAATTCAAGGAACCCATTCATCGCACCATGATATTGTCCACTTGGGGAGGAACTAACATTCCCACACAGTTTTAAATTGAATCATAAAAAAACACTATTCATGATGAGTGAATTACCCCATATTTTAATACACTTCAGTCCATATCAAACATTTATAATATAAGATTAATCCCTTTTGAGGATATGATAACATAAGGCCACAACCATGTCATAAAAAATCACATGGAGAAAAAAAATTTATAATAATTTAATCAACAACAGGGAGATAAATTAGTCTAAAAATATGTAGAAAATAAATTATATATAATCATACTATATTCAATTTTCCCTAAACCACGGTCTATTTCAATTGGACTGAGTGGTGAGTATATTGATTAATATAAAGGAATATATATAAAACCCCATCCCCATACCAAATCTCAACCACATCAAGTGTAATATAAATTTATAGGATATATATGATGACATTAACCCCACCCCATAGACTATATCTTTAAATAATCGAGCCTTGGGAGAGTGTTATAGAATGATATGACTAAGGTTAGATGAAACCTTTCCCTAGACCATTCTTTCATCATAACTCTAGGCCCAAGGAATTAGTTACAATTACCATCTTTAAAGAATGATAGGTGGGGGTTCAGAACTAAAGGTTGAAGTGGTGTAAAAAATCATGACTCGGGGATTAAATAGGTGAGTTTTAAATTACTGAATAAGGAGGTTTCTATACAATTAATCTAAAAGACTAGAAATAAATAAACGATGATAAACCAATTCATTCACTCCAATTTTATAACAATCTAAGGGTTTTAGGGTCAATACGGATATTGAATGGTATCATTATACATCAAGAGAAGAACTTAGGAGTCCTAAATGAAGGGAAAACATCACTAGATAAATATTCACCTTTGTGGTCAAATAAATAAAATTGGACTAAAAACTAATCTTTTGACTTCCCCAAAGAAATATCAAAATCCTCGCAAACTTTGAGGAATAAGAATCACCACTTTCGAGTTTTCTTACACAACATTGTCATAAGAATAAAATATGGGTGAAATTATTAAAATCAATTCAAATGAAGCTATCAAAACCTCCTATAACCAAACAATTTCACCATTATCTAAAATGGATCCCTTATAATCTATACACTCTAATGGTGGGACTCTCTTATTTTCTTCCTCTAAGAATTATTATTATAAAACTCTTATATGATTAGATTTTATGACACATATTTTTTATCATATTAGTAATAAACCAAATAAGAACATCGACCTATATCCATTCCTATAAATGAAAAAACTGTTCATTTTCCACATTTCATTATCATCTTGGTTTTGTTTTGATAATTACTTCAATTATTCAATATTAGATTTCTAATAAATTTTTCTAAGTGTTTTAGACTTAGTATGTCACTATATTTATTTAATTTATGTATAAATGATAATCATATTCTTATGAAAAAAAATCATTGGAAATATATGAAGATTGTCTTCATTTCATTGGTTTCTGTAGAAATCCAATTCAGTTGTTTTGATGGTGAAAAAAATATTTGAATATGTTATAATTATTTTAGTGAATTTTTAATTTTCAGCATAAATTCACCTCTAAAATTTGATTTTATATATAGATAAAGTGAAAATATATTTTTTGTATTATTATATTGTATATAGAATGGATTTATCAAAATTATATTAGTTTATGAGGAAGTATGAAAAAGATATCTTGGTACTCAAAAAAATCACCAAAGTTGCTGTAACAGTTCAGAAACTCTACCATCTACAGATTTGAAAAGATGATTTTTTTACTTCAATTGAAATAGATATCATTATCACATGAAACCTAGTGTTAGGTAAGTAAAATAATATTATCTTCATTTTTTTATTTTACATTAAAGGAAAAAAAGTTCAACTGGAAGCTCAATAAATTATTTAATGTTCTGTAATTCTATTTTTGTTGTGCAACTTTTCAAGAATATTATTAATTCTATTTTTTGAATATATCTTGACCTATGGATGTCAGATTTAGTAGCCTCTTGATCCATTATAAATATATTTAAATTTCCAAAATATAAGTCTTCAAGGACAAAGACTGAATATAATATTAGTTTAAAATCCATGAATTAAATTATATGAGGTCTTTATCGTGATGAATTTAATCATTTTCTCAATGTTTTATAGTCGATGAAATATATAAGACTATTGAAATTTAATATGAATAAATGGATCATGTTTGATAACTATGGTACAATAATAATAAACTAAAATATGACACATTCAGGATAAATAAAGATGAAAGAATTGCCAAGATGAATGGAAGATTGATAGAAGTTGTCAATAAAGTTACTGCCCTAGGAAATCCAATTCCAGAACAAAATCAAGAATTAAAGGTATTTATAGTTTTACCTTCTTTGTGGAATGGAATATTTTCTACTATTCGACAATCCACATAAGTTAAATAATTAAAGAAGAATAAATATAATGAATTCATATGTTATGAAAGTAAAAAAGAAAGGTCATTTGAGACCTAACTATTCTCTTCATAAAGCACAAAGGAAATACAATTATAAACAAAAAGGTAATAAAGCCATGAATACTAGTTTCTATGATTATGATGATTCAACTGAAGATTCCACTTCAAACTTTGAATCTAATCTTGAAAATAAAAAGACAAATCTATGTATTATGGATCATAATGATGGGGTACAATTATCTTTCTCTAAAAGTTATAATTCTAAAAAAATCATTTAATGAACTTAATAAATATTATTTTATTATTCAAGGTATATTTGAATCCTTAAAAAAATAGTATAGAAAACTTATAAAATATTGTGATGATATTTCAATTGATTATAATATTTTTTTCAAAACAAATTGAATATTTAAGATCTAATTCTTCCAAAATTTATTCTGATCTATATGAAAATAACATTATATAATTATTGGAAGAATTTTATAAGTTAAAACAAGCCTCTAGTATACTTATGAAGGGATAAAAATATATTCACCAAATTATTTTTAAAAATAAAATTCAAAAAGGAAATATTGTTATTGGTAGTAATAGAGAAAAGCCAAAATTATATATAAAATTCTTTTGTTCCTTATTTGAATAGAAAAAGCATATTCACAGTTAAATGTTTTTATTATGGTATTAAAATACATCATGATAATGACTATTATTTTATAAAACCTTAACTTTTTTATTCGAAGATTTTCACTATTCAAAATCCGAATCTAAATATATATTTTGAAATTTATGCTCAAAATAAATTTATTTGGTTACCTAAATCATTAGTGGATAACACTTCCAGACCCAAAAGGATATGTATACCAAAAGGAACTTGTATTTTATATTTTTTAGGTTATCACCACTAAACATTATTATTATATCAAGTAGTTTCTTTTAAAATAAATAGATATTTATTTTAATTATTTAATAAAGGATAAACATCTTTAAAGTCTTCCATTATATGAAATATTCCATAGAATATGAAATATTAAATACAAGAAGTATTTTATTTTTCATTTTAATATTCAATTTAAATGTACAATTCTTTATATATGGGGGAAAATTTTCACGTTTTATCTTTTTTTCTTCTATATTTAATTATACTTATATTTAGACTCTAAAATATTTTTATCATTCAATTATTTTATGTGATAAATTAATTCCTTGAATTACTTTTTTAACACCAATAATTATCTTTAAAATATTATATTGATATGTTTTAATTTATTAAAATTTATTTCCCCTATAAGAATGAGTTTAAATTTCTTACTATTTAAATTAATTTACTGTGCTAAAATTAATTTATAATTTTATGTAAAAAATATATTTTATTATTAAATTAAAATTTTTTGGTTATTTGTGACATAAACAAAAGTTATTTTAAAATCATTGAAAATCCATTTTTTTTAAATTCATTTATAATGTTTTATTTCATTCCATGAATTACTTTCATAATTATGATATGTCTTAGGGGTGTAATTTTAAATATTTAGCATGTGTTTAAATATTTTATTATTATTTAATTAATTAAATGGTTTAATATAATCGTTAAACAACCTTACTATTCAATGAATAATATTTTATATGTTTTCATGAATCCTTGATTATATCTTTTTTTATTTTTTAAAGGAAGCCTAAATTTAGGGGGAGTTAATATTTCTACATGTATTTAGAATATATTATCTATATCATACTTAATAACTAATATATTCAAGCCTTGCAAGAAGGGGTAAATTTTGGTATAGAATTTGTGTTTTGTAATTATAAAAAAGGTATAGAATAATGAATTGCTCTATATCATTCTCATATTTGTTTGTTTTTTATAATTACTTCGACCCATCATTCTTTGTTTTTTAATATATTTTTTTAATTGCTTCAGATTTAGCATGTCACTGTATTTATTTTATATCTGAAGTAAAAATGAATGGATTATTAAAAAATATATATTGTAAATATAATAATATTATCTTCATTCTATCTTTCTATGTTGAAATTCAATTTAGTAGTTTTGATGGGGAAAAAGTATCAAAAAAATGTTACAAGACTTTCAGTGACTTTATAGTTTTCAGCTTAAAGTCACCTATGAACTTTGATTATATGTCAATATAATTTGAACAGATTAATGTGAATCATTTTCCATTGGATAGATAATTGATATATCTAAACATAATTGGTTTATGAGGAAGTTTTAAAAAGATTTTTTGGTACTCTTAAAATTAACCAAATTTGCAACAACAATTTAGAAAATCTATAATCTATAGATTTGGAATGTTACTATTTTTATTTTACTTCAAATGCTAAAGATAATATAATTGCTTGAAAATTTTTGGGATGGAAATCCATTAAGTTTATCTTGATTTATTAATTTTACTTAAATGTCTAAAAAGGACGTTTTGAGGGTTAATAAATTATTTGAAGTTCTATAATGCAATTTTTGAGATATAGTTTTTCCTAAATGTTATTGATTCTATTTTTAGAAAATATCCAGACCTATGGATATCAGATTGAGATATTTCTTGATCTATTGGCAATATATTAAGATTTACTAAATGTAAGTATTCATGGAAAAACACAGAATTTTGTTTAAGGAGCCTCTGAAAAATCATCAAAATTTCTAATAGTATGGTGTCAAGATTTTATCCCTATGTTGGTTCAAAAATAGGGTTCATCTATCATCCAGTGGAAAAATAAATTGTATTCTACTTTTGATACCTATAACTCATTTTGAAAAAATTATATTTCATGTACCATACATTGAAATTAAATTAACCCTAATATTTGTTAATGAGCCTATTTTTTTCGAAGCATGAACCCTATGTTACAACCATGGAAGTTAATCCTCGCATCGCTTGTGTTATTTTTCATTGCAAGTTCAAATGTTGTATCCCGAAAAAATAGTTGATAAACGAAGTATTTATTTGTATAAGATGCTACTGATGAAGATGTTTCCTTTCATCTCGACCAAGATTGAGAATATCCTCTCCTATAGGTTTTATCAAGCACATGTTGTGCAATTCTTCACACTGCAACTACTACTAGAAAGTAGAGATAATGGCTGCTACAAACTTCATGATATAAAAAATATTAAAAAATTTATGTTAATTCTTAGAATTAAATGTGCCAATAACATTCATGATATTTTACTTCTATACACTAGAATAAAGAATGTGATTTTCCATTCTAGTGTTATGTTGTCAAGATGTATGATGATGAGCAGTTGCTCACGGGATGTATAAATCTTGAAATGAAAAAATAGACTCTTGTACACTGCATTATAACCATTTTGTACACCTAAATACTATATGATGATATATGATGAATACAGAAGGTGTTTTGATCCGATGGATGCTCATTGTTTGAGAAATCAATTTTCTAGATATTCATAATACTGGAAGTCAATATTGCATGATGAACCAAGGATGATTGATGTGGTCATCTTGTTTATACAATCCCAAATCTTCTGGTGCCTCGCCATAGGACTTATCCTTCTAAATATTATTTCCACATAAAATATTTTTTTACACTAGAGAATATCCTTTCCTCTCCATGAATATAAGATCTCATATGAAACTGTATCCACAACCTTGTTTTATATTGAACATCATACATGACACGCACCTATAGTACTCATACATTGTGGTGATGCTTGAGTAGAATAAGAGAAATAATTTTTTATACATTATTCATCAATATAAAAAAGATTAACATTGATTCGTAGATCTAAAAGTATTATCATTAAAAGCTATAAAATAAGGTCACATGAAAATATTAGTTTCTATGGACTATAAGTATTTTAATAATATAAAAAATTTTATTTACGTAAAAATTTAATAATGATTGAAGATAAGCTTCCTATATATTTTCACCCGGACATGGTACACTATTTTACTTATTTCTCATTATTTAAACAAACTACATTTTTACCTGGAATTATTTCAAAAGTTTATCAGTCAAAAAAACATAATAAATTATAAGGATTATGGTTGAAGAGATTTCGATGATTTTGGTCCAACATTTAGAGAAAAAAATGAATATTTATTCTAAGTTCATTTTTTTAAGTGACATTGGAGGACTCAAGGATATTAAATTTTAAATATTTGAATTGCCTTTTTGATGGTGCTTCTAGTTTTCAGGAATATGTTTCACTAAGCTTAAAGAGATTTTGATGGATTTAAATGGAAGTTTAAAATTTTTAATACTACCATTATTCTATAGATATTATTATAGGAGTTATTCAAATTTTTTTGAATGATTTTATAAGAGATTTATAATGAAAGAATAAAGATGCATCAATGCTATGATATTCTTTAGGATGTTTATAAAATTTCTCTCATGGATTTATTTTTGAGTATCTGAAGGAAGATGAGCATTTAAACTTATAAAATTTATTCTTTATATATATATATATATCCATCTCTAGAAGGTGAAGTGGGACGCATGTGTAGATATGTGAATACACAGTTAAAAAGAAACTTATAAAAAATATTCATATTGAATCTCGATGCATTTGAAGAGAAAACTGAAATACTTTATATATTTATTATTCTTTCAGAATGTGAAGAACAAGAAGAATATGAAATCACAATCCTAAGAAGAAATATATTATTCATTTTTATTTAAATAATAATAAGAATCTTGATTGAATTTGATTATTATTATTATTCTATTATGCATTATTAAATATCAAATAAAACATTCAGTTACTATAGAAATTGTAATCAAAATATGTTTTCTCGGTTAAACCATTATAAAATGATTTATTGGAGTATTGACTATTTATACTCAATCGTGGTCAATTTTCAAATTCTCTAACTAAGATATGGATATTTTCATTCTATGTAAAAGAAATAGAACGCCCTATAAAAGCCTCGTAAGGTGCCAGCTACCTATACTCAGTTGTATAGGTCTCCAAATAAGAGTACCTACTAGTGAAAATCACCAAGATCATGGAGTAGAAAATTTTTGGAGTGGACTAGGGGATTTCTATTCCCTAAAAAATATACATCCCTATGTTATTTTATTTATTTATTTCCACTTCTAACTCATCTTTAAGAGTGAAGGAAAGGATCGCTTCATTTTGTGATTGATGTTTTTATTTTGTCATGATTTTTAAAAAGAAACATATCACACACCCCTCCCATTTTGTCTTTATCATCTCCATTCCAACCAAACACAAACATTAAGGACTCCTAACCCAAGACACAGATTATTTATGGTTAATCAGTTACTTAATTTTTATGTTTTTCACATTTTCTATCAGGTTCAAAAATAGGAACATAAAAGCACGATGTATGACCCTTTACTAGGACTCTACCATATAAGAAGTTTCAATTTTCATATCATGTTCATTAAATTTGAATTTACTTGAGTAAAATCATAGGGGCTCCAACAATCACATGTCCTTGCTTGTTTTCTTTGTTTACAACATGTGCTAAAAACTAAAAATATTTTTCCCTACTGAATCATGAATCCTCATTAAAACCTAATTCCAAATTCCATCCTATATCTAAACCATCATATATTATTACATTCTATCATAACCCCCTCCCTCCAAAGGTAACCCTCCTAGGTCGGTTATAGATAAATAGAGATAATGATTCCTGAAGCCTGCCTCTAATAGGCCATGACTTGGTGACAAACACTAAGAGTATATAATCATGTACATTAGAGGCATTACCTTCATAATTATTTTAATAGTAAAATAAAATGTGAGAATAAACACCAAACAAATTATTATAATAATAAAGGAATAATCAATCTCAATATATAAATGTAATGGTATACAACTAGAACAACTGAAAAAAACTAAAACATGTCTCCAGCGGTGACTAAAAATCTCTAAAAACTCCTGAACATATCCTCAAACCATTGATCTCTATATTGATCACCTATCTAATATTTATGACCTATAAAATAGTTTATATATATATAGCTTGAGTATAAAATGTATATTCTGTAGGATCCTCCCTAATACCTCTTGTGGAAATGTGAATGATTCAAATTAACGCCTAGTAAATAAACAAATGAAACTAACTCATCAATAAAATATGTATACTTTTATTTTCTCATAATTATCATTAATAACTCACCAAGTATCACATACAAGTAATAATATAACATCCAATCATAATATCAAATGAATTAACCTCACTACCACTTGTCCACTAGTTTTCCACTCTGCCCCAATGTCGCACGTCCTGGGCCATATCTCTCCAAAGGAAAACCATCCAGAAGATAGATGGGCAATAGTATCATATAATGCACCATTTACATGAAATCATCTCTTCATAACATAACATTCACCTCATTCATAACATCATATCATAATCTCATCTATATATCCAAGTAGTAACCAAGTAGTTTTCAGAAGACACTATGTTTTGTATGTCATGTATTATATCTCAATCCATCACATCCAATACATGACATACAAATCATAATCTATATGACATTGTATCTAGAGATACATTTTTGTTAAATAACCACAATACATTTTATAACTCTACACACATATATCATAATGGTAACCAATGGGCATACTAGTACATAAAACTACCAGGAGAAGGGAATGGGACCAGAGGGGGTAGTCATCAATCCATTCCTTACCAAAATGTACGTTGGGGAAAACACCTTCCCATAACCCAATAGGTGTTAGTTTCCTCGCTAAAATGGTTAGAGGAGTGTATGAAATCAAAAAACATATAGGATATATATATCTCACAACCACACTATGGGAAACTACCAGGACTTAAACTCATTTGTTGTTAACATTGCATTGGTCTCCTAGTAGCCAGTACTAATGTATAAGTATCAAATAAGAATATAAGAAGTAATAATTAATTAATTAACCATTAATTAATTATTACCATTATAATTTCAATGATTAATATTTTAATATTCTAAACCAAGTTCTAATAGCACTATTAATTTTTTTTCTTATATTTTCGTGATTTTCATCATCATTGGAAATCACCATGAAGAAACCAAGTTCTTTTATTAGTTAGATATCATTTATTAAACATTATGGTAATCTATAAATCAACATAATCCACCATTTAAAATATTCACTCACAATGCATAGCCCCAATATTTATCTCATAGTAGGAAACTGATCATATAAATAACATCCAACTATAGGGTCATCAAGAAACAATTAAGTGAAAAGTAAGAATTGATGAAAAACCCATACTCTAAACTCATCCCAACTATCTCAATGTCATCCAGAACACCACTTAATATAGTATTTCATATGGAATCCCATTCTAATATCATCATCATATCTGACATCATGTTCCACAATCATCGTTATATCTTGCACCAAAGGCCGCAATCATTATTCTATCCTTCACTTAGTGCCACCATAACAACCTTAGAAATCCTAGACATTTAGATATCATATATTCAAACTAAAAAATTTTATTATTTAATCCTAGCAAGGATCAAAATCTATATAACATGAATACATATTAAATAAATTATTCTATATACAATTTCAAAGGTAGTCACGACCAAATTAAATAAGTTGTTCTAGCCTTTATCAAATAATGATGGGATCAGAAAGCCCAAATAAAATGATTTAAGTTATGATTAAATTTTAATTACATTATTTAATTTACAAATTAAAAAATCATAAAACACAGAAGTGTTAGATATAAAAAATTTCAAAGCTAAATATTATTTAATTAATCTAGTTTTCTACTTTATGTTTCCATTTCATATATCAACAAACTCTTTGGAAATTCAACATTCCTATTTTATTATAAAAAAATCACTAATATATTTTAGTTGTAATTTAATATCCTAGAATATAAACCATGTTTTACAACTATAATAACAAATAATAGACTATCTTTTAAAAATCAAAGGAAACAGGAATATATATCTCAAAAACATGTGATCACTCATCCCAAATATTTCATGCATGAATAGTATTATTTCTACGTGATATAATCATATATAAGAATTAATAAAGTTCTGTACATTCAATAATATTTTTTACCAAAATAATAACATTAATATCACATTTTAAATTCTTTATTTAAAATTTTCTAATTAAAATAATTATTAAATAATTCTCATCAGTATTATTTAATTAGTTTAAAATCATAGAATTCTATCATTTTTATTTTATAAAGTATTAATTACAAAACAACATAAAATTATTTAATTTTCTCTCTTAGATAATTTCCATAATAATTATATATTTTAAATAATGTTCAATTATTTATTTCCACTTTCTTATGGTAATCTTATAGATTACAAAATATTGTAATCTAATTCATTTCTGGAATAATAATAGTAACATTTTAATCATAATATTCATGAAATAAAATTCTATTCTATTTCTTGCACATCATAAATATTTTACTACATACAATTATCCTCTATTTAAATTATAGAAATAGTGATATTAATTTATTTTCAATAAAAAAAATACATTCAAGTCATCTTCATCATTTATAATTTCAAATTATCAGATAATCATTCTTCCTATGATTAATTTTAAGATTTTATATAATTATAGTTAATTAAATGTATTTAAACAAATAATCTAAACCATAATTGATACACATTTTCATATAAAAGAAATTATAAGTAAAAAATCCCCAACATATGATGTTTTTTTGTAAACCAATACTACTAAAAAGAATAGAGGAGAGAGCAAGGGAGAAAAAAAACTCGGCCTTCCCATATCAGGAATACATAACCAAATGTGAATATCCTTGATACATAAAATTTAAAAAAATTAGGGTTTTGGATCACCAAAAATTTAGAGAAAAAAAGATAGAGTTAAAGTATAGAAGGAAACTCATTTTTAAGACTCGTGAGAACCTCTCTTTAAATACTAAAGAAACTCCATAAATCATTCCATTTATTCATCATTTAATTCAAGTTTAACTCAAAAATTGACTATGATCACATTAAAATTTTTTTTAAAAATTATATATAATGTAAAATCTATCAAAATCGTTTAATTATATGATTTATGGTATTGAAAATCACAAAAACATTTTATATCCTGGTTTTCGAAGAAGGAAATGAAAAACAGAGATAAAAATCGGTTTTCCCTCATAAAGGGTGTTTTATAAGCGTAACATGGTTTCACGCTTATGCAACTCCTATTAGTTAACTGATTGTAAGTATTTTACCCTTACATAACATTTTTAAAAATGTTATTACCCCAATATAACATTTAAAATAATATCTTACCCTTATGTAGTGGAAAAAACTTCTTACTACCCTTTCATAGTGCTTGTTTACCCTTAAATAACCCTTAGAAATTTAGGGTTTCCATTACACGTGTATTTAAAACTCAAAATTACCATTAAAAATCTCTAAACATACTTTACACATTATTTAAAAAATATTTCATACCTTTATGCAAGAAGTATAGACATCCCCTCACCTTTTGACAAGCCATTAAAGAATAACTTAATTTTATACACCCTTTAAAAAAATAATTGTCCATATTAATAAGAAAAGAGTTTTGTAATGTTAAATGTAACATTATAAATATTAAATGTTGAATTAATAAACTTTTAAACAATTAATATGAGGCTTTATTATAACTTTTAAAACACTAAATTTAACATCTAAACAACTTTTAAAAAATTGATATCCCTACCATAATATGTAAACCATTTTATAACATCTCTATAATTTAAAATAGAATTTTAAAAACAAATTATAAATTTTATGGAACCTCTCTATATCCATTAGCCACCCTGAATAACAATGTAATGGATTTGGAAAAATCTAGACCAATATTGATCATTGATACCTCTTTGCTAAAGGAAACGTGGAACAATCAAGAAAAATAACATATGGTATTTAAAATAAATTTTAGATAATATATATGTGTGTAATAAATTAATATTATTGATTTATATGAAATTAATAAATATAAATAATTTTTTATATGTATCATTAAGACACCAATTTTAACTATACATGGATTTAAGGAATTCAAAGAATTGTGAATTAAAGGTAATATTATTATTATTTATCTCTCTTTTAGTTTGAATCATTACCTTCCTCATACATATTATTCATATTATTTCATGGGTGTATTCTATATCCATTATATTATTTCTACGGTTGTATAGTGTCTCTTTTAAATTATTTTTACATATTTACAGAGGTGCAAAGAGAATATGTTTCTTTATATTCATTTATGTTTCTCTCTCTATATTATTATCCAATGTATTTATTTTATTTTATTTACAAGGAATCATTTTGAATTTTTATTATTCTAAGTTTTAAAAGGGATATATTTTTGTATTTATCCCACCTTTGAAAATGAGTTACTTATACTTTACTTTATTATAAAAAAATGTCAAAATGAAAACTTTATTTCTAATAATATTTTACATGTTTCAATACCCTTATATTTTATAATCCTTTTATGTTTCATTTTTTCACTAGGGATATACTTTCATGGTATCATATACTTTGTTTCACTAAATGATTTTCTATAACTCATGAAAACTCTTATGTATCTAGTTTAATTTTCATGGGTTAATTAGGTTATTTCTTTTGATGGATTTTTTATTATTATCGTGTTCATGTTGTACTCATATATAAGGGTATATTTAAATAAAGGGTGGACCTATAATTATGTATCCCTACAATGAATTACTTAGTTATGTATATTTCTATATATAATTTTATTATAGGACATGGGTAGTGAACATGGTATGCTATATTATGAGACAATGGAGGTTATCCTAGTCAATTATGTTATCATAGTCTTGTTGGTTAGAATTATAGTTTTCTTATAATATCCTATGATTATTTATGTTTCACATTCTTATGCCATTCCACCTTTTTATGTTATTATTCATGTTTAGGTTTCCATTAAAATGGGAATATTTCCTTATGTTAACATTAGGTATGATTATTATGTTTCTTTGCCTATATGTTTCTTTTATCATCTCTCCTTTATGATATTTATTATGATCAAATATGTTTCTCAAATTGATATCCCATATTTTTTCCCCTTACTGATTATCATGAATCATCCTTTTCAGATGTGTCCCTCCTCCTTAAGTAATGATGGAGATTATTACGTTTGATATGTTTAGAAGTTAATCAGGTGGATAAACTATTATGAAAGAAGTATATATTGTATATTGTATTAAGATTCATATGTTATTAATCTCCTAATATTCTAAACCCATGGATTAAAGAATTTTGTAATAATCTTTATATTTTGTGATGTATAACTATGTAAAATTATGTAATATATATATATATATATATATAGATGATATGGTTTTTTTGTCTCACTACCTAGCTAAAAACCCAAGACACATAGATAAGTTGCACAATATCACAGATTCTGTACCTACCCATGAGAATATAACAACACCCAAATAGTCCTTATATGGTTATCCATCATGGTGATGGAAACGGTACAAATAATGATTCAATAATTATTACTTCCCTAAAAACTAAAAAATTCATTCCTAAAACCAATAAAAATCACATGGGTATTACCTACCATGTAAAGGGTGTCAAAATCTTCCCACCCATAATAATTTTCATCCCTAAGAAGTCACAGGGCATAATTATCCATCAAAAACTTTGTCCATTGTTATTGAATGTGATCCACTCTCTCCCATGTCTTCTATTGAATCACTTCATCATTCTACAACAGTCTCACTAAATGAATATTGTATCCCCTGTATATCTTCACCTATGTGTACAAAATAATAATTGGCTGTTAATAATGTTTACATGTAGTTAAAAATGCACTAAATAGATAAGGATAACATGATATAGTTCCATTTGGTACTTCCTTAGTAGAGAATCGTGAAACTCATTGAACACTATAGAAAAATACAATATAATTAAAATTATAATCTATATATCTGGTCATCTCTATAATCAAAAATGAGGCCACATAAAAGGGTTCCAACATCACTTTATTCCCATGTCATTGATGTCCCAGCTAGGGTGACACTAATAAAAATATTTTCTCTCCAATAACAAATTACAACAATCATTATTGAGGGTTTACATAAGACATACATCAATAATTATTTATCGTTAATAGTTTCTATATTATATGAAATTGGTATATCATCTCATGTAATAAACTTTTCCCCAAGAATATCATTCTCCAACTTTTTTCTATTATATGGGAGGTAAAAATTATCTTCCTTAAATTACATCATAATCACCACCCAGTAAAAAAATAAGGTTATCAAATTCTCTCACACTTAAACTTTTTCTCATCCTTAAGCATAGATCTATTCATAGTCAAAAATTAAATCAATAATATCCCAGATTTAAATATGATTATCAACAAAATAAATATATTTTCAAAAGGGAATGAACATTCACCTATTATATGAAAACATATTTTGACTCCTCGCTTTTGAGGAAAACCAATAAATCATATACTTTAGTTTCATTCAAAATTTACACTTTAAAATATTTTGATATGGGACTTTAAATTATATATTTGAGAAAGGATTTTGTTTTTTTATTTCATTTCACTTCATACTTAGGAACTCATATTATATTTTGTTAATTTTTTTATGTTTTTTTCAATCACTCTTTTTTAATGGAATTTATTCTTGGAACAAGTCTCATATCAATTAAACTACAATTATTTGATCTTAACCAAGAATTAATTCTAATAATAAAAATAATATTATAATTCAAGTTTGAATTTTCATTAAAGAATAAAAAAACAATCCTTGAGAGTTAAACTAAACTAGACCCTTTATCTTAATCTCAATTTTTCTCCAAAAACTAATTATAATTGTTGAACAAGAAGGGGGAAGATTTCAATTTATATGTCAATCCAATGTAATTTAATAATTATTATTATTTCGACCATTTGTTTCAATTACCTAATACCCAAGAATAAATTTAACTTTAAAATATATAATTCATCCAAAACATCTCTGAGAAATGATAAATTTTTTCAAGTCAAAATTGAAAAAAAAAATCAATATCTCAAAACTATGATTCATCAATTAATAAAAATTGTCTTATTGTAACACCTCGATATTTTATGAGATAGATTATTTTTAATTTATTTGATGTCTTGTGTTTTATTCTACACCAAGATTAAATTTCATTATACATAACATCGTATTAGCTAGAAGTATACGCAACATTGTCTGGGCCTTCATTACACACAAGAGCGACCTTCCTCGATAGCTTTTGTTGTACGCAATACCGAGTTTCACTAAATAATGATATATTATTAAAATAATATCTAATGGGATATAAAATAGATATTATGAATAATATTAACCAAATTTTTTATTTTATAATATTAAAATTCATCTTATATATTTTATAGAACATTATATAAGAACTAATTTGATTTTTCTTATAAAAGAACTATTTTTGAAAAAAATGTAGTTTTACTAAATTTTAATGGAGAAACCTTTTTAAATTTAGTTTTTGACACCTTTATATGTTATATTTGACAACATAAACCTATTATTTAGAATCAGGACATAAAAATTTTCTTTGGATGATTTTTTGAAATTTTTTGATAACTATCACGTTTTGATTAATATTAAAAATACGCTAAATTTTAACTGAAAACAACTTTTTTCATTGAGATAATTTATATGAAAAAAAAAAATTAATGGTTTTAAAGTATAAATGGAATATATTATTATCATTTAATACAAATTTGATCATTGGAAGTAATTTACCATTGAAATTATAAATAAACACATGCCAATTGTTTGATAGTTATTACTTCTTAAAAATCCAATTTTTGGTTTTGACAACGGGAATTAATTTTAAATTAATTATTTCAAATTATGTTTTTTGAATTTGAAAAAATTTATTCTATATTTGGAATAATAAGTTCTAAATTTTTTAAATAGGTACCTTTTATTTTTCAACATTATGAATAGTAACTTCAGTAATTATTTAATTTACCATGGTTAAAGGGTATATCTGATAAATAAGGGAACAAATTAAAAGTATAATAATATTAAACTTCAATAAAACCTGTCATAATCCTATTTGATAAGATATTTTTTACCATGGGAATCCTTGGGTCGATTTTGGGACCCCATGGATTCACTTGGATGTGAAAATGACATTTTGTAAGAATTAATTTAAAGTAAAGATAATTATAACATAAACATATATCTTTTACTAAATCGATTTAATATAGGTTTATAAAACATATATTTATGTATATAAATTTTCATTATAAATTTAAAAATATTTCTTAAATCATTCAATATTATTTATATTTTTTAGACATTATATAAATATATTTATATTTGACATAATTATGATGTGGTGATTACCTCATTAAGGAAAGATTCAAATAAATAAATTTATAAATATTAAAATAAATTTAATTTTGACATTTTGATGCCATATACTAATTTTTTTTATTCCATTGACATATTAGGGATATTTTAATGCATTTTTATTTAAGTAATAAGGATTTTATGAATTTTTAAAAAGGTCAAGTATGAATAGTGTCCAAAAATGACATAATTCGTAACTTAAAACATAAAAAAGTTTAATAAATGATATTAAATTCATAAAAAACTAATATTTGTCCAAATGGATAATATAAGTCCAAATATTTCATAAATAACTTTTTTTGGGTAATTTTACATCATATGGTAATTAAATTTACCCACACTCTATAAATAACATGATATCGCCATAAGATTAAAAAAGGTAAAATAAGGGTTAAACCAAAAAGATAAGGATACAACAATATTAAAAACTTGTCAAACAATTATTGGATTATGGGTATTCTAACCAAAATCATCTTATATTATAATTAAATAAGTTTCGGACCATTTTTAAAATAAATTGAATTTATAATAAATTAATATTTTGAGAGTTTCATAAAGTGCCCCTCTCCTCTCTTATAAAACGGCTCCTCCTCTCTCTCATCTTCACTCTATTTAGAGCCTTAAATCTTGGCCAAAACTGGAACATTTCTCTTATCAACTTCCCTAGTTACATTCTAGAGGTTATTTTCTTCTCAAAATACCAACCCTAGTGCCCTGCGAGGAAATTTAAAGGAGGCATGTCGAGGAAGAAGTAATCTCTTCTACCGATTATTTCAAATTTATTTCTTCTTATACTTACTTTTAATTAGTTGTTTAATTATAAATTAATAACATCAGTATCACTAATATATTTATATATTATTATAAATATTAAATAACCCTATTTTACCTTCTATTCATCCTATGAAAAATGAAATCACCACGTGTGCGTACGTACAACTTACCGTCTCCACGCTATGGTGTAATATGTTTTTCACCACCACCTTACTTGGATGGGTATAATGGTAGAAATAATAAATATATGTTATTATTATAATATATTACTAATTTATAGATATTATAGACCATCCACTTCAATACCATTCAATAATTATGGTAACGATATCGTCGCTCGTGCGTACGTATGACTTGTCGTATCCACAACGCGGTGACATTCATTCTCCAGGTTAACCATTCAAAAATGATTATAAATTATATAAAATAAATAATCATGATATATATGACATGATAATTCTATTATATTTATTTATATATTTATATATATATATATATATATATATATATGTCATTTACTTACTTCCATTCAATTCAATAATGAAAAGAAAACAGCATTCATGTGTACGTACGGCCTACCGTCTCCATGAATGGTGTATTCCATTTCATTTATCTATTTATTATATATATATATATATACTTAATATATATGATATATAAATAATTTTTTACATTCTTGAAGTAAGTAAATCCTGACATAAGTAATAACATGAAGAATAAAAATTCAAAACACGTATGATAGATAAAACAATTATTACACAAAACGTTGCTCTAAGATGGAATTGACAAATGAACAGGTCATAAAAAGTCGTAAGTGAATCATATATGATATCATTAATATTATTATGGTTCTGTTACAAGTTAATAATATGTTTATACCCACTATACAGGTTTTTCAGACACATATAGAAGAAATCGGACCTAAGGTAAGGGATTGTTTAACCTCACTTTTATTTATGTGGGACATATGCCTTAAAGACAACCTATTTATTTTGTGTGGTGTTTATGCTTCCAATAAATATTGTATAATATTAATTATTAATTTTATGATATTTATATATTAATTTATTTTCTTTATTATATGATCTATATTATTCCACTGATTATAATTGGTAAGGGATAATTTTTCAATCTTGTTTTTATCTGAGATTGTTTATACGTAAGTATTTTATGGGGGTATATTTGTCATCCATGTTTTCTAAAAAAAATTCATTAAATGTATAATATTTTTCTATTTATTTTTAAAGTAATTTTTTCCCTATTTATTTACTTTTAGTACATGGTATGGAAGGAATCTTTTTTTTGTTTACTATATGATATACTTTTTGACTTTTCTGATAAAAGTACGAGGAGAATGTTTTTTTATCTTATATGACATGAATGGATTTTTACGGTTTAATGAAGCCTTATTTCCATGAATATTCATCTACACTATATTAAGTTTATTTTTAACTAAATTCTTTTCCTTTAAAATTGCACGGCATTTTGAGAAAAGAAAACGTTTTTGAAGAAGAAAGAATATTTTCCTCAAGAACTAAGTTCAAGTGTTTTATCAAAATTATTTTTCATCTAAGATGACACTCTTAAATATGGTTGTGTTTATATGATTTGATTTCATTAATTATTGAATGATATTTTATATGGTTTATGTTGTGATGGAATGATATTTAAGAATCCCATTTTATTTCATGGGTTATGCTATGATGAATGATTTATGTTTTGCGAAACATGTAAGAATGATTTCATTATTAGATGGGTGGGACCTGTATCTCCTTCCAATGAATTTTGTAAGATTTATATATCATGATATAGACATGACTGGAATAGAAAGTAAATACGGATCAGTAATACAAGGTTGGAACAACAAGTAAATTTGGTTCAATAATACATGGCTAGAAGGGCATGTAAACTCGGTTCAGTAATAGACGTTGTCCACAATGATGGTCTTAGAAACAATGCATTGGATACTATAGAAATCATACAATGTGATTATTTTTTTTCCAAAATTCTATGTTTCATAACAATTTTATTTTATCATTATTAATGTTCCTTTATGATTTGTGCCTTACATATTGCCAAGATTTATTTCATGACTCAAGATTTTTATGTTTAAACTTTATGTTCATGTTTTTTACATTCAAATATTTACAGTTTGTTCTATGTTCTCTATATTAACCATTACTGATCATTTGAGATCACCCTTTTTATGTTTTCTTTTCCCCTGGATATAAAGAAAGGTTTTAGGTAGGAAAACAAAATGGGAAGATATTTTTGGGATGTGTTAAAGATCTTTCACTATGATTAAAAGATTACATTCCAAGTTTCCAAACACACTAAACTAATATGGTCTTTAGTAATCTATTTGTCTCATGTATTAAGTATTCTGAATAATAAATTTAATGTACATGTACATCAATCTTGGTTCTCTACAATTGGTATTAGAGTGAAGGTTCAGTAAACCTTTGAAAACTAGGATACGAAGACTTTAGTGAGATCACTAGAGATATTTATAAGGATGTGTGTAGGGATATCCTAAGAATAAGTAAAGTATAGGTTACAAACCAAGGTTTTTTATAATAATGACTGAACTAGGGTTAAAATGAAGATATCATAGATTTAAAAATTATAAGTATGTTACCTTACTTATGTGTTTTCAATCTCTGATATGTATTTCTCACACTTTTATTTTTGATCATAGTCAATATCCAAAAGTACATAGAACATAGTTAGCCAGTGAATGTTTTAGATGTGGAATTTATGGGAATTATTAAGATCAATTTCCTAAGCGGAAATATCATGAAGATAATCATGATGATGGTATAAGTATTGGTTATACTTATAAGGATAAAGATACTGTAAATGATATGTGAAAGGTATGTGATGTTCTTTCAGCATTGTTTAAATTAAACCTAAGGATCTTGAGGTTGAGAAATGAAAACATATGATTCATATTTTAGGAAATATAAAGATGATATATCCTGATTAATGGTTTAATAATACTTTTGGATGGTTGAGATGTATATGTTTCAGAATTATATGATTATGTAATATGAATCATGAAATATATAATTGTTTTTAGTATAAGGATTTGAAATTATTTGATGGGTAGTTATAAAGAGATAGAAATTTGATTTAAGGGTAAGCTTATATACTTGGAGAACATATGATTAAGGTAAAGATAACCCTTAATATGTCACTTATGATAAGATAATGGTGTTTGGTTAAAGATATGTTGTATTTGAATAAGTAAATTAGGTGATTCTAGTTTCTTGAAATATAATTATGGAGTTATTGACAATAGGGTTATGATTTCATGGATGAATTATAAAACTGTATGGAACTTAAAGAATATATCAAATAAGATTTGGAATAATGAAACATGCATATTTTCAATAAGGATATCCGATAATTCAGGTTGTTAATGTGACTCAAGAGAATACATGATTAAGGAATTCCAATGTTCAGAATATGACAACCCAGAACTGCCTTATGAGATATGAGAGATACATGTTATATCAACTTATTTCACTTATTTATAATGTTTTATATTTTAAATTTTTTGTAAGGATTTTATTTTTATCCATTTATGAATATTATATGTTATATTCTGGTTGAAGTTTGTTAGATTACTGTATTATCTCACTATAGGTGGACTTAAAAAACATAATAACATTTTATAACCTTTTGTTGAGACAAATAAATGACCTAACACTTCAAGAATGAAAAATTAAACTTCATTTCTTTAAATAAGAGATGAAGTGGAAATTGTTTTTGGAATGACTGGTGGTGATATTTTACTGAAAAAAAGTAAGTATTTCTTCTCATGAAAAAACTCATCAACTTTAGGAAAAGGATCTTGAAACCAAAAAAATTATCCTGGTACCTTCTTAACATAGGAATAAGATCTTCCCTTAAATCATCATAGATTTATGCCTTTCTAGTAGTTATCTTTCTCCAAACCTTATTCTCTATCCATCAGAACATGATGGTTAGATTTCTATTCCATATCCATGTTTTCACTTCCGACCTATGTTATCTTGTGTGGAAACCCAGTGATGATTTACTTTGGGTAACCATTATTTTTCTAACTATAATTTTTAAAATGAAGTTTTAGTATTCTTTTTTACTATGTGGGTTTCTATGAAAGAAAATTTCAAGTAGTAAACCATTTATAACCCCGATGAATTGTGAGGGAAAAATTCAATTTAAGGCGGCTAGAATGTAACACCCTGAGATTTTATGATATAGATTATTTTTAATTTCTTTGATGTCTTTTTTTGTATGATACACCAAGATTATCTTTCAAAATATAGAACACTATATTATCTTTTGGTATACGCAACACTATCTTTTCTTACATTACATGCAAGAGCGACCTTCCTCGGTATCTTACGTTGTACACAATACCGAGTTTACTAAATAATGATATATTATAAAAATATTATTTAATGAGATATAAATTATATTCTATGAATATTATTAACCAAATTTTGGATTTTATAACATTAAAATTCATCTTATATATTTTCTAGAACATGATATAAGGAAAATTCAATTTTTCAGATAAAAGAAGTATTTTTCAAAAAAATGAAATTTTATTACCATTTTTTGGAGAACCCGTTTTTAAAAATTAGTTTTTAAAACATTTATATGTTTTATTTGACAAAATAAACATATTCTTTATAATAAATACATTTAATTTTACTTTGGAAGAATTTTTGATATTTTCCTGATAACTGTTATGTTTTGATGAATAGAAAAAATATGCAGAATTTTAATTGAAAACAACTTTTTTCATCAAGATAATTTATAAGGTAGAATCAAATTATTTAATAGTTTTAAATTATAAATGGAATATATTATTATCATTTAATACAATTTTGGTCATTGGAGGTAATTTTCCATTAAAATTAGACATAAACACGTGTTAATCTTTTGATAGGTATTACTTCTTAAAAACCTGCTTTTTGGTTTTGAAAATAGGAATTAATTTTAAATTAATTAATTAATATTATGTATTTTGAATTTGGAAAAATGGATTCCATATTTTTAATCAAAAGTTAAAAAAAATTAATAGGTACCTTTTATTTTTGGACATTATGAATAGTAACTTCAGTAATTATTTTATTTACCATGGTTAAAGGATAAATCTAGAAAAATAATGGTAAAAAATTATATTATAATAATATTAAACTACCCTAAAACATGTATTAATCCTATTTGATTAGATATGTATGACCATGGTCATCCTTGGGTCGATTTTGGGACCCTATGGATTCACATGGATGTGAAAATGACATTTTATATGAATTAATTTAAAGTAAAGATAATTATAACATAAACATATATCTTTTACGAAATCAATCTTAATATAGGGTTATATGACATATATTTATTTATATAAATATTGATAATAAATATAAAAATATTTCCTAAATCATTGTATTTTATTTATAATTTTTATACATTATATAAATATATTTATATATGACATAATTATGATGTAGTGATTACCTCATTAATGAAAGATTCAAATAAATGAATTTATAAATATTAAAATAAATTCAATTTGATCATTTTGATTACATAGACTAATTTTTTGGTTAAAATTTAAATATTATTGATGATTTAATTTATTTTATTTTACGTAATAAGGTTATTATGAATTTAAAAAAAGTCAAGTATGAATAGTGTCCAAAATTGACATAATTCATAACTTAAAACATAAAATAGTTTATTAAATTATATTAAATATATAAAAAACAAATATTCATCCAAATAGTTAATATATGTCCAAATGTGTCATAAATAACTTTTTTTGTGTCTTTTTACATGATACGGTAATTACATTAACCCACAATGTGTATATAACATGATATTGTAGTAAGATTTAGAAGGGTAAAATAAGGGTTAAACCAAAAAAATAAGGATAAAAAATATTCAAAACTTGTAAAAAATTATTTTATTATGGTTATTTGAACATAAATCATCTTATCTTATAATTAAATAATTTTTTGACCATTTTTAATTTAAATTTAATTAATAATAAATTAATATTTTTTAAGTTTACTAAAGTGCCCATCTCCTCTCTTATAAAAGGGCACATCCTCCCTCTCCTCTTCACTTCATTTTGAGCCTTCATGCTCGGCCAACCCCAAACCATTTATCTTCTCAACTTCTTGAGTTACATTATTTAGGTTCTTTTCTTCTCAAAAGACCAAAAATAGTTCCCTATAAGGAAATTTAATGGAGGAACGTCGAGGAAGAGGTAATCTCTTCTACTGATTCTTTCAAATTTATTTCTTCTTCTACTTCCTATCCATTAGTTTTTTCATTATAAAGTAATAAAATAAGTATCACTCACATTCTTATAATTTATTATAAATATGAAATAACACTATTTAACCTCATATCTATCCTATGAAAAATGAAATCACGGCACGTTCGTACATACAGTTTACCGTCTCCACGTCGTTGTGTAATCTATTTTTCACCACCACCTTACTTGGATGGATATAATAGTGGAAATAATAACTATATATTATTATTATAACATGATAATAATTATGATATATTATACACCATCCACTTAAATCCCATTCAACAATTATGGGAACGATATCGTCGCTCGTGCGTACGTACGGCTTATCGTCTCCACGACGCGATGAGATTCATTATCCACATTAACCATTAAAGAATGATTATAAGGTATATATAATAAATAATAATGAAATATATGAAATAATAATTCTAATTTATTTATTTTTGTGTGTATATATATATGTGTGTCATTTACTAACTTTTGTTCAACTCAATAAGGAAAAGAAAACAGCGTTCATGCATACATACGGCCTACCGTCTCCATGAATGGTGTATTCCATTTCATTTATCTAATTATTATATATATTTATATACAGAATATAAATGATATATAAATCATGTTTTAAATTCTATAAGAAATTAAATCATTATATAAGTAATAATATCAATAATAACAGTTCAAAACTTGTACGATAAATAAAATGATTATTACCCAAAACACTACTTTAAGATGGAATTGACAAATGGACGGTTAATATAAAGTCTTAAGTGAATCATATATGATATCATAAATATTATTATGGTTATATTAAAAGTTAATAATATGTTTAAACCCAATATACAGGAGTTTCAAACATATACCTAAGAAATAGTACCTAAGGTAAGGGATTATTTCATCTCACTTTTATTTCTGTGGGACATATGACTTAAACACCACCTATTTATTTTGTGTGGTGTTTATGATTTCATGAATGTTTTATGATTTTTATTATTAAGTTTATGATATTTACATATTCATGTAATTTTCTTTATTTTATGAGGCATATGGTTCCACTGATTATAATTGGTAACGAATAATTATTCAATCTTATTTTTATCTAAGATTGTTTATACGTAAGTATTTAATGGGGGTATATTTATCATACCTGCTTTATAAAAACTTTTTAATTAAATTTTTAATATTTTTTTATGTATTTTATAAGTCATTTTTACCCATTTTTTACTTTCACTACATGATATTGAATGAATCTTTCTTTTTTTACTATATGAGGTACTTTATGACTTTTCCAGTAAAAGTACGAGGAGAATTCCTTTTTTAACTTATACAGTATAAATAGATTTTTATAGTTTAATGAATCCTTATTTACAAAAATAATTATTTACACTATTTCAAGGTTATTTTCAACTAAATTCTTTTCTTTTAAAATTGCACTGCATTTTGAGAAAATAAAACGTTTTTGAAGAAGAAAGGATATTTTCCTCAAGAACTAAGTTCAAGTGTTTTATCAAAATTATTTTTCATCGAATATGAAACTGTTAAGTAAGTTTATGTTTCTTTGATTATATTTCATTAATGATGGAATGATATTTTATATGGTTTATGTAATGATGGAATGATATTTAAGAAACCCATTTTATTTCATAGGTTATGTTATGACGAATGATTTATGTTTTGTGGCACATTTAAGAATGATTTCATTATGATATGGGTGGGACCTATATATCCCTCCAATGCATTAGGTAAAGATTTATATCTCATGATATAGACATTACATGAATGGAAATTAAATCCAGTTTGGTAATACAGGGTTGGAAGGGCAATTAAATCTGGTTCAGTAATACATGGATAGAATGGAAAGTAAACCCAGTTTATTAATAGACTTTTTCCACTATGATGGTCTTGGAAAAAATGACTTAGCTACTATAGAAATCATATTATGTACTTATTTATTTTCCAAAATTCCATTTTTATACCAATTCTATTTTATCAAGTTTAATTTAATTTTATGATCTATTCCTTACATACTGCCAAGATTTATTTCAGGACTCAATATTTTTATGTTTAAACTTTATGTTCATGTTTTTACGTTAAAATGTTTATGGTTTGTTTTATGTTTTCTATGTTTAACCTTACTGAGAATTTGAGCTCACCCATTTTATGTTTTCTTTTACCTAGGATATAAAGAAAGGTTTTAGGTAGGAAAAAATGGGAATATATTTATGGGATATGTTTAAGATCTTTCACTGTGATTAGAATATTATGTTCCAAGTTTCCAAAGACACTAAACTAATACAGTCTTTTGGCATCTATTTGTGTCATGTATTAAGTATTCTGCAAAAGAAATTTAATGTCAATGAATTTCAAGCTTGGGTCTCTACACTTATCATTACTAATCAATCTATAATATTACTTATTGAACTATATCAAAAATAAATTTTTAGACAAACTAAGATGGTATTCATAAGAAAATATTTTATTATACATAAAAAATATGTTAAGAAATATTAGTGTATAATATAATTTTCTAACCATTAAATTATGAGTAAACTTATAAAATATATGGAATATAAAAAATATAATTATTTTGAAAAATAAATACCTTATCCCTTGATTCCCATATGTTTTATCTCATTTCAACTTGTGACTTTATCCATCACTATCATGGTCCTAAAAAATTAAATCAAACAATTAAATGAACTAGTTTCAATCCATTAAGCCATACTCCTAATAAATTAATATAAAAAATAAATAATAACTACTTCAAATTAAAGTAGTAAAAACTTTGGTTCTCTCTTTTTTGTTCTTTGATTAAAGTATTTTTTTCTAGACAAGACCCCACCATGTCAAGTAATATAAGAATAAAAAAAATTCCTATTCTAAATCAATTAATGGTAAAAGTTGATATTATTTTAGATATATGGGTCCTTTTCCTTTATCTAAATTAAGATTTAACCTTATTTTACGTATAACATTATATACTTTTATAGACTAAATACACCAATTTTTATTTGATCCAAAAAAATATAACATAAATTCAATAAAAAACCAAAATTATTAGACCCCTTTTACTACCTTTTCCTCAAAAACTTTTCTAGAATATTTTATCCATTTAATAATCCCAATTTTCTTCTTCTTCTCATTAATCTCTCAATTTTATTTCTTTCTTATAACATCTTCTTATTTTATCTCATTAATAATAGGAATATTATATATTTTTATCATGTTCCCCACACCCAAAAACTCATATTATGCATTATAATTATTCATTTACAAAATAATTTTGAACATTAATTGCTAATTAAAACTCTAAAAGATTAATACATAGTTTGAACATAAATTAAATCTAATCTTAGTTCTAAGAAAACTTTTCTTTTAAATTAGATATTTTTTATTCATCCATCATAAAAAATAATAAAATCCACCAAAAAGTAATTTTTATCCACTTTAACGAAAATGTCCTCAATCAAATCTCATGGTTATTTTATAACTATATTTTTCAATTGAATAAAAACCTGTTTGGTGTTTATCTTCAAAAATACCAAGTATTTAAATGTTAATTATGAAATTAACTTCACACTCACTCATAAATCATACAAAGATATTACAAATATAAAAATCAAATATTAATAGGAATTGAAAATATAACTGGATCTTGTTTCTTATTTGGTAGACTTATTTATATTATAGATAAACATTCATTTATATGTGGAATTATTTTGATATCCTATAGCTTATTAATTTCTTAAAATAATTCCTTTAGGAGATTTTCATATGTAACCATGTTTGTTCATGATTCAATAAAATGAATGTTAACACAAATTTTCTTAAAATTTATAGATATTTTCTCCTTCATTACTCAATTCACCCATGATTCATCCTCCTAGAAAATGGTAGTATAGATTTATAAGGTGGTTGGATTCTTTTATAACTTTCTTTTCAGGATCCCTTTCTATTTCCATCCTCTTTTTTCCTATTATTATTATTTTCAAATTTCTTTTATTATTCTATCCTCTTTGTTTTTCCACTTTTCTCCATTATTTTTACACTTCTAAGAGTGATATATTTCACCTCTCCCCTTAGGTTGATCTCAATATAACCTAATTCCACTCTTCCTGGCCTATCATTTTACAATTTATCCAATATTTAATTCTAGATTTCTTATAGCCACTCTATAATTTTTCTTGAATGTAATGGAATTCCCCTACAATTAATTTATTTTATTTTTAAGTGGTGGTATTTATTGTTATTTTTGGAACCCAAAAACTCATCCATTTCCATTAAATCATTTATTTTATTATAGAATCCTATCATGAATGTTATTTAAAAAAATTACTTCCTTGATGTATATATATTGGGGTCATTTCATAGCCATGATCTTATCCATATTCATTTTCAAAACAGCTCACTGTGTATCCATCCATATAATGGAATCTACTATGTGAAATCCCCTCCTTTTTTGAAATTCATCTCGAAGGATTTTTTGTTTTTCTAGAAATCTTTATATTCTTACAAAAAAAATGTTTCAAGTAATAATATTTTTTGAAAATAAAATAATAATGCAATTCTAGTCATATTATCAATCATTTTTTTCATCGTTTTTGAATGTTTAAGAATAAATTATTTCAAAATTAAAATTTATATTTATTCGGATTTAAATAATTTAAATGTACATGGATAAATAAATTTGGAAATTTTATGTGAAATTTTATTTTGAATTGTCTATTCTGGTTCAATTTTTTTATGAAATTTAATTGATAAATATTTTTTTGTAATTTTATTTATGAAAATTAAAATATAAATTAGTTTTTTTCCACTAACATTATGTATTTATTATTATTTTTTATGAAATTATAGCTTCAACTCACTGCCTAGGATATTCTCACATGGGGTATTCATATTAAAGCTTCTGTTTAGAGTCTACTTATCAACTGGGTCATCCACTTCTTTCTCACACCAAGTTTGGTAATATATTTGTATGGAAATTTTATATAAATTGTAGGTATGGAAAATTATTTTCTATGAATGTGGGTTCAATACTTATGTTATCAAATATGTCCAGTTGAGACTAGTTTTGTTAGATGCTGAAGTGAAAACGAGGTCTTTGGTAACTTCTAGGTTCATACAGATATCCACCCAAAGATTATCACTATTTATATTATAAGTATAGAAGTTCGGCACAATCAATATGACTTACATGGAATGAATTTTTAAGATTGCACACAATATTCCTAAATAAATTCCTAGAGTAAGACATGGTAAAACTCAAAAAATCCAACACAACCCAATTCTCTTCCAGCTATTCATTACCATTTATTCTACATCCAACCCATCTCTGTATAACCAAATTCCACCAAACCACCCATAAATTTCAATTAACATTTTCCCCAAAATTTCCCTCTAAAAGTAATTTCACAAGGCCCACACGAGTTGAATCCCAACCCAAGTATCAGTCCCATAAATTTGATGTGAAGATAGAGGTATAGATGTAAGATTCTTGTAATTCTATTATATATTTGAGGCTATTCCAAAGAAAAGAACAAGAGTCTACAACATATATATTATGACAGCTGAATGTACTATTATACTTAAATAATTATCCCACCCCAATAGGGGGAAAGTGATTCTGCCTCCTCTACTCTCTGAATACAATTCCCTTTTAGGGATTGTTATTTAATCCTCTAATTTCTAATTTTTATCTATTTTTAATCACAATAATGTGTTAATTATTTATTTTTATGAATGATAAGTTTCATTTTTCCCCTTCCACCCTCCATGTGATTTGATTTTCTTTTTCCTTTATATGATCCTTCATCACTTTAACATAGTGTTTCTCTTCTCCCACATTTCATATTCTTCTCCTCCATTGTTTTTAACATTTTTATTGTTTTTTGTGTGTTTCTTTACCAATATTTGTGATTTAATTTTCTTCTTTATTCATGTGTTTTCTTCAACATTTTATGTGATACTTCTCTTTTTTTCTCTCATTTAGTGTCACATTCTTCTCTCTTTATGTTGTGATCTCAAACCTCCATAGAGGAGGTATAACCCACATTTTATGGGAGTGGGAGCATATTGAAATTATTATTTTTTGTGTATTAATTATTATTTTATGATTTATCTAACTCAATTATTCCAATATTTTATTTTATGGTTCATTTCATGAGCCAATATCCCCTAAATCCCCATTTATGTCTTATTCTTCTTCATTCTAATTTTGTTTTCTTTTATTTGTGATTCGGCTTGATGGAGTGGATTATTAAATGAATATCTGTGTTGATAATTCTCTAATACATCATGAAGTCTCAATTACACATCTTAGATGAGGCTAATTCGAGCTGTAATGTCTTCTAATGAAGTGTTAGTTCAATTTTATAGGATGATGTTGGTCTAGTGACATAAAAGAACACTCATTTAGTTCAATTATATTCTCAGAGTGAAATTGTTAATTTTAAAGATATAATATATTATTTTAAATAAAACTCCTTCAATATTTTTATCTCATTGATAATGAATTTCATTCCATCCTTCCACTACACCACCTTTCTTTTTACATTTTAATTTTCTTGACTCATGCATCACCTCACATCAATTTTTTCATTTTCTTTCAAAAATATAAAAAATAAAAAATAATTAATGTTCTAAAAACACAAAATTATAATTAATAATAAATATAAAATCATTTTTTACTATAAATACTAATCTAGATATGATCCTTAATGTTAACCATTGTGATACACCCCAAGTGTTTTAAAAAATTCTAATGTATAATAGAAACCCTCAATAATGTCATCCCATGTCACTTTTTCCATCATCTCTAAGAAGGACATGTTATTTTATGGTGATTTCAATTCATTAAAAATTTATAAAAAAAAGATACAAATTCCTTATACACATAAAATTTCTAAATATATATTGTATTATTCTTTTTTAGGTGTTGTTTTTGATGTATTTTCATGAGCAATGAGTATCAGAATAATCAACTAATGGATTTATGACATATTTCGGGAAACTATAGACAGATTCATGATAATGTGTATATGATAATCCATTTAAAAACCTATAAAGTATTAAAAATGAACATTCTTAGGGGTTAGAGTGAGATTAAAGTGGATTTAGAATAAATGATGATGAATTTAATGGAGAACCATGATAATCAATTATTTTATAAACAATATAACATTCAGATGAATCAAAATCAAATGTGTAAACTTAATAAAAAATTAAAAAAAATATAAGATTAAGTAGATTAAGTAACGTAAGAGGGTAAAATTGATGATGAAGAGTTCTTCATTATAATAAACTCACTCAAAGAGGAATTTGAAATTTAGTATTATGAAGGTGAATTAGAGTATGGATAGGAAATAAAATAGATTAATGGATTATATCCTTTTTATCCTGGTTTCTATTTTCAAGATAAACTCAAGAATTATGAGGCTATGTTTAAGTAGAATATTCTATATGACCTCACCAAGAAACCTAGTGTATAAATTTATGTGAACAAGACAACTAATGAAGGAATAGTATGTCAAAAAACCTTAAATAAACATTAAACCTACCTTCTTCAAGAAAAATTTTTAAATAATAATCCTAACTACCCAAAAGAAAAACCAATTCCATCATTCCTCCCCATATTAAAATAAGATGACATACCTGATACATTAAAATATTTTTAATAAAGAATATAGAATGTTCTTTTTTCCCTCACCATTAACCACCTCTATGAGTCATTGAAATATGAAAAAAGAAGTAATGGGTAATTATTTCAAGGGAGTTCACTATAATCATTACCTAAATTCTTTCTATATTTCACCAAATTATTTAGAAATGAATTCTTTATGCTCCAAGATTGTATATTTTCAAATCATATGAGTTTATTGAATAGTTAATATGACCTCAAATTTGGGGAATTTTATCTTGAATAAATTCTTGATGAATCATTTCTTAATTAACCCAAATTTTTAGATATTTTTCATCGGGAGAATAATCATTCAGAAGAGACTAAATTCTAAACTCCTATAATTTATATTTTCCTCAAAATTAAATACCTATTGACACTTATTTTTCTTACAACATTGAAACAATGCCATTGTAGTTGTTTTATGAGGTTTTTTAAAAATAAAATACCATAAAACCAATGACTGAATTTGGGGAGAGAAAATAAAAATGTGAATAACACTTAGTGATACTTTTGAGTTATATAATTAAATTTATAAATATATTTTAAACATTGATGAACCAACTTATCAGACCAAACAAGAGAATATACTTTCAGATAAATATTTTCAACACTCAATGGAAAAAAAATCACTCAATCTTGTATTAAATAGAAGGATCCTAAGATACTTCAATGCCTTATTAAATCTGGTTTTTTATTACAATGTGGGTGGATAAGTATCAAATTAATAAAATGGAACTTTTTGGCAAGAGATGGATAAGGGAGAATACTAGAAGGAAAAAATATTTTCAGGTCTCTACTTCAAAAACCAAATCCCATAGTGGACTGGGGTTGACCAACTAGAATTATCCTACAGTAGATATCTTAACAAAAATTCCTATTAGAGGTTTTAAATCCATAAATTATTGTACCATTTATTTTTTATATTTTTTTTAGATAGTTTAATTTTTAATAACTTGTTTTAGTATCTTTCAGTATAGGTATCAAGATTATACAATTGTGTATACATAAATTAAAAACATAAACTTTATATTTTTCTCCACTAAAATAACACCTCCAATATTATTTTATTATTCATATTTTGTATTATTTATCATGTTATTATCATTCATTGTGATTATCTAAAAAGTGCAATAATGTTTTATCGAAGGAAAATCCTTTTTATAATTTCCATAAGAAAAATATGCTAGAAATGAAGTTGAATAATAGAATTTTTCACGTCTGGAAACCCACAAATGTTTTTATCCACCACTTAGGTAGGTTTTATCATCCTAATTTTTAGTATTTTACTGTTTTCATTATTCCTTTATTTAGTAGGATCAATGTGGTGTTGGTTAAACATAGTAATGAAAGATGAATATAATGTGTCTAGTACATTAAAAATAAATCCTTGTTGGGTATTTTCACTCCATATCCTATTGTGGCATCAAATTCTTTGAGTGATTAACAAAAGAAAATTTTAAATGAAAACATGTGGGGTAGTCAAATTGAATTGGTGTGTGAGAACTCTTTGATATAATAGTTTTGGTTCTTTGTTTTTTTTCATTTTATTTTTAAATTTTGTATGTATTTTAATTCTTGAGATGAAATGAAATATCTTCATAATTTTTACACTCAAGTTGATTTTTGATAGATTTACTTGATTTTAAAAAAAAATGTGTCAATGTGAATGAGGATATGAGATGTTCTCCCCCAAATTTGAATTTTAATAATTTATAATAGTTTGATCAAAATTTAAATTACATTCTCATCAGTTATTGCCCCAATCTTTTCACATGATATACTCTAAAACAGATTTTGAAGTTTTATTCTAAGTATCACATGTTATCAAGTGAAAATGATTCATGACATTTCACAAAAACTTGTTATTTATCTCTAAAAACTATTTTTTATAATTAAGGGTTCATTTATTATGAATCCCTTTGATCTACCTTTAGACCCACATTGACATTGATTTATGTTAAGCCCATAGTTTCTATGAATGAATTTATAAGTTCAATCCACATTACAAGCCATATTTATCATTACCAATACTTAATCAATATAAATTTTATTTTTAGTTCAAGGATAATATTGGGGGAAAGTTCTTCATGTGAAACATTCAAGATGCATTGCATTATATGGGGAAATGAATGGGTGTTTTTAACCAATTTGGGAACTTTAAAGCCATTGGAATTATTTTTTCCCTCATTATATCACATTAACATCCAATTATCCAAAATATGAAAATATGAAAAAAATAAATATAAATAAAATAATTATTAAATTTGTATTATTAAATTTAATAATAATTGATTTTAAGGGAGAATAAAATATTATTAAAAACATCTTTCCATATCCTCTATTATTATAATAGAATACGGTTCCAATATTTGAATTCATTGTTTTTATTTGTATCAAGAAATAAATTCAATTTATATAAACTATATTATATTTTTTAAAAAAACTATTGAATTGAGAAGTATCAAAAATTACAAGGATACTTCTTAAGTGTTTGGTTGAATATTCAAGTGGCATATTAATGAATTAAATTGTGTTTTAGATCAATTATATGATCCCAAAAATTATTTAAATGTTTCTTGAAGTAATTTATGGAATGATAATGCCAGGTTTTACCCCTATAATTGAAGGTAAACCATTGTTTTTCAATTTTTTATTAATTAGTTGTCTCCCATGATAAAAATGATCTACTTAAAGAACTATACCTCCACTAGCCATATTCTACTATTTTATATGTTTCCTCAAAATTATCTCAATATTATGATTATAATCAAGAATTTTATTTTCCAACCTTTTCCCAAGATTTTTACTCATGTGTCAAAAATATCAAACTTTAAAATCATAGTATGAATAAACCATGTGTAAAAAAGTATAAAAAATAAAAATATAAAGGTGATGAGAAATTTATTTTCCTTATATATCAAACTGGAACTTATTATAAGATTGAAAGTCCCTTCCAAATATTAAAATAACATTGAATTCAAATGATACATAATTTATTCCTTAGACGAACCAATTGTATAATTTTTATTTTTACACTTCTTATAATTAAAACAAAAAAATAGTATATTTTATGTTTTAGGTAGATCCAAAAGAGGAAAATAATACCTAGAATAAAATATATGTTTGAATGTTAATAAAATATATTAACTCAATTAAAATAAATCTAAAACTAATTAGAATAAACTTAAATGATGAATGCACACTGAGATTTTATGAAGATGGGATCAAGATATGATTAAAATTCCAATATTCATAAAGAATGATCATGTTATTATAAAAATTCAATTTAAAAAAAGACATGGTGTTGATATTATTCTCTAATTACTAAAATAATTTTTTATTGTTATCATATACTTTGACTCATTTAATAATTAAGTGATCCAAAACCATATATAATAATTTTATACTTAAACTCATTCCTTTATCTAGAAATGATTTCACAAATCATCCATGCATTAAATGAAAAATCATTAATCCATTAATATTTATCATACATAAATAAATATGAAAGGATGTAACAAAATATATGAATTTATATACCCAACAATATTCATTATTAAAAAAAAGTAATCAATTATTAAATCACCTTATATTACAAAAGTCAGTACAAACTGTATACCCCCTCTTTTTTTATGATAATTAAAGTCTTTATTCATGTTATACTTAAAGAAAAGTAAGTAAAATCATAAACTACTTATTAACCACAGCCTTAAAGCTTATAAAACCTCTAGTTAAGTGATACAGTAAATGGATTATGTATTAATTCAAAACGAAGTCCTTATTTTATAGATAAAAATAAATATTATGTCTTATTATTTATCGTATATATTCCTATATTCCCACTTTTTTAATGGTGTAAATCTCCCATAAAAATTTCCTTGAAAATTTGATTGGTATCCACCATATATATTCTAAAATTTATTTTAGTATTTTCATTTATATTTGATAATTTATAACTTAAAATATTAAAATTTTATCCAAATTACCCTCTAATATGTATGTGGTAATGGGAAAAGGTGATAAAATTCCATTACATCCTCCAATTGTGTCCAAATAATACCTCATGATTTTCAGTGTTCTTCTAAAAATCATCTAACTTCCTTAAAACACCTCTATATTCACTCAATGTTAGGAACCTCTCTAACACACTATAATTCATGCATGCAAGGCTGGCATGGGAAGTTTTAGAAGAGTGAACCCTCTAGGGTGGGGTTATGGATACCAAATTTATAGGGGATGCAGAGGTAGAAGGAGGGTACTCTTCTCCATTATAGACTATGATTTATCCCCAAATTTTGACTATGTAATCTCATACCCTTTGGATTTTGGGGAAAGATGATATTCTATTTTAGCATCACAATTGGGTTGGTTTTGAGCTTGGTTTTCCAAGATTTATGGCTCAAGAAATTTTCTTTAGTGAGGCTAGAACATACCCATTATTAATCAAGGTTTCCCTAGAAAAGAACCAAAATGACTACTTTGACCTTATTGACATGAACACTGACCCTGATAGGTGCATCTTCATGACAACTTCTTGATTTTCCTTTTCTATGAGAGACTTTTGAAGGGAAATGATCACTAGAGACTAAGATGATAATTAGGGTGAACTCATGTGGTGAAATATTATTATTTCAAAGTATAATTTCTATGTTGGGAGAATAAGGAGTCACATGGTACCTACTGATGACAATACCCAGCGAACAAGAATATACCTTGCTTATAGGTGTCCATGTTGTAGGGAACACTAGGAGGAGAGTTAGGAAAATATATTTTTTAAAGGAGAATGGGAATTCATGGTATGGATATTCTTCAGTGACTCCACTAGTTTCTACTAACATAAGTCTCTTGATGTTACTTTTCCAGAGTGTTTGTTTCACTGTGCGGGTGATTCTAGTTCTGAAAAGAAGGTACAAATTATTATGATTATCATTGGATGTTGTTGTATCAAGAACGAATGAAACTGGTCTTGACATGAGGAGTTTTCTACCTCGGTAAAATCTCTCATCATCAAAACAAGTAACATTTGGATCGATATGGTTAGACATTTCAAGAACTATAATGAATCTCTCACACTAAAACCATTACAAGTGAACATCCCTTCTAATAATTCACTTCGCAATGATTCTCAGGGCCACTAGTTTTGATGGTTCCCTCCCCCATCGAGAATCAAAATCAATACAGAGGAATCCTATCGTGTGGGTGACATTCAAGGAGGGGGTGTGGTTCAGGACCCTAGGGGATCTGGTATTTTGGTTTTCACATCACACTTTGTATGTGGTCACTCTCTCTAGGAAAAATCCATGTCTATGAGAATTGGACTACGATTATATTGAAAAAGGAACATAGAGTAATTAGTTGTGGAAAATAATCTATTATCTTACACAATTCCCTACACGACATAGGTACCATGCCTTGGTCGATATCATATGTCATTAGAAGGTGTAGTATCTTCCTCAATAATTATATGCATGTACTTCATACATGTTTTGAAGGTAACAAGGTTGCAAACCATTTTCAACCATGTCGGTCCAATGGTCAAGTGTCACTTCCTTCCCAAGCATAAAATTCATGATGTTTGAGGGGAAGAATCTTGTGAGATGGGATGCTCTTAGACTCCTCCATTTCAAGATAACATATTCCTATGCTTTTTCATTTATTCTCTCATTGTTTCTATTTTTATGTAATGCTCTTTCTGAATAAATAAATTATTATTATTATGATAGTGTAATGGATAGTGTAACATTATAATAAGTGTATCTCATGATCTATTTCCATTTCCATACACTAATAATCACTTGTAACTTCCTTTCAAAACTTCTCCCTCCTTCATTTTGACTTAATGTGTTTAGTTTCACTATAGTGATCAAATATATCTAAAAATTGTGGCCCAAACCACTAAAATATTCTATCTTGATTTTTATTCCATATATACGTGTCAAAAAATCAATCTAAAATATGTATGACATTATAATGTAAATTATTTATCACAAATATATACTTTATTACCAGTTGGATATGATGAAAACTTTTTGGAAACCTCACAATACCTCAAATTACATCGTAATCACCACCTCTTGAAAAAAGTTTAATTTTTCTAGTTATTCTTTTCATTATTCAATATTATAATGATTTCTTGTATACTTATCATTAATATTACATAAATATCATAGCATGATATTATTTCTTATATTACAATTTTTTACATGAAATTATAGCTCTTAGTTCTCAATTATCATGGTATAATGAAATGATGTTTCATCATGATTTTTACCTACATTCTTCAAAATCAATAATAATCTTCCAAATTGATTTTCATGTTATATCCTGGTAAAAATAATTGAAGAAATAGAGATTTTGAAGGTAATAATTTCATTTAACATTGAAATTAAAAGGGAAAATATATGAAAAAATAGGTCATCATGAATCTAGTTTCATATAACATCAAATTATTCCCCTCCCCATAAGCCTATAGAAGAAGACCCGATATAAATAACATCAAAAACCATAGAATATCAAACTCATTCACTTATTTAGTCGTCCTACTCAAATAATCCACAATAAAATTAGTGTTTCCCTCTTTATAAGACAACTTGAAGATGAAATTAAAAATATATTTCTCATATCTCCATTACATAAAATTTATGTCCTAATGGGCGAAAATATTCATTAAAATTTATTATTTGAATATCCCAATAACCATTCACTAAATAGGTAATGAATCTAATTCTTTAAGGAAATAATTTGTGATTTTATCTCTAGATCATGTGTGGGATGGTACTTATTGTGAGGCATAACTTTCTTAATTCAAGAATTAACATATTATCCCCTAGAATAAGTACATTTCTCAATATAGGTTCTAATGCATTGTAGTACACCGAAAAAAAATCATCAAAATATATTAATATCAGCACTAGTGTAGAATTAAATCTTATTTTAAACTCATCAAAATATTCTTATCACTTATGATTCCACTCAATCACCATACCCTTTTATGTAATGTCATCATTAGTGATATTAACTTCAATAATCTTTAATTATGTGTCGATGGTATCTTTTCAATATAAGGAATCTATGATTCTTGAGAATATTCCTAGGATACTCTTAATACACCATCACATCAATTTTCTCTAGGTCATCTAAAATAAATTTTACATAGATAAAATTTCCCCTAAATGTTACCACTATATCCAAAACTAATATTTGGATATATTTTCATACAAACTATGCTACTACAGGGTCTCCAACACAATTTCTATATGCTTTCCATGATACTATCTTGGTCGAGAGTAAGCTAAGATATCATCCACAAAAAACATGGAAAATGAGACAAGGTTTTTATAGATGATATTATTTATAAAGGATATAAAAATAGGAGCATTGGTAAACTAAAAATGGAATAACCCAGAACTCATAATATTCATACCTTCTCTTAAAAATAATTTGGAATACTTTCTATTCTCACTATCATTTGGTGACTCCCAAATCTCAAATAGATCTTTTAAAATCACTTATCTCCCTTAAACTCATTGAATAGATTATAGATTCAATTTATATATTATTTATTCTTCACACTCACCTAATTCATCTTCTAATAGTTAATGTATAAATAAAATATATATTAATCATACTTAGAAAAAACAAATTTCATCCAATTAAAATAATTTTTCAAAAAATTCATTATCCTACAAATAATTTGACCAAATATTCGACTCTTTCAAATATATATCCATAATTCTATAAAAATCAATGAGATCATACTCATCCTAGGAAAAAATCAATAGACAACTTTTAATATCTTTATGGAAACAATCAAGATATGTATTCAAAAAACACATCCCATAAATCTCCCACCCCCACTAAAAAGTAATATTGAATTATTGATTCTATTGATTTAACCAACTGACATGTTAATTATTTAATAATTTCAATAGTTGGTCCTTCTCAAATCATATAAATTGTGTACTCTTCTTGAATAGTGTGAACACTCTCATCTGGTTGAGTAAAGAAAACACTATATTTATAATAGTCAATGTGATCCTTAAACCTAAAAATATATTCCATTCTAATTATTTTATTAAATGTGTTCATATCAAGAAATAATAAGTCCCATTATATCTCCATATCATAAATAATAAGGAAATAAAGACACATATGTCCTAATTATACCCTTTCTCAAAGAGGTGTCATGATCTTAAAGGAATAAGATATCAACCCAAAATGCAAATTCAATTGATCAACTAATCATCAATATATGAATGAATGAAATAAAGCCACATTAAACATATTAGAGACCATAATGAAATTTATAATAATTTTACCTCTCACTAACATAGTTCGTATCTCAAATTACTCTAGATTATTCTCAATGAGAAATTATTTTCATAGATTAATCTAATCATGTTCCCACCAAGTGTTGATACTCTATGCCTATAATTTATCTTTATAAAAATAAAAATTCTATATAGGAATCTATGATCCTTTTTCACTTGGGAACCTCCAATACTAGAATCTAACGATATGTAACTGTAGAAATTATTCAAATTCCCATATTTCACGCACCGATGAAATTACCTTAGATCAATAGGATATTCCCTTTTTAGTTGTATAATGATTCCACACTAGTAACACCCATGTTTTCTCATCCCCTAAGATGAACTTGAGTTCACTAGGTTCTTATAAACACCTCGCTGTTGATAGTCTTCTCACTTTATTTTATACCTACCAAAAAACTCTCTCCTCTATCAAATCAATTGGTAAAACATTTTAACCCTTCATATCTATCATATATTCTTTCTATAAGGTCTTGGAATTCTATAAGGAAAGTTCTTATTTATGTTTTGGTTTAAATTACATTAAGTTGGTTAATGAAATTTTAACCAAGATTATGATGAGTTTTTTGGATGTCTTGGGGTTTCGAGACATGAAAAAAGGGAAAAAGGGGTCATCTAGTGCATGTTTCCTAGTTAGTGCATGATTAGTAGTAACTGTACAACCTAACCATGATTTCCTGGAGGAGGGGTACACGATTGGTAAAATCATGCCTGGGGAGAAACCAAACCATGTGGTCTTGGAAAAAACCATCCTGCATGGGTACCACACAGTTTGTCAAACCTTTTGGTTCCTTATGAAAATGTTTGACCTAGGACCCCTCTTGGACAGATGAGGGTGTACTGTTGGTGCACAGTTTGGCCAACTGTGTGGCCAAACCGTATGCCTTATTAAAGATTGTGAATTTACCCTTTTCCAGCTCAAACATTAATTCATGTCACCCAAATTACTTCCCCTATCGTTTTATAGTATCCAAGGGTGACTAACCCTTCATCCTAAACATCCCAAGGATTGATATCCCTTATTTATAAGTAGTTTAGAGCATCATTGTGTGTAGATCAAAGCTATGGGTCAGTCTAACAATCACCTCTCCTTCTTTTTCTAAGTTATGGTTTTTGAAATCATTATTCTTCTTATTAATCCTAAAAAACCTCTTTGTTAAATGGATTCATGGTTATGGATTTAAATTTTGTTTGTTTCCAAGTCAAAGGATAAGGTTAAGAAAGTGTTCTTTTTTGGATTTGAGGTAGGTGGCTTACAGGTTATATCCCATATTCATGTTATTAATTTATGTGATTGTGGTTCTGAACTTATGTCATTATGATTTGTATTTGGTTTTTCATGGTATAAATGATTAATTGGTTGGATAAGAATTTAACCCCTCATGATCCCATTAGGATTTATTATGGTCAATTAGACCAAGTTAAGGGACACCCATGGTGGTTTTTACTTTATTAAACATGAAATTGAGGTGTTAAGTGTATAATTGAATTATTTAGAGGTAGATACCATGAAAAATATATTGAATTATTATCTTGAGTCATGAAATTGAAATAATTATAATTATTTCTAGTTGTTATCAGGGCATAAGGGGGTGTTTTGTAAATGTAAAATGTGATAAATGAATTATGGGTTGTAAATTTTAAATGTTTTGATGGGTTAAGGCATGTAAATTGTAAATTCATTAAATGTACTAAGGAATTTAAATGGTAAATTTGTGTGAAATGGGTTAAGGAATCAATTGTTAAATTAATTAATGAGTTAATGCACAATGATGCTATATATGTTTAATGAATTGTGGTTTGTAAATGGTAATTGTGTTTAATGTGTGATGGTTATTACATGGTATGTGTTGAAAGGTTAAAGAAGCATGTGTAAATGGCTTAGTGTTATGTGGGGTATTTACTTGAGGTTCTACTCCCATGGTTTGGGTTATACTAAGGCGATAAACCCCACCCCTATAATGCACGTGTTAGTAAGGAAGGCAGAGGCTCTATACCCCTAACGGATTCATGTGATATGGATACATGAACTGAGGCTCCAGGGTAAGTGTTATGTATTTTTTTTCCTAGTGATTTATGGAACTTGATTCTTCCCCTTATGCATATTTTATATGATTAGTGTAGTCCGAAGTGTATTTTATAAAAATGAATAACCCATGGAATACATAATGAAAGTTGTTAAAATGAACATGTTAATTATTGTCACTTGGTTTATCTATTGTTATATTGTTATTCATTATATATGGTCATACATTATCTATTTATAATGTATATTTTATAGACACCATTGGTGGAGGCCTTCTAAGTTGTACTCACACCCTACTCGGGCCGCTATTGGGTACTTGAGCATACTTCATGGTTTCAGGTCAAGAAAAGGCAAAGTTCCATGTGCTAGATGGTTGATTTAGGTGTGGGGTGTGCATGGATGAGGGATTCATACATGGATTTAGGATCTATTTTTGGGATTCTTTAGATTTTATTCATTTTGTATTTTTCATGAAACTTGACACTGTATGACTTGACATAGAATATTAATTTTTTTGTTGTGGGATTATACCCAGTTTTGGGAAATGAATTTCTGATGAATGTTTATAGATTACTTGTTTCCTTTACTTCATCTTGAATATATTATCGTTTTCTCTTATAAAGATTATATAATCTCCCCACATGTACTATTAGAACCTTTATACCAGTTGGAATCCTATGGCGTACAAGGAGGCACGCCTGAGGTCATGTGGTGACCTAGATTGGGGCACCGAATATAGTGGATACCTATCTGGGGATGTTACAATGTGTTATCAAATCGGTTTTCTTTTCTATTATATTACTATTTTGTAGTGGTATATAAGAGACTAGGAAGTTATGGTTCTTTGAAATGAGCTCATACGTGGGAGTATCTAACCCACGTATGGGTAAAACCCAAGTACCTAGGGTGGGATGGTTGTTTTATTTTTGATGTTTTTTGTTACAATTGGATTATATTTCACCTTGGATGATTCACTTGTTGTTTTATGTGACTATTTTATGATATTTCTCTCATATTATAAATGTTAGGAGGTTGTGAATACATGAATAATCTTATGAACATAAGGATATATGTGACATGAATCATTATAGGTACACATGTGGGATGTGAGGGATATAATGCTTTTCGTTTCCCTTGGAATTGAAAATAAATGGTGTCTAATGAAGATGATGAAAATGGGTAAATGAAAATAAAATAAAATAATGGTTAGATAATATTTCCTAATGAAGAGTTATAAATGATTTAAAATTTTATTGTGACATGTTGGGTAGATTTAAAGGTTCCTAAAGGAGAAGTATGTATGTTGTAAAGGTAAAGTGGTTAAAAAGGGTATCAAATTAAAGAATTCTCGTTTATGTAATTTGGTTTATCTCATGTTTACCATGGCCCATGGTAGGGATGTTTTATGTTGGTGATACATATGTGACTATATCCATTGGGATAGTGTATGCGAAATGGGTAGTTTACGGATAGTAGTGATACTTATTTTTCGCTAACTTTGGAAGTTTTATGATATGTGTTTTGAGATTTGCATTTGTCATTGTAGAGAGACTCCACCATGGAGACATGTGCTGGTTGGGTGATATGATTATATCACTGATAATTATCCTCTATTATATTAGTGGGAAACCCCATTGATACAGGGTAATATAAGGGATGATAAGTTAGGTGAGACCTTTTCTCTTTTCAAGAATATTATGGAATAGGACCTGGGATGGGTCTTGCTGAGTATGTTTGACTTGAATAGAGAGTCTCAATTCCATCACCCTCCAATAATTTCTATAGAGGGTGTACCTGAGGCTATGGAGTTTTTGATAGAGTCCATCTAGATGATTCTGGATCACATAGAGACTCCTCCTGAGAAATGAGTCAAGTTAACGGCTTACATGCTACGAGGACCGAAAAAGCGCTAGTGGGATATTCTGTTTCAGACTGAGCAAGAAGAAGGTATGTTCTAGAAAGATATCCATGAAAAGTTCTCTAGAAAATTTATACCTAGAGGAAAAGGATTTGGAGTTTATGAGGTTAACCTAGTGGTCTGTGATAGTGATGGATTATGTTGGCATCTTCACTGAATTTGAACTCTTCATTCCAGCATTGGAATGGGATGAGGTAGCTATATAGAGACTTTTTTAAGATGTAATTAGACATGAGATCAATTCCTAGGTGAATATATTCTATTTAAATAGGTTTTTTAATTGGTGTATCAGGACCTTATTTTAGAAGGGAGCCTCAAGGAGGCTTCTAGTGGTGGACTTATGGTTCTAGTTGGGTGATCTAGTGGTGAAAATTTCAATAGTAGGAAGCACTGTTATGAGTGTTTTCACCAGGGCAGTGATGGAAAGAGTTTTAAGAGGAGGGGACTAGACTTGTAGGTTAGTAATCAAGTTTTATGCTATCATTTTTGTAGGCTGGGACACATAATTGGTCAGTGTCCCTGAACACTAGTTATGTTTTGATCTTGCGAAGGGATGGGGAATGTATAGAGGTTCTATAGGAACCCATGATAGATAATTAGTAATGGAGGGTCACAGTTAATGTAGAGTGTAGGAAGGGTTTTGGGTACCCCTTACCAGGTAGGCAGTTGGATTTCTACTAGTCGTATCGATCGATGTGTTTGAAATGATACTCTATGACAAGGGAATCCTTATCAATAGGGTAGTTTAGTACTAGGAACTCAAACAAGAGTCTAGGGTAGAAGGGTAGCCCGGCTTCATGCAGTTCAGCCTACACCTAGAGGTGGTGAGGTTGTACCATTGATAGTTTTACTTATTATTCTTGTAGATTCCATGCTTGGTAGTTCCTAGTCTGATATAGGTTCCTCATACTCTTTTATATCTACTTAGTTTTTTAATGTGTTGGTTCTAGAAATTGAACATATGTGTTTGGTTATGTCCATTGATACACTGTTAGGAGTTCAAGAATAGAATATATAGAAATGTAAGGAGTGTACCCTTGAGGTTGGTAGGTACCATTTCTTATGAGACATGTTTGTGCTCGATGTTTTAGGTTTTTACCTGATATTGGGGATGGATTGGTCAGTGTAATATCAAGCCCATATTGACTATTACCACAATATGGTAACGTTCATGTCTCTTGAGGTGGATACTTTTGTTATCCATGGAGAGTGGGATATCTAAGAGGGCTAATTTTGGAATGTTTGTAGTAGTTTCATGGGATCATAGCCTAAGTGGCATGTCTTGGTCTTGAATATGGGGGATTATATTAGCTTGTCTTTCCTCCTGTGGTGGATAAATTTTAGTATGTGTTTCCTAAGGAATTATCAAGTCTACCACTTGAGAGATATGTCTAGTTCATGATTGAGTTTCTTATTTGAGTATAACTAGTTTCTATTCCACCATATATGATGTCACTAGAAAAATTTAGGAACATAAAACTCAGTTGGAGTAATTATGGAATAAAGGGGTTATTCTTACAAGTATGTCACCTTGGGGATCTCTAGTTTTTTTTTCTTATAAGGATGACGAGGCGTTGAGATCGTGTGTTGATTATCCGAAGTTCAATCGGATGATGGTTAAGTATTGATATCCTCTTTAAAAAATTGATGATATTTTTGACTAGTTTAGAGGTGATTTTATGTTCTCTAAGATTGACTTGATATCAGGGTATCATCAGTTGAGGGTGAAACCTTATGATATATCGCTGACTTCATTTAGGATAAGGTATGGTTTATATGATTTTTTTGTCATTCTGTTTGGTTAACCAACATGTTTGCGGTGTTTATAGACCTAATGAACCTAATATTTCACACATACCTAGATCAGTATGTAGTGGTTTTGTGGATGAAATATTATTGTACTACAAGACTCGTGACAATCATTTTATACTTCTTGAAATCATACAGAGTTCACTAAGAGAACATAGGTTATACACTAATCTATCTAAGTGTCCTTTCTGGATTGACAGGGTTAATTTCTTGGGTCACATCAACTTTGAGGATGGTGTCTCAGTAGACCTAAATAATGTGTAAGTATCTGTATCTTGGGAGCTGATGAAGATTTTTTTTTTGTATATGATGTTTTCTAGGTTTAGTGATCTATTATAGAAGGTTTATCAAACACTAACCATTTGGAAGAACCACTTTTAGGCATAAAAACTCATCAGGTTTGAATGGTATAAAGAATGTGAGGATACTTTCTGAGAGTTAAATAAGTGGTTGACATTGGAACTTATCTTAATTTTACCTAAGACGGTTAAGGATTATACATTTTTTGGTGATGCATCTGATTTTGTACTTGGGGATGTGTTGATGCAAGATGGCTGGGTTGCGACATATGGGGCATGATAGTTAAGGCCTCATGAAGGAAATTTCCCTATGCATGATCTATATTTGGCTATGGTGGTTTATGTTTTAAAGTGTTGGCGGCATTACTTGTTGGGATAAAGGTTTTCAATGTATACTGATCATGAAATCTGTAAGTACATATTATCCTATTGTAATTTGAATCTCTATAAATGAATATATGTGGAGTACATGCAGTCTTTTAATTTTGAGATGGTCTGCCCATTGGGAAAGTAAAACAGTGTTTTATTTTCATTGAGTTGGAAGACTCAAAAACAAGTGGTTTAGGAATCTAGATCACAGTGGAGGATAATGACATTGTTTGTCAAGATGCACATAGAGGTTCAGGATGAACAAGGGAAGATGGACCTTTCATACTTGGAATTTGAGTCCAAACATATTATTTGGATCAAGGATAGGTAGTATGAGGATCTGGGGGGTTTGTAATTGAAGTAAATTCTTGAATGTGGGGATTCACCTACCAATTGGATTGTTGATGATGATGAGATCTGTTATGTTCATGGTCATTTTTGTGCACCTACTTGTATTCAGGAAGCATTGGTATGTGATATTCATGATTTGAAATGAATTGAGCACCCTAGTTTGACCAAGATGTATCATGATATTTCTTGGCAGTATTGGTATGTGGGGATTTAAAATGAAGTTGCATGTTTTGTGATTCGACGCTACACCTATTAGTAGGTGAAGTCTTTGTATCAATGACTGATTGTTTTGTTGTATTTGTTGCCCATTCTATAAAGGAAATGGGATGATTTCATGATAGATTTTGTGGTTGGTCTTCTAAGGAAGCCTCAAAAGAATGATGTGACATGGGTAGTTGTGGATCAGTTAACCAAGGTGGCACAATTTTTACCAATTCAAGAGAATTTTACCATTGAACTGTTGGGTGAGTTGTATGTTTTGGAGATACTTCGGTTACACAGGGTGCCACAGACTACAATTTTAGATCATACTCCATGTTTTAATTCATGCATCTATCAAGGGTTATATAAGTTGATTGGTACCCAGCTGTTTATGAGTATGGATTTTCACCCATATATAGATGGGTAGTCAAAGAATACTATTTAGGTGCTAGACCACATGTCAAGGTCATGTGTCCTAGACTTTAGTGGATCTTGGGAGAATCACTTGGCACTTATTGAGATCGCGTATAATAATAGTTCTTAGATGATGACTCATATGGCACCATATGAGGTGTTCTATGATAGTTCACGTAGATCTCAATTACAATGGATGGAGGATAGGGAATCAGCGTTATTGTGAATGAGTCTCATGCATGAGATTTCAGAATAGGTTTATTTGATTAGAAAATGTATAGTTATATATCCGAGTAGGAAGAAGTCATATACTAATCTATATCTTAGGCCTATTGTGTTTTTTTGTGGTGAATGTGTGTTCCTTCAGGTGTTTCCAAGGTTATTTCACTATCGAATTTAGAAATAGGGTAAGTTGGTGCCTAGGTATGTAGATCTGTTTGATATTGTGGAGAGAATTGGACTGGTAGTGTACCAATTGGATCTTCCAAAGTGGTATAGTATCATACATTATGTTTTCCATGTTTCATAGCTACATTAATATCAACCCAGCCCATATCATGTGATAGATATTGACGATATTGATCTTGAGGCTGATGCATCCCTTGGGGAGCATTCAGTTAGAATTGTGGATCATAGTGAAAAGGTCTTCTGAGGAAATATTGTGTCATTGGTCCAAGTGTTATAGAAGTTGAGTAATTTTCAGGAAGATACTTGGGAGAGGGAGATAGATATATAAGCCTAGTGACCCAATATATTTACTTTAGAATCTCGGTGATAGTTATAGGGATATACAAAGGACGATCCATTATATTATGGGGACATTGTAAGGTCCCAGACTTCTATGAGGTGTGTTCTTGTTTAAGTTTTGGTTTAAACTCTATTAAGTTGGTTAACGAAATGTTTTTGAAGTTTATTAGGAGGATCAGGGATGTCTCGTTGGTTCGGGATACCAAATAATATAAAAGGGGGTCATCTAGTGCATGTTGCATAATTGGTGCATGGTTAGTAGGGATTGTGGTCCCTAGCCATGATTTCTTATAGGAGGGGTGCAGAGTTGGTAAAATCATACATGGAGAGGGACCAAATCAGTTGAATTAGACAAAACAATACCACAAAGCTACCCTATTTTTTTCAAACTATGAAACTACCCAAGAAATCACACATCCTAGGCCCCCTCTTGGATAGATGGTTGAACATGGTTGGCGCATGGTTTGTCCAACCATGCAACCAAACCATGCACCTCATTAAATATTATAAATTTACCTTTTTTCCTCTGAAGGTATTTATGTCTCATCACCTGAATATCTTCCCCTATCATCCTAAAGCATCCAATTGTGATGAACCATTCCTCCAAAACTTCCCGAGGATCGATCTCCCTCATTTCTAAGCTGTTTGGAGTGTTGTGTGTGGATCGAAGCTCTGAGTGATTCTAACACTCATGTTTACTTTTTTATGGATTAGGTTTTTGGGAATCATTTTTATTATTCCAAATAACTAAAACCTTCCTTTTTCTAGTAGATTCTATATTGGTTCTTTAAGGGTGGTTTATTTCTAAATCAAAGGTTAAGGTTAAGAAATCATTTGTCTTTAGAATCAAGGTAGGTTGTTTAGAAGTTATATCACATAGTCATGTGGTTAATTTATATGTATTTGGTTCTAAACATGTGCTGGTATACTATCTATTTGGTTTTCCATGATAGAAACGATGAATTGTTTACTTAAATAATGAAGTGAACCCCTCATGATCCCCAAGGAATGCATTGAGATCGATTATACTAGGTTAAGGGCCACCCATTGGGTCTTCCACTTCCTTGAACATGAAATTTAGATGATAAGTGTAGAATTGAATTTTTATGAGATAGATCCCATGATAAATATGTTGACATGTTAGCTTGAATTATTAAATGGAAATAATTTTAAATTTTTCTTGTTATTGGAATGGCATAAGGGGGTGTTTGGTAAATGGTAAATGTGATAAATGAATTATGGGTTGTAAATTTAAAAAAAATTTATGGTCTATGGCATGAAAATGATAAATGTCTTAAAAGGAATAAGGAATGTAAATAGGTAATGTGTGTGAAATGGGTTGAGGAATGAAAATGTTAAATGTGTTAATAGGTTAAGGTATGAAGATGGTATATGTGTTGAATGAATTATGGTTTGAAAATGGTAAATGTGTTCAATGATTGATGGTTTGTGAATGTTATATGTGTTGAATGGTTAAAGAATAATTTCAACATGCCTTGGTGGTATGTAGGATATTCATTTGAAGTTCTACAATGATGGTTCAGGTTAGACTGAGGATCTAAACCCCACTCCAATAATACATGGGTTAGGGATTCGGACTGAGGCTCTATGCCCCTAATGGATGAATGTGATATGAATACCTAGACCGAGATTCCAAGGTAATTTTATATATATTTCTTGTGTAACTTTTTCCCTAATAATGTAGGGAAAATGGTTCTTCACCTTATGCATAGTTTATATGAATGGCATAGGTAGATGTGTATTTGATGAAAATGGTTAACCCATGGAACAAGTGATGAAAGTAGTTAAAATTGACTTGTTAATTATTGGAATTCATTTTATCTTTAATAATATTTTAATTCATTATGTACCCGCATAAAATATTTATTTAGAAAGAATATTTTTTTAGACATTGTTGTTGGCACTGTACTAAGTTTTACTCACCCTCTGCTCGGGCCTCCATTGGGTACTTGAGAAAACTTCATGGTTGAATGTCAGGAAAAGGTAAAGGGACATATGATAGATGTTTGATTTGGGAATTATATGTGTATGTATGAGGAATTAGGACTTATAGGCATGAACTATTTTTTGGATTATTCAACTTTTCTTTGGTTTATATTTTTCATGAAACTTGGAACTATAGGAAATGACATATCATATTAATTTTCTTATTATGGGATTGTACCCAGTTTTGGGAAATGGATTTGTGACGCATGTTTATAGATTACTTGTTTCCTTTATTTTTCCTTTCATATACTATGTATTATTCTGATAAAGAGGATATAGTCTCCCTACATGTACTATTAGAACCTCACTGCTAGTCAATAGCCTTTAGCATACAGGGTGGTGTGCTTGAGGTCATGTGGTGACCCATATTGAGGCACTATATTTAGTGGTTATGGGGTCGGGGATGTTACAATTTATCCCTAGTAGGCTTATTCACCATCATCACATAAGTAGGTAAAAAAAGTAGAATAAAACTACACTAAATTTCGGTTCCAAGTTTCATCTCAAACCTTTTCATGTTGAGCTTGTTATTGGTTATTATCTCTAACAACAAACTATAATTTCTCTATAAAAATGAAACATACTCCAAAACTATAAACCTACCCATATCTAGATCTAGGAACTTATATAATTTCATCTACATCAATTTAATAGGGTATAATTACTTATTAAACAACTTATAGAATACATTTCATGTAACATTCACATGCATCATTTCATCAATAATCATCTTCCACCACATATGATCTTCTTTATTATATAAATATGTAGAAAAATCCATATTTGAAATCACAAGAGTATAAAGGAACTGAAATATTAATTTGATCATCTCCAACTAATACCTAGATTCATGCACTTTATCATTATCTCAAAATATGGAACTGCTTTTTCTCTAGAACATTGATGCTTGATTTGTTTCATTAGGCTACTCTAGATCCATCCCCTTTCCAAGAACGTAGATCGCTTAGACGTATGAAAACAAGTGTTTGGGATCACTTTCCACTTTTCCATCATCCTACTCGCATTTTAACTCTTTACATAGAGAAATCTCTATAACACTAAAAACCAGAATATTAAACAAGGAACTATTTAGAAATTCCTTCATACTATGTCACAAAAGTTATAAAACTCAAAACATAGGATTTTGATTCTATATTTTAGTATCTCTATTCACCTTTTAGTGATTAATTCATTTCACATTTCATGTTTTAAACTAGTAATCAAAAATAATCTCAACCAAATTATTTTACAAACCATAATATTTTCAAATCCATTTAAAATCACTTTAAAACCCAATTCTTGGTAATGAAGTTATTTTTTAATATCTAATGCACATTTATTCCATATCTAAACATACCTACCAAGATGGATGAATACATCTTCCATCTTAACCCATCATATGAGCATAAACCTATATGACACAACTGACCAACATCTTAGAAGGGGTCCTCTGATCGCTTGTATCTCCTGAACTCCCTGGAAACTAAATTATTGAACTTAATACATTAGCTACAGATTTGTATGGGCACCTATGGAATTTTGAACATACTAATATACATGCCTACCATATTTCCTAACAATAAAATTTAAAACCATTCTATGATATGATTTTATTAAGACTCATAGCTATAATCCCAAATATCAAGACACAATCTAAGATTATAGTATGAACTAAATAATATTCCCTAATTTATATAGGTTATATTAGATCTAAGGGATAAAATATCATTGGGAAATGATTTTTCCTCAAAATAAAATAACAATTATATGAGATATAGATGTAGTTTTATTTAAAATACAAAACAACACTTTAAAATAAACAATTTAATGTAAATGTAAAACCAAATATATTATAGAATAAATAAATACAAAAATGTATTAAATGACATGAAAAGAAAGTATGAAGTTCCTATCCACTATTGATAGTTTGTCCACTTTGTCCAAGCATACCATTTCCACCATGATCACATATCCTAAGATCAATCATCAATGAACAGTAGAGACTCTCCCTTTCCTACATCATGGAAAAATTAATCTATAGGTATACTGAGATGTGTGGGTAAGGGTGAGTGTATGAATGCCCAATTTAATTTTTCCATGTAATGACCACACATTCCCATGTAAGATCTATACCCAACACACATGATCATTTCTATTGAAAACATTTTTTCCTATTTCAAAAAAAATTATCACACATTTATAAATAAAAAATATAAGTATATGAAAAAACTTTCATTGGTGTCTTTAAAAATATAGCGAATACCTTCCCATTTCACATCAATCATCAAATTCATCATGAGAAACAAAAAAATGAAGAGACATGAGAAATTTGAATCATATATCAAAAAAAATTCTATGATCATAGAATACACCCAAAAAATTCATCACCCACTTTTTTATTTCTTGAAATAAATGGCCCACTATATCTTAATCACCTACACAATGGAGCATCACATCCAAGTAAATTACTCAGATATTTTATATGCTCTTGATAATTCCCAATAATTTTGTGTATTAAAATCCATTTAGTTTCCAAAAATAATCTTCTAAAAATTGTTTTTTTAATATTCCATTTCCATTATCATAAATTTATCCCTCTTAAGATAAGAAAACTATTTCTTTAAAAAAAACAATTTAAAACCAAATCATTTTGTTTTTATAAAAAAATAAAAAAAACTATGTTTTTTAATCAAAAGAAACCCAAATTTTTTTCAAATCAATATTATGAAATTATTTGATAAAAAATTATATTATGATAATGGCCTAAAATCCTAGAAATCATGCAATGAGGAATCATAATACACCAATGAATGAATAATATTCCCTCAATATAGAAAAATATTACATGAAGTTTTATGAATTCTTTCTTAGGGAATCAATTATCAAGATTTCATATTTAAAAACCTATCATCATGATCACCAGATCTTGATTCCGTCATTCATGACTTGAGATCTATAATTCATCATTCGTGATCGAAAAAATCATTATAAATATATCTATAAAGAGATAAATAAAAACATAAAAATATATATATCTAAGAATCTGTGATCATTGAGATATAGCTATATATTTTGTGTTGATTCATTCAATATTAACACGAATCATGTTTTTTATTGAAGAAGAAATCACAAAATCTCAAATAATTATACCTTTATACACCAGAAGTCATAATAGGTCTTTAATCAGGGTTTTAGGAGTCCGATAAAAGTTTTTAAAGGAAATTTTCAAAACTCATGAGTGATGACATGGTTATCCCATATGGCTAAGAAGACCATGTGCCAAACCATGTGAGACACCCTATATTAAAAATAAATAATGACCAGTTTCATAGTCTATCTGATTTTGTTCCTTCTTATTCACATATCCAAGGCCCCAAATAGGCTTTACATCTCATGGTCTGTAATATTGTTCACAAAAACAATAACTCTTCCCTTCCTCTGTAAAAACTCTATATTTTATCCTCAAAACCACTATAACTCAAAAGGAACTTGTATACTTGTTCAAAGTGTCATGTATGGAATTTTTTTATAAGAATAATCTTTAAAATAATGAATTAATCCTTCTTTATACCCATATATGGAGGTATATTTTGAGGGATTGAAACACGTATCCATATATTATAATTGGTAGTTGATGTACCTGAAGGCTTAACACCATAATATGTTTATTAAAAACCAACATTCCATAGATTTTAAGAGAAATTTTCATATACTGAATTAAAAATATGTCATGATTTTGAATCAATTTTATGTAACATGAAGCCACCATTTTGTCATTCCCAATCAAATAAATTTATGTCTTCTATGGTTTTTATTTTAGTGGAATGTAGCATAATACCTTTGGGAGAATTTTTTTATACATGTTTTTTTGTTACATTCATTAGTACTCTAATCGATTCCCATTGAATCCCATGTAAATGTATGACATGGTATAAATTCTTAATTAGTAAAATATTGTCCCAAATAAACCATAAAATTATTAGGAAATGCATATATTTTTATATAATCAACACCAAATTTACTGATAATTTTATTCATCTCATAGAATGATGTATGAATATTAGCTTCACGAAATTCATCATGAAAAAACATTAAAATCATGGAAATATTATATTAGTAATTACATATAGTCACTTGATATGGTATAACTAGATTATAAAAATTTCTTTGAATAGTCATTATATTATTTGTCAAATTTTTCATTTTATTCTTCAACTAATTCATAAAACTCTATACTATGATTACTAATGAAGCATGATATTCCAAAAAATCTAATTTTTATAGAAAATAAATGTCCAGTTAATTTAAATCTTGGGTAAATTATGAATTTTTTATAATTTTATAAATTTGGAATTTATTAGATAAATGGATTAAAATATTATTTTTAGTGGTTCTTAACAACTTTAAAATTTATAATCAAATCCATATTTTGATTCAAATTCTGGAATTATATTTTTTTAGGTCTTCAATTATTAATTTTCTTATTTAATTTAGGAATTAATATTTAATAAATTTTTAAAATGGATTTAATCAACAAATATAATTATTTTATTCAATTTAGAATTAAGTTAAATCTATACATTGATTTGGAGAAGGTGTTTAAGGTGCTAACTGACTAAAAATTATGGTCTCAGATTTTTATTATTTTTTAATTATTCTAAGAATTTTGTACACTAAAATTGTAATTTATTAGCTATTTATATTGAAAATAAAATTTAGAAAATGTCTCAATTGGCCATGCCTCTTCCCCTGTTGAAAAATTTATCACAATGCCTCTTCACAGACAGTTAGATGATGATATGAAGACACCTAAATGACCATGGAAGCTCTCTATTAAATCAATCACAAGTGAGAATATAAACTAGTCATTAACACTCAATCAATCATTCATCTTCCACATTAATCGAATATAAATGTATCTGATAAGTGACTACAACGGCCCACCACAAAAATGGAAGATGACCTATCATGCCTTCTCAAATGAATTGAATACATATGAAAGCTATCAAGTCACCATGAAGCCTCATCTAAAGTTACTGCATGAATAAGAATCAATATTTCATATTGGAAAAAAAATAGCTTCTTCAAGATACAATGAGGTTATACTATCAAGATACCACAGGCTTGAGTATCCTCATTGGTCGTAGTCTAACCAGTCTTCGTCCTATAGATACTGAACATGCACCAAACCACCACATGAACAATGATTGCAGATCGTGATTTTATAAACCTGGACAATATTTTAAGAATCTTCGGCAGAGCTTGATAAAACAAACAAAGTCTCTCCCTGAGTGAACTACTACAAAACAATCCTTTATCAATGCATTTCTTTAAGCACTGATAAAAGAAACCTTTTATTAGATAATTTTTTAGCATTGATAAAAGGTTCTCTTTATCATTTCTTTATTTCTAGTGCCCATAAAGGAATCCTTTATCAGTGATTTTTTTTACTCATGAAATTCCAAATAACATGAAATAATGAAATAAATAAATAATAAAAAATAAATTTAATAAAAAATTATTTATAAAATAATTATTGATAAAAATGAATAAATTTATTCAACTATATATAAATTATAAATAGTATGTATTAAATATATAAATATATGTAAAATGAAATTTAAACAAAAAAATTAATAATAAGTAAATTGAGAAAAATATTAAACATTTTATTAATTAAATAATTGTTGATAATGTTAAGAAAATAGTATAAATTAAATATATATGTGTGTGTGTGTGAATTTATATAAATATGATTTATATAATACAAAATATTTTTTCTTTATATAAAATATTAATATATTTAGTTAATAATGGTTTATAATTAAAAATTAATATGAATTAAAAATATTGACTAATTACATCGAGTAATGGAAATAATTGAATTTCATTTGATTTTTCAATCTAACATATATCAAATGTATTATATTAATTTCACATATATTTAATTAATGTATTGTTATAAACATATTCACACACACAAATATATTTTTGGGAACTTAATCAATTTATATTATTTAGTTTCTATATATTCATTTATTATGTTTTAATATTTTCAATATGTATTCATCTTTATTTCAATATATATCAATTTTAATATTATTTATATTTAATTGATCAAAATTATCCAATTTTTCAATATTGTTAAAATCTACGCATTTTTAATTATTCAATTTTACTCATTTTTAACATACATGCACTTAAGATTAAATATTCATTAATAATGTCAAAAAATATTTGTAAAAAATATTTGTAAAAAAAATATTTATATAAATATAAATTAATAATTATATATATTTAAATAATTATAAATTTATAATAAATTTATTTTAATAATGAATATATTAGCTATCTTTATATATGTATATATATATAAATAATGATATAAATATTTTTTTGAAGAGTATTTATATAATTAAAAATAAATAATTATATATTCAAAGAATTATAAAAATATTATTTTATAAAAAGTATTATGTTCCTAGGCACACTATATTCTCAATGATACGCCTCAATATGTGAATTTGTTTTCAAGACACTTCCTGTACAATAAAATTAGAAACCGGGCCAATTTATCTGTAAATTTCATATTCCAAACCCACAAAATAAGAAAAGAACACAACCAAAACACTCTCCTCTCTACATAAAACTCAAGTACACTACTAGGGTATAGTGGAAGTGTTGGGATAATACCTAACAACTGTTTTCTATTGTTTTCAATGGATAATATCTAAAGAACATGATGATGGAATCCCTAGAATCTCTTTGAGAGTATTTTTCACATTTAATTTATAATTAATTTAAAACAAGAATTAAAATAAACATGATAATAATCTTTGATCAATTATGATTCTTATTTTTTTATTTCATTTTTGTGGTGGATAATACAATCATATATTTCTCAAGTTGTATCCATACATGCTTTATGAATATCCTAACAACACTCTTGGTATTTTAGGTGCTAGTACATAGAAACCTAGTTCTTCATGTTGTTCACCATTTATCACAACAAGGGGATTTTCTTGTTCTATCCTATTAATTATATGAAGGGAAGAGGATATTATCTCTAAGGATTGAGATAATTTCTTGAGTGTGTCTATTTTGAAAAAACCACTCTCACTAATCTGAAATGATATAAGTTGGAATATTTATTTATAATTAATATTTTATAATTATGAAATTTCCCTTTATCAAATATTTATTCTAAGAAATTCCTCTTGTATAATAATAATATTATTATTATTATATCTCTTGACATGATAATATTTAAAATTCATTTATTAAATAAATAAATATTTATTTATTTAAATGGCATTGTATAAAATATATCATTGATGTCAAGCCCTTAACTCGGCTCATCAATCTACATTAGAATTTATCGAATGATGAATGATAAATTATTCATTAAATAAATAAATTTTATGTTCACTAAATTTAAAAAATATTATCATATTCACATAATTAAAAAAGTATTTATATTAATATTTTCACTAAACTGATGAATAAATGAATATTTATGTATTACATGGTGAATAATAAACATGAGATAAAATCCTACACGCATATTCTAAAAAAATATCATGTTATTGAATTTATGTGATCAACATAACTTGGAAAAAATCAAAAATAAGATGATAATAATAATATTTATTACTAATATTAAATTTTTTAGAGTTTAATGATATCATGGATACACTTAGTGTATGACCCCCTATGTCTCTTTCTCGGTGTTACTTGGTGTGTAATGTCTCGAATTCTCTCTTGTATTATTTTTAGAAATTATATAGATTAATTTCGAGACCAGTCGCTGAAATGGTGTGTAATTATGAGGCATGTTTTCCATAGAACAATTGTTTAAAAAATATTTAACTATTAATAGTACGTGCACACAGTTTCCCCCCAAAAAAAGTTTAATAACTCTTAAAAGGGTTCCTGGATTAGAAATATGAGGGCACCATATAGCTCGATGTATTGTCTTTTCCCTAGGTGTAACATAACCTTTTTCAGCATGATTGATCTATAGAAAATGATAGAGAGGGATAAACTGTAAATAAAATATTTTTATAAAAAAATATTTTTGACACAATGACATTTTCTTTTTTTATATGCCTTTTTAGATAATTCAGGGTTATAAAAATAACCTTAGAAATTCTTCTAAGACATGGAGAAGAACCCTCTCAAAAAAACTATGAAGGATTTTAGATCTACGATCGATGCATAGCCGATTTGAAGGAATCTCACCGATGATGACAATGACACAATGATCATTCATCAACGACTGATCTGAATCAAGATTGGGCAGTAATTTTATTGTGATCTTTCCCAATTCTTGATTATATTTATGAACACAGATCAATCCATAGATATATTGATATTTGGTTCAATCATTGCAGGATGGTTATAATTTCAGGGTTTATTTTGGGGATTTTTCTTAAATTGGTTCTTCTTTCTCCATTCTTCTACTAATGAGAATGGATTTAGGGAGACATGAATAGGGTTGAGGTCCATTCCTCGAGGTTTTCTTGTGATTTTCTCTCCCCTATTCTTCACGTTCTTCGCCATTAGACCCTTGTTGCCATGGTTCGACTTTCTGGGTGGCTCTGAATGTGATCAAACCCTGATATTGGAGGGAAACTAACAACAAAGTCCAGATATATGTACATCAGGACCCAAGGAACCCAAATCTATGATGGTTTCGAGATTTTGGCATTAGAGGTGGCTCGGTGGTCCTAAGAAGGGACTACTGGTGTGGGTCCAATGTGGCAGTCTGGTGAGGTGGTGTGGCGATCGGAGGAGGCATCAATGGCATGGAGTTCAGTGCATGTCCATGTGGAACATGGTGTGCGATGGTCGTGAGACATGGGCTGAAAATAGGTGGGTCATTTAGAGTAGGGTGCGACCGGGCCAGGAAAGTCATGCGGAGCAGAGTTCGGTCAGGACAAACAGGGTAGGTGGGATAAGTGGAGTGGGCCTAGGAAGAGTGGGCCATGCAGAGTGGACTAGATGGATTTGGTCTGGCCAAGAAAAAGGTCTGAGCCCAGTGGGCTAGGTCGGGTTGAACGGGCCAGGTCGGACACAGCGCGTCAGACTCAGGATGGACCCAGTGGGTCTGACCTGGGGAAATCAAGCCATATTTGGGCTAGGTTCAACCATAGTGGTCGACCGTGAGCCACAGTCAATCCTGCTATCACACTTTCGTGACATCTAGGGGGTTTGGTCGACCATGACAGTGGAACTCGGTAGCCATGGGGTGGAAGGTCAAAACAGTCGACTACGGTCATCGACCACCATGGTCAGTGGACAGGCCAGAAGTCTGTACACAAGCCTAGTGACCCCCATCTAAGAATTAAAACCCCCGTAACTTTCAAAAAGTATAAATGTTTGATAATCCTTCTATGGTGTTAAGATTCTGATGATGAAATGATCCTTTTGAAATATTGTGGTGAGTTTTAAATTTGGATCAGTATAGGGTGATATCATTTCCCTTGGTCCTTTCCTTGAGGGTTCATTATGGTATTACATCCACATAATTGGATTTTAATAACCTCTAGATGTCGATCCCTATATAGAGTCAGGCATCCCTCCCTGATACTGGAGTTTGATCCTCTATCACCCCTAGTGGAGTCTGTGGGATCGTGTAAGATCCATGAGCAAGGCATAGATCCTACACTTAGGGATTCATATTGGTATGGTCTGTGGTATTCCCCAATGTGACTGGGCATGATATCCTATATTAATAATTGATATATATTGGGTTTATGGTATCACCTAGTGAGTTTGGGTAGGATCCCCTCTATGTGGTATCATAATCTTCGTTGACCAATACATTCTTATTTGGGCAAGGCCAAATGAGATAGACTACTTTGTGACTGTCTTCGATGATATAATGGAATGATGAGTGAGTTCTCCCAGAACGAGTGTTCTTTGAGAAAAATCCTATGGATATAAATTGGTTGTGGCATACCTCTAGATGGTGTGTCTTGGATTGAGTATATCTGGATGTTCTTTCTAAATGCGTGGTAGATATACACCTATGTGAAGCTCATTGTGCATTTCCTTTGTGGTATCTAATTTTTGGTTTTGGGGTGTCCTATGGAGTATTATTTTACATGCTCCTACATGGGATTTTCTCACACATATTGTGTCTAGTGCAGAAGAACGACCCTTTGATAGAGTCCTGGGTGGACCTTGACCAAGCAGTGCTTAGCGAGGCAAGATAGATGAGGTGTGCTCCTGTGACTTCATAAAGTAATCTCAGTGTAACGACCCAATTTTTTATCAATGGAAATTCCTTTCTTATAAATATTCAATATAATCACATGAAATCACAACACAATGAACTACTGAGTACTATGTGACCCTTAAATATAAGTTTTTCACTTATGTGATTTGAATTTTGAAAATCTAACATGTACGGTTACGATCAGTAAGGTATTTGGAGTCTAATATGACCAACTTAATTTTTGGTGAATAGTAATATACCCTTATGAATAGATACATACCCTAATTAATAGTAACATTTCCTACTAAATTATATAAATAATAATCAAGTGATAGTATGATATACCAATATCTTGGAATAAGAAAATAAATGTTTAAAATTTGTTATTTTCCGAATAAATTATGATTTTAATTAAATATAAAATTAATCCTATTTAGAAAATTATTTTCAAAAAATGGATTTCATTTTTTGATTCTAAATGTTGAAAAATGGATATGGTTAATTTTTTGTATTTTTCTAAAATATTTGAATTTTTAGTGAATAATAAAAAACATTCATTTATCGTATAAATATATTATAATTTAAATCCACTATTGCTAATATCATAAGTGATGTAAGCACCCAAATATAGAACTCACATAAATTTATAACTATTATTTTTCATGGAATCATCACTATTGGTTGTCTTATGGAAAAAAAATAAACTAATTATTATAATATTATGAAAACCCTCCTCTCCTCCACTATAAATACCACCCCTTCTTACCTCTTCTCTTCACTCCTCTCAAGCCTTGTTCCCTTCTTATACTCTTCCCAAATCTATCCTTAAGCACCTTCCCCACATCCAACATCCCCTATTATCTTAAAAATACCAAATCCTCTCCCCTTAAAAAGGCTCCCAAGGAAGATTGACTCAAGAGGTAAATTCTTCTTTTCTTTTCTTTATTTTCTTTTAAAGTTCATTGGTTTTATTTTCTATCCTTACCTCTCCTCATCCAATTGTTATGAAAAACCCAGTACCTTAAATGTAATAGAATTTTTTTATGATAATGGAATAATTTAATGTCATCTCTCCTTTACTCTTCTTTTATTTTAGTAGTAAAGACGCCATCCGAGATGTGTTAATTTACCACATTCAAGGATGATGGGTTTTCAATTTCCGTTACCGTATTCAATTCTATTCATGAAACAATTTTAATGGTTAAACCTGACCATAATATATGTATTATTCCACATCTATATTTCTGAAATACTTTTGTACACATGGTTTTGGTTTGGAAAAGAAAACATGTTCATTGTGGCCAAAAACCACAAATTCCCTCCAACGGCCCGAAGGCCTTAAATTTTTTTTATTAACCCAAAGGTTGTCACTAATGTTTTACAAAATGATTCAACTTTACTCCAAGTAAACAAATTATATTTTCAACCCTGTAACCTTCTGAATGTTCAATAATAAAATTTAACCTCAATTCTAGAAAAACACCTTCATCATACATGTTTATCCGAAACTGAAACAGTCATGAAAACCAAGGAAACAAACGGACCCAAACAATGAAATTGAACCTTATAAACAATCAAAAAGGTAATGAATGTAATTAAAAAGGTTGTAATAAATAAATTACATATATAATAGGTTCTGTAATTATTAATTAATAAATCTTGTTTTTTTATTCAGTTCATTAATAACAAGTGCAGAACACCATCATATTTAAGGTAAGGGATCCTCTCAATTTCACTTTTATTCAAGAATGTCTTCTATACTGTGACATTTTATGTGTAATCCCTAATAATGGGGCATGATTTATAAACTCACCCATACATAACTCATGATTTATAAGTGATGATAAACCCAGTTATCTCGCATGAATCTCTCTTAAGTACACCTGATATCATTTCGATAATCTGTAAGGAATTCTACCTGGACCACATTTATTCCTTCGGGTTGCTTTATCATTCTTTTAACCCAATTGAAGTTGTCTTTTATTTTTATGTAAAACTTATACCTGTTTTTTATATGCTCCAAACTCATTTTTCAAGATCCATCCATCATTCTCTTTTTGGTATAAATATTCTTTTAAGTGATTCCCTCCCCGATACTTCCCAATAAGAAAACTCATTTTTAAGGGAACTTCCCAGATATTTACCCAATTTCACGTGCACTCAATCCTCTATTTTAGGCCACCATTGTCTTTATAAAATCATTATTTTTATTATTAAATCCTTCTTGGTTCAATTATGGATTTATATAAAATATTTTTCCCTTTTCTATTTTGAAATCTCTATAGTATTTCCTTAAAACGGCACAAAAATGTTAAAATGCTAAAATTTCACAAATTCCTTTATTATATGTTGTCACTTATATTTTAAATAACTTACCATGATATATTTTTATTTTACCTTATTACACCTATGTATATTATAATTCATTTATTTCATGTACACTTTCATGATACGCACGTTGGTTATGTTTTATGTCGTGATTGTGGTACCCAATTCTTTAAATGGGTGACCCTTATGTTTATGTAATATTTACTATGTATGATTACTGTTGTGGAAAACATACTAATGAAATGTAAAATGGGTGCACCTAGATAGTTCTCTATTGCATTGGGTAAAGTTTAATCTCATGAGACACTATGTGCGACGGTCTTGGCGGTTAGCCTTGGCTCGTGCTACCATGTGCAACGGCTTGGCGGTTAGCCTTGGCTTGTGCTACTATTGGAAAGGGTCTTGGTGGTTAGCCTTTAATCGTACTAAATTCATGTTTTAATTTTCTTCCACATTTCTATGATTCCATGTATAAATGATCCCATTTTTATATTTTATGATTTCATATGTTACATGCCTTTTTATATCATCATGTCATGCCTTCTTTCCCATGTTCTAATGCTTTGTTCTTATGCTTATTCCATTACTGGTATTTTAGCTCATCCATTTTTTCATGTTATCCCCTAGTTATCATATACAGAAGTATGATCACAATGGAAGATTGGATCTCATTATGAAGTTTAAATAAAAATTTATTTTTTATAATGTTTGATTATGTACCTAGAATTCCAAGACACTAAACTTTACAATCCTTGTCTTGTAATCTAATGTATAATTTTGATTAAAAACAAGTAATGTTATATGTGAAAGTCTACGGTTTCTATAGTTTTTATCATAGGATAGTGTAGATATTTTTGGAGATTAGGAATAGAGCACTTTAGTAATAACCTTAAGGATGGGACGAAGTATAAGAAAACATCCCTAAATTTTTTTAAGTGTAGATTAAGTGGTTTATCAGGAAAATAAATGCCTATCTGGATACAAAAAGGTAGCGGTGGATCTATCACAGATGTACCTAGGAGTGAAAACTCTGATTATGAGTGTTGGTCTTGACCTGGGGTTTCTTGGTACACAATAACAGGCCTTGATTCTCTCTTGTTTTGACACTCCTGGGGGATATGCATTGGTAAATTCATGATATTAGTACAAACCATTATTAAGGGAATAAAAGTTTCCTTTTTATTTTCAATAATAATTTATTAAAGCACTCTAATTGTACTTTTTTTTCTTAGTTAATGGCAGGAAATAGAAGAACACATTCCAAAAACCAATTTGATAGGAAATTTGAATATTGCCCTAATGATATGCCTGATATGAAGGGAATGAGAGATCAAATCATCATGAAAGTACTTGCTCAGCTGGCTCAAGTTATGAATAACAACTTGAATCATATAAAACTCCCTCCTCCTATAAGGAAAGAGAAAGTTTCTGTAGAATCATTCATATGTAAAAGGCCTCTCATTTTTAGTGGATCATCTGATCCCCTCGCTATGGAATAGTGGATTAACTCCATTGAAAAGATATTCTTTGTTCTCCAGTGCTTAGAAGTAGAGAAAGTTGTACTGGCAGTCTATCATTTTGATGGGGAAGCTGATCAGTGATGGACACTGATCAAGAATACAAATCCCCAAGAAGAAATTTCTTTCATGGATTGTGAGGAATTCAAGAGGTTGTTTTTCAATAAATATTTTCCTCAAACCCTCCATATCAAAATGGAAATACAGTTCCTCAGTCTCAAGCAGAATTAAGATGAGTCCATTGGTTCATGTGAAGCAAACTTTACAAGGCTTGCAAGGTACACCTATGGCTTTATCATGAACACTGAATGTAAGGTGGGTCTCTTCTTTAGAAGGCTTAAGATGAGCCTACGGAAGGTGTTGGTGATTCAAGACTTCAATAGTTATAAGGATATTTTTTGTTGTGGCCTCAAGGTTGAAATGGAGATTGGAGACTCTCAGTGGTCTCTTGGGCCCGGTGACAAAAGTGAAAAATATAGAACAACATGGGTGGTTCAACAAAAAAAATCTCATGATGGAAATAAGCCCAAATATCCCACTTGTAAAATTTGTGGGAAGAAGCATCTTGGGAACTGTCTAAAGGGAACTAGGAATTTCTTTAAATGTGGAATGTTTAGACATCTAGCCAAGAACTGCTGAAGGGATATAAAAAATCCCACTAATGTGAAAGAAGAAAGGAAGGTTCAGATCAATGATCAGCTAGTGGTGCAGTGTTACGACTACAAGGAGAATGGACATTATGAAAACAATTTCCCTAAGCCAAGGGTTGTCGGAGGAAATCAATAATAAACTCCTAGGCAACAAGTAAGGGATTATGTTATCACTACTCCTGATGTGGAGCTAGAAAACGATGTGGTGATAGGTATGCTAGTTATTCATTCAAGAATAGAAATTGTACTATTTGATTCAGGATATATGCATTCTTTAAAATCTTTCAAGTTTAGTAGAAGTATTCAAACACCACCTCAAAATTTAGAGGACAAGTTATCTGTGCGAACTGAAAATGGGGAAATTATTTTTTCCATGGTTTATAAATACTCCCTAGTTAATTTTTGTGGAGTAAACCACCTATTAAATCTTTTTATAATTCCTTTAGTGAATTTTGATTCTATCATGGTCATGGATTGGATATCTTTATGAAAATAAAATATCAAATGTTAGGAAAGGGAGATCACTCTTTACATCCTGAATCATCCTCCAATTCTTTACAAGTGTAATGAGGAAGATGAATTTCCTTTATAATTATGATCTCAAGTGTGGATATTTCTTCCTTGTGATAAAGCATATTTAGTCCAAATGATATATATAAAGGAGATAATCTTGCTTGAAGACATGCCCATCGTGAGGGATTACACGGATGTATTCCCTGAAGAGTTTCCTGGTCTTCCTCCTAACCGAGAGGTTGATTTATCAATTGAACTTATTTCTGGATCTCTAACTATATCAAAAACACCTTATATAATGACCATTATAGAGCTGTAAGAGTTGAAGAAGTGGTTATAGGGGAATCTGGGCAAGGGTTTAATACGCCTGAGTGCTTCACCATGGGGTGAGTTGGTCCTCTTCTTCAGGAATAATGATGGTTTAATTCCCCTCTTCATTGATTATCATGAGCTTAATAAAATCATGATAAATAACAAGTATCTCCTTCCTCGGATAGATGACTTGTTCTATCAGATTTATGGGGCCTTTTATTTTTTTATGGTGGGCCTTCAGTTGGGATATCACCAATTAAAGGTGAGGAAGGAAGATATTCCCAAGACTGCCTTTCAAACGAGGTATGGGCACTATGAGTTCATAGTGATGCCCTTCGGACTAACTAATGCTCCAGTAATTTTCATGGATTTAATGAATAGATTATTTAGAGATTACCTCGCCAAATTTTTCGGTAGCCTTTATTGACAATATTCTGATATACTCCAAGAGAAAGGAGGAATATGAGGAGCATTTGAATACTGTGTTAAAGATTTTTTGAAGGGATAATCTGTATGAAAAGTACAGTAAATGTGAGTTATGGATGGAGTAATTATCATTATTAAGGCATGTTATCACCAGAAAAGGGATGTTTGGGGACCCTTCCAAGACAAATGCAATTAAAGAGTGGCCAAAGACAACATCTGTAATGGAGATCCGAATCTTCTTGGGTCTATCTAGGTATTAACGATGATTTGTGAAGAACTTTTCATGATTTTAAAACCCAATGACCAAGATGACACAGAAGGGAGTAAAGTTTCTCTAGACTCAGGAATGTGAAGACTGTTTCAAGGAGTTGAAAAAGAGGCTTATCACTGCCCCAGTACTCACACTCCCAACAAGTGGAGAACACATTGTGGTGTATAGTGATGTTTCAAAGAAGGTATTAGTATATGTTCTGATGAAAAATGATAAAGTAATAGAATATGCCTCAAGGAAGCGGAAAATCCATTTTCAAAACTATCCCACACATAATATGGATTTGGAGGTTGTGATCTTTGCATTGAAAATCTAGAGACATTATCTATATGGGGAGAAGTGTTAGATATATATTGATCACAAGAGTCTCAAATATATATTCACACAGAAAGAGATTAATATGTTCCAAAAAATATGGATAGAGATCATCAAGTATTATGAATTCTCAATCCACTACAATCTCGGTAGGGCAAACAAGGTGGTGTATAATCTAAGTAGAAAGGATCTTTCATCTTTATCAATGATGATAATTCAAAAGGATTCAAAATTCTTAGATTTATAGAGAAAGTACATGAGAATAATTAAGGGAGGAACATCATCAATCCTTTCTCAAATTATTTCTCAACCATCCCTTATTGAGAAAATAAAGTATTCTCAAAGAAAAGATGTTGAACTTCAGAAAATTGTGGAATCCATTAAAAATGGGAAATCCTTTGGGTTCTTGATTAACAACGATGGAGTAGTTAGATTTGGGTCACGATTATGTGTACCATCCAATCTAGAGATAAATAATGAGATTTTGAATGATTCACATAGATAGACCTTCTCTGTTCACCTAATGAGAACAAAGATATTTCAAGATCTCTGAGAAAAAAATTTAGTGGGACAATATGAAAAAATTGATTATTGAATATACATCAAAGTGCCTAGTATGTCAGAAAGTGAAGGCTGAGAGGAAAAGGTATAATGGGATGATGCAACCACTACCCATACCAGCATGGAATTGGGATAAAATTATGATGGACATTGTCACAAGACTTCCAAAGACATCCAAAGGAAACAATGTTATATGGTTCATTGTGGATCATCTTACAAAGACAGCTCACTGTATCGTAGTTTGATATGAATTATCATTGGATAAAATTGAAAATTTTTACATCAAATAAGTGGTAAGACTACATGTATTACCACAATATATTGTATCCGATCATGATCTTAGATTCACATCAAAGTTCTGGAAAGTATCCAATACGCTTTAAGAACTGAAATGAACTTTGGTATGTCCTATCATCCTCAAACTGATGGCCAATCTGAGTGAACTATTCAGACATAGGAATATATGTTGAGATCATGTACTATGGACTTTAAAAAAGTATGGTACCAACATCTCCCATCGGTCAAATTATCCTACAACAACATTTTCCACTTGAGAATCCAAATGGCACCATATGAATCCCTTTATGGGAAAAGTTGCAGAACACTGACTTCTTGGGATGAAGTCGGTGAGCGTAAGCTGCTAGAACATGAAATGATTAAAGAAATGGTGTAGAAGGTGAGAACCATTCAGCATCATATCAAGACATCCCAAAGTCAAAAAAAGAGTTATTTATACAATCATCGATGAGACTTTGAGTTCAAAGTTGGATACATGGTATTTCTATGCATATCTCCATGGGAGAAGGTCATGAGGTTAGGGAAGAAAGGAAAAATAAGTCCTAGGTACATCGGCCCCTTCAAGATTCTTGATCGTGTTTGGGTTATGTCATATCAACTAGAAATTCCACCTACTATGGCCAAAGTAGATGATGTCTTCCATGTATCCCTCATAAGGAAGTATATACCAGATCCTTCACATGTACTCTCTTCAGAGGTGGTACAGTTGTAGGATGATATTTATTATGAGGAGCATCCAGTAAAGATAATGGACCATAGAGATAAAGTTCTACGTAACAATACAACTCACCTTGTCAATGTATTGTGGAAGAACCATAAGTACGAATAGGCAATATGAGAACTGGAGGAGGTAATGAAGGAAAAGTACCCGCACCTGTTTATGGATTAGAAGGTAAAATGAAATTTCGAGGGTGAAATTTCATAAGGGGAGAAGAATGTAACAACCCAATGTTTTATCAATGGAAATTAGTTTCTTACAAATATGTCATATAATCACATAAAATCACAACACAATGAACTAAAAAGTACTATTTTACCCTTAAACAAAATTTTGTCACTTCTATGATTTTAATTTCAAAAATCTAACAAACATGGTTACGATCAGTAAGTTATTTGGAGTCTAATATGACCAACATAATTTTTGGTGAATAGTAACATACCCCTATGAATCGTAATGTTAACCTTATGAATAGATAAATACTCTAATGAATGGTAACCTTACATATGATAGTATAAATAAGATTCAAGTGAGATTATGTTATATCTATATCTTGGAATTAGAAAATAAAGGTTTTAAAATTGTTATTTTTTGAATAAATTAGGATTTTAATTAAATATTATATTAATACTATTTAAAAAATTATTTTTGAACAATTTATTTCATTTTTGGATTCTACACATCGAAAAATTGTTAGGTGAATTTTTGGGATTTTTCTGAAATACTTGAATTTTTAGTGAATAGTAAAATACATTAATTTACAGTATAAAAACATTATAATATAAATCCACAATTCCTGAAATCATAAGTGATGTAAGAACAAAAATATCGAATTCACATGCATTTATAACTATTCTTGTCCATGAAATCATCATTATTTGTTGTCTTATGGAAAATTAATAAACTAATAATTATCATATTATGGAACCCCTCCTCTCCTCCGCTATGAATACCACATCTTTTTACCTCATCTCTTCACTCCTATCAAGAATTGTGACTACCTATATTATTCCCAAATCTCTCATCAAGATCCTCCTCCATGTACACCCTCCCCAAGTCTCTTCAAAATAACAAATCCTCTCCCATTAATAATGCTCTCAAGGAAGATTGATTCAAGAGGTAAATTCCTCTTTTCTTTTCTTTCTTTTCTCTTCAAGTTCATTTGTTTTGTTTTCTATCCTTACCTATCTTCATCAAGATGTTATGAAAACATTATAAAATTACATGTACAAGAATTTTGTTATGACAATGGAATAAGTTATTATCATCTCTCCATTACTCTTCTTTTATTTTAGTAGTGAATACATCATCCAAGATGTGTTAATTTACCAAATTTAAGGACGATGGGTTTTCAATTTCCGTTACCATATTAAATTAAGGTCATGAAACCATTTTCATGGTTGAACCATACCATAATAAATTTATTATTTCTCATCTATAGTTCTGAAATCCTTTTGTACAAATGGTTTTGGTTTATAAACCAAAAGATGTTCATTGTGGCCAAAAACCACCAATTAACCCAAAAGGTTGTCACTAAAGTTTTACATAATGATTCAACTTCACTCCAAGTAACCAAATTAAATATTAAACCATGTAACCTTCTCTATGTTCCATAATAAAATGTTACCTCAAATCTGGATGAAAACTTTCATCATACATGTTCATCTGAACATGAACTGATCATTAAGACCAAGGAAACAAACGGACCCGAACAATGAAATTAAACCTTGTAACCAATAAAAATGTATTGAATGAATTTAAAAAGGTTATAATAAATCAATTATATATATAAGAGGTTATGTAATTATTAATTAATAACCTTAATTTTTTTATTCATGCCATTAATAACAAGTGGAGAACACCATTTGATATAAGCTAAGGGATCCTCTCCATTTCACTTTTATTCAAGAATGTCCTCTATGCTAGGACATTTTATGTGTAATCCCTAATTATGGGGTATGATTTATCACCTCACTCATAATAACCTCATGATTTATAAGTGATTAGAAACCCCATTCTCTCTCATGAATCCCTATTAATTACACTTGATACCTTGCTGATAATTCGTAAGGAATTCTACCGGAACCACCTTTATTCCTTTAAGTTTCTATATCTTTCTTTTTAACCAAATTAAGTTGTCTTTTTTTATGTAAAACTTATACATGTTGTTTATATTCTCCAAAAACATGTTTCAATATCCATCAATTGTTCTCTTTTGGGGATATATATATGCATTTAAGTGATTCCCACCTTGATACTTCCCAATAAGAAAACTCGTTTTAATGGAACTTCCCATATTTTTACCCAATTTCAAGTGAACTCTATCCTTTGTTCTAATACAAAATTTTCTTTATAAAATCAGTATTTGTATCTTGAAAACCTTATTGGTTCACTTTTGGTTTTATATAAAATATTTTTCCCTTTTCTATTTTGAAATCTCTATAGTATTTTCCTTAAAACCGCACAAAAATGTTTAAATGCTAAAATTTCTCAAATTCATTTCATATATGTTTCCACTTTTGTTTGAGATCACTTACCTTGATATATGCCTATTTTAACTTATGAACATCCATTTATGTCCTAATTGTTTTCTTTCATGGACACTTTCATGATATGCACAATGGTTATGCTTTATGTCATGATTGTGGTACCCAATTCTTTATATGGGTAACCATTGTGTTTATGTAAGATTGATTTTATATGATTCCTTATATGGAACACACATTCATGAAATTTAATATGGGTGTGCCCAGATAGCGCTCCAATAAATTGGGTAGAGTTGATTCTCATGAGACGTTATGTGCGATGATCTTGGCAGTTAGCCTTGGCTTGTGCTACCATGTGCAATGGTCTTGGAGGTTATCCTTGGATTGTGATACTATGGGAAACAGTCTTGGAGGTTAGCCTTGACTCATACTAAATTCATGTTTTATGTTTCTACCACATTTCTATGATTCCTTGTATAAATAATCCCATGTTTATATATTATCATTTCATATGTTACATGCCTTTTATATCATCATGTCATTCCTTCTTTTCCATGTGCTAATTGTTTGCTCTTATGGTTATTATCTTACTAGGCTTTTAGCTAATCCCATTGTTCATGTTATCCCTAGGTTATCCTATGAATATGTATGAGCACAATGTAAGATAGTATCTCATTATGTATTTTAAATAAAAGTTTGTTTTTATAATGTTTTATTATGTACCATGTCTTATAAGACACTAGACTTTATGATCCATGGCTTGTAATCTGATGTATAATTATGCTTAAAATTATTTAATATTATATGTAAAAGGATAGGGTATCTATAATCAATACCTTTCCCTCAGGTTGGATCAAGTAGGGTTTTCTATGGATGATTTTCCGGAACTTTTTCATTCACTTTCCAATATTTACATGACATATGAAACGCATCACCATGTGTTTTGCCTTGTTTGTATACTCTTTTTGGTGGGATTGTTTTGGCCCTATTTACTTTCACTATTGAACTCTGGTTGTGGGATATAGTGGTTTTCATGCATTTTCTACTTAGTATTTTTTTACATTTTATCATTTATGGATTATAGATGTGTGTGTTCTTATAGGTACTTTAGGATAATGACTCCCATTTGTGGGATATGCCTACTTGGTACTAGTCACTAGCCACTAGCCTATTGGAGGTGGGATTGGGGTAGTCACAGCATGGGAACCTCAGGGGCGGTTTATGATATAGTGTTATTAGAGGCATGTCGGTTATACATTAAAAGTCTATAAGGTTGGTTTGGGGAAACAATGTTATGTGTTTTGATTTCGGTTTTTAGGCTAGGGACTCCAATGTTGGTGTGTTGACTGGCGTATCCATACACCAGGACTCTGATTACCTACTTTTCAACTCAATAAATGAAAAAACCAATTATTGGAAAAAATGGTACATGGATCATATAGAAATATTTGTGTTTCCATGTAATTCTTAAGTTAGTTCTACATATACATGGTATTGATCATGGTACATATTGTTATATTTTAGGATTCCCCTATATAGATAGCCAGCTAGGATTCCACTATGTAACCATGAGGATGATTCACCTAGTGATGAGGAATTGGTACAGGGGAATTTACCAGATGTAGAACCTCTGTGTGTTTTACCATATATACCACCACCCATCGAGCAGCATCTACTACTAGCACTAGCTTCTAAGGATGCACACAAGCTGAGTGTGTTGCATGAGTTTCAAAGGTAGTGACCTCCCAATATCCAGGGTCATCCAGATTCTCATTTGGATAAGGATTGTCTAGATGAAGTATCATGTGTTTTCTACCATATGAGGACACCTACTAACTATATGGAATTCCTTTCCTTAAGTCATCTTCAGGGCTCCACGAGATGATGGTGGAGCTTGGTGACACAATCTCATGATGAGACAACTCTCTCCTAGATATAATTAGAGTATATCTTCAAGGAGTAGTTCTATCTGGCCATGTTGTGATCAGTGCACATATAGGAGCTTCTTCAACTATAGTAGGGCAGTATGAACATAGAATAGTATTTGTTGAAGTTTACAGACCATTCACACTACTCCATGGATATGGTTTGAGACCAATTCTCTAGGTCTCAGACCTTCAAGTAGGGATTACACTGGGAAATCAGGGCATCAGTGGTTTCCCTTAGCATTCCTAATAATGTTGGGGTACTTGAGGGACCCCTGCTAGTGGAGTGTTTTCTGGCGGAGTAGACACTAACAGTATGAGCTAGTAAGGGTAATTGGGTAGCTGAGACCTCGACAGTAGGAAACCGATGATAGTCACAGGGACCCTAGAGGGTCAAGCACTTTAGGTGATGACACCATGATATATGGTCAGTGGTGTAGGGATTCTAGGGTAACTCGTGTTAGCCCATAGACAGACGGTGTTACACATGCGGCTATCAGGGACATCTGGCATGAGATTGCCTAGCATGTCATATATCTAATTGAGATGCAGTCGAGGGACTGCCAAGGCAGAGGTGGAGACAGAAGCAGGGTGGTCCATAGGATAGTGGACATGGAAGAGGAGTAGGCAAGGCAGTCGGAGGTGGTTGAAGGTTTCACCCATTACTTCTACCACCCCAAGATGGTCCTCACCGAGATTAGGGAGCTAGCGGACAGGGATGAGGCTAGCTGCAAGCAATGGAGGCTTAGGACCCTAGAACTCTAGGTATGATTTGAGGTATGATCTATGTTTCTTCTAACTTAGTTCTAATTTTGATAGACATAGTTTCTAGTCATTCCTTTCTTTCCATGAACCTTGTTTAGGACATAGAGATTCTGGTTGAACCATTAACTTGACCCTTATATTTAGACACTCCTACGGGAGGATGTTTAATGTTCACACATTGATTCCAATAGTGTGACCTGACTCTTAAAGGTGAGAGTTTTGATTTGGATCTCTTGGAAGCGTCCTATAGGCCTTATGATGTCATTATTAGTATGGACTAGTCATCCACAGTTCATGCTTAGATTGACTATTTTAGGCGCAAAGTGCAGTGTTTCCAAAGTGATAGAACTAGATTTTCCTTTATTGTTGAAAAGGAAACACATGCAGTGTCGGATAGACTCAAACATAGGAGGGTGAATCTGATTACACATCAGTTGTCCAGCCTCATCCTCGGTTCAGTGGATGATATGAGTCCTCAGTTTTCTATAGTGGTGGAGAATTATGTGTAAGTCTTTCATGAAGATGTTCCCAATTTACCTCCCCATAGGAAGATATACTTATTCATTGATCTATAGACCAGGATGACTCTGATATATATACCTGTATATCAGATGGATCCTGCAGAACTTCGGAAGATAAGGGTATAGTTGGAGGACTTGTAGAGGAAGCGCTTCATGAGACCCAGTGTCTCACTCTAGGTAGACCTAGTTTTGTTTACCAAGAAGGCATATGGGATCTTGAGGTTATGTGTGGATTTTTGGCGCTTGAACCAAGTTATCATGAAGAAAATGTATCCACTACTATGTATCAATGACCTCTTTGATCCGTTGAAAGGGGTATGATGGTTCTCAAAGATCGACCTCATATCAATCTATCACTAGTTGCGAGTGTTGGATGAGGATATATCGAAGATGACCTTCATATATTTCCATGGTCACTATGAGTACTTGTTCATTCCATTTGGAAAGATGAACACCCAAATATTTTTCATGGGAATCATGAACTAGATCATTCATCCTTACTTAGACCAGTTCATGGGGGTCTTCATTAACGACATCCTAGTGTACTCGGTGTCCGATGAAGAGCACACAAGACACTTGAGGATGGTCATGGACACACTCTGGGAACACTAAATTTATGGGAATCTTTCAAAGTGTCAGTTATATGTTTTAGAGTTCAATTTTATTGGACACAACATCTCATAGGCTAGATTTGAAGTGGATCTAGCAAAGGTTGAGGCAATGCTTGCTTGGGAGCCACCCAAGAGTGTTACCGAGGTGCAGAGTTTCCTTGGATTAGAAGGGTACTATCAGAGGTTTGTTCCCAAATTCCCCAAATTGGTAGTTCCCTTTATATCTATGACATGAAAGAGCTAACCGTTCATGTGGATAAAGAAGTTCCAGTAGTGAATTCAGGAGATGATAGAAAGGATGATGAGCACTCCCATTTTGATATTTTTGGAGGAGGGTGTTGAGTCTGTTGTGTTTTGCGATGCATTAGGGACTTGTCTTGGTTGTGTCCTGATATCGTGGAAATTAGTGATTGTCTATGATTCACTCTATTCAAGACAACATGATCATAATTACATGACCCATGATATTTAGTAGTGGTAGTCTTCAAATTGAAGATGTGGTGACACTACCTGATGGGTGAGCGATTTATTGTCTAATCTGATCACGAGAGTCTCAAGAATATCTTCTCTCAAAAGGATTTGAACTTGATACAGAGGTGATGGATAGAGTTCCTCTGAGATTATAACATTGAAATTTTCTATACTCCTAGGAAGGGGAACATGGTGATAGATGATCTCATCAAGATATCTGTTTTTCATTTGTTGAACAAGGTGTCTAAGAATTTGGCCTCGTTACAGATATACTTTGTGGATGTAGATAGAGTAACATACCTCCAGTTGATGGTTTTCACCCATATAATCTTACAATGAGTTAGGGAGGCACATATTGGGGATATCGACTGTGAGAATCTATATGCTTAGTTGTCTATAGGTCATGCTCTTGATGAATATTTGAAAGATAGGGATCAGGTTGTTTTTTCTGAGGTTGTATAGTTATAAATTTGGAGTTGCAGGGGAAGTTTTTTAGGAGTTCCACACATCCCCTTTGGTGGTACATCTAGGTGTGGTGATGATGTACCAAAACCTCTCATGTCAGTTTTGGTGGCCTGGTATAAAGAAGGGAGTTGCAGAGTGTGTGTCTCGATGCCTCACTTGTCAGTAAGTGAGGGATGAGAACTAGGTTCTAGTGGGTTTAGCTCAACCCATTGAGGTGATATAATGAATGTGGTATGGCATGTTGATGGAATTTTTGATGGGTTTACCACCTACATCTAGGGGATATGAGGCATCTGGGTGATCATTGATCGACTTACTAAGGCAGCCCACTTCCAACCTATCCAAGAGCAGAGTTCAGTAGAGATATTGGGATGCCTCTACATATAAGATATAGTTCAACTCCATGTATTCTAATAAAAGATATTTCCAGATCATGATGATCGCTTCACATCCAAGTTGTGCAATGGATTACAAGAGTCATTTGGGACATTGTTATACTTGACTATAGTGTTTCACCCACAAATGGATGACCAGGCTGAGCGGACCATTTAGGTTCTATAGGACATGTTGCGGGTATGTATGTAGGATTTTGGTCATATTTGGGAGGATCACCTACCACTAGTGGATTTTTTAGAAAAAAATAGCTAGTACTACACTATCGGTATGGCATCGTTCGAGGTCTTGTATGGGTGACCCTGTAGGTCACCACTTTGTTGGAACAAACCAGGACAGTCAGTACTCATGGGACCAGATTTGGTGCGAGCTACTATGAAAAAGGTGAAGATCATCTAGAAGTAGATGAATACTACACAGATCTAACAAAAGTCTTCTACTGATAGGCGGTGGAGGACATTGATGTTTAAGGAAGGATACCACATGTTCCTTCAGTTCTCACATCGATTTAGATTACAAAGATTTGGTCAAGGCGATAAGCTATCTCAAAGGTTCATCATACCTCTCTAGATAATTTTTAGAGTTTTTGAGGTGGAATGCCTCTTGGCTCGATCACAATAGTTAGATCGGGTACATGAAATATTCCATGTGTCACAGTTTAGGATGTATGTTCATGACCCATTGCACGTCATCGACTAGGGCGAGCTGGACATCGAGGATAGAAGACCTTTTTCTGAGTACCCAATAGAGATTGATGATCAATAGGGGAGGATCCTTTGTGGATAGTTGATTCCTTTGGTGTGTGTCTAGTGGTATCCCGGGAATCTCTAGGAGAGCACATGGGAGTGGGAGTCTTAGATTCATGTTAATTACCCTCATCTATTTGAGTAGACATTGTTTTGGATTTTGGGGATGTAAATCCCCTAGGTGGGGAGGCTATAAAGTCTCTGATTTACCCATGTGTTATTTTTATAAATTATATGCATTAATTTTGAGACCAATCATTGAGACAACGTGTAATTTTGAGTCCTTGTTTTCCCGAAACATTTTATTAAAAAATATTTAACTTTTAATAGCACGTTCATGAAGTTCCCCAAAAAAATTGGAATAAATCATAAAAGGGTGCTCGGATCAGAAATATGATGGAACCATTAATCTTAGAGCAATGGATTTAACCTAGGTAGGACATAACCTTTTTCATCACGGGTCGTCTATAGAAAAGGCAACAGAGGGAAAAACTGTAAATATTTTTTTTATAAAAAATATTTGTGACATTTTCTTTTTTTATTCCTTTTTTAGAAATTCAAGGTTACCACCATAACCATGGAAATTTCTCTAAGTCTTGTAGAAGAACTCTCTCAATAAACAGAAACAGATCATGGACCGACGATTGATGCACAACTGATTCAAAGGAATCTTGCTGATGATGACGATGACGCAACGATCCTTCATCAGAGATTGATCTGAATCGAGGTAGGGTGGTAATTTCATTTTGATATTTCACCATTCTTGATTTTCACAAAAAACAATGGTAAATACCCTAATAGATTAATCTATGGTTTTATCATTGTGGGATGGATATAATTACATGGTTTATTTCAGGGAGTTTTTTTAAATTGGTTCTTAATTATTAATTCCTTGTCTAATGATAACAGATTGAGGTTGAAATAAATAGGGATAAGGTTTTTTCCTCAATGTGTTATTGAGTTTTTGTTCCCCCCTTTCTTTGTATTCTTTGTCATTGGACCCTTGTGGCTACGGTTAGACATTTCAGGTGGATCCAAACGTGATCGGATCCCCAGATTAGAGGAAAACCGATAGCAAAGGCCAGATCTGTGTGGAGAAGGACCTGAGAAACTTGAATCTATGACGATTTTGATATTTGGCAATTAGAGGTGGCTCGGTGTTCCTTGGAAGGGACCACAAATGCGGTTCTGGTGCGGTGGTTTGGCAAGGAGATGCGGTGGTCCGGAAAGGTAGCACAGCGGTGTGGCGATCATAGGTAGTGGTGGTGGTGATGGTGTAGAGTGTGAAAGGAAGCCTCATAGGAGCTAATAGGGTCGGTGGAAGTGTACAACGGTTGAGGCCACATGGAACGCGATAGGGGGCCTGCGTGTGGTGGCCGCATGACGCAGGTGGTGGTCAGGCAGGCCTTGCAAAGTGGGGTGTGATAGGGCAAGGTGGGCCATGTGGAGGGGGGTGAAGCTTTTCCAGGTGGTCTGGGAAGAGTGGGATAGGAGGAGCAGGTGGATCAGGCCCAGGCATAGTGGGCCAAGTAGAGTGCCTCAAGAATATTAGGTCGATCTAAGAAAAAAGGAAAGACCCAGATGACTGGGCCAGATCAGACCAAATGAGTCAGGCCCGGGTTGATCGATCTATAGTTGGGCTATGTTCGACTGTGGTGGTCGACTATGAGCCATGGTCGATCCAGCTACAGTGTTACCGCAGTAGATGGGGGCATGATCAACCATGATGGTTGAATGCAGTAGCCACGGGGTAGCAGTTCTGGGAGGTTGATCACAATGATCAACCGATTATGAGTCATTCCACATGCTTAGTAACCCCTTGTGAAATTTAAAACCCCCATAACTTTCAAACTGTACATCTATTTGGTGAGACATTTTCTATGTTGGGAATCTGGTGGTTATGCTATACTTTTGTACTATTGTGGTAATTTTTTAGTTCAGGCTAGTATAGGGCGACATCATGTCACTTTATCCTTTCCTTGACAGTTTAGTACGGTATTATGTCCACATCACTAAATTGTAATCCCCTCTAGAGGCTAAGTCCCGGATAGAGTCAGGCATCCCTCCCTGGGATTGGAGTGTGATCCTCTATCACCCCTATTGGAGTTTGTGGAATCACGTAACCTCCATGAGTAGGGTTTTGATCCTCCACCTAGCGATTCATATCAGTAGGGTATGTGGTATCCCCTAGTATGATTGGGTGTGGTCCCCTACATTGAAAATTGATCCAGATTGGGTCTGTGGTATCCCCCAGTGTTTTGGGGAAGTATTCCCTCTATGTGGTATCATAATATCCCTTGACCAATACATTCTCATTTGGGCAAGGCCCAAATGAGCTAGGCCTTATCGTGAGTGTCTCTAATGATATAATGTCTTGAGGAGTGAGTTATCATGGAATGATTATGACTCGAGTATAATCTTGTGGCTACAAATTGTTTGTGTCTTATCTCTAGACTACGAGTCAGGGATTGAGTATATCTGGATGTTCTTACTATATTTTTTATAGACATAAACCTATATAGAGCAGAATGTTCATTTCCTTTTTTGTATTTCCTTTGTGATTTTGGGGTGTCCTACTGATTATTGTTTCACTCACCCATTAATGGGATTTTCCCACATGTGTCGTGTCTTGTTCAGATGATCAACCCTTTGACAGAGTCCAAGGTGGACTAGGACCAGTCTGTTCTTAGTATGGCCAAACAGATGAGGTGTTCTATTGTGAATTCAAATAGTTGTCCAAGTACCTTTCCCTCTGGTTGGATAAGGTATGGTTTTCTGTGGATGAGTTGTAGGAACTTATGTATTCACTTCCCTAGACTGGGAAAACATGGGCAACACATCACCATGTTTTGTTGGTCTTGTTTTCACACTCTTTTTGGTGGGCTTGTTTTGGCCCTATTTATTTTCACTATTTTACTCTAGTTGTGGGATATAGTGGTTTGCATGAATTGTATACATAGTGATTTTTACATTTTAGCATGTGTGTCTTGGATGTGTGTGTGTGTGTACATGTACTTTAGGTTAATTCCTCCCATTTATGGGTTATGCCTAATCGATGCAAGTCACCATCCCTTGGATTATTAGAGGAAATCTTGGGGTAGTCACGGAACATGCCCCTCTGGGATGGTTTGTAAAATGGTGAACTTAACTAAATTTAGAGATCATTCTTAGTAAACAAGTTAAGTCATCCATATAAAATTAAATCAATGTTTTAATGATAATAACCTCCCTATAAACACTACTATGTAATATAATACCTTTATATTAATATCTCACAAACCATGATGCATACTAGTATAATTTCCTTTTATGTTTGATTTATCTTTATTTTACTTTCTGAAATGATCTCATCAATGAAATGAATTTTTAAGGATCCCAACTCAAGTATCCCAGAGTTTTTGGTTACATTATTAAGTTGGTATAAGATACAATCAATTGCATCCTAAAGGAAATAATATTTTAGTAATCATGGTAATCTAGATAGTTAATCGAATATCACATACAATTTAAAATAAAAAAAAATTATTTTCTTTGAGAACATCATTATTCTCCCTATAATATACTTGAATATATTTCTTAGTACACTTTCTAGTATATTGGGTAAAGGATAATAAAAAAAGGGTGAGCTCAGATGCTTTATAATAGTTATGTACAATGGTAGAAAACATAGAGATGGAAAATGCATGAATAGTATAGAAGGAATAAATGATGATAAAATAGAATCATATAAATAAAAACATGAACTTGAATATTATCCATTGATATCATAACTATTCAGATAATCACATGTACATCAATAACTTATTTCATAATAATGAAATAAATAATGTTTTACATATGAAAATTACTATTGAGGCCTTATTCTAAGACATCTAAAAATACCATTAAGGCCTCATGTTATGAAATATACATAAATTGGTAATTCATCTACTAAATACCCAATCAATTTTGTTTCATGATACCGAAAAATACATATAGGGGATATATAATTTCATGTCATATCTATCAATTGATATGTTTAATGTATTCATCATAGAAATAATCAATAAAACTTAATCAATATAAAATAATAATCAATAACTATCCATATTTTAAGATCTAACATAAGTAATGGAAATAATTTCCCTAGTAAAAATGATCAAAATTCATCCATAATAATAATTAGGATAGTATTCTTACAACATATCCCGAGAGGAGCATACGTAAAATAAAGGATTTTTGTCATTGATGAATTCAAATACCATAAAAATATCATTAAAACATTCTTGAGTACAATACCATATTACCTTTGAAATTCACTTTTACTAAAAAATATCCTGAATATTAGGAATTTTGTTTAAAGAATCACTGAAAATTATAAAGAAAATTGCAATGCATTAAGCTGTCAAGATGGTGTGAAATTCTATTCTTGTTGTGTATGTTAAGACAAAGATTCCTTTCACATTTTTTATAAAAAGTCAAAAATTACTTTTCATAAAACGACAAGATGGTTCCTTATAAATAATTTTAAAAACATAAATCATGGGTAAAAATTAATTTAAATAATCATAGGATAATATTAAAAAAAATCAAAACACTTCTAGAAAAAATGGATATGGAAGAAAAAGGATTTTTTATCAAAGAGAGAAATAAAGTCAGTCATAAAGAGAGTAGAATGAAATGAAAACATATAATTTCCCTAAATAACCATTTAATCATAAAATATATTATTTTTAATATTGAAATATCAAATAATTCCCCCATTGGATACTTAAACATAAAAAATCTTGAATAATAGTGAGATTGTAAAATAATCCCTTACCATATGTCTGACTCCCTTTATATGTGTTCAAACCACCTATATAATAAACATATATTTATTATATATATATATTCCAAAACCATAATCAAATATATCATGCCATATATGTTTTTATCATATCCTTTTATCGCCTTTTTATTAATAATTCTTTATTAAAATCATTATTTTGAGTGATAACTGGTTTGTTTTTAATATAGGTTTTGGTCCAGTGGTTTTGCTACTTATACTTTGATAATGGTTACATCATATTGAGAAAGATAATAATGATAAAAATATTCTATATATTAATTATATATATATATTTACAACCATCCATAAAAGATAAATATAGAAAAATGAATTACATCGTTCATAGAGACGGTTGGTCGTACTTATACATGAATGTTGTTTTCACTATTCGATGGATTGAAAAAAGAGAAGTAAATAATAAATAAAATTTAAAGGATAATTTTTATATCATATATATCATATATATTAATTAAATATTTCCTTATTACTATCCATATAAAATAGTAATGAAAAATGAATTGCACGGCTTCATTGAGGTGGTAGTCCATATGTATTCACGAGCGACGTTATCATTTTTAAATTTATTGGAAGGTAAGAAGGTAGATATGATATTATCAATATAAAAGTATAATTATATAATAAACATCATATATAAACATTAAATATATCATAATACCCATCAATAAAATGTGGTGATGAAAAATTAATTATATCACCATGTGGAGATGGTAAACCGTACATACGCACAATTGATACTTTCACTTCTCATTTGATAGAAAAATGGAAATATAATGGTGTTTTAATAATAATAATAAATTTTAAATATATTTAATATATATAATATATTATTTTATGATAAATAATATAGTTTTATAGGGGTTATAGTAAGAAGTAAATTGATAGAGGTCAGGTAAGATGATTACCACTTCTTCGGGAGACCTCCTTTAGATTCTTTCTTAAGTAACCTTGGGATGATATTTTTGGAAGAAAAAATTATTTATAACTTGGAAAATTATTTTTATAAGAGAAATTTGGGGTTATTATTCAATAAAGGATGATCAAAATGGTGTAAATAAGAGAGTTAAATGGTGTCCTTTTATAAGGGAGGGAATGGATGCAAATGGAATTTCTTAAATGATTGAAATATAATAAAGTATTTCTCAATAAAAATGAATGTAAATGGAAATATATTTGATTATAATTATTTATATGGTTGAAATATAATCAATAAATAAAATTTGGATAGTTTTATGTGGTATTTTAGACCTTGTCTTTTGTTTTAACCCCTTAGCATATTTTAACCTTAACCATGATAACTTTTTTCACTCTTAAAGGGTTTTAATTTAAAATATAAGGTAATAATTATCCCATAAATGTATAAGGATTGAATTTTTTTACCATATATTATCCTAATTGTCCTATTTTAATATTTTTATGATTTGTAAATAATTAAATAATACATTTTTTCATCAAATATTATTAATTTCATTTTTGACACTATTCATTAAATTCGACATTAAAGACACCAATGCAAAAGATGGAATTAAAATATAATAATTTGATACATTGCTAATATATTATATTAATCTATGAAATTAATGTAACATTATAAATAACACAAATTATATTACTTTTAATATTTTTAAATTACTTTATTTTTCTATTAATTCAAAGAAATATTATTTCAGTATTGCATATGCATTTAATGTAATTATATAACCACTAAAAATTATAAATAAATTACCATAATGAAAATAATTTCATTATTCTCAAAATAACCATTGATATTAAACTGAAAAATTATTTTATCCCAATGTGACCACATAAGAGATATTTAGAAATAAGCTAGGGATAATTTGTATTTTTCTTTGATTTAATTATTATATAGGTCATTTTCATGGAAAAATATCCCTAAACAATTAAATTTTAATCCAAAAGTGATATGGAACTAATTAAAATCATAAAGTAATAATTTAGATGAGAAATGGTGACCAAAACACTTAGTTTAAACCTAGGTGAACCCAATTTACCCTTTCATGTGGTGATAAATTTTACCATGGTTACTATTTATATTGCTGAAAAACATATAAGAAAAATATTTACCAAATTTGAAACTATTAATTAAAAATATGGAATCAATTTAATCAAATACAATTCCAATAAGTATTAGAAACTTATTTAAGATAAAATTTTAAAATGCAATGAAAAATAGTTTTTCAGAAAAATACCATTTTAAGTGAAAAAATGATTTTATACCGAATTGAACCATAAAATTTATTCCAATTAACTTAATAATATTAATCATAAAATAATAGAAATTTTTTTTTAAATATTTTTTTTAAAAAAATATCAAAATTTAAAATTACTAAAATAAAAAATAAAGTTTTCAATAAAAATATGTTTCCCACTATTCATTGAAAAATAAATCTTTTCATAAAATTAAAAAGAATTCACTCCATGATAATTTTTAAATGATAATTTAATAAATGAATTTCATATTATAAAATAAATTTTATAAAATTGGAAAATTTTAAATATAATATCTTTTCACAAAAAGCTATAATAATTATTTTTGAGGGAAATATATTTTTGAAGCTTAATATAACTTTAGTAAAAATTAAATTTTTATATCCTAATAATTAATAAATACATCGTTATTTGTTAGGACCTTTATATATATTTCATAATGTGGTTATTTGTATTTATACTTGTCAATTCAGCGGCTCTGTTTTAACGGTCATAATTAAAGAATAATATTTTATGGTCATTTAAGTTTTATGTTGAATGTCATACACGCTATTGAACATAATGTTTTTATTCCAAATTTTCAAGGTGTTACATCCCCCCTAATAAATATTTTCCTCAAAATTTTAACTTTTACTCATAAATTAAGAGTTTGGTATTTAAAGCTTGGACTAGATATGTTTGAGGAGAGAGACTCTGAGCGGCGTGTCTCCCAAACCACGGTGGATAGGGTTTATCTAAGTTTTGGTTTCCCCTCTTCCCTCCTCTGGCCTGGATTTTCTCGTGAAATTTTCATCTAGTTTCGGTCCGGCGTGGGCATCGTCACACCTCATGCATTCGACCCAGCGTGGTTCATCCCCTATGTTGATGACTTTGGCTTCAGCGGTGCAGCTTTGATCTATTCTGGTTCGATGGTGTTACTCGACGTGGATAGGTTTTGCTGGATCACTTTTGGTATGACGGTGGTGCATCGGTGTGGCGTGGTTTGTCCCTCTCCATCGACGACGAGGTTCGGTGTGTGATCAGCTTTGTGGCTAGGTTGTTTCATCCGTCTTCATCAGGAGTCAGGGTTTCTCAGAGGTTTGGTTCACAATCTCCGGCTTCATCAGGAAGCTTGAGTTTCCTGGCTCATCTGGCGCGATCAGGTGCGGGTCTTCAGTCAGATCTACAGCGCTTTAGAGGGGGTAGGTATTGGGTTGCGGCTTCTCTAGTTTATACAAATTCTCTTTTGGTATGGTGTGATTGGGTATGCTCTCATTTGTTCTACCTGGCTAGATCTGGTATTGTATGTTCTGGTTCAATCTCGTTGGCTCTTCTATGTCTTTTCCTACTGCCATTATCGTTTCTATGAGGTTTCGGAATCTGATAAGGTTACATCCATGGTTTTTATAGGACCAGACTCATGCCCATAGTGGCGCTTCTATTTCAAGATGTTTTAAATACCCTCATCAGTGGAGCCCTCTTGGTGCAGGGTTCGGCCACCCAGTACTAGGTGACGATGGCCTATTCTCATGCCTCTTGGGCTGCCTTATGAGCTTATGTGACTATGGTGACTAGAGGGTTTGAGTATGGTAACGGTTTTGGTCCAGGATGATCTTTTATGGCGGCTCTTGGAATTTTCATTTCAGAAAGGCGAATGGATTTTTATTGCGAGGTCTATTGGTATGGTGATGCACCCAGACTCGACCCGTCGATCAGACCCCAGAAGAGGTTTTTTAGAGCTTCTCCTCATCATTGTAGTTTTTTCAGATTTTATTATTGAGAGGTTATTACGACTGTCATCAGATTGGTCCTGTGCTTTGACATAGGACACTTGCTTGCAGTTAGTCCTTTCAACGGTGGAGTGCTTTTCCATGTTCATATGCTGGGGAGGGGTAGCTTCATGTGTCAGTTTGGTTTGTATCACTAGACCTTTGGATCATGAATTGTTTTAAGTCAATGATGTCTTAGGTTTCCCCCTTATTCCCTTAAAAGGGGGTTTACGTTTAAGTTTCTGTTGAAATAATAAAAATATTAAAGGCCTTCGGGCCATTGGTTGGATGGGAGGATTTGATATTTGAAAGTTCCTTTTTTGGAAACCCACATCATAAAAAAGTGTTAATAAAAATTCCTCTTGAAAAGGTGGAGGTAAATAATATGGTCATATAGAATTATAAATTACTAAGTTTTAATATATGAGAAAATTAATGGGAATTGCAAATATATACATGAGGGAGAAAAATAATTCCCAAGTACTAATACATAGTGATATAGAACATGGTCAGGAGAAAGTTAATGACTATGAACATATAAATATGTGATGGGTGAAAATATCCTTGATTCATCATTAATGAAGGTAAAATTATAAAAAAAATATTTCAAGATCAGTTTCCAAAATTTAAGAGATTATTTTACTATTAGGATATATAACACCAAAAAATTAATATTATTTCCCCAAACAACATAGTGTATCTCATAATGACACATACCAATATGTGAATACCTTGAACATATGTTCTCCCAAAACATGGTAATAACTTTAATCATCATAAAACCTTAATGAAAACATTCATGCTTCCAAAAATTAATTATCTCCTTATTCATTAAATAATATATCATATTATTAAATATATTCCTTAAATTCAAAAATTTAGTAAACTTGAGCAATGATAGAATCAAATCACTAATAAATTCCAAGTTACTAATATTATCCTATTTAATTTATCAATATCAATCATATCTTTATCACAAATAAACATTATTATCTCAAAAAAATTCATATATTAAAATTTACCTTTCCATCAATCACATCACCTTACTATTAAATCAATTTTCTTATTCATCAATACCATTCAACATATGTTTTTAAATCATTAAAGAACATCTATTGTGGAAAAATACTTATATGTTTCAGGATTATTATAACCATAATATCATTTATATAATAATTTTACAACATAATTTTAAAATCCCAATACATAAACACTTCAACAATTTACATGGACTAGGTCCTTCCTTTTTCTAGATGTTAACCCTTAGATCAGGGTATTGACTTGGATAATTCCAATGTTCCCCACATATAATACATTGAACTCATCTACAATCTATTTCTCTATGACCATCATTTCCACATAGAAAACATATTCTCCTTCATCATCCCATTTGGTTTCCTATAATCAAAACATTTCCTACCACATTAATTTTTAACATGGTTCATTTTGGTTATAACCATAGACTAAAACCAAAAAAGTAGTATGGGAAACAATATTCATAGTTATTCTACCACATAATCATGAAAATAATTTATAGGATTTTTAAAATCATGAACAATATTTTCAATCTAAGACACATTAGATTTAACTTAGGTCATTCATGTTCATTATCTATTCAAATCCTCTATATTTGTTTTTAAATAAAATTTGAATTAACTCAATCATATACCTTGGGATGGTCAAACCAGTTACATGGTAATGGAACACTCACCATGCACCGGAATGATGGAAAAGATATACTCAACCAAATATTTTTGTGCATATTAACCCTAGATGAATCTATACCAAAACCACATACAATTTTAGTATTTAGACAGGATTTATTTCTAGGAAACCCACATAATATATACATTAACAAAACATTATGATGTTATCTTATACATAGATTTTCTCACAAAGTCAATCATAGGGTTATTTTACCTTATCTATTTGTTCCTAAATCTAGTTCCCAGCAATAATATTAAACTTTCTCTAATACCAACTATAAAGACCTCAACTCTAGTATCCTAGATCTGGTGGTCACTTTATTACATACTAATAAGATACAAGCAATCACATCTTGAATGATTGAATAGATTATTATTCTTGGTATACTAGAAACTTGTTTGAATCACACATACATTTTAAAACATAAAAAAGGTATTTTATTTGAGACTATCATTATTCATTCTAAAATATCCTTGAATATCAATCTTAGTATAATTCCTATTATCAATGGAAAAGGAAAAAAATAAATGGTGAGCTCAAATTCTTAGTAACGGTTATGTACAATAGATTTTTACATGGAAGTAAATAATCCATGAATAATATGGTAGAAATAAATAATTATCAAATAATTACATATAAATAACCACATGATCTTGAAACTTATCAATATATATCATTACTATTCAAATAATCACATGGATATTAATTACTGGTTTCATAATTATTGAATGAATAATTTCTTACATCGAAAACTAATCATTGAGGCTTTATTCTAATACATCTAAAAATACCATCATAGAATTGTGCCAAGAATCCACATAAATGTGTAATGAAATTGACAAATACCAAATCTATTTTTTACCATGGTACCTACCAATCTATCAGGGGTCTATATAATTTTAGGCCCCACCATTTACTTAAAAATTCCAATTCATTCATCATAATAAAAAACAATACAACTTAATCAGCATTCCTTAATAATCAATAATTATCAATATTAGAATAACTAGCATACATAATTTCAATAATTTCCCAAGTTTGAATGATATTAATCAATATAAAAAAATAATTAATATGGTATCATTACAATATATCCTTATTTTATCATAAGTAAAATAAATGTTTATTGTCTTTGATGAATAGAAATACCATAAAAAGATCATTTAAAACATTCTTGAGGAAAATACCATATTCATTTTGAAATTAATTTTTAATAACCAAAAATATCCATAATACTGAGAAAAACATTTTATTTGAAAATAATAATTTAAAATTTTAGAGTAATCTTAAAATCATTGAGTGGTCATGATGGTGGGAAATTTGGTTCTTACTGCGTATGTTAAAACAAATATTCCTTTCATATTTTCAGAAAAAAGACAAAAATACCTCATTTAGAAAACAAAAATAAGATTTCCATTAAACCATTTTGTAAATATTAAATAATAGATAAAAATTAATTTTACCAATCATAATATAATATAAAAATAGTTTTCAAAATATTTTTTAAAAATAATAATATGGATGAAAAAATATTTTCGACCAAAGATAGAAATAAAGACAGTTTTCCATTAATAAAATATTTGTTTGGTATCTTGAGTTCATAAAGGGAGGAAAATGAAATTTAAATTTAAATTTTTTTAATATCTGTAAATATTCATAGGGGAAGATTATATATTGGGTTTAAGATAGAAAGATCAAATAATCCCCCCCCAGTGTGGACTTAAACATAACATTCTCAAATAATGATGAGATTGTAAAATAAACCCTTACCCCAGTTCAAAAAAATTTCATATGTGTACATAAATAATTTATAATAATTATATATCAATTATACACATATTATAAACCATGATAATATATATCATACCATATATTATTTAATTTTAACCTTTTATCATCCATTTATTAATAATTCTTTTTTAAAATCATTGTTTCAGGTGATATCTTCTTCATTTGTTATGTATATTTTTATTCAGTTGTTTTGGTCCTTATAATATAATCATAGATACATAATAACCAGAATTTTAGTTATGATATAAATATCATATATATTAGTGATCATCTATAAAATTTAGGTATAGTGAAATGAATTACACTGTTCACGGAGATGGTAGGTCGTACATACACATGAACGTTGTTTTCACTTTTCAACGAATGGAACAAAAGAAAAGTAAATAGTAATTCACCTTTCTAGGATCATCGATATATCATATATATCTTATATATTAATTAAATATATCTTTCTTACCATACATATAAAATATAAAAGAAAAATGGATCGCATTGCTTCTTGGAGGTGGTAGTCCACATGTATGCAGGAGTAACATTATCATTCTCCAAAAGATTGGAAGGTAAGAATTTAGACAATATATTATCTTTAAATAGTAATATTTTGTCCTAAATATAATATATAAATATTAAACCCATAATAATACCTATACATAAAATATTCTTTTGAAAAAATAATTGTATTGCTATGTGGAGATGATAAGTCATATATATGCATGAGTGATACTTTCACATCCCATTTGATGGAAAAGACAGAGGATAATGGTGGTTTAAAAATCAGAATAAAATATAATTATATTTAATATAATTAATTTATTATTTTATGATAAATACCACTAATTTATAGGGTTAATAAGAAGAATAAAAATTTAAAGAGGTTGGGTAATACAATTACCTCTTCTTCAAGAGACCTCCTTTAGATCCCTGCTTAAGGAAACTAGGGTTGGTCTTCTATGAGTACCATCACCTATAGAACTTGTATAAGGATTATGAGATTTGAAATGGTCATGTATTGGTTGATATAGGTTTCTCAATGTGTTTTAAATAAGAGAGGGTAGAGGTTTCTTTTTTAAGGGAGGTAAAGGACACATAAGGGAGTTCTTAAAAGATTAAAATTTAATAAAGTCATTCCCAAGATAAATGCTTCCAAATTCCAAGATATTTTAATATATAGTATTATATTTTGGAATTATAGTCATAAAATAATATTTGTATAGGTTTAAGTGGTATTTTATCCCATATATTTTATTTTTACACCTCAGTTAGCCTATTTTAACTATAACCACATTAACACCTTTTTCACTCTTAAAGGGTGATAATTTTACTTATAAGGTAAAAATTATCCAAAAAATGAACAATTTATTTAGACCATATATTATCCCCATTTTCTTATTTCAATATTTATATTCTTTTTAAATAATTTATTAAAACATTATTTAAAAAAAGTCTTTATTATCGTTTTGGAACTATTCATGTAATTTGACTTTAAACGCATCAAGAAACAAATTTAATTCTAATATAATTCTTTAATTAATCAATAATATGAAATATTTACCTATTAAATTATTTTAATTCTAAAAATAACTAAAATAGTATAACTTTTATTGGTTTTGAAAACATTTATTTTATTTTTATATTAATTGAATAAATATTGTGTTAGGGTTGTGTAAGAATGTAATGTAATTATATAATTACCAAAAAAAATAGAAATAAATTACCATCATGAAAATAATTTCATTATGATCAAACTAGATATTATCATTTGTCCAAAATACTCTTTTATCCCAATGTGAACACAAAATTGATATTTAAATGTAAGAGAGTTACATTTTTTTCTTTTCTTCAAATATTATATAGGTCATTTTCATAGAAAAGTATCCTTTAGGCAATTAAATTTCAATACTAAGGTGATATGGGTTTTATTTAATTCATAAAATAATAATTAATATGATAAATAAATACTTAACATTTATTTTTAGCCTAAGTTAAACCAATTTACCCTTTACCATGGTGATAAATTTCACCATAGTTACAATTCGTAGTGTATAAAAATAAAAGGGACCTTTTTAACAAATTTTAACCTCATTATTAAAAATATTGATTCTATTTTATAAATATCAATTCATATAAGTGGAATAAATTAATTTAAGATAAAAACACAAAACCTAACAGAAATAGTTTTATAAAAAATATATTTTTAACTACAAAAATGTTTTTATATAGAATTTAATAAAAAATGATTTGATTGTATTTATTATAAAATAATATATTTAATTATGAATTTAAATCATTTTATAAAAAAATTTAACTTTTTAAATACTTGGAAAATACCATTTTCAATAAAAATTAGTATTTTTTTATTATTCATCAAAAAATAAATTTTTTAAGAAAATTCTAAAAAATCACTCTATGATAATTTTTAAATGAGTATTTCAAAAATTATGTTATTTTTTTAAAATAACTATTAGAAAAGTGGAAATAATTAAATATAATTTTGAAATGGTACGAACCTTTCAGCACGTTACATTGTGTGAAATCTGGTGGTTGAGGTGTGCATGGAAATTCCAGGTGTGTTTGGTGGAGGATATGAGGATTTTTTGTTCATTTTTGAGGGATAAGTAAATTTTAAGGGATGGTGGAAAGTATTAGTTGTATATCACCAATGATAGATATTTGGCATTAGATCACCAATAATAAATCATTATGGTGGTAGATAACCAATTTTAGATCTCTAATGGTATATCTCTAATAGTATATCTCTAATGGTGGATATAAAATGGTAGATCTCAAATGGTATATCCCAAATGGTAGATCTTCAAAATAATGGAATATATTTGAACTGATGGTATCTCTCTTAACTGATAGTAAATTTCTTAACTAAAGGTAGATCTCCAGTGGTGGATCTCTAATGGTAGATCTCTAATAGTAGATCTCTAAAATAATGGTAGATCCCCAGTGGTAAATATCCAATGGTATATCTCCAATGATAGATCTCTATAGTAAATCCAATTTTACAAAATTTATAGAATTTTTATTTTTTTATGTTTCTTTGATGAAAAATAGTTATAATGCCTTGATTAATGAATTTTAAAGTTGTTTTAATAGAGGGTAATTATATCCTCTATTTCTTAAAAGTCCAGAAACTTTTTAAATGGTCCACACACATGGTTTTTATGAGATTTGAATTTAATGGACAATTAAAACCATATCTAATCCCACCGGTTTCAAATCTAATCTTTCTAATGAGAATATCCTTCCTTCACTATTTCTAGATTTCCTTCACCTGAGATGAGAGTTTTATAAGTATTTTCTCTTAGGTTCATAGAGCCTTGTTTTTTATTTTGGTTTGATTTCATCCCTAAAGGTGATTTCCTCCTATTCATGCACCCCCTGTTTATAGTGTAGAAAGTTTGTGTAAAGCTCAGTTATTCCTCGTAGAAAATTCCTTCATTTCTATTGTATGTGTAACATATGGAGAGGGGTGATCATTTTTATCTATAAAGAAATAGATGCATTCAAATTAATAATGATAAATTAATTGGTTGTATGAATTTAATAAGGGGCAGGGGAATTAAATCATGTTTTTACCATTTTGATATGGTTTTGTGGTTGAAATTGTATGGGATGAATGTCTACTTAAAATCAGGGTCCTTGGGGGTCCTTTATTGTGTTTTTATGATGTGAATTGTGGAATTCATGTTGTGTTGTTGTTGAAAATTATTAAAATGTAATTAGCTAATTACATATAATTAGTTACTTAACCGGATGCTCCACGATCTTATGGATTGTGTGATAACACCATTAAATAAATAAGTGGAATTGAATAAGATCCCCCATGCTAAATATAAAAATGTTTTTTTTTCATGTTATGTGTTGGGATGTGTGGAATGGTTATCATTTGTGTGTGGGGGGATGATATGATATGCAGTGGCTATGTTGTGATGTGTGTTGGTCTATGGATGAGATGTATTTTTGTAGAAGGTTTGTAATGGTTTTTAGGGTGTGATTGTGTAGTGGGGATATAATGGAAGGTGGAAGTGATTTTGGTTGTTGGGATATTGTGATTTTATTATTATTGTGTTATGTGTTGTGTTAGATTCCCAAGAAGTAATGTAATTAAACACATGATAATGATTTCAAATGCACATGCTTAAAAAAATGAATTTAAAAGTGATAGAAACACTAGACACTATTCTTATTTAAAATGAATGGGTTGGTAATGAAAATTTTGGAAATTTCTTAAAGAGATATAAATATTAAAATATAATTTGTGTATTTTTTTCTTATTTGGGGTTAGGAATTTAGTTTTTTCAATGTAATTGGAGTATCTTTTGAGATGGATTATTCCTTGGTAGTGAACCCCTAAGATGGGGCTTCTGAGATATGACTCCTTATATTTATACATTGTATATTATTTGTTATTATTATACACATCCCACCCACATCAAGAACTATATTCCAACAACTATATCATCACACAGTGGGTTTTTTTCCAAAAATCATAGTGGTAGGATGGATGGATGGTTATCCACTCCTCCTTTCCCCTCTTTCGGGTATTGAGAAGGACATGCATGAGTTATGATGACCAGAAGTCAAAAGTGACACTATCTAGATATAATATGATGATATTAGATGGAATAGGTGTATTTAGGTGGGATGTGGTGATATGGATTATGGTGGGATTCAAGCATAGTAGGAGGAGGGCATGAGTTAGATGTCACTCCTATTCATGATACCTTGCTACATTGGTTATGAGATGTAATGTGATTTGATGGACCAAGTTTATGAAGGTGGTATGTGATGTGATTTGATTTGATGTGAGGTTATGCAGAAGGGGTGGAAGCACCAAGAAAATCGTCATTGGGGTGTGAGACTATAAAATCAGTGGAAAATAAGTGTGAGGTTCCCTTTATCTATATTTTTTATATTATATTATTACTCACATATACATTATTTGGTGAGTGATATATAGTGAGGATGGGTTTGGTTACTATACTTATACATATGTTGCTTGGTACTGTTGTTTTTTCATGGGTACACTAATATTCTCTTTTCACATGTTCATGAGAAACTTTTGTTTTCCTAATGAGTATACTTGTATGCTAACCCTATGTATATTATACTTTTTTTTGGTTTCCAGGACTATGTGGACCATGTTAGACATTACTAGCTTAGACCCTTGGACTATTTTTGCATCTCTTCCTTAGTTTTCTTTTGGGTATTTACTTTGTAGAATTTTATATATATCAGTTGTATCCATACATACATTGGGGGATAGATTTTGGCTCACATTTATTTTATCTATTGGTGTTGCTTGTGGTCGATTCATCTTATCTCCCAATAATATTTTTATTATATTGGGTATTTCCTCCCATAAATGATATTTTTATACCCTTGGTACTAGTCACTAACTTGGGGCCAACTAGAGGTAGGACTCAATGGTAATTATCTCTCTCCCCTTATTGTGGTATCTTTGTAGGAAGGGTCCCATGACAGAGTGTTATCAAAGGTTTATCATTGAGAGATTATATAGATTTCGGAGTGAGTCATAGTAATGATTTCATGGGTTGGTATAAAAACAATTCTAGTTGACCTTGGTGCATGACATATGCCTGAGAGACTATCTAAGACATGGGATTTTAAGGCCCCCCATGATTCAATACACAGACTCTGAGCTTATTGAATGACCAAGTGAGGTTAGACTTTGTTGTAGGGTAGAGACCTAGGAAAGTTACATGAACCATGATGAATTGTGTTTCTATTTGAGTTGAGTTGTTTTGGGAAGGTCTAAATTAATAAAGTAAATTAAAATGAATAAAAAAATACCAGGTTTAAGATATTTTGTTTCCACTTTCATCTATGGATCATGGTCATCATTCACATGTGGCTCAGGAAGTGGAGGTTCAGTAGGCTGACCTGGTTGATCTTTGAAGGTTTGATCTAGTATAAGATGATGTTTAGTGGCATAGGATGTTGTAACATTTTCAGTAGTAGGGATTTTGGAACCATGAGGATAATGTTTCTGATGTGGGGATAGAGAGATGGATATAGGATCTGTAGACCTCTTCCAATTTGATCCAAGCCCAAACAGAGTAATAGTTCCCCTTGGAAGTTAGTCAGATGCGAGGATCTACGCATTAGTTGTTGATGTTGTACCTTGGTGAGCGGGAGGTGGAATATATTTCTTGTATCAACTTTCATAATGATTTTTAGGAAGAGTTCCTTTCATCATCCATCAATGGTGTGAATAGGTAAGAGATACTATCTCTTTAGTAGTGGAGTTTGTTAGTGCAGAAGCTTGGAATAGAGTTCAAGGACCTTCTACATTTTCTACATATCATTTTTCTAATGAGGATTCTTGTGTGATATGTCCTTAGGAGGCATGTTGTCCTTTAATTCAATATCCAGTTACTCATTTTATGTTTCCAACATATCCGGAGGTTCGTATGAATGTAGATGTAATTTATTGTATGCACTTATTAAGAGTTTTACTGAGAGTAGAACTATAAAGGTTCTGTGAGGTGTAGATTTTCTAGTGTTAGTTATTGAGTACTAAGGCCTTTTAGGTTTCAACTAATAATGATTCAACCACAATAGATTCACTTTCGGTCATCTAAGTATAGTGGTTTCCATGCTCTTCCTAGATATTTCATACCAGTTTGTTTTATCTGTGTGGATTTTTCCATCATCAATATTAGTGCCTAAGGGATTCTCAGGATTGGTTTGGTATAGGTGTCCAGGATCAGCATTAGCCTCACCAAAAGTTACTAATGTGGTTGTTCTAGTAGCAAGGGAAGCTGACTTATTCTCTAGCCATAGCAGATGGGTTAAGTAGAGGCTGAAATGAGGATATTCTTCAATTATAGAGACCCTGACCTGAGTTTGGTCGTGGAAATTTCATATCAATGTGATTCATTTGTGGGGTTTTTTCCATCATCACTATTAGTGCCTAATGGATTATGAATACTAGTTTTGTAGAGGTGGGCAGGTTCAGCATTAGCCTTAGCAACATTTACTAGTGAGGTTGTTCTAACAGCAAGGGCAGTAGACTTATTCTCTAACCATTGCAGATGTGATTCAGTGTATGCACTTATTTTTTTCTGCTTATCTAAACCTTAAAACAACCCCATTAACTCATAATAATTGAAATAATTAACAACCATAATGGTTGTAGTTATTACATTAATAATAATAATAAATAACCTTCTTAATGATAATAATAATAATACATAAGATAATAATAATAATAATAATAACTTTAATAAAAATATAAAAAGATGAAATAATTATTTTAATAATAAAAATTTCTTTAATAATAATAATAATAATAATTTCATTATTTTTTTATAGAAATAATTTTAATAAAAATTTCAATATTCGTAATAATCATTAATAATGAAATAAATTTAATAATAACAAAAATATTATTCACAACAATAACAATATTATTATTATGCGTCAAAAGCTCGATTGATTTATTTTATTTTATTTTATTTTATTTTTACACTCATTTAAACTTCCTTTCATTATTCCTTTAAATTGTTAACTTATTATGAACACTGAGTAGGTTTCACAGTCTCTGAATTGTGCACGAACCGCGCGTAGACGCTGCAAAACCAAAAACACGCGTTTTTCACAACAAAACTCAAAATTTTAAACATGGGTTCACCCAAAACATGACCCTAACTGAAACTTGAGGAAAAAATAAAACTTGGGTGTGACAATTCTCCCCACCGTAACACTTTCTGCCCCCAGAAATCCATAACAAGACTGAACCCCAATGTAGAAAAAAAAACCCTTCACGGTCCAAGGAGATCTCCAAAAGTGATAGACGAAGAGATCATAAGGGTACTATCAACGAGAGAAAGGATAACAAGAAGAACCCAATAGGTCAAGTCAGACTCCTTGCTAAGTGAGACCAACTCCCAAAAAGATTAAACACCTCTAGTTGATCTATCCAAAAAGACCCAAAACTTTCATGATGCTAATTCTAGACTTAACACATGATCACCTTAAACATCAAGAAACTAAACACAACCATTCACTGAGATGAAACTGGAATGCCCACACAGTGAGGACCGAACGGACTCCCCCCCATAAGAAACATGCTAACACTAAGTTACTTTAGGTGTAACTCATCGAGACCAACTGTGAGTCTCCCCACCATAAGAACTGATGAGGTTAATCAAACTTGAAAAGTCCCCACATGGACTAAAAAACCCCACCAAGAGGGGGTAAAGAGAACGGGTCAACTAATAGAGCATTAAAACTACCGCCATTTCTATATCAATAACATAGCACCCTCGAAAGAACACAAACCATGCCACACTAGGGACAAAGATTAAACGAATGACCTTTTTCACCACTGGGGTTCTCCTGACTACGCGGTAGCTTCACTTCGGGACCTATAGATGGAGAACCAATGATTGAAGCATCTCCTACCTCACAGTCACACTTCATAAATTTAAAAACATAACACACGAATCATAATTTCACCAAACACACTTCCAATAAAACAAAGGTTTTAAAGATGTTTGACAATAACCATTCTTAAAAATGAAGGAAAAGAAATACCACGAAACACTACAAGAGACAACCACTAAATCCAAGGAACACAATAAATAGAAAACCCCAAACTGATCCCAAACATTGTCCTCCTCCTATTGACGGGATGAGGCGACCTTCAAAAAGCCAGTTCTGGGTTTAGCGCACTTCTTGGAAACACCTCGGAAAAAACCACAACAAGTAACCCAAGTGCCCACAGGTGTGGCAGGGTGTCAGAGCACTTGGACATGTCAGCCTCTTGAGACCTTTCCTACCACACTGGTGACAGATCATGACATTATGCTCTGAATTTGTTGACTGTAGGTCTGAAGGCCTCTTGATTCCTCTATTAGAGCCACCAGTATCAGGCTGCTTCTCATTCTTCCTATCACCATCCTATACACTGCTTCCCAAGGTCGAGGGAGGATTCACCACCACATGTCCTCCTACTAACTCAACATCATCTAGTATATCTTTCCCCACAAAATTTGAGAATGTTGTTAGGTTGATCTCTTCCACTTTCGACTACAGTTCAGGTTGGATCCCAAACTCAAATTTTTGAGCCTTTTTTGGATAGTTTTAAACAATGCCTTGGTCATATGGAACTAGGTATGAGAAGCAATGATAGAATTATAATTATGATTCATCGCCCTTCTGAATACAACACAACTTCATCCTCTTATTTAGCTTTGTCAACTCATAGAATTATTGTCAGATGAATGAATACTTGAATAATTTTTTAAGTGAGATATTCCCAAGGATTTCTTCAAGACACAGACTTCCACCATTTCAAGGTTGGGCCTTCAAGCATAAAGTTAGCCAAATTCACCTTCAAATAATCTGGCGGTGTGAGAAAATATAAGTTACACTCAATCTTTCACAACTACTCCTATACCTCTAGGGGGTCTTCTTGTCCATAAAAGAGAGGAGGTTTTAGTTTTGGATACTCTAGGATGTAGTCTATGGGATGATCAACTAGAGTATTTTCTAAGGGTGCACCACCTGAAGATGCACCGTGATCATTCATAAAACCATCGTGGGGGTGAACAATAAGGAATAAGGAAACAAATAATTTAATCAAAACATGGTCATTGTCATTTCAAATAACAAAATAACACTTATCATAATGTTTTTTAAAATTAAGGAAAAACTCAAATGATCCACTAGGGAAAACTAGTGTTGATGGGTGACTCGGACATATGGTTGGTATCCATATTCTAGCCACACCACCTTTACAGAGAGAAATCTAGGTAAATCTCCCCAAATCCACATGGATTTCAAAGCCCATCAAGCTTACGGGGCTTCTTTCCCAACTTCCATTTCATTTCCCAACATAAAACAATTCAAAGGAACCAAAAATACACCAACAACCTGTACATCCCACAATAACCTAAGGTTTGGAATGAGCAAGGGTCCATGAAATCCTTCTCATCCCTATACCTCGACTCCTAAAAATTATACTTCTTCTACAACGACAACACAAAATAATAATGCGCGTTCTGAAAAACAAGGTCCACTCAAGGTCCAAACTCCTCTAATACCATTTTTTCATGAAGAAACCCTGGTCAACCCAGGACCGGTCACCTGAGCCGATCCGCAGCAAGGCCTGAGAGGCGTTCCCAATCCTCCCAGGCTATACACAAGCTCTAGGGAATCAACAGAGAACAATAGGGGAACTATTTATCCCAATAAAAATAAATAAAGTAGAGGTAAAAGGTAGAATAACACAAAGTGAACAAACAACATGATAATGAAAGAACAACCAACAATAACACACTAACCTGACCATGACCAAAAACACATTGTGACCTCAAGATTCACTCTCCAAACCACAACCAACTCTCGCCCACGGTGAACAAAATTGAGTCAAACCTACAACAAAAACTATAAACCGGAATACACTATAGGCGTGAGTATTAAAACTCAGTAGGAATTCCCAAAAAACCATCCCCAAATCACTACCTTCAAATAAAGAATTTACTTATTCTAGGATTGAACTAAATTATATAAAATATGGTTTTCCACACACACTTTCATGTCTAAAACAATTAATAGTCCATTTCCCTTTTTAATTTAAACACAAGTTTAATGTTTGAAGGGAAAAGGTGCATTACATTTAAAAAAAAATCCATGAAAAAATTAAAATCTAAAAATTTAGATGTTAGTTAAGTGTAAACCCACAGATAACACACAACACACAATAAGGGTAATGGGAAAGTAGAAAACGGCGACCAGCAACCAAACTAGACCCCTCAATCATCCTCCACATACAAATAAGAACTAAAGAAAACATGGTTAAAACCTAGGAGCTCGTGAACAATCCAAAATATAATATACATGTGACTCATCCTAAAGGTATGCCTACTCTCGATGATGTCATAATTCCCAAATGCTCGGTGTTTTCCTACCTAGCCTAACCAAGGGGCCCAATCCCCTAGTAGAGTAAATTTTGTACTAAGGTCCACTATCCATTTCTTTCTCTAAACATGTGCAGCAATCATTCTCAGAAGATTAACTTACTATGCCAGGTTCCCATGCCGAGTAATAAATGAACAGAGCGGTGAGTCAACACTTTCAATCAAGAAACCAATCACCATTCATGAACATCACACCCAAAAACTCACACAAACAACGTACACATCAATATCATCCACGAGTCACCCCAAAGAGAGTTTTCAAAATAATTTATTTTATTAAAGTGCTAGATGGGACTCAACCAACTTTAATGAAAAACATCATTTATCAAGATAAAACAAAACATTCGCTCATGCGTTAGCTGAAAACATTTACCATCAAACTAGAACCACACTTGTAAATCTGTGAATTATGTTCAAATTCCAAATGGGAATTCTCTCACTATTGTGTATCAATTCATCAAGAAAATAATTAAAGTTCTACGCATAAAATAAACAACTTCATTTACATCAAATATTTATTCCAAAAATAATTATCAAATATTATTTCTCATTTATCAAAAATCAATGAAATATCAAGCAATTAATAAATTCTAAATTTAAAGGTGAGTGCAGTGGGGGACCTACTTCAAAGGAGAACTAAGATGAATATTCGGCCTTTTGATGCTTTCTAACTAGAAGATGTTTCTACCCGCTTGCACGCACATACTTTCATATATATATATATATATATATCCTTAATCCAATGCATGTATTCCTCACACCATGAGGGAATACGTACATGGAGGACACACACACAGAGAGTTATATATATATATATATATACACACACACACATACCTAATCATATGTTTGCATGCCCTAGAATACATTCAAACCCCACTAGAAAAAAAATTCAAAGACTCTGAAACACTGTGGAAAGGTTAATGCACTTACAAAACCATGCAACGTCTTCAGAAATCACAAATTATTTAGGAAATCCAATGGGGAAATTTAACTAAAACATGGTATTTACAACTCAATAAAAACCCACCACATGTCAAAATCCATTTTGAAACCATGCACACACCCCTTCAATAACCACAGTCAAAAAACCTACTTGGAAACCCATTTAAAGGAAACTAGCCACCATTTAAATTCAGAATAAATTCATAAGGTCCAACTGGGAAATTTTGACTAAAACGTGGTGTGCTCAACGTAGAAAAACACAAAACACATCAAGGTCCAATTTTAAAATCAAGAACCCCTCAAAATAATCTCCAAAAAAATTTCACATTACTAATATTATTTAATAAACCATTTAAAATTTTATAAAAAAAATTTAACAAATAACATGCATATTTACACACACAAAAATCATTCAAAACCACATTTTTTTGGTCAAACACACACCCACAGCATATCAAGGAAGAACACGCACCATTTTCATGATTAAAATCACAAATTGCATAATTTAATAAAACTATTAAACAATATATAATTTATTTCCATCAAAACGCATCTTATTTCACATGATAAAATTATTATAACTATATCGAGTGTCTGATTAACAATCAGGAAAGGTGAAAACATTATTAAATAAAAGAAATCTAAATTTAAAGAATATGTGTAATGGGTTCCTACCTTAATCGTTGAAGAAAACCCGGAACTCGGTGCGAAACACCGATCGTACCACAATCGCACCCATGGGAATCTTAATTTTACCCAACACACCAAAATTGATAAAAACATTTAAGGATTTGAGTACAAAAATTAAACCCTAACCATGAAATAACCTTACACTAAAAGGAGGAGGAAGACTTTACCAAAAAGGGAGGCTGTCAAAGAGGTGGTACGCATGGGAAGTGTGGCCTGGTCGGAGGTGATGGGGTTCACAAGTAGAGGGCAGACTAAAGGAGAGGTTGATGCTGGATGGGGGAAAGAATTACGCCTAACCAGGAACATGGAAGAAGGATCTCGCAGATCCAAGCTGGTCTCCGGCAGGGACAGGGGGCAACATCGAGCAGCTCGCTAGCGGAAGGGAGGCATCGAAGCTTGACGTTAGAGGCTCAACTAGTGAGGTCGGAAAGCAGGCTGGAGCACAAGGGATGGGGTGGGCCACGCTATCTACAACAAGGGGAGGGTGATTCACATGAGGGGAGAAAATTGGCTGCAGGAATTATGGGGAAGAACTAGGGTTTAATTTTTTTTCTTTTTATCTAAACCTTAAAATAAACCCCATTAACTCATAATAATTAAAATAATTAACAATCATAATTGTTGTAGTTATTAAATTAATAAAAATAATAATAAATAACCTTCTTAATGATAATAATAATAATAATACACAATATAATAAGAATAATAATAACTCTAATAAAAATATAAAATGATGAAATAATTATTTTAATAATAAAAATATCTTTAATAATAATAATAATCATTATTTCATTATTTTTTTATTGCAATAATTTTAATAACAATTTCAATATTCGTAATAAAGATCAATAATGAAACAAATTTAAGAATAACAGAACTATTATTCACAACAATAATAATTTTATTATTATGCGCCAAACACTCGATTGCTTTCTTTTATATTTTTTTACACTCATTTAAACTTCATTTCATTGTTATTTTAAATTGTTAATTTATTATGAACACCGAGGAGGTTGTACGGTCCATGAACTGTTCCTACCCACACACAGATGCCGCCAAACCAAAAACACACATTCTTCTCAACAAAACTCAAAATTTTAAACATGGGTTCACCCAAAACATGACCCTAACTGAAACCTGAGGAAAAAATAAAACCCATCTGTGAAAGATCCATATAGATATTGTGTATTCAAGTGACTCTAAGATATTATAATGTTCCAATTTCATGGATATAATTTAACTACCTTATTATAGATGATTTCTATCCAGCTACATTGTGAGTGGTGTCTATCCATGAGATTATGTAGCTTCAACAGGGTAGCATGATTGTGGAAGAGTATTCATCAAGGTTCACTAACCTCTCTTGATACTTCCTGGATATTATTCAAGATGAATTATTTTCAGAATGAATTTTTGAATTTAGTATCCTCAAATTTATCTGGGTTGGTGTAATATCTCTTTCCATTCCCATGTATTATAGAGTTCTTGAGTTAGTTTTGGTGGTGGAGAGCTTCTTGGTCTAGTATCCATTGATGGTTAGTGATAGTAATGGGAACCCTAGAGCTAAGACTTTAGAAATGAATAGTTTAAGTCATACTCAAGGATCCATGTGAGCTAATAATTTCTTGAGAAAGTATCAATTCATAGGTTCTACATTTTTGGTCTCTCAGGATGGATCTAATCATCAAAGGGAGAGGTGGTGCTACCCTTGCGATGGTTGAGGACATATAATGCAGGACTTCCTGACCCACCACTCGAATGAATAAGAGATAGTTGATGGAAATCCTAGGAGGAGGAGGAGGTTTCTAGAGTATAGAGGCTCCTAGGGTGTTATATGTGGAAGTGGAGAAGGTAGAGTAGTAGAAGGTGGGTGACTATTTGACCAGCTTCCAACACCACCCCCAGGAAGTCCACGCCTGGCTCATGGAGCTGGTATTTTGGGATGAAAAAATCGATAGGTTGGGGGAGTATTATGAATCAGAGGATATAGGGATGATTATATCTATGATTTATGTATTTTATACCTTAGATATAGTACTGATAGACACAAGCATAAATCATTCTTTTCTTACAACTTCCCTAGTGCAAGACCTATATATTCCAGTTGAGCCATTGGTATGAACCTTTTTATTAGATACTCAAACCGGAGGAGATTTTGTGGTCACACAATTCTATGAACATAGTGATGTAAATTTTTGAGTAGAAAGATATTTATGTGATATTCGTGTATTAGTGATGAGGCCTTATGACTTCATCTCAGGTATGGACTGGAAATCCATATTTCATGCATAGACTGACTATTTTAGATGGAGGATATGGTGAGTCTACATATTTGGGATGAATTGTTCTATCATTAGTGAGAAAGAAACCCATGAAAAGTATGATGGGATCATATGTAGGGTGATACATCCATTTACCCATTAGTTGGATAGTATTACCCTTTGGAAGTGGATATTATGAGCTTTAAGTTTCCTACTATGGTGGTGGGGTATGAGGACATCTTCCCAAAGGACACATCGGGCTTACCTCCCCACTAAGAGATAAACTTATATAGACACTTTCACATAGGTACTACCCTTATATATGTTCTGTCATATCAGATGGTTCATGTAGAGCTTCATGAGTTGAAGGTGTAGTTAGAGGAGTTGTAGATGAAGGGGTTTTTCAGACCCACTATTTCCCCTAGATAGCCCGAGTGTTTTTCCTCATGAAGGTGGATTAAGGCATGAGATTGTGTGTGGACTTGCGTATATTGAACAAGATTACTATCAAGAATATTTATCCACTACCAATGATAGAATACCTCTTTGAATAGTTGATATGGGTGACATGATTCTTGAAGATTGACCTCGGGATGGAATATCACTGGCTCTAAGTTTGGGAAGAGGATATACCAAAGACAACATTTAGATATTTATATGTTCACTACGAGTACTTGGTTATGCCCTTAGGTATAAAAAAATTCCACATAAATGTTCATGGGACTCATGAACTGAATCTTTTAGGCCTTATTGGATTAGTTCTTGGTAGTCTTCATTGATGACATCCCATTATAGTCAACATCATAGGAGGGGCAAGAAAGATGCTTGAGGATGGCCCTAAACATACTCTAAGAGAACCAAATATATGGGAAGGTCTATAAGTTTTAGTTCTAGATTTAGTATGTCCATATCCTAGGTCATGTAATCTCAGAAAATTTTATTGCAATGGACACAACCAAGGTTTAGGTAGTAATATATTGGGATCTACCGAAGAACATGACAGAAGTATGAAGCTTCCTTATATTGGAAGGCTAATATCGGAGATTTGTGTTTGAATTCTCTAGGATATCATCACCCTTGACTAAATTGACCTGAAAGGGAAATCCTTTTGTGTGAATAGAGAGGTTACATCATTCATTTTAGGAGTTTTGGTAGAGGTGTATGAGGACCCCCCATCTATAAACTAACAATGGAGGGTGTTGACTACGTAGTGTTGTGTAATATATCCTAAATTGGGATTGGATGTGTTCTAATGTTAAGGTAGGTGATGACTACCTATTGATCCTGAAATCTAAGATCACATGAGAAGAACTAGGCAACCCATGATCTTGAGCTAGTATTGGTGGTCTTTACCTTGAAGGTGTGGAGACACTACCTTATGTGTGAGTGGTTTATCATATATTATGACCACAAGAGTCTAAATTATATATTTTCACCAAAGAATATAAAATTTAGATATAGGTAATAGTTAATGTTCCTCCATTATTATGACTTCAAGATAGCCAATACTCCAATGAAGGGGAACATGGTGAATATTCTCTTTGTATGATATCTTATTCTTAGTTTTTGATCAAGGAATCAAAGCATTTGGCCTCATTTTAGTTGTCCTTAGGTAGTAAGGATGGTGCAGCTTACCTCTAGTCGATGGTTGTTACCCCTCAACTTCTATAGTGTGTCCAAGAGGATCATCTTGGAGATACTAAATATGATGCCTTGTATGTTCAAATATTCACTGGAAGTTCTCCTCATGGATTCTATAAAGGTGGGAAGAATGTCATAATTTTTTGAGGATGGACCATGGTTCTAGGGATATTGTGGGAGGTTCTGATAGATTTTAATACGTCCCCACTTAGTGGTAAATCCATGTGTGTTGAAGATATACCAAGAACTTTGACATTAGTTATGGTGGTTAATAATGAAAAATTCTATAGAATATTTTTTTCTCTTGATGCCTCGCTTATTAATAGGTGAAGGTTGAACACTTGGTTCCAATGGGTTTAACTCAACCCCTTGAGGTTCCAGAGTGGAAGTGGGATGGTATCTCTATTTAATTTTTATGAGGCTTCCAGGATCATATAGAGGATAATATACCATATAAGTGTTCATAGATATACTCACCATGTTTGACCACTTCCTATCCATTCAAAATCAGAGTTAAATAGAATGTTTGGGATGCCCTTGCATGCAGGAGATAATATGGATTCAAAAATTTCCCATTATGATTTTTTCAGAAAATAAATCTCATTTAAAATCATGATTATGGATAGGGTTACATGAGGACTTTAGGACTTAGTTGTGATTGAGAATTTCATTTCACCCCCAGACAGACGACCAGACTGAAAAGGCTATTCATGTTCTAGAGGATGTGCTTTGAGCCTACATGTTGTACTTTGGCCATACTGAGGATCACATACCTTTGATGGATTTTGTGTATAAAAAATTAATCCACCTTATGTATGGAACCATTCAATTCCTTGTATAAGAGACCCTACAGGTCACCACTATGCGGAACCGATCTAGTTGGGTATGCACCCGCAGGCCCAAAATTGACATGGGCTCCTACAAAAAAGGTATAGGTTATCCAAGAGTATATGATGATATTCTATAGGAATAAAAATTCATATGTGGAACAACAATATTTGAATTTGGAGTTCAATGAGGGTTATCATGTGTTCTAGAAGGTCTCACCTCAATAAGGATTACAGAGATTTGGACGAGGTGGGAAGCTATCTCTAAGATTCATTAACAATTTTCAGATACTATGTAGGGTTGGTGTGGTGGCATAACACATAGACCTACTACCATAGTTAGATCAAGTACAAGATGTATTCCATGTGTCACAGCTGAGGTGGTATGTGTACATCCCATCACATGTTATCGTTCAAGGAGAGATGAACATCAAGGATGTAGTTACTTTCAAAGGGTACTCGGTATAGATCAAAGATCATTAGAATAATATCCTTTATGGGTAAGTGATTACCTTGGTGTGTGTCTGATGAAATCATGTGAATATTTAAGAGATTACCTAGTAGTGGTAGAATCATAGGCAAGCACATTTCCCTCACCCATTTGAAAAAGATTTTTCTTTTCAGGATGAAAATATCAGAAGTGGGAAGAATGTAACGACTCTATTTTTTATTGATAAAACTATGAAATATTTAAAAGTATTTCTATTAGTACATGCACTGAGTTGGCATGAGATTCTTGGGGGTGAAGGGGATTATTTTTTTTATAATAAAAATATTAAAAATATCATATCACATGCACATAGTTCTTTTGAAATAGTGGAATTTCTCTCAAATGGAGCCTTAGATGAAAAAACTAAGACCACCATTTAATATAGATTTTTATTTTACCCTAGGTCTGACATAATCTTTGTGTGTGTAGGGTTTTTTGATAAAGTGAGGTCATGGGAATATTACAAATTTAATAAATTTATTTATTAATTCATTATTTATTATATCTTTAGAAAAAAATATACTCTATTTAAAAATGATTTTGGAAAATCCATATGGTTATCCACATAATCCTTGGGATTGATAGAGGATCCATTTTAGGATAATTCATAGATTATTAAAAAAAATCATTCTTTAGTGATCTATGTTCCAAAAGAGTTGGAGGACCTCACCAATGACATTAATGTGTGACCGTTCTTCATCATCAATTGACCTAAACTCAAGGTAGGGATTTTTTTGATGGATTTAATCCCCATTTTTATTATCCATTGATCAAATGAGAATTAATCCATCTAATAAATTTATTCATAGTTCAACCATTGATTTATGGGTATTTCTTTATCTTCAAAGAATTTGGAATGGATATCATGTTGATTAATCTATGTTATTTATTATTTATTTTTCATTATCATAGAAATGGATTGAGGCCAACCTAAATAATGGATGAGGTTCATTAATATTTTTTTTATTTTATTAATTTCTTCAATGATTCTTTGTGCATTTATTAATGGTATTTCAATTGGATTATGATTTGACAAATACATGATAATCAATCATTGCACAGCCGTTCTTTCTGAAATATATTGATATCATGGGTTCAAGTTTATAATTATCCACACAATCGATGAGTGATGTCTATGATAGAGAAATGTGAATGGATCAGGATCATCGGTTCATGGTTTGGTGTTGTAGTGATGATACAGAGCAATGGAGGGTGATTACTGAGTGAATTGAGTGGATAAAATTCATCCATTAGTGATAGAAAGGCTCGGTCGATAATAGATCTGAATTCTAGAGCAACAATGATGATGGATCAAAGATTTAGAGGTATAAGATGAAGACACATGATGAACCAGTGAGTTCTGGTAAAATCTAAAATACACAATGCGTAGTTTGAGGAACACATAGTGTGTATTCCCCTTGATATGGCTATTAGGTTTATGGAGAAACTAAAATATCACATGTCGTGTGAGATCTAATACACTCTATGTGAACCATGATTGGTGGATCATAGTGTACCCATAGGGTAAATGGTTATGCACATTTCTAGGTACATGGGCGTGACCTGAGTACACAAGCATGGCCTAGTACTCGAACACGTTTAGGTACCAAGACATGGCCAAGTACATAGGCATGACTAGAGTGCACATGCATGGGTCAGAGTACATGGGAATACCCATGGTAGCTAATACACACATTGTATACCCTATACACACCATGTACTTATTTCATAAAAATTTGAGGCCCTTGTTCTCTTCAGTGTAGACTAGTGTCTCTAGGGTAATTTCCTTTGTTCTATCCCCATGAGGGTACAATGAGGCATAATATCTTGATCATTGGATATGATACTCTCAATGGAATTAGTCTTAGATAGAGTTATTTAATCCTTCCATGAGGCCTATATTGTAATCCTCTATCATTATCTTCTTCACTCTATGGGGTTTTAGGAATCATCTTGTCCAACATACAAGGATGTATGATCCTATATTTATTAGTTTATTCTAAATAGGGTTAGGTATATCCAATCAAATCAACGTGAAATCCCCTATCTACATATCAATCTCTTTAGAGTTCGATATTTTAATTCTTCATGTCATGTACTGATAGGCATAACCTCTTAAATGATAACCATCAATGTTTTCATACTCAGGTATTGAGTACTCCAATATGATCATTACCTTGAAACCTCAAAATGGAATTATTAGCTAAGAGTATGGTTGTGGATTTACCTTGAGACTTAGTGTACATCTTGAGAATATTTGAGTTATTATTTTCAGGTATCATATTTTGATTTATATTACTTATGGTGATGATCTAACTACTCTCTTGATGATTTATGTTTTGTGATTTAAATGTGTCCTATTGTGTATTTTTATATGCACCCCTACATGGGATCTACCCACACATGTCATGCCTCTTATAGATGACAAGATATTTGATGGAGTCCTAGGTGTAATAGGAGTAGGTTTAGCATAGTTTATCTAAAGAGAATATGGTTCATACTAGGTTTTTCATTTGAAACCATTCCCCTGCTTCCTAGAATGTTATATATATTTTATAATTTTAGTGGTCTAATATTTTGACATTATGGTTTATATTCCTCTGATATGGGATATAGATTCTTGTATGTATTATGGTATTAGTTTTATTTTACCTTTAGAAATTTTAGGAGAATTTGGAGGTGTGTATGTGTGTCTAGGTACCTTAGGCTAAGGCCTCCCATGTGTTAGATATGCCTACTCAGTGCTGGTCACCATCCCCTTGATTATTAGAGGCAAACATGGGGTGTCACACTCATCTTATCACAGTACTAGCAGGCCTTAGTGGGTTGGGTCATGACAAATGTCTATTTTCCATATGTAATTAATATATTTTACTTGTAAAACAATGGTGCTTTGCAGAACCCTTGGTTTCAAGTAACTAACCCTTTATTTACGTAGTTTAAGTATATAAAGTGTTTGGGTGATGTTAGGGAGGTTTTATAAGAGGTTTGGATATTTTGGGAGCTTTAATAATGGTTCAAGGTTGGTTCATGGTTTGGGGAAACCGTGCAGAACCTACATGAAACTATGCACAATGGGACATGGGATAATGGGAAGGTCCATGGGATATGCATGGTTTGTCCAAATAATATGTTAGCCTAGGGAAAAACTGTGCAACTTGATATAGTGGTCTTTAGAATGGTTGGTTTATTGTTTGAAAACCGTGTGAGCCAACCATGTGAATTTCATCCTTGAGGATGTGGCTAGAACACGGTTAGCGCATGGTTTTTCAAACCATGTGACTAACCATGCATAGTTAGAAAAATAGGTCCTAAAAAAGTGGATCTAGGTTATTTTTTTGTTTTAGTGCCTTTTTCCCCCAAAATGGATCTAACTCAGGATTTTTCCATCTCAGAGGATGGAGAACCTCTCCCCATCAATTTATAAGTGATATGAAGGTATTCCTTGATGCTTTGAAGCTCAATTCTTGTAGTAATTCATATTTCTTGGGGGTTTTAGTGGTTTTCATTAGATATTATTCTCATTATATCTTGGTTTTATAGATCTACATATGTTTTGGGTATATATAAGGTTTCGGATGCCATATATGTTTATATTTTTCTTTTTTATGTTGGGGGATGAGATCTATGGTGGGTTTTGTATATTCAACCTAGTTCTGTGGATGTTTTTCATTTCTTTTATCATTTTTACCAAATTCTCAAGGTAGTGGCTTCACTCTCAACTCCCCTTGCTAGAACTGATTGGATACATTTCAAATTGATTAAATTGACCAAAATTTATTGTGAAATTTGTGTGAAATTCATAGTGTAAACCTTCCTTTGTGACGGTTTGTGTATTTGGTGATTTTATAGAAATTTGTTGTGCAAGTACTTTGGTTACTTGATTTTAAAATGTTGATTTTAAAATGTAGATTTATGAAATTGTGGTAAATGGTTTAATTGATATTTTTTCAATAAAAAGATCATTTTATTGAAATAATATGAAATGGTTTTTTGAAATTTTTTCAATAAAATTATGGTTTTATTGAAATGGTTGAAAAAGTTTTTCAATGATTGTATTGGAATGGTTTTTGGGCATACTTGGTAGTGTGTGTTCATATTTCCTTATGAGGATTAGTTGAAATATGAATTTATGATTGGTTCCCAAGTTGTAATAGAACATGGTATTTAATTACCTTTTGATGACTTGGTAGATCAAAGAGAAACCACTCATGAGTATAGAACCAACATAATAAAGCATGAATTTGTAGATGTGTGGATTGGAATGATATATTCCAAGAATGGAAAATGAACTAGTTTTAGATCTTTGTTCGGGTGCTTTCCTTGGAACATGATGTTATCTTGAGATAACTATTTTACTATCGAACATGTTTATAAATGTTATCCCCAAGTTGTGTTTTGGTTGTATTTGTTGTCAATTGATCAGTATGTTGAATAAAGAAAGTATGTTAAGAAAGATAATGGTTATAAATAGTATTGATAAATGTTTTTAAAAGAATCGGACTCACATTTTCAAAAGAATAAAACTCACTCTATCCATCGTAATGAGGAGAGGTTATTCTAATTGGACCTACCTTGGGTCAAGAATAGGAGAAGATCATAGTGAGGAATTGATCGAAAACAAATTTGCATTGATTCCAGAATAAAAGGATCAATCACGTTAAGAATGCATCTTACTGTAAGTAAATGTCCATCAGATTCACTCTGAATTTGATATAAAGAATATGATGGTTTTGAAAAAGAATTAGAGTCTTCATGACTAAGATTAATAAAATGTGACGATGCTTTACTGATTCTTAATTCGTAAATCATAAGTTAATTGGAAAACTTACGATGAAAGCTTAGTGAAAGAAAGGGGGGATGAAAAAGATTCTGGATGGTTTTTTCTGAGAAGAAAAGGTTGATGGGAATAATACTCAATTCATCGTACCCATGATAATCATATTTAGGTTGATCGTAGTCATGTCTCTAATTCAGGTTAAGAAGGAAGTAATGAAGGTGATGAGGATCATAATTAGAATAATCATACCTAGATTTATTATATCTGGGTGGAAGAGTTGAAAGAGATAATGCCAATTGAAAAAGAATCATACTCATGACAATCGTACTCAAGCATTATAGAATCCAATCATCCATTGTATGCAGAAAAAAATATTCATTCCCATAAATGATCATCCCAGAAATGATCGTATTCAGAATGATAGTACCCAGAATGATCATACTCTTCACAATATTACTCAATATGAGATGAATGTTTGATTGAATTACTAAAAGAATATATAGATGAACTCTGATTTGTTTTCAAATTTCTTCTTCAAGTGAGTCAAGATAAGAGTAGAATAATAAATTTTTCATCTCAACTAGGATAAGAAAAAAAATGAATAAACTAAGGAGGTGATGTGTATTTCAATCCGTTCAACATCCTTTGTATCAAAGTTTAATTGTTTTATATTTCCAACTAGGTCAATAGAAGAAGTGAAGAAGCTAGATTTAATTGAAAATGGAGTTTTTTGGATGTATTATCAAGGTGGATCTCGACATTCAAAATAATGATTGTATTCATTATTCAAAAGTGGTATCCATTTCTTTATTTTTATTCAACTACTACAGAACTTTTTTTTAAAGAAATCAGATTCAGAAGATCAGAACCATGTATTGAAACAATACTGGTAATCAAAATGAGAATCTGAATAATAAGTGAAGATTGTAGAAGATTAGAGAAGATTCAAGAAGAGTTGTTGAAGTCAAAATAAACCTGATATTTTAGGTGAAATTGAGATTAAGGTGAATTTGATAAAGTGGATAAAAATTTGGGATTCCTGCCAAATCCACTTAAGGTTCATTAATAAAAGGTGAAAAGTATATTGTACTTTTCTGGTGACTGATGTATAGTTCATGAGAGAGAATCTATGAGTTTTAGAGAGAAGAAGAAGTTTTTGTATTCACTTTTTTTGAAAAAAAATTATGGTTTGAATTGAAATAAAATAGAAAATATCACAATGTTGTTTTCAGCTGATCATCATACTCATTGTTTATCATACTCTGTTGATTACCATATTCTGCTTATCAATTATATTCAGCTGATTATTGTATCGAGTTAGATTAATCGAATCGGTATTTTGGTATTGTGATTTCCATATTGAGGAATAAGGAGAATCAAAATGGTGATGATTCATATCTATTGTATTCTATTATTACTATATTTTTCAAACTAGGGATAATCATACTGGGAAGTATTGCACCAAGAAGAATCATATTAGGGATAATCATACTCGGCGGAATCGGAATGGGAAAACGGACATGGAAAATCTGACTTGGTTTTTCAAAACAAAGTCCAAGAATATCATACCATATTTTGTGTAAGAAATTTAAGAAGTATTTTCAATTGAATACATTTTTGTAATTGGGAAAAGGAATAGGTAACATGGGTTGTTACAAAAACATTGTATTACCCTATTTCTGCTAAGAGGGTGCACACATAAGTTTGGTTTATTTTCATAGTACTACACGGGTGAAAGGGTATATCCAAATCATTGTAACCAAAGGATTGTTTTATAGTGGAATTTGTGGTATTGGATCATTTCCAAACCATAACAGGGATGTATTTATTCTTATTGAATAGTAAACCTTGTAAATAGATATGTTCCTTGGGATGTGTGATTGAATTGTTTTCATTAGGTATTTGAATCTTTAAAAGTAGGTGATGGTTGTTTCAAGGAAACATAAAAGAAAAAGTATCATTGATTAACCCCCTTCCCCTCTCAGTGATACAATCATCATGACTGGGCACTTTCAAGTGGTATTAGAGGTAGGTTCCCTTCTCTTATTCTTTACTGAATCATTTTAATAAGAAGTTGTGATGGATAATTCTAGACCTGTGAATAGTAAGGGGATTCCAATCTTAAGTTATAGGAATTATTATATATGGAATGAAATAATGATATCATATCTTATGTCTCTTGAGTATGATGTTTCAAAAGCTGTTACAGATGGTTTCCCTCTTCGTATTGAGCGTAATAACCCGTTACATTAATCAGGTAAGTTTTTTCCTTTTTCTAAGCTCCCTTTTGGTTTTAAGTCCTTAGAATCCATTTTCTGGTTTTTCTACAGGCTATAGAGCAGGTACACGCCGTGTACTAGCTACTGTGTACAAGTCGTGATAAGGGAGATCATTTTGTGAACTGGTACACATTATGAATGGTTAGTACACATAGTGTATGGTTTAAATATAATATTTTTAATCTCAGTTGATGGGTTTTTCAGTATACTTATCCAACATGGCCTTTACGACATGACTAGGGGATACACATTGTGACTCGGCCTGCGTCTAATTTTAAAACACATGCTAGAAAATTTTGATTCAGTTATCTTGTTGAATTTTCAATTCTCTCAACCTGAGGCTCTTCTTAGGAAATTTTTACAGTTTTTTTCCCTTCCAGATCTATCACGACCCGTCCCCCAATGCCCATATCGTGACTACCCCAAGCCTGCCTTCCATAGGCTAGGGGCTGGCAACTAGTACCAAAGGCGTAATTCCCTAAAAACTGGGAAGGCATTGCCTTTATAAAACATAACACACACAGCCAGAGTAAAAGCGGAAGAAAACACTAAGTAAACCAGTAAACAAGTGTACTGAAAGTACAAAGGGGCCGGAAATACAAGCCTAATAGAAAGGTATAGCTACAACTGAAAGAAATTACAACTGAAAGACACATAGCTGGAAGGTGACTAGCATCTCCTGGATCATCCTTCGGGATCCTACTTTAAGGGTAGGTACAGATGTCCTCCTAAGCAATCCACATCTATCGGTCCGCTCTGTGTGCCATCACACCGAGTGTCCACCTCCAGGTACCGTCTAGTCCTTGTACACTCCGGCTCGGTCAGCGCTGTTCGTTCTTCGCATCCAATACAACGAGGTGTCGGCATAGCCCATGTAGGGGTGAGTATAACGATACCCAGTAGGGACCCCGAGACCCTCAAGGTATCACTAAATCTGTCAAGGATAAACCACAAAGAAATATCTCAACAGATAACCTTTACTTAGGTATATGAACATACATATACCTAAGTTATCAAGTAACCCAACTCAATCAAGAAGAAAACACAAAGGTTATTGACTCAGCTCAAACCAGGATTTTCATTAATGAAACCACGGTTGCTGGAGAACTCCTCCTCCATCGAGTGCAGTAGTCTTGTCATGACGCCGAGGTGCTACTCACTAACTTTAGACTGCTGAGGTACTCCTCCTGTCGAGTACCGCGGGTCTGTCGCCCCAACATAGTAGTGCTTCCCGCCATGGGTCTGTAACCCCAACACAATAGCGCACCCCCTAATAGCCTACAGAGGTACTCCTCCTATCGAGTACTGTGGGTCTGCCACCCCAACACAGTAGCACTCCTCTGCCATGGTTCTGTCGCCCCAACATAGTAGTGCTCCCCACTGGGCTAGTCAAGTCACTCCAAATCGAATCGGACAAGCAGTCATCAGGTCTCAGCCAGCTACAAGGACTTCATACTCTGTATGCTCGTCTTTCGGAGGATCCGCTACATGAGCTACTGTTCAATACTTCCAAGTTTCACGTAATCTCTCGTGTAAGTATCTCATTAGACCGCCTCATCATAGGGGTCTCAACGCAACACACGGCGCGTCAATCGGATGCTCGGTCTGTGAGTTATTAGAATTTCTGTTCGAGGGGCCCGGTTGGATTTCGGGTACAATCCAACCCGGCCATACTCCAATTGCATCCAAACCTCAAGTGGAGTATGACAAAAAACCTTCTCTTCAAAATAAATTCAACATAGTTGACGGCACATCAATCGGACGTCTGGTCCTTAAGTTATAAGTGGTTCCGCTCCAAAGGCCCGGTTGGAATTACATTCATTCCAAACCCAACCATTTTCCAAAGTCGTCCAAAACTAACTTAGAGTATCGCAAAAGTACTGCCTCATCACGAGGGTCCCATTTCCATAGATGGAGCGTCGATCGGACGCACGGTTGTGAAGTTATTCTCATTTAAGCGTACGGGTCCGGCCTGTTAGGCCCAATGGGCTGGCGGTTCGGCCCAATCCGGTTCGGCGGGTCCGACCCAGCATGGGGTGTCGGCCTGGCCTAAAGAAACATGGCCCGGCTTGGTGGAATGTGTAGCCCGGCCCGAGAGGGTGCGGCCCGGCCCGATGAGGGGCGGCCCGGCCCAGCTCAGCCCGAAGGGGCCGAGCGGTCGGTGGCGGGGGGCGTGGCCCCCTAGCTGCCCGAACCGGTGATGCTGGCCTCCCTAACCGGTCAGCCAAAGCCGGTCATCCTTCTTGGCACAAGCGGCCCGCTTGGGCGGGCCGTGGTTCCTCAAGCGAAGAACCCACCTGGCGCTGCGGGTTCTTCCCAGCCCGACCAGCCCCCTTCCGGCCAGTTCGACCACCGAGCGGCCCACACAAGCAGGCTGCGTTTCTTCCTCAGCACGGAACCATGAAGGCTCCGCGGCTTCTTCAAACTGGCCAGCCGCCTGCCAGCCAGTTCTCCCCCTGAAGCGGCCTGTGGAGTGCGGGCCTCGGTTCTTCCTCATGCGGTCGGCGTACGGTCGGTGCTTCTTCCTTCGTCGCCTCTTCCATTCGTGAAATAAAAGAACAAGAAACGTCGGAGGTCCATCGATCCATGTTTGTTCAGCCCGCGCCCACCACGTTAATCGGTAACCATCGTCCATAGACAATCCATAACATTACAACAAAGAACAAGAACAATTTTAATTGATTAAAATTGAAAATAATCCCCCTACCTTGATTATGACGTTGCACGTCGTCAAGCCGCAGAAAGAGGACAAGCGTCATGGTAGATCGGCGTCGCGGGGAGACGGCGTCAACTCATTGACGTAGAAGATGCTTCTTGCGAGTGGTGCTTTCTCTCTTGATGAGAAGGAAGAAGAAAATAGGATAAGTCACTTCACGTCCTTCGAGTCGTGGAGCGTTCTTCACGTTCTTCGTCAGAGTTGTTTTTCATCGAAAGAAGAACAGTGTATTCTCCCAAGCCTTTCCAAATAATAGCCAAGCCTCAAAAGAAACAATAGGCTCTCTATAATTATATTGATGCCATGCAATTCAAAATATTTCAAAAGGATTCATGACACCACACATAATTATTTAATTGAGTAGCTCAACCCATTAATTAGAATAGTTGGCATAGGTGGGAGGTGGAGAGACTCAACCATAATAAATGGGGAGTTATCAAAATTAAAGAAATAGAGAGGGAGAAGAAGAGTTCTCATTCAATAAGGGGGAGTTGATTGGGGGTTTAAGGGAGGTTATGGTAAGATGAAAGGTTGGGGATCATGTGGGCCCCACCTCACAAATATCCACACATGGGAAGTTATGTGGGGGTGGGCCCCACCATTAACTTCCCCATGTAAGATTTAACCACCAAGGTGAATAAAATTATTCTAAACAATTTTATTTAACTTTTTAATTAAACCCCAATTTTTAACTTTTAACCCACATAAAATGAAACTGTGGTAAAGGTACCCTTGAGAGAATACCGAAACTACGAGTTCATCAGTGTCATCATATTTCAATTCCGAGCAATGGTTCAAAAGATAGAAAAACCCACACGTACGTTTACTGAACATACCTGAACAAAACTTCGGAAATTGATTTTGGGCACACTGGGCCTCGGAATCAGGCGCCGTTAGAAACCACAGACTCATAAAATTCCAAAGAATTAAGAAAAAAAATCCTTTAAATTTCTGAGTCATTACATTACTCCCACCTCAGGGCTTTATATCCCCGTAAAGCTACAACACACACTAGGAAAACAAAAGAGGTACTGAGCACGCATCTGAGCCTCCCGCTCTCATGTGCTCTCTTGGAGGTTCCCATGCTGCCAGCGAAAGCGCACCAGAGGAACCCACCTTCCTCATAGGACCCGCTCCTATTGATCCTCAATCTCTACTGGAATCTCCGTGGAAGTCTCCCCATCATCGATATCTAGATCTCTATGGTCGATGATGTGGGACAGTTTCTGCATGTATCTTCTCATCTGAGATACGTGGAAAACGTCATGCACCCAGTGCAATTGTGGAGAAAGGACAAGCTATAGGCCACCTCGCCTACTCTGCTGAGGACCTGGAAAGGTCCAATGAATCATGGAGATAACTTTACGCCTTGGCTAAATCTCTATATACCTCTTCAAGGTGAGACCCATAGGAATACATGGTCGCCATCCTCGAACTCTAGTGGTCCCCGTCTCCTAACAACATAGGATTTTTTCCTGCTCTGTGCGGTCTTCATCTTCTCCTAGATGATCTGCACCTTCTCCGTCGTAACTCGTACTATCTTAGGTCGGTAGGAAGTTGGCCAACTTGGTAAGTCGGTCGACGATTACCCTTCTTTGCCTATGATCTGTAAGAGATACTAAGATTTCTCCTTTGCCAAAAAGATAAATCTGGTCTCATCCCCTAGATGAACCATGCCCATTGCCTAATACATTCCATCCTAACATGAACAGTACTAATTCATGCCATGGACGATGTTGTAAGGCCTCGACACTATTACCAAGATATCGAACCGTTACTCTCACCTCCAAGTGTCGAGTCACACTGTAGGCATTAGTGTGTGGTTACTGAGTCTCCTCTAGTAGGAATCTCGAAAGTGAGGGTCAAGTCCATGGTTTTAACCAAAACCTCTTAGTATTAACCACACAAAAAGACGGAAAGCAAACGTCACAAGGAAAAGTGTCTTTTATTACTACAGCTCGAAGTAAAAAAGAAACAAAGAAACCACAAAAACGACATTTACAAATCTAGAAGAATCATGAACAAGGACCTCAATGCCTGGAACTAGTCCTTCTCCTGTCCACCTACTTCCGGAGCTCCACTGCCTTGTACACTTCTTGGTTGATTCTCAAGCTCATGCCGCTGCATTTTTCTCAGTGGCTCCTCCAACATCTGTGAATCAACTATGCGGGGAGTCGGACAGTCACGTTCCATGTGACCAAACCTACCGTAGGGGAAACACTGTCTGTTCTTGGTATGTCTGGCTCTTACTCCACCTCGGGTGCCCCTCCCTACCGATCTTGAGTTGTCTGGTCGATCACCTATAGGTCTGGTCCTCTTAGACCTCTGCGTCATCTGTCTAATGCCTACAGATGACTCGGCTACTAACGAAATACCATGCGGCAAGGGTAGTAGCTTCTGAGCATACTTAGAGTGTAGAGTCGCTGGTATAAACTCCACCCTGAAAAAACCCTCAAAGTTTCCCCAGTTGAAGGTCGTCTCATCGCAAAACTGGAGCATCTGGCTCCACCACCTCTCAGCTGCTCCCTGAAAGAGACTAACAGCTAGGTACACCATCAAGTCAGCGGGTGTCCCAGCTGTGTGAAAAGCTCGTTCTACATACTCCAACCAGTACCCAGCCATTCGAAAGTCTAACTCACCTTGAAACCTCTGACGACTCTATCGCATGAACCCATGCAACGCGCTCAAGTGGCGCGCACCCTTTGTTGCTGGGGATGGTGATAACGGTAGCCCAGCGGGTAATGGTACTGCTGGTGCCTCTGCTATGATGGGGCCCTGCACCATGGCCTCACTGCTCGGTGGGCTACCATCGTGCTCTCTACTCAGAACCCACGCTGACTAACTGGATGAAGGCATCCTGAAAGAAACAGATGTGACACGTTCAAAAGACTATACCTGGTGAGATGACTTGGTTTGAGCTAACTTAAAGAAAACTTTTGAAACACACACGCAATCAGTGTTTTCATGTACTAAGTCGGAAATCAGTATTCAGGGTCCTGATGTATGGATACGTCGGCCGCCGCACAGACACTAGACTCCCTGGACTGAAAACCACACTCAGTACCCCTAACACTATTGCTTCACAGAAAAAGAAATATCAGAGTCCTAAGTTCTGTCGTAGAACCGACTCCTCTGATACCAATTTGTCACGACCTGTCCCTCGGGGCCCGTATCATGACTAATCCAAGCTCGCCTTCCATAGGCTAGGGGCTGGTGACTAGCACCAAAGGCATGGTTCCCTAAAAACTGGGAAGGTATTGACTTTATAAAACATAACACACACAGCCAGAGTACAAGCAGAAGTAAACACTAAGTAAAGCAGTAAAAAAGTGTGATAAAACTACAAAGGGGTCGGAAATACAAGCCCAATAGAAAGGTATAGCTACAACTGAAAGAAAGTACAACTGAAAGACAAACAGCTGGAAGGTGACTAGAAGCTCCTAGATTGGCCTCTGGGTTCCTACCTGAAGGGTAGGTACATATGTCCTCCTCAGCACTCCGAATCTATCGGTCCACTCCGTGTGCCGTCACACCGAGTGTCCACCTCCGGGTACCATCCAGTCCTTGTATACTCTGCCTCGGTCAGCGCTTTCCATCGTCTGCATCAAACACAACGAGGTGCGGGCATAGCCCGTGCAGGGGTGAGTATAACGATACTCAGTAGGGACCCCGAGACCCTGAAGGTCTCACTAAATCTATCAAGGATAAACCACAAATAAATATCTCAACATATAACCTTTACTTAGTTATATTCCCATACATATACCTATGTTATCAAGTAACCCATCTCAATCATGAGGAAAACACAAAGGTTATTGACTCATCTCAAACCAGGATTTTTATTACCGAAACCACGGCTACTGGAGAACTCCTCCTCTATCGATTGAAATAGTCCTGTCATGACTCTGAGGTTCTACTCACTAACCTTATACTGTTGAGGTACTCCTCCTATCGAGTACCGCAGGTCTGTCGCCCCAACACAGTAGCACTTCCCGCCATGGGTCCCCCGCCCCAACACAGTAGCGCACCCCTAATAGCCTATAGAGGTACTCCTCCTATCGAGTACTGTGGGTCTTCTACCCCAACAAAATAGCGCTCCTCTGCCATGGGTGTGTCACCCCAACACAGTAGCGCTCCCCACTGGGCTATTCAAGTCACTGCTAATTGAATCGGACAAGCAGTCATCAGGTCTCAGCCAGCTATAAGGTCTTCGTACTCCATACGCTCATATCTGGGAGGATCTGCTCCACGAGCTACTGGTCGATACTTCCAAGTGTCAATTAATATCTCGTGGAAGTATCTCATGGGACCGCCTCATCATAGGGGTCTCAACGCAACAGACGGCGCATCAATTGGACGCCTGGTCTGTGAGATATTAGCATTTCCGTTCCAGGGGCCTGGTTGGATTTTGGGTACAATCCAACCCGGCCATACTCCAAATGTGTCCAAACCTCAAGTGGAGTATGTCAAAAGATCTGTCTCATCAAAAGAAATTCAATATAGTCGACGGCACGTCAATCAGACGTCTAGTCCTTAAGTAATAAGTGTTTCTACTCCGAGGTCCTGGTTGGAATTACATTCGTTCCAAACCCATCCATTTTCCAAATCCTTCCAAAACTCAATTAGAGTATCGCAAAAGGACTGCCTCATCACGAGGATCCTAGTGCCACAAACGGCGCATCGATCGGACACACGGTTGTGAAGTTATTCGCATTTAAGCGTACGGGTCCGGCCCGTTAGGCCCAGTGGGCTGGCGGGTTTGCCTAATCCGGTTCGGTGGGTCCGACCTGGCATGGGGTGTCGGCCTGGCCTAACGAAATGTGGCCCGGCCCGGTGGAAGGTGTGGCCTGGCCCGAGAGGGTGCAGCCCGGCCCGAGAGAGCGCGGCCTGGCCTGTCGGGGCGCGGCCCGGCCCGAAGGGGCTGAGCGGTCCGTGGCGGGGGGCACTGCCCCCCGGCTGCCTGAACCAGCGGTGCCAAGCGGCGCTTCCATCCCTAACCAGCCGGCTGAAGCCAACAGGACTTCTTGGCACAAGTGGCCTGCTTGGGCGGGCCGCGTTTCATCCTCAGTGTGGTGCCATGAAGGCGACGTGGCTTCTTCAACCCGGTCGGCCGCCTGCTGGCCGGTTCGCCCCCCGAAGCGGGCTGCGGAGTACGGGGCACGGTTCTTCCGCATGCAGCCGGTGCATGGTCGGTTCTTCTTCCGCTGTCACCTCTTCCATTCATGAAATAAAAGAACAAGAAACGTAGAAGGGTCATCGGGTCGTGCTTGTTTGGCTCGCGCCCTATCTGTTAAGTGGTAATAATCGTCCATAGAAAATCCATAACTTTAAAACGAAGAACAAGAATAATTTTAATAGATTTAAATTGAACATAATCCCCCTACCTTGATTATGACGTTGCACGTCATTGAGCCGCAGAAAGAGGACAAGCGTCGCGGTAGATCGGCGTCTCGGGGAGACGGCGTCAACTCGTTAACGTAGGTGACGCTTCTCATGAGTGGTGTTTTATCTCTTGACGCGGTCACATCCTTCAAGTTGTAGAGCGTACTTCGCGTTCTTCATCTGAGTTGTTTTTTGTCGAAAGAAGAACGGTGTATTCTCCCAAGCCTTTCCAAATAATATCCAAGCCTCAAAAAAACAATAGGCTCTCTATAATTATATTGGTATAATGCAATTAAAAATATTTCAAAAGGATTCATGACACCACACATAATTATTTAATTGAGTAGCTCAACCCATTAATTAGAAGATTTGGCATAGGTGGGAGGTGGAGAGACTCCACCATAAGAAATGGGGAGTTTTCAAAATTAAAGAGAGTGAGAGGGAGAGGAAGAGTTCTCATTCAATAAGGGGGGGTTTATTGGGGGTATAAGGGAGGTTATGGGAAGATGAAAGATTGGGGCTTGTGTGGGACCCACCTCAAAAATATCCACACATGGGAAGTTATGTGGGGGTGGGCCCCACCATTAACTTCCCCATGTAGGATTTAACCACCAAGGTGAATAAAATTGTTATAAACAATTTTATTTAACTTTTTAATTAAACCCCAATTTTTAACTTTCAACCTGCATAAAATGCAACTACGATAAAGGTCCCCTTAACTTAAGCGAATACCAGTGCTGCGAGTTTATCGGTGTCCTCAGATTTCAATTCTGAGCACCGGTTCAAAAGATAGAAAAACCCTCACATACGTTTACTGAACGTACCCGAATAAAACATAGGAATTTGATTCCAAGCACACCAGGCCTCAAAATCAGGCGCCGTCAGAAACCACTGACTCGTAAAATTCCAATTAATTTAGAAAAAAATTCCTTGAAATTTCTGGGTCTTTAAAAGATCAATGTAATTGGATTTGGATCTTCATTACATCTGCGGTGCATCTCTATAGGTATTTTTTTTCTAGTTCTTCATTATGGTTGATCTCGGTAGCACCTTAGCTTTGCGGTACCAAATCTATTGATCTAAGTTGAATGTTTCTTCTTGGTTTCTTATAGATCTATTAGGGTATCTCATTCTGAAAGCCTTTTCATTTGTTGTCTGTCATGCGGCATGTTTTTTTCTTCGAGGTATGTGGGTTTCCTCTCTTCCACCGACCTCTTATGTTTATATTTGGATCAATCCTAAGATGTGGGTATTTTATTCAAATGATTTTGTTTATGTTGTTGGGTTTCATTGATTCTTGATTCAATTAGGGGCATGTGTGACCAAAGTTTTGAGTTAGGTGGTTCCATCTCTAGCCTATGTTGATAAGCTTGATTGTTCTTTCTTTGTAAATTGATTTATAAATGGAATTGGCATTATTTTTTTGTGTTTGTTGAAAAGAGTTTTCCAAGATAAATGGTTCTCTCCTATTTATTGACAAATAGAATTAAAAAAGGTATTTTCAACGCATTGAAATGGTTTTGAAATATTTTTCGTTGAATTGAAATGAATTTTGAAAAAGATCACATGGGTTACCTTGGGTACTTAGGTGGAAGGTTAAGATTGGGGACATTGTCTATTATTTTGTGATTATCAAGGAGGTTTTTCATTAGGATTTACTAAGTTTCCTATGCCTATTGTTCTAAGGGACCGATATTGAAATTTGGGGGTGTTTACTTATAGGGTATTCCCCTACTTCCTAGGCTCATTGTTCTAGGATCAGAATTGTTTCCCTTGATTATTATAGTAAGAGTAGTCTACGGCTTGAACCTATTGTATTCCTTGGTGTTGTGATACATATTATTTTGTTTTGTACTTATTGGATTTCTGATTTAGCCTTGATATGCATGTTTATGCTTGTGAAAATGATATGGAAAATGTGCTTTCAAATTTATATACTTTCTTTTGTTTAGAACTATGTAAAAGGTGAAATGTTTACCATTTTTTCAATAAAAACGTATTTAATACTTATCATGCAATGTTTTTATTTAAAATAAGCATACAATTATTTTTATACAGAGACTGGTTATGGAACACCTGGGTGGGATCCTACGGAGCCTATTAGCTCAAACCCTGCGCACCTATTCAGTGGTGTGTAGATCTTTGTTTGTCTTCTGGTGAAAGGAAAGGAAAGGAACCATAGTGAGGCAATAAGGTTCATGTTAGCTGGTTGGGTAGCTGGTGGTGAGATGGTGGGAGTTCATCCATACCATCATTTGGAGTATCTTTCTGGTTTGGGTACCTTGTAGTTGGACTTGTCTTTCGGAGTTTTAGCTACTTTTTTGTTGGTTGTTTCCACTATTTTTTATTACATTTATGTCATATATCTTGTTTATATTCCTTTATTAATTTTTATTTAGTACATATATTCCATGTGTTTGATTAGGTTGGGAAAAATCGTTCCCTCCCTTGTCGTGTTTGATTCTCAGGTGATTTTCTCCAACCCATGGGTATCAGGAATACCCTTTGGGTATGTGGTGGATCGTGTCGAGTTCCAGGTTTGAGGGAAACCTAGGTCGGTTCGTTACGATTTGTTATTAAAGGGAGTTTTGTCCTCAATAATCCTTTTTGTGGGATGTCTGTTACACTGGATATAGGATTTTGGGGCTTGAGAGGTATATTGGGATAAGTGCCTAGCCAACTCTTATCATGATGAGACTCAAGTTTCCATGGGATGTTGGCATATGTGTCTATAGTATTGGTTTTTGATTTAAAAATCTCAATTTTTACATATGGATTCTCTAGTTTAGACTGAGATGTGTTCTATTGTCTGGTCATTGTTATGTTTCGGTGTGTAGTTGTATGCCACCGAGATTTCTTCCATGAGTTCCTCTAGAGGTTGAAGTTGATGCTCCTCAAGGGAACCCACTTAAAGATCATAAACTAATTGATATGATCGTATGGCTAGTTGGTGATGTCTATCAAGATGTGCCACAAGTTTATAACATAGTGGTTGAGGTATAACCATGAGATAGAGGAGAGAAAGATTGATCACAGGAGCAATTATGTAAGAAACAACCATCCTTTAAAGGAATGAATGAACCTCAAGAGGCGAAGGATTGGATGGATAGGATCGATCAAATATTTTAAATCTGAGAGACACCTAAGAATATTAGAATAAAATGTGCAGTGTTCAGGCCCAAGTGTTCTGGTAAGCATTGTGGGATTATATGGTCCAGGCAGAGAGACATGTGGGCTTAGATTGGAAGGGTTTCAAAACCATATTCTTTTAGTAGTTTTTTCTAGAGTATCTAATGTTGGAAAAGTCTCTAGAGTCCCTATCGTTATAGTAGGAATATCGTTCGGTGTCGACATACACCAACCGATTTTCTGATCTTGTCTGTTTTTCCTGAACATGGTAAAAAATGACAGCTAAAGGCTTAGAAATACCTACAGGGTTTACGACCAGATTTCATATCAGAAGTTTTTATGTAGATGATTTATACCTATTTGAATATAGTGGATAGATCTATGATTTAAAATATTAATATGAAAGGTGATGTCATATTTTCCACCTCTTCTCTTCTATCTGGTGATAGCTACAATGATACGCACAGGAAGAACAGGAAGTGGAAGGACCTTCAAGGAAGTGGTGGAGGTTTTCTCAGTAATGAGCCTCCTCTACATCATCTGTTGTAGCTGGAAGCATGCCTATGACTTTCTATCTGTGTGGAAAGGGATGGAACACCAATTTTTCTTATCCTATACCCATGAATACATGCAATATCTATGGACGTGTTGGTCATCTACATCACTTCTTTTAGGCTATGAATGTTCCTTGTTATGGTCAGGGTTTGTCAACTCCAAGGGCTACTATAGTGTAGTCAGAAGCGTCAAAGAATATAAGGATCTATCCATATGCCTCAGGAGTGAAGCATTTACATGATGTAGATGAGTTTCTAATGGAATTTGATGCCGGTCCAGCAACAGTTAGAGGTACAATTCTTCCTGCATCTTCATTATAAATTTCTTTTTTTGATACTGGTGCCTCCCACTCATTTATATCGTCACGTTTTATTGATATGATTAAACTTCCAACGAAACTTATTTCCTTTACAATGTAGTTAGAAAAACCTCTTGGAAGTAAGAAAGAGCATGGTTTTTAGTGTCCTTGTTCATTAATGATATCCGATAAATATTTGGTCAAGGATTTCCTCATTCTTGATCTAGATATATTTGACATCATCATCGGTATGAATTGGCTTATCACTCATCGATCTGAGGTTGATTGTCATCATCAATGTGTTTCGTTTCTTTTTTTTGATGGGATCTCTTATGTGTTTTAAGGAGTGTAGTACCTGAGGTCTTGTTCTGTAGGACCTTATTTCCTAGAGCTTGGGATTTTATTGGTTGATGTTGCATTTGATCCTGATGAATTTTTTTCTATTGATGACCTTCTTATTGTTGTTCTAGATTCCCATGACTTTTTCCAAGATGAATTATTTGGTATTCCTCCTAATAGATAGGTAGAGTTTATGATTGACTTGGTTTCGGGTACGCAACTGATATTGATTCCTTCTTACCACATGTCTCCAATCGAGATAAAGGAGATAAAAATTCAACTGTAAAACCTATTGTAAAAAGGTTTTGTTTGACCTAGAATTTCACCTTAAGCATCCCCCATGCTCTTTTACAAGAAATCATATGGTTCACTTCGGTTATGTGTGGACTATCGGAAGTTGAATTGGGTAATGGTTAAGAACAAATATCCTTTCCCACATGTGGATGATTTTTTTATCAGTTGAAGGGGGAAAATTGTTTCTCGAAGATTGATTTTCGGTCGAGTTATCATTAGCTCAGATTTTGAGAGTCTGATATACTGAATAAGGCCATTAGGAGTAGGTATTCCCATTTTTAATATCTCATAATTTCTTTTGGTATAACTAATGCTTATGAAATTTTCATGGATTTTATTAATAGGATAATCTATCAATATATTGAAACTTTTTTGGTAGTATTCGTGGATGATATTCTGGTTTATTATAAATCATAGCATGATCATGAGAACCATTTGAGTTTGCTTCTAGAAATTCTGAGAATTCGCCGTTTTTATGGGAAACTTTAAAATTTTAGTTTTTGAATTCAATAAGTAAAGTTCTTGGGGAATATAAGTTCTGATCATGGATTATCAGTAGATCAAGAGAAGGTAAAGGTTTTATGTCTTGGATGGAACCGCGGAATGTGTTTGAGATATAGAGCTTCCTTAATCTTTCTATATATTATCAATGATTCATCAAGGACTTATCTAAGTTGGAATTAACTTTTACTTCTCTTACCAGGAAAGTAGTGAAATTCACATGGGATTCTAAGTGTCAGTCTTCTTTTGATAAACTGAAGATACTTCTAACATCGACTCCTGATCTGATCTTACCTGATCCCGGTAAAGAGTACATGGTTTTTTGTGATTCATATTGTGTTGGTTTGGGATGTGTGTATATACAGGATGATCATTTGGTAGCTTACAACTCTCATTATCTCCAATCGCATGAGAATAACTACCCCACTCATGATTTATATCTTTTTCTATCATGCATGCGCTTAATTGTTGCGGTACTATCTCTTTGGGGAGAAGTTCACGGTCTTATCTAATCATAAGATTCTAAGCTATATATTTTCTTAGAAATACTTGAATCTTAGGTAGAGGTGATAGATAGAATACCTTTAGACATTTGACTTCAACATCACCTACACCCTAGGAAAAGGGAATGTTTTTGCAGACGCTCTTAGCAAGAAGGTACCATCGCAGGCTATTTTGGAATCAAAGGAGTGTAATCTTGTGGGGATTTTCAATCAATTTTTCTTGTATTCTAAAGATGATGTTTTAGTTATGGTTCTAACTAGTTCTTAGTTATCATAATATCTCCTGGAGTCAATTTTTAAAATTCATCACTAAGATGGTGAGTTTTAAAAGACTCGAGAAAGCCTTTATGGTGGAGAGACCATATCTAGTTGGTATCTTTCTTCGGATGGAATACTTCACTTTGGGAAGAGAGTTTTTGTCCCAACACCTGTGATAATTTCAGTCTTGTTTGATTGCCATAAATATTTGTGGTTCATTCATCTAGGTGATAAGAATGTTTATTTTGACATGAGAAGAATATTCTGGTGGTCGGGTATGAATTGTAACATTGCAGATTATGTGTCCCACTATTACACTTGCCTACAGATAAAGGTAGAGCACATAAAACCTTCTGGTATGATTCATCCTCTTTCATTTATGGTTTTTAAATGGGACAATATATCCATGTATTTTGTTATTGGGTTGACATGGACACCCTGAGGGAAAAATACTATCTGGTTGGTTATTGATCAGTTGACGAAGTCTGGTCATTTCATTCTGATCAAATACACTAATAAAGTTGAATATCTAGGTGTGTTGTTCATGAAAGAGATCATGAGGTTATATGGGATTCAATCTACCATTTTTTTCAGACAGGATACTAAGTTTACCTTGAGGTTCTTGATAAGACTTCAAGAGGTAATGGAAACTTGTATCAATTTGAGCACAACTTCCCCTCCACAGACAGATGGTCAGATAGAGCGTGTAATTCATATCCTAGAGGATATGATTTTCACCTGTATCTTGGATTTTGGTAGATCATGGGATATCCATCTGGGACTGATTGAGTTTTTTTACAACAACCATTATCAGTCATCGATAATAGTGGATCCCTTCGAGGTGTTGTATGGTCGCCAATGCAGATTACTTATTTATTAGACAGAGGTCGGAGAAGTAGATTTGGTTGGACCAAGTTTGGATTAGGAGATGTTTTTGAAGATTTAGGATGTGCAGAAACATCTGGTTATAGCCTAGAGTCAACATAAATCATATGCATATCGGTAGCATCATCCTTTGTAGTTTTATGTAGGTGACTGGGTTTTCTTGAAATTTTCTCCTCATTTGGGTCATCGCCGTCTTGGAAAACAGGGGAAGTTTTCTATGATATATATTGGACCATTTGAGATCACTGAATGGATTGGATAGGTTACTTATTGGTTATATTTTCCAATTCATGTTATGAGAATCCATGATGTTTTATACATATCTTAGCTCAGGAAGTATTACCCTGATCTATCTCACATTCTGAGTTGGGAAGAAATTGAGTTAGAGCTAGATTCTTCTATTTTAGAAAAACCTGTTGAGATCATTGACTCTCAAACAAAAGTCTTATGTGAGAAATCGATTTCTTTGGTCAGAGTTCTTTGTAAACAAGGATATAATTATCATGAGACTTGGGAATGTTAATCATTGATGAGGGAGCAGTGGCCTCATCTTTCTCTAGGAGTTACATATTCCACATGACTTCTCACGGATGGAAATTCTTTATGGTGGGGAGTTTGTAACATCATGTTACCTTGATCAGGTAATTTTTTCCCTTTTTTAAGTTTCCTTTTGGTTAAAAGCCCTTATAAGCCATTTTTTTTCCTCAGGCCGCACAGTAGGTACACGTCATTTACCTAAGGTATATTTCATGTACTAGCTATTGTTTACAATTCATGATAGGGGAGATCAAAAGGTGAACTGGTACACATCATAAATGGTGATTACATGTCGTTTATGGTTTAAATATCATATTTTTAATCTAAGGTGATGGTTTTTTTTGCGTACTTATCCAGTGTGGCCTTAATAATGTGACTAGGGCCTATGCGTTGTGACCTATCCCACGTCTAGTTTTAAAACACACGCTCAGCTATTGTGGTTCAGTTCTCTCATCAGGTTTTCATTTCTCTTGGCCCAAGGATATTCCTAGGTGATTTCCACATGTGTATTTCCTTTTGGATTGATATTATCGTATTTGGATATTCGTTGAGTCTATGGTGTGTCTCTCTGTGTAAGTGTTCTTTCCGGTTCTTCATTACGGTTGCTTGATGTAGCGCCCTATCTTTGTTGTACTGGATCTATTAATCTAAGTTAGATATTTCTTCTTGGTTTCTTCTATATTAATTTATAGATCTCATTCTATAAGCCTTTTATTTTGTTTTTTTGTGGTGTGGTGGGAATTCTTGTTCAAGGTATGTGGTTTTCCTCACTTCTACTAACCTCTTTTATTTAGATTTGGATCAATCCTAAGATGTAGGGATTTGATTCAAGGTATTTCACGGACATTTTTGGGTTTCGTTGATTTTGTATTCCATTGTGGGTGTGTGCAACCAAAGTTTTGAGGTAGGTGGTTCCATGTAGAGACCCTAATCTTGACGTACATGGACATTACATTACTTTTGCGGAATACTTAGTACATAACAAAAACACACACACAAGGACCGTAATAGTTTAGTGTCTTTGGAAACTCAAAATATAATCTTCTAATCGTGGTGAAAGATCTTCAACATCTCCCATAAAGATCTTCCTTTTTTTTACCTAAAACCTTTATTTATATCCTAGGGAAAAGAAAACATAAAAGGGTGAGCTCAAATGCTCAGTAAGGGTAAACAAAAGAAATATCAATCACATCATATTCATAAGAACATAACATTTTGGAAATCTTAACCTGCAAAAGAGATCATAATATCATAACATGGGATAAATCATAGTAGTGAAATGTAATCCCAATAATCATAACTTAAAACATGAAACTTTGTGTCATACACACATAATCATAGAGAATCATTTCTTATTAGTCAAGGCTCATTTCCAAGACTATCTTAGTGGGCAAATTCCATTTCTGAACCGAGTTCACTCCTCGTTTCAGTCCTGTTTCACTGAACCGGTTTAACCTTCCATTCCAGCCATGTCTATCTCATGAGATATAAAATATTTACCCAATGCATTCTAGAGAGATATAGGTCCCACCCATCTCATAATGATGCTATTCTTATGTGTTCCACAAAATCATAAATCATACATCATTGCATAACCCATGTAATAAAAATGGGAATCTTAAACATCATGACATCATAAAACAATTCATATAAGATAAATAAATTCATAAAAATAATTCCATCACAACATAATCAAATCAATGTAATAATAGGGATAGAAACAGAACACTTTATTATCTTAGATGGAAAATAATTTTGATAAAACACTTGAACTCCATTATTGAGGAAAATATCCTTTCTACTTCAAAGACATTTTTCCTTTCGTAACATGTCATACAATTTTAAACAAAAAGAAGTTGATTAAAAATTAACTTGAAAACTTTTAAAGGAATATTCTTGGAAATAATGTTTTAAAAATCCATTCATGCCGTATAAGTTAAAAAAACATTCTTCTCATACTTTTGTCAGAAAAGTCAAAAAGTACCTCGTATGAAAAACAACAAAAGATTCCTTTCATATATTTTAATAAAAAACTCACCGAAGGGTAAAATTGGATTTAAAAAATAGTAGGTGGATGGAAATAATATTACATATTGAGGAAACATGTATGTGGATGAGAAAATACACCCCAGTAAATTCCAAAGTATAAACAATCTTGGATAAATATGAGATTGTGATATTTTCCCTTACCTTAGGTCTGATTTGCCTCGTATGTGTCTGAACCTCCTGTATAATGATTTAAATAATGTTATTAACTTATTCCAGAATCATAATTATTGTTATTATATCATATATGGTCATATTCTTAGCTTCTTAGTAGTAATATTTCATTGCTACTTGTTATTCGGGTGTTTATAACTTTTTTGTTCTTATGCGTGTTTTGTCGAATAAATTCTTATTCTTCTCTTTAGTTTATAGATATATCATTTAAAAAATGGTATTAATGTACTATATATCATATTTATTCATTCAATTCATTTATATAATCATTATGCAATGAAGATCATGTAGAACGAATCGCATCACATCATGGAGACGGTATTCCGTACGTATGCACGAGCGATGATATCGTTCCCATGATCGTGGAACTATATTGGAGTGTATGTATACTATTTCAAAATCAATATCACTTTACAATAATCATATATAGTAATTATTTACACCATTATACCCATCCATGTAAGGTGGTGGGGGAAATAGATTACACCACGGCGTGGAGACGGTATTCCGTACGTACGCACGCGCTGTGATTTCATTTTCCATAGGATGGATAGATGTTGAAATAGGGTTGTTTCATACTTATAATAACATATCAGTATATGAGTGATACTAATGTTATTACTTCATAATGAAACAACTAAATAAGAATATGTTGAAGAAGAAATAATTTGGAAAGGATCATTAATGGATATTACCTCTTTTTGACGCGCCTCTTCTTAACCTCCTCTTAGGGCACTAGGGTTGGACTTTGAAGAAGACCAGAACCTCTAGGATGATTCTAGGGAATTGGGGAAGTTAAATGGGCAGGGTTTGGCCGAGCTTGAAGGCTCAAATTGGTGTGAGGAGGAGATGGAGGAGGTTCCCTTTTATAAGGGAGGAGAGGGGCACCTTTGGAAATATAAGAAATATTAGTTTATATTAAATCCCAAACCCACTTAAAAACTTCTAAAATGACTCATATCTGAATATTAGATGATATAGGGCTGTAATATAATCAAAAAATAAAATTTAGACATGTTAGGAATTTATTTTAAACATTACCAACTTGATTTAACCTTATTTATCAATTTAATTTTATTTGTGGTAATAATATTCTAAATTTTAAATTATTATTAATAATTACATATGTGTTGTGAATTTTCCATAATTTGACACTTTATGACATTTTAGACCATATAAATTTTAATTTATAATTTTTAAAAAAAATTGTGATTTTTAAACAATTTTATAATATGTTATTTTTATAAAATAACAATAGTGTCAATTTTGACACTATTCATTTATTTGAATTTAAATAAAATATATATAGAGTATATGTTCGAACTAAAAGCTTTAATAGATTAATTAAATGTCATATGTATCTATAAAATTAGTGGAACACATTAAATAGTGCATATAATAATTATTTTAATATTTTAAAACCATTTATTTGATATTTTTATTAATAAAATAATTTCAACATCACTATTGTGTCATAATTAATGATAATTATTTAATCTCTAAAAATTCTAAATAAATTACTATGATGTAGATAATTGTATTATATTTCTGTAGACTATTCATGTTCGAATTTTCATTAAGTTTATCACCAAATTAAAATTATTATACTTATAATATTTAAGAAAGTGACATGTTGTCACATTCTTTGGTTTTAATAATAATTAAATTATTTTCATGGAAAAAAGTCTATAAAATGAATCTAATCCGACCCTTAGGTGATATGGGTCGACTTTTAGTCATCCAATAGGATTTTGGCAGGTGTTAGGGTAATTTTATAATCTTATATTTAACCTTAATTACCCGATTTACCTTTAACTATGGTAAATAAAATTTACCATAGTTACTATTCATAATTACCAAAAATAAAAAGTATCCTATTAACATAATTTGGACCCACAGATTCTGAATATGGAATCCATTTTTCAAAATTCAAAACATATAAGTTGCAGTAATTAATTTAAAATAAATCCCATTGCTAAGAAAATGGGTTTTAGAAGTTAAAACATTGCCAAAGATTGAAATGTTTTTACCTATGAATTCAATGTGAAATTAATGATAATGACATAAATTATATTAAATGGTAAAAATATATTCTATCTATACTTTAAAACAATTCAATATTATAATTTAACCATATAAATTATCTCAATGAAAAAATATGTTTTTAATTAAAAATTAGCGTATTTTACTATTCATCAAAATATGAAAGTTATCAGAAAAATATAAAAAATTTATCCAAAGTAAATTTTTATATCCTGATTCAAAAGAAGAATTTTATTTTCTCAAATTTAATTTATAAATGTGTCATAAACTAGATTTAATGTGGGTGCGCCATCAAAAGGCGGCAAAACTGCATTTTTTGATAAATACTTATTTTACCCAAAAAAAATTATTTTGTTCTCTTACCATGTTCTAGAAAATGTGTAAGATGAATAATAATGTTGTAAATTTTAAAATTCAGTTAATAATATTCATAACAGGTAGTTTATAATATTATAATAATATATCGTTGTTTAGTGGAACTCGGTATTGCGTACTACACACACTATCGAGGAAGGTCACGATTGCGTGCAGCGAAAGATTCCTTTGGTGATTTATATAACATAAAAACAAAATATTTCTCCTAAAAGTCTCAGGTGTTACATTCTACCCCCCTTAAAATGAATTTCTCCCTCGAAATTCGTCACTTTGTAACAAACAGATGAGGGTACCTCTCCCTCATCATATCCTCAAGCTCCCATGTAGCTTCTTATAATTGGTGGTTCCTCCATAAAACTTTCACCAAGAGAGTGGTCTTGTTTCGTAGGACTTTTTTACTATGATCCAGAATCTCTATCGGTTGTTCTTCATAAGAAAGATCTTGCTCCAGCGGTACAACTTCTGAGCTGGGTACATGTGAAGGATCAGGTATGTACTTTCTCAGGAGAGATACATGGAACACATCGTGAACTTGAGAGAGATTCGGTGGAAGCTCCAATCGGGAAGCTACCTTCCCAACACGATCCAGTATTTTGAAAGGACCGATATATCTAGGGCTCAACTTCCCCTTCTTTCCAAATCTCATGACACTCTTACAGGGAGATATTCATAAGAACACTTTATCACCCACTTCAAACTCTAGGTCTTTTCTTCGGTTGTCGGCATAACTTTTCTGTCGACTCTGAGCTTCTCTTATGTGTTTTTGAATAGATCGGACCTTTTCTACCATCTCATCAACAATATCAGGTCCTAATAGCTTTCTTTCCCCAACTTCATCCCAGCAAGTTGGAGTCCTGCATTTCTTTCCATAGAGAGCTTCATAAGGAGCCATCTGAATACTGGAGTGAAAGCTATTATTATAAGAAAATTCCACCAAAGGTAGGTGTTGATCCCAACCACCTTTGAAATCCATAGATAAAGCTCTCAACATATCTTCTAGAGTTTGAATTGTTCTCTCAGACTGACCGTCTGTCTGAGGATGATAAGCAGTGCTGAAACTCAACTCTGTATCTAGAGTATGCTGAAGAGTTCGCCAAAACTTTGAGGTAAACCTTGGATCCCGATCAGATATAATAGAAAATGGTACTTCATGCAATCTTACCACTTCCTTCACATATATCCTGGAAAGATGATCTAGAGAGAAATCCTCTCTAATAGCGATGAAGTGTGCAGACTTTGTAAGACGATCAACTATGACCCAGATATCATTATTGCCTTTGGATGTTTTAGGAAGTCCTGTGACAAAGTCCATAGTGATTTTTTCCCATTTCCATTCGGGTGTGGGTAATGGTTGTAACATCCCCTTAGAATTCTGTCTCTCAGCTTTAACTTGCTGACAAACTAAGCATCGAGAGACATATTCAGCAACATCTCTTTTCATGCCATCCCACCAGAAGTGCTCTTTCAGGTCCCTATACATCTTCGTGCTTCCATGATGAATAGAGAATGAAGAACTATGAGCCTCATCCAGCAGCTCCTTCTTTAATTCGGGGATGGGAGGAACACAAACCCGATTCCTAAACTTTATTATCCCATCACAATCAAGGTTGAATTCAGGAACATTTCTCACCTTCTTTTGTAACTCGAAATCTTCTTTTTGTGCCTCTTTAATCTTCACATGTATAGATGGTTGAACATTCATTTGATAAACATACGATTTTTCCCCTTTCATTATAATTCCAAGATCCATCCTTTGTAAATCCATTAATATTGGATCTTTTTTTATCCTCATCATGGATAAACTGGCATGGTCTTGTCGACTTAATGCATCTGCCACCTTGTTTGTTTTCCCAGGGTGGTAATGAATTGAGTAGTCGTAATCCTTAATCAGCTCCAACCATCTTCTTTGGCTCATATTCAGCTCCTTTTGTGTGAAAATATACTTTAAACTTTTATGATCAGTATAAATATCACACCTTTCACCATAAAGATAATGCCTCCAAATCTTTAATGCAAAGATTACCGCAGCTAACTCCAAATCATGAGTTGGGTAATTTTTCTCATGTATTTTCAACTTTCGTGAGACATAAGTGAAAGAGCGCTGTCGTGGGCGCCCTCAAATGATTAGTGTGATTTGGGGTACTTAAGTGCAGCAGAGTGGCTGACCAAGGTCGTCTCTCAAAGGAGAAAGTGAATTTAACAACTTATTAGAGGTATTCTAAAAAAATAAAATAAAATAAAATAGAATAAAAACACTACTTTAAAGGATTGGGGTTTTTTGTAGTTTATGAATCTAGAAGAAGTTTGCTGGAAGAAGATTGTATAATTTTTTTTTGTTTTTAGTTTTGAAATGAATTACAATTTAAATGACACAACAAGAAGATGTTTTTTTTTTAGAAATCTATTTAAAAAGCGTAATCAATCTAACTCTACCTCTTCACTTTATTATTAATCATTATCATTTATATTAACATTCACTTAATTATGATCCCTTAATTTGTTAAATCCCGAACCCTACGAGAATTAACTTTACCACGAAGATTGAAGTGAATTTTAACCTTAGGCTAACTTCGGAACATGCAATCGCAGCACCCTGCTTTGATTGATGTTCTAAGATTAGCTTATGATAAGTGGTAAATTAAGGCACATATCCATTCTGGAAATGAGGATGAATTGTGTTTAGGGATTATATTTGAACTCTACAAATTTATCCCGTGTGGTCTTGTATTACCGATTAAGATCGCGCTCTCACAATTTACACAAAATCCCGACCTCGCGTGTTTTTATGTTAATTGTTCAATTGATTGCTTAGTTTCTTACAATTTAAAAACACAATTCATGGATAATATTAAGTGAATTACAGTAGCTCATTGATTCAAAATAATTAAATGAAGAGGGTAGAAGATAGATCGATTACTAAAAGACTACTCTTCCATGGGTGGCGTAATCATCGTAGAAGCGTTTTGCATGTGCAAAGGTTTAAAATGGGTATAACCCAATAACGCTTCTACTCAAGAATTCCAGCCCAATTAGGAAGATTAAGAGAAGAATAAATTTAAACAAAACAGAAGAAAAGATAAGAAATATAAGAAGAGCAATGAAGTTTATTACACAAATGAAAACATTACAAAATGAAGAAGAGAAGGAGGCTTCGATGAGGGGATCCTTGCTTCAAGAGCTACCCCTCTTACAATGGTTGGATAATTTGGGTGAAAAAAATTCTCCTCTGCCTCCAATCTCCCAATGCACGTCCCAGCCTCTCTAAATGAGAAAATCACTAATTTATAGAGTGGAGGGGAGGCTAGGTTTAAAGTGGTTTCAAGTGTGAATGCAAAATCTCGGCCAAATATTTTAATGAAACTTTCACCGCCCATTTGACCTCCAAAACGCGTGAATTGACCGGCCTTCCAGACGGATGATTTGTGCCAAATCATGTCCCCGATCTTTCCTCAAACTTTGGGCTCAATCCAAGGCCGTATGTAGAATATATGGCCCAAATACAGAACCTTCTCCATTCTGGCGAGCCCAGCCCAACTTTGACTTCATGGCCCAATTTCAACAACCAAATGAACTCTGTAGCTTTAGTGTCCTGAATAAAACTTGTAGATAATTAAGTTAGGAACACTGTTACAAAATTTCAAATTCAAATAATAAATATAAAAATATTTATCTTTGAAATACTACAGTGCACTATTAAGGGTAAAACTGGAATTTTCACCAAATTTTCAAATGAATGATCAAATCCCAAATATTTTATAAATAAACATGTTTAACACAATGTGAGGAAATTATATCATTTATTATCAATAAAATATTCAATAAAATAGTGTTTTATCAACTCCCCCACACTTACCCTTTTGCACACCTGGGCAAAACCTCATATCAAGTAAACATCAATATCAAATCAAAACCAATTTTAAAACACATATCTTTAAGATCAATCAATTTCACACCAAGAATAAAAAAGATATCATGCCTCATAAAAAACCTTATTTCAGGTTCTCCATTTATATAATTCAATATATTTCCACTTCATTTATCCACCCATGCACAAAACACTTACCTCGCTTGAATTTTCTCTCATCACTCAAATATCAATTTTTTTGCAATGTCTTTCTCATCCAAACTCATACAAGGGTCACCATAGGCTTGATAGATTCCTACATCGCTACCCGATGTGAGTCAAGGACATATGTTTATCATGAGGACTTTTCAGGGTTGCTCTGTGGCTTTCGGTTGGTAGGATTAAGATGTGAAAAACTCGGAGGCTGAATGAGGAGGGCTTGACTCTTTTAAAGCAAAATTGCATTAATCTAATTTTCACTTAAATATGGTCTTCTCTTCAATCCCCATAGTAGCAATTCAGCTCCATCATCATGAAAAGTCATGAAAGGTTTACACCATTCATCATTTCAGCATAAAAAAATGTCAATCTTCTAAAACATGATTTTCTTGAAAGCTCCAGATGGGCACAGCTTTCCACCTCAATTAGAAGCTCCAGAAAAGGCACAGCTTCACTTGTCATGAAAGCTCCAGAAAAGGCACAGATTTCAATATAATGACTTTCTTTAGCAGCAAACACATCTCTTCAGAATTTAATTTTCCACCCAAAGTATCACATAATGTGGTGGCACAACACAAGACAGCTTCCCCCACACTTAAGCTCAACTAGATTATGCAATTTCACTTCAAGAGTTGGTTGGATAGGGAAAATTGGCTTGTAATGTGGCTTAACCTAACAGGCTGTGCATGGCTTCTAAGGGCTACAAGGATTAAATATTCAAGGTAGGCCATTATAAAAAAGGATTATTTGAAATAGGGGTTTTAATACCAAACAAATGCCTCAATCATTTAAACACAAGTACCTCAAACCCTCAAGTTTTGACAGGAATAGATCAAATTCTGGTTAAATCAAGTATGGTTTGGCTCTCTCAAGAAGTGAGGTGAATGTAAAGAATAAGAAAATAATGGTTTAGAAGCCTCACAGGAAAGTGATTTCAAATATAAAGACAGTGAGATTGGCATGGGATTCAAAATTCAGCGTACTTTGCATGAAATTACTAAATATTTGAACTTGAAACAAAGTCATTTCAGCATTCATTTAAGCTTAGTTTCAAGGGGTAAATTGTTTCACTTATTGATATGGATTTAAAAATGGTGATGGGAATCATTTCAGCTAAAAAGTTTCAAAAACACACAGAAAATTGTAAAATAAACACACAAATTTTGAAAAACACACAATTTTTTTTTTGTTGGTTTTTTTTAAAACAGGAAAACAATTGAAATTACTAAACTAAAAGGTTCCCTCACCCACACTTAAAATATTTCATTGTCCTCAATGTGAACCCATGAGATGATATATGCACATGAAATGCAGAATTTTTAAATAGGACAAATAATATAAAAGTGAAAGGGTTAGGAACAGCCTGATGTGATCAAGTGATGATGGGGTCATGCAGTGTGATAAAATCCACTGCATCAGTAGGATGTCCCTCAATGTATCTCTTCAAACGTTGCCCATTGACTGTAAAGCTCCTTCCAGTGTCCTCTTGTGTGATCTCCACTGCACCATAAGGAAAAACATTAGACACAATATAAGGACCTAACCATCTGGAACGCAACTTACCAGGCATCAACTTCAGTCGTGAACTATAGAGAAGGACTTTCTCTCCAATATGAAACTCCCTTTGTTGGATCATTTTGTCATGAGATGCTTTTGATCTTTCCTTGTAGAGCCTTGAGTTCTCATATGATGACAGGTGAATCTCCTCAAGCTCTTGAATTTGCAACTTCCTTTGAATTCCAGCTTGGGCCAAATCCATGTTACATTTCTTTATAGCCCAATATGCCCGATGCTCGACTTCCACGGGGAGATGACACGCTTTCCCAAAAACAATCCGAAATGGGGACATACCAATGGGGGTCTTGTATGCTGTCCTATAAGCCCACAATGCATCATCCAAGCGCTTGCTCCAATCCTTCCTATTTGGCTGCACGGTTTTCTCCATGATTTGTTTCAACTCACGATTTGAAACCTCAGCCTGGCCATTTGTTTGGGGGTGGTATGGTGTTGATGTTTTGTGAGTCACCCCATACTTCCGAAGGAGGGAAGAAAAATTACTATTGCAAAAGTGTGTCCCTTGGTCACTGATGATGGCCTTTGGTACTCCAAACCTGCAAAAAATTTGTGCTTTGACAAAGTCCACAACAACATGAGAATCGTCAGTCCTGGTGGCCTTGGCCTCCACCCATTTACTCACATAATCAACAGCAACCAAAATGTACAAAAAACCAAATGAACTAGGAAAAGGACCCATAAAGTCGATGCCCCATACATCAAAAATCTCACAAAATAGTATGGGTTGTTGGGGCATCTCATGTCTCCTAGAAATGTTCCCAGTGTGTTGGCAACGAGAGCATGACTTACAAAACAAATGGGCATCATGGAACAAGCTAGGCCAATATAATCCAGAGTCTAAAACCTTCCTAGCTGTCCGTTGGGGTCCAAAGTGTCCACCACATGCAAGTGTATGACAAAATTGCAAAACAGACTCAAACTCATGATCAGGAATACACCTCCTAATGACTTGGTCACTACACATGCGCCAGAGGTACGGATCATCCCACACATAATACCTAGACTCACTTTTTAATTTTTGGACTTGATGCTTCTTCAAATTTACTGGGATTTCAGAGCCAACAATGTAATTAACTAAATCAGCATACCAAGGATGCTTACCTGAGATGGTATAGAGATGCTCATCGGGGAAAGTGTCCCGAAGTGGTACCTGATCCAAGGTGTCATCTTCTAGTGTGTGAGTAAGCCTACTCATGTGGTCTGCCACCAAATTCTCTGACCCCTTCTTGTCCTTTATCTCAAGGTCAAACTCTTGAAGAAGTAGCATCCAACGGATAAGTCGTGGCTTTGCATTTGGCTTCTTTAGGAGGTACCTCAAAGCTGCATGGTCAGAAAAAACAACTACTTTAGAGCCCAATAAATATGAACAAAATTTATCTAAAGCAAATATAACAGCAAGAAACTCCTTTTCTGTTGTGGTGTAGTTTGATTGGGCTGAATCTAGTGTCCTCGATGCATAGGCGATCACATGTGAACGTCCCTCCACCCTCTGAGATAAGACAGCTCCAACCGCGAAGTTGGAGGCGTCACACATAAGCTCAAAAGGAATCTCCCACCGTGGGGGCTGTATGATCGGTGGAGTGGTCAGACACTTCTTTAGCTCATCAAATGATACCCTGCATGAATCATCAAAATTGAAGTCAATATCTTTTTGAAGCAATCGAGATAAGGGTAGAGCGATCTTACTAAAATCTCTGATGAAGCGTCGATAAAATCCAGCATGTCCAAGGAATGATCGAACATCACGCACACATGAAGGGTAGGGTAAGGATGAAATGATGTCTACCTTAGATCTATCAACCTCTATCCCATGTTTTGACACTACATGCCCTAAGACAATGCCATGCTCTACCATGAAATGACACTTTTCAAAGTTCAGGACTAGATTCTTCTCAATACAACGATTCAACACATTTTCCAAACTACTTAGACATTCATCAAATGAAGATCCATACACTGTAAAATCATCCATAAATACCTCCATGCAGGTCTCAATAAAATCAGAAAAAATACTCACCATGCATCTCTGGAAGGTACCTGGGGCATTGCAAAGTCCAAATGGCATCCTCCGATAGGCAAATGTCCCAAAGGGACAGGTGAATGTAGTCTTCTCCTGATCCTCTGGAGCTATAGGAACCTGAAAATATCCAGAAAATCCATCCAAGAAACAATAGTGTGTCTTCCCAGCTAGTCTCTCAAGCATCTGATCAATAAATGGGAGGGGGAAATGATCTTTGCGAGTGGAATGATTTAGTTTCCTATAATCAATACACACGCGCCAACTGTTTTGTACCCTCATTGGAACTAACTCATCTTTCTCATTTTTAACAACAGTAACACCACTTTTCTTAGGCACAACCTGAATAGGACTTACCCACTGAGAATCTGAAATGGGATAGATTATACCTGCCTCGAGCAATTTTTCAACCTCTTTTTTAACAACCTCTAGAAGGGTTGGATTGAGTCTCCTTTGTGGTTGCCTCACCGGTTTAGCTCCATCTTCCAAAAGAATCCTATGCATGCAAATAGAGGGGCTAATACCTGATATGTCAGCCAAGGTCCACCCGATTGCCCTGATGTTCTCCCTCAAAAGATTCAAAAGTTTTTCTTCATGTTCAAAAGAGAGATTGTTAGCAATGATAACAGGTAATTTTTCACCACTTAACAAGTATGAGTATTTGAGATTTGGTGGCAATGGCTTTAGTTCCAGTGATGGTGGCTGCTGAATGGATGGAAGCATGAGTGGCGTAGACATCTGTGCACAATCATACATATCATCTGAATGAGAGAACAATGCATCAAATCCATCAGAAAAATTAGCAGCCATATCATAATCAGAGTATACATGCTCAGAATTCGAATATGATTGGACAAATGAACCAATCCCAAGATCAGAAAGATCATGAATTAAAGGGGATGAAGTAGAATGAGACATCAAGTTGGACCCAATACTCATTATTTCATTAAGAAGTGAATAGTCCCCAAGAGATTGGGAATCAAAAATAGAGGGACTATCACATGGAGACTCAGAATGAGAGAGAAAGAATTCTGAGTGTTCCTCTGGTGGGTACTTCATAGAATCCAGGATTTTAAACCTCACGATTTCATCCCCGAATTCCATGGAAAGAGTACCCTCATGAACATTGATAATGGTCTTAGCAGTTTTGAGGAAGGGTCTACCAAGAATGATAGGGGCATGAGAACTTACCTGGTCATCTTCCATGTTTAGTACATAGAAATCAGCAGGGAAGATCATGTCCTTTACCTTTACCAACACATCTTCAAGGACACCAGCCGGATATGCTGTAGCTCTATTCGCTAGCTGCACCACTACCCTTGTAGGCTTGAGCTCACCAATCTGCAATGAAGAGAAAACAGAGTGAGGCATCACATTTATTGAAGCTCCTAAATCACAAAGAGCATCAGAGAAGTGAAACTCCCCTATGGTGCATGGGATGGTGAATGTCCCGGGATCCTTGCACTTTGTTGGCATTGCTAGAGTTGGTGTAATGAGTGCTGAGACATTCCTTCCAAGGTTGATCCTCTCATTTCCCTTGAGCCCTCTTCGATTGGTACAAAGTTCTTTTAAGAATTTGGCATACCTTGGGATTTGCTTAATGGCTTCGAGTAGAGGAATGTTGATCTCCACACGCTTGAATGTGTCCAAAACCTCCTTTTGCATTGCTTCTTCAGCCATCTTCTTGGTTTGAACAACCCTGTTTGGAAAAGGAAGTGGTTTAGGAGGAACATCATCAATCTTTTTCTTACCTTTATCTTTCTCCTTGGATTGTTCATCAGTTGGTATGGAATGTGGCTTCTCTGAAGTTGAGGTGAATCCCGGTGGAATGGTAGGTACAGCTGTATCGTTCATTTGCTTCCCGCTTCTCAATGTTATGGCACTAACATTCCCCTTTGGATTTGGAGTGGGTTGGGAAGGTAGATTTCCAGAATTCTTACTTACAAGTTCATGGAGGGCGGTGGCAATCTGGCTCATTTGAGTCTTCAACTCCCTCAGCTCATAACCTTGACTTTTCAGCTCATTCTGTTGATTAAGAACAATTTGTTTCAAAATATCATCAGTGTTAGAGTCTACCTTGGGTTGGAGATTCCCTTGTTGCTGACTTGTTGATGTTTGAGCTTCAAATCTCCTTTGGGGTTGTTGGAAACCCTGTTGGTAAGGTGGAGACTGCTGGAAGTTTTGTTGAAATGGGGGCCTTTGTTGTTTTCCAGAGCCATACCTCATGTCCAGATGATCTTTCCACCCTTGGTTGAATGTTGGATCGAACTTCTTCTGGGGATATGGTTGTTGCTGCTGCTGTTGATATGGTCTCCCAGGGAACACTGCTGCACAATCTTCTGTTTCTTGGAGTTGTGGGCAACAGTCAGTTGGGTGGCTTGTCTCAGTGCAAATACCACAAGGCCTTGAAGGAGGAGGTAAAGATGTCTTTTGTGCCAAAGCAATCTGCCTTACCATAGTTGTCAATTCTTCTAACTTGGTATCAATCAAATGACTCTCAAGAGAAGAAGGACTTACCTGATGTACTCCCCTGACATGTAGTGTACCTCTATCGCCAAATTGTTGGGAGTTTTGGGCCATCTTGTCAATCAATGCATGTGCGGCTATTGGTGTCTTGTCCACCAATGCCCCTCCAGCTGCGGCATCCACCATGCTTCTCTCCATAGCTGTGATTCCTTCATAGAAGTACTGAATGAGGAGTTTCTCACTGATTTGGTGATGTGGACAGCTTGCACACAACTTCTTGAATCGCTCCCAATACTCATACATGGACTCCCCTTGTGCTTGCTTGATCCCCGAGATCTCCTTACGAATGGAAGTGGTCCTCGATGCTGGAAAAAATCTCTGCAAGAAAAGACGTTTCAAATCGTTCCAACAAGTTACATCTTCAGGTTGTAAATAATACATCCAATCTTTTGCAGCTCCATCAAGTGAGAATGGGAATGCTCTTAGTTTGATTTGATCTTCAGAGACATTTTTAGGTTTTAGGGTTGAGCAAACCACATTAAATTCTTTCAAATGTTTATTCGGATCCTCACCAGAGAGGCCATGAAACTTTGGAAGTAAGTGAATTAACCATGATTTTAGTTCAAAGTCCGATTCGAGATTTGGGTATGCAATACAATTTGGTTGATAGTTAATATCAGGTGCAGCCAATTCTCGAATGGTTCTATTAAGTTCATTTCCATTATTATCAGCCATTGGTTCCTCTTTTATGTTTGAATTTGAATTGCTTCCAATTTCAATGTTCTGATATTGGAGTAATTCTCCAACTGGTTTAATGTTGAAACTTCCCGTAGACTGAGAATGTCTGATTCGTGCCCTAAGGCTACGTTCAATCTCAGGGTCAAGATCTAAGAGATCTTCGGGATTAGTTCGTGTCATAGATCAAATAAAAATGAAAAGAAAGAAGGTGGACCATAGTAAAATAAAAATGAGAAGTTTGAGTTGATGGTCCACAAAGAAGTAGGAGAAAATAAAAGAAGAGGATGAAAAATCAGATTGGGTAAAGAAGGAAGAAAGAAGAGAGGAAAATAATAAAATGTAAAATAAAATAAATACCTCTAGTTGGTTGAAATAATTACTTGGTTCCCCGGCAACGGCGCCAATTTGAAAGAGCGCTGTCGTGGGCGCCCTCAAATGATTAGTGTGATTTGGGGTACTTAAGTGCAGCAGAGTGGCTGACCAAGGTCGTCTCTCAAAGGAGGAAGTGAATTTAACAACTTATTAGAGGTATTCTAAAAAAAAAAAAAAATAGAATAGAATAAAAACACTACTTTAAAGGATTGGGGTTTGTTGTAGTTTATGAATCTAGAAGAAGTTTGCTGGAAGAAGATTGTATAATTTTTTTTTGTTTTTAGTTTTGAAATGAATTTCAATTTAAATGACACAACAAGAAGATGTTTTTTTTTAGAAATCTATTTAAAAAGCGTAATCGATCTAACTCTACCTCTTCACTTTATTATTAATCATTATCATTTATATTAACATTCACTTAATTATGATCCCTTAATTTGTTAAATCCCGAACCCTACGAGAATTAACTTTACCACGAAGATTGAAGTGAATTTTAACCTTAGGCTAACTTCGGAACATGCAATCGCAGCACCCTGCTTTGATTGATGTTCTAAGATTAGCTTATGATAAGTGGTAAATTAAGGCACATATCCATTCTGGAAATGAGGATGAATTGTGTTTAGGGATTATATTTGAACTCTACAAATTTATCCTGTGTGGTCTTGTATTACCGATTAAGATCGCGCTCTCACAATTTACACAAAATCCCGACCTCGCGTGTTTTTATGTTAATTGTTCAATTGCTTGCTTAGTTTCTTACAATTTAAAAACACAATTCATGGATCATATTAAGTGAATTACAGTAGCTCATTGATTCAAAATAATTAAATGAAGAGGGTAGAAGATAGATCGATTACTAAAAGACTACTCTTCCATGGGTGGCGTAATCATCGTAGAAGCGTTTTGCATGTGCAAAGGTTTAAAATGGGTATAACCCAATAACGCTTCTACTCAAGAATTCCAGACCAATTAGGAAGATTAAGAGAAGAAGAAATTTAAACAAAACAGAAGAAAAGAGAAGAAATATAAGAAGATCAATGAAGTTTATTACACAAATGAAAACATTACAAAATGAAGAAGAGAAGGAGGCTTCGATGAGGGGATCCTTGCTTCAAGAGCTACCCCTCTTACAATGGTTGGATAATTTGGGTGAAACAAATTATCCTCTGCCTCCAATCTCCCAATGCACGTCCCAGCCTCTCTAAATGAGAAAATCACTAATTTATAGAGTGGAGGGGAGGCTAGGTTTAAAGTGGTTTCAAGTGTGAATGCAAAATCTCGGCCAAATATTTTAATGAAACTTTCACCGCCCATTTGACCTCCAAAACGCGTGAATTGACCGGCCTTCCAGAAGGATGATTTGTGCCACATCATGTCCCCGAGGTTTCCTCAAAATTTGGGCTCAATCCAAGCCCGTATGTAGAATATATGGCCCAAATACAGAACCTTCTCCATTCTGGCGAGCCCAGCCCAACTTTGACTTCATGGCCCAATTTCAACAACCAAATGAACCCTTTAGCTTTAGTGTCCTGAATAAAAGTTGTAGATAATTAAGTTAGGAACACTGTTACAAAATTTCAAATTCAAATAATAAATATAAAAATATTTATCTTTGAAATACTACAGTGCACTATTAAGGGTAAAACTGGAATTTTCACCAAATTTTCAAATGAATGATCAAATCCCAAATATTTTATAAATAAACATGTTTAACACAATGTGAGGAAATTATATCATTTATTATCAATAAAATATTCAATAAAATAGTGTTTTATCAATAAGCTATCACCATATCATTTTGCATAAGAACACACCCCAAACCCTTCTTGGATTCATCACTGTAGATCACAAACCTTTCTCCACTACAAGGAAGTGTGAGCACAGGTGCACTGGATAACCTTCTTTTCAACTCCTTGAAATTCTCTTCACATTCCTCCGTCCAAAAAAACTTAACTCCTTTCCGAGTCAACTTGGTGAGTGGATTAGATAATCATGAAAAATCTTTCACAAAACGTCGATAATATCCATCCAAACCATGAAAACTTCGGATCTCAGTCACTGTTGTTGGTCTCGACCATCTTTCGATAACCTCTGTTTTTGCTGGATCCACAGATATCCCCTCTTTTGAGATTATGTGACCCAAAAATGAAACTCTTTGAAGACAAAATTCACACTTGGTAAATTTGGCATAAAGCTTCTCCTTTATCAGGGTCTTCAATATAATTCTCAAGTGATCTTCATGTTCTTCCTTGCTCTTTGAATATACAAGAATATATTCTATAAAGAATACCACAAACTGATCAAGATAGTCTCTAAAGACTCTATTCATCAGATCCATGAAGATAGCAGGGGCATTAGTAAGACCAAATGGCATCACTATAAATTCATAGTGTCCATACCTTGTACGGAAATCCTTCTTTGGAATATCCTCCCTTTTGACCCTTAATTGGTGATACCCTGAACGAAGATAAATCTTGGAAAAGTATTGATCTCCTCGTAGTTTTTCAAATAAGTCATCAATGCGTGGGAGAGGATATTTGTTCTTGATAGTGATCTTGTTAAGTTCTCGATAATCAATGCAGAGTCTCATTGATCCATCTTTCTTCTTAACAAACAGAATAGGTGCTCCCCAAGGTGACGCACTAGTGTGTATGAACCCCTTATCAAGATTCTCTTGGATTTTCTTCTTCAATTCCTGTAACTCAATTGGGGCCATTATATAAGGTGTCTTTGAAATAGGCAAAGCACCTGGTAAGAGTTCTATTGAAAACTCAACTTCACGATTTGGTGGGAGACCCGGTAATTCCTCTGGAAAGACATCATCAAACTCCCATACAATGGGCATATTCTTAATCGTGAGTTTCTCACCAACCATTTGAGATAAATAACCTTCATTTAGTGGAATCAATACCCATAAAATGGAAGAAATTTCCACTGGAATGTTATGTTCATCCTTGCATCGATAGAAGATCATAGATTGATCTGGAATATGAAATGTGACTTCCCTTATTTGGCAATTGATATGAGATCCATGTAGAGAAATCCAATCCATGCCAAGAATCACATCAAATTCCACTATAGGAAGGATCACAAGATTTTCAGGAAGCACTTTCCCACAAACTTCAATCGGAGAAGAATTATAAACTTTTGATGCGACTGTTGTGCCATTAGGGGTTTTCACAGCTAACTCAACATCTAACTGTTGAGGTAATACAGTGATATCCTTAGAAAATTATTCAGAAATAAAGGAGTGGGTGGATCCAGAATCAAATAAAACATTTGCTACTTTAGAGTGGATGGTAATTGTACCTTTCACCACATCGTTATCGTACTCCACATCGCTGATAGAAATTGCATGTGACTTTCCCTTGTCTTTAGCCTTAAGAGTTTGTTGACGTCGACCATCATCATAAACCCTTGGATTTGGGAATTTATTGGCATAATGACCCATCTCCTTGCACTTTAAACATTGAAGTGTAGTAGGTTCATTCTGTGTGTCCCTTCCTTTGTTTGCATCATTAGACATCTTCTTCCCATCATTGCGGAATTCAAATGCCCGATGACCTTCCTTTCCACATTTGAAACATTTACTTGTCCCTTTAAGACAACTCCCTCCATGTTTCTTTCCACACTTTGAGAATAAGGGAAAGCTCATCTTCTTTTCAGTGTGCTCTTTATATTTTCCTTTGAATTCCATTTTCCTCTTCTTATCAAACCCATATGACCGATGGGTTACTCCAATCTCCATCTCGACTTTGAGAGCACATCAAACGATTTCCTCATAGCTATTGAAGTCCCTTATGGCTAACGCCCTTCGAAGACTTGGTTTTAAGCCACTAAAGAATCGATCGATCTTACTCTCAGGTTGGATAATAATACCAGAAGCGTACCCTACAAGTCTTGTAAAATTTTCTTTATAAGTACCAACAGATTCATCATCCTTTTGCTTCAGTTAAAGAAACTATTTCTCCATCTTTGTTCAGAGAATATGAGGGAAGTACTTATTGAAAAATAAGTTCTTGAACTCGTCCCATTCCATGGACTCAATTTCATCCCTTTGCCTCGTATTCTTAATAAGATTCCACCATTGATCAGCATCTCCTTACAAATGATACACTACTAGGATGACTTTATCATGTTCAGAACATTGAAGAACTGAAAATATCTTTTCAGTAGTACTAATCCATTGTTCAGCAACTAATGGATCAGTAGACCCGCTGAAAGAAGGTGGACGTTGCCTCATGAAGGACTCAATAGGATATTGTTCCCTTCTCTGCTCATTTGGAAGTCCAGAATGATTCGTAGCTTGTGTAAGTATAGAAATAAGATTTTTAACTCCATCTCCCATAAAATTTGTTTGTTCAGGGGGGCAATCATTGCATTTCCCATTACATTGATCAACACGGTTCCTTCGAGTTCCATCCATCGTCTAAAACCCAAAAAGAATAGTGTGAGAGGCAAAAATCACTCTAGAGAAAACAATATAATAAAGGGGGAGTACCTTCAATATCTAACATCTTAGGTTTAATTCTAAGATGGTTAGTGCAATTCTTGGACTATAACTTATACTTAACCTTATAGAAATCCCTAGACATACCTTAGACATATCTCTAGGGATCTCACTAACGTTTTTGCATCCTAGTTTCCAAAGGTTGACTAAACCTTTCCTCTGATACCAACTATAGAGACCCTAGGCTTGATGTACATAGAAATTACATTACTTTTGTGGAATACTTAGTACATTACAAAAACACACACACAAGGACCGTAATTTTTTAGTGTCTTTGGAAACTCGGAATATAATCTTCTAATCGTGGTGAAAGATCTTCAACATCTCCCATAAAGATCTTCCCCTTTTTTTTCTTACCTAAAACCTTTCTTTATATCCTGGGGAAAAGAAAACATAAAAGGGTGATCTCAAATGCTCATTAAGGGTAAACAAAAGAAATATCAATCACATCATATTCATAAGAACATAACATTTTGGAAATCTTAACATGCAAAAGAGATCATAATATCATAACATGGGATAAATCATAGTAGTGAAATTTAATCGCAATAATCATAACTTAAAACATGAAACTTTTTGGAATACACACATAATCATATAGAATCATTTCTTATTAGTCAAGTCTCATTTCCAAGACTATCTTAGTGGACAAAGTCCATTTCTGAACTGAGTTCACTCCTCGTTTCAGTCCTGTTTCACTGAACTGGTTTAACCTGTCGTTCCAACCATGTCTATCTCATGAGATATAAAATATTTACCCAATGCATTGGAGGGAGATATAGGTCCCACCCATCTCATAATGATACCATTCTTATGTGTGCCACAAAATCATAAATCATACATCATTTCATAACCCATGTAATAAAAATGGGAATCTTAAACATCGTGACATCATAAAACAATTCATATAAGATAAAGGAATTCATAAATATAATTACATCACAACATAATCAAATCAATGTAATAATAGGGATAGAAACAGAAACCTTTATTATCTTAGATGGAAAATAATTTTGATAAAACACTTGAACTCCATTATTGAGTAAAATATCCTTTCTACTTCAAAGAAATTTTTCCTTTCTTAACATGTCATACAATTTTAAACTAAAAGAAGTTGATTAAAAATAAACTTGAAAACTTGTAAAGGAAGATTCTTGGAAATAATGTTTTAAAAATCCATTCATGTCGTATAAGTTAAAAAAACATTCTTCTCGTACTTTTGTCAGAAAAGTCAAAAAATACCTCGTATGAAAAATGACAAAAGATTCCTTTCATATATTTTACTAAAAAAACTCACCGTAGGGTAAAATTGGATTTAAACAATAGTAGGTGGATGGAAATAATCTTACATATTGAGGAAACATGGATGTTTATGATAAAATACACCCCAGTAAATTCCAAAGTATAAACAATCTCGGATAAATATGAGATTGTGATATTTTCCTTTACCTTAGGTCCGATTTGCCTCATAAGTGTCCGAACCTCCTGTATAATGATTTAAATAATGTTATTGACTTATTACAGAATCATAATTATTGTTATGATATCATATATGGTCATATTCTTATATTCTTAGTAGTAATATTTCATTTCTACTTGTTATTCGGGTGTTTATAACTTTTTGTTCTTATGCGTGTTTTGTCGAATAAATTCTTATTATTTTCTTTAGGTTATTGATACATCATTTCCAGAATGGTATTAGTGTTCTATATATCATATTTATTCATTAAATTCATTTATATAATCATTATGCAATGAAGATCATGTAGAACGAATCGCATCACATCGTGGAGACGGTATTCCGTACATACGCACGAGTGATGATATCGTTCCCATGATCGTGGAATTGTATTGGAGTGTATGTATACTATTTCAGAATCAATATCACTTTACAATAATCATATATAGTAATTATTTACACCATTATACCCATTCAAGTAAGGTGGTGGGGGGAAATAGATTACACCACGGCGTGGAGACGGTATTTCGTACGTACGCACGCGCGGTGATTTCGTTTTCCATAGGATGGATAGATGTTGAAATATGGTTGTTTCATACTTATAATAACATATCATTATATGAGTGATACTGATGTTATTACTTCATAATGAAACAACTATAGAAGAAGATGTTGAATAAGAAAGACTTTGGAAAGGATCGGTAATGGATATTACCTCTTTTTGACGCGCCTCTTCTTAACCTCCTCTTAGGGCACTAGGGTTGGTCTTTGAAGAAGACCAGAACCTCTAGGATGATTCTAGGGAAGTGGGGAAGTGAAATGGGTAGGGTTTGGCCGAGATTGAAGGCTCAAATTGGTGTGAGGAGGAGAGGGAGGAGGTGCCCTTTTATAAGGGAGGAGAGGGGCACCTTTGGAAATATAAGAAATATTAGTTTATATTAAATCCCAACCCCACATAAAAACTTACAAAATGACTCATATCCGAAGATTAGATGAGATAGGGTTGTAATCTCATCAACCAATAAAATTTAGACATGTTAGGAATTTATTTTAAACATTACCAACTTGATTTATCCTTATTTATCAATTTAATTTTATTTGTGGTAATAATATTCTAAATTTTAAATTATTATTAATAATTACATATGTGTTGTGAATTTTCCATAATTTGACACTTTATGACATTGTCGACCATATAAATTTTAATTTATAATTTTTAAATATTTTTGTGATTTTTAAACAATTTTATAATATGTTATTTTTATAAATAAACAATAGTATCAATTTTGATACTATTAAATTATTTGAATTTAAATAAAATATATACTGAGGATATGTTCAAACTAAAAGCATTAATAGATTAATAAAATTTCATATGTATCTAGAAAATTAGTGTAGCACATTAAATAGTGCATATAATAATTATTTTAATATTTTAAAACCATTTATTTGGTATTTTTATTAATAAAATAATTTCAACATCACTATTGTGTCATAATTAATGATAATTATTTAATCCCTAAAAATTATAAATAAATTCCAATGATGTAGATAATTGTATTATATTTCTGTAGAATATTCATGTTATAAGTTTCATCAAGTTTATCACCAAATTAAAATTATTATACTTATAATATTTAAGAAAGTGACATGTTGTCACATTCTTTGGTTTTAATAATAATTAAATTATATTCATAAAACAAAGTCTATTAAATGAATATAATCTAACACTTAGGTGATATGGGTCAACTTTTAGTCATCCAATAAGATTTTGGCAGGTGTTAGGGTAATTTTATAATCTTATATTTACCCTTAATTACTCGATTTACCTTTAAGTATGGTAAATAAAATTTACCGTAGTTACTATTCATAATGCCCAAAAATAAAAGGTAGCCTATTAACATAATTTGGACCCACTGATTCTGAATATGGAATCCATTTTTCAAAATTCAAAACATATAAGTTACATTAATTAATTTAAAATAAATCCCGTTGTTAAGAAAACGGGTTTTAGAAGTTAAAACATTGCCAAAGATTGAAATGTTTTTAACTATGAATTCAATGTGAAATTAATGCTAATGACATAAATTATATTAAATGGTAAAATATATTCTATCTATACTTTAGAACCATTCAATATTATAATTTAACCATATAAATTATCTCAATGAAAAAAGTTTTTTTTAATTAAAAATTAGCGTATTTTTACTATTCATCAAAATATTAAAGTTATCAGAAAAATATCAAAAAATTATCCAAAGTAAATTTTTATATCCTGATTCAAAAGAAGAATTTTATTTTGTAAAATTGAACTTATAAATGTTTCAAAAACTAGATTTAATGTGGGTGCGCCATTAAAAGGCGGCAAAACTGCATTTTTTGATAAATACTTATTTTACCCAAAAAAATTATTTTGTTCTCTTAACATGTTCTAGAAAATGTGTAAGATGAATAATAATGTTGTAAAATTTAAAATTCAGTTAATACTATTCATAACGGCTAGTTTATAATATTATAATAATATATCGTCATTTAGTGGAACTCGGTATTACGTACTACACACGCTATCGAGGAAGGTCGCGATTGCGTGCAGCGAAAGATTCCTTTGATGATTTATATAACATAAAAACAAATTATTTCTCATAAAATTCTCGGGTGTTACATTCCATGTCTAGCCTATGTTGATAATCTTGATTATTCTTGCTTCATAATTTTCTTTATAAATGTAATTAGCAAGATTATTTTGTGTGTATTGAAAATATTTTTCAAAGAGAAATGGATTTTACCTAGTTATTAATAAATAGAATGAAAAGAGGGTATTTTGAAAGCATTGAAATGGTTTTGTTATGGGTTTGAAATGGTTCTAAAATCATTTAAATGAATTGTGAATAAAAGTAAATGGGTTACCTTGGGTACATAGATGGAAGGTTTATCTTGGGGCCATCGTCCATTGTTTTGTGATTATCAAGGAGGTTTTTTTGGGGGGATTTCCTCTGTTTCCAAGGCCTGTTGTTCTAGGGGGATGATATTGATTTTGGGAGGGGGTTACTCATGGGGTATTCCTCTACTTCCTATGTCCATTATTCTAGGATCAGAATTTGTGCACTTGATTATTGTGGTATGAGTAGTCTTCATCCTAGACCTATAGTATTCCATGGCATTGTGATACTTCTGATTTTGTTTTATAATGCTTAAATTTCAAAGTTAGCCTTGATATGGATGTTTATTCTTGTAAAAATGTTATGGAAAATGTGCATTGAAATTGATATACCTGCTTTTGTTTAGAACTATGGAAAACATAAAATGTTTACCATATTTTTATAAAAACTTATTTACTCCTTATCGTGCCATGTTTTTATTTAAAATGAGCATACAAGTATTTTTATATAGAGACTAATTATGGAACACCTAGGTGGGATCCTACTAATCTTATTAGCTTATGCACTGCACACCTCTTTAGTGGTGTGTAGACCTTTGTTTTTCTTCCAGTGTAGGGAAAGGCAAGGTTTCACAGTGAGGCGGCAAGGTTTGTATTAGCTAGTTGGGTAGTTAGTGGTGAGATAGTGGGAGTTTGTCCATACCATCTTTTGGAGTAGCTGTCTGGTTTTGGTCCCTTGTAGTTAAACTTTTCTTTTGGAGTTTTAACTACTTTTTTGTTGGTTGTTTCCATAGTTTTTTCTTACAGTTATGGCATATATATCTTCTTCATCTACTAATGTTCCTTTCTCTTTAGTAAATATATGACATGTTCTTCATCAGGTAGATAGAAATAAATCTCTCTATTGTCTTGTTCAATTCTTGGGTTCTTATCGCCAGCTCGTGGGTATTGAGAACATCCTTCAGTTATGTGGTGGATTAGGTTGGGTGTCAGATTTTAGAAAAACTCATGTTAGTTCTTTACATTTAGAATGATCCTCTCATAAATGCTGATAAGTAAAACCTTGAGAATGATGGAATAACAAATAATTCTTTACTTTCATCACTTTCAAAAAGTAAGTTTCTAAGGGTAAAAGGATTTTCTACTTCCAAGGGAATTTTGGATAAAATGAATAACATTTATGAAGGAAATAAAAACTGAATAAGGTAAATTTTAAAATTTAGAGATTTAAGTATGAAGACCTTAAGAAGGGTGAGCATGAATCTACAGTTGACTTATTTACCATGGTAAATGTCATTGTGAGAACTATCAGATTCCTTGGTGAAAGGTAATAAGATTATACTATTATTGAAAAGATCTTGATAATTATTCCTAACATGTTTGATGCCAAGGTTTCTTCATTAGAAGATAGATATCTAGAAATATTATCCCCATATTATTTGAATAGTAGTCTCATTACTTATGAAATGGGAAGAGAAAATTCTATGAAAGGAAAAACTAAATTTGATAGAGAAATTTCTTTCAAGGATTCCAAGAAATGAAAGAAGATTCTTGATAAAGTATAAGCTGGATAATATTATTCTGAAAATGTGGTATATAAAAATATTAGTGATATTTTATCCTTGTTTTCTAAAAAAGTGAAAATAGGTACATGAAGGTATAAAGGGAAACTTCCCTTAAAATTTTTTGTATTTCGATTTGTTGGGATTTTTTTTCCAATTTTCCTCAAAGAGGTAATGATGAAGAATGTGAAGAAGAAGAAGAAAGAAGAAGAATAAGAATATCATGGAAGAAAATATGTGATAAAGAAAAAATTTATTCAAAGAGGGAAGATAAGAAGTTCTAAAATTCCAAAATGAGAAGCTTTTTGGATTAATATTATGATAGTGAGGATGTTACAAATGATATTAAAGAGAACATGTTTATTACAATAGTTAATAAGGAGAGTTCATCTAGTAATGAAATTAGTTGTTCTGAAGAAGAAGAATGGGAAGCTAAACATGAAAATTTTATTGAGTATATTGGTGAAAATATTATTATCGCAACAATGAATGATAAAGAATTTAGAAGCATTAGTTTTGATGAAGAAGAAACTCATATAGAACATCATTTGAAAGAAGAATTGAAAGAATGTATGGAAAATATCAAAAGTCTTGAAAGTAAAAACAAAAGGATGGAATATGAATTCTATTCAAAAAGAAATAAATAATTTTTTTCTAATGAGAAATTTAATCTTCTAAAAGATATTAAGGATTTGAAGAAATAAATTGAGGAATAATATAATTGTAATGGGTATCTGGAGCTGAAGCTAAAGGAAAAAGAATAAGAGTTGAAACTTTTCCAAAAAAACTTTCAAAAGTTGAACAAAGAAATACAAGTTTCAAAAACTCTATCCTTGAATTTGGTGATTTATATTGAATGAAGAAACCTTAAAATAATCAACAAAATATATTTTCAAAGGTTGAAAATAATGATGTATTTTTTTTCTAAAAAGAAAAAATATGGGAAATTTATGTATATGGATAAGACCAACAAAGTTGGGAATTCAGGAGTATCAAAGAACCCTGATTCCAAAAAAGTTTCAAAATAATCTTATTCTAGTCTAACAGAATTCCCAAGACAAAATATTGAAGAAAACCCACCTCTAATACAAAATTGTAATGAACTGACTCAGGTTTCCCTCAAACCTGGCACCCAAACCATTATGTTACATACCCTAAGGGCATTCCTGATCCCCACAGGCTGAAGACAAGCACCTGAGCATCGAACAACACAACAGAGGGAAATATTTCACCCAAACTAATCAAACACATGTCATATATGTACTAAAAAAATTAAAAGAGGAAGATTAAGAATATATATATAACATAATTATAAGAAAACAATGGAAACATACAACAATAAAAGTAGTTAAAACTCCAAAGGACAAGTCCAACTATAAAGGACTCAATCCAAACAAATACTCCAAAAGATGCAATAGAAGAACTCCCACCATCTCACCACTATATACTCAAATAGCTAACACGAACCTCACTACCTCACTACGGCTCCTTGCCATTCCCTACACTAAAATAAAAATAAATGTCTACACACCATTAAAGAGGTGCGTAGGGTGTGATCTAACATTATCAATAGGATCCCACCCATTTGTTCCATATCAACTCTCTATGTAAACATTCCTATATGACCATTTTAAGTAAAAACATGGTATGGTAATAAGTAAAACAGTTTTATAGAAAACATGGCAAACATTTTCCCTTTTACACAATTATAAATAAAATAAGGTATGTCAATTTCAAATCATATTTTCCATATCATTTTTTACAATAATAAAAATGAATATCAAGGCTAACTTAGAAAGACAAGAAATAAAAAATAGAAGCATAGGTATCACAACACTAAGGAATACTACAAGTCTAGAGCACAGACTACTCATACCACAATAATCATGTGTACAAACCAGTTCCTAAAACAACGGGCCTAGGAAGTAGAGGAATACCCCATGACTAAACCACCTAAAAATATCAATATTGGTCCCCTAGAACAATAGGCCTAGTAAATAGAGGAAATCCCTAGGACAAACAACCTAGATAAACACAGAACAATGGATTATGGTCTTAAGCTAAACCTTCCAACTAAGTACATAAGGCGACACATGTTCTATTTTTCACAATTCATTTCAATGCATTGAAAACAATTTAAAAATCATTTAAAATTTCATTTAAAGGAATCAAAAATACCCCTTTTCCAATCAATTTATCAATAATCAGAGAAAAACATTTTTCATTAAAAACTCCTTTCAACACACACAAAAAAACCATAAGAATATTTCATTATGGATCAGTTTGAAAATAAAAACAACAAGATTCATTATCATAGGTTAGAGACGAACCCACCTACCTTAAAATTCAGGTCACACACACCTGCAATGGAAACCAAAATAAAAAAAAACCCAACAATGTAAATGAAGGATCTATAATCAAATCCCCACATCTTAGTATTGATCCAATTTAGAAAACATAGGGTATATGAAAAATAAAAACACCACATACCTCAAGAACGGATGTTCGCCGCACCACAATTACCAGGAATCAGTCTCCAGAACAAGAACTCACAACAGATCTATAAGTAGACAAGAAGTAACATCCAACTTATATCGATGGATCTGATACTATAATGCTAGGGCACTACTATGATCACAAGAAATCACAAAGATGAAAGATGACTTGCCCAGAGAGACGGACTGTAATCGCAACAGAGATCAAACATCAAACAGATCAATTTGGAAGGAAATGTGTCTTAAAAAACACTTAGGGAAGACCCCGGGTCAATATTTAAGGAGTCTAGAAATAAAGGATAGAGAAAAACTGTCAAGTGAGTGTTTTAAATCTGGACATCAGCCATTTCATGGTGTGAAACTCCCACTCACGTTGTGAATTACACGCTAGATAAGTACGCCAAAAAATTTGTCACCTATTATTAAAAATAAATTATTTAAAACATTCATGACTTGAAATAATCATCAACTATGTTTAATCTTTCACAACATTAATCCCCTTTCACAGCTTGTACCTAGCAAAAATTACATGGCATGTAACCTAGGTTTATGGTGTAAAATATTTCTGCATCCTACAAATAAGGATGGTTAAATTTCAAAGTACAAAAAGTATCTAAATTCACCATTATAAGTATCATCCCAATTTAAAATTATGGGAAAACCATTATGAATTTAACGGATTGCCTGATAAAATGGTAACAGGATGTTACAGAGTTTTACCGAACTATAATATATTACTAAAATTTTATTATATAATTTAATAAAAAAAATCCTAGAAATTAAATTAGTGGTTATTGATAGTATTAACAAACTTATAAAAATATATGGTCTATAAAAATATAATATGAATTCATTGGTTACTAATTAATTAGAAATAAAAATATAAACTGATTAAATATAGAGGAAATATTTTTATGCTTCCAAAGGCATGTTATCTTAATAAATTAAATTCATTAAAATTAGAGAATGGTATTAATAAAATATCTATGTTATATATTCAATAAAATATTTTCTGCATTCATACAATAGATTTTATAGGCATAAGATAAGAATAAATCCAATTTTATGCATAAAAACATATATTATTCTAATGATAGTTTTAATTACTTTTAATTGAGAACCTATATTAAATCCAATTTTTTGTAATTTTATAAAGAAAATTATATCATAATAAACATTATTTTTTAAATAGAAACATAAAAATTATATTATACTTAATTTTTGGTATTTTTTTGTGAAGTTTTGTTTTTTGATGAATATTGAATAATACTGAATTTTAAATCAAAATTTCTTTTTCGTGTGATTTATTTAAATGGTGAAATTATATTTTAAATTGGTTTTAAAGAAAAATTATATCAATTACCCAAAAATTAATCAAATTTAGTCCATTTGAATAAATTTAACTTTGAAATTGGATATAAAAACATAGCAAACTTTTGAATATCATACTTTAAAAACCTGTTTTGTCGTCTTGTATATGGGATTGAATTTAAATTAATTTCCGCCACTTATCTGAAAAGAATTTGGAAAATCAGATTCAATATTTATAATCAGAGTAAATTTTAGTTTATAATAATGTCAAATTAGTTTTTGATAAAAAAATATTACTAAAATTGATTAAAATTAATTGCAGCGATTAAAAAATTAACTTAATAAATGACTAAACCTTAAATTTAAGGCCCAAAATAACCTAGATACCTTTCCAAAATAAATTTTATATTCATATATAGACCCTATAATCAATTTTAAAAAAACTTAACATTATTTTATCCACTTTTAATAGGAAAAATGTGGGTCTAATTCCCATTTCCAAAATTTTCAAGAATGTCACTCCTCCACCACTAGAAAAAGGCACTCACCCCTCCCTTTTATTCTCACATGTAAAGCCATTTGGATAACCCAAAATCTGCTCAAATAAGCTCCAAAATCCATAACCACATTATATAATCCTCCATCTGGGCATAAATCCAACCAAGTAAGTCTTTTGGCATAAACTAAACAACGTTACCCGAAAAAGAGATAACATCCTTCTACAAGCTCTTTCATTTTATTTTCCTTCTCCATCCATTCAAATATTATTATTTCATTATTATATAATAACATAATAATACTAAATATACTTATATTTTTTTAGTTAATGGTTCAACCTAAACTTACACACACTTCTATATAATGGGTAACTAACTTACCATTTCTGTTTTTATAAAACTATCACCTCACGAAATGATGTCGTTCTTTTTTTTCTTTACCACCTATCATGGTTGGGAATTATAATGGAAAATATATTTATATATGATATTTATAGTGTATTTATTCTTCTATAATTTTTATATGACACCTAATTTTATTCTTTCCATTGTTTGTAAATACGATAACACTGTTTGTGGACGTGTGGACTACCGCCTCCTCAAAGTGACATGATTCGTTCATAATATATGTGGAATGCATAAAAGATGGTTTTAATAAATATATGTGACATATATGACATAAATATAATTATTTAATAATAATATATATGTACATATATATCATTTACTTTTTATTCATTTAAATATGACAAAGAAATTGAAGTAGCGTTCATGCGTATGTACGACCTACCGTCTCTATGAATGGTGTATTTCATTTACTATCTCAAAATATTATGAATTATTCTAAATAAATATATACTGGATATATATATATGATAATTACACCATGTTTTAAATTATTTAGATGATTAAATCATGATTTTCATAAGAAGAACAAAAATAACAAGTCAAAACATACTCGAAAACTAGGCAATTAACACCTGAAATGGTGAAAATAATGAAAGTTTACTAATAAATGGGTAGTAAGATATTATAATAAGATCATGTATGACATGAAAAATAATATTATTATTATTTAATAAGTTATTAACATTTTTAAAACTTGTATACATGAATTTAATGGGATCCAAAATGAAACATGAGGTAAGGGATTCATGCCTCACTTCTCTTTCTTTGAGACATATGCCATTTTCACCACTTATTTATTTTGTGTGGTGTATCTACTAACCCTTTTATATATTATATCATGAGTTATTTTATATTCATGGTATTTAATTTCTATTTTTAAATTATTTATTTCAGGGGAATTATAATTCTAAAGTTACCAAATAGTAAGGGACTTCGTCTCAATATCCATTCTTTGAGATATGCTTTATTTTTGTGCACCTAATTTCTTATATATGGTGTACATACTACCAATTTTACATATAATATAATGATTCATTCATTATTAATGATATTTTTTATTTAAAATTAAATTGTTTCATCAAATGGTATTTTAATTAAGTGTTAACAAGTGAAAAATAATTTCATAACCCAATTTCTTTTCATTGGGTTATATTACATCCTCGTTGTCATAAATAATATAAGATTATGTGTGCAATTAAATTTTACTATATTTTTTATTTATTTACACTTGTTTCATGTGTATTTTCATATGACATTCATAATCTATTTATTTATTGATTCTCACATCAATGATATGGTCTTTTCAAGGGTTTACTTAACAATCTAATTTTGTTTGGGATTGTTTATACTTTAATTTCCATCAGAATATATTATTGGATAATTATTCAATAAACACTTTAATTTTATTCTACTATATTTATTCATGACATTTATCATGTAATGGTTCCATTTTTACACTCTTTGGAACTTAAAATGTTTTCGAAAATATTTTCGATAAAATCAGACTTCATTTTTCTCTTTTGTCGGAGAACATGTTTTCTTATAAAACCCCTATTTTCAAAAAAAAATCAAAAAAAAATTATATAACACACCAAACCTACAATACAAGAGAAGTTTCATTATTTTATTATATTTTTGGGATTAAAAGTAATAAAATCCTGAAGGAACGATCAGTTTAGAAATCTTTGAAAGCCAGATTACATACATGATACCCATAATATATTGGGAAATAGAAATTATAAACATGATACATAATAAAATGAAATAAAATTCAGTCTTGAAATCTTATTCAAATATTTATTTTTCATAAATTGGGGAAATGAAAAAAATAAGGGTGATCTCAAATTCTTAGTAAGGGTAAGTAAATCAGAAGCAATAATGAATCAATGATAATAAATAAACATGGTAAGGTAAATAACTATTAACACATGAAATTCAAATAACTAGGTAAATAAAACTCTATATGTAAAGGTAAGAAACTAAAACACAACACATTTAATCAATAAAATAATAACAGATTTCATCTATAGATATATCAATGTAAAATCTCATGGATAAGTAATAACAAGATCAAAATGAAGGAAATGCTTAATTATTGGATGTCATGTCTATGACACATGAAAACCTATACCATAAAGACCTTTAAAAAAAGACTAAAACTACATATAGAATCCCATTTAATGTTTCCAACTTTTTCATCTCATGAGAACCTATCAATGCATCGAGGGTCTATATAATGTCTAGGCCTCATCCGTCATTGCTAGTCTAAATAATTCATCATATTGAAAAATATAAATAAATAATATACCTTATAGAGTAACCATATTGAATGAATAATATGGATTTTTCTATTATTCCAAATTTTAGGATAAATAATAACAAGGATTTTTGAAATTGATGCATGGAAATACCCTTGAAAAAAATAATTCTTGAGGGAAATAATCTTTAAACATTCCAAACTGCCTCATACCACTTTGAAATATTTGAATCACAATTACCATGATGTGATAACATTAAATAATATTATAATATCATTATAATGAGTAACATCATGATAAACCTTTTCAAATGTCATTATATAAACCATATAAAATAAACTTAGTTCATAACCTTATAAAATGTATCAATGAAATGAAATTAAGACAAAATCCCTTACCTTGTGTTTCCTTTTGTGTGAATGGGATTTAAACTATTGTATATTGGTTATAAGGGTGTTGCTAACATATTAAAGAAACATATTCATGTTAATAATATCATATATTATATTCATATAATACTTTATTACTCTTTTGATAACAATCTTTCATTATTTTCACTATTTTGGGTGTTCATTACCAAGTTTGTTGAGTATGATTTATCTTATTACTTGTTATTCCAATTAATTAGATCATGGTTTCATCATATACATAATGTAAAACAAGATTTAAATATCTTATATATTAATTATATATATATTTATACTAATCCATATTATTTGGAGAAAAGAAATGAAATGTACCATTTATGGAGATGGTAGGTCATACGTACACATGAACTCTACTTTTATTTCATTTTTGTATTAAAACAATGAAAATTAAATGATATATATATATATATAATAATTACAGTATTATATTTGAGTCATATATTTATCATAGGTTTAATAAAACCATCATTCATACGTTCCATGTATAGTGTGAACGAATCACATTGTTTTGAGGGTGTAGTAGTTCAACTTCCACAAACGATGTTATCGTATTTACAAAAAAGGGAATGTATAATTGTATGTGTTATAAAAGGATTAAAAAAGCATAAAGAAAAAATAAATATCATATATAACATATATAAATATATTTTTCATCATAATTTCCAACCATTAAAGGTGTTAAAGTAAAAAATGAACAATCATTTTTTCGTGAGGCGGTAATTTTTCGTACACATAAATAGTATGTTCGTTACCCATTATATGGAAGTGTGTCTAAGTTTAGGATGAAGACTTATCCTAAAAACATATAAGTATATTTAGGATAATTTTTTTGTTATATAATAATGTAATAAGTAGATTTTATGGGGTGGATAATGGAAATAAAACTAAAGAGCTTGAGGAAAGATGTTACCTCTTAATCGGGTAACTCGTTTTGATTTATACCAAAAGGATTCCATGGATGGATTTATTACCAAAGTGATTATTTTATATTTAGGGTAGGTATTTTAAAAAACTATTTGGGTAGAGATTGTTTAATCTAAAGTTGCTTGATATGTTCGAGGAAGTGGGAGGAGAAGAGGCCTTTTGTAGTGGAGGAGGAGTGACGCTCTTGTAAATTTTGGAAAAGGGAATTCCACCCACATTTTTCTCATTTCAAGTGCATAAACTAATGGTAAATATTATATAAAATGGGGTATATGGAAAAAATATAGACATAAAATGTATTTTTTACAAGTTTATAAGTCATTTTTTCCTTAGTTTTATGGTTCTGTCCCTTGTTAAGCTTAAATTTTGCTTAATCAATGTAATTAATTTTAATTACTTTCACTAATATTTTTTTTCAAAAAAAATAGACATATTTACACTTTATAAATTATTATTATTCCAAATATAGAATGAATTTTTCTAAATTCCAATCACAGAAGAGAAAGAAATTAATTTAAAATTATTCCCACAATTAAGATAATAATGTGGGGTTTTAAAGTAAAAATAATCAAATGTTTACAATGTTTTTATACCAAATATCAAAGTAAAATTGATTCTGATCAACTTAATTGGAATTATTGATAAATAGTTAATATAATTTTACTTTAAAACCAATTAAATCTATAATTTAATACAATAATAATTTATAAGAAAAAGTAGTTTTGAATTAAAATTTAGTATTTTTCACTATTTACTAAAATTTGAAAATTCACAAAAAAATTACAAAAATTAATCCAAACATATTTTTTATGTTTATATTTATAATATTAATTTAATTTTTATATATAAAATTAATAAAATGTTCAAAAATTATATTAAAAATAGGTTCTATATTAAAATGTGAAAAAACTACCATTATAAAAATATAGTATTTTGGGTAAAATTGGGTTTGTTTTTATTTTATCCCTATAAAACAAATTGGACGAGTGTTAAAATATTTTTTGGGTTATATAATATGTAAATTTAATATATAAATCTCTAAAAGTGTATAAATTTTATTGACTCTTCAAAACGTGACTAAATAGTCCTTTGTTTTAATCGAGTGTTGTTTGAATTAAAAACTAACTCAGTATTGAAAAATATCAACAAAATTAAATTTTTTCTAAAGGAAAATATGTTAAAGTCATGGGTTTATAAATTATTTACGCCTATAAAAAATATATCCACGAAATTTTAAGTCTATTACCTTAAAAAATGTGGGTAGTTCTCTTTCATTGAATCCTTTGTTTCCCATGTTACTTCCTCCATTTTTTAATTTCTCCAGAGTACCTTTACCAGATGAGTTTTCTGACTTTTAAATACTTTCTCTATGGTATCAATAATCTAGATGGTTTCTTCACAATATGAAATTTCAGGTTCCAACTCTATCTCATCAGAGACGAGCACATGTGTTGGGTCAGGCATGTACTTTATTAGCATTGATATATGGAACACATCATGTACCTTTGAGATATTTGGTAGCATTGCTAAATGATAAGAAATGAATCAAACTATTTCAAGAATTTTAAAGGTTCAAATTTACCTAGGACACATTTTCCCTTTATTACCGAACCTGATAACACCCTTCTATGGATATACTTTCAAGAAAACATGATCTCCCGCTTGGAACTCTAAATATTTATTGTGATTGTCTTTATAACTATTTTTCCTACATTGAAATGATTTAATATGATCTTGAATATCCTTTACCCTTGTCATCATATATTCAAAATTTTATATTCTTATGAGTTTACTTTCACCAACTTCTTCTAAATAGGTTGGAGTATGACATCAATTGCCATATAATTCTTCATACTACACCATTTTAATACTTGAATGGAAACTATTATTATAGGAAAATCCTACCAAAGGTAATTACTAATACCACATACCTTGAAATATGAGTGAATATGACCTCAAAATTTCTTCCATTATTTTAATTATTCTTTTAGACTATACATAATTTTGAGAATGGTAGGCAGTGCTCAAAAGAAGCTCAGTATTGAGAGACTTTATAATATTTTTCAAGAATTTCAATGTAAAGAGAGGATCTCAATCGGAAAAAATTGATATAGGTTCACCATGAAGTCTTAAAGCTTCATTAATATATATCCTTGTGATGTTATCAAGAGGAAGTTCTTCTCTTGTGGATAGAAAATGAGAAAATTTGGTTAGGCGATCAACAATAACCCATATTTCATCATTCCTTCTAGGAGTCTTGGGTATTCTTGTGAAATATTGCATAGTAATTTCATACCATTTAAATATAGTAATTGGAAGAGGTTTCATGAATCATTTATGATTCTACCTCACAAACATCGCTTGTTGAAAAACCAAACATCTGGACACATAATCATAAATTTCCCTCTTCATGTTATCCTACCAAAAATGTTCCTTCAAGTCTTTATACATCTTTGTGCTATTAGGGTGTATATTAAAATTTGATCTATTAGCATTGTCAAAAAATATATATTTTTAGCTCAATTATATATGGAACGTATATCATCCTTCAAAATTTTAGAACACCATCTCCACAAACAAAATCTGCTAATTTTCCTTCATTCAGACCATTAATTTTCTTATATAAGTCCTCATTATCATATTGAGAATTATTTATCCTCTCTAATAAACATTGTTTTATAATCATTTTAAAAATAATTTATGTATCCCCTACCTTATAAGTTCCCATATCCATATTTACTAGATCCATGAATATATAATCCTTCTCAATACTTATTTGGGATAAAACTCTATGAACCTTCCTACTCAATGCATACGCCACCTTATTTTCCTTCCCTCGGTGGTAGTGTATTGGGAAATCATAATATTTCAGTATCTTGATCCATATACTTTTTATAATATTGATATATTTCTATTATAATATGTATTTTAGGCTCTTATGATCTATGTATATCTCACATATTTCACCATAGAGATAGTGTTTCATATTTTCAAAGTAAATATTACTACTACTAACTCAAGATCACGGATTGGATAGTTCTGTTCATGATTCATCAGTTTACTTGATGTATAAATAATAAATTTATCATTTTTTATTAGGAAATATCTAAGTCCCATCTTTTATACATCATTATATTCGGAAAACCAATCATTTCCAGATGGTAGAGTTAAAATCAGAGCATTGAATAATATTCTCTTTAGTTCATCAAAGCATTATTCAAATTCCTTCATCCATAAAAACATAACCCCTTTACACATAATCTTGTTCAATGGGTTAGCTAATTGGGAAAAAATATAAACAAATCTCTGATAGTAACCTGAAAAACCAATGAAACTATGTTCCTCAGTTATGTTTGTTAGCATGGGCCATTCTCTGGGTGCCTTTTTCATTTCAGGATCAATTGATATTCTATACTTGGAGAAAATATATCCAACAAAAGAAACTTGTTGAAGCCAGAAATCACACTTGCTAAATTTCCCATATAAATCTTACCTTATAAGTGTCTTAAGAATAGTCTGCAAGTGATTTCCAAGGTCCTCCTAGCTTTTAGAATACACCTGAATATCATCAATGAATACCACAAAAAATCATAAAGATATTCCTTGAATACTCTATTCATTAGGTTCATAAAAAAGAGTTAATTTGTCATTCCAATTGGGATTACTATAAACTTGTAATGTATAAACCTCATCCTAAAATCCATCTTTAGAATGTCTTCCTTCTCCACTCGTAATTGGTGATACCCAGAATAAAGATCAATCTTTGAAAAATACTAGTCTCTATGAAGTTGATCAAACAAGTCCTCAATGATAGGCAGAGGATACTTGTTATTTATTTTAATATCCTTGATTTCCCTATAATCAACTATAACACCCCAATATTTCATAGAACATTATCTCATTAAAGTAATTCAATAGCTTGCGCTACACGCAACATCGAGTTCGAGTGAACCACAACTTACCAAACTAGTCGTTCAAAGTCGGTTATGAATAGTATTAATTTCATTTTGAATATTATATACTATATATAATTTTAACACCCATATTATGTGTTTCTTAGACATAATATAAGAACAAATTCATTTTTTCAGATAAAAGAAGTATTTTTCAAAAAATAAAATTATACCACCTTTTAATGGTGAACCCTTTTTAAAAAAAATATTTAACACATTTATATATTCAATTTAATGAAATTAATTTCTTCTTTAGAAGCAGGACATAAAAATTTAGTTTGGATAATTTTTTTGTACTTTTCTGGTAACTTTCATATTTTGACGAATAGTGAAAAATACAATGTTTTAATTGAAAACAACTTTTTAATTGAAATAATTTATAGTGTTAAATTATAAATTTGAATGGTTTTAAAGTATAATTATATTATATTTTTATCATTTAATACAATTTAGGTCATTATGAGTAATTTCACATTTAATTTTGACATAAACACATGTCAATATTTTGATAGTTTTTACATTTTTTTTAAAAAACCCACTTTGGTTTTGATAGTGGAAATTAATTTTAAATTAATAAATGAAACTTATATGTTTTTAATTTGGTAAAATAGACTTAATTTTTGAATTCAGAATATCAAATTTATCTTAGGGTGAATTTTTGTTATTTTTTAAAAAACTTTAAATTTTTGATGAATAGTGAAAAACACTGTGTTATTATTTAAAACTGAGTTTTTATTTAAATAATAATTTATTTTATTTAAATTTATTTTAATTCAAAATAGATATATATAATACCTATATAAGCTCGATGTAATTTATTGGATTTATTTTATAATAAAATTATATGTATAAAATTTTATTGAACTTTTTAATGTTTTTTACCCACCTTCAAGGTGCATTTGAAAATTTGCATAAAATTTAATTTTACCACTTTTGTGAGTGGAATTTAAAAAATCCGAGAGACACGGTTTATATCAGTAAATAAAATTTGGATCAATAAGATGAAAATAATTTTTGGTAAATAGTATCTTTTGACTTTTATTTACCACAGTTAAAATTAAATACGGTAATTAAAGGTAAAAATGATATTATAATTACCCTAACACATGTACTAATTCTATTGGATTAGTGTAATTCGACTAAAAACAACCTTAGGAATAAAATATGATCCTTTAGGTCCACTTGGATTAGATTAGTACATTTATTATTATTTTATTTTAAAAGAGGTAAAAGTATTAAATTCAAAGTTAAATAACGAAACCATTTTTAATATAGGGTTATACATAAGATAAATTATACTATAAATATTAATTAGAAAGATAAAAAAATTTCCTACATCGTGGTATTTTATTTATCCTCCAATGGCCCGAAGGCCTTCATTTTTTATTGATTTTTGACAATCCACCTTTAAAAGGGTGAGGTGTAACGCTTACAAGACCCATAGGCGTAAGTATTACATGGCCTGTAGGCCTTAGAGAAATTTATTTCCCATAGGCTTCAAACATTATATACAACCTAGACTAACTACTTTAGAACTTCTCCTCCCCAGCATCTTCATCGTGGGATCAGTTCTCCACCTTCGCATGGTTGTTCGGCTAGGCATTCCCATGCATTCACAGGCTTGTCTCGGTGGCAGGTTCCATACCATCTCATTCTTGCAATCCGTTTAGCTTCTCCTATGGTGAAAGCTCCTTGCTCGTCCTCCTTGTAGATCTTGTTCCTTGTAGGTTGTCTAGTTTGTATCTGCACTTAAGGTGGCCCGAAGGCCTTGAGATGGCCCAAAGGCCTTACTGACCCGAAGGCCTGGGTGGCTCGAAGGCCTTACCGGACTCAGAGACCAAATCGGTGGCTCGAAGGCCCAAACAGGGGCATATTCCCAGCTGCTACAGTGCTAAACAGTTCCTGCTACAGTACTTCATGGTACCTTCTACAGTACTGCTATAGTACTGGTGCAGTAACCCGATAATTCTGCCTCCGCCTGGATTTGTCCCTGGTTGCTTGGATGCACTAATAGAGTCTTTACCAACCGAGATAAGGCTCATGTGCTCATGGTATTTTATTTATAATTTTTAGACATTAAATAATAAAATTTATTTATGAAACAGTGATGATGTAGTAATTACCTTATTAATTAAAAAATAAAATAAATAGTATTATAAATATTAAAAAAATTCAAAGTTTTTATGACGTCCAAGAATTTTATAGGTGAATATGACATGTTATGGTTGATTAAATGTATCTTTTCTGAAGTAATGAAGTTGTTATGACTTCCACAAAAATGAAATACTAAATAGTTTCAAAATTGACATAAATGAGTTTTTAAAACAAATATTATATTATTAAATTATAAAATATTCCTAAAAATATAAGGTTCAGCCAAAGGTCTTAAATTATATTATATATGTCATTAATTAACTACTTGAGGTTCTCTTGGAAGTTTATTGTAAGTTTATTAACCATATAGTGTAAGAATTCAAGAAGACATGATAAAAGTTAAACTATTTAACTAATAGATAAATCTAAAAGACAAGGTTAAAATGGTAACCTAAACTTGTCTAAAACCTATTGGTTGACAGGATTTCTAGCAATAAAAACCTAAAGATCTAAATGAATTCATGTGGATCCATTATAAACCAAATATTATTGTATAATAAATTAATATTTTAATCTTTTCCTAAAGTGATCATCACCCCTCTTATAAAAGGTCACTTCCCCTTCTCTCAAAATCATACCTCAAAAGCCATTTATATGGACCAAACCCTCCAAAAATATCCTCATAACTTCCCTCATATAAAAATAGAGTCTTACTTTGATCATAAATCCAACCTAAGAATCCATTTTGATCAACTCAAATGGAAACACCCGAAGAAGAGGTAATAATTTCACCACACTCTTTCAAGTTCTTTTCTTCTTACACTTCCTCTTTATTTTTTGTTTCCATACCAAAATAATAAATCCAGTACCTTATACATAATTTGATGTTATTATAAATATGGTACAACCATATTCATTATTCTCTCTATCCTATGAATGATAATGTCACCATGCGTGCATACGTATGGCTTACTGTCTCCACGTCGTGGTGTAATTTGTTATTCAACACTATGTTATTTATATGGATATAATGATGAGTAATATGTATATGAATAATTAAAATAACATTATAATGTCTCTGTAAAATTAATATACCATCCAATTCCACACTTTTTAATCATTAAGGAAATGTCATCATCTCTTGTGTGTACATACGGCTTACCGTCTCCACAACGCAATGAGATTCATTTCCATGTTCACCATTAAGAGATGATTATAAAAATATGTATTATTAATAAGTATGTAATATATGACATAATAATTTTACTTAAAATATATATGTGTGTGTGTGTGTGTGTGTCTGTGTACTTACATATATCTTAATCACTTACTTCCATTCAATATGATATGAAAACGGAAACAGCGCTTATGCGTACGTATGGTTAACCATCTCCATAAATGGTGTTTTCCATTTCATATATCTATCTACTATACATATTTAGATTCTAAATATATATGATATATAAATCATGTGTTATATTCTTGAAGTATGTAAATCATGATCTAAATGATACGATCAAGAATAAAAAGTTGAAACACATACGATAAAGAAAGCGATTATTACCTAAAATGTTAATTTAACATGGAAATTATTATTAAATGGGTAGTATAAATCCATAAATGAATCATGTATGATATAATAAATATGAATATGGTTCTGGTATAATTTAATAACATACTATGGTCATTATACATGAGGTTAAACGTACCCTCGACCAAAGGAAAGTACAAGGTAAGGGTTAATTCCTCAATCTCATTATTATTCGTGATTGTTTATGTGTAAGTATTTTCATGGCCATATTTATTATCCATGTCCATGATTTATAAAAGAGTTTTCAAAGTGATTCCTTTTAGGCGACTTTTTTACTAAAACAACATTTTAAATGTTTTAAAGATTTATTCTTCTAAACCTTTCTCATTAATGTCCATGTTTTCAAAATGTTTTTAAGGATTTATTTATATGGACATGAATGTATTAAAATGTTAATTCCTTTCAAAAGTTTCATATTGTTAGGGGAAACTTTGATTCAAAGCTATCTTTTAAATGAATTCCTTTATAAATTATGTGACTTGTAAATTATTTCATGAAAAATGGATATTTCAATCAAATATTTTTACTAGTCATTTTCAACTATGTCAACATCCTTTATAAGATATTATTCTTGATCGAGGCTGATTTATTATGATACAAATATTCCATATTGTATTGAAGGTTTTGTGATATGTTTGACTATGGATGTATTATTTTTATACCATTCATGGTTTATGGATAAATTATTGACATTTCGTATGTTATTTTTAATATGAATGTTTATGTTATGTTTAAACATTTTCATATGAGGAATGCATTGGAATTATTAAGTGATGGGTGGATCCCGTTATAGCTCCTCGATGCATCAGTAGGTCTCATGAGACAAACTAGTGTCTTGGAACAAGGCCTTAACAAAATCTTATTTGTATTCTTGGCACAACGCCCTGACTATGTGGTTATGAAGTCTGGCATTATGCATTCCATCATTATGAAATTAACTATTGATATTATATATGATTATTCAACTAGTAGAATATCCATGTGAATAATTAAATGAAATTATTTGATTTATATTTGTCATATTATGTTGAAGTTTAAGTCTTAAAGGCTTTTGTTTTAGTTTTATACATTTCCTTAAATGTTTATTCTTATTTGTGAAAGTTTTCTATATATTATTATCCTTACTGAGCATTTGAGCTCACCCCTTTCTTATATTTTATTTTCCAAGGATTCCAAGAAGTGTATTATGATTGATATGAAGGATTAAGTTAGGGGATTAATGGTGTTCTCAAAGGATCATTTATGTTGTGTTTTATTTTTTAATGTGTAATGTAATGTTCATGTATGTAATCTATTTTATAGGACTGCTAAACTGATTGGTCTTTCGGGACCTGATTCCTTGTAATCATGCCATTGTATTAAATTAATGCACCGACTATGGGCTTCTAGGGTCAAGAAATTATAGTTGGTATCATAGAAATTTCAGCAACAACCTTGGAAATAGATTTAGAAAAACTCTGATTAGAGAACATTACCCTAAGATAGACTTTGAGGATTAGTATAGAATAATTTCAAATAATTTTGGTAATGTAGATATTTTGTGTATTTTCCAAGAAATACATACCTGTCTGAATATGATTAGATAGAGGTGGATCTGGAACAGATATACTCAGGAGTCAAAACTCTGACAAGGAGTTTCATGCTCGACCCGGGGTATCCTGGTACACAACAATGAGCCTTATTGCGCTCTTTGTTACGACACTCCTTGGGGATATTCTTAGGATAATTCACATTTTCATTACAAGCCATTATGAAGTATTTAGGAGTAAATACTTACTCAAAGGAAACGTTTTATGATTATAGATTATATTCATAATATTTTCAATTTATGTTAGCTATTTTAAAAGTTAGGAATTATGTATTGTGATTCATAATCTAACCTAGTGTATACCATTATTTAGAAAAGGCGCCTAGTAGAAGGAATGAAAATTCCAGAAATACGCATGATCGAAAGATTTAGAAGGATCATGTCTTTCATGGTATTAATCTAACATTTAAAAGGGAAATAGTCTCCCACGTATTCTCATCATATGAATAAATATTATCATGTGTTAATAGGATAAGTAAAGAATTATTTGAGTCCTATAGCTTTGAAATTAAGCAAGAGAAGAAAATGATGGAAGATAGAAAGATGGATAAAGGGAATAGGATAAATAGAAATTTTCCCATATGTGATAACTATAGAAATAATCACCTTGGTAAATTCTTTAAGGGAATAGGGGTTTGTTATAAGTGTGGAAAAAAAGGACACCAATTATGTGATTTCAAGGGTAAGAAAAAGGTTTCAAATGTACAATGATTCTTCTGAAAGGAGTTGGGACACTACATGAATCAATGTCCAAATCATCAGAGTATACCCTAAATGATGTTATTGGATAATAATCAAGTTATGATACTACCGAATATGAAGAGTAATTATTAGAGTTATTATGTAGTTATTAAAGTATTGTGTCATTTGAGTATTGTATTAATAATGTACATGTTATAAGAATTATTGAGTATATAAGTATTGTACTGCATTACTATTTCATTAAGGATTTGAGATTATATGGTTCTAAGAAAAGTGACTAAATAGCAAGTTAAATTTTTTGTAAAAAACATGTTTTATGGAAAGATAAACCTTAATATGGTTCTGATATTGAAGTAGTGATTTTGGAAAAAGATATGATTGATTTGGATATTCGATATTCTTAACTACTTTGAAATTAATTAATTGTTAGTTTATTCTATTATTGTTGGAGTTTACAACATTTTTATATATAAGGAGTATATCTAGTATTCTATAAGAAATAAATAAGTACATACATATTCAAATATGGTTTTCTGTTAATTCAGCTTATTACCCTGTTTTATGAGAATACACGATGAAGGTATTCACATGTATGTTATGTGACCTTCCTTATTAATTTTGCACTGTGAGTTTGGACATAAGTATTTTGGATAAGTCTAAAGGTTAGAATGGATCAAGTTAAATAATAGATACTATTGTTTATGGTTAAGACACTTCTTAATATTATTTTTGTATTGTTATAAAAAGGACAACCCGAAGGTCGGACAATAACTCATCACGTCCGGTAAGGCCGCGAGACTTGAACCTGCAACCGAAGGGTGAAAAGGGTTCATCACCAACCACTGCCTATGGGATTTTCTAGTTTGTATAATGTAGTTTTTTTAAAATTTTATGACAAATAAAATATAAATTCATTTTTTTGGAACCCTATATGATTAGGATAAATATAATATTTTTTGAATTCTATTATCTTTTGGACTGAAAGATGAGTTTGTGGTAGGAATTAGTTTAAGGATGAAACTCTACTTGTCAAGTATATATATATTTTTTACTTTTATTCTATTAATAAATTAATTCTTAAAATTTAGGGAAGGAATATTAAAACCAAAAATGTGTTTTCCTAATACCTTATGTTTTGTTGAAATGATGATATTTTACATCATCTTAGATTGATGGCTTTGAGGCCCTCAATTTTACACTTGTTTTTGATTGATGAACTCAATCACTCCCTATAAATATTTTAGTTTTTCCTCTAATTATGTGTCTTTAATTTCCACCTATGTTCTTCTAATCGAGATCATAATTTGGTGGTGACTTTTTCATTTCCCTTTCCCTCTTATTAAGACTAAATTTTATTAACCCAATTTCCAATGTGAGTTTTCCACAACGATATTTTTCTATTTTTAACTATTTATTTTCAAAGAACATTTTCAAATTTTTAGTATTCAATTTATTGAAGGAGGAGAGAATGTAACACCTCAATATTTCATAGTATGTTATCTCATTAAAGCAATTCAATAGCTTGTGCTACACACAACACTGAGTTCGAGCACACCACAACTTACCAAACTAGATATTCAAAAAGCAGTTATGAATAGTATAAATAGAATTTTGAATCTTATATACTCTATATAATTTTAACATCCATATTATTGGTTTTTTAGACATAATATAAGAACAAATTAATTTTTTTAGATAAAAGAAGTATTTTTCAAAAAATGCAATTTTACCACCTTTTAAAGGAAAAACCTTTTTAAAAACAATATTTGACAATTTTATATATTCAATTTAATGAAATTAGATTCTTATTTAGAATCGGGACATAAAAATTTAGTTTGGATAAATTTTTGGTACTTTTCTAATAACATTCATATTTTGACGAATAGTGAAACATACTATGTTTTAATTGAAAACAACTTTTTTAATCGAAATAATTTATAGTGTTAAATTATTCATTTGAATAGTTTTAAAGAATAATTATATTATATTTTTATCATTTAATAAAATTTAGGTAATTATAAGTAATTTCACATTTAAATTTTACATAAACACATTTCAATCTTTTGATAGTTTTTACTTTTTTTTTAAACCATCTTTTTGGTTTTGACAACGAGAATTAATTTTAAATTAATAAATTAAACTTATATGTTTTTAATTTGGAAAAATAAACTTAATTTTTGAATTCATAATATCAAATTTAGCTTAGGGTGAATTTTTTGTATTTTTCTAAAAACATTCAATTTTTTATGAATAGTGAAAAATGTCGTGTTATTATTTAAAACCGACTTTTTATTTAAATAATTATTTATTTTATTTAAATTTATTTTAACTAAAAATATATTTATAATACCTATATAAGCTCAATTTAATTCATTGGAGTCATTTTATAATAAAATTCGATGTGCAAAATTGTATTGAACTTTTTAACGTTTTTTATCCACCTTCTAGGAGCATTTGCAAATTTACATAAAACATAATTTTACCGATTCTCTAAGTTGAATTTCAAAAATCTAAGAGACATGGTTGATATCATTAAGTAAAATGTGTATTAATAAGATGAAAATAATTTTTGGTTAATATTAACTTTTGACTTTTATTTACCACGGTTAAAAGTAAATAGGGTGATTAAAGGTAAAAATTATATTATAATTACCCTAACACATGTCCTAATTCTATTAGATAAGTGTAATTCGACCCAAAAAAATTAGGAATAAAATATGATCCTTTAGGTCCACATGGATTAGATTGTGACATTTATTATTATTTTATTTAAAAATAGTTAAAAGTATTAATTTCAATGTTTAATAACTAAAACATATTTAATATAGGGTTATACATAAGATAAATCCGACTATAAATATTCATTAGAAATATAAATATTTTTCTTATATAATGGTATTTTATTTATAATTTTTAGATATTAAATAGTTAAATTTATTTATGACACAATGATGATGCATTAATTACCTTATTAATGAAAGAATCAAACAAATGGTATTATAAATATTAAAACAAATATAATTTCAAAGTTTTTATGACATACACGAATTTTATAGGTGAATATGACATGTTAGGTTTTATTAAATGTATATTTATATAATTAATCAATTTGTTATGACTTTCACAAAAACCAAATACTAAATATTGTCAAAATTGACATAAATGATTTTTTTGAAAATATTATATTATTATATTATAAAATATTCCTAAAAATATAAAGTTCAGAAAAAGAGATTAAATAATAATATATATGTCATTAATGAACTAATTTAGGTTCTCTTGGATTTTTATAGTATGTTTATTAACCATATAGTGTAAGAATACAAGAAGACATGGTAAAAGCTGAACTATTTAACTAATAGTTAAATCTAAAAGATAAGGTTAAAATGGTTACCTAAACTTATCTAAGACCTATTGGTTGAGAGTATTTCGACCAATAACCACCTAAGGATATAAAAAAATTCATTTGGATACATTATAAACCGAATATGATTGTATAATAAATTAATATTTTAATCCTTTCCTAAAGTGACCCTCACCCCTCTTATAAAAGGGCACTTCCCCTTCTCTCAAAATCACACCTAAAAAGCCATTTATCTCGGCCAAAACCTGCTCAAATATCCTTTAAAATTCCATCACATCAACTTATAGTCTTTACTTTGATCAGAAAGCCAACCTAAAGATCCCTTTTTATCAACTCAAAAGGAAACACCCGAAGAAGAGGTAATAATTTCACGACCATCTTTCAAGTTCTTTTCTTCTTCCACTTCCTATTTATTTGTTGTTTCCATACCAAAATAATAAATACAGTACCTTATACATACTTTTATTTTATTATAAATATGGTACAACCATATTCATTATTCTTTCCATCCTATGAATGATAATGTCACCATGCGTGCGTACGTACGGCTTACCGTCTCCACACCGTGGTGTAATTTGTTATTCAACACTATGTTATTTGGGTGGATATAATGATGAGTAATATGTGTGTAAATAATGAAAAAACATGATAATGTCTCTATAAAATTAATATACCATCCAATTCCATGCCTTTTAATCAATAAGGAAATGTCATCATCACTCGTGTGTACGTACAACTTACAATCTCCACGACGCAATGAGATTCATTTCCACATTCACCATTCAACGATGATTATAAAAATATATATTATTAATAATTATGTAATATATTACATAAAATGATACTGAATAGATATATATGTGTGTTTGTGTGTGTTTTTACTTACATATATCTTATTCACTTACTTCCATTCAATAAGATATGAAAACGGAAACAGCGTTTATGCGTACGTACGGTCTACCATATCTATAAATGGTGTTTTCCATTTCATATATCTATCCACTATACATATTTATATTATAAATATATATGATAAATAAATCATGTTTTATATTCTTGAAGTATCTAAATCATGATCTAAATGATACGATCAAGAATAACAAGTTAAAACACGTACGATAAAGAAAGCGATTATTACCTAAAATGTTAATTGAACATGGAAATAATTATTAAATGGGTAGTATAAAGTCATAAATGAATCATGTATGATATTGTAAATATAAATATGGTTTTGGTATAATTTAATAACACAATATATTTATTATAAAAGAGGTCAAACGTACCCTCGACCAAAGGAAAGTGCAAGGTAAGGTTTAATTCCTCAATCTCATTATTATCCGAGATTTTTTATGTGTAAGTATTTTCTAGGAAATATTTTTTATACATGTCCATTTTCATAAAATATTTTTAAAATTGATTCTTTTTAGGGGACTTTTTTACTAAAACATCCTTTTAAATGTTTTAAATATTTATTCTTCTAAACCTTTCTCATTAATGTCTATGTTTTCAAAATGGTTTTAAGTATTTATTTGTATGCTCATGAATGTCTTAAAATGTAAATTCCTTTCAAAGGTTTCAAAGTGGTATGTGAAACTTTGATTCAAAACTATATTTTAAATGAATTCCTATATAAATTATGTGACTTTTAAATGATTTCATGAAAAAGGGATATTTCTCTCCAAGATTTTTACTGATCATTTTTAACTATGTCAACATCCTTTACAAGATATTATTATTGATAGAGGTTGATTTATTATGATAAAAATCTTCCATATTGTATTGAAGGTTTTTTGATATGTTTTACTGTGGATGTGTTATTTTTATACCATTCATGGTTTATGGATAAATTATTGACATTTCGTATGATAGTTTTAATACGAATGTTTATGTTATGTTTAAACCTTTTTATATGAGGAATTCATTGGACTTAGTAAGTGACGGGAGGAGCCCGCTATAGCTCCTCGATGCATCAGTAGGTCTCACGAGACAAACTGGTGTCTTGGCACAAGGCCTTGACAAAATCTTATTTTTAGTCTTGGCAGAAGACCTTGACTATGTGGTTATGAAGTCTGGCATTATGCATTCCATCATTATGAAATTATCTATTGATATTATATGTGATTATTCAACTAGTAGAATATCCATGTAAATAAGTAAATGGAATTATTTGATTTATCTTTGCCATATTATGCTGAAGTTTAAGTCTTAAAGGCTTTTGTTTTAGTTTTATACATTTCCTTAAATGTTTATGCTTATTTGTGAAATTTTTTGCAATATTGTTATCCTTACTGAGCATTTGACCTCACCCCTTTCTTATGTTTTATTTTCCCATGATTCCAAGAAGTTTATTATGATTTATAAGAAGGGTTAATCTAGGGGATTAATGGAATTCTCAAATGATCATTTATTTTGTTTTTCATTTTCTAATGTGTAATGTAACGTTCATGTATGTAATCTATTTTCATAGACTGCAAAACTGATCGGTCTTTCGGGACATGATTCCTTGTAATCAGGCCAATGTATTAAAATAATGCACTGACTATGGGCTTTTGGGGTCAGGGCGTTACATAAAAACAAAACCTCATGGATTCATCTTTCTTCTTAACAAAGAGTATGGGGGCTCTCCATGGTGAAACATTGGGGTGAATAAATCCCTTATTACTCAAATAATCTTGTTGTTTTTTCAAATCCACCAATTCTATTGTGTCCATTCTATAGAGAGTCTTTGATATTGTCCTTGCATCAGTAATCAAATCAATGTAAAATTCAACATCACACTCTGGGGGATGTCTATGTAATTCCTAAGGAAATACATTAATGCATTCCTACACAATAGGTAAAACTTCAATTTTAAGATTACCTCCTTCATCACTAGATGTTTTTTTCTCTTCTTCCCCATGATTTTCATTAAGTACATCTACTGAAGGTGGATCTAAATAAGAATCGAGCAAGAAATATTTTTCTCTCAAGATGTTGGATTCAATATTTTCCTAAAAAATTGTAATTTCCTTCCTCTTACAATAAATCTTTTAATCATATTTTGAGAGTCAGTACATACTGAGTATTATATCAAAGTCAACTATAGGTATAATTATAAGGTCATCACATAAATCATGTTTATTTGTCATAATGGGGACTTCCCGAAACCTCTGTTGCAATGATACTTCCCTTAGGATCTTTGATCGATAACTCTCTTATTAAATCAAAAGGAAAATGTCTATTTTTTTTTCAAAACTAGGTAGATATAAAAGAGTGTGATGATCCATAATCCAATAAGGCATTGGATAAATTTTAATATAAGATTAATGTACCTTTCACTATGTCATTTGGTTCTTCTACCTCCACTATAGTGATCACATAATCTTGGTTATCTCCCCTTGACCTCTTCTATGAAATATTGCCTTAACACTTTGGGAAATCATTTACATAATGTCCCATCTCTTTAAAATTATATTTTGAATATCAATGATCAGCTTCTTCCCATTGAATTCATGAGCTTGGTTACCCCTATATCCATATCTATAGTAAACTCTCATTCCCTTTAAGCATTTCCCAATGATTTTTCCCTATAGTTTTCACAATATGTAAATTTCTCAAACTTCTTGTTAATTTTAGATGCAATCCATTTTTAATGTTTATGATATGTCCTCCTCTTTTCTTGGTTTCCTTTGAATATATTAATTCTATAAAATTCATTCTCTATCTTAATAGAACATAAAACTATTTTATCATATGATGAAAAATTTTGGGAGACTACTACCCTTTGGAGACTTGGCTTAAGCCCTTCAAAAAAGTGATCAATCTTGAACTTTGTATTGTGTATGAAATTCTTAGAATATGTGGATAATCTTGTAAAGGTATATTCATAATCTACAACACTCTCTTATTCCTTTTTCTTTAAGCTAAGGAACTTTCACTTCATCTCAATTTATTTATCATGAGGGACTTATTTATTAATTAATGTCTACATAAAGGTTCATCATTCCATGAATTATATTTATTCTTCCTCCCTAGTATTTTGGATCAAGATCCACCATTGATTATAATCACCTTTGAGGAAATAGATTGCAAGTGTAACCTATTATATTTCGCTACATCCCAAGGCTATAAATATCTTCTCTAGTTACTTTATCCATTGCTCGGATACAATTGGATTAGTAGTCCCACTAAATGTTGGGGGATTATGTTGCATAAAGAGACCCATCATAGAATATTCTCTCTGTGGAATAGGTTACTCCATTCAAGAAAGGTTATTTGACATTATAATACTACGTATCCCCAATATTTCTATAATTTTATCTATTTCAATACCTGTATTGGTTTCTTTAGTAGGTCAATATCTACATTTCCCATAATTATTGATAATGTTTTTCCTTTTAGTCTTCATTTCTATACAATGGCATATACTGGATTATATCATAAAATCATAAAGTATAATTCTGAATATGGTATGAAACATAACATAAATTTAGGTATAGTAAGTCTTAGAATCATAAAATATAGTTTCTTTGGGGACAAAATTATGTTTAAATCCATCGTAATGGGTTATAAAGAAAATTTGAATTATCCTAGGTGTATCCCCCAAGAGTGTCAAACCAGGTGAATAGTAAGGCATGTTGTCATGTACCAGGTTATGCTAAGTCAGGCCCGACACACCTTGTCATTGTTGTTACTCCTATGTATATATGTTCCTGAACCATGTCCACTTGTCATATCTAGATATGGATTTATTTCTATGAATATCTACATAATCTCTACCATAACAAAATTCTTGTATGTTCTTCTAAACTTATCCTCAAATTCTATCTTAGGGTTATGTTAGCTAATATAATTTTTCTAAATCTCATTTCCATGGTTATTTCTAAAATTCCTATGATACCAACTATAACTCCCCGACCCTAGAAGCCTAGATCCAGTTCATTATTTTATTACATTGGATTGATTACAAGGAATCAAATCTTGAAGTACCGGTCATTTTAGAAGTCTTGGAAATCCAAATTACATACATGATACCCATAATACATTTGGAAATATAAATTAAAAACACTATACATAATAAAATGTATTAAACTGCATCCTTGAACACTTATTCAAATATTTCTTCTTCATAACCTAGGTAAAGGAATCATAATAAGGGTAACCTCAAATTATCAGTAAGGATAAGTAAATTGGAAGCAATAATGAACCAATGAGAATAAATCCACATGGAAAGGTAAATATTTGATAACACATTCCATTCAAATAACTACATAAGTCAAAGTATGTATGGAAAGGTGGGAAACTAAAACACATTCCATTTAGTCATTAAACTGAGAATATAATGCATCCATAGATATTTCAACACAAAATTTCATCGATAAGTTATAACACCCCAATATTCTACGGTACGTTTCCCTTTGAATAAAGTAATAGCTTGCATTGTACGCAACTTCGAGATTCTAACGCACCGCGACCAATCAAAGTAGCCGTTATGAATAGTAATACCCACTTTTTGAAATTTTATAAATTTTATCTTTCAAAATGGACTTCATTTTTGGATTCAGAATATCAAAATTAGCTTAGGGTGTATTTTTGTATTTTTCTGAAAACTTTCAATTTTTGATGAATAGTGAAAAATACTTAGTAATAGTTTAAAACCGAATTTTTATTTAAATAATTATTTATTTTATTTAAATTTATTTTATGTAAAAATAGATACGTAATACCTATATAAGTTCAATGTAATTCATTGGAGTTAGTTTATAATAATTTTAGATATATAAAAATTTTATTGAACTTTTCACCATCTTTTACCCACCTCCTAGGAGAATTTGCAAATTCACATAAAACATAATTTTACCGCTTTTGTGAGAGAAATTTCAAAAATCCAAGTGTCATAGTTGATATCAGTAAGTAAAATTTGGTTTAATAAGATGAAAATAATTTTTTGTGAATAGTAACTTTTTTACTTTTATTTACCACGGTTAAAAGTAAATAGGGTAATTAAGGGTAAAAATGATATTATTATTACCCTAACACATGTCCTAATTCTATTGGATAAGTATAGTTCGACCAAAAAAACCCTTATGAATATAATATAAACCTATTTGTTCCACTTGGATTAGATTTGGACATTTATTATTATTTAATTCAATGAAGAGTTAAAAGAGTTTTTAAAAACCATTATTATATTATTAATTGATATTCTATTCCAAAAAATCTAAGTATCATCCAAAGGACTTTTATATTAATAGGTGTATCATTAATGAACTACTTGGGGTTTTCTTGGAAGTAAATATTAATTTTATTAACCATAAAATATAAAAATACAAAGAGACATGGTAAATGTCAAACTATTTAACTAAGAGTTAAATCTAAAAGATAAAGTTAATATAGTGACCCAAACTTGTGTAAAACCTATTGGTTGAGTGGTTTTTGATCCATCCCAACCTTATAATTTAAATAATCCATTTTTTATCAATTATAAACCGAAAATTATTTTATTATAAAATAATATTTCTAGCTTTTTCTAAGGTGCCCCTCACCCCTATTATAAAAGGGAATTTCCCCTTCTCTCTAATTAACACCTTCAAAGACATTTGGATCAGTAAAACTCTACCCAAATACCCTCTAAACTGTCCTCACTTCATCCTAGAGGCCTTCATTTAGTCATAAAGCCAACCTAAGGAGCCCTTTTGATCAAATCAAAAGGAAGAACCTGAAGAAGAGGTAAATATCTCACCACCTCTTTCAAGTTACTTTCTTCTTCCACTTCCTTTTTCTTTGTTGTTTCCATTATAAATTAATAACTCTGGTATATTCTATATACTATGATGTTATTATATATATCTTACAACCAAATTCATTATTCTATCCATCCTTTGAATAACATGTCACCATACATGTGTACGTACGGCTTACCGTCTCCACGTCGTGGTGTAATTGTTATTCAATACATTATTATTTGGATGGGTATAATAATGATGTGTAATTGATGTAAATAATAAATATAACATTATAATGATTCTGTATATATGATATACCATCCAATTATATATTATTTTAATATCAAAAGAATGATATTGTCGCTCGTGCGTACGTACGGATTTCTGTCTCCACATAGTGATGAGATTCATTCCCTATTGTATCCATTAAAGACTAATTTTCATTTGATGATTAAAATTAATATTTAAAGACTTGATATCATTATAGATATGAATAAGATACATCCCATCCATAATAATTATGACTCACATAACAAAGAATATAAAGGAAAACAAATCTGTTAACACCCGAAACAACAATAATACTTAGATATTATTAACAAAGCAATGTTAAAAGATCATATATGATATCATATTAATGTATATGATTCTTGAATAATTTAATAACAATTATTTCACCATTATATAGTAGGTTAACCTACCCTTGACCAAGTAAAATTACAAGGTAAGGGTTAATTTCACAATCTCTTCATTATCCGAGGTTGTTTATATGTAATTATCTACTGGGACCTCTTTATCATCCTCATCCATTTTCTTAAAAATTTATTTCAAAAAATTATTTCTATATTATAGACTATGGGTTAAAGTCATTTATACCCTTGTTTTAATTTTTATAAGATGTTTATAAAGGAATCATTCAGTCATTTTCCAAACAAGGTCCTTTTTAACCTTTTTGACAAAATTAAGCTAAGAATATCTTTTTTAACTTATACAGTGGGTGTTGTTATTTTCTGTCATTATAACATCATTGAAGCTTCCCTTACAAGATTATAAGAATATTTTCAAAGTAAATGTTTTATTTTATAATTATTTGACTTTTAAATGATTTCAAAAAAAGATATATTTCTCTGAAAAAGTTTTGATTTCATCTATGTCAACATCCTTTGATGGATTTTAAGATTATTTGAAGTTGATTTATTATGATAAAAAAGTTCCATATAGTATTTAAGGTTTTGTGTTATGTTTGACTGTGGATGTGTTATTTTTATACCATTCATGGTTTATGGATAAATTATTGACATTTCATGTGCTAGTTTTAATACAAATGTTTATGTTATGTTTAAACATGTTCATATGAGGAATGAATTGGACTTAGTAAGTGATGGGTTGAGCCTGTTATAGCTCCTAGATGCATCGGTAGGTCTCATGAGACAAACTAGTGTCTTGGCACAAGGCCTTGATTAAATCTTATTTGTAGTCTTGGCACAAGGCCTTGACTATGTGGTTATAAAAGTATAAAATTATGCATTCCATCATTATTAAAGTGGTTATTGATATTGCATGTTATTATTCGACTAGTATAATATCCATGTGAATAATTAAATGGAATTATTTCATTTTATTTTTTCCATATTATGCTGAAGTTCAAGTTTAAAAGGATTTTTTTTATTTATAGATTGTCTTAAATGTTTATTCTTATTTATGAAAGTTTCCGCTATATTTTTATCCTTACTGAGCATATGAGCTCACCCCAATGTTATGTAATAATGCACCGACTCTTGGTAACTGGGGTCGGGGCATTACAGTTGGTATCAGAGGAAGTTTAGTACAAACCTTGGAAGCAATATTTAGATAAACTTTGATTAGAGCACATAGCCCTAAGATTGATTTTGAGGATTAGTATAGAAGAACTTCCTAGAATTTTGGTATTGTAGAGATTTTGGAAGTTTTCTAAGCAATACATCCCTGTCTGGATACGATCAGGTAGAGGCAACTCTGGCACAAATGTACCCAGAGGTAAAACCCGAAAACATTGCTTTGAGCTAGACTCGAATGGGAATAGGTGCACAACAATGGGCCTTGTTACACTCTTAGTTACGACACCCCCAGGGGATATTCTATGGATAATTCTCATTTTCTTTACAAACCTTTATGAAGGGTTTATGAGTATATACTTCCTCAAAGAAATTTTTTTTATGATTATGGATTATATCCATAAACTGTTCAATTTATGTTAAGTGTTTTAGAAGTTTTGAATTATATATTTTAATTCATAAACTAATCTAGTTTATGCCATTGTTTAGAAATGGTTCCTAGTGGAAGGAATGGAGACTGTATCAATGCACGTACTCCATGTAGGTATTTTCATCCTGCTCAAGATAATTATAGTGGAGCTGATGATACAATTATTGCTAATCAGATTATCACCATACTGAGACAACTCACTCAGGTTATGAATAATAACCTTACCCGTATAGAGCACCCTGATCCACAGCGTGGAGAATCAATGTTAGATAACTTCATGAGGGAACAACCACCAATGTTCAATAGGAGTACAAATCCATTAGTAGCTGAGCAATGGAAAAATTCCTTAGAGAAAATATTTCACACCTTGGGGAGTAGTGAAAGGGAAAAAGTTGTCATGGTAGTTTACCGCCTCACTAGAGATACTGATCAATGGTGGTCATTGATTCAAAACACAAATGAAGATAATGAAGTATAAAATATGTAATGGAGGGATTTTAAAGAGATTTTCTTAGAAAAATACTTTCCTCGTGAACATCAAGAAGATATGGAAAGGAAGTTTCTGAGTCTGAGGCAAAAGAAGAATGAGAATGTCACAAATTATGAGGCTAACTTTACAATGTTAGCGAGGCATGTTGTAGGTTATATACATAACCCAAGAAGTAATATTGGTCATTTATTTGATGGGATAAAATTGTTTCTCCATTGAGCATTAGTCTCACAATCCTTCTCGTCGTACAAAGATATTGTCGCATGCACTATCAAGACAAAAAAATAATTCTCTAAGTCTTACGACTTTAAAGCAAAGCAAGAGAAGAAGAGATATGTCGATCACTCTGGAAGTGGAAATAAGGGGAAGAAGGAAACATTTGAATATCCATACTGCAGTAAATGTGGGAAGAAACACCCTGGTACTTTCTTGAAGGGAATGAGAGTCTAATACAAGTGTGGTGAAAAATTCCACCAAGCTTGTTATTGTAAGGGGAAGAAAGAAGATACTGATGTTCAATGCTAAAATTGCAGGGATATGGGACATTATGTAAATGAATGTCCTGAGATTCAGGAGAACTTACCTTAGAAAAGGACAAGGGATCAAGGCCAAGCTTATGCTATCACTACTGCTGAGGTATAAGCTACGTAAGACGTGGTGGAAGGTAATTTAATGGTTTCCTCAAGTTTAGAAAATGCTTTATTTGATTCTGGATCATCCCATTGTTTCATATCTTCCTAGTTTGCTAAGAAAATTAGATATTTAAAATTTGATTTAACAAGGGAGTTGTCAGTTAAAACTCCTAAGGGAAGTATCATCACAACAAAGTTTTGTGAATCTGTTCACATTATATCATATAAATGTTCTTTATCTGCTGATCTCATCGTCATACCCATGATTGAATTTGATATAATCCTTAGTATGGATGGGCTTTTAAACCATGATGAAAATATTTATTATAAGAATAAGGAGGTTACGATTTTTGATGATGATGATAAAGAACACCTTATCTTTAGAGCAGAATTTTCACCACCTAATTCTCATCTAGATCCACCCCCAGTAGCTCAACTAAATTTAATTATTGGGGAGGAAGAGAATGAAATAATTGTGGGTGAGTAGAGTAATGCTCAAATAGAGGATGTACCTATTGTGAAAGAATATGTTGATGTGTTTCCAGAATATTTACCTAGACATCCTCTAGAATGAGAAATTGAGTTTTCCATTGACTTAATTCCTGGTTCAAGGCCCATATCGAAGACCCCTTATAGAATGGAAACTGTGGAATTAGTGGAACTAAAGAAATTACAAGAGGAATTGAGTAATAAGGGATTTATTCGCCCTAGTGTTTCTCCATGGGGATCCTCTATCCTTTTTTTATGAATAAAGATGGATCTATGAGGTTATGTATCGACTACAGAGAGGTCAATGTTATAACAATAAAGAACAAGTATCCCCGACCTCGCATTGATGATTTATTTAACCAACTGCATGGAGCTCAATACTTTTCAAAGATTGACCTTCGATATAGATACCATTAGTTGTGTATGAAGAAGGAAGACATTCCAAATACAGAATTTTGAACCAGGTATGGGCATTATGAGTTTACAGTAATGCCTTTTGGATTGACTAATGCACCCACTGTTTTCATGGATCTAATGAACAGAGTTTTCAAGGAATATCTTGATAACTTTGTAGTGGTATTTATTGATGATATCTTGGTATACTCCAAAATCTACGAAGATCATGAAAATAACTTGTGATTTATCCTGAATACTCTTAGAAGACATGAACTATATGGGAAGTTTAGCAAGTGTGAATTCTCAGGAGATTTCTTTTCTTGGCCATATTGTCTCTAAGGATGGAATTTTCATTGATACTTCAAATACCAAGGAAATACAAGAATGGCCAACACCGACAAGTATAACTGAGGTACACAGTTTTATTGGTTTAGCAGTTTATTATTGATGTTTCATCCAGAATTTTTCCTGGTTGGATAACCCATTAACAAAGCTCACACGAAAACGGGTTAAATTTGTTTGGACAAAAGACTATGAAAAATGTTTTGAAGAACTGAAGAGAAGATTAGTCAATTATCCTATATTGACTCTACCATCGAGGAATGATGGGTTTGTTATTTATAGTGATGCATCGAAGAAAGGACTCGGTTGTGTCCTTATGCAGAATGATAGGGTTATTGCTTATGCATCACGACAGCTGAAAATTCATGAGAAAAACTATCCTACTCATGATCTTCAGTTAGTAGTTGTAATCTTTGTTTTGAATATTTGGAGACACTATCTCTATGGTGAAAAATGTGTGATTTATACTGATCACAAGAGTTTGAAGTATATTTTCTCTCAGAAATAACTCAACATGAGGCAAAGGAGATGGCTTGAACTACTCATGGATTATGATTGCACGATACACTACCACTCGGGGAAGTCAAATAAGGTGGCAGATGCTTTGAGAAGAAAAGATCATGGAGTTTTGAACAAGATGAGAGTTTAAAAGGATCCTATATACATAGATCTAGTAAAGATGGATATGGGAATAACCATGGAAGGTGAAACATCAATTATTTTTCAAATGGTTTCCAAACCATCTTTACTAGAAAGGATAAAGAGTTCTCAAACCGATGATGAAGAGTTTCAAAAAGAATATTAAAGCTGCAAATGATGGGAGATTATGTGACTTTGTGTATGAAGATGGAATTTTGAAAATTGGGAAGATACTTTGTGTTCCCGATATACCTGATCTAAAAAAAGAATTTTTGGATGATTCTCATAGTTCCAATTTCTCTATACACCCTGGTAGCACTAAGATATATAGAGATTTGAAGGAACATTTTTGGTGGGACAACATGAAGAGGGAGATTACTGATTTTTGTGTCAAGATGTATGGTTTGTCAACAAGTGAAAGTTGGAAGCCAACAGCCTGGAGGATTCATGCAACCTCTTCCCATACCGGAGTGGAAATGGGATAATATTATGATGGACTTTTTCATGGGACTACCAAAGACTTCTAGAAAGAACAATGCAATATGGGTAATTGTTGATTGTCTTACCAAGTAAACACATTTTCTTACTATAAGAGAAGATTTACCACTTGAACGATTGGAAAGACTATATATTAATGAAGTTGTAAGACTTCATGGAGTACCACTATTGACTACTTCTGATCGCGATACCCATTTTACATCAAGATTTTGTAAAAGTATTCAGAAATCCATGGATACTGAACTTCGTTTGAGCACTGCCTACCACCCCCAAACTGATGGACAATCATAACGGACTATTCAAACCATAGAAGACATGTTGAGATCATGCTCACTTGACTTTAAATGTATGTGGGATCAATATTTACCTCTGGTAGAATTTTCCTATAACAATAGATTCCATTCAAGTATTCAGATGGCACCATATGAAGCTCCATACGGAAAGAGATGTCGCACACCAATTTGTTGGGATGATGTTGGTGAAAGAAAACTTGTAGGCCCATAACTTGTTGAGGAAATGATGGAAAAGGTGAAGGTAATCCAACCCCACATCAAAGCAGCTCAAAGTAGGCAGAAGAGTTATGTCTATAACCGAAGGAAGGATTTGGAATTTCAGGTAGGAGATCATGTTTTCTTGAAGGTATCTCCATGTAAGGGTGTTATACATTTTGGTAAGAAGGGTAAATTGAGTCCTAGGTACATCGGACCTTTAAAAATTCTAGAACAAATTGGGGTTGTAGCTTACCATTTGGTAATGTCGCTAAGTCTCTCCAAAGTTCACGATGTGTTCCACGTATCACTGTTGAGAAAATACATGCCTGACCCAACGCATGTACTCACCTATGAGGAATTAGAACTGGAACCCAATATATCTTATTGCAAAGAGTCTATCAAGATTCCTGATACAAGAGAACAAGTGCTAAGAAACCGAATGACTCCTTTGATAAAAGTTCTATGGAGAAACCATAAGATGAAAGAGGCAACGCGGGAACCCGAGGAACTTATGATGAAGAACCACCCGAGTCTTTTCATGCGGTAGTATTCTAGAAATTTTAAGGATGAAATTATTTTAAGGAGGGTAGAATGTAACACCCCAAGCTTCTACGGTACATTTCCCTTTGAATAATGCAATAGCTTTAATTGTACACAACTTCGAGATTCTAACGCACTGTGACCAATCAAAGTAGCCGTTATGAATAGTAATACCCACTTTTTAAAATTTTATAAATTTTATCTTTCAAAAGGACTTCATTTTTAGATTCAGAATATCCAAATTAGATTAGGGTGAATTTTTTGTATTTTTCTGAAAACTTTCAATTTTTGATGAATAGTGAAAAATACTGAGTAATAGTTTCAAAACGAATTTTTATTTGAATATTTATTTATTTTATTTAAATTTATTTTAGGTCAAAATAGATACATAATACCTATATAATTTCATTTTAATTCATTGGTGTTAGTTTATAAAAATTTTAGATATATAAAAATTTTATTGAACTTTTCACCATCTTTTACCCACCTCCTAGGAGAATTTGCAAATTCCCAAAAACTTAATTTTACCACTTCTATGAGTGGAATTTCAAAAATCTAAGAGACATAGTTGATATCAGTAAGTAAAATTTGGTTCAATAAGATGAAAATAATTTTTGGTGAATAGTAACTTTTTACTTTTATTTACCACGGTTAAAAGTAAATAGGGTAATTAAGGGTAAAAATGATATTATTATTATTACCCTATCACATTTTCTAATTCTATTGGATACGTATAGTTCGAAAAAAAAACAAACTTAGGAATAAAATATGAACCTATTTGGTCCACTTGGATTAGATTAGGACATTTATTATTATTTAATTCAAAGAAGAGTTAAAAGATTTTTTAAAACAAATATTATATTATTAATTGATATTCTTTTCCTAAAAATCTAAGGTTCGGCCAAATGACTTATATAATGATAGTTTTATCATTAATAAACCACTTGGGGTTCTCTTGGAAGTATATATTATGTTTATTAACCAATAATATAAAAATACAAAGAGGCATGGTAAATGTCAAACTATTTAACTGAGTTAAATCTAAAAGATAAAGTTAATATAGTGACACAAACCTATATAAAACCTATTGTTTGAGTGTTTTTTGACCCATCTCCACCTTATCCTTTAAATGGTCGATTTTTGATCCATTAGAAACCAAAAATTATTTTATTATAAAATAAAATTTCTAGCTTTTCCTAAGGTTCCCCTCACCCCTCTTATAAAAGGGCACTCCCCCTTCTCTCTAATTCACACCTTCAAAGCCATTTGGCTCGGCCAACCTCTTCCCAAATACCCTCTAAATTGTCCTTCCTTCATCCTAGAGTCCTTCCTTTAGTAAAAAATCCAACCTTAGGAGCCCTTTTGATCAAATCAAAAGGAAGAACCTGAAGAAGAGGTAAATATCTCACCACCTCTTTCAAATTCCTTTCTTCTTCCACTTCCTTTTTATTTGTTGTTTCCATTATAAAATAATAACTCAAGTATCTTATATATACTTTGATGTTATTATAAATATGGTACAACCAAATTCATTATTCTATCCATCCTTTGAATAACATGTCACTATACGTCTGTACGTACGGCTTTCCGTCTCCACGTCATGGTGTAATTGTTATTCAATACATTATTATTTGGATGGGTATAATAATGATGTGTAATTGATGTAAATAATAAATATAACATGATAATTATTTTGTATATATGATATACCATCCAATTTTATATTATTTTAATATCAAAAGAATGATATTTTCACTCATGCGTATGTACGGATTACCGTCTCTACGTAGCGATGAGATTCATTCCCCATCATATCCATTAAAGAATAATTTTCATTTGATGATTGAAAATAATGTTTAAATAATTTATATCATTCGGGATATGAATAAGATACATCCCATCCATAACAATTATGACTCACATAATAAATAATATAAAGTAAAATGAATCTGTTAACACCCGAAACGATGATAATACTAAGATATTATTAACAAAGCAATGTTATAAGATCATATATGATATCATATTAATGTATATGATTCTTGTATAATTTAATAACTATTATTTCACCATTATGCATGAATTTAACCTACCATCGACTAAGGAAAAGTAAAATGTAATGGTTAATTTCACAATCTCTTCATTATCTGAGGTTATTTATATGTAATTATCTACTGGGACCTCTTTATCATCCACATACATGTTTCTTAAATATGTATTTCAAAAAATTATTAATATTTTATAGACTATGGGTTAAAGTAATTTATACCCTTGTTTTAATTTTTATAAGATGTTTATATGGGAATATTTCCTTCGTTTTCCAAACAAGGTCCTTTTTAACCTTTACGGAAAAATTAAGGTAAGAATGTATTTTTTAACTTATACGGCGGGTGCGGCTATTTTCCGCCATTATAACATCGTCGAATCTTCCCTTACAATCTTATAAGAATATTTTCAAATTAAATGTTTTATTTTATAATTATGTGACTTTTAAATGATTTTAAAAAAAGATATATTTCTCTCAAATAGTATTGATTTCATCTATGTCCACATCCTTTGATGGATTTTAAACTTATTTGAAGTTGATTTATTATGACACAAAACATCCATATAGTATTGAAGGTTTTGTGATATTTTGACTGTGGATGTGTTATTTTTATACCATTCATGGTTTATGGATAAAGTATTGACATTTCTTATTCTAGTTTTAATATGAATGTTTATGTTATGTTTAAACCTATTTATATGAGGAATGCATTGGACTTATTAAGTGATAGGTGGAGCCCACTATAGCTCCTTGATGCATCAATAGGTCTCATGAGACAAACTAGTGTCTTGGCACAAGGCCTTGATAAAATCTTATTTGTAGTCTTGGAACAAGGCCTTGACTATGTGGTTATGAAAGTCTTTCATTATGTATTCCATCATTTTGAAAGTGGTTCTTGATATTTTATTTGATTATTCGACTAGTAGAATATCCATGTGAATAAGTAATAGGAATTATTTCATTTTATTTTTTCCATATTATGTTGAAGTTAAAGTTTAAAAGGATTTTGTTTTAGTTATACATTGCCATAAATGTTTATTCTTATTTATGAAAGTTTCTGCTATATTTTTATCCTTACGGAGCATCTGAGATCACCCCTTTCTATGTTTTATTTTTCCCAGGATGTGAATAAGTATTTTATGACTGACCAGTAGGGATAGTCTGAGGGGATATGAGTGTGGACTATGGATACTATGTTGTTGTTGTTTTTCACTTTATCATGTAATGTAAGACTTATGAATGTATCTAGTGTTTCCAAGGATACTAAACTAATCATTCTTTCAAGACTTGATCTCTTGTGATCATGCCAATGTTATGTAATAATGCACTGACTCTGGGTAACTGCGGTCTGGGTGTTACATAATTAATAACTAAATCAAAATGAAATAAATCATTAATTATTGGACGTCATGTCTAAGGTATAATAAAACCTATATTTTCAATATCTTTCATAATATGGTTAAAACTATATATAAAAACCCATTAAATTTTTACAAGTTATTCATCTCATGAGAACCTATTTATTCATCGAGGGGCTATATAAAGTCGGGGCCCCACCCGTCATTGCTAGGCCAAAGTATTCCTCATATTGAATAATCAAAATAATTAATATTACTTATTGAATAACTATATTTAATGAAGAATATGTATTTATAAATTATTATCAAATATAGGATGAATAAAAATAAGGATTTTTGACATTGATGAATGGAAATATCCTTGAAAAAAACATTCTTGGGGGAAATAATCTTTAAACATTCCAAAGTGTCTCATAACACTTTGAAACATTTGAATCATAATTAACATTAATTAATCATAAAATATCAACATAATTATTATATTAATGATAAAACAATTCAAATGGTATTATACACACCATATAAAATAAACTAGGTGCATAACCCTACAAAATGTCTCATTGAAATGAAATTGAGATGAAATCTCTTACCGTGTATTTCCTTTTATGAGAATGGGATTTATCCTCCTATATAATGGTTTTATGAGTGTTAATAACATATTAAAGAAATATATTTATGTTTATAATATCATATATTATCTTCTTATAATATCTTATTACTCATTTGATAACAATCTTTCATTATTTTGGCTATTTTGGGTGTTAATTTCCTAGTTTGTCTAGTATGTTTTAACTTGTTACTTGTTATTCATATTAATTAGATCATGGTCGCATTATCTCCATAATGTGAAACATGATTTAAATATCATATATATTTATTTATACTAACCCATTGTATTTGGATATAAGAAATTAAATGCACCATTCATGGAGACGGTAGGTCGTATGTACACATGAACGCTCCTTTCATTTTTTCATATTAAAATAATTAAAAATAAATAATATATATATATATGAATATTAAAATTCTAGTATTATATTTATTTAATATATATCTCATAGGATTAATAAAACCATCCTTTATATGTTCTATGTATAGTGTGAACGAATCACATCGCTTTGAGGGGCGGTAGTCCACACTTCCACAAACGATGTTATCGTATTTACAAAAATAGAAATTATAAGGGTATGTGTAACAAAAAGGATTAAAGAAGAATAAATAAATAATAAATTTCATATATAACAAATATAAATATATTTTTCATAATAATTCCCAATAATGATATGTGGTGAAGGAAAAAACAAACAATCATCATTTCGTGAGGTAGTAATTCGCCGTACACATAAACAATATGTTCATTATCCCTTAGATGTAAGTATGTGAAATTGTAGGTAGAAACCTTAGTATAAAACAACTCATTATATTTATGATAATAGTTTTTTTATAATCATGGGATAATAAGAATTTATGGGGTGGATAATGTAAATAAAACTAAAGAGCTTAAGGAAAGATGTTACCGCTTAATTGGGTAACTCCTTTGGGTTTATACCAAAAGTCTTCCTTGGATGGATTTATTTTCAAGTTAAGAATTATATATTTAGGTGAGGGATATTTAGGATCTATTTTGGCAGATCTTAGTTGAGCTAATTTGTTTTGATATGTGTGAGGAAGTGGGAGGATAAGTGGCCTTTTATAGTGAAGGAGGAGTCGTGCTCTTGTAAATTTTGGAAAATGGAATTCCACCCATGTTTTTTCCATTGAAAGTGGATCCAATAATGGTCCAAATACTATCCACTGGTGTATAGGGTCTAAATATTTCTATAAAATGTATTTTTTACAATTTTATAGGTCATTTGGGACCTTAATTTTAAGGTTTATTCCCTTATTAATATTAATTTTTCCTTAACCATTATAATTAATTTTAATTACTTCACTAATACTTTTTCTAAAAAATATGATAACCTTATTATAAATTATAAATTATTCTTATTAAAAATATGGAATCCATTTTTTTCCAAATTCTAACCACATAAGTGGTAGAAATTAATTTAAAATTATTCTCGAAGTCGGGATGACAATACAGGTTTTTTAAAGTAAAAACATTCAAACGTTTGTTAAGTTTTTAAACCAAATTTAAAATTGAAATTTATTAAAATAAGATAAATTGGATTAAATATATTAATAATTGATATAATTTGAATTTAAAACCAATTAAAAATATAATTTAATACTATAAATAAATTATATGAAAAATCATTTTTTAATTAGAATTCATTATTTTTCACCATTTATTAAAACATGAAACAACACAGAAAAATACCAAAAATTCATCATAACCTAATTTTTATGTTTCTATTTAAAATATTGATTTCATTTTAAAATATAAAATTTATAAAAGGTTAAAAATTTGTATTTAAATTAGGTTATTCATTAAAAGGCTGCAAAACAACCCTAATAAAAAGATAGTATTTATGTGTAAAATTGGGTTTGTTTTTTTATACATATAAAATATATTTTATGATTGTAAAAATATTTTGTTGGTAATATAATATATAAATTTACTATATTAACTCTCTAAAAGTTTTAAAATTTAATTCACTATGCAAAACATGACTAAATAGTTCTTTGTTTAAATCAGGTGTTGTGTGCATTGAAAACTAACTCAATATTGCAAACTATCAACAAAATTTAAATTTTTTATAAATGAAAATATGGTAAAGTATTGGGATTCTATATTTTAACCTTTGAAAAATGATTTATTAAAGAAATTTTTCCCTTTTTTTAATTTTAAAAATGTTTTCAAGGGAATCTTCTTGTCACTTTTTTGAACAAGGAATTTTTCTAGACTTTTTAACATGAAAAAGGAATGTTCTTTTTACCTTGTAAAAAATATATGTATTTACCTATCTTCATTTCTTTGAATCTTCCTTTTCAAGTTTAAAAGTTTACTTTTTAAGGAAATTTTTAAAAAAAGTTATTTTCAACGAAAATGTTTTTCAAAAGGTTTTTCAAAACAAAAGAATATTTTCCTTAACAATGTTTTTATAGTTATTATTTTATTTCATCAATGAAATCAACCATTTATTTTGATCCACTTGGGATATATTTTATTGATATCATCCTTATTATTCCTTTAGATGATCTATTATTTCTTTGACCAAGGATAGTATTGGAATTTACCTCATTGATTCCTTTGTTAGTCCCGTATAAATATTCAATTTCCTATGATCATTGAACTTTGAATTTCCCCTAATTATCCTTATAATTTATCATGGATATATTTATTGGCTAAAATTTATACCATTTTTACATATAGTGTTTACTTTAATAGTTATTTGAATTACTGGGGAAATATTGATAAATTTTTATCCTTTAATAAGTATAGATATTTTATTAATTAAATCGATTATTCGATATGAGGAATGCTTTAGAAAGGAAAGGGTGAGTAGGGAAAAAACATTATATATCACCTCGATGCATCAATAGGTTCTCATTAGACTAATTAGTTGCAAAAATTTAATGAGTTTCGACTGGTAGTTTTAAACTATTTTGTGAATAGTCCTGATGGTATAGCTTTTTTTGTGCCTCAGACATGATGTATGATAATTAAGCATTACCTTCATTTTGATTCAGTATTTATTATCAAAGAAATTTTCACAATGAAATAGTCTATAGATGTATTAAATTATTAGTTTATTTATTAAATAGCATGTGGTTTTAGTTTCTTACCTTACCATATTGATTTTTTCCTTATCCAGTTATTTAAATGGAAGGTTTTTTCTGTTATTTACCTTTCCATATTTTTTACTCACTCCCTCTAAGTTTATTGATTACATGAAATGTGTGTTCAGTTATTTACCTTACCATATTTATTATTCTCATAGATTAATTATTTCTTCCATTCTTTTTTACCCTTACTATGCATTTGAGATCACCCTTATTATGTTTCCTTTCCCCAGGATTCCCTAAAGTGTTCTAAGAAATATAAACAAGGATACACTTCATGGAATAAAGTTATAATCCTAAAAAATTTATTTTTTAATATGGGTATTCATTTTTAATACAATATTAGTTTATGTATCAAGTTTACTAATATTACTAAACTATTCTGTCCTTTGGGATGTGATTTACTTGTATTTATGCCAATGAAATGGTAGCATGACATCATCTCGAGAAAACTAGGATCGGGTCACTACAGTTGGTATAAGAGAAAGTTTAGTAGAAACCTCATAAACTATATTTAGAAAACATAGATTATGGAACATAACCCCAAGATAGACTTTGAGGATAAGTATAGAATAACTTCCTAAAATTTTGGTAAGGTAGACATTACGTGTGTATTCCTAGAAATGCATCCCTATCTGGATACTACAAGTGGATGTGGTTCTGGAACAGATGTACCTAGGGGTAACAACTCCAAAAATGTGTATTAGGACTAACTTGAGTGTAACCTGAAACAAGACAACATACCTTACTGTGCACCTTCTTTGACACTCCCGTGGGATATACTTAGGATAATTGACATTCTCTTTATAAAAAATTATAAAGGATTTGAATAAATAATGAGAATGAATGACCTAGGATAAACTTTAGACCAAGGAAGGACCTATGTTGGAATAAAACAGATGAAATATTTATGCATCGAGGATGTATTAAAAACCTTAGTTAAAGGGATATTTAGTGATTAACCTTATTTCAAGGATATACATCACATTTATTTTTGGAAATTATATTAATATAGTTTTATAAAAGAACAACATGTATGCAGGGAGAAAACCCATTAATTCTGGTAAGGTCGCAGGACTTAAACCAATTATCAAAGGATTATTAGGGTTTCTTGCCTACCACTAGTCGACGCAATGTCTTGGTTGATGTGTAATTATTTTTAGTTAAACAACTTTATGAATAAATATGAATAGTAAACCAGTGTTATTAGTTTTGAGGTTTATATATTAATTTATTACCCACATTAGTTTAATAAAATATTTATAGATAAATGTAAATATTTTTTTATGTACCTTACGATCTGTAAAAAGAAACTTTTAGTACTTCAGTCATCAAAGTTCATTTCTGGATATCCATTTCTTAAAGTAATGGATAATTTGGAAATTGGACAAAGAAAAAAAAGGTGAAAATTTTGTTTTTAAAATATAAATATGTTAAGTAATTATATTTTTTTATATTCTTAGTTCATAAAATAATTACCCAACACTATGAAATTGATCAAAAAAATGTGTTGTCATAATACGTTAATTTTTTTGAACTAATGGTCTTATAAATCATCACAGATTTGTGAATTTAAGATCCTAAACTTTACATTGATCATTAACATGTTTTTTATTTATGACCACAATAACTCCCTATAAATATTTTTTCTTTTCCTCTATGAACATATCTCCACTTTCCACTAATGTTCTCCTACTTAGATACATAATTAAATGTTAGTCTATGTGACCTTATTAATTCACATTCTCTATTTTCTAGAGGATGTTTTAGAAACCCATATCACAGTTTGGGATTTTAACTTAAGAAATATCAAAAAATATATTACTAAGATAAATTTTAAATTATGATGATGAAATTTTTCTTCGGTGCAAATAATGTAACGCCCTGAAATTCTAAAGTAAGAACATATTTTTCAATAACGTGTATGACACGCAACACCAAGCGCATAAGGGAATATAATATCCCAAGACTTTATAATATATTTACTATTTTATATAAATTAAATATATGATATATCATTCAATTCATGTATTATTGAGTTATCTTGTGTCACACACAATAATGAGTTTCTTTGATAGCTCACGTTACACGTAAGACCAAGTTTTACCAAACAACAGTATATTACTAAAATATTATTATTTAATATAAGAAGACATAACTTATCCATTAAATAATTATTTATGAATATTATTAACTAACTGATAAAAATATAAGATCTATAAAAATATACTATGAATTCATTGGCTACTAATTAATTATAAATGAAAATATAAACTGATTGAATATAAAGGAAATATTTTTATACTCCCAAAGGCGTGTTTTATTAATAAATTAAATTAATTACAATTATTAAATGATATTAATGAAATATATATGTTATATATTCAATAAAAAAATTACATTCATCTAATATATTTGATAGGCATAAGATAAGGACAAACCCAATTTTATGCAAAAAAATTATATAATTCTAAAGATAATTTTACCATCTTTTAATGAAAAACCTATTTTAAATCCAATTTTTGGGAATTTTAAAAAATTTATTTGTTAAATTAAACTTAATTTTTCAAATATAAACATCAAAATTAGTTTAGGGTAAATTTTTGGTATTTTTCTATGAAGTTTCTTTTTTTTATCAATAGTGAAAAATACTAAATTTTTATTCAAAACTACTTTTTTATATAATTTATTTATAAGGGTAAATTGTATTTTAAATTGGTTTTAAATTCACATTATATCAATTAAAAAAATAAATTAATCTAATCTATGTCATTGGAATCAATATAATTTTTAATTTGGATATAGAAACCTAGCAAAATTCTAAACATCTTACTTTAAAAACATGCTTTATCGTCCCGTCTACGGGATTAAATTTAAATTAATATCTAAATATTATATGATTTAAATTTGAAAAAATGGATTCTATATTTTGAATCATGGTAATTTATAATTCTTAACAATTTAAACTTATTTTTTGACAAAAAATATTAGTGAAAGTGATTAAAATTAATTAAAACGATTAAGAGAAAAAATATCTTCACAAAGGACTAAACCCTAAACGTAAGGCCCAAAATGACCTATAAACTTGTAAAAAGACATTGGATGTTCATATTTTTTACCTATACTCTTATGGATGGAATTTTTACCATTATTGTATCCACTTTTAATAGGAAAAACGTGGGTGGAATTCCCTTTTTAAATTTTTACAAGAATATCACTCCTCTACTATAAAAAGGCACTCACCCCAACCAGTTATTAACACCTATAAATCTATTTGGATCACCCAACCTCTACTCAAATAAGTTCCCAAAATCCCTAAACTCTTCATACAAGCCCCCATTTTCTCATAAATTCAACCAAGTAATTATTTTAGTATAAACCAAAATGAGTTACATGAAAAAGAGGAAACATCCTTCCCCATGATCCTTTGTTTAATTTTCATTCTACACCCATTAAAATATTATTATTTCATGATTATATAATAAAATAATTATAATACATATACTGATATTTTTTATGTTAAGGTTTATACCTACACTTACACACACTTCCATCTAATGGGTGACGAACTTACCGTTTATGTGTATGGTGAACTACCGTCTCACGAAATGATGTCATTTGTTTTTACTTTACCAACTCTCATGGTTGAGAATTATGATGGAAAATCATTTTATATATCATATATATGATATTTATAATTTCTTTATTCTTATGTAACTTTATATAACACATAACTTTATGTTTTCTATTTTTTAAAATATGATAACATCGTTTGTGGATGTGTGGACCACCACCTCCTCGAATAGATGTGATTCGTTCATGTTATACATGGAATGTATAAAGAATGGTTTTGCTGAAACTATGTGATATATATGAAATAAATATGATACTATAATATATATATATATACATATATATCATTTACTTTTCTTTCTTTTAAATATGATAAATAAATGGAAGTAGCATTCATGCGTACATACGGCCTACCGTCTCTATGAACGGTGCATTTCATTTCCTATTTCCAAATATTATGAATTATTATAAATACATATATATGGTATATATATGAAAATTACATAATTTTTTACATTTTTTATATGATTAGATCATGATATATATAAGAAGAAGAAAATAACAAGTCAAAACATACTTGAAAAACTGGACAATTAACAACCGAAATACTGAAAATAATGAAAATTTACTAACAAATGGGCTGTAAGATATTATAATAAGAAAATATATGATATAATAAATATTAATTTGAATCTTTAATAAGTATTTAACATGTTTAAAACCTTTTTACATAAAGTGAAAGGATGTTCACCCAAAAGTAAATGTGGAGTAAGGGATTCTTGTCTCACTTTTCTTTCTGTGAGGCATATGCCATTTTCACCTCTTATTTTGTGCGATATATATGCTGCCCCTTTTGATATATTATATCATTAATTATTTTATATTGATGGTATTTGATGTTTATTTTTAAATTATTCATTTCATAGGGATTATAATTATAAAGTTACTAAATAGTATGAGACTTCATATTAATCTCCATTCTTTGAGACGTGATTTATTATTGTGCTTTTAATTTATTATATATAGTGTAAATACTTCCACTTTCACATATAATATCATGATTCATTCATTATTAATGATATTTTTAGTTTCAAATAGAATTATTTCATCAAAGGTAATTTTAATCAAATGTTTCTAAGGGGAAAATAATTTCATAAGCCAATTTATTTTCATGGGGTTATATTACTTCCTCATTGTCGTTAAAATTATAAGATTATGTGTGTAATAACTTTTTACTATATATTTTTTTATTTACACTTCTTTTATTTGTATTTACATATGACACACATAATCTATTTATTTATTTATTCTCACATCAATGTTATGGTCTTTTTAAGGGTTTACCTCACAACCTCATTTTGTTCAATATTGTTTATACTTGAATTTACTTCAAATAAAATTATTGGATAATTGTTAAATAAAAAAATTAATTTTATTATCAGCTAATTATTCATAACATTTATCAATTAATAGTACCATTTTTACACTCTTGAGTACATAAATTTTTTTTATATATTTTTGAGAAAACCCGACTTCATTTATCTCTTTAGTCGGAGAAACTGTTTTCATCTAAAAAAACCTATTTTCTAAAAATGTTTTCAAAAATGTTTTTTAACCTTTAAAAATAATTTATTAAATAATTTTTTTCCATTTTTTCTCTTAAATTGTTTTTCAAAGGAATCTTTTTATCGCTTTTGAACAATGTATTTTTCTAACCTTTTTACCATGAAAACGGAATATAATTTTTACCTTGTATGGAAAGTATAGATTTATCTATCATCATTTCTTTAAATATTCCTTTTCAAGTTTAAAAGTTTAATTTTAAATTTTTTTTTTGAAGTTATTTTCAAAGAAATTTTTTTCAAAAAAAATTCAAAAAAAGGATATTTTCCTCAAGAATGTTTTTAAAGTTCTTTTATTTCATTAATGACAACAAGCCTTTATTTTAATCCACTTGGGATATTCTGTATTGATATCATTCTTATTCTTCCTCTAGGTGGTCTATTATTTCTTTGACCAAGTATAGTATTGATGTTTACTTCCTTGATTCCTTTGTTAGTACCCTTGAAATATTCAATTTCTTAGGATCATTGAACATTAAATTTCCCATAATTATCCATATTATTTATCATGGATATGTTTATTATCTAAACTGTATACCATTTTTATATTTAGTATTTACTTTGAAAGTTATTTGACTTATTGTGGAAATATTGATAAATCTTTATCGTTTATTCAATATGGATATTTTATTAATTAAATTAATTATTAGATATAAGGAATGCTTTGGATAGGAAATTAAATGTGGGGCTCGAGTGTTATATATCCTCTTGATGCATCAATAGGTTCTCATGATAAAAATTAGTTGTGAAAATTAAATGGGTTTCTACCTATATTTTTAAACCATCTTATGAAATGTCTTGATGGAATAGGTTTTCATGTGCCTCATACATGACGTCCAATAATTAAGTATTGCCTTCATTTTGATTTAGTATTCATTATCCATGATATTTTCACTATGAAAAAGTCTATAGATGTATTTAATTCTCAATTTATTGATTAAATGGCATGTTTTTTCAGTTTCTTACCTTTTCATATTTATTTTTCATTATCCTGTTATTTAAATGGCATGTTTTTTTAGTTATTTACCTTTTCATATTGTTTACTCACTCCATCTCAGTTTTTTAATTACATGGCATGTGTGTTCGGTTATTTACCTTTCCATATTGACTATTCTCATTGATTCATTATTTCTTCCACTACACTTTAACCTTACTAAGATTTTGATCTCACCCTTATTATGTTTCCCTTTCCTAGGATTCCCTAAAGGGTTTTAAGAAATATATGAAAGGATACTCTATATGAAATAAAGTTATTATCCTAAAAAAATTAGGCAATAATTTGGGTATTCATATTTAATACAAGACTCATGAATGTATCTAGTTTACCAATACTACTAAACTATTTAGTCCTTTGGGACATGATTTACTTGTATCTATGCCAATGAAATGGTAGCATGACACCAGCTCTGGTCTGCTGGGGTATGGTCTCTACAATTTTAAGATATGTTGAGAACATTTTATCTTGAATTCCAATGTATATGCGATTAGTATCTAAATTTGGGGAAAATTTTATACAATAATAGATTCCATTCAAGAATATAGATCATGACATATGAGGCATTTTATGGGAATGGGGTCATAATTCTAAATTTTTGGAAGAAGTTGGAGAAATAAATATCGTTGACCTTGAACTTATAGATGAGATAGTTATTAAAGTACAGTCTATGAAAGATTATATTAAAGCATACCAAAATAAGAAAAAGAGTTATGATGATAATCAAATGAAATAATTGTAATTTCAAGTGGGGATCATGTATTATTTAAGGTTACCCCTTTGAATATTGTTTTAATATTGGGTAAAAAAGGTGAATTTAATCCCTCTGCACATTAGTCCTTTTGTAATACTAAAATGAATTAGAGTTTTAGCATTCCAATTGGCTATGTATCACAAACTTTCTAAAGTAAATAAAGTATTAATTTTCATTACTGAGGAAATAGATGATAGATACAATGCATGTTCTCACATATAAGGGAATATAGTTGGAGCTTGACTTGTATTATAATGAAGAGACCACCTAGATTCTTGGCACTAGTGATAAAGTATTATAATATGGGAAAACTCAATTTATGAAAGTCATTTGGAGAAATCAAAAACTAGAATATAAAACCTGAGATCCTGAAGAAGTTATGAGTAATAAATGTAAATATTTTTTCAATGGTGGATATATATCCCAATTTCTAGGATGAGATTATTTAGGGGGGGAATGTAATACTCGAGACACAACTGTAGTAGGAAAACACCATAACCTAAACTATCACACAATGTGCACTCTAAAGAGACTTTATTCATGACTATATTTAAAATATTAATTTAAAATTGAAAAAAATATATTTTAAAAAAATAAATTTTATTTTTGAATTCATTTTAATGATTTTAGTTTATGATTAAATTTTGGTATTCTTCCAAATGATTGATTTTTTAGGTGAATAGTGATAATGCCATTTTTTAAAGCTGTGAATTTTGTGACATCACCAGTATGTAAAAATAAACTAAAACTCAAAAAACCCTTATATTTAAAAAATATATGTTTTATAAGTATGATTTCACATTTTAAAATATTATGATTAATTTATATTTTAAAGTGCATGCCACATTTTTCACTCAAATTGTTTTAATAAATTATAAATTTACTATTTTAAAATTGACTTATATCACTTCTATAAATTTAATATTATTAAATTTATTTCTAATTTTTAATTATTGGGTCCTAATTATGTAAAAAATGTCATTTTTTAGGCATAAAACATAAATTACAAAGCTAAAAACTAGTTACTGAGGTAAAATATAAAATTGTAGAAGTAATAGTTCAAATGGTAATGGGATTAAAGCATGTTAAAAAATATCTTTAATTTAGTTTTTGGGAGATTATAAACCTTATATCACCCTAAAATCATTAATTTTCTTTTTTTGGATCCAATTGACATGTTTAACATGCACTCCCCTTATATTAAGTTGAAATACTTACAAAAAATATCCTTCACACCATTTCTAAATAGATTCACTCACCACCACTTTAATGCCACTATAAAAATTTGGTTTCCTCTTAAAAAATATATATTTTCTTCCCATGTAATCTTATTTCACTCTTAAAAAATTCAGTTCAAAATATACAATCATAATCCCTCTCTTTCCACGAAATCCTCCAATAGAAACCCAAAGTTATCAACAAAAGTTAAATATTATCTCTAACATATTTTACTTTTATCTTTCAATTTAAAATATATTTTTACCAATATTATATAAAAATTTCTTTATTTATAGTATACTAAATGTTTTTATATTTTGTGAATAAACACTAACCACTTATACCCTTCGCGTTAATAAAAGAGAAAACGGAAACCATGCATATGTACGGACTATAGCATCCATAACATAACTTGATTAATTTTCCTTCACCACCTAATGAGGCTAATCATAATAATTAATTTAATATATAATTATGATATTTATAAAAAATAGTTTTTAAACTAATAAACCATATTAATTCTTTCACTTGTTCGATTGAAAATTAAATAATCAAGAATGTGAATGTATGGACTACCGCCTCTATTGAAAGATTGATTTCCATTTTTCTTTTCATCTCCACCTTACATGGATACTCATGAGAATGGTTTTAATGTATAAATAAAATTTTTATTATATCATTAAGGTTTTAATATGAAAAATTAGATAAACTATTCATTATATTATCAACAAGAAATCATTGTAAAATAATTATTTTTTTATATTCTGTAGATATTATATCAATATTTAATTCATTAATTAAGAAAACGCCCATCGATTGTCAGGAATCACCAAAACATACTTGTTATTGATTTTATATTTAATTATAAATACCAAAACACTCATGAAAGGAATCTGTAACAACATAAATAATATTAAATAATAAATAATAGTAAATTTAATGATGAATTAATGATTAACTTTGGAAGAATAATGAATATGGGCACTGCTATTATGAAATTTTTATAAACATTCAAAACTATAAACACCAAATGTAGAAAATAGGTAGAATTCATATAGAGAATGAACATTTCTAAAGATTATAAATAAAAATATATATTTTTAAGGTTATTACTTAATTTATTAATATATATATATATAATATATTAAAGTACGTTTTTGGAAATCAGGATAAAAGTTGTTGATTTTTCCTCTCAAACTCCTCTCTTTGAGACAGGTTGTGTATTGTGTAGATAAATTCCTTCATGTGATATATATACTACCATTTTGAGATGTTATATCATGAAATTAGTTTAATCATGGTATTTTAAGATCATTTTTAATCCCACTCTTTCAAGATATTTTAATTTAATTTCTTCCCAAACCATGAATGATTTTTTCCATCTAAATTTTCATTATTTAGGACTGATGTTATATTTACCACCTATTTTTCTTCTAGGTGTTGCATAAATTTCAATGAAATGTTTTTTACCATACTAAAAATAAAATTTAAGGGATTTATAAGTGTATATTATTATCCCTTCCTCATATTCATTTGATTCAATAGTTTCTAAAAACACTGTAAAACTCAATCTTTTCCATGGGGGGAAACCATCCTATGTTTTGTAAAGTAAAAGTGTGTGTATTTTCCTATAAAATATATATATATATATATGTATACTATAAATTTGATTCTATTGTGGTACAAATTCACCTAGGGTTCATCACCTTGAAAATGGTTGGTTGATCATTGACTCAATCATCACTCTGGTGTATAAAGAGTGGCCCTAATCACACCTAGCTAGATACTGTTAGGAGATATGATTTTGAATATTCACATAACCTTTATGAACCATGATGAAGGATTTTTTCTACCATTTCCTTGGTCTCCTACAAATTAAAACTAATAAACATAATTACATTATTTCATGGATAACCCGAAATATTGAAAGTATTATCGTCATTATATTTCTTTGATAAGGTCTTTTTTTTGTAAATTTGATGATACCTTGTGAATTTTAAGTTGACTAAGGGATGTTCACTTATACATACACATTATCCCATTTAATGGGGAAGTATTCTATTTTTTTTATTTTTTTCACTATATGGATATCCATGTTTTTTATTCAACTATAGGTTCTTTGGAGAATAGTATGAAATGTATTGTTAAATCTTATGGTAAATTAATTGGACTTAATAATTTGAAATGTGGTTCTTGAAATTATATATAACATCAATGCATTGGCATGTCTATTGAGGAAAAACAACTTGGGTATTGGTGTATACCTCTCCCCATATTAGTATAGTGTCTTGGAACAGGGCCTTGATAACTTATTTTGATGTATGGAATTTTTCATTATATTAGTATGAGATCATCAATTATTATTATCCGTGTTTTCATTTATTATCATGGACAAATAATTTCCCCGGTTTTAGTTTATTATGGCTTCATGTTTTTTATTAATACTTGTCATATCACTTTTTTCATGTTTATGTTGTGATATATTTTATTATATACTACTCCTTACTGAGAATATGAGCTCACCCATATTTGTTTTCCTTTCCCCTGGAAACCTAATGGAGAAATATGTGTAATTTTAATGGATATGTTTAAAGGGATAATAATGTTATCTCAATGTTTTCATGATGTATATTATGTTTTAAAAAGTAATTTATTTATATACTTGGTCCTCCAAGTCAACTAAATGGTTGGATCCTATGTGAAATCATTTATTCTATACCAATAATGTAATAAAACTACCATCTCAAGTTTTTTTGTTTGGGTTTTTATTCTTATATATCTATCATTTAATGTTAAGTATTTTTAATTTAAAATTTCATTCAAAAAGTGATGTGAATATGTTCTATACTAAAAGTAATGTTTGAATTTTGGTTATTAAAAACAGAAGTAGAAAGCCTCTACATATGTACATATAGAGAGAAATTTGTCGTCAGTATTTTTTATGAATTTAAATTGAAACTAAATAATTTTTAAAAACATGTATATTAAAATAAAATAACTCATGATTATTAAACACAAAAATAGTATATAAAACTGTGAAAAAAACCCTAATTGAAATATTTTCTACAAAATCAAACAATTAGGTATACATCTCTAAATTAATCAAATCTATAAATTATTCTATAAAAAATCATAGAAGGTGGTTTAAGTCCTCTCCTGTATATGATAAAAAATCATAAAAACTTATAAAAAATAATTTTAAAAAACAATTATAATACATCATCTTTTTTGAAAACATATCACTTATAATGGAACTAACCTTGTGAAAATTTGTTATCGTTTCAGTCATGATAATCTCATAAATCTGTCATAAAACATAGTAACCACATTCTACCATTCCTATTTTATGTTGAACCTGTGGTTATAAAATAATACATTAAAAATAATAAATATTATATTTTTAATATATAATAGGTATTAAATAATACAAAAGTTGTATACCTTCACATACACATAATTAAATTCATTTAGCTTATTTATTGACAAGTGATACCCATTAAACACCTTCTATAACCTTTTGTATTTTGATATACTGGTTAAAAAACATATATAACATGAAAAAATTAATACTTTTTCAAAAACTTATGAATTCAATAAATATTTAAAATGTTCACAAACATCTCTTAGTAAAGATAATTGCTAATATGTTGTGAATTCATGTGAGAAGAATATGCATAACATTAGATGTAATCAAAAACATAAAAAATTTATCATGAATGTAATTATAATTAATATTAGGTCATAATTATGTAGTTATTTTTACGTGTCAAGGGGTGTAAGAAACCAACACTTAATCTTTATGTTTTTCAATCTATTAGAGATATATTTAACTATTGTGGGATTCTTCATGTATTGCACAGTCACTGAAATGAATTAAGGATCCATAAAAAATAAATGTAAGTACCCTCAATTTTAATGAAAATAGTGTTGAGATAACTAATTTAAAAATTAATAAATTAAATAAATATAAGTTATATTGACTTTATGAAATTAAAATTTACTTACATAAAAAACAATTACAACATGGGTACCAAAAGATCAAAAAATAATAATAACATCTAAGATGTAATTTCTAAATATTCTTAATTAATAGTCTCATTCACATATGTAAATAGTCATTATAAACTCATAATAATCCAAAAACATAGAATAGCATTCCATTATTTTATTTAGACCTTGAGAATATTGTGCAGTATTTGAAGCTGTTGTTTCCTGAAACTTTTGTCTCTTTTTCAATGATTCCTTAGATTTCATATATTCTTATATTATGTAAATTTAATAAAATATTAAAACTAATTTCAAATAAAAATTAAATAAAAATTGGAAAATAAAACATACCTCATATATCAACTGGTGAATAAGGCTAGCTATCCAGATTAAAATAAGGACTCATAATCTCTCCAATTATGGCCTCCTCCTCGATAGGAAATAACACTAGAATAGTTGGATCAGTAATATAATGCACCACTACTCTTATTTGATCAAAGTATATAAACTAATAATATATATAATACTATAGAGTATGTATAATTCTATATGATGCAATATTTAAATGGGGATCCCTCACATAAAACTCACAACACACATTCAGGTTTGAATGAAGAGTTGGAGAATTGGATAGGCAGGTTGTATGTGTTATGTATATCTCACCATTTTGAAAATATAGCCTTTATATGTGATTTAATGTGGTCATATATCAACTGATTCAGCTCTAAAATATCAACCTTCAAGGAATCAATTTATCTCTTGTATTCTTCTTCACATGATTGTGTACAAGGATATCCCAAAAAAAATTATACCCACTTCTTATCATCTTACATTGATGGGGTGTTCTTTCTTTCCTAAAGAATACATAAGAAAATATGTATCCTACCCTTAGGGATAAAGGTTCTCTAAATCAATTTATATTAAAGGTCAACCTAAAATTATATAAAAAAATTTATAATAGTGAAATATTTTACTAAATACTAATATCGAAGAGAAATATTAATTTATTTCTTATAATCTTATTGTATACATTTTTTATGGATCATTAGTAAAATTCCAATATTTTTTCATTTTCACCCTTTTCCATTTTTCATCTGATTGGGGGGATAGAGGATCAAATTGAAACTCTTTGTAGCTACTATTAGATTTATATCTTAATTCATTAATCTTTTCATCAATCATTTTCTCCTCCAGTAATGGACACCCTCACATAAAAAGGTATGTTGGTAAATATTCTATGATCGTATCTCTTGGTGAGATATTTTTTATTCCTATTAAATAATTATAAATCAATAAATCATTATTTAATTGATAAATAATTTTATAATTTGAATTTATAAATAAAAATTATCATACTAGAAATGATTCCTCCATCCATTTGAAGAAGAAAAAAATCTTACATGACTCTGTATCTATAAACCCATATTTATGGAATGGATTTTCTTTATGGTCAATCTAAAATATATAAACTGAATTCGGATTTGATTTAAATATCTCTATTTAATAATTGAAAAATATATCCACTTATTTTTAATTTCTTTAATATCAGAAAATTCAAATGTCATCTGTAAATAGATTTATCAAATTTTATCCAAATGAGATATATAATATTTGAATCTTGGAAAAAATCAATTGAGATATTTTACCATTACTGTAATGAACCACCAATTCTAGTTGGCTTGAGAGCTCAATGAGTCATTAATAGGCCTTAAGTGACGTCCCCAAGACGACAAAGGCTGGGAATAAATGCCAAAGGGTTTCAAATACAAGTTGGGGGACGATTTACCCTTTTGGAAATAACCCATAAACCAACCCAGCATAACCAAACATTCACTATATGATGCATGAACAAATGAAAGACCAATAAACACTTCATTTATATCAAACTACATCAAAGTACACAACAGTAGAAGACCAAACTAAGTATCAAAGTATATAGTAAATGAATAACTCAAGACTCTTAAAAGACACTACAACTCCATGCTTCACAAGCTCCAGGCACCACAATATCTCCCAAGCATCACCACAAGTCACTAGCAATAAGATGATTTACCGTTACCTGTGTCCCAGAATATGACATCTGCAAAAGCACCAATGTGCCAAAGTAGGGGTGAGTATAAAACTCAGTAGGTTTTCCCCAATGACTTCTCTACTCAAGCCACTAGGATGGAAGAGTTAGCCACATTTATATAAAAACAGTTTATATAAAACATTTTCTCAAAAGCAGTTTATAACTAAATATAAACAAGTTTCCAAAACTATTCATAACCAAAGGCATTCCAAGAGAAATTGAAACCAATTTTCCAGCAAGTTATTTTTCCAGAAAAATAACCAAACAAGATTTAGAACCATTTCACAAACATTCCTTTTTGGCACACCCAAACCATTCCAAAAACCCATGCAACCAATCATGCATGCTACCTGGAAGAGGGGAGAATCCCTAGCCGTTATCCATCCCAACTATTATGGGGGAGACATTTTACCCGTATCCAACCCAAATGCACATGAATGCTTGACGAGGGAGAGCCCTAACCCTTATCCATCCCAACACTGATGGGGGATACCCCTAACCCTTATCCGTCCCGAATGCAATATGAATGTTTAATAAGGGAGAGCCCTAACCCTTATCCATCCTAACACTAATGGGGGAGACTCCTAACCCTTATCCATCCCGAATGAATTATGAACACACACAATAATATTTCATTACACCATTGGCACCGAGCACAAGGTCATATTTCAACCAAGACTCGTATATACAACACAAAAACACACCGCATCTACCCATCAATCATGCCAAAACACCCTTTCACTAAAAACACCTTTTTATTGAAAACCATTTCTTTCAAAACCATTTCAATCTCAAACCATTTCAATAAAACTCCCTTTTTATTGAAAACCAATTCCAACAAAACCATTTCAATAAAACTCTTTTTTTATTGAAAACCAATTCCATCAAAACCATTTCAATCTCAATCCATTTTAATAAACCACCCTTTTTATCGAAACCCATTTCTTTCATCAAACCACTTCCAATTTTAGAAAATCAAAAATTTAAAATCAACATTTTAAATTCAAGAAGCTACATCACTTTGCACAATAATTCACCAATTTTTCACAATCTCATCAAAACTATAAATCATCATTAAAGAAGATTTATTCTATGATTTTAACAATCAAATCCATTAAAATAAACCAATTTTAGTCTAATACAATCAATTCTAATAAGATGATTTGAGAGTGAAGCCACATACCTCAAAGGTTTTGATTAAAACCACAACGGTCGAAGAACGCTTAAGAAACCCGGGTTGATTCTCCAAAAACCCACCTTAGATCTCTTCTCATAGCAAGACCAAGACCAAATATCAACATATTTGGAATCCACACACTTAGATCTACCCATAATGGGTGTATATCTAATAAATAGAGATAATAGGATAAGTATATCTAAGTAGATCTAAGAAACCAATCAAGAACGAAGAAGAATGATCACATACCTCAAGAATCCGGCTTCAATTCGCCAAGAGAAGCCTTTGGTTCACCTCTGGAATGATGGGAAAACCCTCTTTGACCGTAGGAGAAGAAAAATCCTGATTTAGGGCCACTTAGGAGGAAAAATTATCCACTTAGAGGAAAAAACACGTGAGATCCTCCTTTATAGGATCTCATTTAAGTGGTCGCACGGTTTTCTCGCACGGTTAGACAAATTGTGCACTAACCGTGCATTAGCTATTGCCTCTGCCACCCTTCTCGCATGAATTGGTCGCACGGTTATACAAATCATGCACCGACCATGCATAATCTACTACCTCCAGGACCTACTACGCACAGTTTGGCCGCACGGTTTAGACAAACCGTACGCCACCCGTGCAACTTCCCTTTTTGCCTCAAAACGTCATTCCAAGTTCTCTTTACTCTCCCATTTGTCACCCTTAACTTTATAAGCATTAAAATTATCAAGAAAGGGTTACATAACAGAAACCGGGGGTACTACAATTACTCACTCCAACAGATGAACTTTCATCATCTGATCAACACTCTTCCAATCAAGATATAATATAATAATCTTACAATGACTCTTTATGGCCATATAACTTTTAAATTGCTTTTAATTTGAACCTATTAGGTTATTTTTATCATTAAATTCAACAACAAAAACTATTCTTCCCATGATCAACTAAAATATTTGGTAATTATATAATCCCATGTCATCCAATATTGAGTATTATCTTCTATGGATAATAAGAAGAGTTGGAAATAATTTTGACAAATATAAGTTTATTTTCATTAAATAATTTAATTATTATAGATATAGTTATATGAATAAATGTTCCAATACCTCATTAAATATTCCTATAACATTGTTTCCATCATATAAAAATATTATTGTTACTTTAATGAAATTTAATGTACCTGTATTCGATTAAAATTAAATGATCATTATAAGTAAAAAATTGATTGTTCATAATTGAAAAGAAATTATATATATCATGTCAAATAACATAGTTAAATAAATGTGAATACCTGAAAATGATTGATACCAATAAATAGTTTAAAAAAAATTATGTTAGGCTTCTTCAACAAAAAAACAATTAAAATAAACTGGTGAACATAATAATTAATAAAAAAAGGAAAAAATGATCAACATCTAAAAATGTGTAATTTTTTGTACTTATATTTTATTATAATTAAATTTCTATTAAAAGTAAAAAAAATTATTTTTTATAATAAAAATAAAATAAAATCTATTTTTTAACTAATACAACTGGAAAGAGTGTGTGCATGAAAATTATGAATACAAAGAAAAAGTAGCAAAAATCATTGATATCAAGCTTCATCGACCAAAAAAATGTGTACCTGAAATTAATGAATATAAAAATTAATGAAAAAAATAAATAGATGATCATCTATATATTTAAATATGAAAGTTGAAAAAATAATTTTTACATGTGAATTATTTACAATAAAATAAAATAAAAATAGATATTTACCTATATATTTAGGAGAGTAATTGAGTGTTTTCCCATATTTCTTCCATGTGGTTATTTCATATAACATGGACTATATGTACATAATATTCATTTTTATCATTATGACATGTAATAAGTGAATATATCTCACATAAGTCCATAACTTCATGAACATCCTCATCACCCAAAGGAATTTTTTCCCCTAAAAAATGAAGAACCACTAATAATTCGATGGGTTAATAACAAAAAATATCTACATCCCATGTCTATCCACGATAAATGGTACCTCTTGGAAACTAAATATTCTCAAATCAAAAAGTGTAAATATATAATCATCTTATTTTGAACAATAGAGGCCTCTAGTCGATATGAATTTTTAACATATCCCTTTATAATTTCCATCTATAATTCAAAATTATATTTCAATGAAAATATATTTTCCAATATATCTTTATCTCTCACACATAATTAATCACCAGATAAACCATTATATCAAAAAATTATTATGGAAAATACATCTCTAGTTGATAAAGTATAAAAATAACTTCATTATCCAACATATTTAATAAATTTAGAACCATGAATTTTCTACAAAATGAATTGAAAAGGTATCACAAATTGATGATTTACTTTTTAATAGAAATCATATTTATGCCATGAAATGAAACTGATAGTAGTTATTTCCTCAATACATGATAGTCATGAGATTTCATCCCTATTAGCTATAAATCCTTTTTTAACACCAAATTAATCACATCTATATAATACCCACTATGTAATATAATACCATGAAACATTGATATATATTTAACTTCTCACTAGTGTTGAACGTGTGACAAAAAGAGGTAAATATGTTCTTTTTTACGTTCACAACAAGAGTAAAATAAAAACATATTCCTAATGATATTAAATCCAATCTTGTGTTTAATCCATCTTTTTTAAATTTTATTTCTAAAAAAGTTCTGATCAAATTGTTATATATGTTTTTCTTAACATCCATAACATTAATCTTTTTTACATTTAATAATTTTCAATAATGTAGATAGAATAATATGGAATATTTCTACCATGTATTTGTTTGATAACCCAAAGTTTTTGTCTTCCCAAATGTGACACAAAATTTTTCACCTTTTTAAAATATTCTTTAGTTGAAAAAGTTTGTGGGGGAGAACCTCACTCATGTAAACCATTAGATACATTATTAAATCTTATATAAGTGATATCCACTAAAAAACTTTGATGATCCATGTATATTTTATTTCTCCAATTATGTAATGAATGATATGAATTCTCTTCTTCATAAATTGGATAATATTTATGTCCCTAAACACTATTTCCATATAAGTTTATATATCAAGAAAATTCATTTATAGTGACTATAGCATGAAAATGAAAATAATATTTCTTTCATGAATCCAAAAACATTAAAACTTTCCTCCTATTGAATTTTCAAATCATCGATCAGTGTTGGAAATCGATATCATTTTCAGGGTATTTTGATCTAGAAATCATGAATCTCATTATAACATATTTTTTCTCCATACATGTATGTGGGAATATTGTTAGAACCAATTATGTTCTTTACTGGAAATAGAGTATGGTTTGTGTTTTTTGTCAATCTACATTGGGTTGATCAAGGAGTTTTCAAGACAAGGATTCTTATAGTACAGGCCAAAATAGGTGTTTAAGGTGGCGTAGTTTCCCAGTGTTTGCTAAATTTTTGGGCCTCAAAATTTGGAGTTTATTATTTTGGAAAGGGATGGTTTTATAAAAAATATTTCACCAATCATGGTTCTTGGATTGTGAAGGACAGTTTGCGGACTAGATAGGAGGTACGCGGGTCAGCAAAGAAAAATGAAAAAGGCAGGATTTTCGCATAGCAGCGCTATACGGCCGCGAAGGGTGGTACACGGATCATGAATGAAAAATGGTTAGCGGGAAAGATATGGTTCATAGGATGAATATGGTTCATGAGACGGTTCGAGTATGTGGAAAAATGGTTCATGAGATGGCTTATCATTGGCTAAAATGAGAAGGATATCAGTTTGTGGAAGATCTGGTTTGTGGGATGGCTTGTCAATGGATAAAATGAGGTGGAGATCGGTTCATGGAAGAGTTTGGCCACCATGAAGAGTGGTATTCTACAAAAAGAATAGGTAAAATGGTTTTTAGGATATTTACATTATTTGGTAAAGGCAGTTACGTATTGATGATTTGGTAAATCTCACTTTAATGGATTATGCAGATCTATTTGACTATATAAGGATCAATAATCCCTTAATTAGAGCATGGCACTGAGATTAGAAATCTGGGAGGAATTTGGTGAAGTCTAGAGTGGTTAGTGGGAATACAACCCTACAAAGGAGACTTTGATTAGAAATCTAGAAAGAATTCAGTGAAGTCCAGAATAGTTCTCAGAAGGTGGTTCACTGAAGATGGTTCACATAAGACAGTTCATGGAGGAGGAGTTAGTCTGTGGAGAAGAAGCAATATGCAGACATGGTTTGTGAAGTTAGTACGTGGTCAAATTTTTCAAATATAGTGAATGATCACAATTTTTATAGGTAGTATGTAGAGGTGGTACGTTGACAGTGTAGTTTGAAGATGAAAAATTTTCAAACTAACAATACGTGAAAAGGTGGATTAGATCTGCAGGTAAAAATAAGACTTAAATAGAGCATCTATTTATAATTGAGGATGCATGATTTAATGTCAACCCATTGAAGCTACCTTTAAGTCGATAAACTGAGTTCATATTCTTCCCCGCACAGTGAGTAAGGGTGGTAAACAGAAGTGATCCAAGGGATATAGTTTGTTGTCCCTAAAATATTCTAAAGCTAGTGCACTGGGCAAAGAGTTATTGTGCTAAAAATATTTAATCCATAGCTAGGGAATATTATTGGACATTATTATGACTAAAAACCTATCGTTATATTCTACTTAGTTAACCAAGTAAAATTGATGTGTGGTCCTTCTATGTGTCAATGTTTAAATTACTGCACATTACCAATAGATAGATTTAACAAGTTCCTAAAAATGTGCGAATAGGATCTGTCACTTTAAAATAAAATGCTAACACCTTGATTCACCCCTCCCATATCAGGGTGTTTTGGGGTCCTTCAAGTGGTATCAGAGTGTAACGGTTGATGGTGTTAAATCTTCCCTTAATTTCTACCATGGAGAATACTATGAATGTTAGCAAAGTCCCCCTCTTTGATGGAAGAAACTTTTAGATCTGTAATAATAGGATGAGATATTATCTTATATCTCTTAGAATGGAAGTCCTTTTTGTGACTTCACAAGTAATATAGTTCACTGATCCAACAGGGTTGTCTCTGACTGATACAAATAAGAAAATGCTTGATACATATTCCAAACCACAAAATTCCCTCACTGCAGTTCTTTTTGGTCATATATATCTAAAGGTAATGAGTTGTACGTCATTAAAGTTTATGTAGTAAAAAATGGAGAATATTTATTAAGGTGACAGCAAAGTGAAGGACGTGAAACTACAAGTTTTTCAAAATAGGTTTGATGATCTGAAGATGCATCCAGAAAAAAAAATCAGATACATTTTTCAATCGAATGTTGTTAGAGAAATATGAGGACTTGGTGAAGAAATAAAAGACATGGATATTGTAAATAAAATATTGGTATGAATTTCACATCTTTATAATGAAAATGTATTACCTCTTGAAAAAAAATGATATTTCCAAACTTTCTCTGGATGATCTGCTAAGAAGCCTTGTGGAATATGATATGAGAGTAAAACCAAAAGATACAATAACTCATGTAATAAAGGAAATGGAATTCAAATCCATGAAAAAACATGAAATTTTAGGAGATAGTATTGATGAAGATAATGAGGAAAATGAAATTCTTTCTCTAATTTACAAAAAATTAAAGAAGGGGTAAGGGAGATTTGAAGGCAAGTTACTTCTATATTGTTTTCATTGTGGTAGAGTTGGGAACACTGCCTTTCAGTGCACAAGAAAGTTCAATGATGAAGAAAGTGAAGCTAGAGACATTCTGAAGCCTCATAAAAGGTTTTTCACTAAGTGAGACTTCAATTCTAGTAAGAAATTATAGATAAAGTGTTTTTTTAAGAAGAATATGATGATAGTGAATTATTTGAGTAAGAAGAATTTTAATATAAATATGGAATACTTTCTTTAATGATGTATACCATTGAAAAGTCAGAACCATTATGGGATAAAGCTAGAGATAATCAGTTTACCATAGATGTTGATCAAAAGTTGCAACTTAAGGATGCTTTTGGTAAGATTTATAATCAATGAAAGAGTTGAAAAAAGTGGAGAGAAATTTTGGAAGATTCATCATAATATGTTGATATACTAGAATCTGAAATTGATCAACTTGAGGAAGTAGTAAAGGAATATTCAACAACTTTTTAAAGCTCATAAGATATAGTTGAACTAAATATCAGAATTTAAGAATAGTAAAAGGTCATTATGTAACTTAAATCGATACTAGGGGATAAGTCCAAAACTATTGAGGGACTTGAAGAAGAAGTTTTTACTCTTAAGAGTAAACTTAAATGTGGATCGAGTCCAAAAGAAACAAAGAAGAAAATTCAGTTTGGAAAATTCTCAGATGATAAGTTGCTAGAGAGAGCTAAGAGTGGTTCTGATGGAGTTGAAAAGGCTCTGAATGATCAAATATCCTCATGCATGGGAAACAAAGGAATTGTTTGTGATTATGAAACATCGAATGCTGGAATTAAAATGGGCCAAAATAAAGGCAATATAAAAGTCATACATATCACAAAGACACCTAAAGTCCAAACAAATAAATTCTTAAATCATACTGAAAGGAGGATTGAAAACTATCCTCAAGTTTCCCAAGATGATAAAAAAATCAATCTATCCTCCTAAATAAGTTGACATGATGAAGAATAAAAGTGAAAAGACATTTCCACTTATGAAATATCAATTTTGTGGATATCTGGGTCATACCATGTCATACTGTGAAGAGGCAAGGAGCTATTTGAATGGTGAAGATATAGGAATTCAAAAATGGATAATGAATTCTTATCCTAATTCTTATATTAAAAAATTTCTATGTATATTATTTTCATTGTTCTGACTTTGGTCATAAAGTTTTTATTACAGAAAGAGGAATGGCAGGAACAATTCATATAGAACTCATAAACAAGTCAATACTCACTAACCTAATGGTTTTGTTCTTACAAATAGGTTCTATCCTCTAGATGAAGAGTGTGAGTATGAAGAACCTTTTCACATGGAAAAGATATTTGAAAATATATCTTTATCTTTCACTCAAACTAATATTTCATGTAAGGCAAAGAACAAAACTGAAAAATACAACCTTGGTCAAGTAGCTCTCAAATCTACCAATAGCAGCATCACTTGGATTCTTGATAGTGGACGCTCATCCCATATGACAAAAAATGTAGACCTATTAATTAATGTCCAGAAAAAGGTCTTTAGAATAGTGATATTTGATAATGATGGTGCTTTGAATATATAAGGCAGTGGAATTACTTAAATGGCCAATGGTGAGCTAAAGAAGACCAAAGTTCTTTATGTGGATGGGTTTCATCACAATCTTCCGAGTGCTATGAATTAGGACTTATACTGACATTCAATCAAAATGGGTGAATTATAAAAGGAATAATAGGTAATTATCTCATGAAGAGATGCAAAACAATTGGAAACTTATATCTGGTTGATAGTAAAGAGAACATTTTTTACATGACAGTTGAAGAAGAGAACAACTTGTGGAACCCTAGGTTGGGTCGCATTAATCAAAAAGATATGGAAAATATATCTAAACTAAAAATTATCATTGATATCTCAAATCTGAAGTTTGAATGGGATAATCCTTGTGATGCTTTCATGTGAGTAAAGTTGGTGTGCAGTTCATATCATCCAAACAATAAAAGAGCATAAAATCTTCTTAATCTCATTCATACAGATGTATGTGGTCTGAAAAATGTTACTTGAACATTTAGAGAAAGGTAAGTCATCATTTTCATTGATGATTGTAGTAGAATGGCTTGTGTGATAGTTATACATAGGAAACAACAAGTTCTTGATTTCATGAAAACTTATCACCGAATCGCCAAGAATGATACTGGACAGACAATAAAAGTTATACAGTTTGACAATGGAGGGGAATACACATCCATTTAATTTGAAAATTTCCTATATAAACATGGAATAAAACATGAGGTGGTTGCTATGATAAATCTATAGAAAAATGGATGTGTTGAGCATCGGGATCGATAGGTGAATAATATGGCTAGAAATATGATGATTGATAGTTTTATCTCTCACCATTACTAGAAAGATATTGTTCAAGCTATATTTTATATTCAAAACAAAACAAGGATTTATAAGGGAGAAACTAAAACACCCTATGAGTTATTTCATGGAAGGAATCCCTCTTTGAAGTATTTGTTTTTTGTAAGTAAATGGTTTATCCGAAAAAAAGAATTAAATCAAGGAAAGTATGGTAAAAATGTAGATAAAGGAATATTCTTTAGATATTCAATGAATAGAGAAGCCTACAAATATTTTACTAAAAATATTATAATTTTTTTTGAAAGCGATGATATGAATATCATTGAAGAAATAACCACAAACTCCTCAAGGAATTCATCTACTGATGTGATAGAAGATGAGGAATAATGTGTGCATGGCATGGATCCTAATGCAGAAGTAGAGGAAGGTGTGAAAAACACTTAGGAATCAAATCATGATGTTAAATCATAAGAAGAATCATAATAGGAAACCATGGATGAAGAAAATTCATCTGAACCTTATAGAAGAAATTGAAGAGCATAAATTGATCAATCCAACATCATTAGAGATTGGATAGCTCGTACGCAGATAAGGATAATAAGGAATAATGCAAAATCATCATTCCTATTAGTTGTGGAACCATCCTCATTTGAAGAATCTCCAAAGGATGAATCATGGGTTAATCCCATGAATGAATATTTGGATCAATTTGATAAGAACCATACATGGGATTTGGTTAAGAGACTTGATAACCACAATGTGATTGGTATGAAGTGGATTTTCAAAAATATATTTGACAAGCATGGAACTATGATCAGAAATAAGGCAAGAATGTTGTGTAAATTCTATTCACAGATTGAAGGTGTTGATGTTAGAGAAACATTTTCACCAGTGGCTAGACTGGAGTCATTTAGATTGTTTATTTCCATGTCAATTCAAAGAGAATACAAAGTGTGTCAAATAGATGTCAAAATAGATTTCTTAAATGGTGTTCTTCAATAATAAGTGTACATTGAAAAAATGTGGGTTTTCTTCTTGGTAATGATGAAATAAAGGTTTGCAGATAAAATAATGTACTCTATGGTTTGAATCAGGCACCATGTGCATGGTATTCCAAAATGTATTCTTATCTAAAGAATCTCAATTTTGAAATAGGAGTATTGGATCACAATATTTATGTGAAGATTTCTCATAAAGATTAGTTCATGGTTCTGGTATACATAGATGATAATATATTTGGTGGCAGTAGGAAGGTATTAGTGGATGAATTTTCCAATCACATTAAATCGGAATTTGAAATGTCTACAATTGGTGAACTCACATACTTCTTAGGGCTACAAGTGATTCAAAGGAAAGACTACACTTTTATTTCTTAGGAAAAGTATGCAAGAGAGTTCCTGAAGAAATTCAATATGCATGATTCCAAACCAATGTCGACTCTGATTGCAGTTGAGAAAAAAATGGGAAATCATAAAGATGGTATAGATGTAGATCCCAAAATGTATAGGATAATCATCAGAATCTTATTGTACTTGACTACAACACGGCCAGATATTTTCTTTGCAACATTCTTAGTGGCCCGCTTTCAAAGTAATCCGAAGGAAGAACTTATGGAAACAGTGAAAAGAATCATGAGGTACATTCAAGGAACTCACAATTATGGATTATACTTTGATGCAGGAAGAGATAGTGAACTATTAGCATTCTCTGATGCTGACTAGACTATAAATGTTGTTGATAAAAATTCCATAAGTGGTGGAGAATTATTTATTGGAAAGAACTGTGTGGGTTGGTCGAGTAAGAAATAGGAAACTACTTCTCTTAGTACTACTGAATATGAGTATATCTCTACTACAAAGGCTTTCACTCAGCTAATGTGGATGAATCAACAACTGTCTAATATTGGTGATGAGTTGAAACATCCAATGGTGATTCACTATGATAACAAGAGTGAAATTTATCTTATGAAGAATATTTTTTATCATTATCATATGAAACACATTGAAATCAGATATCACATCATCAAGAAAAAAATTTGAACAAGGAATGATTAAAATAGATCATGTTGGAACTAATGATCAAGTGGATGACATAATGACCAAGACATTGTCAGCACATGTGTTTGAGAATCATCAGTTGAACCTCAGTGTTCAACCACCTCTCATTGCATGAGAAGGTTAGGAAGGTTCCCCTCTCTCCATTTGTATTAACTGTTTTAATCTGTTTGTGAAAATGATGCAGGTTTATGGGGGAGATACGATCTAGGGGGAGTGTGTTTTGAGCTCTACCATGTTCAAATATTTGTTTTTGGGTTTATTTAAAATGGGTTAGAATGGATAAATTCAATAGTACATAGAATAGAGAATGGATAAAGGAGGAGAATGAAATGTTTTTATGAAATTTTTCTGGTTACAGGAGAAATCCAATGAGTTACAATGGGGGAGAATGAGAATGGAGAAAACAATTCAGTATTATGAGAAAATAGTCAGAGCTTACTTGGACATCTTTAAAGAATTCCAATACATGATAATACAATTCATGCTTACCCTCTTATTATCAACAATGATCATTTCCCACATAGACTTACATTTTTGTTAGCTGAGTTGTTTCTTGTGTATCAGGTTTTGATTGTTTCAGGTGCTTAATTGAATATATCTATAGATTTCTAAAAAATTCAATGGGGAATTTTTTGACCTAAGGGTGTTATTTTATAGAAATGCATTATGGTTTTTGTTTGTTTTCAATATAAGGATTCTTACAGTACAGGCTGAAGCATGTGTTTAAGGTGGTGCAGTTTCCCAGTGTTTTCCAAATTTTTGGGCCTCAAAATTGGAATTTCTTATTTTGAAAACGGAAGGTTTTATGAAAAGGATTCCACTAATCTTATTTCACTGACTACAAAGGACAGTTTGGGACCACATAGGTGGTACGTGGGTTGGTGAGGAAAACAGAAAAGGTAGTATTTTTGTGTAGCAACGCTATGTGGCCGTGAAGGGCAGTACGTAGATCATAAAAGAAAAATGGTTCACGAGATGGATATGGTTCATGGGAAGGTTCACAGTACATAGAAAAAAAACGTTTCATGGGATGGATTTTAATTGGAGAAAATGAGGAGGAGATCAGTAGAAGAGATGGTTCACAGGATGGCTTGTCGTTAGATAAAACAAGGTAGAGATTGGTTCACGGAAGAGTTTGATTACCATGAATGAAGAGTGATAGTATGAGGACCACATAGGGAAAATGGTTCATGGGAGATGCACGTTATGTGGTAAAGGAGATTCCATATTAAATATTTGGTAAATATTGGTTTATCAGATTATATGGATATGTTTTTCTATATAAGGATCACTAATCCCTTTATTAGAGTGTCGCACTGAGATTAAAAATCTGCGAGGAATTAAGTGAAGTCTAGAGTGGTTTTTGGGAAGAAACCCCTAGAAAAAGATACTTTGATTAGAAATCTGGAAGGAATTTGGTGAATTCTAGAATGGTTTGCAGAAGACATTTGGTGGAATACGGTTCATGGATAACAGTTCATGAAGAAGGAGTTGGTCCATAGAGAAGAAGTAGAATGTGGATGTGGTTTGTAAAGGTAGTATGTGGTCATGGTTTGTGAAGTAAGTACACGATCACAGTTTACATAGATAGTATGTGGAGGTGGTATGCAGAGTAGTGTAGTTTGCAGAGGAACGGTTCACCAACTAATAGTACACGGAAAGGATGATTAGATCTATGGGTAAAAAGAGGACTTAAATATTTCATCTATTTATAGTTGAGGATGCATGATTTAATTTCACCCCATTAAAGTGACCTTCAAGTCAATAAACTGGGTTCATATTCTTCCAAACGCAGTGATAAAGGGTGATTCAATAGAAGTGATCTGAGGGACGTAGTGTGTTATCCCTAAAACCTTGTAAAGGAAGTATACATAGTATAGAGTGACTATGCTAAACTTTTATAATCCACAACTAGTGAATATTAGTAGACTTTGGTATGATTGACAACCTTCCGGCATATTCTCCTTGGACTATCCCTTAGTGGTGAACCACTAAAAAAATTTTCTAGTCCTTCTGCGTGTGAATGTTTAAATTATTGAAAATTACCAACAGATAGATTTAACAAGTTCCTACCAATGTGGTAACAAGATCTGTCACTTTAAAATAAAAAAATTACACCCTGATTCACCCCTCCCCTCTTAGGGTTTTCTAGGGTCCTTCATATAGGTTTTAAAATACCAACATAATAGGTCATGAACTATGTTGGATATTGAGGTTCCTATGTGGATTTATTCTATCTATGCACAGTATCATTCTGAGATTTCTAACTTCATTTCCAAAATCAAGAAATAATTGATCAAATCACTTCCATTGTGGTGAATCAGTGGGGTGATCGAGGTTTCCATCATTGATTCACTCATATATATTCCATCTTGTCCTATTTTCATTAATTTAATTTTAAAATAAATGCTTCAAAAATGTAATTTTTTCAATATGACATATTACCTTAAAAAGAGGTTTGGTGTATATCCTTGATAATGAATCAAAGTTGTATCTCCCATCCATTTTATAAAGTAATGTCCCACATTAAGGATATTATGGTAAATGTTCATATTACTTTCTATAAAGCATAAAATCTTTTGGGAAATCATGTATTTTATTATTTCCCAGCCTCATTAGACATTTTTTTCATCATAATTGAAATATAGAATCTCATTTCCTTATGTAAGTAACTCTTTAAAAAGTTTAAGTAATTTAGTGACACTTTTTTCCTCAACCATTTATTTATTTTATTCTAACCAATATTATAACTGTTTAAAACACTATAAAATTAGTACAACTTGGGAATAGTGGGTTTTTATAATCTATATACAATCATTCAACATTTACTATTTTTTCAATGGTTTCAATGCCAACTTCATGAATTAATTCACCAAGATGATCCTATATCTCATACTCAACATCTTCATTAATTTTATATCTTCAAATATTTTTTATTTCACCATTCTAGATACAAGGTATATAACCATGATTAAAAACATATAAAATCATATGGACTTTTATTTCTCTAGACCCTAATTTTCTCATATTCAAACACTTCATGCATGGGAAAATAATATTGTGTTTGTTTTTAAGATTTTATTTAGAAAATTACAGGAAATCATCAACCCTTATCTCATACTCGTTGTTATTTCTTTATGAATTTATCAAAAATTTGATCCATTAATTATATAAAACCATAATACAATATATGAAAATATTAAAACATTTAAACAATTAAACATATATATAAAGTGATAAATTTAAAACATATAAGCATATGAAAATTTAAAACAAATATATTATAATTATATATACAAATATAAAAATAAAATTATATAAAATTATAAAGTTATTAATATAATACATATAAATACCTAAATAATATATATATATATATATATATATAATTAAAGGAGACACAAAAAAAATCACACATTGAATATGAATAATATAAAAAAATGTAAACATAAACATATAAACATTTTTATAAACATGTATTCAAAATGAAAAATTAACTAATCATGTATTCATAAACATTTATATAAAAAATAAACTAATAAAAAAATAAAAAAATTAATACAATATGAATTTATAAACATTTATATAGAAATACAATCATGTAAAATTATAAACATTTATAAATAGTATAAATTTATAATAATTTATATGAATATTTAATCATGTAATCAAATCTAAAAGTGAATACAATAAAAAATTTATACATTTAAAAAAAATTATATAATATAAACATGAATATAATAAATAAAGTAATGTAATATATTAATTGAATATAATATTTATATCAAAAATAAACAAATGAATATAATTTTAAACAAACAAACACATAATAAATATCTTAAAAAATAGAATATAAAAAATTAACTCACAAAAAAATGGTGATGTAAATGATAGATTCATGAACAAGAGATACAAAAAAGTGATAAATGACATTAATATTCCATGAAATAGAGAATGGTTGTATATAAAAAATTATATTGGTGGTTGATGATATTAGAACTCACATGATAGATTTGGAATACTATTTTGGTCGGTGGAATGTGGTTGAGGGTGGTGGAATGATGTCTATGAAACCAAAACATGACCATATGAGGAGGAATGTTATAATAGGAAGATTAATGTGGCTATAGGGAAGTATCTTTCAAGTAGTTGAGGTTAGGGTTTAGTAAAATCACTCATTTAAAGAATGAGGAGAAAATATGTAATGCCTCATGTTCGTACAACCATTCAAATTTTAAGAAAAATTTCAACTTCAAATTAGTGGGTGGGTCAGATTTTGAAATGAGATTTGGAATTTAATTATGAAGGTTGATACCCCTAAAAAGAGGTATTTTGGATGGATAATGGTTTCCAATTATTTATGGGTAGGATCGTGTGTGTGTGTGTGTGTTATAAGTATCCTAGGGTAGTTTTGTTGATGTAGTGAAAACTACAGAAGCAACCAGTTAGCTAGTGGATAGACTGTTATACCCCCTTGTATAGAGGTTCCACCGACTAGTTAGTGGACCCATAATAGCTAGTTGATGGGGTTAAATGGGGGAGAATTATATTCTCCTACCTCAATTTTATAAGGGGTAATTCCCCAATTCTTCGTCTCATTTCACTCACACAAGTTGGGGGCTCCCTACCCTTCCTCTCCTCTTCAAGCCCCATTAAGGGGTGTCTTAAAAGGACTTTATCACGTATCTAATATATTTATTTGAAACTATTTGCCTCTATTTTTCTCTTCTTCTTATCATTCAATTTTACTCTTCTATTTCCCAAGGTTCTATTTCGATTCCACTAAGGATGATAGAATCAGCCAATAAAGATGGTGCTTTTGTTCTGGCTCAGAAGATAGCATCATGTAATGCCATTTGTATGTAGTGTTATATCATTCTAATGAAGGTATGTTGTCAGGTTTATTATTCTATAGTTTTTTCTTAAAAATTAAATAAAAATTCTTATGAAATAGGTGACACATGTTGAGGATTTTTCCTATGTTGAGTTTAGGGGGGCATGCCTTGGGTTTTTGGTGTGTATTTTGTTATGGTTCTAGTGTGGTTGACCGATCAGTTAAATATTCTACGGTTATGGCTATTTTGAATTGATTTATTAATTAAAAATAATTGGTTATAATTAATGTTTTAGTCATTCTTATCATGTATTAGTTACAAAAAAATCATGGGACGTGGTTGTTGAGTTGAGAAAGGTTTGGGTGGTCCTACGTGAGAGATTTTAGGTTGGAAATTAAAATGGAAATATTTATGGATGAGGTAAGTAGTCCTCGATAAATGCCCTATGGTTTATACATTTTATTACGGTGTATGTGACATATAGACTATCCAAAAAAAAATTGTCTGATTTTAAATAAATGAGTTTATTTTTTTAATAATTTTATATTTATCTTATTTAAAATGAATCCCTTAGATTGTGTAAGTGTCAAGAGCCATGGTGGACCCTTAAGCATATCTTGCTTGCCTCAGTCACTGATGAATAGGGTTTTGACTAATTATGTGATGTCCTATGATATTCGTACCCTATAGGGGGATATTACTAGAGTGAGGGTGGCATGAAGACCATCATTAGGATACCCTTGATACCTCTTTGTAGAGTTTCCTTCAACTTAGAGGAGTTATCCTGAGTGGTTCGTATCATGACCATAGGTTGGGAGGGTGACTGATCATGAGAGATTGTGAAGTTTGAAATGGGATTTATATCATCTCTAATGTATGTTTATTATGAGGTATACCCTATTCATCCATGAGTTAATAGTTGTATTGTGACTTTGCAAGGGATGTGTTACCCCTAGGAATGGGCATGGGCCTAGGTGTTCTAATTCGGGAAGGAAGACCCCAAGTGGGTTCCTTTATTTTGTAGTGACTTAGGGGACCCTAATAGGTGACCTAGTGATGTATTGACCATGATAAGAGGGTGTTCCTTGGGATGGATAGATACTATGGGTTTGGGAATTCGACCAACCCTAGTTATTTCTTTTAGTTATGATGGTACTTGGTACATTCCCTCAGGGAAGACTTATTTATGTATGGAAAATTGTCATTGGAGTGATATTTTACTATGTGTTATTATCCAACTGAGAAAATTTTTATAGGGGAGGTATGTGATACTTATGGGCTATCTCCTTGTCTAAGAAAACTCTAATAGTATAGGTCTATGTTACTATTAGTGGGGCTTCCTTAGATATAGATCTAGGGTTGATCCGGTATATTAATATGGAGATTTTAATGAGAATTCCACGACACTATGATACTTGTGTGAAATGGATAGACTTAGAAAAATCTCATAGGGGAGGTATGTGATATTGTATTTTATACTAGGGAGACTTGGGTAAGTTTTTAAGAGGTGTGGTCATCACGACATGCTCAGGGACACCCCAAAATGGCCAAAGAATGTATGGTCAATCAGGGTCACAAAAATAAGGATCAAAAATAGTGTGGTACTCAGTATATAATTTTTCATGGTCCATGTGACATGCTCAGTAACATTCTAAAACTGGTCATAAGAATGTATTTTGGGTTGTTTTTTTGTTAATTTTTAGTGGTTTGTAAATTTATTTTGAGCATTTCGCATGCCCATGTCATTGCATTACCAATATAGTATAGGTCTATGTTAGTGGTTTCCTATGAAGTTATGTACTCACACCCTTATTAGGCCACCACTAGACTTGGGTACCTGAGAATCCCTCAATTGTTTCAAGTTAAATTTATTTTGAGGTCCAGGATTAAATGATTGAGCAAGAGAATATCATATGGGTTTTGGATTTCAAGATGAGTTACGGTTTGGTTTTACAAGGGAATCCTTGTATTTTATTTCTTTTGTCTCTTCTGTATATGTGATTTTCCTAGTGGGAGTACAGTCTTATATTACCTGATTTTATCATTTTATTAATTATATCATGTTCAGTTATATATCATTTTTCTATACACTATTATATATTATTCTTGTTTATTTATTCATTATTGTGCACTTTGATACATGGGCTATAGTATTACCATGGTACCATCTTAGACCTTCACTATTAGTCAGAATCCTTTGGTGTGTGCCAAGGCATGACTGAGATCACATGGTGAACCATCCAAGTTACTATTCATAGTGAGTTGTGTCGGTACATTACAAAGTTGTATTAGAGCCCTTGTCTTTTGTCTTACTATTTGGTATATGGTATCCAAGAGATATAGGAATGTGTCAGAGCATATGATGGATATCAGGTCGGTGAATCATGAACAATTGTACCAATAATAAGTTTGGGTTACCAAGGATATGATTGATGTTTTGGAATTTCAATATTATAGTAGTATAATTTGTACCTCATGGGAAGCACATGGTGTTTGATATTGATGATTTCATGATGGATTTTTTGGCTCTTGGCCCATTGGCAAGATCCCTGTTATTGGATTTGGTTCTTAGATTGTAGAGGAAAGAGGTGTAACTTGCATTCAGATTAGGCACATAGTATCTACATGAAATGTATTCTTTCCTATGTGTGATTTTTATCACCGATAAGATGTTTATCTATTTAAAGTGTAAAAAAGGGATCATATATATTTTTCCCATATAAGTACTTAGTGGCATTATAATTAGTTGGATCGGCATGCATATAGTTCTTATAGATGGTAGTTCATATTGTTTATATTACAGGATAATTGGTGGAAATGATGATAATATAGTCTCTTAGTGTAGGGGATGTGGAGTGGACCTAGTAGGTTGGTATAGGCCTTGGTTCCTTAGAGGGAAACCCTTATTGGGTGGTTATTTTTTGGGTCTCAGTTACTTAAAGTGTCTGTAACAACCTATATTTTTGTTCCCTGTATAGTTTGAAATGATATTCTACCTAATCAGGCTAGTGGTTGTGTTTTACCTTGATACATATCATATAGGTTGATGTCGTTGGTTGTGATACTAGTGACTGATGAGGTTCTGATTATCAAGGAAGTGGACACGTAGGTGGATTCTCAATGAGAATCAATTCATAGTGGGTTTATGATCATGGAAATTGGTGTCATTAGGTGTGGTATATAGGTTCCTTAGATTCGAGTAGTGATTCTTGTAATGTGATTCCTATTATGTATCTTTTACCTAGGGAATGGGTTTTTTGTGTGTGTGTTTCCATGGGGATTTTAGACGAGAACATGATGTTTTCATGAGATATGGCCTTGTGAGTTTGTCCCTTTAGACTAGGTAGGATACCCTAGTGACCCTTGAGAAATGACTTAGGATTTTAGCAGATCTGGTGTATGGTAATGTGTGTAGGAAAATTTTTTACATTGGATTCATTAGAATAGCTTATGGAGTTAATATTTTATGGTTGTTAAATGGTGTGTGACTCATAAGAGTGTGATCCAGGTTTCTATGGTGGGGAGGTACTTGAGTGTACACTCATTCATTCTAATATGAGATCAAGGTAATGCATGTTGTTTACACATTGGACTTGATGATATTGAAATATTTTATGGTTGTGTGTGAGATTAGGGCCAATGTAAATCAATGAAATGTTGGAGGGCATGGTGGCCTAGAGTTTTGATTGAGAATTTGAAATTTCCATTCACAGTAGGGGATATTCTAGGAACTAATTTTGTTTCATGGGATGGTTGACTCGATTACAGGCCTAGTATCCTAGTGCTTATGGTAAAAATTGATTTGTCTTTACAGAGATAGGGTAAACCTTGAATATATTGGGTATGGTACTACAAACGATACAAGTTGGATCAAGAATGAAGTGTTAAATGTTGAATTAGTTCTTGATCATGGATCGAGAGGAGCGTCAAATTTATGGTAATGGAACTAGTTGAGATGGTTCTCGAGGATTCATATGAGGAAAGCTATATGGTGGGAAGTACACCAATGGATAAATGAGGGTGGTTACCCTCATTATGTATTATATTCTTAGCGGATGTTGTGAATAAAATTCCCTTGGGCTGGGACTGGGAGTTGAATTGGTGTTTTGGGTTAGCACTCTGGTATGAGTGGTTTGGTTACACTTGGTTATTTTATTTGGTGATAGAAAAAACATGGTCTATATAGAATAATAATTTGATCCAGTTATGAGATTATGAGCGTGTCCCTATGATGAGGAACATGAATTCATTAATGGGTGTAATGACCTTCATACAAGAAGGGTCATGGAGGTAGAAGATCAGTCATTAAATTATCTTTGTGGAATTTAGTTAGTGATGAAAAAATGGATCCAAATTCAAATAGATTCCTTGGTGAATGCTAGGTATAATCTCATATGGGTCATTGGATGGATTCTGGGTGTTTTCTTCTGGAATGGGATAATTTGAGGTTATTAGAAGGTGGCTAGATCAGTGGTGTGTTGGTGATCATGGTGTTGAAAAGTATGATGGATAATTTTAGATGATTGAGGACTCAGCCTGGGGACTTTCACCAAAAGTTAGGGTTGGGATTTAGTAGATTTATCTGAACAATCTCAGGTGCCTCCAAGACTATAAGTATTTGGACTGTGTAATTTGGAATTGTGTTTGTGGGTTTAGTTGTGAATTTTGAGGAAGGTCGACTAGAGAGGGGTTTGAATTGTGTTTTTGCATAAAATTTTATGTGAAGGAATATTAATCACATAAAATTCATTTCTTTGGATTCCAAATAAGTGTTTCAGGAGTTGGACAAGGATTTTTTTGGAAAGGTTGGTGTGCTCATGTTATGCATGGATGGTAGGTCCATGTTCGTTTTGGATTATAATTCAGTAATGAGGATGGATACCCATGTTTTACTGATGTTATCATGTGTTCTCAATTGTGGTGATTTGGGAACCACATCGGGCATGGAATAGGAACATGGGTGTGAAGTTTCAATAGAGAATTCAGATTGTTGATGAACCAAGGCATCAAAATGTGTAGTTATGGACTAAATCTTATATTGGAGATCACCATAGGCCTAATGATATAGTGGGAAGTGATGAAATCATGTTTTGGGATAGATAGACTTTAATAAATTTAATATTAGTGTTTGTTAATGGTTATGTGTATTAGATCATGGTTCGGTGTTATAGGCACCATAAATTTTGAAGTTGTACTTTAGAAGCATGTTTGGTGGTTCGAGGTGGAATCCAATTGGTTAATGATGAATTGATTACCCAAAAAGGTTAGGATGTATAATTGTATGACCACCAAGAATTCTTAGATACAAGAAGTGTTATAGTGAGGAATGTGTAATGGCTCATGTCTGTACAGGCCTTTGAAATTCATAAGAAATTATAATTTTTGAATTATTGGATAGACTAGATTTTGAACATGGATTGGTAAATGAATTATAAAGGTTGGGACCCCAAAAAATGATTTATTTTTATTAGGAATGTGGTAAAATTGTTGATGGGTAGGCTCATGTGTGTATCAAAATTATCCCATGGTGGTTAGGCTAATGTAGTGAAAACTATAGTAGCCACTGGCTAGTGGGTGGTTGCACAGTGGCACCCCCTCATATAGGGGGTGCACTAGGTATTTTTTGGATTATACATGTTATCATGTTGGGTTAAAATGGGGAAAAATTACATCCCCCTCACATTTTAAGAGGGTGAATCCCCCTATACTCCCTCCCATTTCACTCTCATGAGTAGGGATTTTATGAGGGTGTATCCCCCTATACTCCCTATCATTTCACTCACATGAGTAGTGGGATCCCTCCTCTTACTCTCCTTCTCAAGCATTGTTAAGGGGGTATCTTAAAGTTAATTAATTTATGATCTAATGCATTTATCGGACTCCATTGGACACATTTTTTCTTCTCTTCCTATAATTTTAATTTTCTTATTCTCTTACTTAGGATTTGGTTCTGATTCCATTGTATCATGGTGGAATCATCCAATCGAGATGTAGATTTTTTTCTAGCTAGGAATTGTAATTCCCCAGATTCCATCTACACATAGTGGTCCATCATTCTGATGAAGGTATGGATCCATGTTTATTTCATTATAGTTTTTATTAAAAATAAAATAGATTTTATTATGAAATTAGTGACGTGCATTTGTGCTTTTGACTTGGTTGGGGTCAGGGACACACCTTGAGTTATTGGCATTAATTTAGCTGGGGTTCCTGTGTGACAGGATGACTGATGATATATTCTTCATTTATTCCTCTTTTGAATTAATTAATTTATTTATTATAATTGTTTATAATTATTGTTTTAGTGTTTCTTGGGATTTATTAGGTTCCCATAAGCATGGGAAGTGGTCGTTGGGCTAAGAAAATCTTGGTTGAGCCTAGGAGAGAGATTCCAATCTAGGAATTAAAATGGAAAGCTTCATGGATAAGGTAGGTGGTCCTTGATACATGCCTTTTGATTTATACCTTTTCTTATGGTGCATGTGACATGTAGCCTTTCCAAAAAGGGTGTTGGTTGGTTTTAATTAAATGAGATGATTTTTTTAAAATTTCATAGTTGTCTAATTTAAAATGAATCCCTAAGGCCAAGTAAGCAATATGGACATGGTGGACCCTTAAACATAGCTTTCTTGCCTCAATTGATGATGGTTGGGGTAATGACTACTATTGTGATGTCCTATGACATTTGGACCGTGTATGGGGTGTGAACGGAGTGAGGGTGGCTTGAAGTCCCTTGTTTAGAAACCTGTGATGCTTCCTAGAAGAGGTGTGTTTGATTTAGAGTATTTGGACCTAATGGGTCATAGCATGACCATGAGTGGGGTGAGTTACTGGCCTTGGGAGCCCATAGAGTTCGGGATGGGATTTATTACATATTAGTTGTAGGTTTCTTATGAGGTATACCCAGTTATCCTATAAGGTCGTGCTTGAATTGTGACTTGGAGAGGGTTGTGTTACCCCCATGAAAAATAATGGGCCTAGGTGTTCTAATTTGAGTAGAAATACCCCAAATGGGTTCCCATATTTTTGGCGACTTAGGGGACACCAGTGGATTCCCCAATGTTGTGTTAAACCTAGTGAGAGGGTGTGCCTTGGGATAAATAGAGATGATGAGTTTGGGCATTCAACAAATCCTATTTCATTATTTTACTTATATTGGGACTTGGTACATTCCCTTGGGATAGTCATACTTATGTATGGAAAACATGAAAAGGGGTTGTATTTTACTATGTGTTACTATATGTCTAAGAAACCTCCCATAGGAACAGTCTGTGATACTTGTGGGATATTCCCTTGGCTGAGAAAACTCTCATAGGGAAGCTCTATGTTACTATATATGGGGATTACATGGATATGCAGTTAGGGTTGATCTGGTATGCTAGGATGGAACATTCAAGGAGAATTTCCCAGGTCTCTAATACTTATGAGTTATGCCCAGGCTAAGAAAAATCCAATAGGTGAGGTCCATGATAGTAAACTATATACCAGGGAGACCTGGGTCTATTATTGGAAGGAATGGCCATCACAATGTTCTCAGAGACACCCTAACACTGGTCTAAGTCAGTATGGTTGGTCGAGGTCACGAACCTAAGGATTGACAATGGTGTGGTACTCAATATATGGCTTGGCACAATCCATAGTATGTAATCAGATACATTCTAGTATCATGTTAAAGTGGGTATTGTGGTTTTTTTATTTATTTATTTTTCAATTTTTTTCAATTTATTCTGATCATTTCATATGCACATGTCACTGCATTTCTAGTAAAATATGGGATTTCATTAATGGTGTCCTACTAAGTTTTATACTCACAACCTACTTGGGTCTCCACTACACTTAGGTACCTAAGTATGGCTCACTTATTGTAGGTTCTGGTTGGTCCAAGCCCTGGTATTACATGATCGAGCCGGAGCATCTCTAATGAGTTTCATAGTCTAAGGTTGGGTATTGATCAGTGTTTTGCGGGATCCCTTGTATTTTATTTCTTTAGTATCTTCAGCATATGTGATCAAACCGGTGGTAGATTGGTCTTGTATACCATTATGTCTGATTTTTATTTATTGTAGGATGTTCAATTATTTATCTTTTCTACATAATTTGGTTTATATTATTCATGTTTATTTATTTATTATTGTGCACTCTAGTATAGGGGGCATAGTCTTCCCATAATACCATATTAGACCCCCATTGCTAGTTGGAAACCTTTAGTATACTGGGAGGTTCACTTGTGGTAACATGTAAGACCAGCCTAGTTTCTATTCATAGGGAGTTGATTCAGGACATTACAAAATAATTCTTGGGTTTTTAATTTTTTTTAAATGTAACTTATGTTATTCAATAACCAATATTAAAACCCAAGTTTAAACATCTTTAATTGTATAACATGCATTCAAATTCACACTGATAGGGTTTTAACATCATTTTTTATAACCGCTATTAAAACTCTATCATTATGAGTTTTAACATTGGTTATACAATAACCAAAAATAAAAAACCTAAAATAGAATCTAATTTTTTTTATTGGTGAAATAACCATGCACTGATAAATAAAATAAATATCTGATATCACTATGATCTTTTTATTTACTGATTGTTTTATCGAGTGGAGATAAACTAACCATGACACTAAGGGGGAACTCCTTAAGACAATTCCAAGATTGAGTTTAAACATTCCTATAGTAACATGCATATCTCCTTGATTGTTTTCACCTCAACTCGGGTCCTAAATTGTCTCCTCTCACTAGGAGCTCCATCCTTTACAAAATATTACTCACTTTTAAGTGAGGGGTACAAGTGGTATTGGGTTATATAAAATAAACTGTCAACACAAATTACTATATATAATAAAGGAGGAAAAGATGATACACAAAATATTATATTTAATTTAATAATAAATTATCATATAAAACTCCATGAAATAAATATTAAAATTAAAAAAATCCCAACACATACACAGGTCAATCAAGATCATGATCAATCACAACATGCAATGACTTGGATTTATAACTTGTTGGAATTTAGTTCAATATGTTATTATTAAGATAAATTTATTTGAATTAGTAAATTAATCTATTAATTAATTAAGTAATTTATTTATAATAATATCCTATCAAAATGGGCATCGGCCTCTAAGAGGCATCGTCCTCACCTCCCCTTCGCCTTAGGGTTTCCTCGGTGGTGATTTGGAGGGGGAGGATTTTGTGCACCTTCTCCGATGCATCCCCCTCCCTCTCTTCCTCTCCCTCTGACTCTCTGTTCCCCCTTTTTGCTATCGCCAGTTTCGATTTCTCGATGATGATCCGTGTTTCATCCTTGACGATGACTCTTTCAAGGTGGTGGTCTTTTCACTTGGCATTTTTAGTGGTTCCGAAGATGGTTGTGATGTCGAAGTCCTAGGCTACTCATGCCTACTCTGACCCCATATTCCTCTGCAACTCTCCAGGTCTAAGCTGGAGTGGATACGACATAGAATTTTTGGGTTACGGTATGGCGGCCGATGGATTTCTCAACACTACCAAAGTCAGCTCTAGTTTGTCGATTTTTCTTGTGATGTCACTCTGTGATTTTGGTTCTTGTGATGTTCATTTCTAGATGTGTCGGCGATAGTCGGCATTGGGTGACCATGGTGACGAGCCCCCTGTCGAGGACATTTTTCGATCCATATATTGCTCTTACTGTAGGATTTCACCACTCTTTATCTTTATCTATTCCACTGGTTTGATCCTCCTTTTGGGTGTGGTGGTTTCTTGACTAGAGATCTGGTTATCATCTTTGGCGGTTTTAGGATGAAAATGTTGACGATGGTGTTCCCCGGTGTTTGCATTTTCGGCTGAGGGTGGTCACCAGTGTTGTTCTCGATGTCGTGATGGTTTTTTCACATTGATGTGGTGTGATCACTATTTGAGGGTGGTTTGATGCTATGATGGTTCGATGGTTGGAGGATCTCACCGAAGTTGGTCTCACCAGTGATGGGTTTTCATGGTGTCAGGGTGCATGACTCATGGTTCGTGGCTTGAGGTGGGAACATGACACGAGGCTCGGGAGGTGATGATGGGTGTTTTTTTAACCTATATTTTTGAATTTTGAATTTTTCAATTTGGGGTTCTCTGGGGTGTTTTGTGTGGCTCAAGATGGTCCCTCTTGTTACTTCCCACCTTAACCAAAAAATGGATTTTTAAAAAATACAAAAAAATGATTTCGGTAAAAAAATATCCTATCGAAACGGTCCTTGAGATACCCATGATATATTATTTTAAATAAATTTAGTTTCTAATTTAAAATAATGATATACAAGGAAGGTACTATGAGGACACATAGTGTGTGCCATTCTACATTAGATGAAATTCATTACTAGAATTTAACATATACACAACATATACTATAGGTGACATTATGTGTACCTTTATTTGTTAGATTAAATCCAATTCTAGATTTCAATACTTACATGGAATGTTCTGTCACTTAAAACATCGTGTGACTTACACTATGTAAAATCTTTTTCATATACTATGTACTTACATGGAATGTATTCCCACACAACATGTTGTGATATACATGGTGTGTTGTTCTATGGGTCAAGACACATAGTATATGTGGCATGTATGACCACGCGACATGTCATAAATATTTGAAACATGTATCGCTGGTAATGCACACGGAGTACAAGGCATATATGATGACTATACATGTCATGTAGTGCATAATTAATCTAGATAATATTTATTAATCATTTATATCTATAAAATACACCAAAAATCAATCGGTGCATACATGGTGCGGAAAGACATGTCACAATATGTGTACATCCATCTACAACCAATTTTGTTTATGTCACATTTTAATTATTCAATTGTTTGATTACATGGCACACCTATCTCAGTGTATACCTTGTGTGAGTTAGAACATGTCAAACAGTATGTATAACCAACTACACGCCATAAAATCTAATTCTAGATACTCACACAATATTCCAAAAATCTTAACATGTACCTTTCATGAGATTTCATGTGTTACAAGATGTGAACAACTAGCTATATTCCATGTTATTCACTTCTTGTATCATCACTCGGCTGTAAATCAATACACAGTGTGTAATGACATCTCATAATTGACCACAGGTCATTCCATGATTAACACAGGGTCAAAACTATGTCAGGTTACACAAAATGTATGCTAGAAACATGCCCTATAATCCTTATCAAACTACATGTCATGATGTCGGTCAATACGTTGTGTTTAATGACATCATGTACCCACCCACATGGCATGTTGTGGTTATCATGGATTGTTCCATGTGTGATTAACCTAGGGTACACAATGTGTAATTTATCATTACACTTCATGTATCTATGTCATGAAACTCATAACCTTGGAACCTCTGGATGAGATCTTCAAATGTTCTTCATATTTCCTTAGACTATTCTTGGTCATGTGAACTCAGATAAACATGGTATCTCTACTTTTGGATTATAAATAAAAATTTGAAAATGAAAACTCACAAACATAATAAAATAATTAAAAAAATATCAGATAATTATAAATTATAATATGATTGTTTTGAAACCAATTGAAGTTTCTGGGGCACAATGAAAGTGGTGGGATGGTTCCCAATAGTTGGTTTTCATCATTTTCAATGGATAATATCTACCCCCAAATATCTAAGTGCATATTTGTCACATTTAATTTATAACTAATTTAAAATAAAAATTTCCTCAAATCAATTCTTATTTCACTCGTGTTGTGTCATTGTTACGGTGGAGAATCCAATAGAGGATTCCTCTAGAACTATACATATGTAATCCATGAATCTTTGAACAATACTCTTGGTAGTCTAGGTCCCAATGTGGATGGACCTAGTGTTTCATGTTGTTCACCATTGATCGCAATGAGAGGACTCTCTTCTTCATTCTTGTTCTTAAGAGGGAGGGAGGTGGATATTCTCTCTATGGATTAAGAGGATTTCTTTAGTGTAGCCATTATGCAAAACCAATCTCACCCATCTAAATTGATATAAGTTGGAATATATAATTAGGGTTGATATTTGATAAGTGCACAGTGGACCATAATCAAATATTTATTCGAAGTAATTCTACATGTCTAATAACAATGATATATTATTATTATATCTCTTTACATGCATATATTTAAATTTTATTTATTAAATAAATCAATCAATATTTATTTAAATGATATTAAATAAAATATATCATTTCCGTTGATCCATTAACTCAACACATCAATCCTTAGAATTTATCAAACCTTAACTAATAAAATATTTGTTTATTTAAATAAACGTTATTCATTCGTTAAATAAATGAATATTTTATTTATTAAACTCACTGATAAATAATTATTCTAATATTTACATAACCAAATAAATATTTATATTAATCTCTTCATTAAATTGGTGAATAAATAAATGCTTATTTATTACCTTTTTAATAATGATAAAAGATATGAAATTCATCTCACATATTCTAAACTTGAATAATAGGTGATTGAGTTTATGTAATTAACATAAATTGAATAATTATTATTCCACAACATGAGAAAAATATTTATTTTGATATTAAATTCAACAGAATTTAATGAGATCGTGGATTCATTTTATGTGTGGCCCTCTAGGAATCTTTCTTAGTAGTATAAGGTAAACTTACCTAAAGGTCATGATCAGTGTCTAGAAACATGTCAATGAACCCATAGAGAAATAAGTTAATGTCGCAACAACAATAAATCTCCCTATAAACACTATTGTGTAATATAATCTCATTATTTTGGTATCTCATCAAATAGAATGTATACTTGTGTTGTCGCCTAAAATACTTGATTTATCTTTCTTTAACATTCTGAAATGAACTCATCAATGAACTACCATGGTCATGGATTAAATTAGACAGTTTTATTTCAATCAAAGGTACATAGATATCATCTTACATTAACATGGAAGGAAATAATTGTTTCTTGATTTATTTAATTGATGTGATATTTCTTATGACGCATCCAACATATACTACCTCATCATGACCATATTTCATTACAGTTTTTACCCATACATTAAAGTGGGTGATTTATGCTATACATTAATAGTAATCAAGTGTCTAAGAACCAATATACACATCTTTAGATAGGAATATCCAATGAAACATATAACATGTGGAATTAATATTCACAATTTCTTCTTAATAACCTCCCTTATTTGAGATTACCAAGTTTGAACATCATGAGAGTATGTCTTAATGTCTTATAAGACTCTAACACCTGATAGTAAAACATCACCAATGACCCATCATAAAAATGTCATCTAGACTATATGACATATATTTAAGAATAATTTCATAGTATCTCTAGATTCTCATTATAGTAGGGAATTGTTATAACCTTTCGATGTGAAAAATAATCTAAGTACATTATCACATTAATTTTACACAAAAGAGCAATCATCAAGTGGTAAGAAATTTGTTAATATTCTTGTAACTGAAAATATAAATTCATTTGGTTCTAGGGAACCAACTCCTACATTAATGGTCTATTAAAATCTTAGTCGTGGAGTCATGAAAATCCAAATGCATCATTTATCATGTTTTGAACTAAATTAACTTTTGGTGGGTCACTATGTAGTTCTTTAACAAGATATTCTCTTCTTTAAATTTCTTTAGAATTAGATGATCTATTCCAAATCTAGAATACATGTCGATCAAAAAACTATTTAAATATCAATTGCCCATATACTTCATTAGTATTCACCCAACATCTACGTTTATAATCAAGAAATAAAAATTTTATTCTACCATCCACTGTTCAATTTGTAATTGAAAAATATATCCAAACCCTTAGATTTTCTAGGTATGTTCCTAGGTAAATTAAGACAACTTTTATTCATATGTGAAGAGCTGAGGTGAATTGTTAAAGAATGAATGTTGTATTTATTTTCAATGTATCATGAGAAATAAAGTCAATGGATAAGGAAGACTTAAATGTATAAGGTTTGATGATCAGCTACTTTGTAAGAAGTATCATATATAGTTGATGATTATAGAACATGTCATAATAAAGAAGACGTGTTTATTTTTTTGTTTTGTATAAGAACATTTTCTACAACATGGTTTTTAAAAATCATTGACTAAGGTGATGGAAGAGTATATCCTTGTGAAAAATAAATGGGGGTGAGTGATTGAATAATTTATTTTGAGAAGTTGAGTAAATTTCATTTCAATTAAACAAATCATTGAGGAATTATATTATAACATACCGATCTGAATCATCGGGATGAGTCGGAATACCACATGACCTCATGTGTGTCTCCTCATATGCAAGAGGCTTCCGACTAGCAACGAGGGTATCATTCCATCGATGAGAATACTATACCCTCAATATCATGTAATAGGATCAATAATCAACAAAAAACAATATAATAAATTCTGGACCCGCTTATACAAAAATCCATTGTTGACTACATTGTTGATCTCATTTTCTCCTTCTCTTCTCCTGACCCGCTTATACAAAACTTCATTCACAAACTTGTGCTTGTATCATGACTACCTTTATCAAATTAAATTCATTTGAGAATAGATTTAGCATCGTCAGACTTGAATTGGAAAGTATCGTAACTTTCCATTCATTCTAGCTACATTATTTTCTTCTCAACTTGAGTACTATCTTTTCTGAATATAATTGGTCTGGATACGATCATCATGGGTACGATCATTCTGGATACAATTGGTCAAGATAAAATTTTCCAGAATATGATTTTTTCTACGTATGATCATTCTGGATATGATTGGCCTAAATATGATTTTCCAAAATATGATCTTTTCTAAGTACGATTATTCTGGGAAACAATCGGCACCATCTCTTACTCTTCCATCGATACTTCTTCAATCGGCACCGCCTCTTAAATCGGTACCACCTTTTCAATCAGCACCACTTTTTCAATTGGTACCACCTTTTAAATCGGTACCACCTTTTAAAATAGTATCACCATTAAAACAACCTCACCTTTTAAAACAACATCACCTTTTAAAACAACATCACATTTTCCATCGGCAACATCTCTTACTTTTCTTTCACCCAGATATGATTGTTTTGAAAAATAATAGGCATCACTTCTTTCTCTATGCCGCCTAGATACGATAAATTTGGATACAATCCTTTTCTGATTGGAAACATCTCTTCCACTTTCCCTTTATCCCATCAATCTTGCATCACAAGTTCTCAATTCAACTTATGATTTATATAAAATAAAAATCGGCAAAGCATCTTCACAATTGATTCATTGTAGTCATAGTGACTCCAATTCTCCATCAAAACAACCACTTCATTCACATCAGTTCCAAAGTGAATCTGAGGACATTTACTTCCAGCAAGATGAATTCACTTTCATTCCAGACCTAAGTCGAGTCTGATCAAATCCTTTTCTTCCGGAATAACTTCTCATTACGATTGAATTTCACGGTGAGTACGATTCTTTGGAAAACACGAGTCTGATTATTTTCAAAACATTGATCTGGTTCTTTTGAAAACATGGATTCTATTCTTTTGAAAATAATCCTCATTGCGATTTTTTTGATAAACAAAGTGAGGTGATTTCTAAAAAGTTTCTTTGACAACAAAAGACAACACTTGAATGCAAAACACCTTCATCATCAACATGGTCCCAACACCAAATAGGTATCAAGAGTGACTATAAAAACCCACTAGGATTCTAGTGCTTAGCCTTTACCCTCTGACGGGTAAAGCATCAAGGGACAAAACCATCAATTTCTTCCTTCATCCCTAGTCACCAGAATTTCCACTTGAATTCATGATACATCTTTGTCACACCAGGATGTACTTCTCATCTAGTGGTGTGGTAATATCTCATCAACTCCTCTCTAATGGAAGCAGAGACTACTACTCTCTCATGTACCAAGATTACATCATCATCGTTTATTAATCATTCGGTTATTGAGTCACCACCATCCAATTATTCCATCATCACAAGACACTCTGGGTCTGACTCCTGGACAGTCTTCACTCAGTCCACAAGCGAGGATTTGATCACTAATGGGCCACAAGTCATAGATCCATGATCCTCAGAAGCATCCATCCTCTAGTCAGTGAACAAGATCACCATGCATCACTGCTCCTTTAAAGGATACTCACTAAACTCTTGCTCAGCTTGTGTCCTATGGATATGAGTATCTAAAATGAAGTTACCTTTCCAAGGTGCATACATCATTGCATGCCGAGTAGCATGATTAATTAGCCTCGTGGCTAATCATTTATTCTTCTGACACCTTGATTATCCATCCAGCATAGTGCTGAAGCAGCCTCTTGCATACAAGGAGAAGTGCATGAAGTCACATGGAATTCCATCTTGGACCCAGTGATTTGGGTCATGACAAATGGTATCTAATCCAATACTCAACTAGAAGTGTAGAAGCATTTCCTGAGTTTGAGGCTTGAGGTCCACAATGAGGGCATTGTGCTTTAAAGAGGTGGAAAATGTAACACCCCTAGAAAAGTGAGACTTAAAAGACTAAATGTTACTACCCATGTCAACAAGGTGTGTCTTTCTTTTCGGGAGCCTACTGAATTAAAACTTCATAGTTAACCATGTTTGGACTGGAGTAGTGATCGGGATGGGTGGTCTTCTGGGAAGTTTTCCAGGGTGTGTGTGAGTGAGGACAAAACACACTGAAATAACATGTGTTAGACATTGGGGATAGTCATTTCACTTATAAGAAACCCCAATGAATAATAGCATGTGGTGTACTGGGAATGCAACCAAGGTATTATAGAAGAATAATGGGGTTGGATGATTAGGTTCATGGCCCGGGTAAGTCTAATTCGTGACATATATGGAAGAGGTTGTTTTGTAATGTTGTCTATTGAATTTTTGGATAGGTTTTCTTGAGGAATTGTCTTAAAAAATAGGCCAAATTTAGGCCTACTTTGGAAGCTAGTTCAACCACATCCATTGTAGTGATCGTAGGAACCAGCTCAACCATACCTAGTTGACCCATGTAGATATGAGGAGTATAGTGAGGCCAGATCATGAGATGGGGTTAGGTGTGCATGGATGGAGGGGTGTGGGTTGATGCAGGTAGAAAAAAGTGGTGCTTAGCTTCCCACTTGCTGGGCGACATCGGATACCTTAGGCGAGCACCGACACCCATGTAGATTTCAATACTAGTATAGGGAATGGTTTGGGTAATTAAGAGAATCCCTTACATCAACAAGTATGATGTGGGATGGGGGCCATATACATATTGTACACATGTTAAAATGTTACAGACATTTAGATCAATGTTTTGTGACTTGAACCAAATAATGAAATTTTATGTCATTGTCTTCACCATGATGTAGGGTATATCGGTGTTGGGTTTCAAGTGCGCAATGAGTTCACAAGGCACATAAAACTCACCATATAAGGAGAGATCAATCGTGTGATTTAAATTTGAGCCATGGAAATCAAAAATTGATAAAGGTATAAAGACCGCACGGTTGAAAGGCGTTATCATGATTTCTATACATGAAGAAGGGGTTCATGATGTCGCATGGTCAGCAGGTGATGATGGAATCACGTGATACACCAAGTGAAAAGCAGTGCATACAAGATGATTAAATGATCAAAGTGTGTTCACCAAGAGAGGATGTGATGAGATTGAATGCAAGTTTTTTAAGCGATCATAAGGAAGATAAGTTTTGTCATGTTGTGAGGTCGGTACGTGATGAGACAGGTACACGGTCTGTGAGGTTGGAAGGAGAGTTCATGAGGTTTGACAACAGTAAAGGTATATTTTCTAAGAGACTACACAACTATGAAGTTTGTTAAATAGAGGTGGTATTATTCTCAAAGTTGTGTGAGAATGAACAAATAATTGTGTTTCACATATTGATCTAGAGTTCAACTTGTTCATTTTCTACTTTAAATACCCACCTTGATCACATTACCGAGTGCTAATTACTTCAAGAAAAACTTAACTTCTTGATAGTAGATCATCAAGAGATATAACCATTTGAGGTTGTGGGCTTGCTTGTTCACACATAGCTCTGGAAGAACCATGTACAAATCATATGTTAAGAAGGTGCACACCGCTTAGCCGGTGTACAAAGTGAGGGAGTGGGTTTCTTACCTGGTGTACAAGTTAAAGTTGTAGATCGCATGTCTATCATGTAGAGGTGTGTGCAAGGTGTAGGTGCAGCCAGCTACCTAGTGCGTGAAGTGGAAGTGAAGCCCAGGTGAAGAATAGATAAGAAAAGAACATAAACTAATAATAATAATAATAATAACAACAATAATAAGAACAAAAACAATAACAACAATATATGGATATGTGTCAGGGGTTCACTGAATGCACTATGCTTTCATGAAGTGGATTTGAAGTGAAGACACATATTTGAGAATATAAGATGAAAACTGATATACCATGGTATTGAGGATATAGAAGAGTCTAAAGTCAGATAATATTTATAAGGTAAGGAGACTTCCATGTGTGAGTATTTAGTGAATTGAGAAGATCCATATCATTCATGGCCCGGAGTGAGTTTCAAAAATGTCATACATATTGAAGATTTTTAAAGATCGTACATGAGCAAGTCCTGTTGACCTAGACTTCTTGTGGAGCGATATCAATTTACAAATAGGTGTTAAAGTTACCTAGAGAATATTGAGATCTCTTTATCAATAAATCAAAACTAGAAGGAGGTTGTGATTGGGGTGTATAACTAGATTTTGGAAGGATTATTGGGGTATATAAATAAATTAAATAGAAGAGAATGGTGTTGGGTTGTACAATATATCATGGAAGAAGAGTTTTTGGTTGAGGAATAGAACTAAAAAAAACTGGAGGATCGACTATTAGGATGAACAACAAGTTACTACAGAATTTTGATGATTCAGGCATATAACCAATCACTCTCATATATGATGCATGAGACCACTATAATTGATAAAAAAATTATATCAGAGAATTCATAGGTTGGGGTTTCTAACCAGCTGTGGAAACATGTGGGATTTTTCCAAACCTTATAAATAATGTGTGTTGATTTTTCATTCATTACTACTACACATGAACTAAAATTGTGAGATATTATTGAGATGATTAAGAACCTTAACAAGATCAATAGGTTGAATTAAAAAATAATAAAAGTAAACCATTGATTCACCCCCCCCCCCCCCCCCCGCCTCTCAGTGGTAAACCCAGCTTGGGATTTACAAGTGGTATCATTGGAAAAAGTTCCCTCAAAATATCCAAAAGTAGTTTCTATGAAATACAAGATCTTAATTCCATGAACAGCAGGGGTGTTCCAACTTTTTATGGAAATAATTATCACAGCTAGAGGAACAGTATGCTACCCTACCAATAATAAATTATCATGGAAGTGATCGAGGTTGTAATGGTGGGTTTTCCACCTAATTTTTATGATGCTTCTATGACTCAAAATGATATGAGAAATATGGATTATATGGAAATCCTAAAAATGTGATCTCAATGGATCTATTATAGAATGCCTAGATGATGTTCATAGGTCTCCAGATTTCCAAGGAGATCGAGAAAAAATTGAGAAGCAGTTATGAAGGTAATGTCAAATTCAAGGAAGTTGGGCTTCATGTTTGGAGGAGTGTGTTTGAGGAAATAAAAATGCCTAATAATGAAATTATTGATAACTATTTCACCAATGAAAATGAGATAGTTATAAACATTCAAGGGTTCAATGAGAATCTAGATGATCTAGTCATTTTTTTAAAAAAATAGAGTAATTTTCCAGATCAGTTTGATCCAAAAATATTAGCCTATGAAGAAAGAGAAGATCTGGAAGTAGATGAATTACATAATGTGCTTGTATCTTATGGGATGATAAAGGCATCAGCCTTCAAAAAGAAGGCAAAATATGAAACAACCTTTGAATCCATGAGAAAAGGAAAATAAAAAAGAAGTGGTTAAAGAATCAAGTGATCTAGATGCTGAAGAAGATGAAGATCTTAATAAAATCATTGCTCTTATTTCAATGGGATTCAAATAGGGTAAGTGGAATAGAAAAAGGAAATAATCACAAAAGTGTTGGAATTTTGATGGAATTAGACATTATTCCCTTTGTTATCATAAGAAGAAGAGTGTGAAATATGATTTTTATAGGGAAAATATTCCAAGGAGACCACCACCCTTGGAAAAAGAAGGCTCAAACTAAAGATAGACAGCCCCAAAAAAATCCTAGACAAATGTTCTATAAAGGATGGAGATCACAATTCAGAGGTTATTACTGGTGTTTTAGAATGTGTAGACACAATGTCATCTTGTTGGTATAATATGTCATTTCCAAGAATAAGGAAGGAATCGATGGGGGGTCGGGTGGAAAAATGAGAGCTAATTCAATAAGAAAAAAAGATGCAGCCAAAACTTCACAAAATCTATACACTCGTAATGGATTTGAAAATTTAGAAGAGGTATGTGGTAGGTAAAGAAAAGGTTGTCACAAATCTGAGGAGTGCATAGCTAGACTAGCAGAAGAGATTCCCTATACTGTGAAAGGGAAGAAAATTCAGAAACCTAAAAAGTATGAGCCATGTAATATTAAGCTTTTAAAATCGACATGCAAGAAACCAAAGGAAGATGATCAGGTCAAGAAAGAATGCTCAGTGATTCAACAAGATTAGTTGGAGATGGTCAATAAGATAGAGAAAGAAGAGATGAAAGCTAAAGACAAAGGAAAAAATATGGTTACACATGAAGAAGTTAATATTCATGAGAATCTGTCCACAAATAAAAATATGAATGTTTAAGAAAAAAACATGTGAAATGTGTGGTCAGCCTATGTTTAGCACAAAATATTGTATAAAAATCTTACAAGCCTAAGAATATGCAATGAAAAATATGATTCAAGCTCAAGGGAATGAATTTTCCTTAACAATAGAGGTGGATAATTCTATTCCACACAAAGAAGAAGCTTAATTGATGAAAGAAGACAAGTAATTAGTTCAAACTCAAAACAAAAAAGAATAATTTAAGGAAATATTCTCATGTTGATCTTGGAAGAAAAGATAATTCCATATTGAGAGAAAACTCTTAGCCTCAGTGATACTTATGAAGAACAAATAGACCCATCCTTATTACCTTACCTATAATTTTTGTGCTAAGATGATGATAATTGAAGGAGATAGATTCATCCCTTGAGCAAGAGAAAAGATGAGTTGAAGCTATTAACTTTTCACAATATAATGAATGTGGAATGTTTGAATATCTTTTGAAAATTAAAATATGAAGTATGATAATCACTCCCATATCCTTATTCTAAATGATTTGAAAATTATTATCAAGGGGTGATTATGTTGAGTTAAAAAGGTGTAGATATATGTTTTGCACTTGAACTTCTAGATGTGTTTGTTCAGATGAGTGAAAGATGGACATATTTCATGGTTTATCTATTTGAGTAGCTCCAAAATATGAATAATGAGTTTTCTGAAATTGGTATCACAAGAATGGTTGCTTATAGACAACATTGAAAACTATGGTTAATCCTTCTTTCTTTCTGCATTAGGTTTTCCCAAGTAGTCTTGGAGTGGACTAATTGAATGCTCGTTGCTAAGGAACATCATGTTTCATCGTTCTCTCACAAGTGGCTCATGGCATGATTTTGAAATGCATAGAAGATAAGAGGATGTATTGATGGCATGTGAAGGAGATTAATGATTTGGGAAGAACCCCATTGTACCTTTACATTTATTATCAACAAGGGGGAGAAGAACATTAATTTTTTGAAGTGGAGTAATATTGACAACAAATTCAATGAGGGATATCGAGAGCCCAAGTGAATGGTTGAAGAATGGATGTTGTATTTATTATCAATGTATTATGAGGAATAATATCAATGGATAAGGGAAACATAAATGAAAAAGGTTTTATAAGCTCTTACTTTGTAAGAAGTAGAATTTACATATGATGATTGTGGAACAGGTCATAATGAAGAATACATGTGATCATATTTGTGTATTATGAAATAACATTTTCTAGAACATGTTTTTCAAAGATCATTGACTAAGGATACAAAAGAGTTTAAGATTGTGAAAAATAAATTATGGTGATTTATTGAAGAATTTATTTTTGAGAAGTTGAATTAACTACATTTTAATTAAAGAAGATCATTGAGGAATTATATGAAGGAGGTTGGTTTATTGAAGAGCCAAAATGAATATTTTAAGAATGAATGTTGTATTTATTGCCAATGTATGTTAAGGAATAAAGCCAACGGATAAGTACCATATAAATGAAGAAGGTTTGAAAAGCTGTTAATTTGTAAGAAGTATCGTATACATGTGACAATTTTGGAACTAGTCATAGTGAATAAAGCATGTGTTCATATTTGTGTTTTACAAAATCACATTATCTACAACATTGTTTATGAAGATCATTGAATAAGGGGATGGAATAGTCCATACTTGTGAAAAATAAATGAGCATGATTGATTGAAGAATTTATTTTAACAAGTTGATTCAATTCAATTTAATTTAAATAAAAACAATGAGGAGTTATATAGAGGAGGTTGTTTTGTTATGTTGGAAATTGAGTTTTTTGCTATGTATTTTTTAGGAATTGGCTAAAGAATAGCCTAACATCAGGTTGGCCATGGAATCCAGTTCAACAACAACCATTGTGGTGGCAGAAGGAACCAGCTCGACTGCACCTAGCTATCCCAAGAGGATATGAGGAGTACAGTGAGGTCAGGGCACGATTAGTGGTTAGGTGCACACATATGGAGGGGTGCGGGTTAATATAGGTAGCAAGAGGTTATGTTTATCATCCCATGTGCATGGTGACATGGAAGACCCTAGGCAAGCATTGGAACCCATGCATATTTCAATACTTCTATGGGGAATAGATTGGGTAATTAAACACATACCTTCAATTGGAAAGTTTGATGTGTGATGGCCCCCATACATGTATTGTTCATGCATTAAATGTCACAGGCAATTCATGTGATGTAAGATGACTTAAAACAAATGAAAACGTTCGATTTCATCATCTTCACTGTGAGGTAGGGTTTGTTAGTGTTGTGTTTGGGGTGTGTAGTGAGTTCACGAGGAACATGCAAGCCGCCATGCAAGGAGGGCTCGACCATGGTAGTTCAAGTAGATCCATAGGGGTCGAAAAATTGACAAAGGCAATGTAACATCTCGTTACCAATCTGACAGGTACATCTTTAACCTTGTCGTGGTTTTTTCTTTTTTTGACTGGTTAGGGTTGAGAATAAATTGGGAGAATACCTATAATGATGAAGTCATAGATTTTTTGGACTTTCAGCTTTAACTGATTATTTTTGTAGGCTGCGGGAGGGTTACACGACGTGTAACTATGTTACACGTTGTGTAACGGTTGTCAGGTGCATACCGTGAGAAGGGTGCATGTCGTGAAAGATTTACACGACGTGATGAGTCTTTACATGTCGTAAGTTAATTAAAGATCGGTTTTTAATTCAAAGTGACATGTTTTTCAGTGGTTATAGGTTTTAAATATTTCACGATGTGTAATGGGATTACACGTTGTGTAATTCCCCATGTGTTAGTTATAAGCAGGAAGCACGACTGAGATCCACTTTTCTTCTCCTTTAAAGTTTCATTACTCTCAACCTAAGACCTTCCCAGGTGATCTTGGAGCCCTCCAGCCCTTCTGGGTCCATTCGTTCAGCATTCGATCATCATTGCGTTGGCGGTGTGAATTCTCAGGTAAGCATTTCCCCATTTTTCTTCATCTATTTCTCTTTCTCCTCCTTGGGGTTCAATAGATCATCCTGAAATTGATGAATCTATGCTCCGTGATGTTGGATCTCGTTTCTAGGTTGAGTTTCAAGATCTTCTAAATCTTCATTCACGTTCATGAGTTTCACTACGAGTGTTCAGTTTTGGGAAAAGGTAGGTGATTCCATCCCGTTTTGACAAATTGATTAACCTTAAATTGCTTGATTTATTTCAGTTGTTGATTTAAATTGAACTTTTTGAAATCTCTTTCAATTGATTTTGATTAAAACTCAATTCCAATGAATTGGGAGGTTTGAAACGATTTTGGAAAGACATTGGGAAAAAAACCCCTAATTCTGTTGAATTGGGGTGTGTTTGCAAATGGATGGAAATGGTTTCAATGGAATTGTTGAATTTGACTTTTGAAACGGAATTGATGGATTTGTTAATAGTGAAAATGGATTAAATTTTTTTGATAAAAACCCAGTGGTTTTATGCTGTTGAAAATGTATGTTTTTGATTAAAACATGTTTTCATTTTAAATGGAAAATTGGAATTTGAAATAGGGGAATGATATTCAATTGTATTTTAAGCAGTCTTAAAATAAATTGTTCATAATTGATTGTGTAAGATCACATGAAAGTCTTAGGTAGTTTGTGAGTTATGTGGACACACTCTATGATTATACAATGTTCTAAAACATAAATACAGCAGGTCACATCCCCAATGGGATGGTGACGAGTCGCCTTTGGCTAGTGTCAGAGGGACGTATGTATACACATATTGTCGTGATCACTTAGATAATGCGCAGTCTTATAGCTTGTAAATTTCGTACATATTTTTCATATGACCATGTTGCTTAAAGTATTTTCCTTCATTTGAACTATATAGCATGATTTGTTTAAATATGATTTAAAATGTCAAACCTGTTTATTTTAAAATTTATAGCATTCCTTTAGTTAATATATTATTGGAATCTGTTATGGAATCCTTCATACGACCCTAGTGGGCTTTTTAGATCACAACCTACTTGTGATTTCAGGTGTTTGTAGATTATCTCCTTCCAGGTTCGAGTAAGGCGAAAGGATATCTCAGAGGTGGGACCCAGTTATCGAGCCTCGGACTTTGTGAGTTGTGTCTATGGGGACTTTGGATATTTTCCTCTATTTTGGTACTTGGGTTGTAGTACTTTGGGCTTGTTTATAACGTGTTGTATTCTGGTACTTTACTTCGAGTGGAGTTTCTTTGGATATACATACTGTTTTGTTTCTTTTTTTTCTGTATTGTTAGTGGAAAAATCGTTCCCACTTTCAGTTTGTATGATTTCAGGTGCTAGTCGCTGACCGGTGGGGATCGGGAATGCCCTTCGGGCTATGTCAGGGTTGGCTTGGTTATCGAGTTCCCTGGGTATCTGGGCTGGTTCGTGACAAAGTGGTATCAGAGGGAGTTTTTTTATCTTTTATCTTGAAGTCAGTATGCATTTTTGAAATCTTATCAGGACTTAAGAAGTTGTTGTGATTGAGTGTCTAGCTAGCTCTCACCACAATGAACCTTAAGTCAGCAGGGGTGGTTAGGGAATGATGTCTTTTGGATTAGTTCTAGTCTTTTCCCTACTTTGATTTGGATAGAGTAAAATCCAAATCTTGTTTGTTCTATCAGTTGGGATCATGTTTCCCTCGTTGCTCTGTTTGAGCATTATCTAATGTCTTCAATGTTGTCTGCTAATGTTATGTAGTATCATGCCTCCAAGAAGACATGTGAGTTGGATATAGGAAGAGGTTTTTACTGAACCTCAACGAGTGAATCCTGTTGTAGATCTGAATCTGGTTGAGGTGATCGTGTGTACAGTCCAAGCTCTGGGACAGACACCACCTCCAGTTCTCGTTCAGGCTCCAGTAGTGGAACTTGATAGGGACATTATCAAAGTTAGTTATCAATATTTCCTCTGTCATAAGCCACCAATTTTCAAAGGCTCCATTGATGCTCAACATGTTGAGGAATGGCTGGGTAGGATAGAATGTTTTTTGAGTTCTGGGAGGCACCATACGAGATCAAAGTGAAGTGTGTCACCTTCGTACTAGAGGGACCGAGCGGGAGACGATGGGACACGGTGGTGATAGAAGAGAAACATGAGGGGTTGGAGTGGAAAGACTTCAAGGTTCTTTTCACCGACCAGTTCTATCTAGAGTCAATGGTGTTGGCCAAGGTTGTGGATTTCTTAAAGCTCGAGTAGATCGACAGAACCGTAACTGAGTATTCAAATCGCTTTGCTGAACTTTTGCAGTTTACACCTGAGATTATATCTAATGAGAGGATGAAGGCTTGATGGTTAGAGTTGGGACTTAGATCATACATTTGTTCTCATGTTTTTTTGGTTAAGCTATGCACTTATGCTGATGTGCTGGAAAAGGCGATGATGGTTGAGATGGACCGGGCTGGAATGTCAGGGTTGACAGGAGTTCCTTTTTCTTTCAGTGGCAGCATGAGTTCCTTCAAGGGAAAGAGGAAGTGCGATGATTCTCATGGTAGTTATCGACGGTAGGGTCATTCCAGACCTTCTACAGCACCAGAAGGAAGTCATTTGACTTGCTATCACTGTGGCAAGCCAGAACATTATAAGAGGGTTTTCACTGAGACACCCAAGAACTGTGACTCCTGCGGACATTCAGGGCACTTGCAGAGATTTTGTTATATCTTTTCTACTCCATGTAGTGAAACATGATCATCAGCTTCTAAAATTGTGGGGCAATTAGATGCTTCACGTATAAAAGGGTTCCTTCCATAGGCATCCGGAATGAAGCTACTTCACGTAGTGGAAGAGTCTCTAGAGGAAGCAGACACAGGTCCAACGACTTTGAGAGGTTTCGTTATTATAGCTTCCTCATTAGTGACTGCTCTATTTGATACTGGTGCATCCCATTCGTTTATTTCAACCCGTATTGTTAATCGACTAAATCTTCCTATGAATCTTTTATCTTGTGCAATGAATATTACTACACCCCTTAGAATGAAAAGAGAGTGGAGTCTCCATAGTCCCGCTTGTGTCTTCGCTCTATCAGATGTCGAGCTGGCTTGGAGTTTTCTGGTCCTCGACATGAAACCTTTTGACATCATTTTCGAAATGGATTAACTCATTTCCAATAAATCTTGGATTGATTGTTATCTTTGATAGGTCTACCTTACTACACCCAGTGGTGTGCCTCTTTTCTTTTAAGGAGAATGAGACTCAAGGTCGAGCAAGGCTGGAACTTCTTATCCAGAGTTGGGGAATGTAATATCAGTGTTTTCTTTTGATCTGGAGAGGGAATCTTTAAACGATGATCTCCCTCCAGTTGTCATCGAGTTTCCTGATGTGTTTCCTTCTAATTTCTTTGGTTTTCCACTGGTAAGGGAGGTCGAGTTTTCCATTGACTTATTGTCTGGTACTCAACCAGTTTTTTACTCCACTTACCACATGGAGCCAGTTGAAATGAAAGAGCTGAAGTCCCAGTTTGATGATCTTCTTGATAAAGTCTTTATACATTTGAGTGTGTCACCTTGGTTAGCATTGGTTCTCTTCACTAAGAAAGTTGATGGTTCTCTTCGCTTATGTGTTGATTACCAAAAGCTCAATCAAGTTACAGTGAAGAACAAGTATTCATTGCCACAAATTGATAATTTTTTTGATCAGATGAAAGGGGAAAATTGGTTTTCAAAGATCGACCTTCAATCTGTTTACCATCAGTTGAGGATAAAAGAATCTGACATTTAGAAAACCATCTTTCGAAGCAGGTACGATCATTATGAGTACCTTGTTATGCCCTTTGATCTAATCAATGCTCCTGCGGTTTTCATGGCATTAATGAATAGGATTTCCACAAGTATCTAGATACTTTTGTGGTAGTCTTTGTGGATGATGTCCTCGTTTACTCCAAGTCGGAGGAGGATCACGTACATCATCTGAGAACAGTTTTGGGTTTGCTGAGAAATCACCAACATTGTGCCAAACTTTCGAAATGTGATTTCTAGATTTTGGGAATTAAAATTCTTGGGACACATGGTGTCAGAAAAAGGAATATCAGTTGATCCTAAGAAGGTGAAGGTTGTTATGACTTGGGAGCAACCATGTAATGTCTTTGAAATTCGAAACTTCTTGGGCTTAGCCGAATATTATCGTCGGTTCAGGAAGGACTTCTTGAAATTAAATTCTCCGATAAGTGTTCTAACTTGAAAGGGAGTGAAGTTTGCTTGGAATAATAAATGTCAGAGTTCTTTTATTGAGCATAAATGTCTTTTGACTACTGCTCCAGTGTTGACTCTCCCAGAGGTTGGGTATGGCTATGTAGTCTTTTGGGATGCATCGGGTTTGGTCTTGGGATGCGTTCTTATGTAGGGTGATCATGTAGTTGCTTATGGATATCATCAACTTCGGCCACACGAGAAGAATTATCTTACCCATTCCCTTGGACTTACATCCATAATGCACACACTAAAGAGTTGGTGGCATTACCTTTACGGAGAATGGTTTACAGTGTATTCAGACCACAGGAGTTTGAGTTATATCTTCTCTCAAAAATATTTAAATCTCCATTAGAGGCGTTGGGTGGAATATCTGCAGTCTTTTAACTTTGACATCACCTATACCCTGGGGAAATAAAATGTCATTGCAGATGCTTTGAACGGTAAAATTCCTGACCCATGTAGTGAAAGAATCTTCAAAAGAGTGGAATTTGATGGCTCTTTTTTAAAGTTGCATATTGGAGTTCAAGAGAAAGGGGATGAAGTTTCTTTGGTCAGCATCCAGGTGACATATGCTCTTCTCGAGATGATTCTTCAGGATCAACAACTTAATGATGAATTCTGTAGCATTATAGACTCTCTTTATAGTGGGGAGACAGTTACCTAGTGGTCTTTCTTCAAAGAGGGTGTTTTATGTTATCAGAATCGCTTTGTTGTGTCGTTAGCGGCAATGAAGGCTGTGATGGGGCACAGTCATAATTCTCAGTGGGTTGTGCACCCAGGAACCACTAAGATGTTCTATGATATGTGATGGTAGTTCTGGTGGCCAGGTAAGAGACAAGGCATTGTTGAGTTTGTTTCTTGTTGCTATACATGCCAGCAGGTTAAGGTTGAGCACCAGAAACCTTTGAGTTTACTTCAGCAACTTCCAGTACCTACCTAAAAGTGGGATGAGATCTTTATGGACTTTGTGGTTGGATTTCCTCGTACCCAGAGAAAGAATAATGCGACATGGGTTGTGATCGATAAGCTGACCAAGTCAGTTCACTTCATACCCATTCGTGATACAGCCAAAGTTGAGGAATTAGGAAATATCTACGTGAACGAGATTGTTCGTTTGCACAAAGTTCCATCTGTTATAGTCTCTGATAGGGATCTTCGGTTCACTTATCACTTTTGGAGAGGCCTTCAGGAGGCACTAAGATCTCATGCCCGTTTGATCACGGCCTATCATCCGCAGTCAGATGGCCAGACAATAAGAGCTATACAGATTCTTGAGGATATATTTCATGCTTGTGTTCTCGACTTTGGTGAAGCATGAGATGATCACTTGGATCTAGTTGAGTTTTCTTATAACAATAGTTACCAGTCCACGATCAGAATGGATCCTTTTGAGGTCTTGAATGGTTGTCCTTGTAAATCTCTATTGTGTTGGTCAGAGATCGGTGAAAGTTTATTGGTTGGACCAAGTTTGGTGCAAGAGACGAAAACAAAGATTCAAATAATTCTTCATATATTGTCAACGGCTCAGTGCTGATATAAGTCTTATGTTGATTGTCATCGTAGACCTTTGGAATTCTTAGTTGGTGACCAGGTGTTCTTAAAAGTTTCACCACGGTTGGTTCATCGATGGCTAAGGAGGCAAGGGAAGTTTTCTCCTCATTTTGTGGGATTGTTCAAGGTTGTTGAGCAGATTGGGAAAGTTGCATACCATTTAGCACTTCCATCGTGGTTGACGTCGATACATAACATGTTTCATGTATCCCTACTAAGAAAGTATCTCTCTAATTCATCTCATGTTTTGAGCTAGAGTGATCTGGAAATTGAACCTGGTTTATCTTTGACTGAGTGACCAGTCAAGATAGTAGATTATGAGTCCAAGGTACTTCATGGGAGGACGATACCTTTTTTTCGTGTGATATGGAAGTATGGTTTTGATCATCATGAGATGTGGGAACGTGAGGCACTGATGAGAGAGCAGTGTCCTCATCTTTTTAATAAGAAAGTTCTTCATATGCTTTCTGGGGACAAAAAGTTTTTATGGTGGGGAGGTTCTAACATCCTGTTACCAATCTGACAAGTACGCATTTAACCTTATCATGGTTTTTCCTTTTCATTGACTGGGTAGAGTTAAGAATAAATTGGGAGGATGCCTATAATGGTGAAGTCACAGATTTGTTGGACTTTCAGCTTTAACAGGTCATGTTTGCATGCTGCATGAGGGTTACACATCATGTAATGGTTGTCAGGTGCATACCGTGAGAAGGGTTCATGCCGTGAAAGATTACACGATGTGACGAGTCTTAACATGTCATGAGTTAATTAAAGACCAGGTTTTAATTCAAAGCGATGTGTTTGTCGACAGTTACAACTGTCACGACCCGTCCCCCGGGGCTCGTACCGTGACTACCCCAAACCCGCCTTCCATAGGCCAGGGGCTGGCGACTAGCACCAAAGGCATAATTCCCTAAAACTGGGAAGGCATTGCATTTATAACCTGTAAACACACACAGCAGATACGATCACGAGTAAACTGAATAACCAACAAGTGAGTACAGTAAGTGAAAAGGGGATAGAATACACGCCCAACTGAAAAGTACAAGAAACTGAAAGTACAAGTACAATTGAGGAAAAAGGAAAAATAGTTACTGGGTCGTCCTCTGGGGTTCCTACCTGAAGGGTAGGTACAGATCACCTCCTCAACACTATACGTCCGTCTGTCTCCTCCGTGTACCGACACGCCGTATTTTCCACCTCCAGGTACCGTCCAGTCCTGGTACTCCCAGCCTCATTCAGCACTGTCTGTCATTTGCATCCAACACAACGAGGTGCGGGCATAGCCCGTGCAGGGGTGAGTATAACGATAATCAGTAGGGACCCCGAGACCCTCAAGGTCTCACAAAATCCAACAAGGATAAACCACAAAGTATAAAATCAACAGATAACCTTACTTAGGTATATGCCCATACATATACCTAAGTTATCAAGTGATCCATCTCAATCATGAGGAAAACACAAAAGTACTGACTCAGTTCAACCAGGATTTTATTCACAATATCAAAACCTCGGCTGCTAGAGAACTCTTGCTCAATCGAGTACAGTGGGTCTACCGCGACATCAAGCGCGCTTCCCACTAACCTTGGACTGCTGAGGTACTCCTCCTGTTGAGTACTGTGGATCTGCTGCGTCACACAGAGGCGCTCCCCACCATGGGTCTGAGGCGTCACCAAGTGTGATCCCCCTCGTAGCCTGCTGAGGTACTCCTCCAGTCGAGTACCGTGTGTCTGTCATGTCACACAGATCGCGCTCCTCCACCGTGGGTCTGTCGCGACACCAAGGCGCTCCCCACTGGGCTAGTAGAGTCACTCCGAGTCAAACGGTCAGCAGTCGTCAGGTCTCAACCAGTTACTAGGTCTTCGCACTACGCTCGCTCGTTTTCGGGAGGATCCGCTCCACGAGCTACTAGTCGATACTCCAACTGTCACGAAGTCTCACGAAGAAGTATCTCAAAGGTCCGCCGCGTCATAGAGATCTCAATTTAACAGACGGCACGTCAATCGGACGCCCGGTCTGTGAGTTATTAGTCATTTAGTCCCAGGGGCCCAGTTGGATTCGTGCTTGATCCAACCTGACTGTATCTCATCTCAATCCAAAACTCTAGTGGAGTATACTCAAAGGGACCGTCATGCTCCAAGATTTCCAACGCCGCTGACGGTTCATCAAATCGACGTTCGGTGCCAAAGATATGGCCAAAAGAAAGTAAAGGGTTGTAGTGGGCCCGGGTCCAGTCCGACCCGGTCGGACCAACCCGGCCCGACCCCGCCTGGGCCGACGTGGTTCGGGTCGACCCAGCATGACCCGTTGGGTCAGGCCTAGCCCGTTGGGTTCGGCCCGGCCCGCTGGGCCCAGCCCAGCAGGCCGCGAGGGGCTGTGGAGAGCCGAGAGGGCGCGGACCGGCCGCGGGTTGGTGTGAGGGCGGTTCGACCTGGAGTCTGCCGCGCGGCCGGCTCAGCCCGAAAGGCACTGCGAGGGCGGCTTGGCCTAGGGGGCGGGGCCGGTTCGGCTCGGAGGGCGCCGCTTGAGCAACTCGGGGCAGCTCGGCCCGGGGGCCGGGGTGGCGCATCTAGGGTCGGTTAGGCTAGCGGCGGCGCGGCCGATGTGGCCGGCGGGTGGCGCGGCCGGGGCCGGTTCGGCCAGCGACGGCGCAGCCAGTTCGGCCGGCGTGCGGCGCGAGCCAGGGTCGGTTCGGCCGGGAGGTCGTAGCGGCCGGGGTGGCTAGGGAGGCCGGCGAGCTGGCGCGACCGGGGTGGCTCGGGAGGCCGACGTGCTGGCGCGGGCGGGGCAACTCGGGAGGCCGGCGGGCGGTGCGAGCCGGCGGGTGGCGCGGGCGGCGCGGGCTGAGGGCGGCGCGGCTGGCGGGTGGTGCGTTTTGGCCCGGTGCGGCGAAGCCGGTTTGGTGGGGGCGCCAGAGCGTCGCGGGGGTGGCGCGGGTCGCGGAGGTCGCGGGTGGCGCGGCTGTTGCCTTCGTCGCCTTCGACGTTGTTGTCATCTTCCTCCGTTTCGAAGAACACCACAAAAAAGAACGGCGAGGGGTCGGGCCAGGCTAGTTTGGCCCACACCCAACGCGTTTAGAGTGGTAGCAAGCGGTTCATCAAGAACATAAACAAAGAACGAGCATGGAAGATATTTTAAAACATCAATTCCCATAATCCCTCTATAATTTCTATTATCAACCCCGTAAAGGAAAAAGAGGGGAGAACATGGAAGTGTTAATCAAATAATGAATAAACCCCTACAAATTCCCGCAACAATTTATTCCCTACCCGCAAGGAAAACATCCGCGGATCAACTTGATAATAGGTTGATCTGCGTTCTTTGTTTTTAGAAGGAAAGAATCCAGGGAATAAAATCCAACTTAATTAAAAACCCTACCTTGTTCGATGTTGGTTAACGTTGGCACGAGAAGGCGGACGTCGATTCGTTGTAGACGAACACGTCCTACGTGGAAGGAAGTTCTGAGGAAGAAGGTCGAAGTTATCGATGTTCTTCATGGAGGAAGCATTCTTCGTTGGAGAAGTTTTCTCCCAAGAGCTCCTCCTCTCCCCAATTCCACCAAAGTGAATTCGTAGCCAAAATAATAGATTGAAATATCTATTAAGTCGTTGGCATAATATTCAAAAAGGTTTAAAAAAATTAATTGATGTGTTGGCTCAATTAATTAATGGAGAGGATTTGGCACAATTAAGAAGGTGCGTTGGCACAATTAAAGTCGTGGAGGAGGTCAAGAGGCTCTCCCTCATTAATTGTGGGAGTTGAGGTTTTCTCCCAATTAATGGGGGGTTTCATCCCAGGTGGTCCCCACCACCATAACCACTCAAGGGAGGTTATGGTTCGGGTGGTCCCCACCACCTTAACCTCTCATGGGACGTTAAGGTCTGGTGGTCCCCACTTCCAACTTCCACGTGGAAGTTTAGTTCCGATGGACCCCACCTGAAATATCCACATGGAATTTCAAAAATAAAATAAAAATAAGTTTATTTTATTTTATTAATTCTATGAAAAACCCAAAAACTAACTTTCACTCTCAACCCACTACCGTCAAGGTGAAAGTCTCCTTAAGCGAATATCGGCGCTGCGAGTTTAACAGTGCCCTCAAATTTCAATTCCGAGCACCAGTTCAAAAGTTATAAAAACGTACTCACGCGTTTACTGAACGTACCCGAAATGAAGTTCATAAATTCATTCCGGGCACTCCGGGCCTCAGAATCACGCGCCGTCAATTTTTGCAGACTCGTAAAATTATCATATATTTAAAAAAATTACATGGAAATCCAGGTCTTTATTATCTCCCCACCTCAGGATTTACGTCCTCGTAAGCCACAACTCAAACTAAGGGAACAAGTGGGGGTACCGAGTACGCATCTGAGCCTCCCGCTCCCATGTGCTCTCCTGGAGGTTTCCGTGATGCCAACGAACACGCACCAGAGGTATCGATTGTCCACGAAGGACCCGCTCCCGTCGATCCTCAATCTATACTGGAACCTCCGTAAAAGTCGCCCCATCGTCGACGTCCAGCTCGCCATGGTCGATGATGTGAGAAGGTTCGTGCACGTATCTCCTCAGCTGGGATACGTGGAAGACGTCGTGCATTCGGTGCAACTGAGGTGGAAGAGCTTAGTGGTAATCCACCTCGCCAACTCTGCTGAGGACCTGAAAAGGTTCGATGAACCTCGGAGATAACTTGCCGCCTCAGCCAAATCTCCGTAGACCTCGTCAGGGTGAGACCCGTAGAAAGACGTGGTCGCCATCCTTGAACGTCAGAGGTCTTCGTCTCCTGTCGGTATACAACTTATGTCTGCTCTGTTCAGTCTTCATCCGCTCCTGGATGATCTGCACCTTCTCTGTGATAGCCCGTACCATCTCTGGTCTCACTAGTGCTGACTTCTCTGGGTCAGTCCAGCACAAAGTTGATCTGCAAGGCCGCTCGTACAACGCCTTGAAAGGTTCCATCCCAATGGTGGAGTGATAGCTGTTGTTATATGCAAACTCCACCAAAGGTAAGTGATCCTCTCAGCTACGACTGATGTCGAGGACACAAGCATGCAACATGTCTTCGAGGGTCTGAATGGTCCACTCAGTCTGACCATCCGTCTGCAGATGGAAGGCGGTGCTCAAATGAAGCTGCGTCCCGAAAGCCTCCTGCAACCCCTTCGATAGCCAGGAAGTAAATCGTGTGTCACGATTGGAGACAATCATCAAAGGTACTCCATGTATCCGCACAATCTCCTGCACATAGAGGCGACCCAAGCCCTCTACTGAACTCTGCTCTCTGGTCGGTAGGAAGTGGGCCGACTTGGTGAGTCGGTCGACGATCACCCAAATCGAGTCATGACCACTGGATGTACATGGAAGTCTTGTCACGAAGTCCATGGATATCTCATCTCACTTCCACTCTGGGACCTCTAAGGGTTGAACCAAGCCTGTTGGTACCTGATGTTCCGCCTTCACTTGCTAACAAGTGAGGCATCAAGAGACAAACTCCGTCACTGCTTTCTTCATTTCCGTCCACCAGTGCTGTCGTCGGAGATCCTGGTACATCTTTGCCACTCCTGGATGTACCGCTAGAGGGGATGTGTGGAACTCCCTCAACACTTCCTCCTGAAGTGACACTAGTACCATGGTACATCCTCTGGAGAGGATGGCGTGCTCCCCACCTTCAGAAAATCCATCGGGTGTCTGACCTGTGGATATTTGAGCACATCGTGTCTCGAAGTCAGCGTCTCCACGTTGCGCCTCCCTGACTCGTTGAAGAAGTGGGGGAGTGACTGTAAGAGACTGAAGAAAAGTTGCTCCATCTCTATCCACAAAGGATATCTGCAAAGCGGCCAGTTGTTCCGTCGCCTCGCCTAGCAGCTGTATACCAGATCTCATGCTGAGTGCATCAGCAACAACGTTCCCCTTCCCAGAAGAATAGACTATCTCGAAGTCATAGTCCTGAAGGAACTCAAGACAACGTCATTGGCTCAGGTCCAGGTCCTTCTGAGAGAAGATATACCTAAGACCATTGTGATCAGAGTACACGTTAAAATGCTCGCCCATCAGATAGTGTCCCCACATATTCAAGGCGAAGATCACTGCTACTAACTCCAGGTCAGGGGTAGTGTAGTTCTGCTCGTGTTGTCTCAGCTATCGAGAACCATATGCGATCACTACTCGCTCCTACATCAGGACTCATCCGAGTCTGGTCCTTGATGCATCACAGTATACTACGTACCCTACACCTTCCTCTAGAAGCCTCAGGATGGGGGGCACTAGTCAGCCTCTGCCTCAGCTCCTGAAAACTCCACTGGCATCTCTCCGACCACACGAAGGGTTGCCCCTTCTTCGTCAAGGTTGATAGTGGTGCTGCAACTCTGGAGAAACCTGGCACAAACCTCTGGTAATAACCATCCAAACCCAGGAAACTTTGTACCTCTGTCACACTCCTGGGTGGCTCCCAAGCAAATACCGCCTCAACCTTTGCTGGATCTACTGCAACTCCAACATCCGATATGACATGTCTTAGGAAGTGAACCTCTCGGATCTAGAACTGGCACTTTGAGAGCTTATCATAAAGCTGGTGCTCTCGGAGCGTGTCCAGTACTACCTGCAAATGATAGGCATGCTCCTCCTCAATAGTCGAGTAGATCATAATGTCGTCGATGAAAACTACAATGAAGCGATCAAGGTACGGCTGGAAGACCATGTTCATGAGTCCCATGAACATTGTTGGAGTGTTGGTTACACCGAATGGCATAACCAAGAACTCGTAGTGGTCGTACCGACATCTGAAGGTCGTCTTCTGCACATCCTCGTCTCGAACTCTGAGCTGGTGATAGTCTGATCTGAGGTCTATCTTCGAGAACCATCGTGCTCCTTTTAGTTGATCAAAGAGGTCGTCAATCCTCAGGAGTGGGTACTTGTTCTTCACAGTCACCTGGTTCAGGCACTGATAGTCAACACAAAGCCTTAAGCTCTCATCCGCCTTCTTGGCGAATAGAATCGGGGCTGCCCAAGGTGAAACACTGGGCCGGATGAATCCATTCCCCTGCAAGTCCTCCAGCTGTACCCGCAGCTCACGAAACTCCGCGGGAGCCATCCGATACGCTGGTGTAGATATTGGTGTCGTCCCGAGGTACAAGTCAATGTAAAAGTCCACCTCTCTGCAAGGAGGTAGACTCGGGACATCATCAGGGAAAACATCCGCGTATTGGTCCACCACTACAGGATAACTCGGACTCTCCACATCAACAGCTCTGAGGGTAAGGCTAGCCAACTGATGAGTGATCGATTGTACTCTCCTCCGGGTAAGCTCATCCTGCGCTACAAAGGCTTCCTTCTCATCGGTGAAGCTAAACCTGGTCTAATCCATGCAGACACACCACACTTTGCGCCTAATACAGTCTATCTGAGCATGGACTGTAGATAACCAGTCCATACCCAAGATGGCGTTGTAAGGCCTTGACGCCGCTACTAGGAGATCTCAGTCGAAGCTCTCGCCTCCTAGAGTAAGATTGCACTGCCGGCACCAGTGCGTGATCGTCAAATCTGCTCCCGTAGGAGTCTCTAGCCGTAAGGATCGAGCCAATGGCTCCGTCGAAATCTCCGAGCTCCGAACAAGGGTAGTGGCAATGAAAGAATGACTGGAACCTGTGTCTATAAGTACTGCAGCTATGGTGGAATAGACACAGATGGTACCTTGTATCATCTCCGGAACGTCGTGATCGTAGGCCTCAGCTGCCTGGAGCTGAGCTCTCCTCTGTCCACCTGCTCCCTGCGGTCGGGGTGGACCTCCTGGTGGTGGTGGCGGTAACATCTCGAATCGTCTCCAACCACCAGTTGCACGACCAGCTCCTCTGCCACGTCCACCTGCTCCCTACAGACCGCCACGATCGAATCTTTGTCTCTGCATGGGCGGTCCTTCGACCGTCTGCTGATCATCCGTATGGCGGGTTGGAAAGTCCCGAGTCATGTGACCCTTCCCGCCGCATGAGTAAAACTGCCCGCTCCTGGCAAATCTATCTCCACTTCGGGTGCCCCGCACAACCGATCCTGAGTCATGCGGTCATCCACCTGTAGGTCTAGTCCTCTTCGACCTCTGCGACATCGGTCTGCTGCTAGCTGCAGAAGACTCCGCTATGTGTCGATTGGTGGTGGATCTCACTACTGGAGACTGCTCAGCAAGGAAACTCTCCACTGGGAGGGCTCTCTCTAACACCTCTGCCTGCGTCGGGATGCTGAGTGAGATCACCGATGTCTTGATCTCCCGCCGGAGTCCCTGCTCGAAGGTCTGGACCTTGAAGAATGGGTCGCGCACCATATCTGTGGAGTAGCATGAGAGGTCAGTGAACCTTGCTGAGTACTAAGTTACTATCATGTTGCCCTACTGTAGATGAAGTAGCTCCTGAATGCGCATTGCGCGAAGAGTCGCTGGAACAAACTCCGCCCGAAAAAGGCTCTCGAAATCTGCCCAGAGAAGCGTTACCTCATCGTGAACCTGGAGCATCAAACTCCACCATCTGTCTATTGCTGCCTGTAAAAGGCTGGTAGTAAGAATCACCATGAGGTCGGCTGGTGTCCCAACCAGTCGGAAAACTCTCACCACAGCCTCCAGCCAACCCTCAGCTGCCTGTGGGTCCGTCTCTCCCCTGAAACTGGGTGGCCTCTGGCGCTGGAACTCGTGCAACGCGCCCAAGCGGCATGCATCATCTGCTGTTGGGGCTAGTGGCATCGGTGGCCCAACGGGTAATGGTACCACTGGTGCCTTTGCTGGAAAATGGTCATGCACCGAGGCCTCGTCGCTCGGTGGGCTATCTGTGCGTACAACTTTCGGAACTCTAGCCGGCTGTCTACGTGGAGGCATCCTAAAAAGAAACAAGTGCACTATGGTTAAAAGGTTATATCCAATGAGCTGACCTGGTTGAGCTGACTTAAAGAAAACTTTTGAAAACACACACGCAATCAGTGTTTTTGTGCACTGAGTCGGAAATCATAAGGCAGGGTACTAATGTATGGATACGTCGGTCGCCCCACCAACACTGGACTCTCTAAACTGCAAATCACACTCACTACACTTAACACTATTGCTTCACAAAAAAGATCAGAGTCCCAAGTTCTGCGGTAAAACCGACTCCTCTGATACCAAATGTAACAACTGGGTCTCGGTGACAGTCAGGTACCACCAGTTGCCCCACAAACACGTGGTCCCCACCCTGGGACTCACTCACATGCCCGAATGGGTCATCTGACTAATGACTGTCCCCAGAGGCCAACACATGTCCTTTCCAGTGTGCTTTGTTCTCACTCACACACACCCTAGGTAACTCCCCAGAAGGTTGACTATCCCCAGATGCCAACACATGTCCTTTCCAGTGTGCTTTTTCCTTACTCACACACACCCTGGGTAACTCCCCAGAAGGTCACTCATCCTGATCACTACTCCAGGTCAAGCACGTTTAACTGTGGAGTTCTAATCAGGTAGGCTCCTTAAAAGGAAGGTGCACCTTGTTGACATGAGTCATATCATTTAGTCATTTAACCCTGTATCATTTGGGGGTGTTACATTCACCCCCCCCCCTTAGAGCACAACGCCCTCATTGTGGGCCCTACATCTCAACTCAGACAGTGCACCGCACTTAAGGCTGGGTTCCTCCTCTGATACCAAATGTAACAACTGGGTTCCTCCTCTGTGGGGCAACTGATGGTACCTGGGAGGCTAGGACCCGATGGCCATGTTAAGGCGGGCTGTCTGTACTGTCATTGAAACCCAGTTGTTACATTTGGTATCAGAGGAGGAACTCAGTCTTAAGTGTGGTGCACTACCTGGGTTGAGATGTAGGGCTCACAATGAGGGTGTTGTGCTCTAAAGGGGGGTGAATGTAACACCCCCAAATGATACAGGGTTAAATAACTAAATGATATGACTCATGTCAACAAGGTGCACCTTCCATTTCGGAAGTCTACCTTATTAGAACTCCACAGTTAAGCGTGTTTGGCATGGAGTAGTGATCAGGATGGGTGACTTTCTGGGATGTTACCCAGGGTGTGTGTGAGTGAGGACAAAACACACTGGAAAGGACTTGTGTTGGCCTGTGGGGACAGTCATTAGTCAGATGACCCGTTCGGGCATGTGGGTAGGTCCCAGGGTGGGGACCACGTGTCTGCGGGGCAACTGGTGGTACCTGGCTATCACCAGGACCCAGTTGTTACAATAACTTTTAACCATTTCACGACGTGTAATTCCCCGCATGTCGGTTATATCCAGGCAGCACAACTGAGATTCACTTTTCTACTCCTTTCCAGTTTCATTACTCTCGACCTAAGGCATTCCCCAAACGATCTTGGAGCCCTCCAACCCTTCCAAGTCCATTCGTTCAGTGTTCAATCGTCGTTGCATTGGTGGTGTGAATTCCTGGGTAAGCTTTTCCCCGTTTTTCTTCGTCTATTTCTCTTTCTTCTCCTTGGGGTTCAATAGATCATCCCGAAATTGATGGATCTATGCTCTGTGATGTTGGATCTTGTTTCTAGGTTGAGTTTCAAGGTCTTTTAGACCTTCGTTCTCATTGACAAGTTTCGTTGCGAGTATTGAGTTTCGAGAAAAAAGTAGGTGATTCTTTCTCATTTGGCCAAATTGATTAACCTTAAATTGCTTGATTTATTTCAGTTGTTGATTTAAATTCAATTGTTTGAAATTGATTTCAATCGGTTTTGATTAAAACTCAATTCCAATGAATTGATAGGTTTGAAATGGTTTTGGAAAGAAATTGGGGATCCCCCCCCCACCCCATAATTTCATTGAATTGGGGTGTGTTTGCAAATGGATGGAAATGATTTCAATGGAATTGTTGAATTTGACTTTTGAAACAGAATTGATGGAATTTGTTAATTGTGAAAATGACTTAAAAAGTTTTGATAGAAACCCAGCGGTTTTATCTTGCTGAAAAGACATGTTTTTAATTAAAACTTGTTTTGGTTTTAAATGAAAAATTGGCATTTGAAATGGGAGAATGAGATTTAATTGTATTTTAAGCAGTCTTAAAATAAATTGTCCATCATTGATTGTGTAAGAGCAGATGAAAGCCTCAAGTAGTTTGTGAGTTATTTGGACACACAATACAATTATACAACGTTCTAAAACATAAATGCATCAGGTCACATCTCCGATGGGATGGTGACGAGTTGTCTTTGGCCAGTGTCATAGGAACGTGTGTATACACATATTGTCGTGATCACTTAGAGAGTGTGTAGTCATATAGCTTGGAATTTTCGTACCTATTTGATAGATGACTATGTTGCTCACTTGTTTTATATTTGAGATATAAATGTATGACAACGTTGTTAAATTGCTTTACATACCTTCTGAATTTATATAAATTGTTTTATATAAAATGTTTTATTTACGTCATTGTTTTAGAACTATTCCATCACTTGTAAAGCTTTTGCTTAAAATATTTTCCATCATTTGAACTGTATAGCATGATTTGTTTAAATATGCTTTAAAATGTCAAACATGTTTATTTTAAAATTGAAAGCATTCATTTAGTTAATCTATTATTGGCATCTGTTATGGAATCCTTGATGAGACCCTACTGGGATTTTTAGTTCACACCCTACTTGTGTCTTCGGGTGTTTGTAGATTATCTCCTTCCAGGTTTGAGCACAGGGAAATGATCTCTTGTAGGTGGATCCAGTTGTTGAACCTCGGACTTAGTGAGTTGTGTCCTTGGAGACTTGGGAAGTTTTCCTCTATTTTGGTACTTGGGTTGTAGTATTTTGGGCTTGTGTATGTCATGTTGTATTCTGGTACATTACTCCCAATTGATTTGATTTTGATATGCATATTGTCCTATTTTTTTTGGTCCCGCATTGTTAGTGGAAAAATCGTTCCCAGTTTCAGTTTGTAAGATGGCAAGTGGTAGTCGTCGACCTGTGGGGATCGGGAACATCATTCGGGCTATGTTAGGGCCGGATCGGTTATCGAGTTACTAAGGTACCCGGGCTAGTTCATGACAGGTAAGAAGACCATGTGGTTGGGTGACGTTATCACGAGGTCTATAGGTAATGAAGGGGTTTGCGATGTCGTGTGGCCGACAAGTGATAAAGGAAAATGCAATGCACCAAACAACAAGCGGTGCATGCAAGATGAGTAAGCTGTGAAGGTGTGTTCGCCAAGAGAGCACATAATGATATTGATCGTGAGGTTGTATGGGGTTATAAGTTGAAGAATTTTTGTGATGTTGCGAGGTAGGTGCACAATGAGACGAGTATGCGATCCATGAAAAGTCTGTGTGGTCGACAAACACTTTTTTAAGGTTTGTTTGTGGTGAAGGTTTGTTTGCCATGAGAATGTGCTTCCATGTAGTACGTTAAATAGAAGCGACATTATTCTCAGAGTCGCATGGGCATGAACAGTTAACAGTGCTTTGCGAATTGATCTAGGGCTAAGGTCGTTCATCGTTTGCTATAAACACTCACCACGATCATATTATTGGGTGCTAATTATTTCAAGAAGAACATAACTTCATGAGATGAGATCATCGAGAGATATAACCATTTGAGGTTACGGGCTTGTTTAATCACAGAGCACCGGCGAAACCACGTACCAAACGTGCGATGAGAAGGTCCACACCGCTTAGCCAGCGCGCGATGAGAAGGTCAACATCAAAAGAGCTGGTGATTGGGGTGTAGAACCAGATATAACTTGTTGGTCGACTATTGTGGCGTATAACTAGTTGTTGTCGAGGTTTGGTGACAGGAGCGTATAACCAACCACTCTCCTTTGTGACTCAAGAAACCACTGTAATTGATAACAAATTTATAATGGACAATCAGTAAGTTGAGGTATCTAACACACTGCGGGAATGAGTAGACTTTTGACGAACCTTGTAAATATGTATTGATTTCTCTTTTATTACTACTACACAAGAAGTGAGGGTGTGAGATTTTGAGAGGACTGAGAACCATAACAAGTTTAAGAGATTGAATTAAAAAAAAAAGTAAACCATTGATTCACCCAGCATTTCTATGAGTAGTCAATTAGGCATGGGGCTCTACAATATGTAGTGGATTATCAATCTTTACCCTACATGTTCAAAAGAAAAACATAAATGCTTAATTCAAACAATGCTATAAATAAATAATATCATTAAGGAAAAAACTTGATCTAATCATAATTATATATAAGGTCGGTTACATCCGCCACCGCAGAATAGAACGCAAGGAAACAAATGACAGTAAACACGCAGGCCCGACGGGGACTTGACCTCACGACCTGCCCCTCACCCCCCCCCCCCCTCCCCAAACCCTGACCACCCACCACTAGCGGTGGGGCAATCTAAGCATAATTATGCATATAAATAAAATTACACTCATAGGAAATTTATTAAATATATATTGTACATGAATCAATGACACCTAACATATAATCACAATGTTCAACTCCAATTCCAAATGTTCTTTCATATTGAGCTTCAAACATAAAGTCACTCAAGACCTAAAAAACACAGGGCCGTTCCGATTGTACTATTAATACCACAACATCTAAGAAAAGTTCGGATTGTACAATTAATACCAACTAAGAAAAGTTCACAAGAAAATAGTCTCTCTTTAGTAACACAACATCTATTTAAGAAACGCAGTTTTTTTAAGCTTTCTTGACTTTTTAAATTTCACTTTATTTATAATAATGAAAACAACTTAAAGAAGCTATTGATTTGAAATCCATTTTACCCATCAAAACACATTTTTATGTTAAAATCAGATCGCAAATCAACTGAAAATCATTGAAAGCATGTATAAAATGAATTTCAAAACTACACACACCTCAAGGGATCTGGCTGGAGAATTTGTGGGAGCTGCTGAGGATTAGCTTAACCAAATTGATTGGTTATGGTCGTTGAGCTCCCCAAACCATTTATCAGCCTATAATTCACCGCAAATCCCTTGGAATGGCATATCCGATTACCAGCATCATCCCCTTCCTTCGTCCATGGCTTCCCACAATCCATTAGTGCTGTTATTGGCTGCAATTTCTTTCATCAAAGCCAACGCGCAGGTGGGGACGCCCTGCACCGTCGCCATGATGAGCAGCTTCACCCCGTGCTGGAACATAATCACCGGAAGCACGAGCAATGGGTCCGCCACCCCTGCAGCCGCCTGCTGCAACACGCTGCGTGCCCTAGCCAATTATAGCAAAGACTGCGCATGCCTTCTACTCACCGGCAATGTTCCTTTCCAATTGCCGAATAACAGGACCCTTGCCGTCTCTCTTCCCAGAGCCTGTAACTCAACCAGTACGCCCGTACGGTGCGAAGGTCAAGCCCCCATTCAACATTAAATCTGTTTCTCCTTCTCCATCAATTTCCTTCTATTTACCTCCTTCCAATTTTGCAGCCACCGGCGCACCACTGCTGTCCCCAGGTATACCGATTAACTATCCGATTCTATATTATAATCCTTAGGGATCTTTCAAGAATTGGGCGTTTCCAGGACCTGGCGTGCTGGGACCAACACTTCCACCACTGCCGTCCCCAGGTATACCGATTAATTATCCGATTCTATATTATAATCCTTAGGGATCTTACAAGAATTGGGCGTTTCCAGGACCTGGCGTGCTGGGACCAACAATTTCACCACTGCCGCCTCCACAAGGTAATCTCTACTTCATTTGTTACCGACTGATTTCATGTACCATTGTTTCTTTTGTGTTCGGTTCAGCATCTTCCTCGGCTCCAGCTTCTGAACCAGCCGCGCCACCAAGGCTTGAACCGGCATCTTCCTCGGCTCAAGCTCCCGAACCAGCCACGCCACCCAAGCTCGCACCGGCTTATGGCGGAGCTCCTCCGGCAGCAGCACCGGCAGGTGTGGAAACCCGGACTGTGTCGCCGGGGATCCAGCCGGTGCTGACCCCCTCGGCCTGCCGATCCGTCTTACATTGATTTACATTGATTTACACTGTGTTTGGTGATATTTTAGTAAAAGACAAAAAATGATTTGATAATTTATAAAAAAAAAAAGGAATGATTGTGATTTCTATTTGGATCAACAAATTAGTAAAATAAAAGAAATGATTTCAATTTCTCTTCGTCATGTTTGGTGACAATTTTTAAAAGAAAAGAAAAGAAACGGTTTTAATGCAAATGACACAAACAACCTTTGTGAAAAAATAACACATACACACAATATTAATTCAAGGTAATCAAAATAATAAAAATAATAAAAATAATAAATAATTATTAATTCAAAATTATTAATTCAAGGTAATCAATTCAAAATATTTATTAATTCAAAATTATTTATAAAATATTTATATAAACTATTAATTCAGGATAATCATAATTAATTATAATCAAAATTATCTATAATCAAAATTATTTATAAATTATTTATGATTATTTATATACACAAAATTAGTCATAATCAAAATTATTTATATAACATTATAAAAAAATTATATTTTATTGTTATTATTACTTATAAATTATATTGAACTTAGAAAAATCATTATTTATAAATTACATTGAACAATATTTATTCATTTATTTATAAATTATTTATGCACGAACCATTGAATTATTTATGAACGGAATGTTTATTTATTTATTTATAAATTATTCAGTATAGATATTAGGGATAATTTTGGAAATTTAAAAAAATACTGGAATGGGGGTGATTTCCGTCGGAATCATCCCGATTTTGGGACGATTCCAAAAGCGCCGGAATCAATTGACAGAGGAGAAATCGATTTCTCCCCATTTCCGTGCGCTTCGTTTCTCTCTGTCTTTTTGACAGTGCCAAACGCAAGAAATCTGTTTCAATCCGCCTGTATCATCTCTTTTCTTCCCAAATCAGCACTGCCAAACGAGGGCTTAGAGTCTCTTCTGCTCCTTGTGGAGATTCTGCTTTGCTTGTCCTTTTGAGCCGGCCTGCTTCGGGAGATTTCCCCCGTCGGAAATTTGGGCTCATTTATGTTCAAAGCCTTTTATTTCCATTTATAAGCACTTTCTTTCTTTCTTTCTTTCTTTTCTTCTTCTTCTTCTTCTTCTTCTTCTTCTTCTTCTTCTTCTTCTTCTTCTTCTTCTTCTTCTTCTTCTTCTTCTTCTTCTTCTTCTTCTTGTGGAATGAAATGAAAATTAAAATAAGAATGTATTTGACTTGGTTCACCATGAAGACTTGAAATAAAAGGAAACCATGTTTGATAGTATATGAAAATAAAGAATAAATAAAAATAAATGAATGTAAAAGATAGAAATACTCTTGTGATCTAATTTTCTAAAACATTGATAGGATGTAAAATGATCTTTTACATCATATCCCAACATGAACAATGCACATTTTATATTTAGAAAATCTATGTTTTTTCCCTTCGTTTCTTTCCACCCTTTCATTTTTCCACAATATTTCCATCATGTCAAACAATCAAAGTACTTCATTTTTTATTGACATAAATCAAATCGAAACATGTGAAAGGAACGTAATTATTGTGAAATGAAATAAAAAAATAAGCTAAAAAGGTGTTGTTTATGACATAAATAAAAGTAATTCAATACCATTAAAAATAGAGTACAATTCAAATTCAATTTTTGTTTGGTTTTTAGTACGACCCATCACAATGAATTCACTGTAAATACCCATACTTAATCATTCTTAACACACAAATAATTAAAGATGAATAATGGGTAAGGAAGAAAGACAATAAACAAAGACAAACAAATCGATACTCAAAACCCGACAAACTAAACAATCAAGGTATGATCTATCTTTTATTTATTTATTTATTAATATACAAACAATAATCATAGTTGTTAGACATTATCATAAAAAACTCATGGATTATTTAATAGGGTTCAACATGAAAAAGCTGCTTAAGTTGAAAATGATAGAGTTATGCCCTAAAGCCAATATCATGTGTGACAATATAAGTATATTGAAGTGTACGATATGCATGAATCCAAAGCATATCATATGCATTGATGGAGGTGCGTCATAAAGCATACCATTTCCCCTCAATCATATTGGACAATTGTTAAGGAAGATGAACGTTAATTCTTATCATTTGAGAATCTCATAAAGTTATCATTAATTAATCATTTCTTAAGATGAAACGTATGGGAGAAATGAATCAACTGAGGGGTTGCTTTAGGATTTTTAATTGCATGCATAACTTGTACATTTTATAAACATAAGATTTAATGCTTCATAACTCAAGCAGTTTCCTCGACGACTATTTAAAGGGATAGTTACCGTGAAATGGTACTGTTCCGGTGTGCCCTTGTTCCTATCGATTCTCCCACACCCAAGGCTCTCATCTTCTTCCTCCTTTACCTTGTGAGATACTAGCATATCGTGGATTGAAGAAGAATCCCACCCAAGCATCGGGTGATTCACGTTGGCTTGTGGATACACCACATTGGAGGGAGTTTGATGGCTGCCACACTGAGTGATGTTTATTAAGAATAAAAATCAAAGATAGTAGCAGTGGTGATCATCGGTGTATGGTATATAGAGACCCCGGAATTTCATACATAGATATTACATATTTTTAGATTAATATTCAACACATTACACAATCACATGCCTGAGGGCCGTAATAGTTTATTGACTTTGGAGACTAGGTACACAATCTTCTAATTTGGTGAAAGATCTTAAACATCTCCCAAAAAGATCGCTCCCTTTAGCACTCTTCACAAACATACCCTACTTAAAACCATTATTTATAACTTGGGGAAATGAAACATAAGAATGAGTGAACCCAAATATTCGGTAAGGGTAAACAAATGAGATACGTAAGCATAACATGAACATAAGGGCATGAGACATGATAATAACATTTGAAAACCATACCCTGCATATCAAATATCACAATCTTGAGTCCTGACATAAAGATCAATTTCTCATAAGACATGAATTATAAGGGAATCAAATAACACGAGTCATGCAAGAATAACATTGGCATAAGATGTAGATTTGTGACATACACATATGCATAGAAAATATTATGTCAAGACTACCCACCAAGACATTCATAACATGTTAGGCTTGGGATTACCACCCGTGTACCTGCTTTGGGCTTGGGCTGACCACCTGTGTACCCTATTTTTTTGGGCTTGGTCTAACCACTTGTGCACCCTCCTTTTCAGGCATGGGCTAACCACTTGTGTATCATCCTTTTTGGGCTTGGGATAACTACCTGTGTACCCTCTGAGCTCAAATAAAATTTATCATTACCCAATTCATTGGAGGGAGATATTGATCCCACCCACCAAATAATGAAAATCATATGCATGTGTGTCATGAGATCATAAAACATTCATCATATCATAACCCATGAAAATAAATGAGTTTCATAAACATTTCATCATATAATAACTTATAGAAAATAGATAGGTTGCATAATCATTTTATCATTTTATCATAGCATAACCCATGGAAAAAGAAGAGGGTTTTATAAAAATTTTATAATGGTATAACCCGTGGAAGAGAAATGAGTTTCATAAAAATCTTTTGATCATAAACCATTCAAAGAAAGAATAAGAATGATATCATTTGTTCATATCCCCAGAAAAGCATAAGTTATATCAAAGGATTTCATTTTAGATGGAGAATGATTTGGGAAGATAAATCACTTGGGAAATTTATTTATAAATAAATTTCGTTGAAAATCACTTTTCAAAACTAAAAATATTTTTGAAATCCTTTTCTTTAAAAATAAACTTGAAAGACTTATAAAGGAAGCTTTAAAATCATTTATAACATTTCTTGAGGAAAAAATCCCTTCCGATTTGAAAAAACACTTTTTAAAACATAATTTTTTTAAAAAAAATCATTTATATGAAAACAAACTTGAAAATTATAAAGGATTCTTTAAAACATTATGAGGTCATGATGGAGGAAAATTCCATGCATGTTGTACATGTTAAAACAAATATTCTTTTTATATTTTTAGTAAAATCTAAACATGTATTGTTTGGAAAATGACATGAAGATTCCTTTTAAAACATTTGGTAAAAATTAACACATGAGTAAAAATTTCATTAATGATTCATTTTAAAAATGTTAAAACATTTTTGAAAAGTTTTTTTTTATAAAACATGGTTTTAGAAGAAAATATGTTTTTGACCGAAGTGATAAACAAAGTATGATTTTCTTATTATTGTTTTATCAAATAATTTAAGTACTGAGGAGTGAAAAAATGGTACCATTACTTGGAAATATCATAAATAACCAGAGAATAAAAAAATTCATGAGATTTATTTAGGGGTAGATCATAATATTTCAACATTGGAGACTTAATCATAAACAATACCGATAAACGATGAGATTGTAACATAAAACCATTACCATTTTAGTAACATTTGAAACATAATACCCATGAAAGATATATCCTAAAATGGATATGTAATCGACATAATTTTCAGGAGAAAAATCATAAAATACATTCATGGGTAGTATATACACCACATCAAATAAATATTTTCTGAATTTTTCTTCTGTCTCACAAAAAGTAAAGGTGAGAGAAAAATCCCTTACAACTTTAATCTCGACTTCCTTCGTACACATTCAAATCTACTATATAATAAATATAGGTTTATTATAAATATATTCTAGAATAATAAAAATTATTATAATAATGTATATTATCCCATTATAATGTTTTAACACCCATTTATTAATAATTCCATTAAGAAATTTCTATTTTAGGGTGTGGACTATTTCATTTTTTCATGACAGTTCTGGTTCAGTAGTTTTGGGTCTTGTATTTTGATCATCGTTAAATAATTTTCATAATTTTAAATGATAAATTAATATAATATATGTTCATTATATACATATTTATATTCATTCACAAAATTTAGAGATAGAAATATGAAATTCTCCCTACACGGAGATGGTAGCCGTATATACGCATGAACGCTGTTTCCATATTCTGATGAATGGAATGAAATAAGAGTAACTAATTATTAACCTTTATATAACCATTATGATTTCATATATATATATATATATATAAATATATCATAATTATATTTAACATAATCTTTTCTACCTTCCATGTAAATCATTAGTGAGAACGAATCACGTCACTTCGTGAGGTAGTAGTCCACCATACAAATGAGCGACATGAGCGTATCCCCCACAGAATAGAAAGTAAAAAAGGGTACATGTGATATTATATTTCCAAAAGTGATTTTATGTTACAAATATAATATAAATATGTTAAATCCATCATTACACCCAACTTTGAGAGGTGGTGATGGAAAATGAATTATGTTGGTTCGTGAGGAGGTAGTCCGTCATCCACATGATCAGCGATTTTGTTTCCCATTTGATGGAAGTGGGGATATATATAGGTTATTACATTAACATAGTAACATATCAGTATATTTTAGATATTTTTGTTATTACATTATACGTTTTAATACATAATTAAATGTGTAAAATGAATAAAGATAAAGGAGCAGAGTGAAGACATTTTCCTTTTCTTAAAAGGACCTCTTTTGGATCTCTTATTAAGGACCCTAGTGTTGGTATTTTGGGAGGACCAAAAACTCTAGAACATGGATAAGGATGTTTGGGAGGGATATTTTCAAGGTTTAAATGAACTATATGGCATGAGATGTGTGAATAAGTTGAGGGTGGTGGTGGCCTTTTATATGTTGGGAAAGGAACCCACTTGGAACCCACTGAAAATTTTCCAAAAAAAAGACAAAATAAAAATGTCATTCCCAAGATTTTTTTCCAAATGACCATATATTCAAACATGCGAAGTATAATATTTAAATATGTCCAGAAAATAGGAATTGGACAAGTTTTATAGTCATTTTAATCCTTATCTTCTTAGTTTAAGCCCTAGTAAACCCATTTTTACCTTAACCGCGGTAATTAATTTTTAGTTCTTTCACAATTCAGTTTGACAAAAAATTATGTTGAACTTATTATATAATATAAATTATTCTAATTCCAAATATTTAATCATTTTTTTAAAAATCAATTCACAGAAGTGGTATATTTTTTAAAATTAATATCACATATGTGATGAGAAAGTGTATTTTCGTAGGGGAAATGTTGAAAATTTTACAATGTTTTTATATTCAAATTCAATATGAAATTGATTTAAATTACCTAAATTGGATTAATAGATATATAATTGAACTAATGTTTCTTTAAAACCAATTTAAAATATAATTTAACATTATAAATAATTTAAATGAAAAAATAGTTTTCAATTAAAATTTAGTATTTTTCATTATTCATCAAAAAATTAATCTTTCCATCAAATTATGAAAAAATAATCCTAATATAATTTTTACACAATGATTTAAAAAATTAATTTTATTTTATCAAATTAATTTTCTATATGTTTCAAAAATTAATTTTTTTACAAATAGAAATTAAAAAACATTTTTTTGAGAAAATAGTATTTTCAAAACATATAAAGAATTAATAAAAAAATTAACCACTTTTTTATCAATATGTTTTATTAATATAAAACAATTATACATAATATTTAGAAATTAGTTATTACTATTCATATCAGTAAGTTTAATGGCATGATTATAATGGTTGTGTTTGAATAATATTAATAATATATTATGGTTTTGTTAAAACTCAACGTCGTGTGTAATGAAAATTAACCCAGTGTTGAATGTAACACAATATTAATTTGGTGTTGTGTGTAACACAAGATAAACTCAGTTATAAATGTAATTAAAAATATAAAAATATTAAATTCATTTGAAAAAAATATTTCACAAAATCTTAGGGTGCCACATTCTACTCCCTTAAAATGAATTCCACCCTCGAAATTCATCAATTTGGTACCAAAAAATAAGGATTGTTTTGCCTAATTACATCCTTAGGTTCCCATAAAACTTACTAAATCTGGTGGTTTCACCCTGAAATATCAACCAGGTGAGTGGTCTTGTTTCATAACACTTTCTCAGTATGATCAATAACCTCAACTGATTGTTCCTTATAATAAAGATCATGATACAATGGTACAACCTATGAGTTCAATACATATAAAGGATCGTGTATATGCTTCTTTAGGATAGATACATGGGACACATTTTGAACCTATGAGAGGTCCAATGGAAGTGCCAAATGATAATATATTGTCTTGATATGATCACTTATTTTAAAGGGACCGATATACATAGGGCTTATATTTCCCTTCTTTCTTCCATAGAGAAATTCATAGAAATAACTTCCCACAAACTTCAAATTTTAGATCACATTGAAGATTATTAGCATATTTTTTTTATAAAATTTGTGTTGTCCGTACATGTTTCTGAATGACTCTAACCTTCTCTTCCATCTCATCAGCCTGCTGAGGTTACAATAAATTTCTTTCTACAAATTAATTCCCGAACATTGAAGTTCTATACTTAATTTTTTAAGGGCTTCATATGGATCCATATGAATCATAGAGTGAAATATATTTTTTGAATAAAACTCAACTTGTGGAAGTTGTTGATCCCAACCAACTTTTAAATCTATAGAACAATATCTTAGCATATCCTCTAGGGTTTGAATTATTTTCTCAGACTAACCATATGATAGAGGATGATACACATTGATGAAACTCAAATCTATATCAATAAAATGATAAATAATTCACCAAACCTTCAAGGTAAACTTCAAATCCTATTTATATACAATTTCATGTGTCACCCCATACATCCTTACCACTTCCTTAATGTATATTATGGAAAATAGTTTCCAAGAGAAATCTTTTCTGATAGAAATGAAGTGTTCTGACTTCATTAGGTGATTGAATATATCCTATAATTATATCGACATCAAAGATAAGATAAACCCTAAATGTTGTGAATAAGTTTTATCATATATAATCAAATAACTTTTCCACTAAATACAAAAACAACATGTTTCATTAGAGAGGGCTTGCTCAGGTTAGTAGAGAGGGAATGCTCAGGTTAGTAGAGAGGGAATGATCAAGTTAGTCAGGCTTCATACCAGGTCCATGGATCAGACCATATATATGAAATGAAGCTTACTCTTGAGAAGTAGACTCTGGGGACTTCTATAGTTAGAGGTACTATTTTAGTAGCCTCCACTTTAGTTTCTTCCTTTTTTGATACAAGTGCATCACACTCTTATATATCTATGATAATCATAGAATGTTTGGACCTAGAAATATAGTACTTATTTGGCATTATGAATCTTGAAACACCATTAAGAATTCGATCAAAGAGTATATTCTAGTGAAAGGGGTTCCCCTTGAGATAGGTGGGTGCCGATTCTTGTGTAATTTCTTTTTCCTCTAGATTATAGGCTTCAACATCATACTCATAATGGACTAGATAGTGACTTATCGTTCTCATGTTGATTGATATCATTGAAGGGTGTCTTTTATATCACCCATGGGAAGTTCTTACATCCATAAGGGTGAATGGGATGTTTAGTTGAGTCGAAATGGACCCGAGCATTGTGGGTTGGGCGATGTGACAACCAAAATGGCTAGTCTCTTTATGAGTGATCAAGGAACATAGCATATAGAATTCTCTCATGTGGTGGATCGTTTCAAGGATTTATTCCCTGATGACCTCTCTAGATTACCTCCTATGAGATAGGTGGAGTTCTCCATTGATATAGTGTTAGGAGCAGCACCAGTGTCCATTCCTACCTACAGGATGGTACCTACAGAGCTCCAAGAGCTCATGAAGAAGTTGTAAGACTTGGAGCCAAAGGATTTTATATGACCTATTACTTCGCTGCAGAGTTGAACTATCATTTTTTACAATAAGGCATATGGTACCCTCATGTTGTGAATGAATTACCAATAGTTGAACCAGATTATGGTGAAGAACCCATACCCATTAGCTCATATTGAAGACCTCTTCAACCATTTCCTCAGAGCGATAGTTTTATTTAAGATCAATTTGAGTCCAGGATACCATTAGGATCATGTTATAACATCATACATACCATGTACAATGTTCCATAGTAAATATAGATTTTATGAGTATTTAGTTATGCTGTTTGGCATTATGAATGCACCGAAAGTATTTATGGATTTGATGAATCAGGGTTTCCACTTGTATACAGATTCATTTGTGGTAGTATTCATGAATGATATCTTGTTGTATTATTACACTCAACATGAAAATTCCTAATATCTTTTGATCACGCTGAATACACTGAAAGAGAACTATATATATTATAATCTAACTAAATTCCACTTATGGATTGACAAGGTTCACTTCTTGGGTCATATTATCTCATATGCAGAAGTGTCTATTGACCCAGAGAAGGTGAACACCACAGTTTCCTGGGATCATCCCAATAACATTTTTGATGTACGTAGCTTCTTGAGGATGGATGGCTATTATAGATATTTCATTTAAGACTTATCACACCTAGTATCTCCTCTTACGGGTTAGACTATGAAGGCTATGAAGTTCTTGTGGTTTAAATCCCATGAGATTTCCTTCCAAAAGTTGAAAGGGAGATTGAATTCAGTGCCGATTCTAATTCTGTAGGATCTGGGTAGAATCTATACTGTTTAATGTGATGCTTCAAGAATCGGTCCTGGAGAGGTTCTGATGTAGGGAGATCAAGTTGTATCACATGGGTCACACCAATTAATACATATTTAGTAGAATGACCCTATGCATGACCTCAAGCCAGCTTTCGTGGTTCATGATTTATGTTGTTGGAGGAATTATCTATCAATAAAATGGTTTGTCATTTATACGAACTATAAATGTCTCAAGTAAATTTCCACATTGCGATATTTTCACCTCAGGCAGTACAGGTGATTTGAATATCTATAGTCTTTTGACCTTGAACTTTCTTATACACCCAGAAATGGGAATGAAATGGATGATTCCATGAGCTGGAAGACTTAGACACATACCATATAGGAGGCCGATAGTGAGTGGAAGCTGATGACCTTGTTTTCTGAGATGCACCTATATGTTCTATAATTTCATGGGAAACCTATTTTAGTAGATTTAATAGTGAAATAATTCCTTATAGAATGGGTAAATATGCGACAACTTTTTGATCTTGAAGTCTTAGTACTAAGGGAAAGTTCTTTAGGAGAGGACCCACCAAATGGTTGGGTTATCAATGAGGAGGATATCATACAAATCCATGGATGTATCTAGGTCCCTTTATACATATGAGAAGATTTGATATAGGAATATCATGCTTTGGTTTGGAAAGTTCACCCTAGGATGTATCGAGAAATATGTCACCATTATTGGTGGATGGGTATGAAGAGGAAAATTTCATGTTTTATCATGAGTCTTTCCACCTATTGGTAGGTGAAGGAATATCACTAGTGACCTACTATATTTTCACATCCTCTATCCATTTCTTAGTGGAAATATAATAATGCTACTAAGGAATTTTTGATGGGTTTGCTGAGATCCCATTATGGAAGTGATACAGTATGGGTGATCTTTTACATGTTTGCTAAGGTTTCACACTTTATACCTATCTGAGAAGCCTTCTTAGTTGATGTGCTTGGTAGGATTTATATTTTGGAGATTTTACACCTTCATGGTATTCCCTGTTATATTGTATCGGACTGAGACACTCGGTTTGTGTCATGGTTCTGGAATGTGTTGTAGAAAGAAATTGTTTCACTAGTGATCTTGAGGAAAACATATCAACCTCCAATTGAAGAGTACCTCGAGTGCACGATACAGGTTTTGTATGACATGCTTTGAGTATTCATCCTTTATTTACATGGTTCTTGAGAGAAATAGGTAACTATTGTCGAGTTTTTCTATAATAACTGTTTTCATGAAACAGTTTAGATGGATCCTTATAATGACCTTTACTGTAGTCCATTCCATTCACCCCTATCTTGGTTAGAGGTAGGTGAGGTATCACTACTGAGTCCTTATCTCGTTTAGGAGACTTCAGAGCAAGTATAACCGATTCAAAAGTATATGGGTACAACTTAGTCCCGAAATAATTCTTATACCAATTTTCATCATAGAACTCTGGAGTTTGAGGTGAGACATTGGTTCTTTCTATGAGTTTTTCTTATATTGGGTCATAGATGGATTTGGAGATAGGGAAATCTATCAAATCGTTATATCAAGACTTTAGAGATCATGTAAAGAGTTGGGCCTTTAACCTATTGGTTGCAGTTACCTCCAATGTATTGTTCCATGCATGACATATTCCATGTATCACAACTTCACCATTATCACTCTCACCCATATCATTCATTTTATCCCGATGATATAGAGTTGGAGGTAGATGAGTCCTTTTATTAACATCTGATACATATCATTTATCAGGGCATGAATGCTCTCCAAGGTAGGTCATTTCCTCTAGTCTGGGTATTATGGCAGCACAGTTGTGTACATGATAAGACCTGGGAGAGAGAGGCTGATGTACATGCTCAATGGATGGAAATTTTCTCATAAAATGTTTTATGAACCTTAAAAGTGAAACTCAGGAATGATTTTTTCTAAGGATTGGTGGTTGTAATGTTCTATATTTTCAGTAAGATACATTCTCTTTTTTGTTTTGGTTAAAACTAGAAACCATACCTAAGGGTGGGTCGATTTTTGTATGAGAAGAAAGTAACACGTGGGATAGAGTTTTAAAGAAGAGTAAATACATGAAGTGTATTCATTAAAATACATGTAATGAATACATGACATGTATTCAAATACACGATGTGTATTTGGGCTGGCCATACCCCCCTTTGGACGTCGTGAATGGGTTTTCCTGAGAGATGAAAAATCCATGCTTTACATGATATGTAAAGTTTACAGACCGTGTAAATTCAAAGGGTTATTTCATTTAAAATGGAGGTAGGGATTCTTATTTCTAATATAAGACCATTTTTTCTCTAGCATGGGATGCTAGTGAGAGCCCCCTACATGCCTAAGGTAGGTTCATCTAGTTATTCCTCATCCGAGCTCTGTTTTCTTCACCATCAGGTGCATTGGATCTGCAATGGTAAGCTACTCATTACAATTCCTTCTATTATTCATTTATATTTAAATCTTTTTCTCTATTGAGGTTCAATCTCATATGCTCTATTTTTAGTGATTTCATCTATTCTTTCGATTTCTCCCGTTCTTTCTCTATTCAATGGCTGATACTAGATGAGAAAAGTACTATGGGCCTAAGGAAGTTGTTCTAGCTCATTTCCCTAAAGTATCATTACATTAATGTTATGTTACATTATTCTATGCATCAAAATCCTCCAGTGTCATCTCAATAAAGAATTTATAATTAAATTACATGGTATTATATTCTTAATAAAATCCTAGATAATAGATAACTAACATCATTGGTTGATATCCCTAACATGATAAACCCTTTTGGGTGCACCCTTCCTTAAAGGACTAAATTCCCCATTGCCTTAAATTGTTAAACCACATTCTAAGGTGTGTATTTTTCATCATAATAAATACTTAAAAATGGGAATTTATATAAGGAAAATGATTATAAATGTCTTGGTCCTTTTTTACTTATCATAGTTTGAATTTGTTGAATTAAATTATTTATCCAACTTGTTAATAATGCTTTGGGGGCATGGTATGATTTAGTGCTAACCATAAACTTATGTTCAATTTTATCCACGGGTGATATAAGGATACAGACCTAAGGATGCCTTGGGTGGTCTCATTATGCTACATAATTAGAAATGGGGATTATTACCTTTACACTGGGATCAATAGTTGGATTTTTTATAGAATTCCTTGGATGGTATCACTGGGAATATTACTTACCTACCTGTGAGTGATACCGATACTTTACATGAGACGCCATGAATGAACTCAATGACATGATGGTTATACTATTCCATGATCGATACTCAATCCTCTACATGAGATACCTGGGATGGGCTTAGAGGGTCATGCTTTACAACACATCAAGAGTGATACTTGGGATGCCTTTATGGGTCACCTTAGATGGGATATTACAGTATTGGGTATTTATAGTGCTCCTAGTGTGATACCTGGGTTCCACTATACGATTCAACTTGTATGGTCCCTAGATATCACTTTTTTAAATTCTATATATTCCTTCGATATAATTTCTAGAATGCCAATTTATTCAATCAAAGGACGCATCTGCCAAGCCAAATAACACACTTGGGTTTGGTACATACTTGATGCAAGCCTTGATGACAGACTTAGTTATTAATCCTTGCTTGTATACTAGATAACTCTTATGAACCCATATTATATCTGTACTAGTTGACCATGGTTTAGACACATCTAGCTTAGGCTGAAGCAGGCAGTGTCGGTCCGGTATCCATAATGAATCTAGGATGACATGTTTTATTTATTTATTTATTATACATTAATTAGGTACCTGAAAACTGCTCATTTTATACTCAAATAATGGATTGTTCTAGACACCATTGGTTGTGGTGTACTTTATATATCTTACACCCTACTCGGACCGCCTATGGTACCCAAGAAGACTTCCTAACTGTATGTGTAGATAAAGGGAAACACCCAACTTCAAATGTCTAATTATGAATATTGGGATATTGTACGAGAGTAGAGGAGTAATCCTATGCACATCATTCTAGTAGTGTAATATTTTGGTCTTTTTTGTATTTTTTATATCTTATAGTATATGCCTATTTCCCCAGTATCTCGTTATATCATTTTTGTATAGATACATGACAAGGGCATCATCATTTTGTAATTATTTATGATTCATCTTCCAACTGTTTATTTATATTGGATGATTTATTATTTTTACTCCTTTTCTGATTATTTATTACTATTTTCTATACTTATCACTATTATTTACCTCTATTCTACACTCTAATCAAGAGGGCATAATCTCCGCACTGACACACCTTAGGCCCTCACTGCTAGTCAGCAACCTCGAGTGTACGAGGAAGTGAACTTGAGGTCATGTGGACAAACGTATTAAGAAACCACTTAATGGATTATATATTAGGATTATTTAATAGTTTTTAAGAAGTGGAGGGTGGTGGTGGCCTTTAATAAGTGGGGGAAAGGAACCCTCTTTGAAATTACTTTGAAATTTCCCAAAAGAATCCAAAATAAAAAAGGTTATTCCCAAGACAAAATCTTTCAAATGACCATATATTCGAACTTGGTAAGAAAAATATTGAAATATATAAATCTAATAGGAATTTGAAAAGTTTTAAAGTCATTTTATCAATTATATTATTAGTTTAACCTCTTAGTAAACCCATTTTTACCTTAATTGCGATAATTATTTTTTACGCTTTTCACTATTAATTTTGGTCAAAAATTAAGTTAACCATATTAAATCATCTAAATTACACTGATTCCAAATATGGAATCCATTTTTCAAAATTCAATTCATAAAATTGTAAATTTTTTATCTAAAATTAATCTTGAAGACACGATGAGAAAACATGTTTTCAAAGGGAACAAGTTCAAATGTTTACAAAGTTTTTATATCCGAATTCAATATAAAATTGATTCAAATGACCTAAATAGGATTATTTGATAAATAAATTAACTAATTTTACATTAAAACCAATTTAATATATAATTTAACTTTATAAATAATTTAAACCAAAAGGTAATTTTCAATTAAAATTCTGTATTTTTCACTATTCACCAAAAAATTAAACTTTTTAGAAAATTTTAAAAAAATAAACCTAGATAATATTTACATGATTATATCAAAAATGAAAATTATTTTATCAAATTTTTTTCCTAAAAGTTTAAAAAATTAATTTTATTATTTTTTACAAAAACAAAAAAAAAACATTTTTTTTGAGAAAATAGTATTCTCAAAACATATAGTCTTTCTCAAAAAATTATGTACGTTTGTATCAATATGTTTTTTATATAAAAAAATTATACATAATATTTAAAAATTATATATTACTTTTTTATATCACTATGTTTAATGACTAGGTTATAACGACCACATTTGAATATTATTAATAATATATTGTTGTTTTGTTAAAACTCAATATCGTGTGTAATGCAAGATAAATTAATGTTTGATGTAATACAATCTTAGCTTGGTTCTATGTGTAAAAAAGATAAAATCAGTGTTATGTGTAATTTAAAATATAAAATTCATTTGAAAAAAATATTTCACAAAATCTTAGGGTATGTCAAGGTACATGATATGTTCTTCATTTATTATACATGGTTTCAGTTTCATTCATTGTAAATATTGGGTTTCAAGGTTTCTAATTTCTTACAGTGTTGTGATTAAGTTTTAATCAATCCTTATAAACAAAATAATGGCATCATATCCATGACATGTGATTTGATTATCAAAATCATCATTAAAATGAAGAGTTTTGATATCGTAATGTCAAATGTTAAATATGATAGATATTTTATTCTGATGTTATCCATACGATATACGATATTATAGGTTAGAATTGGGTCATTCCATATGATATAAGATATTACAGGTCATGACATAGTTCAAACCTTCAGTATTTCATCATATTGTAACGTATAATATGGACCTATTGTAATCAATGATGAAACTATTCTTCATCAAAAAATAGAGCATCATATCATCAATATAGTATAATTCATATCATAATACATTATATAAACAAAATTGTTATTCCAACACTATCCATATTGTATGTTATGATTGCTAAATGTTTCTAGTTTATTCCTACGTAGGTCCTTACATATTGTTTTAATATTACACAGACCCTATATCATAACCTGCGATTACTGATCATGTTGAGTTTATCTTTAGAAAATCACCCATCCTATCATAGATTGTATTATCAATAATAAAATACCATTGATAATTAAATAAAGGGTTTCTTCATGTCGTGACATATCAACCATTTAGTAAGGTATGATTATATAATTAAAAATAATGTAGAAGAAAATTTTGATTTTTCTTATTTTCAATTATCAATTGAATTGTAGGCTTTATAAATTGTTTGTAAATCATATAAATAGGAATTTTTGGATATTTATTGAATTTATAAATGGGTTTATAAATTAAATAATTATAAAATGTTTATAATTAATTAATTAAATGTTTATGAAACATATATTATGTAATTTTTCAAAAAATATTAATTATTAATATTAATATTTCCTTTTCAAGTTATAATGAATGAATCATAATTATGATATAAAGTGTTTATATGGAAATTATAAGATAAGCTTATAAAGTTTTTATAAATTACATAATGAGCCCAAATACATAGAGTTTATATTAAATTATGAATTGTTCATAATTATTTAATTTGAATCGTTCCCAATTAAAGGAATTATTTAAGAAATTAGTTAAACCATATATAAAGAAGCTTTGATAATTGATATTATTTAGGTTTAAAAAATATTTTATATTTTATATTTAGATTATATAAATAATTTACATACTATAATTAGAATATAATTTTTTTATATTTTATTTAATATCTTATATTTAATATAAATTCCATATAAAGGATTATATGAAGTGTTCATATTATTTTGAAATATAAAGTGATTATATTTATTATATTATGGAATTTTCATAATGCATGGATAACATTGTGAAAGTGTTTTATAATTTCATTTTTTTAATTATTAATAAATATTTTATCTCATGTCTAAATTTTTGAATTGTTCTTTTATTCAATCCATTCACTTTTTTATTATTCGTATGTATAAATTTTTTATCTTATGAATGGATGTATTTTTAAGTTTAAATTGATAAACTATTTCCATTAGTTTCCATACAGGCATCTATAAAGTTACATGCTAGGTATGCTAATTGATTTATTTTTATTCTACCTTGACATTGGTTTGTACCAGGTTATGGGAATTAATTTATAAGTTAATTACATTATATACATATTACTTATTATAATTTTTATGGAATTAGGTCTTTTTTGAGTAATGCATCCTTGGGTAGAGGGCATTTGAGTTGGAATGCTCACTATCCTATAGGTTTCTGACTTGTTTAGAAAAGTGGGGGTTGGCTATCTATCACTCCAAGATTACTATTATTGAGATTTTTTATTTTATATTATTCCAAAACATTACATTAAAGGGTTTAATATACCTTATTCATGGGATTCATTTTGATACAAGTATATATAGTTAGTTTTTAATTTGGTTTAGTAACCCAAGCTATGAGTTATATATAGAGTTATACACAAATATGGTTTGAACATATTGATTTGGTGGAATTAATATGATTCCTAGATAAATCATTATAAGAATGCATGCATGAGAAGATAATAACACGAGATAATATAGAGAGATTAAATCCCCTTTAAAAATACTAAGTGGTAGATTCCTTTCAATGGAGACACTTTTAAAGGCCTTGATCATCCAAATAGGTAGGTCATGCCAAACCTGGGTTCCCCTAGATTATATTGTGTAAGAAAAACAAGTAATGGGTAACCCTAATAGGATTAGGTTCCTATTATTAAAATTTTCTCTGGGTTAAACTTAACCATGTGACCTTAATATGATTAGGCTATAAGAGGAATAGAGTTGAATTTATTTATATGATGGATTGGTTAAAGAGTTATCTGATCAACTATACAAGAGTAATATTACATATAATTAGCATAAAAACATACATAATTGTCTAGGTTAGGGTAAAACTGGTAAATTTATCTCAATCCTAGAAAAATATGGATCCTAGGCCACTAATGAACATGATGAAATTTCAAAAAAGGTTATCATTTTATAGGGATCACATTTAATAATTTTTTTATTAAATTTATGTAAAACATGATACTCATTTGATTAGAGATTATATTGTTGATACATGGATCAATCACCATTCAACTTAACTTTGAGATTAATCACTAAAAAGGAAAAACTTAATGTAATCAACTTCTTAGACTAGTATAAATACATAAGAATCATTCTTAATAAGGATGAAAAATTATATGTGTTATAGTAACCCATAATGTGTAATATTTTAACAGATGTATCTAGATTCTTATGTTAATCAAATAATAATTCACTTAAGGTTTCATTAAGTGTTGTTCTAGATATGGAATTATTATTTCTATAAATGTTCATGAAAGTAAAAGTAAGTAAGTTTAGGAAGTGTTTACCCTATTTCCTAAAAGTTTCGAGGATAGGTGAAATGAGTATGAGATGTCTAGGTAATGGTGCTTTATAAAAATCATCATATAAAGGGTCAAATAATAAGAATAAATGATATATAGAGAGTCCAAAAATGTTTCTTTGAATATCCAGTCATTGAAACTTAAAGGTAGTGTTAGGAAAGAATGAAATTATTTTATTATTATGGATTTATCTAAGACACCTATAGAATTTTAGGAAAATATATATAATTTCATTATTATATATTTGTGTTACATAAATCAATTCATTTATTTTAATAGGTATATGAAACAAAGTGAATATTTTAAAAATGTTGTAAATATACTTGAATTCAAAATCAATGAAATAATTGATATGTCTCATAGTTTATATTAAAATGATGAATAAAAGGGATAATAAATCATATATTTTAATAAAAATGAATTTTGAAGCCAACATGGATATAAATAAATGATTTTTATTTTCATATTATTTATATTATATGATGAGAGATTTTTTTATTAAAAATGAGTTGTTATAAAAAATATGTGATGATGTTTCAATAAACATTGTTTATGATTAATTGGAATCAATAACAAGTCTTGAAAATGAGATAAGGATGAAATTAGTTTTATTAATGATAAAATAGATTATCCATTTGTTTTTTAAAATATAATGGATTTTATCCCAACACCATTAGTTATATATTTTAAGGAATAAAGTTTTATTTTTATAGTACCACTCTAAACACATAGAATACTTTATAAGAAATGGATGAAATAATTTATTTGATAAATATTCATACTAAGAGGAAATAAATATTTTCCCCTAAAAATAAATGAATTTGTGTATATTAACATGATATTATAGTAAGTATGCAATGTATATAATGTTAGTGGTGATATTTTTAGACTTTAAAAAGTTCAAAGTTAAAAAATTATGCTTGTTAAAAATAAAATTGATCTTAAAGGAGTGTAGGATATTTCAATGAAAAGTTTTAATGGAATAAATTCCATGGATTACAATGGTTATGAACTTTGAAATAGTTCTAATATAAAAAAAATCCATTACCACCATAACATTATATGATATGATGTAAATGAGTTTGAATAATTCTTTCATGGAGTTGAACATTATGAATATGATTCTTATGTCTCACTATTATTCAAAATATCCTACTTCATAGATGTTACTCACTAAAAGAGATTAGTGGGAGTGTTTTATCTAATGGTCACCTAGAGATATGTCACATGATGTACATATTGATGAAATGAGTTTATCAAAACCATAAAAGTGAAACGAACTTGATGTGGATCTAGTAGTATATCATATGTGATATGATAAGATAAAAACTGATTTATGGCTTTGTTAAAATTATAAAAAGGGCGTAATAATATAAAATATATTATGTTATATAAAAAGGAATTATTTACTTTATCATTATGTTATGTTGGTTGTATATACCCATGAAGTGTAATGCTAATTGATATAACACCATAATTTGTAGATACTTTACCCTTTTATTATATATTTTGATGTTATATAATACTTGGGTTGATTTATTTGATACTATGTATGGTTTTGGTCAATTTTTAGGTGTTTCTAAGGGTTTATATTTAGTAGAGTCCATGTAGTTTTCTCCAGGAAACCATGTGGTATGATTAAGAGGACAAGAGTGTGCATACGACTAGCACATGGTTTATCTAAAACATGTGGGTTCCCAAGAGAAACTATGTAAGTTTATGTAGAGGGAAAACAATGTTTGATGCATAGTTTTTCAAAACATGGAAACCAACCATGTGAGGGGGTGGTTTGGAGGCCATATAATGCACACATTTAGCATACAGTTTTGCAAACCATTCACAATAACCATGTTACGAATATTTAATGCTTTTAAAATTATAGTTTGACTCTATTTTAACCCCCCAAACCCTTATTTTTTACCCTCTTATTAGGAACTCAAACTCCAATCCTCTTTTAATCATTCTTGGTGGTTACTAAAGACCAAGAAGCTAGTTTTTATGGATCTAAGTGCGTTGGATCTCCATAATCAATGGTAAGTCTCTATTTTATCTCTTTCTCTTTAGATATTCTCATCTACTCTCACAATAAACATTAGATATAATATATAATTGATAAATATGTGATCTATGATGTATTTTTATTGGATAATTATTGGATATATTGAAGTAAAAGATTTTTGAGCTATGATATAGAGGTTTTATTCTAACATTCACTATTTTCATCACCCGTTGAGAGGTATGTAGCTTCTCTCACTTGTCCAATTTTTATTAAAATTGAATTCATAACTTTATTAAATATTTTTATTATATTTTAAATGTAAATTTTGGATGATTTCATAAAGGAAAATCTTCCTGGTTTATGGTCGGAAATATTGGTTATTTGAATAGTTTTTTGGAAAACCCATTTGAAATATGGTTTTAAATTATGGTTTTTGAATAATAAAAGAAAAGTATTAAATTTGATGTTTTAAATAAAATAATGAATTCATTTGGAATTATTTTTGTGTGATAACTTGTCATAAATGGTATTTCTGTATTCATATTTAATTTTTTGGGGCCTTGTTGGTATAGACTTTATGGTCAATACCATATTAAAGGTATAGAGGCATATCATAATGTGATGACTTAATGAAAGTTGGATCACTTATCATGAGTATTGGGATTTTCATTCAACATGAATGTGTGCATGATTTTATGTATTTGGTTTGTATATGCCATGTAGTGATGATGGATACACTTCTATTCTTTTAATTTAAATCATTTTAAATAAGAAAACTATTTTGATGTTCCTCTCATTGTTATGAATTATATTTTAAACTATGAGCTAACATGTTCTTGTCCTAGTGGCATGAGCTGGGAAGTCTTTTGGGGAAATCCTACTTGGTATGATTAATCACCCCATGCATATTAACTTTGGTGTGTATGTAGATGTTTTTCTTCATGAAACAATAAAAGGAAAGGTTTCTTATTTCTACAGTGGAGCATCATGATTATAATTCCTCAGGATAGTATTGAAGATTGGAGTATCTCTTTTGGATTGGTGGGAGTGATGAAACATTGTTGTGGCTTCATTTAGACATCCTTTGGTTTTCTTATGTCTAAAATTTATCACTGAAACTCTGATATTACTGTTTTATTACCTTTTCATTTGAGTTATCTTGCTTATACATCATGTACAATATAGTTGGTTTGGTTGTTTCAATTTTTCCTTGATATTTTGTGTTTTCAAAAAAAGGTAAAGTCATCTCCCAATGTATAGGTAATCCCTTGGAATTAATTTCCATCCTTAGATTTCTTAGGGACATCACCTAAGGTCAATAACACCTTCGACCTAGACCAAAAAAATGGATTGGGAAGGGATGTTGAAAATTTTATCAGTCTTGGTTGGTTTTTCGTCCTGGAATTCCAAAACATGAAATGTATATCATAAAAATAGGTAGCTAACCTCTTAATATATAAATTCAAGTTACTAGGGTAGTATAGGTAAAAAAGGTGTTTTAGAAACCTATCTCATATACATGGGTTTAGTCAATGAGTATATCATATCATTAATTAATATAGAGACTTCCCACTAGGACATCATTATTCATATTATGTTTGATATTTTTTTTGTAAATTGTTTATAATGATTTTTTCATTTGATGATTTGGAATATTATTGGTGTTCAGTTATTAGTGAGTGATGACTAAGTGATGTTTTGTTCTGTATTTAGAGAAATGACACCATTTAGACAAATTAGAAATCCACCAGAGGAGGTAGAATGGAATGTGGTTTCACCTAAGACATAGGTGAACTAATATATTTCTCAAATCATTTCTCATTTTTTTCAAGTTGTTGATAAGAAAAATAGAAATGATTAACCTTTACAACTAGATCATTCTATGTAATTTTGAAATAGAATCCTCTAATCTTTTTTTTGGGGGGGATTGAGTACCCGAAATTGAAGAAGCATGTATTAACTGAATGAATCATTTTTTTGATTTAATTATAATAATATATCACCTAAAGCTAAAATTATTAGTCTACATAATGGATGATCTTGCACGTGAATGGTGGGATTTATCAATCCAAGATAAAGTCAACCAAGACCTTATATAGAAGGGATTTGAAGAATTTATTGATAAACAATTCTACCCTAACACATTCAAGATATCCAAAATGACATATTTTTTCATCCTAAATTAGTAAAATATACTTTTGATAGAATATTAAGCTATGTATATGAACTCAGTTCATTTTTATTCATAATTAACTTCTAGTGTGTCCTTTATGGTATGCATCTTTGAGTCTCAAAAATGACCAGAAACTCATTATAAGATATTTTAACTCCATATTATTGATTATATAGAAATGGTTAATGGATTGACCATGGTAGAAAGGGATATCATTGAAAATATTACTGAAGGAAACATATTTATATCTATAAGAACAATTGGGAACTCTAATTCTGGGAACAAGCAGAAGAGAGACACCTACTTACAAGGCGGTAGAGCATCTTGCAATCAAACTACCAAATTAGTTAACTTTCCTCTATGACCCATTTTCAATCTTGTATGTTTCTAATGTGGTTTATAAAATCATATAAAGATATATTCTATGACACCAACTAGAGAAATTCCCATATTTAATAAGATGGGACATTTTTAGTGTTATTTTCTTTATACTCCAAAGTCAGTTGTTGGAAATATTTATCATGTGTCTTAGACATAATATAATTCAACTGTAAAATCATTTAAAAATAGTTATCATCCTATACTGAGTAAAACAATTTTATTCTAGGAATACAGTGACTCCTCATACAATTCAACCACAATAAGGAATCAATGAAAAGAGGGAAAGTTAGCAGTTGTATGATGCTGAGCAGATTATCACAGAATCCCAATTAGGTCCATCGACTATATGAGGTACCATTATACTTAAATAAACTCTTATAAAAGCTCAATTTTATACTTATGAATCCTAATACATTATTTATTCAAGAACCATTAATAAAATGGGGTTTTATATTTATATGATTCCACACATGATGAGTATTTATAAACCTTTCAGATAATGAGAGTGTAGAGGATTTAAATGTAAAAATTGGTCTATAAAAACCTATGTAGTCTATTTAATTGGGTCTTTTTTTTGTTTTATACATGTATGTATTTGAATTTATTATGAGAATGGATTTGTTATTTTCTTTCAAAGACCATATTGATTTTTATATGCGATGAGTAAAGTTTACATATCCTAATGGAATGAAATATATTTTTAAAGGAGATTGGGTTGCCATGGCTAGATGAGATGGAAATTTGGAACCAATAGATGGAATTATTTCTTATCAATTAATAGTAGTCATTTTTGTGACTAATGAAATTATTGAGACTACAAATTTTCTTACTAGTGTGGATCTCTATCCCATCACTTTTCATCCTGAAGGGGATGTGTAATTTTTGATTGATCTCCATTAGAGGAAAACTTATATTTCACTAACATCATATATAATTGCATTAATTTAATTGAAGGGTTTAAATATCCAGTTAAATGAATTAGAAAGTTAAGGGTTCATAAGAAGGATCATGTCACCTTGGGATGATCTGATTATTTTTTTCAATAAGGGATATGGTTAATTATTTTTTTTGATTTTAATAATATAAATTAGGTTATGATATTAAATAGATATCCAATACCGTGGATTTATAAACATTTTGATCAATTGAAGGGAGCCTAATGGTTCTCCAAAATTGATCTATGCTTAGTATATCACTAACTTCAGGTTAAGAAATAGTATATTCTAAATACATATTTTAGGATTTGCTATGATAATTATAAATATGTGGTTATTCCCTTTGGTCTTAAAAATACACTAGTGTGTTTCATGGAATTGATGAATAATGTCTTTAAATAGTATTTAGATTCTTTCATTGTGGAATTTTTAGATGACATTATGTTGTATTATCGAACATGAAAAGAATATGAAGAATATATGGAGATTGTGTGGAACATTTTTCAAGATCTCCAATTATATGAATAATTATATAAATGTAATTTATAGATATAAAAACCTCACTTACATAGGAAAATAATTTATGAAAAAAGTGTATAAGTAGATCTATAAAAGATATAAGCTATCATCTCTTGGAAACCACTAGAATATCTTTGAGATATGTAGCTGTATAGGAATAGAAGGTCACCATTGTCACTTTATTTATGACTACCCATGTATCACATATCATATGAAATCACTCACGAGAAAGGGAACCTCATTACACTTGACTGATGATTATCATGATCCCTTTTTAGAGATTAAAGTAAGGATCACTTCTACACCAATTCATATTTTTCCAGAACATGTGAATGATTATTTGGTTTATTATGACACATCTCGATCTAGACATGATTATGATCTCATGAAAGAAGATCATGTCATATATATTTGATCCTAATAGTTAAAAATTCATGAAAACAATTATCTGACCCATGAAATAGCGTTGGATATGATTGTTCACGATATAAAAATATTTATTCATTATCTATTTTTAGAGAATCTCACAATGTTCATAGATCAATTTTTTTGAAATACATCTTTTCAAAAAGGGATATAAATATGATACAAAGGTGATGCATTGAATATCTTCAAATGTATGAATTTGAATTATTTTATACACTTAAAAAAGGAAATTCTATGTCTTATAGTTTAAATTCATTTAATCAATTATAAAAAGATTCTTGTGATTAGTGGAAGTTGAGGGAAATGATTGTAGATATAAATTGGGATTTTACTAAGGAAAATAAAGTCATGATTTTCTTTTCGGTGACTCTCATACATAATTTAGTAGATTAATTTAAGGATATTGAAAGATCAGATCTATATTTCTTTACTAGTCTTTAATAACTTAATGTTTGGGAGACCATTTAATAATGGAAACAAGATGTGGAATCCATGTTACATTTTTAAGACCAGATAGTTGTTCTACCAACTTATCAAGAATAACTTCTTTCTATATACCACTACTTGAAATGGGATATTCATCATATAATTAAGAATAATTATAAGGCGTTTTAACTCATTTTTTTTTCAAATAGAATGGAAATAAAAGTTGAAATCATGTCTTGAGATGATTCAATTTTCAGTAGGTCAAGGATGAGCACCAACGACCAGATGGTATGTGGAAATATTTACCTATACCCATATGGAAATGGGAGTATATATGTAAGATCATGTATTCTTACTTAAGGTATGTTTTTTATTATTATTTAGTTTAATTACCTTTTTTGAATTAAATAAGTGTTTCCCAAGTCCATGAGAAGGCTCAAGGGTGTTCTGGGGGTTCGAGGTATGGAGGAGGAAAAAGAAGTTTTTTGGTCATGTTGTAAGTTTGCACATTGTTAGTTAAAACCGTGAGGAGTATCCCAGGTAACCATGCATCTTTGGATAGAATCTTTCACATGGTTATCACACGGTTAAGCTAACCATGTGGAATTACCATGTAACTGTGTCAATCAGCCTCTCTCTAATAGTAGCATGTGAACAGTTTGCAAATAGTTTGGCAAACCATGCAGGTAAACTATGTGTCCCGGTAAAGTTGAGAAATTTACAAAAATTCCATTATAGGATTTTTAACCCCAACTTATTATTTTCCTATTCTCTTCCTCCTACAACCCTAGTGATGAAAAATATCTCCCAAGAGCTTCCAAGGGCGATTCTCCCTCATCCCTATGTTGTTTGGAGGGCCATTTGTTGTGGTTCGAAGATCCGGGTAAGTCTAATCTCCTCCTTGATTCCTTTTCTCAATTAAGGTTTGTATCTTTCTCTCATATCCTTACAAATCTCTAAAACCCTTCTTTTTTGACTAGATCTAGGTTTAGGATTCAAAGTGTGGTTGAATTAGGATCTAAGGATTCGATTTGGAGGGTGTTCATCAATGAATCTAAGGTAGGTGGTCTACAAGCAATATTCCATAGTTTGTACATGGATTTTTACATGTAGAGTTTTATTCTTGTTCTCTTATTGATGTGTACTTGGTTGTGTTGGAATGAATTTGTGTATTGGGTGTATAAATAACCAATTTAATCCCTCATGATCTCTACGGGATGCAAGGAGGATGACTCAACCAATCTCGGACCACCCAAGGGGTGTTCCGACCCTCCCAAACATAGATAATGAAAACAATTGTTGTGAAATGTACTTGTACATGGGTAAATCCAATATCGAATAAGTAAATTGGTAAATCTATTGATTAAGAAGGGATTATGGTTAGATGTTTCAAGTTGGGAATATGACTAAGGGGTCATTTGGCTTGGCATATAAATGGGAAATAATGAGATTAGAGGGATTGCGATAATGAATCATGATTTGTACTTGAATACTCTTAATGAGTTAGTCTTGGGAAATGGGAAATTGGTTTAAATGTCTATGGGGTCTAAATGATAAATTTGTTAATGGATTGTTTCATAATATTGATTACCATTTTAATTTTCATTGTTTTGATGTTTCTATTGTTATTGGATATGCTTGGTTGTATTATGGTTATGTGTGGTGGACAAATAAATAAGAATATGCACATGTCTTGGTAGTGTTGGGTATAGACATGAGGTTCTATGCCCATGGGTTGAGTTGGATCTAGTCTATAAAATCCACCTCTCAATGCACAAGTTAGTGAAGTGGACGAAGTTCTATTCCCCTAATGGTTTCATTCCACCCAAACTGAGGCTTTGAGGTGAGGATAATGTGATTGTTGTGATGTGTTCCATTATAGAGGTAGAACATGATTTATTCCCATATGCATTGCGATTATTAAACATGACTAATCCATTGACCACATAAAAATGTGAACTAAGAACATAGTTATTATAAGTATTGAATCTAAATTTGATAATGGATTAACTTATGGTAAACATTATTACCAATGATTACTTGAATTATATTTTATTTATTTGTCATTACTTATTTATTTCATAAACTATCTATTGAATTGGGTATTTTTTAGACACCTTTGGTGATGGTCTATTGAGTTAAACTCACACCTTTATCGGGTTTCTGCTAGGTACCCGAGCATATATCATTCTTGGAGGTTAGGATAAGGGCAAGGGTCCTATAATAGGGATTTGAGTTGGGTACGGGACATGCATGGATGAGGTTCTAGACTTAGAGTCAGGACCATTTGTGGATTCCATTGTTTTTCATTATTTTAGGTTTTTTTCACTTAGCACTGCAATAGGACATGACATGTTTACTGATTGACCATGGTTGTACCCATTTTGGGAGATGGTTATTTATGATTGTGCATTGATTAGAGTACATAATTTTCAATATTTTATATGTCTACTACTGTAGATTACTCTAAAAAATAGGACATAGTCTCCCCACATGACTTTTAGACCCTCGATGCTAGCTAGAAAGCTCTGGCGTACACAGTGAAGTGCTTGAGGTCATGTGATGACCTAAATCAGAGCACCAATTTTATGGAACCTAGGTTTGGGATGTTACAACATAGCTATGGTTTTTTTTCATAATTATATTGAGAAAATTTCACAAAAAAAATCTATATGGATGATTGTTGAATGGATCAAAAATTCATCTCACTTCATCACTATTTTTGAATCCAATACAGCTATAGACATAGAAACTATCTATATTTAGAAGCTCATAATGTTTCATGGGATAAAAAATTCAATTTTCTCTAACTAAGATCCTTATTTAACCTCTCATATTCTTTAGTAAATTCAATATGAATTGGGTCCACATTTAACCATTAAAATAATTTATTTTACTCAAATATATTGGAAGTTTGAACAAATAATTCAGACACTAGAAGACATGATATGAGATTTTATCAAGGATTTTAAAGGCCCATGGGAGGATCATATACCATTAGTGGAGTTGACCTACAATAATAGTTATCATGAATTGATAAAAATGGATTATTTTGAATCATTGTTTATCTTTCCTTAGAAGTATCCACATTGATGGGTAGTTATAGAATAAAATTCCCTATTTCGACCTAGTCATGTTCAAGAGGTGACTGAGAAAATATAGATGATCAATAAAAGGTTAGAAATGAGTCAGATTCATCAGAAATATTATGCATATCATATTTATTGGGAGTTATAATTTTATATGTGAGGTCATCTATTCTTGAAAGTCTCAAAAAGGATAGGTCATAAACATTTAAGTAATAAACATAAATTGCCTCTTTAGTACATCAACAATTTTGAAATACTGTAATGGATTAGTGATGTGGATTATTAGTTGGATTTATATCCACAATTAAGCTATCTACACACTGACTGAAAATTAAATGTTTATTTCAAAAATAAATTTTATGGGAAAGTGAGAAACCTCACAAGGTTATGAAAGAGGATCATTTAACATAGAAATAAATCATAATATCATTAAATACAAGACTGTGATTATTAGAATTAGTCACTATATATAATCCCCAATGTAATGCAGATACCTTAATATCTGGGTTTTTCGTGATGATTTCTTCAAAATGGTGTGCCAAATTATCCCATGTATAGATGAATTTCTATATATTTATCTTCTTTACATTGAATCCTTATTCTAAAATGTGAAATTTTTTATTGATCAACACCCTTTAATTCTCATTAATTTCAAATTAGATCATTCCTTCATATATTCAGTTATCCTCATCCTCAGTAGAATTTATATGGAAGGATCCTTCAAGCATTTCTTCTTTCAATTGGGGAATGTGATCCATTCATTGTTCTTCCCCCCCCCCACCACTATTTTAGACTTTCTCTTAAATTATTTTATAGGAACTCCTTGTGACACTAAATAATTGGACACTACTATAAAAATGGGCAAGGGAAGCGCCCCCTTATATCAACGCTAAGCAAAACCGCTGATAAAGGTTACCCCGTATCAGTGCTAGAAAAGCGCTGATAAAGAGTCCCTGTATCAGCGCTAAACAAGCGTTGATAAAACAACTCTTTATTAGCGCTAGAAAAGCACTGATAAAGAATCTCTGTATCAGCGCTGATACATGAAGGATTTATCAGTGCTTTTTTAGTGCTGATAAAGGCAGTCTTTATTAGTGCTTTGTTAGCACTGATAAAACCCTAGTCCATTTTTTTATAAAGTCAGTCGCACAGTTCCCTCATTTTATCGCGACCTAAAGCTCTCACGGTACTGGAACCCTGCGACTCCCCTCTGTCGCCTACTGAGTTCGTGTTGCCGGACCTCCTCCACCCTCGCTTCTCATTTCTGGACCTCTGCCGCTCACTGAGTTTTCATTTCCGGACCTCCGCCTCCCTCACTTCTCATTGCCAGACCTCTTCCGTCCGCTGAGTTCGCGTTGGCGGACCTCCGCCGCCCGCAACGCCCTCTTTGGTTTGCCGGACCTCCGCCGCCCGCAACGCCCTCTTCGGTTTGCCGGACCTCCCTTTAAGGCATGTTTTCCAAATATTTTTTTTAATATTTTTCATGTTGTTGGTTGAATCATTGATGGATATTTATTGTGTTATTTCATTTGGATTCATTGTTATGTTTTGGGTGTACCTTTCCCTAGGTTTCAAATTATGATCTTAGTGGTTCTTCATGGTTAGTGGTTGTAGTCTCTTATTTGGGTGAAGGGATGTGTTCTTAGTATATTTCCATCTTATGTCACACCATTTTAGTGAAAATTTAAATGGTTGGGTGACCTATGTTAGGTCTATGGACATTATTGTGATTTTCTCTCTTCTTAGTGATGTAGACGTGTCATTTGGAGATGTATGATGTTCTTAGAGGATATACATTAAGGGTTCTTGGGAATATTGGTTATCTGTTCATTTTAATTTTTTCATAGTGGTCCTTTATTTGGTAAATCTTCCTATATTTTTTGAATTGTCCACACAATAATTATTGTGTGGAATTTATTTTTGTCTCATCATTTTTTATCCTTCGTACTAGAATATTTATTTGGATAAAAAGTGAAACGATGGGGATAATTGTAACATCTTAGTATCTCTTTCATCAAAGAAATTCTCTTTGAGTTTTTTTGGGTTTCTTGAGGGGTCATAGGATGTCACATACTATCATAGAAGGCGTGGATATGAACATGTTGGTTGAAAAGATTCATGTGGTCCACTGAATGGCCAGTGAGGGTAATTGGCTAGGAAATGGGATTCATAATGGATACAAAAAAATTATATAGCCGTCAACTAGCTGGTGGGTTTTTAGTGACTAGCCAGTGGGATAACCTATGGTTATAACATTTATACTATAACCACTGTCTAGCTGGTGAGGGCCACTATCTAGCCAGTGGTGTCATTGTATATGATAAAGCATCGAGGTAGTAGGGTAATTGCACCCCGATACCCCCATTTATTTATTTTCTCTTCTCCGGCAAGTTTAACTCAGCCCACTCAAGCCATGGGAGCCCCTTTGTATAGTTTGGATCTTCTATCCTCATCACTTGGTGGATTGATGTTTCATTTGAAATGGTGATCCTCTTTTGGTATTTATTTCTTTTATTGAACTTCAATCTCTCTCCATCACTTGATTCTTTGTTCCCGGGGGATATGGAAGCCTTGGTATTTACTAGAGCTATAATTTTTATGGGGAATTATGGTTATATTATCTCTTTTACCTTTTATTGAGATCCCTTTTATTTGATTCAATGTTCTTAATCTGAGTATACTCATTCAGATTCATAGTGTTTTGATCCCAAATATTCCAAGTGGGTGTTTCTATACTATATCCTCTTTTTGGGATTCATGTGTTTCATGAATTCATATTTTATCCATTTGAAGTTGGTTAGACATGTTTTGATCATTTTGAAGCACAAAATAACCCTATTAATGAAAATAATATATGGAATGGATGGTATCTTGTTGTGAATTAACCTTTTTAATTGAAATAAATTAGGTTTCCTTCTACCATTGGTGGATTTGATATTATAAATGAAAATAACGGTTTAAAATAAAGATAAGTTGATTCTTTAAATAAAATTCCAAATGGTTTGGCATGTGTTTGTTTATTGATTTTTTTTGGGAATGATTTCCAAAATAAATTAAAATGTCTTGTTTTTAAACGATTTATGGTATTGGTATTTTAAAAAATTGAGGGGGATTGATTGTCCTTTTGAAAAAAATACCTTAGAGCCCGACCACCATCCATTGTTTATTGGGGGTGACTTAATGTCATTTCCAACCCAAAGTAAAGGAAAGGTAGAAGCCCATTCCAGAGGAAGGCCATCATGGAGTTTGTTCAGTTCATGGCTGGGAAGGGCCTCGTTGATCTCAGCTTCTGAGGTGACAGTTTCACCTGGTGCAAAAACTGCAAGGGCCATCACCGCTTGTGGAGTATATTGGATAGGTGTCTAGCCAACATGAAAGCCACTAACTTATTCTCAAATACCATGTTTTTCCATCTTTCTTGAGGTATTTTGATTCAATCTCCCATTTTAGTTTCCATTTCTTCTTGGCATGATCATCAGGAATGGTTTCACTTTCACCAGTAGGGGGTTAACATCCTAGGGTACTAGGAAATGGTTTGTGAAATATGGAATGAACCCTTGTAGGAGTATCGGGCCACCTTCAACCTCAGTGACCTGACCTTGAACCCCGATAGGTGCGTGTTCGCTCCTTCCTCCTCAGGATCCTTCACCACCTGGGACTACCACCTGGGACTACTGTCGCATATGGGCTCCTTCAGAGTATTTTGATAGATGGAATGATACCTTTGGTTTATTGGATTATTAACACCAGTTTGAGATTTATGTGTGACTATATACTTATTATATTTTCTTATTATTTCTTACACACCACCACTTGAGTCGAGTAACCTGATTGAAATCTATATTGGTACTTTGGTTCTGATGTGGATATGATTTTTTATGTGTTTGTGACATGTGTATGTGTGGATATATGGGTACTTAGGCATGATAATATTGAATATAGGGAAGAAACCTAGGAGTGGTAGATGTATCATTCTTGATTATTCTTGTGTTTGGTCTGGGGTGATTTGAGGAAACTATAATGAATCTAAAGTAATTATATTTAATGAAGATGAATAAATACTAATGGTTAGGCTCTATTAATCTCTATTTTTATAAGGAAGTGGTTCTCTTATACGGTATTTGGAAGACTTGTTTTGTGTACTTGAACCATAAATACAACTATTTGAGATTCAAATAGGATGAAGATGAATAAAGATTGGATGGATGCTAATCGTTTAACAATAGAGTACGAGAATGGAGTGAAAGAGTTCATCAAGTTTGCAAAGGATCACACAAAGGATACTTCTCAAATCCTTTGTCCATGTTTACGTTGTTTTTTATTCTATACTACTTACTTTAGAGGAGTTAGAAGAACATTTGATATGTCACGGAATAGATCATAGTTATAAATGTTGGAATAAACATGGAGAAAAAGAGAATGTAGCTACTGGCTGGGATAAAATTGTGTTTTATAGATCATCAGATATGAATACAAATATGGATAATGAAGAAGACCATATGGAGGATGTGATTACAAATGTTAATGATGATGAAGATTGTATTGAGGAAATGACAAAGACAATTCAAGATGAACTCTGTGATTGCACAAAATTGTTTGAGAAGTTAAAGAGTTGTGCAAAGATGCCATTGTATGCTGCTTGCACTAAGTATACAACATTGTCAGCTGTACTGAAGTTGTATAAATTGAAAGCAGGCAACAGATGGAGTGATGTCAGTTTTACGGAACTACTTGCTCTCTTGAATGACATGCTCCCGGAAGATAATGAGCTCTCAATCTGGACATATGAAGCTAGACGAATACTACGCTCGATGGGTATGATTTCTGAAAGAATACATACCTACCCGAAAGACTGTATATTGTTTCTCAAGGAGAACAAATCACTTATAGAATTCCCAAAGTGTGGTGCTTCTCGATACAAGAAAGATAAATCCAATCCTACGAAAGTTGTATGGTACTTTCCAATCATTCCAAGGTTTAGGCGTCTATATGGAAGTGAAGAAACTACAAGACAATTGTCGTGGAATGCAGATAAAATAAATAAATATGGGAAATTACGTCATCCGACCGACTCTCCTCAATGGAAGAAAATTGATAATGAGTATCCTGAATTTTTAAAAGATCTGAGAAACCTTAGTCTTTCATTATCTATAGATAGAGTGAATCCTTTTGGTTTTCAAACCAGCACTCATAGTGCATGGTCTGTTATGTTGGTAAATTATAACTTGCCACCCTGGTTATGCATGAATCAAAAATTCATCATGTTATCTATGCTTATATCAGGACCAAAACAACCAGGTAATGATATTGATGTTTATCTGGCTCCTTTGATAGAGGATTTAAAGTTATTGTGGGACTCAGGTGTAATGTTGTATGATGCTTATAAAAGTGAATACTTCACGTTGAGAGCGATGTTGTATGAGACAATAAATGATTTCCCTGCTTATGGAAATTTTTCAGGCTATAGCATTAAAGGAACTCAGGGGGGTCCCATGTGCGAAGAAGATACAGAATCAATTAGGTTGAAACATTCATTGAAATATGTGTTTCTAGGACATCATAGATTTCTACCTCGTCGGCATAAGTATCGATCTTGGACGACATAATTCAATGGAAGTTCAGAAAAACGTGCAACATCGTCTCCACTAACAGGTGATCATATATTTGAGAAAGTAAAAGATCGGAACACTGTTTTTGTTAAACCATTTTTGAAAAACCTTACAAAAATCGTTTGGAAAAAGAGATCAGTTTTTTTGAATTACCATACTGGAAATATTTTGAAGTTAGACATTTTATTGATGTGATTCATGTGGAAAAAATGTATGTGACAGTGTTATTGGAAAATTGCTAAATGCCCTTGGCAAAACAAAATATGGAATTAAGGCAAGGATGGACATGGTTGACATTGGAATACGAGAAGAGTTGGCTCCCGTGAAGGGTGAAAATTGAATGTTTCTTTCTCCAGCTACTTATACTCTTTCTAGGGCGGAGAGATATCAGTTTTGCAACTTTTTCAATGATTTAAAGGTTCTAGAGGGGTACTCATCAAATATCAAGAACATTGTGTTAATGAATGATTTGAAGTTAAAAGGTTTGAAATCACATGATTGCCATGTTTTGATGCAAGATCTAATTCCTATAGCTTTACGTTGCATTTTTCCCAAGAATGTTCTTCATACGTTAACCAAACTTTATTTCTTTTTCAAATATATATGTAGCAAAGTTTTAGACCCAGGGAAATTGCCAGCTATGGAAAAAGAAATTTTCATCATATTATGTGAATTAGAAATGTTCTTCCTGCCAACATTCTTTGATATGATGGTTCATTTGATGATTCACTTGGTGAGAGAGATTCAACTTTGTGGTCCTATTCACTATAGATGGATGTATCCTGTTGAACGGTATATGAAGATTTTGAAAGGGTATGTCAAAATTTGAAGTCGGCCAGAGGGTTTTATAGTGGAGCAATATATTGTTGAGGAATCCATTGAATTTTGTACTAAATACTTATCTGATGTGGAAAGCATTGGTCTCCCAAAATCTTGTTACACTGGAAGCATTAAGGGTGAGGGAATTTCTGGAAGAGAAGTTGTGAACATCAGTATTACAGATCGGGAGCAGGCCTATATTTATGTTTTTCATGACATTTGGGAGGTTGCTCCATATATTGAAACTCACAAAGAAATTCTTAGGCAGTTGAATCCATCAAGGGATGAAAAATAGTTATCAGATAAACAAAATCACTAGTTTATAGGATGGTTTCAGGACCATATTTTTAAGTAGTTGAATGAAAATCCAAATTCAATTTCAGAACGACTTTGATGGATAGCCACTGGACCAAGTGTGTATGTATTATCTTACAGTGGTTATATAATTAATGGTTATAAATTCTATACAGATGAACATGATGAAGATAGTACCATGCAAAATAGTGGAGTTACACTAGTGGCTGAAGTGATGCATGTTTCTGGTAGTAAGGACAGAAATCCAATTTATGAAAATATGTCATACTTTGGCATTATCAAACTAATATGGGAGTTGGATTATACAACATTCCAATGGCCTATTTTTCAATGCAAATGGATTAATAACAATAGTGGTGTTAAAATAGATGAATGGGTATTTGTGAAAGTTGATTTTAGTAAAGAAGGGTAAAAAGATGAACAGTTTATAATGGCATCACAATCGGTACAAGTTTTTTATGTTTCAGATCCTGCAAACCAAAAGTGTTCGATTGTTCTGTTATCATCCAAAACTACTGAAGGTTCTGATGAAAATTCAGTTGAGGACGATCCTTTTAGTGGTACGTCACAATCATTTCGGAGCGGTCCCAATGTATATGATGTTTTGTATGTTAGAGGAGACCACAATTAAGGGATTTGGATAATCGATAGAGGTTTCAAATCCCTTCAACCTTTGAAAAAAAGAAATAGAGTTCAATAAACAGGTTATATTTTGTTTGTAATATAGATCTTGTTATCTCATGTTATTATCTTATCATTACTGAATTTATGTAATCTGAATTAACTGTTCAACCACTTTTGCAGATAATGACTTCTGCACATTCTGGTGCTCCTAACCTTGAGGTTGAACAAGTCTCTCAAGCTACTGCTGTTGCGGCGGCTGCTGCTGCTCCTGCTGTGGTTCTTGTTTCTCCTGCTGCTCCTGCTGCGGCTCCTGCTGCTCCTGCTGTAGCTGCTGCTGCTCCTGCTGCTGTGACTCCTTCTGCTCCTAGTGTTGAGGTCCAACAACCATCAACACATGCCGTTGATACCCTTCCAGATGAACATATAGATGATGTTGATATTGATGAAATGGTCAGGAATGAAGGACCGACGTTGCAGAAAATACAGGAGTGTCGTAGTTTGAAGGTGGTAGCCAAAATTCTTAAGGTGAAAAGCAAATGCATCAAATTTAAAGTCGGATGGAATGCACGAGGACAACATGTGAATCCCAACAAGGCTATGTTTAGCAGCTAAATTTGAGTTTTCACTCAGCAACGCCTGCCGATTGACATAGATTCATGGCACCATGTTGTGTCCGGGCTGAAGGCTGTGATCTGGGAAGAAATTATGGTAACATTATTAATTTATTTCTTTAATTTACTAGCAAATAAAATAATGAAACAATGTCTTACTCTTCTCAATCTCTTTCATAGTACCTTTATAGTAGACGATTCACACAAGGATTATGTACTAAGGCTTACAGGAAAGATTCATCGAGGTTTTTGCACTATTTTAACAAGATGTCACCTGAAAGATTCTAAAGGTAAAATAAACCCGCACCCACCCATTGTCTACGCTCACCTGATATCCCAAGAAGCATGGGATGCATTTATTGGCCGCCGTGGGGATGAGAAGTTTTAGGTACATTGTGGGTGATAATACATTGTTTGGGGATAACTATATTCATCACTTTGATTGTCAATATTTCATTTATGAAATAGAAACTCTGTAATGAAAATAAGGAACGTGCATCAAAACCAACATACCCCTATTGTAAATCAAGGATGGGGTATGCTTCATTAGAAAATAAAATGGTATGTATTTTAAATTTACAGTAATATTGTTAGGTTCCAATAAACAACATCATAATTATCTTTCTATGTTTATATGTAGATTGATGAGTCTAAAACCAAATGCACTTCCATCCCACGTCATGTTCTATGGAAGGAGGAATGTGTGAATAAAGAAGGGAAGTTAGTAGATGAGAACACACAGAAAGTGTGGGAAATATGTGTAATTATGACACGATGATAAAAATATTTGTTTAAAATTTATATTACATAAAAATAATTAGTTATTTTCCTATATCCGACAGTCACAGGAATCAGATACTCCTATAGCAGATACAGACATATTATCGACGGCTTTGAAGCAGCCAGAAAAATACGGTTGTGTTAGAGGTGCAGGGTTTGGGGTGACACCCCGAGTATATTTTGAGAAGAAGAAAAAAATAGATGATACAGATGAAAAATTGGAACAAATGAGTGAAAAAATAGCAACCCTTGAAGAATGATTGCAATGGCAGGGAGAGTTGCTAGAAACTTTTATGGGTGGGAGCAAAGGGAGGATAGAACTCAGGAACAACCAGTGTGTGAACATCCCACCCCACCCCCACCAGCTTTGAGGCGAGTCATTCGCCTCAAAGAACTGTCTTAGCCGTAGTAATCAATATTCTAATAATTGTTCCCATGAAATTTGAATTAGACAAACACTGATAATTTTTATGTACTGATCTTCACAGGGTGATAATGATTGTGATTTATATCTATCAACACCCACCTATCACCTTGTAACGAGGGCTACGGTGTTCAATATCCCAGATTCCACAATGTATAATAGACCACTTCCAAAAGATCATTTGAAAGTGATGATTACTGTAGCTCATGATCCAAATGCAGAGCTACCTATTACACTTGATTACGATGATATTCATATGGTCAAAAAGGATATTGGGACATTCATTGCATGGCCTTCACAAATTATAAGAGTACATGCAGACAAAGAGGTATTTATTTCCTTTTTTTTCAAGATAAACCCTTAATAATTAATGAAAAAAGGGTCAGAACCAATGATTGTTGTTATAGACAGAGAAAGGGAAGAGGGTGACAAACGTCAACTCAAAACCATCTAAAGGATCGACCAACCGATCCCAAGGAGCTACTAAAAGCACAATAACACCACCTGTTCTCTATCCACATTTACTATCATTGAAGACTCATGTGGATACGAAGCTAAAAGATGGTAATAGTCATATAGTGGTTTTCAAAGAGAATATATACAGAGAGGAAAGTCAAGATTTCATTGCTGCTGGAAATGTAAATGAGATCCTTGAAAATGGTTGGATAGGCATCACAGTTATAAATGTATATATGAGGTATGTTTCCATGAATTGATTTTCTAAAAGCTGATCTAATGTGAAAATTATGACTAAATGCATTTTATATTGTTGACAGATGCATTTATGAAAAACAGTTGAAAGAATTTTCCCATGAGCCAAGATTTGGACTCGTTAGTCCTCATATCACATCAACACAACTAACAAAAATAGAGCCATCAAAAAGGGATGCAACAGTGAATGACTTGTTGAAAACATTTGAAATCAAGATTACAGATGACAGGATTTTCCTAATACCAACCATGCAGGGGTAATACTCTACAATTAAATAATATCAATTATATTTTCACTTTTTTTTATTAATTATTAATTTTTGTGTTTTTAGGCAACACTAGTTGCTAATTGCAGTGAACTTCGATACTCTGAAGATTTATTTTCTGGATTCAAAGCAAGGATATCCATCAAACTGACCACACATGATGGAGTTTGTGAATCTGTAAGACACTACATCTTATGTTTTAGGTCTAAACATCACGTAATATAATTTATATTATCTTTTACTGAGGATTCTGTTATGATAGGGCAGTGTATCATTATCGTCTAAAAAAAGGAATGAGGACAGGGGCTAAGCATAGGGAGGCGAGCAAGTACTACATCTGGACAAATATTAGGGTATATATAATAAAATTTCACAATCTAAACACATCTCAACACAAGTTACTTATTCTCCTAATGATCAATATTTTTTCAGTGTCCAAAAAAAATAAACGATAATGACTGCGGTTATTATGTTTTTAAATTTATGAAAGAGATTGTTTTTCATCAACAAACTAGCATCCCTAAAGAGGTATTTTCAAAAACAACTACTAGTTCGTTTAAGTTATTTATTAATTATTTATTTTTATATTTTGTAGTACTAATTTGACTGTCAAAAAGCCTCATACTCACAAGACGATATAGATGTTTTCAGAAATGAGTGGGACACATACCTGATGGCAGATTGTACACAAATACAATGAAGATCTGACTTGGGAACATGTACAATTGGTGGTCATTTTTGAGAGGGGTGGAGGGGATCAAAAGATGAAACATTATTATATGTAAATGTTTGTAGAAAAATTGTAATTGTTATTATATAGAACATCCTTTATCCAATGAGTCATTTTCCCATTTTAACAGATGATATGCACTAACAACATGCAAGAATGATGAACCACTCAAAGGGTCTCTCTCTTGTTGAAAATGGACACAATTTTAAGTGACAACAACAACTCACGTATGGAAATACGACCAAACACATATATATTGTGTCGATCCTTTAGGAGAATGATACACGGGTCCTTTGTGATGTGTAAGAGTCATCCCCGCCTCAATCTGAGGCACGGTGTGGCTGGTACCACTCAAAGGGTCTCTTCTTTTGTTTAAAATGGACACAATTTTAATTGAAAACAACAACTGACCTATGAAAATCCAACCAAACGCTTACAGATTGAGGTGGATCTTTTATAAGAACAATCCAAGGGTCCTTGGTGACGTTTATGAGTCATCCCCGACTTAATACAAGGCATGGTGTGGCTGGTACCACTCAAAGGGTCTCTTTTTTTTTTTAAAATGGACACGATTTTAAGTGAAAAGAACAACTGACCTACGGAAATCCAACCAAACACTTTAAGATTGCCTTGATATTTTATAATAATGATCCAAGGGTACTTTTTGATGTGTACGAGTCATCCCCATTTCAATCTGAGGCACGGTGTGGCTGCTATCACTCGAAGGGTCTCTCTTTTGTTTAAAATGGACATAATTTTAATTGAAAACCACAACTGACCGATGAAAATATGACCAAACACATTTGGATTGCCCTGATATTTTATGATAACTATAAAAGGGTCGTTGGTGATGTTTACAAGTCATCCCTTCCTCAATCCGAGGCACGGTGTGGCCGGTACCACTCAAATGGTCTCTCTTTTGTTTAAAATGTACACGATTTTAAGTGAAAACAACAAATGACCTACAAAAATCCAACCAAACGCATTCGTATTGTGTTGATCCTTTAGGAGAATAATAAAAGGGTACTTAGTGATGTGTAAGAGTCAACCCCACCTCAATCTGAGGCACAGTGTGGCTGGTACCACTCAAAGGGTCTCTCTTTTGTTTAAAATGGACACAATTTTAATTGAAAACAACAAATGACCTATGAAAATCAGACCAAACACATTTGGATTGAGGTAGATATTTTATAAGAACAATCCAAGGGTACTTGGTGACGTTTAAGAGTCATCCCCACCTCAATATGAGGCATGGTGTGGCCGGTACCACTCAAAGGGTTTCTCTTGTTTAAAATGGACACAATTTTAAGTGAAAACAACAATTGACGTATGGAAATCTGACCAAACGCATTCGGATTGTGTTGATACTTTAGAAGAAATATACATGGGTCCTTTTTTATGTGTATGAGTCAACCCCACCTCAATCCGAGACACGATGTGTCCGGTACCACTCAAAGGGTCTCTCTTGTTTTAAATGGACACGATTTTAAGTGAAAACAACAACTGACGTACTGAAATCCAACAAAACTCTTTCGGATTGTGTTGATCCTTTATTATAACTATAAAAGGGTCATTTTTTATGTGTAAGAGTCATACCTGACTCAATCCGAGGCATGGTGTGGCCGATACCACTCAAAGGGTCTCTCTTTTGTTTAAAATGAACACGATTTTAAGTGAAAACAACAACTGACGTACGAAAAACCAAGAAAATGCATTCATATTCGGTTGATCATTTAGGAGAACGATCCAAGGGTCCTTTGTGATGTGTATGAATCATACCCACCTCAATAAAAGGAACAGTGTGGCCGGTAGCACTCAAAGGGTCTCTCTTGTGTTTAAAATGGACACGATTTTAAGTGAAAACAACAACTAACCTTCAGAAATCAGACCAAACGGATTCAGATTGCCTTGATCTTTTATAATATCGATCCAAGGGTCCCTTTTGATGTGTATGAGTCATCCCTGCCTCAATATGAGGCACGGTGTGGCCGGTACCACTCAAAGGGTCTCTCTTTTGTTTCAAATGGACACAATTTTAATTGAAAACAATAACTGACCTATGAAATTCTGACCAAACACATTTGGATTGAGACAGATATTTTATAAGAACAATAAAAGTGTCCTTGGTGATGTTTAAGAGTCATCCCCGCCTAAATCCAAGGCACAGTGTGGCCGATACCACTCAAAGGGTATCTCTTTTGTTTAAAATGGACACGATTTTAAGTTAAAACAAAAACTGACCTACGAAAATATGATCAAATGCATTCGGATTGAGATGGATATTTTATAAGAATAATCCAAGGGTCCTTGGTGACGTTTATGAGTCATCACTGCCTCAATACAAGGCACGGTGTGGCCGGTACCACTCAAAGGGTCTCTCTTGTTTAAAATGGACCCGATTTTAAGTGAAAACAACAACTGATGTACGGAAATCTAACCAAACACATTCTGATTGTGTTTATCCTTTAGTAGAATGATCCACAGGTACTTTTTGACATTTAAGAGTCAACCCCTCTGCAATCTGAGGCACAGTGTGGTCGATACCACTCAAAGGGTCTCTCTTGTTTAAAATGGACACGATTTTAAGTGAAAACAACAACTGACGTACAGAAATCTGACCAAACGCATTCGGATAGTGTTGATCCTTTATGAGAATGATCCAAGGGTCCTTTGTGACATGTAAGAGTCATCCCCGCCTCAATATAAGGCATGGTGTGGCCGATAATACTCAAAGAGTCTCTCTTTTGTTTAAAATGGACACGATTTTAAGTGAAAACAACAACTGATATACGGAAATATGACCAAACGCATTCAGATTGTATTGATACTTTAGTAGAATGATCCATGGGTCCTTTTTAACATGTAAGAGTTATACCTGCCTCAATCCGAGGCACAGTGTGGCCGGTACCACTCAAAGGGTCTCTCTTGTGTTTAAAATGGACACGATTTTAAGTGAAAACAACAAATGACCTACGGAAATCCAACAAAACACATTAGGATTGCCTTGATATTTTATTAAAACGATCCACGGGTCATTTGTGACGTGTATGAGTCATCCCTACATCAATACGAGGCATGGTGTGGCCGGTACCACACATAGGGTCTCTCTTTTGTTTAAAATGGACACAATTTTAATTGAAAAACAACGATTGACCTATGAAAATCTGACCAAACGCATTCATATTACCTTGATCTTTTATAATAATGATAAAAGGGTCCTTGGTGACGTTTAAAAGTCATCCTTGCCTCAATTAGATGTACAGTGTGGCCGGTACCACTCAAAGGGTCTCTCTTTTGTTTAAAATGGACACAATTTTAATTGAAAACAACAAATGACCTATGAAAATCCGACCAAACACATTAAAATTGAGGCGGATCTTTTATAAGAACAATTAAAGGGTCCTTGGTGACATTTACGAGTCATCCACACCTCAATACGAGGCACGGTGTGGCTGGTACCACTCAAAGTTTCTCTCTTGTTTAAAATGGACACGATTTTAAGTGAAAACAACAACTGATGTACGTAAATCTGACCAAAAGCATTCGGATTGTGTTGATCCTTTATAAGAACGATAAACGGGTCCTTTGAGACGTGTAAGAGTCATCCCCTCCTCAATCCGAGGCACAGTGTGGCCGTACCACTCAAAGGGTCTCTCTTGTTTAAAATGGACATGATTTTAAGTGAAAACAACAACTGACATATGGAAATATGACCAAAAACATTAGGATTGTGTTGATAATTTAGGAGAATGATACAAAGTTAATTTGTGATGTTTATGAGCATCCTTGCCTCAATCTGAGGCATGGTGTTGCCATTACCAATCAAAGGGTGTCTCTTTTGTTTAAAATGGACATGATTTTAAGTGAAAACAACAACTGACGTATATAAATCTGAACAAATGCATTTTGATTGTGTTGATTCTTTAGGAGAATGATTAAAGGGTCATTTTTGACGTGTACAAGTAATTACGCCTCAATCTGAGGCATAGTGTGGCTGGTACCACTCAAAGGGTCTCTCTTGTGTTTAAAATGGACACGATTTTAAGTGAAAACAACAACTGACTTACGAAAATCTGACCAAACGCATTCGGATTTCCTTTATATTTTATAAGAACGATCCACGGGTCCTTTTTGATGTGTATGAGTCATCCCCACCTCAATCCACGGCACGGTGTGGCCGGTACCACTCAAATGGTCTCTCTTTTGTTTAAAATGGACACAATTTTAATTCAAAACAACAAATGACCTATGAAAATCACACCAAACACATTCAGATTTCCATGATATTTTATAAGAACGATAAAAGGGTCTTTAGTGACATGTAAGAGTCATCCCCGCCTCAATATGAGGCACGGTGTGGCCGGTACCACTCAAAGGGTCTCTGTTTTGTTTAAAATAGACACAATTTTAATTGAAAACAACAACTGACCTATGAAAATCCGGCCAAACGCATTCGGATTGCCTTGTTCTTTTATGATAATGATCCAAGGGTCCTTGGTGATTTGTATGAGTCATCCCCGCCTCAATACAAGGCACGGTGTGACCTCTATCACTCAAAGGGTCTCTCTTTTGTTTAAAATGGACACGATTTTATTTGAAAACAACAACTGACCTACGAAAATCTAACCAAATGCATTCTAATTGTCTTGATATTTTATAAGAAAGATAAAAGGGTCCTTGGTTATGTGTATGAGTAAAACCTGCCTCAATCTGAAGCACGGTGTGGCCGATACCACTCAAAGGATATCTCTTTTGTTTAAAATGGACACAATTATAAGTGAAAACAACAACTGACCTACGGAAATTTGACCAAACGCATTCAGATTGTGTTTATAATTTATAAGAATGATCCAAGGGTCCTTTTTGACATGTATGAGTCAACCCCGCCTCAATCAGAGGTACAGTGTGACCGCTATCACTCAAAGGGTCCCTCTTGTTTAAAAGAGACACTATTTTAATTGAAAACAACAACTGACCTACGAAAATCCAACCAAACGCATTCAGATTGCCTTTATATTTTATAGGAACGATCCAAGGGTCCTTAGTGACGTGTAAAAGTCAACCCCACCTCAATATGGGGCATGGTGTGGTCGGTACCACTCAAAGGGTCTCGATTTTGTTTAAAATGGATATGATTTTAAGTGAAAACAACAAATGACCTAAGTAAATTCGACCAAACGCATTCAGATTGTGTTTATCCTTTAGGAGAATGATACAATGGTCCTTTGTGACATGTAAGAGTCATCCCTAACTCAATACGAGGAACGATGTGGCTGCTATCACTCAAAGAGTCTCTATTTTGTTTAAAATGGACACAATTTTAATTGAAAACAACAACTGACCTATGAAAATCTGACCAAATGCATTCAGATTATTTTGATCCTTTAGGTGAACGATCCATGGGTCCTTTGTGACGTGTAAGGGTCAACCCCTCCTCAATACGAGGCACGGTGTGGCCGTTAGCACTCAAAGGGTCTCTCTTTTGTTTAAAATGGGCACAATTTCAATTGAAAACAACAACTGACCTATGAAAATCCGACCAAATGTAGTCATATTACCTTGATATTTTATAAGAACGATCCAAGGGTCCTTGGTGATGTGTATGAGTCAACCCCACCAACCCCCTAAACTGCCCCCACCCCCTGGACACCAATCCACCCCTGGATACCCCCACCCCTCTGGACACCCCCACCCCCTATAAAGCCCCCCCGACACCTTGGACACCAGCCCACCCCCTGGAAAGTCCCCCCAGACACCAATCCACCCCCTGGACTGCCCCCACCCCCTGGACACCAATACACCCCCTGGACACCCCCACCCCTCTGGACACCCCCACCCCCTGTAAAGCCTCCCCTGACACCTTGGACACTAGCCCACCCCTGGAAGGCCCCCCCAGACACCAATCCACCCCTGGACCGCCCCCACCCCCATGGACACCAATCCACCCCTGGACACCCCCACCCCTCTGGACACCCCCCCGATACCTTGGACACCAGCCCACCCCCCTGTAAAGCCCCCCGAACACCCCTACCCCCTTGGACAGCCACCCCAAACCCTTGAATAGCCCCCAACCCCCTGAATTCTGAATTGAATTCTTTATGTACTTAATTAACTTATGAATTATGTGTTAATGGTGTACGGGTATACTTTTTGTATGGGTATACTTGGTCTAATTATATTATGATTTATGAGTTAATTTTGTATGGATATACTTGCTTTCATTATCTTATTGAGATGCTGATTTTTTTGCAGGTGTTCGGGTGTGCTACTGCAGATTTTTTCGTAGCAGCAGAGAGGGAATTTATCATCGCTTTTTTAGCACTGATAAATAGTTCTTTTATCAGTGCTAAAAAAGCGCTGATAAGCTACACCTTTATCAGCACTATAGAAGAGATGATAAAGGATCAGTTTATCAGCGCTAAAGGAGCACTGATAAAGGGTTGTTTTATCAGTGCTCCTTTAGCACTGATAAAGTCTACCTTTATCAGCACGTGTTTAGCACTGATAAAGGTTTCATTTATCAGCACTTTTTTAGTACTGATAAAGTACACCTTTATCAGTGCTTAGTAAGCAATAATAAAGGGTACCCCCCTTTATCAGCGCCAAGCTTTACAACACTTTTTTAGCGCTGTTAAAGCTCATTTTTAGCACTGTTAATGCCCGTATTTGTAGTAGTGGGAAACATCATTCTACTCTTGTTGCTTAGAAACCTCATCCTCTTCCAAATGGGTTACCTCATTGAGATCAATGCGCTGATAATGAGCCTGATCCTATATATTGACTTTTCATTTAGATTACTTTTTGTCCCTAACCATTTTAGCAGACCTTGTCTCCATAGACTTAGGCAAGTAAGAATAGTCCTTAGGCTGTTTATATTTTTTCCCCTTAATCACCACACGACTCCTTGAGTCTTAGGTTCATTTCTACCCCTTCTTCCTCCTTGGTCTATAAAAACATCTACCATGAATACTCTCAACACTATCCACTGAAATATTATTGGACATTTTATCACTATTCATTTGAATATCCTCCTCACCATTTGAGATTGGTAAAGAATATGTTTATTGGACACCTGTCACTAGATCAACCCGGTTCCTGGAACCATTAATATTTCTTTTAGACTTAGGGATCACCATCTTCCATCATTACTAGATATAATCATAAACCACAAGTACATAAAAGACCTGAAAGTGGTTTTGTAACTGGGTTGATCCAGGGGAGTCCCGCTGATTCAGAGGCTCCCCGCATTGGGAGAACTCCTTCATCTTCATGTCTCAAAACATACCCTACTGGTTTAGAAGGGGGTGATCTCGGATGAACACTAGGAGTGTAATCCATCATTCCACACCCCCAATAGACACAATTTGAGAAAATAAGGATCATTGATAGAGGTGTTGAACCAAGGCTCCCCCTCCACTAGTACAACATGCTTGGTCCCATCCAAATCACACCTCAAACTAGAAAAAATATCACCCACCTTCAGATCAATGAGAATCATCTCAACTTCCTTCCAAAGAGACACATAGAGACCTATATTGTTTGAGATACCAACATAGAAACTCCCATAAGGATCAGGTAACGTGCTATTGATGTCCATAACTAGAGATTTCCTAGGAAATGAATGATAATTACCCTATAGATGACCCATGTGGTAACACAACATACAAAATTTAAACCAATTCTCAAACACCACTAGTTGATGGAAGAAATGATTTTCAGCCACCTCAATCCATATATCATCAACAAAATGATTATATATTTCAACTTCTATGAAAATATGGGGCACAATGGGGTGGCACAAGGATCTTGAATTCTTATAAAAGATTAGAAATATCCCGATGAGGTTACCCAAAATTTAGATAATTAAAGGATTTTGGAATGTAAGTGGAATACCTTGAAAGCTTACCCAAAATAGACATGATTAGGTAATCACACTTCCAGTGGAATTCATAGCACTATATGAGAAGAATGAACCGGGATCCTTTAAATGATCTAAGCCCCTTAGACCACACAATAATGAGATCATCCGCACTGGAAAATAGTATAGAAATGGGAAGAATCGATGCTAGAACAGTGGCCTGATATTTTACAAAGCATAGAAAATATCAAGCTTTCTAAGGATGGAAAGACTAATGATAAAGAAAAGGAAACACTCTAAGTTTTATTTACTGTACCCTTTTATTATGTATTTTGATGTCATATAACTCTTGGGTTGAGTTTTATGAATTTATGGATGGTTTTGGAGTATTTTGAATGTATTTGTAAGGGTGAATGGTTTTAGCATAGTTAGTATAAGATTTTTGGTTTTTTTCTTGGAAACCATAAGGTAGGATTAGAAATATAATAGGGCATACACAACTAGAGGTCCATTTTTACAAATTGTGTGGGTGCCCAAGAGAAACCGCATAAGTGGAGATATAGGAAAAAACATGGTTTGTGGATGGTTTATCAAAATGTAAAAAACAACCATGTGAGTTAGTGGTTTGGAGGTAATATCATGTGAAAAGATTACACATGGTTTCCCAAACCACATGGACTAACAATGCTTCATGAATTTAATGATCAATAAATTATATTTTAACGTAGTTTTGACCACCAAAACCCTAATTTCTCTCCTTTCTTATTAGGATCTCAAAATCCACTGCTATTCTAAGAATTCTTGGTGGCTCCCCTTGATCTGTAAGTAATATTTGATTAATCTAATTTCCTTATATATCTTTAATCAATAGAAATTCTTCATTTCCACAATTTCTCTTTTGATATTCCCATCTCCTATAACATGGAATATTAAATCTAAAGTTTTATGGATATATTTATGATATTTGATATGTTTTTATGGGATTTTGATTGGATCTATTGAAGGGAAAAAGTTTTGAGCTTAGATCTAGTTGTTTCATTATATCATTCACTATTTTCATCATTTGTTGATAGGTAGGTGGCTTCTCCCTCATCTCCAATTTTTTCTTAACTTGAAGGTTTAACTTTATTAAATGTTTAATTTTATTTTCAAAAAAAATGTTGGATGGGGTTTTAATGAAAAATCCTCTTGGTTTATGGTTGGAAATTTTGGTTATTGAAATATTTTTTTTTAAAACCCCTATAAAATATATTTTTAAATTTTGGTTTTGGTTTAATGAAAGATAGGTGTTCAATTTTATGTTTTGAAGAAAATAAGGATTTTATATTGAATGATTTTGTGTGAGAACATGGAATACAAGGGGGCATGTGTTTTCATTTATAGAAAACTCAATAGTCACCATTTCTTTGAAGGAAATTTCTTTTGATGGTTTACTAGGTGTACTTCATAGTTTTATACACATATTTTAAGAAACCAACATGATGTGAAGATCATCAAGAGACAGAATTGTGAAGTCTGGTAATGCAAGATAAGATACCTTTGAATTATAAAAGGGTGGAAACCTTTCTAGAATCTTTTATAATATCAATGTATTTCATTTTATCACTATATTACCCCCAATTTCTGGTATATAACCCTTACTTTATGCTTTTTATGGTTATAAAGTGTATGGGTGGGGGATGAGAGAGTTTGGTAAACTTTCTAGATGTTTTTGTGTCCAAAGGAGAGGTGCATAGTATTCACACCATTTGTATAAACCATGTGGAGGTATAAAGAGAAATTGTGCACAAAAGCAGTTTTTGGACATTGGAAAATTCATGGTTAGCACACAGTTTTACTAACCGTGTGGACTAACTATGCGTAGGGAAAAAGTAAGATCCTATTTTTTAGGATCTTACTCATTTTATCCTATTTTATCATTTTTTATTCTAAACGGCCCTAATTATATATTTATATCCATTAAATATTTGGGAACCTATCCTAAGAATTTAGGAACCAATCTGTATACATATCTTAGCGTTTAAAATCCCAATTCTCTCAGTAAGTGATGTTCTTCACCGTTCTTGTATCATTTCTTAGATCTAATTAGATATACTTATACTATCCTATTTAGTTTTCCAATATATGCCTATTATGGGTATATCTATGTTGGGGGATGATAAATATGATTATATTTGGGTTTTTTGATGGTAGGGGAAGATATCTAAGGCCATTTTTGGGGAGTTTCAACCTAGTTACGTGAGCGTTCTTCATCTCTTGTCGGTTTTTGAAAACTCTTTCAAGGTAGGTGGATTATATCTCAACTAATATTCCTATAATTGATTGTATTAGTTTCAAATTGGTTTCTTTGAATAAAATTGATTGAGAAAATCATGGAATTAATCTTCTCTAGTGGCGATTTATGGTTTTGGGTGAAATTGTGTGATCTTGGTGAATTATTGTGTGAAGTGATTTAGTTTCTTGAATTTAAAATGGTGATTTTAAATTATTTATTTTCTATAATATATAAATATTTTTTTGGGAATGGTTTTTCCAATAATAATGAATTTTATTGAAATAGTTTTTCTTCAAAATGGGTTTGATAGAAAAGTGGTTTTCAATAAAAAGAGGGTTTTATTGAAAAGGTGTTTTGGCATGATCCTTGGAAATATTGGTGTGTGAGTTCATATTGAATATATAGGGCTTGGTGTAAATATGACCTTATTCTCAGTTCCAAAGGTCAAATGGAAAATAGGATATAATTACCTTGTGATGATTTTGTAGATCGACGAGAAACCGCTAATGAGTATGGAATTGTCATCACATAGCATGCATGTTTGGTTGTGTGGATGTGTAGAATGTATTAGGTATGCCAAAGGAATATTGAGATTTTTTTAAATCTTTGTTTAGTTATTTTTCTAGAAAAATAAATTTCTGAAAAATTGGTTTCAATTTATCTTGTATACTTTTGGTTACAAACGGTATTGGAAAATTGTTTATATTTAGTTATAAACTGTTTTGAGAAATTATTTTATATAAAATGTTTATATAATTATTTCTAACTCTTCTATACTAATGGCGTGAGTAGGAAAGTCAATGGGGAAAACCTATTGAGTAGTATACTCACCCCTAATTTGTCACTTTGGTGATTTTGTAGATGCTATATTCCAAGACATGGGCAAAGGTAAAGTATCACATCTTTTTAGCACCACCTCATGATACTTGGGCTGTTTGGTGATTGTGGAGCTTAGAGATTGCAGAGTATAGAGTATTGTGGTATTTTGGGGTTCTTTATTTTTTCTTATGCTTTTTACTTTTATAATTGTTTGGTCTTCCATTTTTTAACACTTTGGAGTGGTTTTATTAAAAATAAAGTAGTTGTGTTGTCTTGCTTTTGTTCATGCATCATTTAGCGAATGGTTTGGTTATGGTTTGGTGGGTTAGTGGTTTATTTATTAAAGGGTAAATCATCCCCCACTTATATTTGAAACCATTTGGAATTTATTTCCAACCTTTGTCATCTTGGGGATGTCTCTTAAGGCTCAATAACCATTCATTGTATTCTCAAGATGATAGGAATAAGCGGGTCATTACAAATGGTATCTGAGGGAGGTTAGAGATGGCTTAGTGTCATCACAAATCTAATGTGAATCATCATCGAAGACCTTTTTCATTCACGATGATAGATAATGTGTTCTTAATGATCTATCAAAGACATGGAAAACATAATTTTGGAAAATAGCGCAAGTTATCTCCTTAATACATTGTCCCTTTCGAGATACTAGAATAGGTTGGGGAGGTGGAATATTGGTTGGCATTTCCACCACAGTTTAGTTCAGTGAATAATATATTCCACATATCTTAGCTGAAGAGGTATCAGCTTGATCCTGACCATGTGATCAGATGATATCATGCTGACCTAGATCCGGATGCTTTGTTGGTACTTATCTTGATGAAGATTTTGGATAGGAAAGAAAAAATCTTTCATGGAAATAACATCAGTCTAGTGCGGGTTTTATGGAAACATGGTCTAATTTAGGAAGAGAGTTGGGAACACGAGAAGGAAATGAAATAGAAATGGACGAAACTCTTTTAGGTCTTTGATGGTTTTCTACATTATGAGGATAAAAATACCAATGGTGTGGAGAATTTAGTACCCCCGGTTTCTGGTATGTAACTGTTACTTGATGCTTGTTTATGGTTATAATGTATAAGGGTGGAGGATGGGAGAGTCTGGTAAACATTCAAGAAGTTATTAGGGAAAAAGGTGAGGTTCATGATTTGTGAATGGTTTTTCCAAAACATGTGGAGTTCCAAGTATAAAATGTGCACACATGAAGTTTTGGGATAGTGGAAAATGCATGGTTGGTGCACAGTTGGACAAACCATGTGCAGGGAAAAAGTAAGATCCTATTTTGTAGGATCTTACTCATTTTTGCTCCTACTTCTCGATTTTTCTCCTAAATGAACCTAATTAAATATTTCTCTTTATTAGGGTTTTTGGAACATCTACCAATCATTTAAGAACCAATCCGGAGCCTTCTCTTGGTATTTAAAATCCCGATTCTCTCGGTAAGTGACGTTTTTCACTGTTCTTGTCTCATTTCATAGATCTACTTTGATATACTTCTCCTATACTCTTTATTTTTCATATATACACTTATTATGGGTATATATATGTTTTGGGATACCAAATATAATGGGTTTTGGGTTCTTTAATGTTATGAGAAGAGATCTAAGGCCGTTTTTTTGAGAGTTTCAACCCAGTTGCATGAGCGTTCTTTGTCCCTTGTCGGTTTTCATCAAAACCTTTGATGTAGGTGGATTTTCTCTCAACCCCTATTTCTAGAATTGATTGTATTAGTTTCAAATTGGTTTATTTGAATGGAATTGATTGTGAAAATCATATAATTAATCGTCTCTAGTGATGATTTATGGTTTTGGGTGAACTTGTGTTATCTTGGTGAATTGTTGTGCAAAGTTATCTAGTTTCTTGATTTTAAAATGGTGATTTTAAATTATGGATTTTATAGAATATATAAATGGTTTATTGGGAATTTTGGTTTCAATAAAAAATGGTGGTTTATTGAAATGGTTTGGTTTTGAAGTGGTTTTGATGAAAAAATTCTTTTCAATAAAAAATGGGTTTTATTGAAATGGTGTTTTGGAATAATCCTTGGGCATATTGGTGCGTGATTTCATGTTTCATTTCTAGGGATTGGTTGAAATATGAACTTTTACTCAATTCCAAAGGCCAAATGGCACATGGGATATAATTACCTTGTGATGACTTGGTAGATCAATGAGAAACCGCTTGTGAGTATCGAATTGTAATTACGTAACATGCATGGTTAGTTGTGTGGATGTGTCGAATGGATTGGGTATGAAAAAGTAATATTGAGAAATGGTTTTAAATATTTTTTTGTTTATTTTTTCAGAAAAATTACTTTCTGGAAAATTGATTTCAATTGAACTTGCATACTTTTGTTTATAGATGGTTTTGAAAACTTGTTTATATTTAGTTATAAACTGTTTTGAGAAATTGTTTTATATAAAATGTTTTATATAATTGATAATAACTCTTCTATCCTAGTGGAATGAGTAGGAAATTAATTTAGTAAAACCTATTGATTTTTATACTCACCCCTGCTTTGGAACTTTGGTGCTTTTTTAGACACTATCTTCCGGGACATGGGCAAAGGTAATGTATCACATGTTTTTAGCACCACCTCATGATACTTGGAATCTTCAGTGACTATGGAGCTTTGAGCTTATGTAGAATGGAGTCTTGTGGTATTTTGGGAGTCTTTAGTTTTCCTTCTACTGTTTACTTTGACAATTTTTTGGTATTCCACTATTTCACACTTGAGAGTGGTTTTGATATGAATAAAGTAGTTTTCTTGTCTTTATTTTGTTCATGCATCATTTAGAGAATGGTTTAGTCATGGTTTGTTGGTTTAGTGGTTTATTTATTAAATGGTTAATCATCCCCCACTTTTATTTGAAACCCTTAGGCATTTATTGTCAGCCTTTGGCGTCTTGGGGATGTCTTTTAAGGCCCAATAATGATTAGTCATATTCTCAAGCCAATGGGAATAAGAGGGTCATTACAATCACCATGTACATGGATGGATCCTTTGACTTAAATGAGATAATTAAATATGGAATTAATATTATAATTTTGTATAATATTTAGATCATCAAACTTGTTGCAAAAAACATGCAATGTATCCTCCTTCACCTTGATGTCCTATTCATAAATTCTAGAGAGCTTATCTGAAATGGTTTTTCCTAATTTTAAATACATATAATTCATGTATATTTGTTTTTATATGGATACATAGATAGTATTTTGATCCTTTTGATCAAAATAAAAAAATTTCTTGTCAGTATTAGTCATAGTCATTCTAGTTGTATAACTGGCTTGTATTCTGTATAAAGAAGTAGTGAAATCTTTAAGTATGAGAGATTATATGTTAGATCTCATATGAGTATTCTATATCTGAATGTTATATCCATAAAACAAAGATAAAACCTTTTCATTGAATACATTCTCTATTTCGTCCACATTATTTGATATAGATTCATCATGTAAGAACCTATGGGATCTGATACCACTTTTTTCACTATAGGCCTAAAACACTATAATAGGAGGGGGTGAATTAGGGTGCTCAATTATTTCAACTTCACAATGTATCCTATTCTTATGTTATTAAGAACACTAAAAACCAATAAAACTCCAAACAAACAAGAAATATATAAATATAGAAACTAAATTGTTCACACTCATGTTATATATGGTTCAATATAAGGGCTATTCCTAGGAGCATACATTGATGTTGTATCAAAGTACCAAAGGTTAACACTATACACTGTATATGTTCCAAAATTTTCTAAATAGATCACTGTCAACCCATAAGAACTCCCTCTTCTTGTAATTTTTTTTTCACTTATTTGAGAAAAGGAATAAACTATAATATGATATGATAAACACTAAGAAGTTGTTCTTCAAATATAAAAAACACCAAACCAACATGAGTGTAATTATTGTGATTCTGATTCCTTCTTCAAATCCTAATTTTAAAGGATTTTTAAAATTGTGATTTAGTTTCAAGATCTTGAGAAATATTTTTATCCCATTCTCTATCTTATTCTTCCCTGTTGATTCCCCTTTTAAATCTTGAGAACCATTTATTCAAAATTCATGTTACTCAAAAATATCTACTTTTTCTCCTTAATGTGTCTTAAAAACCACTCATAAATTACCCATTAAACTGATGGCTTTATCTCCTTCATTATACCCTAGAAAACCATGGAGAAATCCTCTCTAAAATATCAAAGGATGACCACTATGTATTTCCATGGTCAGTACAACAGAGTGATTTCCTCTAAAAAAATTTCACCCAACATGGACACCATCACACCCACTTGAACATTTTGAATTAACTATGTAAATCTATATGATAAACATGTTCTCTTCCAAGATGTGTTTCTATTCTATTTATAATTTTTGTATCTCCATGTTTCTAAGAACTTTAATTACCATTTCATTTTTCACTAAAACCTTCAAAAACAACTGCCACTATGGTGCAGTCATATTTGGATTCTTATTTTAAGATTCTTGGTCAATGATACTTGAAACACCCTCTAATTAAATAAAATCATACACAACACCAGAGATGGGATTCCAAGTTTGAATAGGAAAAAACTTAATGTGAAACATGGAGCTCCATAGCATGGTGAAAATCCTTTATCAATTTTGAAACTACTATTCTCATGGTCCAATGATCCAATGACTATTTTCTTCTCATACAACCCTCTTTATCATAAATAAATCCTCCATTGTAACATCCAATAAATGGTCAAATTCTTCTCACCATTTTTAAAACATGACTTATATTATGGCATGGTTTATTAATTTTAAATTCTAGGTTATTTTTATACAATCCTTTAGTGAAATTTCCATTAGGAGGGTGTTTCTTAATTATCCAAAATATAGCATCACCTGCTATTGTATTCCCATAGAACCACCCTATTATATAACCAATTTTTTCCTCTCATAGCACTACCATACACTACCTATCACATGTTATCATATAAATTCACTAGATCTATACTCATATATCTCTTATGGTGGTTGTGGCTAAGCTTGGCCACTTCCTCATAGTAACAGATCCTTAATCATGTGGTTGGCCTCGGTTGGCACCATTTTTTATTTCTGGTTTATTTTCATTTAAATTTATAAAATTCACTCAAAATTTTTAATAAATATGGAATTTTTTAATGTTTCTAATTATTTCACTAACCCCATAACTTCTCTAAACATTGACATTTTCTTTATTGTCTCCCTTCATGGCCACTATGGCTTGTATAGGGTCATCAAAACAAGGTGAAAGACGTGGTGACTATTTTGATCACCAATATATTTATTATGTTTTTAAATGCTTCAAAAAACACTCAATTGATAATAAACAACTCTCAATTGGAAGGAAATCCAATGTGACAACCTAAAGGTTGTAATAATATTTTAAATGATGTGATACAAGAAGAAAATAATGATATCTTTGAAAAATAATTTTTGAAAATATAAAAAATGAGTTTCGGAAAAAATTTAAGAAATTATTTAATTTTATATACTATAGGGTAAAATTTCCTAAAGTCTATAAAGATTTAGTGTAAAAGTGGGATATTGATAGAAATATTCCCAAAATCCTATATTGTAAGTGACGATATAAGCATTTTGTAGAGTACAACATGCATAAATTAAAGGCCTATCAAATACATTGAAATAGGGTGTATCATAATGAATATAAATTCCTTGAAATTATATTATATGATTGATAATGTAATGACTCTATATTTTAGTAAATAATTTTACTTAAATCATGTTAGGGTAACTTCTTATGCACAACACCAAACTAAAACTAAAACAAGGATACATATATAAAATAAAATCATCAGATATGATCATTATATTATAACCATTAAATTTATGGGTACCAATAAGAAGAAACCACTATATTAAAACTTTATAAAAAATTATAAGAAAACCAAGGCCATATTATTCTTGAAAATAAAACTTTTCTAAAAAAATACATTTTAATTGTGGTAATATGAAAATTAATTTTTATAAAATTTAGATATTTTATTTGATAAAATGGATTTTATATTTGGAAGAAGTAGGTAAAAATTATATTAAAATTTATATTTCATTTTTAGGAATAAAAATAATATTACTATGATTAATATTAATTACTGTGATAATGGTAAAACTATTATTTTTCAAAGAATAGTTTTATCAGTATTGTTTAATTATTGTTTAATAAAATGAATTAATATATTATAAAAAACTATTCTAATATAATGTATAAAACTATATATAAATATCTCAACATTTATTCAATTATTAATCAAAACTAAATAAGATTAAGAACATTTAATGGGAAAAAATATTTTTCTACAAAATAGTATTTCTATAAATTAAATACATGTATTTAAATGTTAATTTTATCATATTTAGATATTTAATTAGATTATATAGAGCCCAAGTTTATGTTATGAACATAAAAATTTTGTAATAAGGGTTACATTAAATTTTTAATAAAATACATATTTCTTAGGTAAAAACTAGTTACCAAGATAAAAACCAAAATGGTAAAACAAAACAAAATCATGTGGTAAAAGGTTTGAAACAAGTTTAAAATTTAGAGACCCAATTTTTTACTTTTATAACATTGAAATATTTCTACACATATTTTTTATGTAGGAGTGAAGAAGACAAGGGATTCTGAGGCTCGATGTTCCCATAATTAATTTTATAAAAATAGTAAATATATATTATATTGTGGGCACATATTTTCCTAATGAAAATGTAATAAATATTAAAATGAATCTTAGATCAGAATCTTGAGACCGTGATTGAGTTTGGAACATGATTTTTACCATAGCCATGACTTAAAATTGGTTGGTGTGGGGCGTTCGGATAAGCCGACCGTTTGTGGTATGTTTAGTGGATTAATTAAATTATTAATTAAATTATTTCATTAAATTAACAAAATGGATTAATTAAATAAAATTAATGCTATGGAAATTTTCTAGGGTTATCCGCCTAAACCCTAAGAAAATTGAGATCATTATTCTCATCCTTCTATTGGAAAATTGAGATTCAATGATGACAAGATTTTGAATACGAGTAGATCGATATGAAACAAATGAAACAACCCCTCTCAATAACTGGAAAATGAATTATTAGATGATTAATGATCCAGTCTATAGGTAGGACTCATCAATTCTTGTATTTCAACCTTATTAATTAAATTGATTGAAAAGAATCATTTTTTATTTGATCTGTGCGAATTATGGCCTTGCATTCACCCAAGTAGTAAAATTAAATTGGTTATTAAACTGTCTTAAAAAATTGGATCTAACAATTAAACTCATTGGCCAAGAACACTTGGAAAATTATTGGTAATCCTTTTTTGATTGTGACATATCCCTTGATTCTTCACATCCTTCTCCATTGGGATACAGGGCCATGTTTGGGCATTGTCGGGTGGTATCGAGCCCGATCCAACCATTGGATTCATAGAGGATTGGAATAAGAAAAATGTAACATTGGATCATGGATTAAATTAGAGGATTTTCAAGTTATGGGTGAATTATTTTCTGAATTGGGTACCAAATTTACCATGGCAGTGAAAAGAGTCATGCGAGATGACGATGGTTTGTGTAGCCATTGAGCGATTCAATAGAATTGGTTTTTCAACAACCGAATGGCTGGGCACGAGTCCTTGATAACTACAGTGGTATATTTTTATGGATATAGGGAATGGGTCCTTGACCTTCCAAGTTTCATCCTCTATTTGGGATGGTCATGGGTCCTCGACGACTACAGTGACGACATCCTATGGAGACAGGGCATGGGTCCTCAACCTTTTTAGTGGAACCCTCTAGCCGGTATGGGCATGGGTCCTTGATGTTTTCAATATTTTCATATATTATTATATATTCCCTTTACTTATTTTATATGAAATGTGCATAATGTGTGTGAAATATTAATATTTTAATACTAAGTATAATTTTTTAGCATTTTTAGAAGTAGTCCAATTGAGTTAGTTTACTATTTTATTAATAACTCTCACCCTACTAACTAAAATTGTGTGGTTATTATTCTGTAGGATTCTTTATTCAATTTCTCACATATCATTAGAAGGTATCATGGGCCAATTCTGCCATTTGAAAGCTCATATTGACCACACAAGATGACCCAAAGAATTTGTGAAGAAACTGGACCATCCATGATGATTGAGTTACTGGTCTCACTCCTGAAGCCCATATTTTTTGACACTCCACCATGTGTTCTTGATTATCTAAAATAATCATGGGAAAAAATTTCAGGGCCCAAATCTAACAACAAGGGGCCCAAATGAAACCCACCATTCTAGATGAGAAATAAAAAGCAGTATAGTATTCATGACATATATCATGATGTAAGAATCCAATAGAGCTGATATTTTCAGCATGAAATAGGAGATATATGTGGCCGACTTTGTTGAAGAAATAATTTAGCTTTGAATGCATATTACTATTCAAAAACCCTTTCAAATTTTGGACTTTAAAAAGACTGGATTGAAATGGATAGAATAAAATTGTTTAATCATCCGACCATAAATTTGGCTACATAGGTCCAAATTCATCAAAATTTTGAGATTAGTAGGCCAAATTTAATATGTAAAACTTTGAAGAATGAGATTTCTCGAGATTTGGCTGCCTGAATAGCCAACTTGGCGATGAAAATAGAGGGACAGATTGGGAATGAAAACAGTCCACTCCTTGGGCTATAAATACTCTCCCCTTCTCTCCTTGAGAGGGGTTGGAATTTCAGAAGAGAGGAGAACGTATTGGCACAAAAAAATCCTTTCCAAAGGCTTGGGAGGATCTGTCATACTCATGTTTTCACTTGAGAGACCTTTTCCCCTCTCTTTGTTTTCACTTACTTTCGTGTTCTTCATTTTTGTAATTTTGTAAGTCTCTTTCTTTGTAATTCTGTTTTAATGCAAGTTTCTTCTTCAATATCTCTTATTGTCATCCAACTTCTGTAGTTTAATATTTATGTTCTTAAAATAGTTTAGATTTAGTTGAATCCCCTTCCCTTATTTTGCTTCCTCATTCAATCGAAAATCCATTTTTAATTTTCTTCATCGTTTGTGTGTGTGTTCGGCGCACTACTCTTATCTTGTCCATTTATTTTTCTTATCTTTATAATTCATCACCATAAAAATATATTACCATATTAATAACCATCTTAATGGATGATTAAATCTCTCATTGGTCTGAGTTTTAATTTAGGTATGTTAAGCGATTGAGAGCTTTCGCTCGATGATTATTTGTTGAATTAACATTGTGTATATTGGACTTAACATGTCATGGATTAATGACTTGTTTTGTTTAATGTGTGGTTTCCATGGATTATTGGAACCATAAATACACTACCATAAATAAGATATGATCAATATTATAACCCTGAGCTATGTTAAGGCTTGGATTAAATCCTTAACACTTGGGAATTCAAATCAATGTCAACTTATGACATGGGTGTTAATTTAAATGAAATATAAAGCAAAGCTCAAGGATATCACAAGATTAACTAACCTAATGATGAACTCACCCCAATAATTATCAATTTTTTAAATCAATCATAATCAATTAGTAATTTAAATTAAGATCTGCAAACAAACCCCCCCAATCAGAATACAATCAACTAAAAACAAACGACTATTTCAAAGTATCATCACCGAGGGTTACACCCAAGTGCTGCTATACACATTAGCAGAGAACCAGAAATTTGACCGGTCAATAGGCGACAATCATTCGTGCATTTCAAATGGTTTCGTTTCTGGGGATGGTGCTTTAAGTAGTAATTTGTTTCTGGTTATTGTAATAAAAAAACAAAATTTAATTTTTTTTAAATAAAACACATAGAAAAACCCATCTTCCTCTTTCTTCCAAAATCTCTCTGAATGCCCCGTAGCCTTCCAAACAATCCCTCAGATTTTTTTGACCCTGAAATTGAGCGAACACTTCACCAACTTAGGAGGAACATAAGAGATAATCAAATAATTCAAGAACTAGTCCTTGTCTAACCAGGTGAATTAGAAATGGCCAATCCTAGGAAATAAACACTTAAAGAACTTGCTTCCCCTAATATGAATTACCAAAATATTGGTATTAAATATCCAAACATAGAAGTTGACTTCGAACTAAAATCGGGTTTGATTCATCTTCTACCTCATTTCCATGGGCTAGCCGGTGAGGATCCACATCTCCACCTTAAAGAGTTCCAAGTGGTGTGCTCTACCATGAAGCCTCAAGGGGTTTCTGAAGAACAAATCAAACTCCAAGCATTCCCTTTATCCCTAGCTGACACTGCTAAGTCATGGATTTACTACCCCCCTCCTGGTTCCATATCCACATGTAATGACATGAAGAAACTTTTCTTAGAGAAATTCTTTCCTACTTCTCGTACTACTTCTATCCGAAAGGAAATAAGTGGTATCCATCAGTTCCCAAGTGAATAACTCCATGAATACTGGGAGAGGTTCAAAAATCCTATTTCAACCTGCCCACACCACCAAATTCATGACCAACTCTTGATCCAATACTTTTATGAGGGGTTATTGGATATGGAGAGAACTCTCATTGATGCCGCAAGTGGTGGTGCTCTTGTTGATAAAACTCCTTCAGCTGCAAGAGATCTCATAAGTAACATGGAGGCAAACACACAACAATTCCATACTCGAGAACATGCTCAAGTCAAACAAGCCCAAGATAGTCAATCAATTTAGCCGAACAAGATGATTGAGTGGATAAGTGAACTTACAAGCCTTGTGCGACAACTATCTATGGCTACCAAATCCCCAACCTCGTCTTCTCCACAATCAATGTTTCCTGGACCTGTCAAGAACTGTGGAATCTATAACTATCCACCTTATCCAACTGACACATGTCCAAAACTTCAAGAGGATCAATATAATTCATCTGGACTAATGGAGATCAATGTAGCATATGCTCAGAGGAACACCAACCCTCAACAATCAGGTCAGTTTGTTAGAAACTTCAACCAACCTCACTCTGAGCCCTTCTATTCTTCCTATAACCAGGGCATAAGGTATGGTAATCCCACCTTTAATCCCCCTAAATTACCTCCTCAAAACAAAAACTAGTTTCCATATGGTCAAGGTGTTGGTAACTTCCAACAACCTTACCCTTTTGTTCCTAAACCTCAAAGAATCAATCCTCCTCCTGAATTCCATTATCCTAGTGATCCTTTCCAATTCCAAAACCAATACATCACTTTCCCAAGAACCAAAATCAAGTTAATCCCAATTCAGGACAAGCCTCTTCTTCTAAGAAACCATGGGAAAGTGCAGTGGAAGATCTTTCCTCCTTCACCCATTACATCCTGAAGAACATTGAAACCCAAATCGGTCAACTTGTATCCCACCTTAGTTAGCAGAAACCATCCAATTCTTCCCAACTCCCAACTCAACCATTACCCAACCCCAAGGGTAATGTAAGTTCAATTGCACTTAGACCGAGAAAGAAAATTTCTATGCCTCAAGATAAGTCCTCCAACCCTCCTTTAAATGTTGAACTAAAAAATTAAAAGAAAAAGAAACTTGAAAAGGAACCTGAAACCATTCCCTCACCTCCTTATATTCCACTTAGGAATCCAATTATTTTTCCTCAAGCTATTTCTAATCCAAATAAGTCCTTTGAACCTGATCCTAAAATGCTCAACATGTTTAGACGTGTTGAATTTAACATTCCTCTCTTAGATGCCATAAAAAAAATCTTAAGTATGCCAAGTTTCTCAAGGAGTTGTGTACCCACAAGAGGAAACTTAGGACCTTAGAAAATGTTTCATCCCAAGAGTCCATACCCATTAAGTGCAAGGATCCAGGGACCTTTACAATTCCATTCCAAATTGGAAGTTCCAACTTTGATGATGCACTCATAGACCTAGGAGCCTTAATCAATGTCATTCCAAAATCCATCTTCTCCAACCTTGGTCTAGGTCCCTTACATTCAACGGGTGTTGTCATTCAATTAGCCAATCGAAGCACAGCCATCCCTGAGGGAATAATTGAGGATGTCCTTGTCCGAGTCAATGATCTTATCTTCCCTGCTGATTTCTATGTCCTTGACATGGAAGCTGAGACAAAATATTCTTGATCTCCCCTAATTCTAGGAATACCATTACTCATGAATGAGAGAACCAAGATTGATGTCCATTTAGGCATCTTATCCATGGAATTTGGTGACCAACTGGTCAAATTCAATATTTTTGAATCCATGCGATACCCATCAAAGAATGAATCTGCATTCTCTATCCATTCTTTTGAAACTCTCTCTAAGAGTGTCTTGAATCCCAATCCATCATGTTCTTATTGTTCTAATGATATAGGAATTTGTGAATATTGCATCCTCATTAACCAAGTGATTAATAGATAAGTTGATGTTGACATTACAAATGAAAACTCCATTGATCTAAAGGATCTTGAAAACACTTTGGAATCTCTTCTCACCTTTGACCTCCAATTATCCAACATGGATGGTAATAATGAAAATGAACTAGAATTATCATTTTTTGATTGAAATATGATTATCCCACATTCATCATTTCCTATAAATGATTCTGAAAATCCTGTTATATGTGAGGTGAACCCCAAACCAATTTGTTTATATTGTCCTGATGGGAGTGAAGGTTGTGACATTTGTTCCCTAATTAATAAAGTGATCACTGGTGAGGTTGAAATTGACCATTCTTTGGTGAAAAAAATTGAAATAAAGGATATTGAAAATTGTATTCAGTCTTATGACTCCACTGATCCCTATTACTCTACATCAGTAAGTGATGAAATAAATGAGTCAAAAACAATTGGGATCTCATACTGTGGTTTTGTGTTATCTGATCCTTACATAAATGAACCATCAGAATTGAGCCATCTTCCTTAATTTATAAGCATAGAAAACCAGCACTTTGTGGATAACATCATTCCTTAGGTTGAAGACCAAATCGAGGATAGAAATATTCTCTTTCCACCCCCATTGAATTGCAAGCAACCAACAAGTATGGGAAGAAATTATCCAATGAATCATCAGGCCTCCCAAAGAAAAAGTTTTTCTGTAAGCACACTGGAGTTGAGAAAATACGATGGCCACCGTCAGACTATGGGTAGTCCACTAAAACTGTCCAACTGTAGACAAATAAATGCAACACTTCTTGGAAGGCAACCCATGTTTTCTTTTAATTTTGTGAAATTTTAATTTCTTTTTAGTTTTTCATTAGATTAATAATTATTTTTATTTTTCAGGTAACATCCCACAATCCTAGAACCACATCACTTCCACTGGATCCCCAACTTCTACAGTCGACCGACCACTAGATGAAGATGGAGACCCACCAAATCCAAACCAGGGGGCACCTCTTTCCCTTTAACTATCTCTCTCTCTTACTCCCTCTACCTCTTTCTTCTTCTTCCTCTCTATTTCATTTTTTACCACTTTCTTCATCAAACCATTTCTTTTTCTCTTTCTCTTTTGTGTGGGTGTGTATTTTAAAGTACACTAAAAAAACTAAAAAAATTAAAAAAATGTAAAAAAAACAAGAGTCATACTTACTCACCTTAAATTTTCAAATTTTTTCCAACCATTTTGGGGAGTCAAAAGACATGGTTTTATCTCAAAATTTTTGTATTTTCATCATGAATTTGGATAAAGAATTTTGTTTCAAAATTAAAAAATTTTGAATGCTCAATTTTTGATTTAGAAAATGCTTTTCCCAAACTATGAGGAAAAACATTTGCTTTCATGCCAAGGAAACCTATGGACATCTTTTCAAAATGTGTGTTTTCACCCCCATTTTTGAGTCTTGATTTTGTGGACCTTCGATCTGAATTTCCTACTTTAGTGTGCATTAATATGATAGAGGCATTTTCTGAACCACATGAGAATCACAATAGCCAAATAGCCTCCCATTTACCATAAATTAATCCTCATTTTGAAATCCCCTTTGAGCCTATGAAAACCTTTTATTTGATAGCCACATTAAAATACCAATACCTTTTCCCACCCAATATCAACATGGATTTTCATTGCATAATTTTTTGAAAGTTAAGTGTGGGGTGGAATGGATTTCATTTTGGGTACCCTTTGTTGATGTCACTATATTATCTTATGCTTGAGGGAAAACATAAATTTAAGTGTGGTGGAGAGGTATAGTTTGTCATTAAGTGTGTTTTGGGGAATTTAATGTACTCCCATTTATGTAATTTTGTAAATTTTCCTAAAAAGTGTTAAAAAAAATAAAAAATGAAAAAAAAATCAATTTTTTTTTGAAAAAATGGGTTGTGTCTTGGTTAGGTCAAAAATAACTCTTCCTAAACCTTTTATCTTGTTATAAATATTACAATTAGTGTCATGAGGAGATCAATCATGGGTTGGGATATGAGTGTGAGATCTGTTTCAAGGTCAAATATAAAAAAAAAGAAAAAAAAAAGAAAAAAAAAGAAAAAAAGAACACTTGAATTATATTCATATGTCATTGGGAGAAGTTTTGTGTTTTGTAAATATTACATCTTCTCATTACCTTAATATTTTCTCCCTCTATTGTATCTTTCTTCAGACAATCATTCCCTTGTAAATATGTGTTTTCATTTCCTTCCATGTTTTATTTCAAAAAAATGTGCATTGATTTTTCTATGTTGGTGTTTTAACCCTCTTCTTCTCTCTCTTGGACATTATATTCCTACCATCCAATAGCCATATAAAACCCCTTAAAAGACCTATTTATTCTTGTTCACTTTGGATAGGTATTGGAGGCTGAGAGCTCTTTCAAACTCTAAGATTTTCACTTTTGGTTTGTGAAAGAGTGAACATCCACAAATGAATTTTATCATCTTGAGAGGTGTGAGTTTTGAGTGTCCACATTTTCCATTTCTAAATTTGAGCATGAAAAAAATGAATTAGTTTTGGAACATTGTTTCTGTAATAAATTTAAGTGGAATTCAAAATGGATGAGTGAAATAGTCTAAACCTCCCCTGATTGGAGAAAACAAAATTTTACTATTTGTTGGTGAGTGAAAATGATTTTGTTATGTTTTTATATTTGTTGCACATGAGGAAATGAACAAGACTAAGTGTGGGGGAGTTGATGTTGTTAATATTTTCTTGTCTTATTATATACTCTATTTAGTTATTTTTTATGAAATGTGCATAATGTGTGTGAAATATTAATATTTTAATACTGAGTATAATTTTTGAGCATTTTTAGAAGTAGTCCAATTGACTCAGTTTACTATTTTATTAATAACTCTCACCCTACTGATTTAAATTGTATGGTTATTATTTTTTAGGATTCCTTATTCAATTTATCACATATAATTATAAGGAATTATGGGCTAATTCTGCCATTTGAAAGCTCATATTGACCACAAAAGATGACCCAAAGAATTTGTGAAGAAACAGGACCAACCATGATGATTGAGTTACTGGTCTCACTCCTGAAGCCCATATTTTGTGAAAATCCACCATGTGTTCATGATTATCCAAAATAATCATGGTTAAAAATTTCATGTCCCAAATCTAATAACAAGGGGCCCAAATAGAGCTTTGAATTTTAACTCACCATTCTGGACGAGAAATAAAATTAGTATAGTATTCATGACATATATCATTATGTAAGTATCCAATAGAGCTGATATTTTTCAGTGTGAAATAGGAGATATAGGTGGCTGACTTTGTTTAAAATATCATTCAGCTTTGAAGGCATCTTCTTATTAAAAAACCCTTTCATATTTTAGACTTAAAAAAGATTGGATTGAAATGGGAAGATTAAATTTTTTTAATCATCCGACCATAAATTTGGCTACATAGGTCAAAATTCCTCCAAATTTGAGATTAGTTGGCCAACTTTATTATCTAAAACATTGAAGAAGGTGATTTCTCGAGATTATTCTTTCTGAATAGCCAATATGGCGATGCAAGTGGAGGGGCATATTGGGAATGCAAACAGTCCACTCCTTGGGCTATAAATACTCTCCCATTCTCTCCTTGAGAGGGGTTGGAATTTCAGAAGAGAGGAGAACATATTGACACGACCAAATCCATGAAAAAGGCTTGGAAGGACCTTCAATACTCAAGTTTTTACTTGAGATACCTTTCCTCCTCTCTTTGTTTTCACTTACTTTCATGTTCTTCATTTTTGTAATTTTGTAAGTCTCTTTCTTTGTAATTATGTTTTAATGAAAGTTACTTCTTCAATATATCTTATTCTCATCCACCTTCTGTAGTTTAATATTTATGTTCTTAAAATAGTTTAAATTCATTTGAATCCCCTTCCCTTCTTTTGCTTCCCCATTCAATCAAAAATCCATTTTTAATTTTCTTCATCGTTTGTGTGTGTGTTCGGCGCACTACTCTTATCTTGTCCCTTTCTTTTTCTTCTATTTATAATTAATCACCAAAAACATATATTACCAGATTAATAACCATATTAATGTCTGAGTAAATCTCTCATTGGGGTGAGTTTTAATTTAGGTATGTTATGCGATTTAGATTTTTCGCTCGATGAGTATTCATTAAATTAACATTATGTATGTTGGACTTAACATGTCATGGATTAATGACTTGTTTTGTTTAACGTGTGGTTTCCATGTATTATTGGAACCATAAATACACTACCATAAACAAGATATGATCAATATTAGAACCCTAAGTTATGTTAAGTCTTGGATTTAAGCTGTAACACTTGGGAATTCAAATCAACATCAACTTGTGACATGTGTGATTATTTAAATGAAATATAAAGAAAAGCTCAAGGATATCACAAGATTAACTAACCTAATGATGAAATCACCCCAATCATTATCAATTTGTTAAATAAATCCTAATAAATTATTCATTTCAATTAATCTCTTCAAACAAAACCCCCCAATCACAATACAATCAACTAAAAACAAACGACTTTTCAAAGTATCATCCCCGAGGATTCGACCTGAGTGCTGCTATACACATTAGTAGAGCACTAGAACTTTGACTGGTTGATAGGAAACAATCAGCCGTGTGTTTCAGTCCTTAATAACTAGATTTTAACCCTCCAGTAGATATAGGTAATGGTTCCTCAACCTTCCTAGTGGCTCCCTCTTATGGATATATGGTATGGGTCCTTGACGTTCTAAGTGGAACCCTCCAAACGAGCTAGGCATGGGTCCTCAATTACTAGAGTGGAACCCTCTAGTTGGGTTGGGTATGGGTATTCAACCATCAGAGTAGTGAACTCATGTTACACCAGGTAATGATACCTCTACCTAGATATTGTGGCCCCAAGACTATGTGACATAGTGGTGAGGTGAGTCTTGACTTAGATGTTTTCTTCTGGGAAGATGCGTGAGATGATGGGCATTACTGATAGACATATGGAACTAATGCCACTCTTTTCCGGAGATGGGATGTGAGATGGATATCCCCTTTATCCCTTTTTTGAGCTTATTTTATAGAGAATATATATATATATATCCATGTTGATGGATTTTTCTAGTCTCTTTATATGGGTGGAAGAGATGCGACATCTAGTCTACATACATGACACATTGAGATTCCCATGGTTGGATATGGTTACCTTCTTTCTTTGGTTTGAGTTGTTTTATATTCACTATTTAATATCTATCTATTTCTATTATAACTCTTAATTACCCCCCTTCAGATTTCGGGGAATCTTACTGGGTATGTTTATACTCAACCCTACACGGGCTTTGCCCGTACGATTTGTATCTTATAAAAATGACGGACCAGTCAATGGTGACTTAAAAGGATATTAGGGATACATGGTGCATTGGACTGCATAAAGTGGACATAAGTTAGAGATCAAGATTTAGGATATATAAATTTTTTTACATTCAAATTGTTTTAGGTTGGGACATCTACTGGTTGGGTGTGTATTTTTTCCCTTTATGGTTCAATTTTCACTATCATACTCTTTTAAAACCTAGAGGTTTTTCATGATTGCTTTACTTTTTATAAATTTCATCTTTTTATTATTATTCCCCTACACTTCTTCATTGAGATGGTTTGTTGTGTGCATATAGGTAAATTCGGAAAAGTCCTCCCATTTAGAATATTCCTTTTGGTGCTTATTTCCACCCTTGGATTTTGGAGGCAAGTTTGGGTAGTTGTGGCTCAAGCCCTATTTAGGGCCAGGTCATGAAAAATTGGTATCAAAGTAGTTCATTCATTAGGATGGTCTTTGGTTTAGTTTCCTTATGAGGATTTGATTGGGATTTGGAGAAATAATGTCAAATTTTTTTAAGTGTGGATTTCAGGCCTAGGAATCTAGTGATGGTACGGGTGGAAAATATATCCATTAACTAGGACCTTGACTACATTCTTATCAACTTAGAATACCGAGACATTGTTTGCAAGGATAGATTTTTCATGCATCATATTGGATTGTTTCTTTTACTATCCTTCCTGATTCATTTCTTCATATATATATATATATATATATATATATATATATATATATATATTCTCATCTAACCATGGAACATCTTGATTAAATTTTCCGGATGCCTCCATGATGATAGCCATCCATGATACCAATTCCAGACTGTGACAGTGATATGATGAGTGATGAGGTCTCAGTTCAGGGTCCATCCTATGAGATCCTTCTTCTAGGTTTATAGGTAGAAGCACTTCCACCTATACATTATTAGCTCATTCCATTATAGTAGTCTGAAGATGCATGCAGGCTTATCACACTCTATTTGTTCCATTTACAAAGGCTGTTGAGGTTCCCCAATGATCTAGATCCCCATATAGTGGAGGATTATCTAGAGTAAGTGGCCCATATCTTTTGGATTATCTGGAAACTGACGGATCTGGTGGATTCACTGGCATCTATCCTTTTCCATGAACCACCCGGGCACTGGTGGAGTATTGTTACCCATATGCATGATGAGTCAACACTCTTGTGGCATGACTTCCAGTAGTTGTTATATAAGTAAGAATACCCATCCTACTTGTGATTAGTTCATATTCATGAGATTATGGAGCTACAACAGGGAGGGATGATAACAGCTAAGTACATGACAAGGTTCACAAACCTTACATAGTACTCTCTTGATTTGATATAGGATGGATAATTCTAATAATAGAAGTTTATACAGGGACTTTGTTGATAGATTTATGATAGTGCGGTGCACTTGTTCATTCCCACATATACTGGGGTGTTGGAGCATGAAATAGTGATATATAGATTCTTTTTAAAGGTACTCTAGGCTTCTAGAGATGGAAATGGGTGTCAAAAAGCTAAGTTGACTGCAAAAGCTTCTAGACGACAATAAATATGATCTTGTCACCAGAGGTATTCCCAGGATCAAGATCAAGCACGTGGTTAGGGGAAGCATAGAATATTAGGTCAGGACTAATAAGGGATATTCTATGGTTGTGATAGGTGAGGTCACATAGAACAAAATTTTTTCTAACTAGATATTCTGAAGAGCAAAGAATGATAGAAGATAGACCACCATGGTAGATACATCACTATGATCAGGGATCTCCTAGGTGAGGGAAGGGTGGCTCCTAGGGAGGAAGAACTAGAAGAGGAGAAGAAGAATCTCTGGGAGATGAAATATGATATAATATACTTCCACCAATACCACAAGGAGGCTCACATCTAGATCAGGGAGTTGGCGATTGGGGTCTCAGATGGATGTAGGCTATAGAGGCTTATGACCCCATAACACATGAGGTGATTAGAGGTACGATATGCATGTTTTATATTCTTGATTCTATATTAGTGGAAATAGGTTCTAATCATTTCTTCATCTCTATACTCCTAGTTTGAGATATAGAGATCTCAGTAGTGGCTATAACCCATAATCTTCATATGAGGTTCCTATAGGGAATGCTTATTTTGTATATTTTATCTATCGACAATGAGAGATATTACTTGGTAGAGACAGGTTAACATGGGAAATTTTGGTCATCATGATGAAACCAGATGATATCATATTATGTATGGATTGTATATCCATAGTCCCAGACCAAATTTATTATCACCACAGATGAGTCAGATGCCTTCGCACTGATGGGACAAGATTCACCTTTAGAGGTAGGAGAGATATAATGGTGGGATGAGTGGGTTCTACAAGTAGGAGGATGAAACTCATCACCCATTAGTTGGTGATTATATCCCTTAGTGTAGAAGGACCTTCAGGCATTTGGATTTCTTCATTTATGGATGATTATGTACACGTCTTACTTTATGTGGACTTGGGACTATTTAAAGGAAGGAGATAGAGTTTTATATCGACTTTCATCTTAGGACCACTCTGATATATTCTTAGTCTTATCATATGGACCCTACTAAGATTTGTGAGTTGTGATTATAGTAGTTGGATGTTCATAAAAAGTGATTTATCAGACACAATGTGTCCCCTGGGGATCCAATATTGCTCATGAAAATGGAGGACAAGATCTTGTGAATTTTCATGGATTATCATCACCTAAATCAGGACACAATAATGAAAAATTATCCCTTTCCAAGGATTTATGACCTCTTTTACCAGTTGTGATGCATGAGATGGTTCTCAAATATTTATCTCAAGTCTGACTACCACCAGTTGAGGGTTTTCAAGGATGATATTACGAAGCTGGAATTACGATGTTGCTATGAACACTATGAGTTCTTGGTGATACCCTTTGGTGTGAATAATTCCACCATAGTGTTTATGGATTTGATTAATCAGATCTTCTAATCATACTTGAAGTAGTTTATGGTAGTCTTAATTTAATACATATGAATCTACTCTACAATAATGGATGAGTATGTAGAGAACATGAAAATGGTCCTAGATTTTCTTCGGGAGCACCAACTTTATGGTAACCTCTCAAAGTTCTATTACTAGATTCACGAGGTTTACTTCCATGGGATGTCTTTTCTAGACATGGGTTAGTTGTAGACCCATCATATATTGATGAAGTACTTGCTTGGGATCCACCAAAGATCATGTCATAGGTATGGAGTTTTCTTGTCTTGCAAGGGTACTACTATAGGTTTGTGGTAAAATTATCTAGGATTGTATCTCTTTTGACCACCCTAACTTGTAAAGAGTAGTCGTTTACCTAGACAGAGTAGTGTTACAGAGCCTTTGAGGAGTTGAGGCTGAGGCTAACGAGTGCTCCTGTGTTGAGACTACCAAAGGAGGGTGTGGAATACATAGTGTATTACGATGCCTTGGGATCTGAGTTTAGTTGCATATTGATTTAGTGGTAGGAATTTATCACATACAGGTCAAGATAGTGGAGACCATAAGATCATAACTATGAAAATCATGACCTGGATATGGAAGTGGTTCTCTTAACCATGAGGATGTGAAGGCACTGCCTTATGGGTTAGCGTTTCATGGTTCACTCAAACCATCAGAGTCCCAGGTATGTTTTCATGAAGAGAGACTTAAAACTAAGACATAGTCACAGGTTAGGGTTCCTAAAAGACTATGAATTTGAGATATTCTATACTCTGGGGAAGGTAATCATAGTAGAAAATTCCATTAGCAGAAATTCCTAGCATCATTTGGTGCAGTAGGATTCTAAGAAGTTGGATTCCCTACAGCTGACCCTAGTAGAGTAGGAGGGAACAATATTTATTTATTAGATGGTGTTGAATCCTATGTTTCTTAAGTTTATGAGATATTATTAGCTCATAGACATCAAATACAAGGTCATTCATGACCAGATCTCTAAAGGATATTTACCATATAGATATTCTAAAGGAGGGAATCATGTTATCCTTTTTTAGGTACATATGGTGGTGTTCGAGTTGGTTCCCTAGAACTAACTTCTATATACTTGATGATAAATTGTATTCATGAGTTTGAATATTAATAAAATACTTATCAAATAATGATTATTCTTCTGCATGACATAGTATGTGATATTATTCTAAGAGTAGTTATCACACTAAAAAGGTCATAACAGTTCCCCACTATGATGAGAACACAGAAGTGATACAACACTATCATTGATTATATGTTCTATAGCCAAATAAATCATTTGAGGGACACAAATAATACATTCTATCATGGGTGGAGACTCATAGGTCTTTGAGGAACCTTCTCATGCTATACTTCCTTGGCAATATCTAGTAGGATATTATGAGAATGAGACCCTCTAGTAGGAAATCGACATTTATATGTGTCACGAGATATTCCTACATATGGACATGTGTATTGGTCATTATACTTTAATAATATTATTAATGATTATTATGAGTCATGTAATTTGATGTATGGAAGAGAACCATGATAATAGATGTTCATGGTGAGGTAGGATATGTTGGCTGCGTCACAAGTAATATTGCATTAATGAATAGTGTGAGAAATTATTTATCCCTTCTATTTTTTATAGAAGTTGATATCTCATGAAATTTGAAATAAATGATATAACATAAATAAATCTATGGTCATGGTGTTCTATAGTAAAGTTCTATTTCTATAAAGTCAAAGAAAGTGAAATTGAGCACATAGGTTAATGCCCCTAGCATGCATCCTACTTGATCTGAGATATCGTGATAAAGGGATATATTACACGGTAAGAATACGCATGAGGTATCATGTCATTTAACCATTAACTTATTTCTCTATGGGTTCCTTGATGTGTTGCTAGATGTTAACCTTGGAATTTAGGCTAGTTCACATAATCCCACTGAGAAAGAGGCCCAAAGGGTCACACATAAAGTGTATCCAAAATATCCGTTAAATAATATATTATTATTTATTATTTAACAAGTTGAATAAATATTATTCCTAGGTGTGGTTTAATAATTAGTCATGTATTCTAGATCACATATATTCCATCACCAGTTATTCAAGAGAATATAATGTGAGTGTAATATTTAATAAATATTTATTTTCTATTTAGTGAATATTTATTTATTTATTAGTGAATAATATAGAGATATTTATTTAATAAATAAATAGTCATTATTCAAAGCCCAATAAATATAGAGGAATGACAGACCAAGGTTTTAGATCTGGTGAGAAATAATAAATATTGAATATTATTTAATTAAATAATATTTAATATAATTCGCAAGTTAAGCGCATGTCGAGAAATAATAATAATAATAATATTATTTAACATGGGGTTCTGTAAGGATTAAATAAATAATTAAGGAAACTTGTGTTATTATTTTATTTTAACCCCAGTAATATATAAACCCATTTATATTATTTTCTCAAAATAGCCAATTCATTTTTTTGGTTGTGCAAAACAGATTTGGAGAATCTTCTCAAGCATATAGAACACCCTTCTCCAAGAATTCTCCTAAGAAAAGAGAGCAATATTTCTTTCCCAGATCAAGGATAATTCTTTGGAAGCGGTTCTCATAGCAATCAAAGGCGGATAACACAAGTGTAAGGATATTCCATGCTAGCACCCAGATATTCCTCTAGTGATTTCTAGAGATTATAAGAACATGTGTGGATCACCGCTAGAGGGAATCTACACTATATTTCTACAATGAAACGATGGTGCATCATAGATCTATCACCAGATTCATCAATGAAGAAATAATTCCAATAAAGGTAATTAATTAATTAAATTAATTAATTATAAATAATATGTGATGATCCTCCCTTTGGTTCTGGAATTATTACTCTTGTCTTATTTCATTGATCAAATTCCATAGATCACAATGTTTATAGTCATGTAGATCTGGGATTGATCATCGATCATGAAAAAAATCCATGTTCGGAACTACCCATTGCATGATTCTACTACACTCAGAACCTATAATTTGTTTTATATCAATCACATAATTATTTATAATTATTTTAAGATCATTGGTGATTTATTCATTTTAATTTAATTTTTCAATTCATGTTTAGTCATTTTTTTCAATACGAATCATGAGATCTATTTCTTCCACTTTTATTTCACAAAGATCTAATCGAAATGATTAATTTTATGATTAAAATAATTTTTTTGAATTCATTCAGAGGTGCTAAGGATTCTGGCTGAACAACATAAAATTACACACCATTTAACTAGAGTTACATTCCATATACTTGTGTTCAATACACCAGGAATTAATTTGGAAATTTCTAAAACCATGTGTATTGATTACACGCGGTATAGTTAATTATTACTCCACATATTGACTGGGATATAATGGCACATGGTAAACCAGAGTATAGGCCGTGTAGCCCACATACATAGTGTGTAGTCCATTTGAGTCATAGATGGGTTGTGTAATTTAATATATGGCCTACCTGACTAGTGACCATGTAATTCGGAGATCACACAGTGTGTAGCCCATTGGACATTCCATGTAATCCAGTTTCTGAGGTATGATTTAAATGTGATGTACCTAGATGTGTGTCTCAGATAGATGGTGAGAGCCATACATGCCATGTGCTCATATGTACACATTTTTTAAATATACCAAATTATGAATATTTAAAATTTATTTATTATATTATGTAAACCTTGATATATTTTTATTGTGTGCAGTTATTAAGTTTATAGGAAACACCATGTGATAAGATTTAATATATATATATATATATAAATGTTTAATTAATATCTACATAATGTTCGAATCTGCATATCATGCATGAGTCATATTATAGTTTTTACTCTATGTACATTAAAGCATAAAACATGACTAAAAAATCATGCAATTCATGTAATTTTACATGTCATGAAAGTACGTGATAAGTCATGTATACCATATATTATAAAAGAAAAAATATATACGAGTATAATACATGTTGGGTAGATTCAAATGGGTATTAAATGTGTTGCCTCTAAGGTATATTTATGTACAAAATTAAGTTTAAATGAATTTATTTATTTTCTTTAAAATTATAATGGATGCAAATTTCAAGGAAATTTAGATAATAATTAAGATAAAATAATTGATTAATTAAAGATAATAATTAATTGATTCAAGTTCAATTTATCTTAAATAAGAAAAATTAAGAATTGAGTGCTAGTGTAATTAAATGTTTAATTTGTTTCATGCATGTGAATGATCATGAGCTAGAACAGAACTTTGTATGTGATTGGTTTCATTTAATTAATTTTTAAATTAAATTGTTGGTATGCGTGCCTTTTCTACTATTATTATGTAGGACATGTGTTCCCATGGTTTCTTTTATTCAAAATAATTTTACCCTCACCTACATGTGATTAAAAGTAATATATAAAGGATGTAGCTCCCAATCTAGTGGATGCAGTTCAAGTTTGAAGTTGAGGTGAAACCAATCCAAGGAGATACAAAGGTGGACATGTGGAAAGCTATAACACAAACCTTAATCAGTTCAAGGTGTTTTACCCCTAGGTAAGTGATTAGTTTATTTAACTCTAGATAAACTAAACATTAGTATAAGATCATGATCATACCACTTTATTATTTTATTTCCATCAAGTTTCATGGTTATTTCATTATGGATGTTTTTTCATGACCATATAATTTAATGAAATTAAAAATCATGCAATATAGAAATAAAATAAATTATCTTATGTGTAAATATTATCTAAGAGAAGGTTAATCACTTAATTAAATCAACTTAATATTAAAAATAATGTGATAAAGATAATAATTGTCAATATACGCCTAAAAGAATAAAATAAATTACATATATATATATATATATATATATATATATATATATATTAAGTCGGTATAGCCTTCTACTACTTCAGTTAAAATAGAACCACAGTTCAAAGTGCTTGACCAGACAAAGTTGGGGTGCTCTAAATTATTGAGGAATTATAAATTGAAGTTTTGGGTTGACATAACTTAGTTCACATCAAGGGTTGACTACCAAATTAAGACACAGTGTAACTAAGAGGCAAAATTTAAGGAAATCTAAATTATTGATTTCAGGATTGGGGAGTCCACTCAACAAATCAAGGAATTGTGAATTAATATAGTTGGAATTTATAATGCCTACCTAAATCCATTAAAGTTTCTTGACCAAAAAATGTTTGGGTAATGAGAAGGGGAATATGGATCCTTACCACTAGAATGTCCAAGAAACCTGATATCCTGAAGCAAATAGTGAGGACTATTGGGTTTCCATATAATAGTTGGATACTAATAAATATAATATTTATTTATTTTTCTAAATTTATCAGATAAAGTACCAAAATATCCACTCATCTTATTTTTATAAACAATATTAAAAATGAAATCAAACATATAATTGTGATCCCTACTTGAGAAGGAAAACTTTCTCATTAGGGAAAATTTAAAAGAGTGGAAAAGGAACTTACCTATCATCCTTCTCAATGAAAGAAAGTTATATGTTTTGAAGAACCTTTTATAGTTGCACATGGTAATGTGGAAAGTTATGAAGATATTTCTATCTATTAGAAACATCTGAATGATACTGCATATGTTCAATATTTCATACTACCATCCATCCTAATGAGTTTTTGAATCAACTTGAGGATATGGAAGCTTATAGCATGATGTCTAACCTTTGGGATCTCTATCAAGATAAGAATATACAAGAGAGGTATGGGATATTCAATTCATTTTTGACAACTAATATTGGAGAGTCCATGCCAGCTGGGCCTCATATAGTCAAGATTATCTGCTACATTGAACACCTTGACATCTACTACCACATAACTAGGTTTATCCAGCACTAGGGATTTAACATCACTAAACAAATCACTATTAAATGGGTCCATTTTTCATCTCTTAAAAGTATTAATAAAGGCCTTAAATATATCAACACTAGTAGAAAAGCACTGATAAAATGGCTATTTATCAACGCTTCTAAAATAGCACAGATAAGGTGGGGTCTTAATCAGCCATTTTAAAAAAGCACTGATAAAAGGGTGATATTTATCAGCACTTTTTTAGAAGTAATGATAAAGACACCCCTCTATCAGCACTTTTTTACTAGTGTTGATAAAGGGAATATTTTTTAAAAAATTATATTTTATTAACGAACACCCGTAGCAGAAGTTATGATGCTTGGAGGCCTTCTCGGTCTTTTCTGGACTCAATATAGGTGATTGAGGGTTTTGTGGGTCACCGAAGAAAAAATAATATTGTAAGATTATATTTTAAATGTGGTAGAGGCAAAATTGACACCCATTTCATAACTTATGTCAATTTTAAAGGCCTTTAAATGTGAAAAACCCTTTAAAGCCCTAAAAACCCTAAAAACCCTAAAACCCTGAAAAGATCATAACTTTTGATCTGAGAGTCCATTTCAGCTCCAAAAATAGTCAAATTTAAGATTATGAAATGAGATAAAACCACATTATATTTAAATCATGTGATAATAAAAGGAATAAAATGTATTATAATTTCAAAAAAGCCAAAAATCAAACTCAAACTTCAAATGACCATAACTTTTGATCCTGATGTTCGTTTGGGATCTACCACACATAAAATTGAAAATCGCAATGATCTATATGACTGAGATGGTCTTGAACTGAGTTCAAATATATTTTTCTAGTTTTTGAATCTCAAAAGGCCCAAAATGCCTCCAAAACTGAGTTTTTCTGCTGACCCCGATTTCTTAAAATTCAAACGCCAATAACTTCTGATTTGGGTGTCTGTTTGTATTGTAACACAATAATATCTAAGATAATTTCATGATCTTATATTTTACTAATTTTGGTGCTCAAATGGACTCACAGATCAGGATTTATGGTCATTTTATGGTTTTTTTCTATTTAGGGTTTTTATAGTTTCTTAACGTTTTTATGTGTTTTTAAGGATTTTTAGAGTTAATAACCATTTTAAAAAATATATATAAATAAATATTTATTTAAAAAATATATAAATAAATATATTTATAAAAATATATAAATATATGGATACAAAAATATAATGAAATATATATTGGTATATTGATATATCAAAAAATGTAAAACAAAATAATATAGTGGAGTGGAAAAGGTGCTAGTGTATAAGCTGTAGGTCTCATGTTTGAAACTCATTGGAGGCTGGGGCATGTGTTGGTGGTGTTATTATATAAAGCACTGATAAAGGGGTGGGGGAAGCACTGATAAAAGTGGCGGGGGGGGGGGGGGGGAGTATTGATAAAGGTAGGGGTGAGACGTGGGGAAAAATACCCTTTATTAGCGGGGACTTTATCAGTACATTTTTTTAACAATGTTAACGATTTTCATTAATAGTTATAAAAAATCACTGATAAATGTGGCCTTTAACAATGATAAAAAAGCATTGATAAAGGAACCCTTTTTAGAGCTAAAAAAGTTATGATAAAGATCCCCTTTATTATCTATTTTTTATAGCGCTATAAAAGGGGGCCTTTATCAATGTTTTTTTAAGAGAGATATTAAATATAAATATTTAACATCGCTTACATTATCAGTGCTTATAAAGTGCTGATAAAGTCCTTTTACTAGTGCTATTAAATGCTCAATTTTCAGTAGTGATCTTAGGGATTAAATTCCTAGATGATTTGCGTACAAATATCATACTTTCATCACTTTCTAATACCTTACACATTTTTATTATTAATTACAATATGATAAATAATGAGAATAATCTTTAAAAAATTCTTAAATTTCTTCCCTAAGTGGACAAGGACATGGGGAATGATAAACCTATAGTCCTTATGGTGAATTAGAAAATGAAGAACAAGGAAAAGGGGACCAAGATTTCTAAATAGTTTATAGATATAGAGCACCATCCTTCCAATAAGAAGAAGACCTAGAGGCAGGGGAAGGAAAAGGAGGCAGTATGTTTTTCATTTGGAAAGTCATGCCACTAGAAGGGGAACTACACTCACATGAAAGGGGAAGATAAAGGTGAATTCATTATGGAGTATAATATTTAAATATCTACACATTGTGTATTGAATACAGCTTGTGGGGATCACACACACACACACATATCCAAATGTTGGAAAAAGTAGATTCCAAAATATTTTTATAGGAGAGGTGGATATGAGAGATTCTAATGGTGAATGGATGTCTTCTATAGCCATTGGTGATTACCAATTCTCATATACAATAGAGATGATTTTGTTTTTTTAAGTATTGTTATTATGTACTAAAAACTACCAAGAACATAATTTATATATCATGCCAAGATACATATGAGTTTATTTTCAAATTTGGAAGTAAAAGTTTATTCTTTAATAAAGAAAACACATGTTATAGTATGGTACATTTAAATAATTGTATTTATGTAGTAAATTATGAAAACCAAGTGTTGGAAATTGATAACGAATCATGTTCACATGAATCATATAACACCCAGCTTTGGAATCACCATCTTGGTCATGTAAACAAGAAGTGTTTTACAAAGCTCTGTCAGGATGGTTATTTAAACTCTTCTAAGATAAAACCACTTGATATATGTCATTCTTGTTTACAAGTAAAAATGACCAAACCACCATTTGGTGGATAGGGTGAAAGGACCACATATTTTCTAGGATTGGTACACATTGATGTATATGGACCATTTTCAATATAATCTAGAGGTGGATATTCTAACATCATAACTTTTACTAAAGACTTGAGTAGATATGGCTATGTCTACTTAATGAGGTACAAGTATGAGTCCTTTGAGAAATTCAAGGGATTCAATATTTAATTATAGAATTAAATTGGTAAGAAGATAAATAATCCTTGATCAGATAGAGGTGGTTAATATATTAACCAAGATTTCATCAAATTTATATGGGAGTTTCAGATTCTATCACAACTGAACCCACCTTATACACCATAGTGGAATGATGTTAGTGAAAGGAGGAATCATACCTTGTTAGACATGGTAAGGTCGATGATGAGTCATGCAGATTATCCATTATCCTTTTGGGGATATGTATTATAAACGGTGGAATACAAATTAAACCAAGTTCCAACTAAAAAAGAAAATGGAATTCTCTTCGAGTTTTGAAGTGGAAAGAAATGAATTTTGTGACATACATGTGTATGGGGTTGTGAGGCATTTTTAAGACCTTATCATGCAATAGAATAGCACCCTTAGGTACACAATGTATCTTTTTAGGGTATCCCAAGAAAACAAAGGGATACTATATATACAACCCCTCATAAAAGAAAGTGACTATTTCCAGAAAAGATGTATTTTTTGAGAGGGAGAACATCCTAAACAAGGAAAGTGGGAGGAAGATTTGCTTTTATGAAGTTGATTCTCAAGATATACAAGATTTTGAGTAGGAAAAGGTTCCATAGGTCCCCATGGAAGAATTTTTTATAGAAACACAAGTACTTCGTAGAATCATAAGAGTAGTATGAGAACTAGAGTGATATGATTTTCTAGTCACTGAAGATGGTGAATCATTATTGGTTGGAAATGATGAACCTCTCTCCGAAAAGGCAGCAATAGAGAGATCACAAGCTACAAGATGGAAATAATCCATGAATTTTGAAATGTATTCCATGTATCATAACTAAGTTTGGGTTTTGGTCGATGCACCATTTGATGTAAATATTGTTGGGTGAAAATGGGAATTCAAGAGAAAACTGTACATAAAAGGTAATGTAAATACCTATAAATTAAGGACAGTGGATAAATATTTTAAGCACCATTAATTAATTTAATACGATGAAACCTTTTCACCAGTTTCCATGTTTAAATCCATTAAAATTATACTTTCCATAGCATCTTACCATGACTATGAGATTTGGAAGATGGATGTCAAAATTGAATTCCTTAATGGGAACATTTAAAAAGATTTCTATATGACACAACCTAAAGGGTTTGTGATCACAGGTGATCCCAAAAGTATTTACAACCAGCAGATATCCATTTACAAATTTAAGTAAGTATCCCGGTCATGGAAAATTCTATTTGATGAACCATAAAAGAATTTCCATTCATTAAGAATGAATGTGAGCCATATGTTTAAAAGAGGTTTATTGGAAATGTATTCATTATCTTAATAGTATATATTGATGAAAAATTACTTATTAGAAATGACATATCAGTCTTATAGTTTGTTAAGGACTGGTTAAATGAATGTTTCTCCATAAAGGACTTAGGTGAATCAACCTATATTCTAGGGATCAAGATCATTCAGGATATATCCAAGAGTCTGCTTAGAATAAGTCAAAGTACATATGTTAACTAGATACTAAAGAGATTTAGTATAGAATAATACAATAGGGATTTGGTTCTAGTGTCACATGGTTTACATATTCCTAAGAAAACATGTCCTAAAACAAAATAAGAGAAATATAGAATGAGAAATATACCATATGCTTCAGTGATATGATCGATCATGTATGCTATGTTATGTACTAGACTTGATGTTTCCTATGCATTGATCTTGGTAGAAAGATATCAACAAGGTCTAGGAGAACAACATAGGACTGTTGTTAAGGATATCCTTAAGTATATGAGAATAATTAAGGATATTTTCCTAATTTATGGATGATACAAGGAGCTAATCATTAGTGATTATACTAATCCTATTTTTTAGATAGATTAGAATGATCTAAAGTCTCAATCAGGACAAGTTTTATATCTCAACAGAGGAGCTATGAGCTGGAAGAGTTCAAAGAAGGTAGTGGTCACTAATTTTATAATGGATTCCAAGTATATATTGGTTTCTAATATAGACAAGGAAGACGTTTGGATTCAAAACATTGTCTAGGATCTTGATGTGGCACTTAGCTATACAAAACTTTATCACATTTTATTATGATAATACTACAATGGTGGCTCTTGAAAAAGAGCCAGGGTTACACCAACATACAAAGAACATACTATGGAAGTATCAACTCTTGAGGTATTTATACCAGAGGGGTGAAGTTGCAGTAATCAGAGTACCCATGTAAGATAATGTCCCATCTCAACAAAATCTTGAGTATAATGCGAGATCTATCATACTGAAAGTTGTTAGCAGTTGGCTCTAGTACAAGTGGGAGTCTATTGGGGTTGGTTCCCTAGACCCAAATTTTGTGTACTATATGATAACTTATATTCATGTCTTTTAATATTAATAAACTAATTGTCACATCATGATTTTTATTCTGCCTGACATAGTATGTGATAATGTCCTAAGAGTATCTAGCGCACTAAAAGGTCATAACAGTTCCCTGCTATGATGAAAAACCAAAATTGTTACAACAAAATTCTTGAATATATGTTCAATAGCTAGATGATATCATTTGAGGGACATGAATAGTATAGGTTATCATAGGTGGAGATTAATAGGACTTTGAGATAACTTTTCATGGTTTACACCCTTAGTAATATCATGTAGAATGTTATGAGAATAAGACCCATCGGTAGGAAATCCACATTTATATGTGTCATTGAACATTCCTATCTGCAGGCATGTGTGTTGGTCCTTAGACTTGAGGATTATTATTAATGGGTGTTATGATTTCTGTACTTTTATGTATTTATGAAAACCATGACGATAGATATTTGCAGTGAGGTAGGATACATTGGGTGTGTCATAAGTAATATTGTATTAATGAATAATGTGAGAAAGGATTTATCCCTTCTATTTTTAATAGAATTCAATATCTCAGGACTTATGATAGAAATGATATGGCCTAAATAAATCCATGTACATGGTGTTCTATAGGCAAGTTATATTGTCATAAATTCAAATAAAGAGATATCAAGCATATAAATTGATGGCACTGACATTCAACCCGATTGATTTGAGATATCATGATAAAGGTATTATATTACACAATAAGCATCCGTATGAGGTATCATGTCATTGCAGCATTAAATTATTTTTATATGAGTGACTTGGTGAGTTTCTAGATACTAACCTTAGAATTTAGGCTACTTCGCCTAATGCCACTGTGAAAGAGACCTAGATGGTCACACACTAATTGTATCTAGAATCTCAGTTAAATAATATATTGTTATTTATTATTTATAAAGTTGAATAAATATTATTACCGAGCACAATTTAATAATTATTCATGTATTCTTGATCGCATATATTCTTTCATGAGTTATTCGAGAGAATATATTGTGAGTGGAATATTTAATAAATATTTATTTTCTATTTAGTGAATATAATATTTATTTATTTATTGGAGAATAATGCAGTGATATTTATTTAATAAATAAATATTCATTATTCAAGGCCCGATAAATATATAGGAATGGAGGACTGAGTTTTTAGGTCCAATGATAAATAATATATAATAAATAATAGATAATTAAATAATATTTAATATAATTTTTAAGTTTAGTGCATGTCATATTAATATTGTTATTTGACATAAGGTTCAGCAAGGATTAAATAAATAATGAAGGGAACTTTTACTATTATTTTATTTTAACCCTAGTAATATATAAACCAATTTATATTATTTTCTCAAAAGTGACAATTAGTTTTTTTGGTTTTCCACAATATATTTGGAGAATCCTCTCAAGCCTAGATAGCTCCCTTCTCAAATAAATATCATAAGAATGGAGAGTAATCTTCCTCCACTAGATCAAGGAGAATGATTTTGACGCGGTTCTCATAGCAGTCAATGACGAATGATGAAAGTGCATGGATCTTATATGATAGCACCCAATGATTCCTTTGACGATGTCTGGAGATTCCTAGAATATGTGTAAATCACTTCTAGAGGGAATATTCAATTTATTCTTATAATGAAATGATGGTGCAATGCAGATATTCCACCAGATTCATCAATGAAGAAAGAATTCCAACAAAGGTAATTATTTAATTAATTAAATTAATTATAAATAATATGTGATGATCCTACCTTTTGTTATGGAGTTATTAATCTTGTTTTGTTTTATTGATAAAATTCTATAGATCACAGTGTTTATCATTGTGTATATCTCAGATTGATCATCGATCATGATAATAATTTATTTTGGGCACTGCCCATCACACACTTCTGTTGCGCCCAAAACCTATAGGTGGTCTTACTCATGATGTGAGAGGAGGTGATTCAATAGTTCCAAAATTCTCTTTTGGATGTACATACCGATGTGGGGAATATGTACACAGATCTTCAATAGTAGTTTTGGTGTTCTGAAATGAGACTTAGAATTGTTGAGTTCGTCTCACAGTGCCTCACCTATCAATTGGTGAGGACTGAGAAATAGGTTTCTGTAGGTTTTTTTCATCCCCTTGTGACCCCTAAGTGGAAGTGGGATAACATACCGACAAAATTTTTGATAGGTCATCCACATAAAATGAAGTTCCATAACACTATATGGGTGATAGTTAACCAACTCACGATGTTGGAACACTTCCTTGCTATTAGGGAGTAGAGTTTGGCGGAGAGTTTGGGGAATATGTACATATGGGATATTGTTCTCATTCATGGGGTGGCCTCAAATATTGTCTTAGATAATGATGCATGGTCCATGTCATGATTTTGGAGAGGCCTATAAGAGGCATTTGGGCCCCATATGAGGATGAGTACATCCTTCCACCCCCAAAAACATGGGCATACCAAGCTCACTATCCAAGTGTTGGTGGATATGATGAGGGATTGCATGTTAGACATTGTCCTAAGATGGTAGGATCACATGCCTTTGGTAGAGTATGAATAAAACAACAGATACCACTCTACTATCAACATTAAAACTTTTGAGGCCCAATATGGGAGACCCTGCACATCACCCTTGTGTTGAATAATGATTGGGGAGACATATCTTGTTGGCTTAGAGTTAGTGTAGGTGACGATATAGAAGGTCCAAGTCATCCATGAGCAGATGAGGAGAACCTAGAGTAGGCATTAATCCTATTTTGATCGACATCATAGTCCCTTGTAGTTTGAGTAGCGAGACCATGTTTTCTTGAGAGTCTCTCCACGATGAGGATAACAAAGGTTCTTCTAAGGAAGTCATGTTATCCCAAAGGTTCATCGGGTCATTTGAGATCATGAAGAGGGTTGGTGAGGTTTCTTACCACCTATCCACACCTAAAAAGTTAGAGTTGTTGCATGAAGTATTCCACGTGTTTCAGCTGAGGAGATACATTCATGAATCCATGCACATTATTGAATGGGGAGAGATGGACACTGAGGATGGACCACCTTTATGGAGAACCTAGTGGTGATCAAGGGTTGACAGTAGATAAACATGCCTAAAAAAATTGTCCCCTTGGTTCTCATATTGTGGCAGCACAGGAATGTGTAGGAGAGATCTTGATAACGGTAGAGAATGATGTGAGATCAGTATATAGAGTTTTTTATATAGTTTTACTTTTTAAGGACCAAAATATTTAAAGAGGTAGTGATGTATAGACTCGTTTTTTTTCCTTATATGGGTTTGAAATATTTCTACATATATTTTTGGATCCAAGAGTTGAGACGATGGGAGATTCTGAGGCACTGTGTACCCGAAATTAAATTTATAAAAATATTATATATATTTTATATTTCACTCGCATAGTTTATTAAATAGAATGTAATTCATATTAAATATAAGAACATATAATAACTCAAAGACCACAGTTGAGTCCAGAATGGGATGTTTATCCTTGGCATGACTAAAAATAGCTCGGCGTGGAAAATTTAGATAAGACAACCATTGGAGATACATTTAGTAGATTAATTAAATTAAAAAATAGATTACTTCTATAGAATCTCTTCTATGTTAATTCTCTAGGGTTAGATTCATAAACCATGGGAGAATTGAGAGTGATCTCCTCCTCCTTCCATTGGAAAATTGAGATCCGATGATGATGAGGTTTTCAATCTGATCATATCTAGACGCAATGAATGCAATGACCTATCTCAATTATTGGAAAGCACATTATTTGAAAAATAAAAGTCCAATATCCATGTAGGACTCATCAATTCATGTATTTTCCATTATTGATTAAATTGATTAAGCAAAACCATTCCTTCTTTGATCTATGAAAATTTTGGCCTTTGCATGCACCCAAGTACGAAAATTTAATTGGTTATACAATTTTTTTTCTAACCTCATTTTTACCAATTGTATTCATTGGAAAATAATTCTTGAAAAATGATTGATAAAATTTTTTTGATTGCGCCTTTATCCCTTGATTATTCATGTTCTTCACTATTGGGCTATAGGGAAATGGATCGACATTTCTAGGTGGTTCTAAGCCCGATCGAACCCCCAGATTTGTGGTGTATTTGTGTACAACACATTGAATTCTAGATCTAGAATGAAATTTTATGATTCATGAGTTTCGGGTGAATATTGTTTGAAACAGGTACGAAATCAACCATGGTAGTGACAAGTGGTGTGTGGGACGACGATGGTTCAGGAAGCCTTATATAAATTCAACAAAATTGGTTTTCCAAATAATAGATGGATGGAAATGAAAAACCATTATTAGATCCCTCGATTTCGTACAGTGTGGAGGTTATATCTCTAGTGGATTGACTAGATCTAGCACCCGGATAACAAATATGGAGTTCTGAAAAAATCCCAACTATATGTCGTGTAGTTATAAGAACACACAATGTGTCAGTATCTCGATATGGTAGAGATGGTTTCAAATATTTAAACGTATCACATGCCGTGTGGGACCCCTACACACCATGTGAACCTATGATGGTGGACTCGATGTGTACTCTATGAAAACATGGACATGGGAATGGCCAGGCACATTCCATGTTCTAAAGTACAAGACTATGACTAGAGACACATGTGAAACCCCATGTGAAGAGGCATGCCATGCACCGAAGTTCATAGACACAGTATAGATACATGAATGCAGCCAGGGAGCATGGGCAGGGAAACTATGTAGCTCAGACATGTCGTGTAGTATCTCTACAAACCCGGTATACATTTAGGGTTAGTGAGCTATGTACCTACTCAAAAATATCCAAGCAGTGGAATGGGACCACACACCATGTGGGTCCCATTACACACCATGTACCCCTTGATTTATTTTAAGGAAAATTCAACCACTCGTATATATTATGTTTGGACTTGGGTTTTGGACCACGAGTAGCCTATCTTGAGTGTTTTTCCTCATAGAACTAGATAGTGACCTCAATTTTGGATTTTGGTATATGATGTGAGATGTTTCAGGTGTGGAAGTTATTTAGGTGACAATTGATGGTGATAATGACTAGAAATAATCACCAGGGGATTTCTAGGTGGAACCCTCTATTCAGGATAGGCATGGGTATTCGATGAATAAATTGGAAACCTCCTAAAAATAAAGGGTATGGGTCCTTGACCTTCCAAGTGGAACATTACATCTAGTATAGGCATGGGTCTTCAATAACTAGAGTGAAAACCTCATGTCGAGACATGTAATTGGTCCTTTAACTTTCTAGTGGCACCCTCCAGCCAAGCTGGGCATGGGTCCTTGATGACTAGAGTGGCACCGTACTACAGAGATAGTTCATGGGTCCTCTACCTTCTAAGTAGAATTGTTTAGCTGGGATGGGCATGGTTCTTCTATGAATAGAGTGGCGCCCTCCTACGAAGAAATGACATGTGTCCTCAAACTTTTGAGTGGAACCCCCCCAGGTAAGATACACATGGTTTCTTGATGAATAGATTGGAACTATCTTTCGGATAGAGTGCATGGGTCCTCAAACTTCTAAGGTTCACCCTCTAGCTGAGCTGGGCATGAGTCCTTGATGACTAGAGTGGCACCCTCCAGATGGGTTGGGCATGAGTCCTTGACTATCAGAGTGGAGCTATCCTATTATACCAAATAATGAGTCTTATAACTTGAAATTGTGGCCCTTCAACTATGTAAAATAGTGGTGAGGTGAGGATTGACTTGGATTTTTTCTGCTTGGAAGACATGTAAGATATTGGGAATCATTTACAGACTTTTGAAACTGATGGAACTCTTTTCCTAGGCTGTGTTGTGTGATAGAGATCCCCTTTCTCTATTTTTTGGGATTATTTTATTGAGTATATATATACATACATACATAAATACACACACACAGACAGACACACACACACACACACATATATCTATATCCATGTTGATGGATTTTGATACTCTCTTTCTATGGGTGGAAGAGACGTGAAGTGTAGTCCACCTACACGACATGTTGAGCTTCTTGTGGTTGGATTGGGTTACCTTATCACTTTGGGTTGAGTTGTTAAATATTCACAATTTACTATATATCTATTCCTATTGTATCTATTTCCACTCCCCCTTTAGCTTTTGGGTCATCCTAATGGGTATGTATATACTAACCTCTACATGGGATTTTCCTAAACATGTCGTGTCTTATACATATGAAGGACAAGTAAGTGGTGACTTAAGAGGATATTAGGGATACTAGTTGAATTAGAACATGTAAAATGGTTTTATCATTGAGATCAGGTGATGAGATATCTCATAATTCTACTTTCCAGTTTTTTCATGTTGGCACATCTTCTCGTTGGGTGTGAATTTTTCCCCTTTACGATTCAGTTTTCATTATCATACTCTTATACATCCCAGAGGGTTTTCATGCTTAGTTTACTTTCCATATGTTGCATATTTTTATTATTATTTCTATATACTTATGAATTGAGATGGTCAGGTGTGTACATATAGGTACATTTGGAAAATTCCTCCCATTTAGGATATTCCTTTCGACACTTGTCGCTACCTCTGGCCTATGGAGGCGGGCTTGGCATAGTTGCTACTTGAGCCCCAGTTAGGGTCAAGTCATGAAATAAAACATATGTCAAAATGAATGGTGGATATTTTATCAACCTTATATCACCCCAAAATTCATTATTTCCCACTTTTCTAGCCATTGAACCTTGAATAATGTCATTCCATCATTGAAAAAGTAATTAGTATTTACCAAAGTGTCATTTTCTTCACTTATAAAAGGGGATAACTTCCACCAATTTTCTAAACCCTTTAAAAATAATTAGATATAACAAAACTCTACCCTAGTATGTGATTAAATATCTCCTCGTTTCCTAGAATACTTAGTCTTTCAGGAGGACCAAGCTAAGGATCCTTAATGTGTTACTAAAGGGAGAATATCCAAAGGGAGAGGCAATGGTTTCAATCAATATCTCTTATTTATTTTCTTCTTATAACACCTCAAAACCACTATATCCCAAAAATAATGATAAAATAGGTGTTAATAATATTCCAAATTATTATTATAATAGTGGAATATCCATTTTCTACCCTCCTCCCAACCATTTTAAAAACAAAAAATGTTTCTTGTGTTACATGTGGACTACCACCTCCATAAGAAGTATAATTTGTTTTTCATAACCATATTACAAGGATGGTTAAAATGATGAATTTAATGTATACATATAATACATAAAACAATATTAAATTTATGAAAATATAAACCAATTACAACATCCTTTAAGCTCTATGTAAAAGAATGTATGACCTGTGTGTATGTGCGGATTACTGCCTCCCTGAAAGTGAAATATTTCATTTCTCACCTAATATTTTATATCAGGGATAGATAAGTAAACCTAATTAATGGTGATATGTTAAATAATAAGTAAATAATAATTATTGTTTGGTCTCAAATTATAATGGTAACATCTATCCTCTAATTATGATACCACCCCACTTTTGTGAAAATTACCAAAACACACTCATCACCGACCTCATCATCATGAATCGTAATGAAAATATATATGAAATGAAGTTAAAAAAACTATAAAATATTATAAAACATAAATTAAAATACCTATTATGACCTCATAATTATTATATTTAAATCTATAAATGTGAATCGACACCACTATCTTAGAGCTTGAACAAAAAAAACTATCAAAACTAATAACACTGATGATGAAAATAATGTCTAAGTAACTAATATTTTGTTAATAATTAATTATAAATTATTTTTATGAATGTTTATAGATATTAATAATGTTCTAAATTTTTTTATTAATATAGATATTTATTTTATATAGGAGGATAGAGATCATTCAACTAATATGGAATAATGGTAATATTTTTTTTGTGACTCAAATACTTTTACTTGGATCATAATCACTCCTCATTGACTATAATCCTTCACTATTGATTTATTATAATAAATTATTATTTTATGTTGTATTTAAAACTTATTTTTTTTGTAAAAATAATGTTTTACAACCATGTATTCTTCCTTAAGGAATCCATTAATTTATGAAAATGTAATTTTTTTAAGAATAATTATCACCCCCTTTTATGGATTTTTTCTATATACCGATGCTTTTAATTCATTTTAATTTTCTCATTTACCAAGTTATAAAAAAAAATTTGTTTTATCATATTTAATCCTTATATTACTATTTATTAATTTTAAAACAAACATTTCATTATTCTTTTTACAATTTGGATATTCAAAAAAGGAATTTTAAAGAACTTCAAAGGATTTTCTTCTCTATAATCATATTTTATTCCCTTATACTATAAATTTTGAAAATATGAATTTTTTTTCCAAAGTACCATTATTGTAATTTTTATAAAGTAATTTTTTAAGAATTATTATCTTTATATAATTTTTTATGTAAAGTGACACTAAAAACAAATATTTTAATATGATATTAGTAAATTATTTTTAAGGAAAACACCATTTTTTATTTCTCTTCTATTTTTAAAAGATTCACGTCTAATATAGTAATGGTTAATAAATCACCCTATATATACTATTTTAAAATAGTTTTTTTGGGTGATCATTTTTTTGGTATTGATTGATCAAGTCTTTATTTAAAAGTTATTTTATTGATACCATTTGGAAATCTTATAAAACCCATTTTTAATACAAGGATTATTTATGATAAGATAAATGATTTTATTTTAAGTGGGGATCATATATATATATATAAATTTGAGGACGGGAGGGGTCCTATTTCACCCTAAAATTCATTGTTTAAGGTTTTAAAACTCATGAGATAATGAAGTATTGAAATACATGAACTGTTATATAATATAAAGGGTGGACATACATGGTTTTGTTAAAAATTTAAATGATGGAAATACTTAGATTTGTTCATAATATATGGATGAACATACTTGTATTTTTTCACAATATAAAGGGTGGAAAATCATGGATTTTTTCACAATATAAAGGGGGAGAATACTTGGATTTGTTCATACCCTAAAGAGAGAGAATATTCAACTTTTATCAAAATGTTTTCCTTTTATTATATTTTTTCCATTTTACTAAAATGTGACTTATTTCCAAGTCATGAAAAATATTTACGATTTTACATGTTATAAATATTTTAAACTTTATTACGTTATGATTTAATGCTTATTATTTATATTATATGAATCTAAGACATGATTTGGATAAAATTTCTTTGATATTATGTTACTTTTCCATGATACTTAATTCTCAATCATGTTTTTTTATTTTAACTTATGATTCAATGTTCTTTTTATATGATATTTCTCCCTAATTCATGTTTTATATCATTTTTATTATCTCATCCTTATGACTAGTGTCCCATAGTAAGCGTTTGATCTCAACCCTTTCTTATGTTTTTTCATAGGATACAAAGATGAGTATTAAATGTGATATTTTTAGAAGGGGGTTTAAAATTTAGATTTTTAGGATAAATATTGAAAAGATTTATAAAATAAGTAGTTTGTGTAGATAATATTATAAGACATGAAACCTTTGTTTCTCTGGTTTGTCAGAATATATGTGAATCTAATGATAATTCATGAAAAATAATTAAATAATTTTATTTATTTACCATGGGTCACTAAATTTTTATCAAAGGAACAATTATTTATTTTATGTATTAGTTTAGAAGAAATTAGTGAGAACCATAGGAAAAATTCTATGTATTTGATAAAATCATGATGTTTGGGTAAAATAGTTATTGTGTTGTTTTTCATGGAAATAACATCCCTATATAGATACCGCAAAGTGGATGCGGTTGTGGCATAGATACTCCTAGGGGTAATCACCCTAGAAAAGACTGGTTGAGTATGAACTCAATCTTTACACTAGTGCATGATGAGTGGGACTAATAATACAAAACTATCATAACACTACGAATTGATATACTTGGGTTAATTTATATTTTATTTATAAATAATGATAAGGGATTGTGAATATGTTTAGGTTAGAGGAAATAATAGAAAATTACCATGGAAAACCTAGACTGAAGCCTAAATATTCATAAGTTAGGTCATACGCATTATTTATTATTATTTTTCATATAAGATCATAATTTTTGGGTAGTAAATTTACTAATTTAAGTCCTTAAACATTCCTTTATTTGAATTAATGGATGAAAAAATTAGGAACTGAGCTAACAACGTGTTTGATGGAAATTATGATGATTGCACAATTGAACTACCAAATGGGATGGTGTCCAATGTAATTTTTTTTTTATAAATGCTCACCCAATTTTCATAATCTAGGAATAATAATGTAATATCATGGATATCCTAAACACAACATGGAAGGAGAAACCTTTTATTGAGTATTTAATGTGTAAATATGCACCCTCTTTTTTTGGCTCTTCTAATCCACTTATTTCTAAGAAATGGATCAAGGCGATGGAAAAAATATTTCAGTTTATACAATGCTTGGATCATGATAAGGTTTTATTGGATATATATATTTTTTAAGGATAGGATGACCAATAGTGTAATTTTATTAATAACATGATAGATATGGAGGAAATAGACTCAATAGAATAATAGGATTTTAAGAAAATATTCTTTATCAAGAAAATTTCAAACTCTCTTTACTCATGGATGGAATACAAATTTATATAATTTTAAAAAAGATAATTAGTCTATTGTAACTTAGGAAGAAAACATCATGAGTCTATGAGGTATGCTCTTGGTTATATCTATCAATTTTAAAGAGAGATCTATTATTTATTTGGTTTCATAAAACATAGTACTCAAATGAAATTATTCATAAGAGGATTTGGAATTTATGATGAGGTTATTTTATGTGAACTAAAGGTGGATATGGAAATTCAAGTGTATCATTATTTTTCAGATAATAAAAGAAAGGTGGAGTATCATGGAATATCCATTGATAAGTCACATGGGGAAAGAAATTCCAACTACCAATGTGTAAAAAATGTGGGAGGAAACACCTTGGTATTTACCTCAAGGGATATGTGAAGTGTTTTATGTGTGGTAGGGAAGACTATATTGCATAAAATTAATTATGTAGTGCCAATAATCCATTTAAAACAACATATTCGAATAAAGACCCAAAAAATGAACCCCATACACATAAAATATTCTAGTGAAATGAATATCTACATTATACAAATCAATGTCCTAACCATAGAACTATTTATGATATTATAACCTAGAAACCACCTAAACTAAGGAAGAAAAGAAGTGCATATTATTGTATTTTTTCCCCACAACAAACTTGCTTAAAAATTTATTGCATGTTTTCCTTATTATTGAAGTTTTTTTATCACATTATTATTGTTCTTATGAATGAAATTTTTGCATTATAATTTCTTAATAATATATGTTTCATGGAATGGTTATAGATGTTACCCACTATAATGAGAACCTAAAGGTTCCACAACATTATTTTTGAATATTTTTCTATGGTTTGATTATATTTTTTAATGGTACATAGACAATACATGCTATTAGGGGTAGTTGATCATAAGACATTGAGACACATTATCATGGTGTTTTCCCTTGGTAATCTTCAATATAAGATGTTATGAGAAAAAAATCCACTAATAGAAATTACACATTTCCATGTGTGATTAGATGTTCATATTTTTGGATGTATTTATTGATCCTTAGATATTAATATTACCATTAATGGATATAATGACTTGCATATTTTGATGTATTGATGAAAACCATGATGACAAATGTTAACAGAGAAGTAGGATATATTCGGTGCACCATGAATGATACTATATTAATGGATAATTTGAGAAATGATTTATCCCTTTTGTTTTTTTGATAAAATTAGATATCTTAGGGCCATTTATGGGAATGTAAAGTCCCATATAGATCCAAGGACTTTGTGTTCAGTGGGATAATTTATTTTTGAAAATTCAAAGAAAGAGATATTGAGCATACATGTTGATATCACTGACATGAAACCTGCTCGATTAGAGATATCATGATAAAAGAATTATATTACATGGTAATTATTCATGAGAAGTTTTATGTCATTGCGACACTTAATTATGTTCATATAGGATCCTTGGTATGTTTCTAGACACTAAACTTGGACATTAGGTGGTTATGCCTAATTCCATGGAAAAAGAGACCTAGAGGGCCTCACACTAAGTGTACCTATAATCTCAATTAAATTCAAGGAATGAATTTAAAAAGTTAGAATAAATAAATATATCCAGGTTTGGTTGATTAGTATAATTTAATCACAAATTATTAAAAAGAATAAGTGAGTTAAATAAGAATAATAATAAATATTTGTTTTAAAGTTTGGAGAATATAACATTTACTATATTTATTGAGGAATAATGCAGTGATATTTATTTAGTAAATAAATAGTCATTATTTGAGGTTCAATAAATTTTAAGCATGGAAAGAAGACTGAGATTAGTGGAAAGATTAGAAATAAATGATATTTATTTTTATTCTTAATGTCATGCACATGTCAAAATATTAATAATAATAAAAATATTATCAATGGACATGGTTTCAACTAATATATTAAATATGGTTAAGGGATTTTGTGGTAAAACCAACCATAAACCAGACATAATAAATATCATATTATATATCTTTCTTAAATAATTATTGGTGTGAAAAAAGGATAGAGTGAGAATCTATCAAGACCTAGAGTGAGATTAAGATATCTAGAGTTATCTCCTCCCATAATCTAATAATCTAATGAGATATCATCAAGAGTTATTACTCTCTCAAGAATAATTTTTCTATGAAAAAACATAAACAATGAAACTCATCAGGATCAGCCATGCCAACAACCAATGATTTTATGGAAATGTTCATAGATTTCAATTCATATATGGATCACCTCTAGATGGATTATGTAGTTAGATCCTACAACAGAAAAAAAAGTATGATGAGATTTATTCTACTGGATCATAAATGAAAGAGAAATTATAGGTTAATATAATTATATATCTTTTTATAAATTAATTATAAATTATTCATGAATTTACTTAACTTATGGTTATGGTGTATTTAATATATTTAAGTAATCTATGGTTTTCATTTTACATGATATTATAATCATGTGAAGAAAGGATTACTTGTGATTTTAAACTAAAACTCAATATTCTCATAACATCTAAGGATTCTCCCACTATTCTGTGTATATATAAGTAGTATTAGATTGATGATAGTTTCAATTTTTAATTATTTATTATTCATTGATTGATTACATGTATTTGTGTTTTATTTTACTTATATAAATTCATTTAAAATCCAAAATCATCATCTCCTCCTTTATTTATTCTCACTAACATAACCAATAATGGGTTAAAGTTTAAAAATGAAGAATCATCCAAAGGACATCATCTTGAGGTTCAAAAGGTTATATCTAGAAATACTATAATACATTGTGTGTACTTATAATATACACATAGAGTATTTTGTTTTCAAACATATAACTCGTTATATAAGTTTAGATCTTTAAAAATAGGATCTAAGATCCGAATAGATTGGATTGGCATGTATATACAGACAGTCAGTCATATGACATGAAGAACTATACACCATGTAACCATTTTACACAATATTTAGTAATTATTATCTCATGGTTGGCTACATGGGGTGTCCCAAGAATACTATGTGTCAGATACATGATAGAGGCACTGACATGTTGTGTACAATGTGGTTACACACCGTGTATATTGGGCTACATGCTAGGTACATAAAGGTTTTCCATAAAATAGAACATGACTGGACCTGAGGTGTGTGTCGTAGACATGGGTAAAAGACAAGTACATTGCATGTAATTTCGTACACAATATTTAGTTTTCTACCATTAGTGTTCAAGAATTTTCATGGAATGAATAATTAAATTTATATTTAAACCTATTTTTTATGAGTTTTATCTCTCATTCGTTCAAAAGTACATACCATATCATAGGATTAACAATTATATATTAAATTTAATCCCATGCTAAAATTTTTATGAACACATGATGTTTCCTCCAAGTAATTTTTTTTACTACATTAGTTTTAAATAAATTTAATTTTGTTTAAAATTATAGATCATGGTGAGTTAAGGATGGTTGGATGGGATTAAGATAAATTTAATTAATTGGATTAATTTTGGGTTCATTATCTTAATTAAAGAATGAATCAATGTAATTGATAACTGGATTGAAAATGTATGCTTATAGCTAGATGTGTGTGGATGATCATGAGATTAGACAAAACCTTATGTGTGATTGTATTATTTCAATTTATTTTTAATAAAATAATATTTATGGACTGCGTGTTATCCCCCCTCCTTATTATATAAGGGCATGAAAGCTCATAGTTTTTTAGGTAAACTGCCTGTATCCAATCTATTGGATCCCCTCAGATATGTGTGATTAAAATATTGTGTATCTATAGAGATCCCAAATGAGTGGAGGTAGTCCAAGTCAAGGAGTTATGGTGAAACCAATAAAGAAAATACATTGGAAAAATAATGAAATACTGAAACATGAACCAAGATATGGTTAAATGCGTTTTCTCATAGAGTCAAGGTCTGGTTTGTCATCATATAGACAAACTAACCATCAGTAAATATCACAATCATTCCAAATACATATTTTTTTCATTTTAAAGTTTTGTTTTTATGTTTGTGAATTTTATGTGATCACCTAATAAATGAATTAACAAGAATGAAAGATAAAATATAATATAACTAGATTATGAGTAAATATTTTTATCAATACATGGATAATCACTTAAGTAAAATTCTTATAATATTAACAAGGCATGTGAAAAGATAAAATAGGGATTTACACATAAGGAGAAAAATCCATCCAACTAAAATATTAAGCCATATTAGTTGTCTACTACTTAAGATATAATAGACTTCATAGTTCAAAGTTCTTGACCAACCCATATTGGAGTGTTTTCAATTATTGTGGAAATTTTAGCTTGAAGTTTTGGGTTGACTTAACTTAGTTTACATCAAGCATTGACTGACTATGCAGTACCTAGTGTATCTAAGAATAAATGAAAAATGAAATATTTTAAAACAAGATTTTAGGATTTGGGAGTCCACTCAATATATCAAGGAACTACATGTTAATGTAGTTGTCAAGTTACTCTTACCTAAATTTTTTCAAATATCTTGTCAGGACCAATTTTGGGTTATGAGATATGAAATATGGATCCTTTTTCACTATAATATGTAAGAGATAGGATAATAAAATTCTAATAGTGATGTATATTGGGTTTTAAAAAATAGTGGTAGATTAATAAGAATTTAACTAAATTTAAATATGTAAATATAAGTTTGTAATCAAAATAAGTACTAATTATATTTTATAAATTGGTAGAAATGGAAAATAAAATGAAATCAATAATATCACTATGATCCATACTTGAGAAGGATAACATTATCACTAGCATGAATTTTCATGAATGGTATAGGGACTTGATCATTATACTATTCCATGAATAGAATTAATACATACTAGAAACCCAATTTCCAAAGTTCATTTCTAAATAGGATAATGAGGATAAAGAGTCTCTTTATTTGAATCATTTGAACGATGCTATGGATATCCAATGTTTCATGCTATCCTCCATGTCCAATGAGCTTATAAATAAATATGAGGATATCAATGCGCATGAAATTATTTCTCACCTTAAGGAAATCTATCCAGACAAGGAGAGATAAGAGAGATATGAGATCTTTAATACACTGTTCACATGTATTCTTAGAGATTTGAATCCATCTTGGAAATATATTTTTAATATGACTGGCTACATTGAATGCCCAAAAATTTGGGTTTTAAGATCCCTGATGAGCTAGGAAAATATCTCATTATATCCTCATTATCTAAAAAGTTATTAAATTTTATTATGAATTACCATATAATAAATAGTGAGAAGACACTATCAAAATATATCAAACTTATTCACCAAGTTGATAAAGACATGTGGCACGAAAAAACCACCATACTTATAGTGTATAAGGAGAGGAAAACAATAAAAAGTGGCCGAAGACCCATTCCATGTCTAAGACTCTGAAGAAACATCCTTCTAATAAGAAGAAGATCCAAAGAAAATGAAAAGAACTTGATGCACTATGTTTTTCATGTGAAATTAAGGGAAACTATAATAAGAACTGCACCAAGCCAAATAATACATGGGAATATTCAGGTGCATTTTCTATTGAGTATAATCTTTCCATATTTAAAAGTTGGGTATTAGATACTACATGTGGTACTCATATTTTTATCTAAATACATAGACCATGTAGAATTGGAATGATTAATATATATTAGGTGGATCTACAGTCATCCAATGGAGTGAGGCTCGCTTCCCTATCCATTAGAGACTACCATGTCACATTTCTAATGGGATTGATTTTGGTTTTAAAGAACTATTATTATGTTGTTATGTTACCAAGAACATTATTTTATATTTATACTTAGATATAGATGGATTTATTTCCATATTTGTAAATAAATGTTTCCACTATTATAAATATAACATATGTTATGGTATGGAATGGTTGAATAACAATCTTTATATATTAAATTAGAAAAACAGAATATTTGAAATTGATAATTAAACTAATACACATGACTTATATAACACCTAATTATGGAATCACTCTCTTGGTCATGTAAAAAATAAGTGTTTGAAAAATATTTATCAAGATGTCTACTTGGAATACTTTGAGCACAATATACATGAGAGTTATGATTCTTTTTTACAGGGTAAGATAACCAGACCACTATTCGGTGGTCATGGTGAAAGGGCCACAATATTTCTAGATTTGGTAAAAAATGATGCCTGCAGACCTTTTTAGGTAGAGGGTAGTGGTAAATACTCATAATTTATTAATTTTATTAATGAATTGAGTAGGTATGATTTTATCTACTTAATTAGGTACAAGTACGAATCATTTAATAAGTTCAAAGATATCAATAATGATGTTGAGAAACATCTTCGTAAGAAGATAAAGAAAATTTGATAAGATCAAGGAGGATAATATCTTAACTAATAATTTATTAACTTTTTAAAATATTACATGATTTTATCTCAACTCACTCCACCTTACACACCCTAGTGGAATAGTGTTATATAAAGAAGAAATCATACCTTTTTGGACATGGTAAGGTCAATGATGAGTCACAAAAGACTTCCATTATCATTTTTTGGTGATATTAATTATAAATAACATTATACTTACTAAATATAGTACCAAATAAATAGGAAAAAAATATTCTCTTTGAGTTATGCATTGTAGATAAACCCATTTTGTTACATGTTCATGCATGGGGTTGCGATGTGTTTATTGAAGAAAGCTCAAACAACAAACTAGAAACTCTATTGATGAAGTGTAGATTTATAGGGTATCCCAAGGAAACAAAGGGATACTACCTATAAATAAATTTTGAAAAGAAATAAAATTTTGTAAGATATGTCATATTTCATGAGAGGGAGAAAATACTCAGGGAGGATAATGGGAGAAAAATTCCCTTTGATGAAGTTGTTACTTAAGATACACAAGAGTTTTTATATGAATGGTTTCCACAAATCCCAATGGAAAAATATATTCCTGAAACACAAGTGTTGATTATGAGTGAATGATGGGGGAGAGAACCATAGAGATATGGTTTTCTAGTAATTGATGGCGGTGACTCATTATTGGTCAACAATGATGATCCTTTCTCCCATAAAGAGGTAGAAGAGAGATCAAAAGCTGTAAAATGAAAAGAATCCATGAATTATGAGATGTATTACATATATCAAAACCAATTTTGGGTTCTAAAAAACCACCATTTTATGTAAATCATGTTGGGTGTAAATGTGTATTTAGGAGAAATATGAAAAAGGAAGGTAAATTTAATACCTATAATGCATGGATAATGGATAAAGGGTTTAGACAATTTCATGGAATTGACCATGATAAAACATTTTATCCACAATCTATGTTTAAATTCATCATTTTTTTGACATAACAACTTACCATGAATATGAGATTTGGAAAATGAATGTCAAAATTACATCCCTTAATATTAAAATTCAAGTGGACATGTATATGACACAACCATAAGTGATTGTGACTTCAGGAAATTATAAAAAGGTATTAAAGTTACAAATATCCATCTATAGATTAAATAAAATATATAGGTCATGGAACATTCAATTTTATGAAGCTATAAAGGAATTTGGTTTCATAAAAAATGAATGTATTCCATGTTTTTTCAAATAGTTTAGTGGGATTATAGTTTTTTTCATAGTAGTATATATTAATGAAATACTACTAACTAGAAATGATATACCATCCTTATAAGAGGATAAGACATAGTTGAGAAAATGATTCTCCTTGAAGGACATAGGTGAAGCAACATACATTCTCGGGATCAATATCATATGTGATATATTGAAGAGGCTTCTTGGAGTAAGTAATTGTACTTACACTGACCAGATATAGAAGAGATTCACTATAGAATAATACAAGATGGGATTGGTTCTAGTGTCACATGGAATTCATATTTCAAAAAAAAAACGATTCCCCATACACAAGAGGAAAGAGAGAGAATGAGTAATATCCCATACACCTCTATGGTAGGATCCATCACGAATTCCATGTTATTTATGAGTATTTATGTTTATTATGATTTGATCATGGTAGGAAAATATCAAAAAGATCTAGGTGAAATATATTGGATTACTATTAAGTCTATCCTTAAGTATCTGATGTGAATTAAGGATATGTTCCCAGTGTATAAAGTAGATGAAGAGCTAGTCATTAGGGGTTATTCAGATGAAAAATTTTAGATAGATCATAATGATCAGAGGTTATATTATGGATATATATTTTATCATAACAAATGAGTAGTGGGATAGAAGAGTTATAAGTGGCATGTTTTCAATGATTCTACAGTATAGTATGAGTATATTGTAGCTTCTGATGCAGCTAAGGATACAGTTTGGATTTGTAACTTTTTCTGAGATCTTACTATGGTACCAAGATGTAATGATTCTATCACAGTTTAATACGATAACACTATAGTAATGTCTCTCTCAATAGAGCCAAGGTCACACCAAAGGACAAAGAACATACTTTGAATGTTTTATCTCTTGAAGGATTTTTTTTCAATGAGGTGAAGTTATAGTGAGAAGAGTATCCACAGATGGAAAAAGTTTCAAACCACTTAAATGAAGGATTTATCTCAAAAATAAGCATGAGTATCATGTGAGATCTAGTATAATGAATCATTTTGTTAGTTGAATCTATAATATGTGGGAGTCTGCTGAAGTTGGTTCCCTGGAATCAACTTTTTTAGTACATGACTACATGTTTTCATTATTAATGATTTTTTATTATCACATTTTTGTTTTTATTTTTCATTAAATCTGTGTGTGATAATTTTATAAGAATATATGTCACACTGAAATTTTATATATTTTTTTCACTATAATGATAATCTAAAGGTTCCATGACATTATTCTTGAATATTTTTATATGATTTGATGATATTTCCTGATGGGACACAGACAATACATGATATTATTAGTAGGGGGATCATAATGCATTGAGACACATTTTCATGTTTTTATCACTTGGTAATCTCTATAATAGAAGGTTATTAGAACACACATGCCAATAGGAAATAAAATTTTCCATGTGTTATTAGATGTTCTTATTTGCGGATGTATGTATTGATCCTTTTACTTTAATATTATCAATAATGGATATCATTACATGTGTATTTTTATGTATTAATGAAAAATGCGATGATAGTTTTTCGTGTTTAAGTATGATACATTCGGAATTACATGATTTATATTACATTAATTTATAATATGATAAAGTATTTATCCATTTTGTATCTTGATAATAGTAGATATCTTTGGTCCTTTGATGGGAATGGACCATCCTACATAAATTCATGTCTATAATGTTCGATGAATGTTTTTATTTCTAAAAAGTAAAAGAAAGAGACACTGAGTGTATTGGTTGATGAAACCAACATGCAACCTTCTTGATTATAGATATTGTGATAAAAGAATTATATTATATGGTAAGTGTTCATGGGAGGTTGGATGTTATTAAGACACAAAATTATTTCTCTATGGGAGCCTTGACATGTTTCTAAATGCTAATGTCAGACTTTAAGAGGTTATGTTTATACCACTGAGGAAGTTTTATAGAGGATCAAACACTAAGTGTACCAAAAGTCTTAGTTAAATTCAAATAATGAATTTAACAATTTAGAATAAATAAGATTTATTTGGGTTTGTTTGAGCACTGTGATTTAATCACCAGTTATTCAAAATAATAAATGAGTTAAATAATAATAATAATTTTTCTTTAAAGTTTGGAAAGTATAATATTTATCAAATTTATTGAGGAATAATGTAGTGATATTAATTTATTAAATGATTTTTCATTATTCAAGGATTAATAAATACAAAGGAGAGAAACAAATCGAGATTAATGATCTGTTTATAAATAAATGATATTTATTTATACTCTTAATGCATTCCAAATTTCAATTCATTAATAATAATAATAATATTATTATTAATGGAGATGGGTTAAAATAAGAATATTAATGATGGTTGAGGGATTTTTTGGGATAAGGAAACCCTAAACGCACCATAATCAATATCTAATTATATCTATTTTCTAAATAATAATTAGTGTATAGAATGGATAGAGTTAGACTCATTACATACCTAGAGAGAGATCAAGATATCTAGAGTTCTCTCCTCCCCTAATCTCATATTCCAATGAGAGATCATCAAGAATTATTCCACTCCCTTAGGAAGAATTTAGCTTTGATCAACCATGGACAATGGAAGCAATCAAGACTAGCCATGCTAGAACCTGAAAATTTTATGATGTTGATTAGAGATTGTGGTCTACATGTCAATCACCACTAGAGGGATTCTATAATTTGATCCTATAGTTCAAAGATTATTTGATGAGATCTATTCCACTAGGCCATCAATGAAAGAAGAATTATAGGTTGATGTAATTATATATCTATTTATAAATTAATTATAAACTACATGCGAAGATCCTTCACTTATAGTTTTGGAGTATTTAATCAGGTTAAACAATATACTATTTTACTTGTAAATGACATTTTTACCATGTAAATAAATGATTACATGCGATTTATAGCTAAAATATAATATGGTCATAATATCCAAGGATGATTCCACAATTCTCAAAACATACATGTATGCTATCACTACTATTGAGGTGGAGGATGTTAATGAAGTGGCAAATGGAACAATAATTATCTAATCTAGTTCTATAAATAAATTATTTGATTTTGTTTTTTCACATTATTTTATATCAATTTTTTTTATGAATGTTTATTCACTACCTAAAACCCTAGATAATTAAATATCTATGAAAATATTTGGTGTCATGATGATAATATCTAAGATATATAAATCTTCCCTGATCAAAATATTTGCAAAATAATTTTCTATAAATCTATTTCTTATACCCTTTTTTGAATTAACATCATATTGGGTATAGTTTGGATATCGCTATATAGATCACATATGAATTATCAGGATGAGAAGATCTAATTTTATAACCCTAACCATCTTGTTATAAAATATCAATGTAAGGATGATCCCAAAATTCCTTTGGGTGAAAATTCTATGATATGGGTCTCGATACTAAACAATGAGAGATTTATATCTCAAATGACCAGGGAGGAATAAAACATTGATGACATAAATATTTTACATGAATACGTTGATGTGTTTTAGGATGGACTACATGGCCTTCCCCAAGAGTGAGAGGCTAGTTTTTTTATTGTACTCATACCTGGATCCATGCCTATCTCAAAATTTTTATATAGAATGGATATCATTGAGTTGAAAGAATTAAAGAAGTAGTTATAAGATAATATGGACAAGGTTTTTATATTCTCCAGTGCTTCATTATAGGGTGATCTAGTCCTATTCATAAAAAAGGATATATCAATGCATCTTTAAATTTATTTTGAAGAGATTAATAAAACCATGATCAATAAAAGGTATCCTCTACCCTGTACCGATGTTCTATTCAATAAAATCATACAATATCAATACTTATCAATGATTTAAGTTTTATATAAATAAAGTTAGTTAAAGGTAAAAAGGGAGGATATTCCAAATACAACTTTATTTACAAGGTATCACCACTAGGAATTTATAGTGTTCCCATTTAGAATTATGAATTCTACCACTATCATTATGCATAAAATGAATAGATTCTCCACCTTAATCAATTTATGGTTAGTATTTATAGATTAAATTATTATATATTAAAAGAGAAAAAAATATCATGAAGATTATTTTTAGATTGTGTTTATGACTTTAAGAAAGGAGAAACTGTATGATACATTTAGAAAGTGTGAAAAATTATAAAGTAGAATTATTTGGTAATGTATTCAATTTTAGGGGAATATCTATAAATCCTTCCATGATGAAATTTATCAAGAAATGGCCCAGATAGACCATAGTTACCAAGTTTCATAGTTTTCTTAGGTTAACTGGATACTATAGATGCTTTGTGAGTAATTTTTCACAACTATTAAATCCATTATCCAAGTTAACATGAAAGGTTGAAAAGTTACATTGTATAGAGGAATCTAAATAATTTATTCATGGAATTGAAGAAGAGGTTGGTCAATGTATATATAATTACATTAACCTATAGTAGGGAAGGGTTTATAATATATAGTAATACTTCAAAAAGGTCTTAGGATGCATCATTATGTAGAAAGATATGGTAATTTCTTATGGCTCACACCAATTAAATACTAATGAGAAAAATCACCAGATACATGATTTAAAGTTGGAATTAGTGATATTTTCATTAAATATTTGACGAAATTATCTTTATGATGAAAAATGTGATATAAACACCAACCATAAGAGTTTTAAAAATATATTCACACAAAAGGAGTTAAAATGGGCTAAAGGATATAGTTGGAGTTGATAAAAGATTGTGAATTCTTAATACATTACCACCTAGGGAAGGATAACAAGGTGTATAATGCTTCGAGTTAGAAAGATTATTTTATATTGTCCATGATGAGTATTGAAAAGGACTCAATACTCATATATTTTAAATAGATTAATCTTAAAATTATAATGGATGGAGGGAATTACCATCTCTCCCAAAGTACTTATCAATCATATATTAATGTGAATATCAAAGAGACCAAAAAAGATGATGTTCAACTATAGAAAAAGTTAGTGAGTATTCATGAGTTCAAATTTGATAAAGGCAGATTTATATAGTTTGTAACCTAGATATGTGTCCCATAAAAACAAAAAATGAAGAGGGAAATTTTTGATGGTGAACACAAACCATACTTTTATATTCATCTAAATATAATTAAAATTAATATATATCCAATGAAAAACTTCTGGTCGGATAACATTAAAATGGATATTTTAAAATAAAAATATTAATTCTTATTATTCTAGAAAGTTAAGGATAAATAAAAAAAGTATAAGGGAATGTTTCAAACAATAACCATACCAGTATGTAAATGAGAAAACACTACCTTTCATTTTTTGGTACTGTCTAATACATATAAAGGAAATAATTCCATTTGGGTTAAAGACTTCCTCATTACAAAATCAACAGATTTTATTACTATCAAATAAGATCTCTATCTTGAACAACTCATGAAGACATACATAATATAAGTGATAAATATTTATAGATTTCCACTAAATATTCTATATAACTGAGATCTGAGGTTTAACCAGAGCTTTGGTAGAATCCTTCACCCATCATTGAAGACATAGTTGAGTTTCAACACTAATGTAAAGATATGTGTTTTTTTTTCGGACTGGGAATTGTAGTAAATTTTTTTTTTCGGATGCTTACTGGGGATAAAATTTTCATTTTACACTTAGATATGATCACACAGTATTTATTTTAAACCTTTTTAGTCCCATAATATGGTTTTTATCTTAGTATTCGAGTTGGATAGAAATCCAAGCTTTTCAAATTATTATAATATAATTAATATTTAAAATTTAATTAATGAAATATTAATTTATCCACACATTTTCATTCTAAAATATACATTAAATGGAGTATTGGATTGAGATTATATATTTTATATTGAGTCTAGAATGAGGGGATTTTCTAGTCTATGCATAAAATCATGTCAGGTTATAGGGATGGGTCCAAGCACCTTTTTCTCTTTCTTTTACTCCTTTAGTTTTCCTCTTTTATTTATTCTTATCCCATTGTATTCTTAAATATAACCCTTTTGAATATTATTTCAAGATAATGAGATATACAATGGAGAGAGAGAGATAGATAGATAGAAAAGAAGGGAGGTGTCACCATAAATTTTAATAGGAGCTAGATCATCCAGGGATAATAGTGAATACAAATCAGTTTGAAGCATTGGTAGATTATGCCCAAAAGGTAATCTATTTTTATGTTTATTCCATTAATTCCAATATATTCGACAATTTTTAGTTTTAAGGACCTATTATTACTTATCGGTATCCCTTATGTGATGATCTATAACTATTATAGAGAAAAAAAGATTTTAGGTCGATTGTAGAGATTTTCCATCAAGGAATTCCAATCACATGACATGTTTTTCATGAAAACATATTATGTGTTATTATTTTTTAGGGAAGATAATTTTTTATAAGTACATGCTATGAAATACTAGTACATGTTGTGTCCTAGTGCTGGGTTATGTATCCAAGTACAGGGATAGATAGCCCGTGTTGGAGAAATTGGTCATGAAGAGTACCTGAATAGACCCCTTGTGCATTATACAATGTGTATTAGTACACAAAATAGCCTAAAAATGAGAAAAACCCTTGTAATAAAAATGGCACATAAGCCTCAGCCCAGTTGGTGAGGTATCCTTAAGTGCATCCACAAGACCCAGGTTCAAAACCAGGTAGAGGAATATTTTCAGGGTACTGTAGCAGATACTGTACACTGTGTGGTACTGTAACAGAACTGTACACTGTACTGGTACTATAACAGAACTGTACACTGTGTGGGTACTGTAGCAGTTACTATAGTAGGTATTATTCGGTATAGTTGCAGTTAGAACTATTCACCTTGGGCCACCAGTTTGGGATTGGAATCCTTAAGGATTTTGGTCCACCTAGGCCTTTGGGTTAGTAGGGATTTCGGGACACCTTTAAGGCCTTCGGGCCACCTCAAGGCATTTGGACCCCATGCAGTTTCCCCAGACACACTACAAAAAAGGATTAGCTCTAGAAGAGGATTCAGAGAAGGTGCACTCACCAGAGCAGATCCAAATGGATTTTCTAGAATGAGAGGGTATGGATATGCCATTGCGACAAGCTTGTGCTTGCATGAGAAGCCTAGCCAGATGGCCATACAAAGGTGTAGAGATACTATCATGATGCAGATGCTAGGGAGGGGCAGTTCCTTGTAGATAGTCTGGTTGAATTCCCTAAGACCTTCGGTTCATGTTATCTCCTAATCCTATGGGCCATATAATCTTTGATCCTACAGGCCTTGTAAGGGTTCCCCCTCATCCCTTGAAAGAGGGGTTATTAAAAATCAATAAAAATGAAGGCCTTCGAGCCATTCGGGCCTTGTAAAAAAATGATAACATACCCCATGTAGGGTACATGACATGTACATGGTTTACATTTTTCATACATGGGTTTTACATGACATGTTTATCTGAAGTATATACCCAGTTAGGGCTATGAGGGTACACACCATGTACTCAGGTATACATGCCATGTACTTCTTCATTTCCACCATTTGAGGGGTTTTTATTAGTTTACTCCATGAATTCAAAATTGGATGTGTGAGTATTCTATTTTGAGAGATTTTACATTTATATAATGATGGTGAAACCCTTAGGGGTGATTGGAGGACTCCTAAGAGGCATATTGGGAAGATAGATTCAAGGTTATTACTCTATTAAATGAATAAAACTATATCATATAAGTGATACCTTCATCTATGATGGATCATGGGCCATAAAAATTCACTAATTCCTATGTATCTTTTCCATGAAGACATATCTCTTGATAGGTGTTCCCTTCTGTCCTATTAGGCTGGGATATGTTAGAGATTGGGTTGTGGGTTGTGATTTCTTGAGAAACATACTCTTTCTGAGGATCCCATATAGAATTCCTTTCTTTACTTGTTATTCTGTGGATCCAAATATGGATTCCTCTAGTTCTAATTTGACTTAGAGTATCCCATATGGGATTCCCTTTCTTTATTTAATTTCCAAGAGGATCCCAATATAGGATGTCTCATTTTACACTTTTTGAGGATCCCGTGTAGGATGCTTCAACTTACTTACTATTTACGATGATCCCAAGAATAATGCCTTTGATATTGTGTAAAAATCAAGGATACCAAGTAAGATACTACTTATTGTTATGACCTGATAGACCTAGTGGGTGATCTATGTTTAACCAACTTTGAGGTAGTGCATTGGGGGTTTTGGTAGACATGGTAGTTAGTGTCACATAGTATCCATTAAAAATATGTAAAACTAATGGGATATTGTAGTTGTTGTTGGTTTAGGGATTAGACCACCCTGATCCTTTTATTTATGAAATCACATGCTTACTATTGATTCATATTTGAATCCATTCAGGCTTCCTATAACTCGGACCATGGGGCCTGATGTGATATGATTCTATGACATGGATTCCCATACATACTTCATTGGATTCATCTTCCGAGCCTTAATATTTTTAGATTCCTATATTTACTTATTGGGATTCAGATTACTACACCTTGATTGATACTTGGATCCCAGATATGGAATGATTTGGATGGTAATGTAGGAAAAATGAAACCAAGCTATGTATGAATGTTATTGGACATGGTGTTCCATAGTTATGATTTCTATTAGTGGACATGGTATCCCAAAATAGACATGAAGTTCCATATTTATGATTGTGATTTGTGAAAATGATGTTCCATAGTGGAAATTAAGTTCTATGGTTATGATATAGATTTTTGAATATAGAGTTCTTCATTTTAATTTGGAATTATCAGGGACCCACAGATCGACATTGGGTTTTTTTATTTAATTTATTCTTGATGTCTTGGTTGGGATAAGAATATTACATGAACAAAAAATTATCATATAATATTATAGTTTAAACATGAGGGGGGGTTACCTACTAGAATTTATTTCCCACTCCTATAAGATCACTTTTATGTGTATGCAGAACTTATGTACTCTTTTGGGTTAAGAACAAATATATGATGGGTAGGGATGAGACCTATGGTTGCATGATTGATTATAGTCACTCATGTGGATTATTATGATTGTGTTAGAGTATCTCAACAATGTCATGGAGACCAGATATGTGGTTCATATTGGAGTTAGTAGTAGATCATCGAAATTTTGTTTCTATTTATTTTATTTACTCTTGAATATGTGACCCGGTTAGGGGGTGATCAATGTTGTATGTAAGAAAAGGACGTTCAGGCATCTAATTCATTTTATTTTTTTATATCCATATTTATATTTACTACTTATTCAGTCTATGTATTTTCTACTGTGGATGATATCTGGTTATTTTCACTATTTTATTACTCTTATATGTTGGAATACTCTCCCCAAAGACACACCCTAGACCCTCACTACTAGTCGTTAGCATATTAAATATAGGGAGGTGGGCTTGAGACCTTATGTAAAATTGGTGCGGGGAACCTATTTAGTGCCTCCTAGGATGGGATGTCACAAATTTGTAGTGTAAATATTCCTTTCCTATTGTATTACTATTTGAGATATGGTAGGAAAGAGTATTAGGACTATATCAGAAACTGAGATGGATATCAGATTGGTGCATCCAGAACACTTGTTCTGATAGGATGTACTGGTTTCCAGGGACATGGGATTACTATTCTTGATATGTGATGTTATAGTTTTATTTTATTATTATTTTTGGAGATATATATGTTGATGTGAAGTTTAAAATTTACTATAGATTTTGGCTCTCAACTTGTTGGTGAGAGGCCACTAATTGATTTGAATATTGGCCAACAAAGGAAAGATGCATCTTATGGATCATATTTGACATGTAGGGTCTACATGTTATAGGATTTATAGTGTGTTATTTTACTAATGACAAAGTCATAGTTTTTAATGTTTCAAAAACAACCTAAATGGTGTTTTCCCATATAGGTTTCAGGTGGATTTATACTCAAATAGGCCAACTTGTTTATCTATTTTTCCGATGAAAGACCATGTGGATCTATGAAGTGATGTTCAATTGTGAGTATAATGATTATTAATCATACAAAGGAGGTTTAGTGACCCTTTTAGGTAAAGACAGAACATGGTGCCTAAGTGTTATACCCTTAGTAGGTAGGTGTTATTTTTTTTCAGTTACTTAAAGTGTTAGTAACAACCTATATAGAGTTTTCTAGAATAAATTGGAATAGAATTATACTAAACTAAAATGTGTGTGGGGTATAACAAAGAAAATTTGAGATGATGATTTGTGTGTACTGTTGAACCTTTTAGGTCAGAGTGGGTAGTTTATTCCTTTCTAGTAGACCCATTTTATGGTGTATCCATTTTAGGTATGGTTAAATAAAGATTCAGAAAAATCTACATGGAGTTTTCCCATCTATCTTACTAAGATATTTTACTTAACCAACCTTCATTTATGGTTATCTAGTCATATGGTCTAGGTTTATGTTGATAGGTACCAAAAATTTTCTAGCAAACTAGAGGGTTGAGGGGGTAATACCTTATATGGATGCCCAATTAGGATTAGTTAACTATCAGCTTTATACTTGATATTATGATAATATAGGGGGAAGTACCTCATGATAATTATCATAGAGGATCACAGACCTAGTAGGATGATTCTTGTTAAGTGATTATATTATATTTATTTTAAAATTTAGCAGTTATAAATGGGTTCCACTTACATGGGTTTATAATTACAACTTATAGGGTGTTTTCCTCTATAACATGGGAATTAAAAACTAATATAATTAAAAACATGTTGATTGTTTTTGACCTAAATAGGTCAATTATATGATTATATACCTTATATAGTTTTGACATGTTTATTAGGTTCCTTTCATTGATATTGGTGTATGGATGACACAAGTGAAATGTAACATTTGTCAGAGGTTTGACTTATGGGCTAGGTGGTTGGACATAGTGACCCTGTTATGAGACTTGGATATGTAAGGCTTGGTGGGAGACCTAGAGTCTCTATTATTTAACTCAAAACCTTTTAGTTTGATCTTTTTTTGGATAAATTTAGATCTATAAGAGGGGTTGGAATGAGTTTATTAATTATTTATTAGTTATTGAGTTTGGTTTTACGCTTGTTTTGAGATCGATAAATGATAGGTGCTTGGGTTTTTATGATATAGATTTTTTATTCCTTGGGTTTTTGATAAAGAATATAGGGTTCTTTAGTATCAATAATAGATTCCAAGGGTAGGTATATTCATGTTACAGGCCCTATTAACCAATGGTTGTGCATTTAAAAAATTAATTTCGAAAAATTATGCCGAGTGATGGGTGTTTGTGGAATAGATCATGGCATAAGTGAGGTTATCATTTTTGAAGAGGAGTTACAAGGGATATTTTGGTTTAATTATATTTATGTTCTTTGTATCATGGTCATCTTATCCTTATGATTAATGACTCATGGGAGTGTGATTTGGGTGATAATGGTACATGTTTCTTATGTGTGGCACCGTTTAATTCATAAATCCATGAGTGTTCATGTGTGAGCTGAGGAACGATGGTCTTAATGAAATATCATGGGAAAAATTTACTAGGGGTTTTTATTAAAAAAGGAATGTCCATACATTATATAGGATACATAAAAAATGGACCAAATGCTGTGGCATAACTAATATAGGTAAATCATACTTATGTATTGAAAGGATGGAGAGCGTGGATCAGGAGAGTGATACTTACCTATAGATGAAATATTAGCATACTACTAGTATACAGAAAATCATGCCCTATATCAGGAAATCGTCCTCAGTACACTGGGAGAGCATCATCTATACGATGATCTGTCTAAATATCTATTATGATTTGATGAAAGAAACATGTTGAGGTTGAGCTCAAGGAGTGGTATGAGGCGATCCATATGGTGAGGAGTGCATTATTTGATGTTTGAGGTAGGGGAACCTTATTATTAGTTAAAATTAATGATTTTATATAGGAACCATTATTGGTAAGTGTGAATGAGTGGTTTTTTCAATTGATGATAAGGATCCTCCAATTATGGGGAGTATTAGATCAGTCTTGGTTGAATGTATCTTGTGTTGAGAGAGAGAGAGAGTCAAGGACACCGAAGGATTGTCCATTGGGAAATCTAAATATAATATATTTTCTATTTTCAGGATAAAATCATGACTATTGTTTGAACACCAAGGCTTATTAGGGACAAGAATGGTTATGGTGCGGAGGTTGTAATGATCCATGTTTTTCCAGACCAAGAATTATAGCAAAAATTTTAACTTATGCTTTAAAATTCATATAAGGGGTAAAATAGTCATTCAACCCTAGAACATTATCTTGAATGATTTTTCTAACCAATTCATTGGACCCGAAATAGGGTGCTTACCCTAGGACAATAGTTTGGTGGAAATCATATCCATTCAAATTTTCATGGAATTATTAAAAATTAATTAATTAAAAATTAATTTATTTTCACATATTTTTCTTGGATATATCTTTTGACCAGAGTTTCATATTGATATTTTATTTCTACCATTATTTCTAGAATGAGGGGGTTTTCCAAGGTGATTCATAAACTCATGTCAGGTGCGAGATCTGGGCTTGGGCCCCATATTCATTTTCATTTCTTCCTTTTCTTATTCCTATTTTCTTTCTTCTCCTCCCCCTGGAATCCTATGTACGCCCCATTAGGACTCCTATTTTTCATGAATGATAGAGAAAATGGAAAGGGAGATAGGGTGAAAGAGAGATTGAGATGTAATAAGGGAGGTTCCATCAAAGAGCTTGGGAGGATCTGAATCATCGTGTGGTAGTGGTGGAATGTGAATCGGTGTGAAGCTTATGTAGATTCCACCCAAAGGAAGGCCGTTTAGGATTTTATGGTGTATATACATATAGATTTAACTAATTCTAGTATTACGACCATATTATTACTGATTTGGATCCCTTGAGGGTTGTTCTATAACTATTTTAGAGAAAAACATGGTATTAGGCTAATTATAGTGTTTTCCCATTCAGTAATCCCAATCACCCAATGTGTAGTTCAAGAACACAAAGTATGTGTTATTCTTATTCTATAAAGAGTAATTTTTAAAAGTAAATTCCATGCACCGAGAGTACATGCATTGTACTGGTGCCAGGTCAGGTAGCTGATTACATGGCCAGATAACCTATGTAGGAGGACATGGCCTTATAGGGTACATGACCAAACCCCTTGTGGGTTTCACACCATGTAGAAGTACAGGTACAAAAAAGTAAACATGGAAAAGCCATGTGAGGTACACAGGTAGGAACCCTATATAGGGTATAGTATGTGTACATGTTTTACATGCCGTGTACAAGGGTTTTACATACCATTTCCATATAAACTATATTCCTAGGTGCCACTGTGAGAGTACACATCATGTAATTAGGTATACACTCCATGTATTTCATCCTTGACACCCTTTTGAGGGGTTTTAATTTTTTAAATACTAGGGTCATAATTGGATATATTATTAGAATATTTTGACAAATTTTTCATATATATCAATATATTTAAATCCTTAAGGTGATTTAATGACTCATAAGAGCCATATTGGGGATATTGATTTAATGGAGAGGTTCTTCCTCAAGTAAATGAATATAGATATCTCTTATAAATGAAATATTTATATGATATGAGTAACGAGACAACTCACTTAATGATTCTTGAGTATATTTTCTTTGAGGAAATATCCATTGAGATGTGTGACCTTCTAGACTATAAGGTTGTGAGATGCTATAAATGGGGTTATGAGATTTGTTTACCTATGAAACTTACTCTTTCTAAGGATTGTATTTATGATTACTCTATTTAATTAATCTCATATGGATATAAAAATGGATTTCACTACTTCTAATTTGACTTAGAATACCACCTATATGATTCCTCTTCTTTTTTGCATTTCTAAGAGGATCCCATGTTAGATGCCTCAACCTACACTTTTCGAGGATCCCATGTTGGATGCCTTTGAAAGTTTATTATTTCCAAGGATACCAAGAGGGATGAAATTTCAAACATTCTAACTTAGAGGATCACAAGTGGGATTATTTATCTTATGCATGGACTTCCAGGATACCATATATGATTCCTCTCATTTTTATGACTCGAGGGACCCAGTGGGTTCCCCAATGTTTGATCGACCCTGAGCTAGAGTGTTAAGGGTTTTGGTGTGATGATAGGGGGTGTCACTTTGAACCGATGCTGAACATGTAAGCTTGAGAGGTTGTGGCTGTAGTGGTGGGTTTAGGCACTTGAATACCCTCAAAATTTTATTTATGTAATCACATGGTTACAATTGATGTAAATATGATTCTAAAAAATATTCCTAGAATTATCCCCATGAGGTATAATGTAATGTGATGATATTATGGGGATTCCCATACATACTTCCTAGGATCAGGCTTCTGAACCTTACTGATTGAGATGCTCAGATGCAGTTCTAGGTATTTTAATTACTACACCTTGAATAATACTTGTATTCCTGATACAATATTTCTTAGATTAGAACATATGATAAATGAAATTAATATATGCATGAATTTTATTGGATATAGTATCCCATGATTATGATTGAAATTATTAGACATGTCATTACATAGAGGAAACAATGTTCCATAGTTATGACTATGATTTTTGGACATGATGTCCCAAAGTGGACATGTAATTCCATAGTTATGATTGAGATTTGTGGACATGAAATTAATTATCATAATTTAGAATTGTTGGACATAGAATTCGATATATATGATGAGAATAGTAGACTTGGAATTCAACATATGTGTATTAGATTCTAGAACAAGGCTTCAATAATGAGTTGTATTCTGTATGAATTAGGTGTTGGAATAATGCTTCAGGAACTATTGTTATGATGTGTGGGTTATATATCATACTGAGGTCTAGATACTAGGTAATAGTTGACGAGTTAATTGATGAGGTTTGGTTGAGGGTTCTAATTCCTTGGTTATGGTCCATGTGTTATAGTTTTATTTATACTAAATACAATGGTTATAGAAATTTTGGTGATGAATTAAGTAGGCACTGTTGATCAGGATAACATACCCAAGGATAGTGTGTGGTTTTATTTTATTTTATTTACTATATTTCTAATGTTTCAGATAGGATGACCATTTTTCATCAGCATGCACTTATGAAAATAGATCATAGTTTTACTATTTAGGGTGGCTATTAATATTTATTTCTCATACCCATATGTGTACCTTAGTGTGAATGAAGACCTTATGTATTCTTTTAGGTTGAAAATAGATGTATGATGGATAGTTTCAAGGACCAGGGTTTCATGGTCAAGCGAAGTCATGGATGTCTATTATTATGATCAGGTTGGAGCAGCTCGACAGTGTCATAGAGACTGGGTATGTTGTTCAGCTCAAAGTTAGTAGTAGATACTTATAATTTTATTGAAATTTCTTTTATTTAATTCAATTTCTATTATTTACTTTAGAATATGTTATCGAATCATGGGGATACTATTGTTGTATGTATTACATGTCTATTCAGGCCTCTAATTCATTCTATTTTATTACAACCTTATTTATATTTTCTACTTCTGCACTCCATTTTTTTACTACTATGAATGATATATGGTTATTTCTACTATTTTATTACAGTATAATGAGGGGATAATACCCCCATAGACACACCATAGACCCTCAATTATAGTTTCAAGACTATCATATATGGGGAGGTTCACTTGATGCCTTGTGGTCAATCAACTTATGGAATTGGTTTAGTGATTTCTAGGTAGGGATGTCGCAACTTATGACCCTCATACATATAATCAATCTGATAGGACCATGAAAACACTATAGGATATGCTAATAACTTGTTAGATATAAATTTTAGGATGTTTTGATCAACACATCCCCCTAGCAGAGTTCTCATATAACAATAATTTCTATTTGAGTATTCAAATGGAACCATATAAGGATTTTTATGGGAAGGGATGTAGGAATCCAATATACTGGGATGAAGTTGGAAAGAGAAAGATGATAGGTCTTGACCTTGTATAATAAATGATGAAGAATATTCAAAACATAAAGAAACATATAAAAGTGAAACAATGTCGAGAAAAGTGATATTCAAACAATCATCGATGAGATATAGAGTTAGAATTTAGTGAAAAGGTATTCCTCTGGGTGTATCTTTGGAATCAAGGTATGATATTTAGAAAAAAAGGAAAGTTTAGACCAAGATATATTGGTCCCTTAAAGATCCTTCATCTTGTCATGCAAGTAGAATATTGACTAAAACTCCCTCTAGACCCCTCCCAAGTACACGAAATGTTCTGTGTATCACTATTGAGGAAGTACATACCAGACCCTTCACATATATAGAACTATAAATCCATATAATTGGAACATGAACTCTCATATGAAGAATAACCAATAGAGATCCTAGATCTAATAAATAAGTTACTACAAAACAAGACCACTCATCATGTAAAAGTTCTATGGAGGAATCATATGTTCAATGATACTAAGTGGGAAATAGTGGATGCAATGAGAAAAAAGTACCATAACATGTTTCCTTCCATGAAAACATATTTCAATGAATAAATTATTTTTAAGGGGGGTTGAATGTAACAACACATGATTTTAGTAAATAATTTCCCTAATAAATATTAAGTAGCTTGTCTTATAGACAACAAATAAAATAAAACAAAAAACAAGATACTTTAATAAAATAAAATTATTAAATTTAAATTTTATATTATATATATTAAATTATATGTCGTAACACCCCAAAACATTATAATATTTTTCTTTCTAAATAAATTTAATCTATTCGATAGCTTAGAGTCATGAAACCCTGAGTCTAAAGGAACTGAAAAATAGTATACAATTGTAACTTAGCATTTAACAGTGTGTGTAAAAATTGGACTAAATAAATTATTAAAATTATATGATTTATAACTAAATTTATTTTTTATAAATTAATTACAAATGAAAATAAAAATCATTTGAAAATAAGTTTTTTTTTCTAAAAATAGAAACTTTCTAAAAATAGTTTCGTCTAATTTTGAGCACTTATTTTGAAATTTATTTTTATCGATTTTAAAAAAATTATTTGAAAAAAATAAATTCATTTCTGAAATCTTTAGGTCAAAATTATCTTAGAGTGAATTTTTGTTAATTTTTTGAAAATGTTAATTTTTTCAATGAACTGTGAAAAATAATGTTTTTTATTGAAGAATGCCTTTTTATTTAAATAATTTTAAAAGTTAATTTTTTTAAAATTAAAATTAGTTCAATTATATTATAATTAATCTAATTTGTTTCCTTTAAATTAGTTTTATGTTTCTTTTTAATATAAAAACATTTTATACTTAAGAAAACTTTTCCTTTAAAAAACCATTTTTTGATGTGCTTGCAGGTCTAATATTAAATTAAATTATTCTACTAATATGATTTGAATTTTAAAAAATAGATTCCATATTTAAAATAAAAATAATTAATATTAGATTATAAGTTCAACTTAATTTTTGGTCATAATGAATTTTAAAAACAACAAAACATTTATTACCATGGTTACGTTTAAAACTAGTTTACTAAGGGGTTAAACTAAAAAGACAAGGGTTAAAATGACTTAAATATTTTCTAATTCCTATTATATGAACCTATTTAAAAATTATCACATATAATGTTCAATAATTATCCATTTTGGATCCTTTTTTCATGTATAAAACATGTTTATCCTTTAATATTTTTCAAAATTCTAAGTGTAACCTCTCCGCCACTTATAAAAAGGAACCCCCTATTATCTCTTCTTCACACATATAAATCTATTTTTTTGGAAAATACCTAAAAAAATAAATTACTTAAATTAATCCCCATGAATTATTTTCCTTTTTTCCTAAAATAAATATAGGAAGGTTTTAGGTATAAACCTAAAGAGGTTCACTGAAGAAGAGGTATAGTTCTTAACTATGTGTCTTTGTTTTATTTCATCCTCTACCCCCAAAATATTCAAAAAATATAATAAAATAATATCAAAAGTATATAAAATATATTTATATGTTATTATGTTTATGTAATAACCTATATCCATCTACTCTTCTATCAAATGGTAAATGAAACTGTGGATCATGTGTACGACAGACTACTGCCTCACGATCCGATATAATTTATTTTCCATCACCAACTCTCACAAATTGATAAAATAAATGGTTTAATATATATATATATATATATATGATATTTATGAAGTAATTATACTTATTTAATTATAATCTCTCATCTACCTTCTTACCTTCCATTTTTTTTGTAAAATGACTACATTGCTTATGTGTACGTGTGGACTACTACCTCCATGAAGCGATACAATTCTTTGTCATTTTATTTTAACATGGATGGTAATAAGGATAGATTTTATAATAATATATGATTTAGATGATATAATAATTCTTTTTTATTGTTGAATTATTTTTTAAATTTATTTCATTCCATCCGCCAAAAAAATGAACTCAACATTCACGTGTACATACAACCTATCGTCTCCATGAATAGAGTAACTCATTTTACATAAATACATATAAAAACTATTAAAAACACATATATAATGAATATATAGGAATTTATATTATGGTTAAAATTCTTGATATTATTAAACCATGATCCATGTACAAGGACTGAAACTACCAAACCAAAACATACATGAAAAACAAAGCAGTTATTACCTAAAATAATGATTTTAATAGTGATTTGTTAAGAAAAAGGTGATAAATAAGAAAATAATACATTGTTTAATATATAAAATCATATTTCATTAATATATTTATAATAAATATATATTTATCCTACATAAGGTTTGAACATGTATGAAGGAAATCAGACATGAGGTAAGGGTTTCTCATCTCACCTTTGCTTCTGTGAGACATATTCAATATTCACCACTTATTACTTTTGTGTGGTGTATATAATTACCATTTTATATGTTAAAAAATGAATATATTTATCTTAATAGAATTAAATTTTTCATTTTAAGTTATTTCTTTCAATGGGGTTTTTACACAAAAGTTTCCAATGCGATATGGGTTTAATTCACAATCTCATAACTATTTAGAATTTATTATGTTTAAGTATTTTTTGGGGTAATTATTTGAAATTTCTATATTAAACTAAATATTTTTTTAAAATATATTTATTAATTAAATTTTAAATTAATAGTACCATTTTAATATCTTTGGTAATTAAAATTATTGACAATTTTTTTATAAAACCCAACTTTATTTTGATTTTCAATCAAAAATTATTTCTCTTCCATATTCATGTTTTCTAAAAATCTTTTCAATTTTTTAACACTAATAAAATGATTTATTAAAGGAATTTTAACTAATGTATGAATTTTTACCAAATTTTTAGAAATTATTATTCTTGTTGTTTTCTAATCGAGGTACTTTTTAAGCTTTTGACAGTAGTGTGAAAATAATGTTTTTTACATATATGACATGTACATAATTACCTAAAGTATTAGAAAATCAATTATTTTATGCTTACGTTTCATGTTTCCATGATTATTTTTAAATAAAATATTTTTCTAATATTGTGGATTTTTTAAATTGATTTTAAAATTGATTTTAAACATGAAAAGTAAATTTTTCTTTAAGATTTTTTAAGGAAATTTTTATGGTATTTTTTTTGATCAATGAAAAAAACTCATTTTAATTATACTCCATTTAAAATATGTTTGAATTATATCCTATTTATTATTTTAATGGATGGTTTATGTTGACTTGGGATGTACTATTTTGATATCATTTTCCATATTACTCTGTATGGTTTATGATAAGTTTGACTGTAGAATGTATTAACATTCATATGATAGTTTTCCGATATAAATGTTTATGTTGGTAATTTTTATTGATTAGCGAAATTATTGAAATTTGATATTCTATATTTTCAATATTAATGTTTACGTTGATTATATTTCTCCCACTCATATGAGGAATGAATTGAACTTAGTAAGTGATGGGTAAGGACCGCTATAGCCCCTCGATGCATCAGTACGTCTAATGAGACAAACTAGCTTGGGTTTGTAACTTAGGAATTAACCATTAATATAATATGTCTTGGAATAGGTCCTTGATGTTATGTTTATGATGCCTCCAATTATTCATTCCATCATTATGAGATTAGTTATTTATGTCTATTTGATTATTTGATATGTTATGATATCTATGGATAAATTTCAAGATCGTGTTATGATTTATATGGAATTATTTGATCATAATTTATTCCTACAATATTATTCTTTTTAATCATGTTATTTATTAAATATAATGTCTTTTAGTTATTTAAAATTTAATATTGATTACGTCTTATGTATTCATGACAGCTTCCATTTCTTACAAACCCTTATCGGGCATCTAATCTTACACCTTTCTTAAATTACATTTCCCTAGGATTTCATGAAGAATATTGTGAATGATATGAATTGAAATGATAAAGGTAATAATGGTGTCATCAAGTAAAATATTATTTTTTATTTTATGTTTTCAATTATAATGTGAAATTCAAGTGTGTATCTACTTTTCTAATACTACAAAACTACTCGATCCTTTGGGATGCAATCAATTGTATATATAAACAAGTTAATAAAGTAACCACTGACTCCGGGCTACTAGGGCTTAGTATTTTATAGTTGGTTTTAGATCAAGATTAGTAAAAACCTTGGGAACTATATTTTTTAAATCATTGGATTCAATTTTATATTTATTTTTGATATAAAAACATTTTATACTTAAGAAAACTTTTCCATTGGGAAACTATTTTTTCAACACACTTATAGGTTTAATTTTAAATTAAATTACCCTTCTATGATTTTAATTTAAAAAATGGATTAAATATTTGGAATTTAAATAATTAATATTATTTAACTTGTTTAACATAATTTTTTTTATAATGAATAAAAAAATAGTAAAAATTAATTATCGTGGTAAAGGTTAAAACATGTTTATCAGGGGGCCAAAATAAAAAAGATAAGGGTTAAAATGAACTGAATAATTCTCAAATTCCTATCATATATAAATATTTAAACCATATCTAATATAAGTGTTGATAATGAGCCATTTTGGACCTTGTTCCATGTGTAAAACGTGGGTATTATTTATCCTTTTCAAAAATTTCAAGTGTGTCCTATCCCCCACTTATAAGAAGGAACCCCTATCCTATTATCTTCACACTTCAAAATCCCTTTGGTTTGGCCAATAATTTCCCAAATACTTTCCTTAAATCCTTATCCATGACATTGAGTCCTTTTTTTGATTAAGAAACAAATATATGAAGGATTTAGGTTTAAATCTAAATATGTACTCTAAAGAATATGTATAGTTCTTAATCACACGTCTTTATTTTATTTATCCATGTACCCACAAAAAGATTCTCTAACTATGATAAAATAATAAAAAAATATAAACTATTTAGGGAAATTTTATTATATTAATTTAATAACCCATATCTATATCCTCTTCTATCAAATGGGAAATGAAACCATCGATTGTGTGTACTGCAATCTACCTATAACAACCTTGCTTTTTATTACACACATAAACATGATTTATTACATAAACTCTTCAATTGATACAACATGGAAGATTGAAAGGTCTAGTGTCTTTGGGTCTGAGGAACATTACATAACAACTTAAAACATATAATGCAACATCTTATTGAAAACTTCCTTTACATGACCACGACATTGCCTCGTACTTAGCATTGCATGGGATAACCTGAGGACATACATAAGAAAAGGGTGAGCTATAAAGCCCAGTAAGTGAATAAACATGGAATAAAATGAGTAATAAAATACATGTTAGTAAATAGGAATATCAATGGATAAAAAGAGAAAAATGAACATAAAGGCATGATAAAGCATGATAATCATAACATGGAGATGTGGCAACAACACTTAACATGAAATTAGCATGAGCCAAGGCTCATTGCACATGGAGCATGAGTAAAAGATCATTGCACATGAAGTACAAGTAAAACCTCGTTGAAATTGAATTATCGTGAGTCAAAATTCATTGCACATGACATATCATTATTCTATAATTTACCCAATGCATTGGAGCACTATTATGTAGCACCCTTCTTAAACATTTCATTTCATGAGAAAGTGTGCCACATGGATAATATAACATGGAATCGATGAACATCATAAGTTATTACACGATTAAGGAATGATGAAGAAATAAATGAAAGTAACATTAAATATGTATATGTTCATAAAGGTGAATACAATTGATAGATACATGGGTATTGTATTCACTACTTAATGATCTTGGATTGAAAAAATGTGGTGCAATTTTGAAAGCATAACGACATAACAAAAGAATTCATAAAAATGGTTGATGAGAGAGAAATAGGTATCTATTTATATTTAAATGAAATTAAAAATAATGGGGGGGGGGGGGTTATATAGATACATTTCCCAAAAAAGTTAATGAAATTTAGATACAGAATACAAAATAATTGCTTGAATGTAAATGGGGAGAGAAATTTCTTACAGAATTTAGGCTTGGTAACCAGTGTACATTAGAGGCATTAATTAGAGAGGAAGGGGATATATCATTATTTAAACATAAATATGGAAGCATGGGGGAGGTGAAAAATCATACCCCAACATTTATAATTGAAAATAAAAGGGCATAACAATATAAAGAAATTTGGACATAAATAAGGAAAGTGAGAATCCCTTACTTGGAAGTGTGATCCCAAAGGCTTGAGAGGGGCTTCAGAGAGACTTATTTGGAGCTTGGGTCATGTTAAGAGGATTATAGAGAGAGTATGGAAGAGTTTTGAAGAACTATAAATATTTTGAGTGAAGAGGAAGTGGGATCTTGGGTGGGTTTATATTGGATAGTAGAGGGAATTCTTTATTATTTAGGTTTGAGAAACCTCACATTAAACTAATCAAAACCACAAACCATCCCATGGTTTTTGCCCATGTTTTTTTATAAAGGGGAGTGTAAAAATATGTTTTATAAGTCCAATGGACTAACTTCTTAAAATAATAGGGTTGCTTATGTGGAGGTGAGTCACACTCTAAAGGAAATCAATTTAAAAAGCTAAAATGTTTTATAAGTCTTGGAGGGTCCACTAAAGCTTTGTAAAATAAATCAAACAAACCTAAAATAACATTATTTTAATATTAAAACATATATTGAACGAAAATAATTCTTATAGTATTTTATTACATCACTATTGGGTTTATGATGTTAGAAAACATATTATATATTTAAACATTATTTAATTTTTACCCAAAAATTTGACTGTCTCAGAAAATTATGAAAAATTCACCGTTGGATAATTTCATCATCATGATTACAAAAATAATATTCATTTTATCCAAATAATTTTCTAAATATGTTAATTTTTACTTTTAAAATAAAAACCTATATTTATCGAAAATTCAAGGGTTTTGACAAAAATAGCTTTCAAACTTTAATAAAAATTACAATTGTATTCATAAAAATTATACAATCATTTATACTTAATAAATAGTAATTTAATACTAATAATATATTATTAAAATATTATTTAATTAAAAAATCCATTAATTTATAAAAATATATTCCTTAGTTGAACATTAACTAAAAAATACTATTTTTTCATTAAAAACTATTTAAAAAGTAACAATAATAAAATGAAAGTATATTATTTATTATATACAAAAAAATAATGTACATAATAATAATGATAGGGTCTTGTAACATAACCCCTTAAAATACCCACATAAGACCTTAGGGTAAGGTGCACGATGGTGATAAACTATTGGGGTGGCTCAGATAACATCGCTCGAGTGGTAATCTCTATCAACTTCCACTTCTCCTGTAGGCAGTTCTGCTCAAGCTTAATGTATTCAATCTCAGTTTGGGATTTGTCAAGAGAAAATAAAAATGACACCACCTCATTTATGAGCTCCTACAAATGGTATTTTCATGGGGTAAGTGTACTGGATGAGTCTATTGCTTCCTTTGTCTGAGTAAATTGGATTTGTTAAAGACCTATATTTATACTAATCATGTGATCACTGTTCAACAAATATTTTGGCAATGGTCACAATTCATAACGGTATTTTAAAATACAAAACATAAAACAAAATAATTGCATATGTTCTAACTAACCATAAGAATACATTTAAATATACCATGATTAATTTACATTAATGAATCTTTGGGTCGTTACACTACCACCTCACAAACTGATGTAATTCATTTTCTATCACCACCAATGACAATTGTAAATAATTATAGATCATATATATATATATATGATATTTATGAAATAATTATACTTCTGGATTTATAATATTACATATACCTTTTTACCTTCTAATCTATTGGAAAACAATAACGTCGCTCATGCGTATGTGTGGACTACCGCATTCACGGAGCGATGTGATTCATTTTTCATTTTATTTTGACATTAATGGTAAAACATATGGATTTTATGAAAATATATAATTTATGTGATATAATAATTATTTTTTAATAGTGAATTATTATTTACCTTTATTTATTTCCATCCTTCAAAAAAAAATGAAAACAACGTTCATGCGTACGTACAACCTACCGTCTCTAAGAATGGTGTAACACATTTTTTGTCTCTTTAACATTTATAGAATATTATAAACAATTATAAAATGAATATATATTATATTTATATCATTTATAATATTTTGGATATTATTTAAACATGATAAAATTACAAGTACCAAAACTACCAAACCAAAACATATATGAAAAACAAAACAATTATTACCCTAAACACCGACTTTAACAAATAATTTTTAATAAATGGGTGATAAAAAGTTATAATATAATAATTTATTGTATAATATATATTATTAAGTTTCAATTATATATTTATAATAAATATAAATTTATTATATTGGTGGCCTAAACACATATGAAGGAAATTAGACCTGAGGTAAGGGTTTATTGTCTCACATTTACTTCTGTGAGACATATTCCACATTCAATACTTATTCATTTTGTGTGGTGTACATAAAAATCATTTAATATGTTATATCAAGAATATATTTATCTTCATGTTCTTAAAAGTTTCATTGGATCTTATTAGTTTCATGGGTTTTATGATGCAAAATTTACCAAAGTAATAAGAATTTTATTCAAAATCACTTAACTATTTGGGATTGTTTTTAAGTCTAAATTAGGGGAATTATTCGATATGTCTATATTAAACCCAATATATTTTATTTTCCAATAATTATTAATTAAATATTAAAGTAATATTTCTATTTTTATCTCTTTGGCACTTTAAATTATTGAGAAAATATTTTTAAGTAAAGGCATGTTTATTTCTATTTTCAGTCAAAAATGATTTCTCTTCCACATCCATGTTTTCTAAAAATATATTCAAAAATATTTTTAACATTCTTAAAATGATTTATTAAATAAATTTTTACCCATTTTTTACATTTTTAAAAAAGTTTTTAATGGAATCTTCTTGTCATTTTTGAAATGAGGTACTTGTTAATATTTTTACAATAGTGTGAAAAGAATATTATTTTTACTAGTACGACATGTACATAATGACCCACTATCATAGAAAATAAATTGTTTAAATATTATTTTAAAATTTACTTGATTTATTTGAATAATTTTTTCTTTAATATGATATATTTTTTTAAGTGATTTTTAAATTGAAAATGATATTTTTTATAAGGAATATTTTTAATATATTTTTTATGGTTTTTCTATTAATCAATGGAAAAAAACCTCCTTTTACCTATGATCCATTAGGAATAAGTTTTAATGATACCAGAATTATAATTTATCCAAATGGTTTATGATCATCTTGACTAGGTATGTACTATTATGGTAGTATTTACTATATTACTTTAGATGGTTTAAGATAAGTTTGACTAGGAAATGTTTTAACATTCGTATGATAGTTTTATAATATGATTTTTTATATTAATTTTTTTATTAATAGGGGAAGTTATTCAAATTTCATATACTATAATTTCAATATGACTATTTTTGTTGATTACGTTTCTCCACTTTTTTATGTGGAATGAATTCGACTTAGTATGTAAAGTGTGGAACCCAAAATTTCCCTTTAATGAATTGGTATGTCCCATGAGTTAAAATAGCTTGAGATTTTGGATGATGCCTTACCCATTTATGTAGGATGTATTGGTATGATGCCTTGATGGTATTTTCATGATTTCCAGTATTATTAATTCCTTCATTAAGAGATTATTTATGAATATGCATGTGATTTTTTTGGTTAGTTATGATATCCATGGATAAGTTCCAAGACCATGAGTTTATTTATGTGGAATTATTTGAATATCATTTATTCCCAAAATTTTATTCTTTATACTCATGTTATTGATTAAATGGAATGTGTTTTCATTTATATACCTTTCCATGTTGATTATTCCTTATTTATTCATTATAGATTCCACTATACACATACCTATACTGAGCATATAAGATCACTATATTTCTTATGTTTCCTTAACCCATGATGCTATAAAGTGTATTATGATTTATATAAAGGGATATATGTAACATCTTGACTCGATTTTCACACACCGGTTCTCTAATATGGTCAGTCACATGACCTTAGGCTTTCCTCCCCATACACCAGAGGCTTCAAACTAGTAGTGAGGGTCTAATATTGATCATGGGGAGACTATATCTTCTTTATAAATGTTGTACAATAGTGGAATAAATAACAAATATCAAAGTGATATAACCAATAACAAGATAAACCAATATCACATGATGAATAAAATGGAAAAAAATATCAAAAACCAAACCAAGAAATATGTTATGATAAGTATGTGTTAAGTGTCAATATGAAAAACCCCAAAATAAATACACTAACAACTCCATGAGGGTACTAAAACCAAGTACCATTCCCTCATCCATGATCCATTCTAACTCATCCATATAACACTGGGTTTTTTCCCTTATCCTGTCCTATAAACATGATGTCTATTCGAGTACCAATCAGGCTGCCTAAGTAGGGTGTGAATACAAATCAATATAAAAGCAGCAATGGTGTCTAAAAATATATCTAGTCAATAATAGTGTATGAATTTTTATAAGGAATATATTATAATTAATAAGTGAATAGTTATCACATTTCATAATTTCTTAATTAACCACAAAATCCTCCAGGTTCTCAAGGACATCCATACAATAAATACCTACTTCAGTCTATGCTAGAGTCTGAAACATATCACAATACCATGGTTATAATTTATCATTTCATTTAAAATTATATCACATCCACTTGGAACCATAGTCCATTTCCAACTCATTGTCATATAACATCGTGTCTAATACCCCATAGGTATTTGGAACCTCAGCCCATATCCCACTCCTCAATAATCACATGGGTATTTGGAGCCTCAATCCTTGTCCCGTACTCACTATCTATTATGTGTATTTGGAGCATCAGTCCATTTCCCACACATTATTTATCACATATGGGTATTTGGAGCTTCATTCTGTGTCCCACACTCATATCCCAATCAATGAAATATATACCACATATATCACATCAATAATATTTAATCATCATTAACTCTCTTATCACATTTCACATCATTATATAACACTTTAACTGTAAAAAATAATGATTGAATAATTTAATCACATGGAATAAGATGAGAAATTCACCATTTAAACCATATACCCCTTTAGTTTAGTAATTTATTCATAAATTAATTAATTCAATTACACAAACCCAATATCTCATTAATTAATTCATAAATTAATTAATCCAATTTCTAAAATCCCAATATACCATTAATTAATTCAATAATTAATTAATACAATTACATAATCCCAGTACCCCATTAATTAATTCACCAATAACTTGATCCAATTCCACAATCCCAATATCCCCTCAATTACACAACCAAAAGATTACATTAATTAATTCACCAATTAATTAATTAAATTTTAAAATCTAAATATCCCATTAATTACACATTCAAAATATTTCATTAATTGATTAATCAATTAATTAATCTCATTCCACCAATTGAACAATTATACAAACACATTAATTGACCAATTATATAACCCCATTAATAAATCAATTTCATAATCCCTTAATTAATTAATTAGCCAAATTAATTAAAACAATTTAAGAAATAAAATTACCAATCATTGAATAGAAATTATATAATTAAAGTCATGTAATTGAAATCAAGACTTTTGTATTTGAATAGTAGACCACCTACCTCAAGATTGTTGAAAAACACTCACCAACGGAAATCCCCAAATTGAATCGGAATGTTCAATTGCACAATGAAAAATAAGATCTATATCCAAAACATAGATTCAAAATAAAATAGATTAGATTTACCCAAACCTATATCCATATCCACAAAAAAATGAAAATGTCTCTTCAAACGATGATAAAAGGATGGGAGAGTGGGAGGATACTGCATGGGATGAGATTCTCTTTTCAGAAGAGGTACAAGTCTTCAATATGGGCTTTAAATCATCAATAATGGAAGTAATAAGGGTTTGTAATCTGTATAAGAGCCTCAAAAAATGAGATAATTCATTTAAGGTCGTGCTGGGGTCAATTTGGGGTTAATACCAGGGGTTAGGGTATTTTTAATCTAATTTATGAGCTAATTAAAACCATGAATACAGTTTCCTAGGTAGGGTAGCATAGTTTTACAAACATAGAACCTTAAATATGTACTTATTATAGGGGGGGGGGGGTTCATGGTTAATCCTAAGAGGGAACACAGTTTTGAAAAACTATGTGTTAGCATTGAGAACCCCCTTTGTTTGGCTTCATACAATTTTCTTGGCTTAGAAAACAGTTTTGGAAAACTGTGTGTGAACCATGAACTAACTATCCTACTTAAAATTTTCTCTAATATCTCCCAAAAAACTCCCCAAGGTATACCCATACAAGAAACACTCAAAACAAGGAAAAAGAGTACCTGAAAATGAGATTGAGACATCTCCATAAAATGTCAGGATCTTACAATCTCTTAACCATATAACAGCTCATCCTCAAGCTGTACTCCCAAGAATATATAAGATTTTGAGTCAAAAAGATCAGGCCACTAAGCTCACATATTGGATTCTCTCTCTTATTTTTTCCTTTATAACTTATCCATGTTTCCAAAATATAGAACCTACCATCACATTCTTTCCCTACAACACTTTATCACTGTAATCCAACACACGTATTGGATGCTCCCCAAAGGATGCATCTATTTCCAGCTCAACATCATCCACATTGATCAAATGATAAGGGTTATGGTGAAACATTCAAAGTTTTTACACATGAAAAAAATCATGCATAAAAACATAACTCTATAGAAGATCCAATCAGTATGCCACTGGTCTGATTCTCTCCACAACCTCAAATGTTAAAAAAACCTGGGCGTAAACTTTCCCTGTCTCCATATCCTATGGTAAACCAATATAGGTGAAACCTAGAATAATAAAGAAGAACCCTCTGAAAAATCTAGGAGTGATTTTAATCTATCAACATACAACTTCTACCTACCATGAGATGTATCCATACTATTTTGAATAAACTGAACCTCCTCTAATGTCTCCTACACAAGACTCAGTCCCAACTAATCTAACTCATGAACCTCTATCCAACATAGAGATGATCTGTATGTCCTACCATAAATTTCCTCATATGGATCAATTTTAATATTTTTATAATAAATTTTTTAATAGTAAAACTGTACTAAATCTAGGTTCTTCTCCCAAGACCCACCAAAGTAAATGTCACACACCTGATAAAATTTCTCAAGCACCTATATAGTACACTCCGATTGACCATATGTCTGTGGATGAAAAATCCATAGTCAGTAAAACTTGTCTACCAATCTATTTCTACAATCCCTTACAAAAGAATGAAGTAAAACATGAGTCATGGTCTGGAAGAATATTCCATGGAACTCCATGAAAATGAACTATCTCATAACCGTACAAGTCTCCCAAATGATCCAATGAGAGAGTCTCTTGTACAAGAAAGAAATGTGCTAACTTTTTCAAGTGCTCCACAATCACCCAAATAACATAACTCTTATAATGCATCCTCAAGATACAAAAAAAAATTCTAGAGTAACTTATTCCCACTTATATTACAGAATGGGAAACAATTATATTAAACCACCGGGTCTTTGATTCTTGGACTTCACATGTTGATAGGTGTATTATTGTGTCATGAACTATTCTATCTCCTTTTAAATTCTGAACCTACAATAATATCATCGCAGGTAATGGTACATTATTGTCACACAAGGATGCACCTCCCACTTCAAGGCTTGAAATTCACACATCATCTCCCCTACATACTCATAGGCACAACAACCCAATCCCCACCATAGATGAACTCATGATCATCTATGGATAAATTTAAGGTGAATCCCCACCATCAAGGATTTCTCTCAAGGAAAAACACTCTAGATCCTCACACTGCATTTTGTTAATCTGAGTAAAAAGTGTAGACTGCACTAAAACTTATACGAGAGTTATTTGATACTGAATCTCATGAACCATAAAATTCATATCATCCAATAAAGTCGTAATTTTACACTAAATATTAGAATATTGAATAGCCTGAGTCTGAGTTCTTCTACTTAGATAATCAGTAATACTTTTTCCATTTCTGGGAATATATATGATAAATCAAATTTGAATGAATGCATATACTCAACAAACATCCACTACCAGAGATTAAAATATTAATGAAAAAAGATATAATTAAATATCTTTTGATCATTATACATAGTAAACTTCTCATCCAATAGATAATTCTACCAACACCTCAAAAAATAAATCACTACAGCTAATTTGAGTTCACGCATAGTGTAATTCTTTTTATGTGGATTGAACTGCCAATATTCATACACCACAACTCGGTCTCCCTACATCTACTCTAAGTCCGATCCCACAAGTGTTACAAAATATTGTATACACCTCACATAACTCAGGTAGGATTAATATTGGTGCCATTGGAAAGTTCTTCTTAAACTCTTGGAAGGAATCCTCGCTTTATCTGGTCCATTCAAACTTGAATCACTTTTTGTTCATGAACAAAATTAGAGCTTCCAAATGAAAAAATTATTGGATGAACCTCCGATAATAACCCTATAACCCCAAAAATCTATAGATATAAAAAACCCTCTATTAATCCTATGAAACAACTAGATGAACCTTCTCTAGGTCCACTAACATAACTTCCTATAGGATGAGGTAACCTAAAAAGTGTAATTAATCAATCTAGTATCTATTTCATATAGCTGCTGTGCTCTAATTTTACTTAATATGATGTCGAAATATTGGGTATGATGGTCATGAGTCTTGAAGTACACCAATATTTCAGCCACAAACACTACCAAAAACTAATCTAGGTACGAGGTTAATATTTTATCCATCAAAGAAATAAACATTGTTAGTGCATTCATTAGCTTGTACGACATCAAGAAAAAACCATAAAGGGAATACCTTCTTTTGAAATAAGTCCTTAGTATATAGGAATGTTGAAATTCTAACTAATGATACCTTGATCTCACATCAATATTGAAGAAAATATAGGATCCTATCAACTGGTAAAATAGATTGTCAATACCTAAAAGAGGATGCCCATTCTTCACTATAATATTGTTCAACTTCTGGTAATCAACACATAAGTGTAAAGTCCCATCATCCTTCCTTGCAAAAAAAACTAGAGAAACCCAATGTAATCTAGTCCGATGGATTAACCCCTTGTCCATAAACTCTTATATCTGATTATTTATCCCTTGAATCTATTTCAGTTACATTATTTATGGTAGAATAGAAATAGGCCCATCCCTGGACATGATATCAATGAAAAATTTGAACATCTCTCTATAGTTGAAGCCCCGAAAAGTCTTCATGAAACACATTAAAACACTTATCTACTATGGGTGTAAAGATATCATATTTTACACCACCATCATCTAAAAATAGACTAGAAACCTAGTTGGTGACATCCCCCATTTACTGATGAAATTTCCCCACACAACCTGCTTGGATATCACACTCTCCTCAGTGAATATAATTTTCACCCTTAGGATACATAAAATTCACTATCCTATGGTAAAAACCTACGTTATCTTGGAATGATACTAACCCATCAATACCCATAATTAGGTTAAATACTTCCATGTAAAGAATATAAATACCCCATAGAAAATGGTACTCCCCAACCTTTACAGAACACCCCTTGTACAAATATATTTCCCTCGACCATACTCTCAATGGTGTATAGATCATCATTACCCCAATAATAAACTTCAGTACCAAACTCAAAACATTCACAAGTTGTGAATATATAATGGAATGATATGCACCAATATCAAATAAGGAAATATAAATTATAAAATCTATAAGAATAGTACCTCTAACTATCAATAATCGAACCTCTTTATCCATAAGTTTTGGATAGACTACATACAGTTGTCCTTCCCATCTTCCCTGTGATGTAGTCTGAGTCCCATGAGTTTCACTACTCTACTAATACATGAACTCTTTACCAGAAGTACCATTCCCACTACCTATACCACCATGACTAGCAGAACTCAAGCTTCCATACTGATACAACATAGAAGATCCCCTTACCACACTCTAGTTCTGTCTACCTACTCCATCAATATCCATATATCATGGGTTCCTACAAAACTTTTTTAGATGTATCATTCGACTATAAGACTGACACTTACTAGTGTTCGGGGAAAATTTCTATGATAGTGGCCCTACCTACCCCAATGGCAGAAAATTACTCAGGTAAGATCCTATGTAACTAATCCCCCTGGATACTTTACTTTCCCAACCTCCGGTTAACATTCTCATAATGAAGCTTCGTTCCCTCAGAAGACATACCCCCTAATTTCCCAACAGAAACCACCTATCCTCCACTGGAAGATTTTTTTAAGTTCCTCTTAGCTATGAGATCCTAATCCACCACCTCAAAAAACATATCTAATCGGAATATGTTAAACTAATACTTTATCTAATATTTAAGTCCATCTAGGAAACACCTTGCTGTATTAATAACATCCCCTTCTAGTGCTGGAGAAAATCACTACAAGTTAGTAAATTGACTAGCATAGTCCATCATGAACATACTCCCCTATTTCAACGGCATGAAATCAGTTTATATCTCACATAACATCATCTCTGGATAAAAATTCTCTAGGTACCTCTTTAATCATTCCTTCCATACCATAACATCAGCCTGTCTAGTCTGAGCCTGAAAGTACCACTCTCAATCACTCTCCATAACCTACATAAATGGAGAAAAGTTCTCACCAAAGTTATCTCATGCTTTATCACCTGACACTATCTGCGCCTCAAGTTCCACTACTATAAGATCATATCCATCCAAAAAGGGATTCAAATAAGTCACAATAAGTTATTCCACTTTCCCCTCCACATAGTAAAAACTGAGGTGCTATCACTTCCATTAACTATCTTATATCTAGGTCATGGTTAACAAAGGGTAAAATCATTATCATTAATCATGTTTTCTCATTAGACACATATTTATTCAAATATTGAATCAATTTTTTAACTTTTAACACATATTAGGAACATTTTTCTCATTTCAATCACACTATCAAAGAAAATTACTTTCATTAAAACAACTTACCCAAAAATATTCTTTTCTCATACATTCCTAAAATAATGAATGTCACATAAAAATCCTGAGTTCCCAGAATGATGCATGCATACTCAACTTTGTACCATAACTAGAGAAAAGTAAAATTACATAAAAAATAGAAACAATAATCATATCACACAACAATTGAATCACTTGAGGTGAAATAGAATCAACTATAACAACACACATAAATAACCACAATCCCACCTTGGGTAATTAGATTTTATCCTCATAAATGGGTTAAATAATCCCATGAATGAGATCTTAAATAAGTCCTGAATCATCCTATTATCCTTCCTACATTTTCCAGAAATTAAGACAAAATAAAAATAAAATAAAACCTTATTTGATACCATTTTGTAATATCCTGAATCGGGTTCCACACACTGGTTCCTTGAGCTGGTTGGTCACATGACCTTAGGCACACCTCCCATATTCCAGAGGTTTCCGACTAGCTACGAGGGTCTAATACCAATCACAGGGAGACTACAAAATATTTATCAAAGTAGCAGAAAAATAGAATAAATAAACAATATCCAAATGACATAACCGATAACCAAAAAAACCAGTATCACATGATTATTAAAACAAAAATAAAATATTCCAAACTAAAGTTACAAATATTTAATGCCAAGTATATATCAAGTGTCAAAATAAAATACCCAAAAATAAATAATGACACAGAAAACTCCAAGAGGGTCCAAAAACCAAGTTTGGTTTTCTCATCCATGATCTATCCTGACTTAGACCCTTAACACTAGGCCTTTGACCTTATCCTATCATAGAAACATGAAGTCTATTCAGGTACTAACCAGGATTCCCAAGTAGGGTGTGAGTAAAACTTAGTAGGAAACCACCAATGTCATCTAAAAAAATATACATTCAATAAAAATTTATATAGTTGTACAAGGAATAAAGTAAATTTCATAAGTAAATAGTTATCAAATTTCATCATTCCTTAATTAACCACATAAACCCCCAGGTTCCCAAGGAAACTCGAACTCCCAATACCATCCTCAACCCATGGAAGAGTCTGAACTATATCACAATAGCATTGTTATCATTTATAATTTTATCTCAAATCATTTCAATACCAATTGAAAGTATAGTCCAATGCCAACTCATGGGAATAAAACATCGTGTTTAACACCCCATGGGTATTTGGAGCCTCATTACCTATCCCACACCTCAATAACCACTTGGGTATTTTGAGCCTCAGTCCCTATCCTATACTCACTATGTCATATAGTTATTTGGATAATTAGTACCTGTCCCACACTTAATTTATCATATATGGATATTTGGAGCCTCAGCCTATGTCCCACACTCGTATCTCAATCAATCACACATATACCATTTATATCACATCAATAAGAGTTAATCGACACTAAATCTCTTATCACATTTCAAATCATGGTATACCATTTCAACTATAAAAACAAACCATGATACAATACTTTTATCACACATAATAAAATGATCAATTCACCATTTAAACTGCATACCCCTTCAATCCATTAATTAATTCATCAACTAATTAATCCAATTCCAAAAACACAATATCCCATTAATTAATTCACTAATTAATTAATAAAATTTACAAAATACCCATATCCCATTAATTATTTCACTAATTAATTAATCCAATTACAAAATCCAAATATCCCATTAATTAATTCACAAATTAATTAATCTAATTCCACAATCCCAATATCCCCTCAATTCCATACCCAAAAGATTATGTTAATTAATTCACCAATTATTTAATTCAATTTCACAACCTCAATATCCCATTAAATCCACATTCAAACTATTCCAATAATTAATCAATAATTTAATTAATATCATTATATAGATTGAACAATTATATGAACCCATTAATTGATTAATTCCATAGCCCCATTAATCGACCAATAGTTTAATCCATTAATTAATTAATTAAGAAAATTAATTAATACAATTTAAGAAATTTAATTTCAAATATTTCAATATAAATTATACAATTACATACATGTAATTGGAATCAATACATTGGGATTTGAATAATAGAACACCCACCTCAAGATACTTGAAAAATGCTCACAAATGTAAATCCCCAAATTGAAGATGAATATTCAATTTCACAATGAAGAATGATATCTAGATCAAAACCTAGATTCAAAATCAAATAGATTTGATCTACCAAAACCTAAATCTAGATCCATAACAAACACGTGAAAATTTCCCTTCAATGCACGATAAATGTATGAGAGAGTGATAGGAAACTACATGGGATGATATTATCTTACTGAGAGAGGTGAAAATATTTAATACGGGCTTTTGATCGTCAATAATAGAGGTCAGAAGCACTTGGAATCCATCTAAGAGCCTCGAAAAATGATATAATTCATTTAGGGTTGATATAGTGTTTAGTTTGGGTTAATACCGAGGTTTTTGAGTAATTTTAATATAATTTTCAAGATAATTATACCGGGTGCATGGTTTCTTGGGTAAGGGCACACAGTTTTCCAAATGGCTCACCTTAATCATGCTCATTGGGGGGGGGAGAGTTTCATGGTTACTCATAAGAGGGAACATGGTTTGGAAAATCGTGTTCCAATCGTGTGAATACCCTATATCTGGGTTCACATTGTTTTCTAGTATGGGTGAATGGTTTAGGAAAACCATGCACAAACCATGCACTACTTATCCTCCTTTCAATTCTCTCAAATTTCGACCAAAAATATCCCAAGGTGTAAAGCATATAAAAATTACTCAAAATAAGGAAAAAGTGTACTTGTAAATGAGCCAGATACATCTCTAAAAGATGTATGAATCTTAAATTTAAGTATGTGTCTAATTTTCTAATAATACTAAACTATTTGAACATTTGGGATTTGATCCCTTGTATCTAGAAGTAATGTAATAAAGTAACCACTAATTGTGGGATAATAGGGTTAGGGTCTTTATAGCGGGTGTTAATAAAAATAAACCAAATTTTGAAAAATTTCAAAAGGTATAACAAAAAAATGTCCTTTTATGTTTGAAAATACACTTTTTCTAAAAGAAATGTATTTATGCTTTGAGTGCGCTAATATGAAAATTAATTTTTCTCACCCCTAAGAATATTATTTAGTAAAATTTATTTTATCTTTGGAATTATTAGGTAGAAATTATATAAATAATACCATTTATTTTTTAGGCAAAAAAAATAAGAGTACTAGTATCAATGTTAATTATCATGATAATAGTAAAAAAAAAATCAAGCATTTTTTTATAAGTATTGTATATTTTCAATCTAATAAAAGGAATTAATATATTTCAAAAAATGAATCTTATATAATTTTTAAACCCATATATAAATATATTAAGATTCATTAAATTGGTAAAAAATACTAAATAAGATTAAGATCACAAATTTGTTTTTTGAAATATGTTCCTAGAACTAAAAATTCTAAGGAAATTATTGATAAAAAGAGAAGCTATAGATGTTTTAATTATGTAATTTTGTTACAATTTATTTCATGATGTGAAACTAGGTCTTTCAGAAGCTCCTCTAACCAAGTGAGATAATTTAGAACTCTTTTATTGGCCATACCATCCACCACATGGTTCTCCTTCGGATAAACATGTGTAATAATGAAATTGAAACTTTTCAAAAAGTCAATATAATTCATCCATATAGTAGTGAGTCTCCCTGAAAGATGTAATGTACCCATCCTGATGGCTTGAAATTTTTTACTGGATTCACATTCTGTCTATCATATTTTCAAAACTTTTTATCTTAAAATTCTAACATAAATTATATCTCCTTTATTAAGGGATTCAAGAGATGATGATATTCCACAAGGGATATAGAATAATTCAATAATTCCTATATTATAATCATAAAAAACCGCACCACACCACAAGAGACCATGCTTACCTTTATAAGCACCATATGAAATGATTTATATCCTGTTTTACATTAGATGATTCTAGAACACTTATAGATTCCAAAATGGTGGCTTTTAATACCTAGAAATGTTATATGATTTTGAACCATGAATTCATATACAATGTTGTCACAAAATCCATGGACTAATGCATGAGAATCCTTGACACCCACCACAATTATAATGATATAGGAACAAATGAAAAAGCAATCACATTTGTGAATGAATACACTGTATTCAAACCAGAACAGATGTAGTAACTCTACCACTGACACTAGAAATGGGTTCCAAAATTGTATATAGAAGTTAACTCCCTTACACATAAATAGTGAAAACAACATTTTTCTACAAAATAATTTTTCTATATATTAAATATTTTTAATTTTAAAGATAAATTTATAATATTTATAAATTTAATTAGATTATATGGGGCCTATATTCAACTTAATAACATAAAAAATTTATAATATGGGTTACATTATATCTTTAATAAAAAATATAATACCTGAGTAAAATTTACCGAACATGGTAAAAACAAAATGGTAAAACATAAAAATATAACGTGGTAAAATACATAAAAATATTTAAAATATATATTAAAATTAATTATGGGGTTTTTTTGACCTTATATGCCCCCAAAATTAGTTATTTTTAACTTTTGTATTCATTGTCACTTTTACAGTTTCATGAAATCATAGAAAAACTAATGGGTATTTACAAAAGTTATATTTTCTTCACTTATAAAAGGGGATCACTTACACTAATTTTATCCACCATTTAAAAAATAATTATATGTAAAAAAAATACTATATTATTCTTTAACTTTATTCCCAAATTATATAAGCCTTGGTCTTTCCAAAATACCAAGCTAAGAGCCCTTATGGTGTTACCCAAGGCAGAACATCCCAAGGAAGAGGCAATGTTTTCTATCAATATATTTTTTATATTTTATTATTCTAGCACCTCGAACCTACAATATACATGGATGTATGATCAAAAAAATATTAAAAATATTTATTTTATTCTAATGTAATATTTATTTTATACTAATGTAATATTTATTTTATACTAATGTAATATTTACTTTATACTAATAATAATGTAATATTTATTTTATACTAATTTAATAATTAATTATACTAATGTAATATTTATTTTATACCCTCCTCCCAACCATTTGGAAAATTAAAATGTTTTTTGTGTTACATGCGAACTACGACCTCCATAAAAGATGTGATCCCTTTTTTATAAATGTCTTATAACGGTGGTTCAAAGGTTGAATTTAATAAATAAATATGTTATGTAAAATATATTAATAAAATGAAAATATAAAAAAATTACTATATATTTTATGTTCTATGTAAATTAATTATTTTTTGTATCTAGTTATACCAAATACACACAATAGGGGGGGGGGGTGAATTGTGTCTTTTAAAAATTCTTCACAAATCATGATGAAGACCGAGTCTATCCTTTTGTATTTATCAGGTTGTTTATGAAGTGGAAAATAAACAGTTAAATAATGCAAGTATGTATTGTGGTTCAGGTAACAGAAGGCCCTTAGTCCACTCCCCCAATGCGCTACTCCATGAGCTTGTTGATTCTCACCATCTAGTCCTCTTATCAACAGACCATCCACAACTGAGTGTAGGCATTTGACACCTTTACAAGTTAAGTCTAAAAATAGAACCTTCTAGTTCATACATAGAACAGAATACACCAATTAGTACAAGAAAATGGTTACTCAAAATAAAAAGAGTATTTTCCTTGAAATACTTTCTAGTTGATCTTCACAGTTGCAACGACACACAACTGATAGTAGATAGATCACCATCTTCAAAAAAGATGTTCTTAAAATAAGGGTAGTTCTGAGTTGATCCAGTTGCAATATATATAGAAATAAATTCAGAAACTCCCACAATAATGGATTCATGAAATATCTTCGATATAGAAATTGAGAATCTTCAACGTGTTTCTTCTTCTTCAGAAAAACAGAGTTTGATAGATCTTGGTAGCAGTAGATCTGTACATCTCGAATGACTCGGTAAAACTAAAGTCATGAAAAACTCAAGATATTGTTATATATTTTCTTGATGATTCACCCTTTTTTTGTAATATAAAATTTCACAGATATATATCAAATAACTACGAGCATTTTTCTTAAAAATTTAGATCTAAATAATTCATCTTTAGAATCACAATATTAAAATGTTTGAATAACAGAGCAGTCGTAACTCCCCTGAATATTCAGCATGAAAATCTCCTCTTAAATAGATCCTTTGAATCACAAATAAATAGATTTGAATCAGTCAAAGACGTGCTTTAAAATTGGGCTTTGAATTTGGCTTGAAATCAGCCAAATAATCTACTAAAGACCATTTCTCAATAAATCTATAATTTAAATCTCTGACACCAAACATAGGGTTGAACTGCATAGCATAAATTCTATGAATGCAAGGTTCACAACGTAAGGTTCAAAACGTAAGGTTGATAACGTAAGGTTCACAATGTAAGGTCGATCACATAAGGTTCACAACATAAGTTTGATCAACCATGATTTTCTCTTCAACTCTCAAAGGTACGGTACAATATCCATACTTTCCATTTTAGAAAAACATAAGATACATGATCTAAAAGGTTCATTATAAAATAAAGGTTTATGATCCATACATTTATCAGCTTTTAAACGTAAGGTATATGATCCATTATTTTTGATAAAACGTAAGGTTCTTTTCAAAAGTAAGGTTGATGAACCATACTTTTAAGAACCAAACATAACGTTCCATACCAACGTAGGGTTCTTATTCTATACTTTTATGATATCCCAAATGTAAGTTTCCTTCCAAACATAGGGTTATTCTTATATACTTTTGTCTATAATATATGGTTGCTTAACCATACTTTTCTGATATTCCATAAAGTAAATGACAGATTCCATTCTTAAGCTAGGCTCCTCAATGTAGGGTATGAAAAGTGTTTCTAGAACACGCTCAAGTGATTTCCAAACATGAAGAGCATGAACAATGTTTCTAGAATACACTCAAGTGATTTTCAAACATTTAGAGCATGAAAAGTGTTTCCAGAACATGCTAATACAAAAAAAAAACGATTTCCAAGCACTTTGTTAAAAATTCCACGCAGATTATATGCTTTAATATTATTCCAAAAGTAGAGAAATAAATAATATTAATTTTCTGAAATATACTCAAAGTAAAATGTAGAGACACGAATCCTGACGTACATGGAAATTACATTACTTTTGCAGAATACTTAGTACATAAAAAAAACACACACACAAGGATCATAATAGCTTAGTGTCTTTGGAAACTTGGAATATAATCTTCTAATCATGGTGAAAGATCTTCAACATCTCCCATAAAGATCTTATTTTTTTTAAACCTAAATCCTTTCTCTATGTCCTGGGGAAAAGAAAACATAAAAGGGTGAGCTCAAATGCTCAGTAAGGGTAAACAAAAGAAATATCAATCACATCATATACATAAGAACATAACTTTTGGAAATCTTAACCTGCAAAAGAGATCATAATATCATAACATGGGATAAATCATAGAAGTGAAATGTAATCCCAATAATCATAACTTAAAACATGAAACTTTGTGGCATACACACATAATCATAGAGAATCATTTCTTATTAGTCAAGAATCATTGACAAGACTATCTTAGTGGACAAAGTCCCTTTCTGAACCGAGTTCACTCCTCGTTTCAGTCCTGTTTCCCTGAACCGGTATAACCTACCATTCCAGCCATGTCTATATCATGAGATATAAAATCTTTACCCAATGCATTGGAGGGAGATATAGTTCCCACCCATATCATAATGATACCATTCTTATGTGTTCCACAAAATCATAAACCATACATCATAGCATAACCCATGTAATAAAAATGGGATTCTTAAACATTGTGACATCATAAAACAATTCATATAAGATAAAGAAATTCATAAAAATAATTCCATCACAACATAATCAAATCAATGTAATAATAGGTATAAAAACAGAACCCTTTATTATCTTAGATATAAAATAATTTTGATAAAACACTTGAACTCCATTCTTGAGGAAAATATCCTTTTTACTTCAAAAACATTTTTCCTTTCTTAACATGTCATAAAATTTTAAACTAAAAGAAGTTGATTAGAAATAAACTTGAAAACTTGTAAAGGAAGATTCTTGGAAATTTTGTTTTAAAAATCCATTCATGCCGTATAGGTTAAAAAAACATTATTCATACTTTGTCGGAAAAGTCAAAAAGTACCTCGTATGAAAAACGACAAAAGATTCCTTTCATATCCTTTAGTAAAAACTCACCGAAGGGTAAAATTGGATTTAAAAAATTTTAGGTGGATGGAAATAATATTACATATTGAGGAAACATGGATTTGGATGATAAAATACACCCCAGTAAATACTAAAGTATAAACAATCTAGGATAAAAATGAGATTGTGATATTTCCCTTACCTTAGGTCCGATTTGCTTCGTAAGTGTCCGAACCTCCTGTATAATGATTTAAATAATGTCATTGACTTATTCCAGAATCATAATCATTGTTATGATATCATATATGGTTCACTTATGACTTTATATTACCCGTTCTTTTGTAAAATCCATGTTAAAGAGCGTTTTGGGTAAAATCGTTTCATTTTTCGTCCGTGTTTTGACTTGTAATTATTCATATGATTACTTAGATCATTATTACTTAATTCAAGAATATAAAACATGATTTATATATAATATATATTCAGAATATACATATATATAATAGATCAGTAAATGGAAAGAAATACACCGTTCATGGAGAAGGTAGGCCGTACGTACGCATGAATGCTGTTTTTCGTTTCCTTATTGAGTTGAATGGAATTAAGTAGATGAAATACATATATATAAACATAAATCCAGTATCATTATTATGTCATATATTTCATGATTACTTTTTATATATACTTTATAATCATTCATGAATGGTTAACGTGGAGAATGAATCTCGTCGCGTCCTGGAGACGGTAGTCCGTACGCACGCACGAGCGATGATATCGTTCTCATGATCGTGGAACTGTATTGGAGTGTATGTATACTATTTCAGAATCAATATCACTTTAAAATAATCATATATAGTTTTTATTTACACCATTATATCCATCCAAGTAAGGTGGTGGTGGAAAATAGATTTCACCACGGCGTGGAGACGGTATTCCGTACGTACGCACGCACGGTGATTTCATTTTCCGTAGGATGGATAGATGGTGAAATAGGGTTGTTTAATACTTATAATAACATATCAGTATATGATTGATACTGATGTTATTACTTCATAATTAAACAACCTAAGAAGAAGAAGTGGAAGGAGAAATAAAGGTGAAAGAATCGGTAACAGAAATTACCTCTTCTTTAAAGCGCCTCTTTGAGATCTCCTTTTAGGGCACTAAAATTGGTCTTGGAGGAAGACCAGAACATCTAGGATGTTTCTAGGGAAGTGGAGAATAGAATTTGGCAGTGGTTGGCCGAGATTTAAGGCTCAAAGTGGTGTTAGTAAGATGGGGAGGAGGTTCCCTTTTATAAGGGAGGAGAGGGGCACCTTTAGAATAACTAAAAATATTATTTTATTATAAAGTCAAGTTCGGTTTTAAATAGCTCAAAATTGAGTTATTTTGAAGATAAGGTGGGGATGGGTCGAAATACTCTCATCCAATAGAATTTAGACAAGTTTAGGTCATTATATTAACCTTATCTTTTAGTTTTAACTCTTAGTTAATTAGATTGACATTTACCATGTCACTTTGTATTTTTATATTATATAGTTAATAAACTTACCATATACATCCAAGAGACCCCCAAGTTGTGTTTTATTAATATATATATACCTTATATAAGTCATTTGGCCGAAACATAGATTTTTAGGAATAAAATAACAATTAATAATATAATATTTGTTTTAAAAACTATTTTATGTCAATTTTGACACTATTTAATAGTTGATTTTTTTGAAACTCATAACAGAATGATTACTTCGACCAAAGTTAATTAAATCAATACTAACATGCCATATTAACCTATAAAATTAGTTTATTTCATAAAAAGTCTCAAATTATATTTATTTGGGTATTTATAACATCAATTATGTCAATATTTCATTAATAAGATAATTAATGCATCATCGTTGTGTCATAAATAAATTAAATTATTTAATGTTTAAAAATTACAAATAAAATAACATTATGTAGGAAATATTTCTGTATTTATAATGAATATTTATAGTCGAATTTATCTTATTTATGAACCCATATTAAAAATTATTTACTTATTAAACTTTGATTTTAACTATTTTAACCATTCTTTAAATAAATTAATAATAAATGTCCAAATCTAATCCAAGTGGGCCTAAATGGTCATATTTTATTCCTAAGGTTGATTTTGGTCGAATTAAACTTGTCCAATAGAATTAGAACATGTGTTAGAGTAATAATAATATCATTTTTACCCTTAATTACCCTATTTACTTTTAACAGTGGTAAAAAAAGTAAAAAGTTACTATTCACCAAAAAATTATTTTCATCTCATTGAACCTCATTTTACTTACTGACATCAACCGTGTCTCTCGGATTTTCGAAATTCCACTCAGAGAAGCGGTAAAATTAAGTTTTATGAAAAATTCAGTTTTTTAACTACCACTTAGTGGTTTCACTATTCATCAAAAAATGAAAGTTTCCAGAAAAATACCAAAAATTAGATCTAAGCTATATTTGATATTATTAATTAAAAAATGATGTCTATTTTATCAAATTCAAAACATATCAGTTGCATTAATTAATTTAAAAATTAATTCCCGTCGTCAAAACAAATAGCGTGTTCTTAAGAGATAATAACTATCAAAAGATTGACACTTGTTTATGTCTGGTTTAAATGTGAAATTACATCCAATGACCAAAATTGTATTAAATTGTAAAAATATATTCTAAATATACTTTAAAACCACTCAAATTAATAATTTATCACTATTAATTATTTCGATTGAAAAAGTTTTTTTTAATTAAAATATAGCGTGTTTTTACTATTAATTAAAATATGAAAGTTACCAGAATGATATGAAAATTTATCCAAAGTAAATGTTTACTTCATGATTCCAAAGAAGAATTTTATTTTGTCAAATTTAACTTATAAACATGTCAAAAACTAGAATTAAAGTGGGTGCGCCATCAAAAGGCGGCAAAACTGCATTTTTTGAAAAATACTTATTTTACCCGAAAAAATTATTTTGTTCTTATACCATGTTTTAGAAAATGTGAAAGAAGAATAATAATGTTATAAGATTCAAAATTTAGTTAATACTATTCATAATGGCTAGTTCATTATAATATTATAATAATATATCGTTGTTTAGTAAAACCCGGTATTGCGTACAACACACGCTATCGAGGAAGGTCGCGATTGCGTGTAATGCAAGCCAAGTCAGGGTTGCGTGCTGTGCAAGAATCCTTCGTTGTTTCGTATAACATAAACCAAAAATATTTCATTTATACATTGAATATATATATATATATATACTCAATGTTGTGTAGAATAACTATTATCAAAATTGTGTGTAACACGATCCAAGAATAGTGTTGTGTATACTGCAAGCTAATACGGTGTTGCATATAACGCAAGGTAATCTTGGTGTAGCATACAACACAAGACATTAATTAAATTAAAAGAATATTTTTCATGAAATCTCGGGGTGTTACATTCTACCCCCCTTAAAATGAATTTCGCCCTCGAAATTCGTCGGGGTTATAAATGGTTTACTATTCGAAAGTTTCTTTAATAAAAACCCACATCGTAAAAAAGAATACCAAAACCAATATTTAAAAAAAAGTATGAAACGCAACGGTTACCCAAATAAACTAATCACTGGGTTTCCACATAGGTGAAAATATGGATTTGGAAGAGAAATATAACCATCATGTTCTGATGGAGAGTGGTATAGAACATGGCTATGGAAAATCCAGCAATCACAAAGCCATAAATTTGTGACGATCTAAGGTACCATCTGATTCATCAGATATAAGAGCACTAGGACAACATTTTTGGTTTTCAAGATCATTTCCCTAAAGTTGATGAAATTGGAATTAGAAGAAATACTTTCGGGATTTCGGTATAGTCTCACCGTTGGTCGTTCTTTGGACAATTTCCACTTCATCACTTAAAGAAATGAAGTTGATTTTTTCATTCATGATGTGTTAGCAGATCATGTGATAGAATGATGGGTCATTCCATCTATCTCAAACAAAAGGTTAGAAAAGTTATCAAAAAATAAATAAGTCCATCTATAGTGAGATTAATCATATATGGTTCCTAAAATGGACTTATACTTCATATATCATACTGCTTAATATAATAAAACTAGTTTCTACTAAACAGGGACTTCCTGTAGGCCAGTGGTAGGCGATAAAGGCCAGTCGCAGTTCGGTTGTGGGTTTGATTCCCATAGCCTTGTCCGACGTGATGGGCTGTCGCCCATCCTGCAGGTTTTCCTTTTTCTAAAACTATATTACTATAACATCCCATCAATAATATCGAAAAAAGTCTATCCTTAAACAATACTAACTTATGTCCAACATAATCCATTCCAATATTTAGTCTTATCCATAATACTGCAGTCCACTCTCATAATATAGTGAAAATGATTACCAGAGATTTAATACCATCGTTGATCCCCATATATCATAAGATATGTCTTGTTGGTCACATTCCAAACATTCAAAGGCCTTAATCATGTATTCTCTTGAATACCCATTGAACCTTAGTGAAAACATGAATGCAGTTAAAAGTTAACACATTCCACATACCAAAATCCTCAAAATTCTATATACTCAAACCATGATATCACTTAGTCCTTATGTCAATCATGAGCTCATGAATACAATAAAACATCTCATTATCTTCTTATCCCTTCATTAGGCGTATATCATCTACTTACCAAAATTTCTCAATCACTTTCCATGGTTACTGGTACCATAAAATTATTGAAAACCACAATTGACCAAAACATAAATATTCAAATATTCCACGATACTATATACAACATTATTCTGGAATCCCATTACATAAACACTTAATCATTCCACCACATCGTTGTCATATTCAACATCGCCAATGGTGATCGCATGTGACTTCCCTTTGTCCTTTTCCTTAAGTGGTTTCTCATGTTGATCATCACTAACCCTTAGATTAGGGCATTTATTAGCATAATGCCCCATTTCCTTGCACTTGAAGCATTGAAGTGTAGTAGGTTCATTCTGTGTATCCCTTCCTTTGTTTGCATCATTAGACATCTTCTTCCCATCATTGCGGCATTCAAATGCCCGATGACCTTCCTTTCCACATTTGAAACATTTACTTGTCCCTTTAAGACAATCTCCACCATGCTTCTTTCCACACTTTGAGCATAAGGAAACATTCATCTTATTTTCACCATTATTCTAAGATTTCTCCTTGAACTCCATCTTTCGTTTCTTGTCAAAACTATGAGATGGGTAAGTAACACCAACTTCCATTTCTACCATGATAGCACACCGCACAATTTCTTCATATCCACTGAAGTCTCTTATAGCTAATGACCTTCGAAGATTTTGTTTTAAGCCACTGAAGAATCGATCAACTTTACTTTCAGGTTGGATGATAAATCCAGATGCATACCTTTCAAGCCTTGTAAAATTCTCTTCGTATATACCAACAGATTCATTGTCCTTTTTCTTTAGTTCAAGAAACTCCTTCTCCATCTTTTTTCGAAGAATACGAGGGAAGTACTTATTGAAAAATAAGTTCTTGAACTCGTCCCATTCCATGGACTCAATGTCATCTCTTTGCCTCGTATTCTTGATAAGATTCCACCATTGATCAGTTTCACCTTCCAAACGATATACTGCTAAGATGACTTTATCATGTTCAGAACATTGAAGAACTGAAAATATCTTTTCAGTAGTACTGATCCATTGTTTAGCAACAAGTGGATCAGAAGACCCACTGAAAGAAGGTGGACGTTGCCTCATGAAGGACTCAATAGAATATTGTTCCATTCTCTGCTCATTTGGAAGTACAGAATGATTCATAGCTTGTGTAAGTATATCAATAAGATTTTTAACTCCATCTCCCATAACATTTGTTTGTTCAGGAGTACAATAATTGCATTGTCCATTGCATTGATAAACATGGTTCCTTCGGGTTCCATCCATCGTCTAAAACCCAAAAAGAATAGTGTGAGAGGAAAAAATCATGCTAGGGAAAACAACATAATAAAGGGGGAGTATCCTCAATATATAACATCTTAGGTTAAATTATATGATCGTTACCATAGTTCTAGGACTGTATCCTATACATATACTTATCCTTAGGGACATCCCTAGACATACCTTAGAAATATCTCTAGGGATCTTACTAACGTTTTCGCATCCTAGTTTCCAAAGCTTGACTAATCTTTTCCTCTGATAACAACTGTAGAGACCCGAATCCTGGCATACATGGAAATTACATTACTTTTGCGGAATACTTAGTACATAACAAAAACACACACACAAGGATCGTAATAGTTTAGTGTCTTTGGAAACTCAGAATATAATCTTCTAATCGTGGTGAAAGATCTTCAGCATCTCCCATAAAGTTCTTCTTTTTTTAAAACCTAAATCCTTTCTTTATGTCCTGGGGAAAAGAAAACATAAAAGGGTGAGCTCAAATGCTCAGTAAGGGTAAACAAAAGAAATATAAATCACATAATATACATAATAACATAACTTTTGGAAATCTTAACCTGCAAAAGAGATCATAATATCATAACATGGGATAAATCATAGAAGTGAAATGTAATCCCAATAATCATAACTTAAAACATGAAACTTTGTGGCATACACACATAATCATAGAGAATCATTTCTTATTAGTCAAGACTCATTTCCAAAACTATCTTAGTGGACAAAGTCCCTTTCTGAACCGAGTTCACTCCTCGTTTCAGTCCTGTTTCACTGAACTGGTATAACCTACCGTTCCAGCCATGTCTATCTCGTGAGATATAAAATCTTTACCTAATGCATTGGAGGGTGATATAGGTCCCACCCGTCGCATAATGATACCATTCTTATGTGTGCCACAAAATCATAAACCATACATCATAACATAACCCATGTAATAAAAATGGGATTCTGAAACATTGTGACATCATAAAACAATTCATATAAGATAAAGGAATTCATAAAAATAATTCCATCACAACATAATCATATCAATGTAATAATAGGTATAAAAACATAACCCTTTTATTATCTTATATGGAAAATAATTTTGATAAAACACTTGAACTCCATTCTTGAGGAAAATATCCTTTCTACTTCAAAAACATTTTTCTTTCTTAACATGTCATAAAATTTTAAAATAAAAGAAGTTGATTAGAAATAAAATTGAAAACTTGTAAAAGAAGATTCTTTGAAATTTTATTTTAAAAATCCATTCATTCTGTATAATTTAAAAAAAACATTCTTCGTACTTTTGTTGAAAAAGTCAAAAAGTACCTCATACGAAAAATGACAAAAGATTCCTTTCATATCCTTTACTAAAAACTCACCGAAGGGTAAAATTGGATTTAAAAAATTGTATATGGATGGAAATAATATGACATATTAAGGAAACATGGATGTGGATGATAAAATACACCCCAGTAAATACTAAAGTATAAACAATCTCGGATAAAAATGAGATTGTGATATTTCCCTTACCTTAGGTCCGATTTTCTTCGTAAGTGTTCGAACCTCCTGTATAATGATTTAAATAATGTCATTGACTTATTCCAGAATCATACTCATTGTTATGATATCATATATGGTTCACTTATGACTTTATATTACCCGTTCTTTTGTAAAATCCATGTTAAAGAGCATTTTGGGTAAAATCGTTCCATTTTTTGTCCGTGTTTTGACTTGTAATTATTCACATGATTACTTAGATCATGATTACTTAATTCAAGAATATAAAACATGATTTATATATAATATATATTCAGAATATAAATATATATAATAGATTAGTAAATGGAAAGAAATACACCGTTCATGGAGAAGGTAGGCCGTATGTACGCATGAACGCTGTTTTTCGTTTCCTTATTGAGTTGAATGGAATTAAGTAGATGAAATACATATATATAAACATAAATCCAGTATAATTATTATGTCATATATTTCATTATTACTTATTATATATACTTTATAATCATTCATGAATGGTTAACATGGAGAATGAATCTCATCGCGTCGTGGAGACGGTAGTCCGTACATACGCACGAGCGATGATATCGTTGTCATGATCGTGGAACTGTATTGGAGTGTATGTATACTATTTCAGAATCAATATCACTTTAAAATAATCATATATAGTTTTTATTTACACCGTTATACCCATCCAAGTAAGGTGGTGGTGGAAAATAGATTTCACCACGGCGTGGAGACGGTATTCCGTACGTACGCACGCGCGGTGATTTCATTTTCCGTAGGATGGATAGATGGTGAAATAGGGTTGTTTAATACTTATAATAACATATCAGTATATGATTGATACTGATGTTATTACTTCATAATTAAACAACCTAAGAAGAAGAAGTGGAAGGAGAAATAAAGGTGAAAGAATCGGTAACGGAAATTACCTCTTCTTTAAAGCGCCTCTTTGAGATCTCCTTTTAGGGCACTAAAATTGGTATTGGAGGAAGCCCAGAACCTCTAGGATGTTTCTAGGGAAGTGGAGAATGGAATTTGGCAGGGGTTGGCCGAGATTTAAGTCTCAAAGTGGTGTTATAAATATGGGGAGGAGGTGCCCTTTTATAAGGGAGGAGAGTGGCACCTTTGGAATAACTAAAAATATTATTTTATTATAAAGTCAAGTTCGGTTTTAAATAGATCCAAATTGAGTTATTTTGAAGATAAGGTGGAGATGGGTCGAAATCCTCTCATCTAATAGAATTTATACAAGTTTAGGTCATTATATTAACCTTATCTTTTAGTTTTAACTCTTAGTTAATTAGATTGACATTTACCATGTCACTTTGTATTTTTATATTATATAGTTAATAAACTTATCATATACATCCAAGCGACCCACAAGTTGTGTTTTATTAATATATATAACCTTATCTAATTAATTTTTCTGAACCTTAGATTTTTATGAATAAAATAACAATTAATAATATAATATTTGTTTTAAAAACTATTTTATGTCAATTTTGATACTATTCAATAGTTGATTTTTTTGAAACTCATAACAGAATGATTACTTCTACCAAAGTTAATTAAATCAATCCTAACATGTCATATTAACCTAGAAAATTAGTTTAGTTCATAAAAAGTCTCAAATTATATTTATTTGGGTATTTATAACATCAATTATGTCAATATTTCATTAATAAGATAATTACTGCATCATCGTTGTGTCATAAATAAATTAAATTATTTAATGTCTAAAAATTACAAATAAAATACCATTATGTAGGAAATATTTCTAGATTTCTAATGAATATTTATAGTCGAATTTATCTTATGTATAACCCCATATTAAAAATGATTTACTTATTAAACTTTGATTTTAACTATTTTAACCCTTCTTTAAATAAATTAATAATAAATGTCCTAATCTAATCCAAGTGGGCCTAAATGGTCATATTTTATTCCTAAGGTTGTTTTTGGTCGAATTACACTTGTCCAATAGAATTAGGACATGTGTTAGGGGAATAATAATATCATTTTTACCCTTAATTACCCTATTTACTTTTAACCATGGTAAAAAAGTAAAAAGTTACTATTCACCAAAAAATTGTTTTCATCTCATTGAACCACATTTTACTTACTAACATCAACCATGTCTCTCGGATTTTCGAAATTCCACTCACAGAAGCGGTAAAACTAAGTTTTATGAAAAATTCAGTTTTTTAACTACCACTTAGTGGTTTCACTATTCATCAAAAAATGAAAGTTTCCAGAAAAATACCAAAAATTATATCTAAGATATATTTGATATTATGAATTCAAAAAAGGTGTCTATTTTATCAAATTCAAAACATATCAGTTGCATTAATTAATTTAAAAATTAATTCCCGTCGTCAAAACAAATAGCGTGTTCTTAAGAGATAATAACTATCAAAAGATTGACACTTGTTTATGTCTGGTTTAAATGTGAAATTACATCCAATGACCAACATTGTATTAAATTGTAAAAATATATTATAAATATACTTTAAAACCACTCAAATTAATAATTTATCACTATTAATTATTTCGATTGAAAAAGTTGTTTTTAATTAAAATATATCGTGTTTTTACTATTAATCAAAATATGAAAGTTACCAGAATGATATGAAAATTTATCCAAAGTAAATTTTTATTTCATGATTCCAAATAAGAATTTTATTTTGTCTAATTTAACTTATAAACATGTCAAAAACTAGATTTAAAGTGGGTGCGCCATCAAAAGGCGGCAAAACTGCATTTTTTGAAAAATACTTATTTTACCCGAAAAATTTATTTTGTTCTTATACCTTGTTTTAGAAAATGTGAAAGACGAATAATAATGTTATAAGATTCAAAATTTAGTTAATACTATTCATAATGGCTAGTTCATAATAATATTATAATAATATATCGTTGTTTAGGAAAACCCGGTATTGCATACAACACACGCTATCGAGGAAGGCCGCGATTGCGTGTAATGCAAGCCAAGTCAGGGTTGCGTGCTATGCAAGAATACTTCGTTGTTTTGTATAACATAAACCAACCATATTTTATTTATACATTGAATATATATATATATATATATACTCAATGTTGCGTAGAACAACTATTATCAAAAATGTGTGTAACACGATCCAGGAATAGTGTTGCGTATACTGCAAGCTAATACAGTGTTGCATATAGCGCAAGGTAATCTTGGTGTAGCATAAAACATAAGACATTAATGAAATTAAAATAATATTTTTCATAAAATCTTTGGGTGTTGCATTCTACCCCCCTTAAAATGAATTTCTCCCTCGAAATTCGTCGGGGTTATAAATGGTTTACTATTCGAAAGTTTCTTTAATAGAAACCCACATCATAAAAATGAATACCAAAACAAATCTTTAAAAACAAAAGTATGAAACGTAATTGTTACCCAAATAAACTAATCACTGGGTTTCCACATAGGTGAAAATATGGATATGGAAGAGAAATCTAACCATCATGTTCTGATGGAGAGTGGCAGAGAACATGGCTATGGAAAAACCAGAAATCACAAAGCCATAAATTTGTGACGATCTAAGGTACCATCTGATTCCTCAGATATAAGATCACTAGGACAACATTTTTGGTTTTCAAGATCATTTCCCTAAATTTGATGAAATTGGAATTAGAAGAAATACTTTCGTGATTTCGGTATAGTCTCACCGTTGGTCGTTCTTTGGAAAATTTCCACTTCATCTCTTAAAGAAATGAAGTTGAATTTGTCATTCGTGATGTGTTATCAGATCATGTGATATAATGATGGGTCATTCCATCTGTCTCAAACAAAAGGTTAGAAAAGTTATCAAAAAATACATAAGTCCATCTATAGTGAGATTAATCATATATGGGTCCTAAAACGGACTTATACTTCATATATCCTACTGTTTAATATAATAAAACTAGTTTCTATTAAACAGGGACTTCCTGTAGGCCAGTGGTAGGCGATAAAGGCCAGTCGCACTTCGGTTGTGGGTTCGATTCCCATAGCCTTGTCTGACGCGATGGGCTGTCGCCCGTCCTGCTGGTTGTCCTTTTTCTAAAACTATATTACTATAACATCCCATCAATAATATCGAAAAAACTTCTATCCTAAAACAATACTAACTTATGTCCAACATAATCCATTCCAATATTTAGGCTTATCCATAATACTACAGTCCACTCTCATAATATAGTGAAAATGATTACCAGAGATTTAATACCATCATTGATCCCCATATATCATAAGATATGTCTTGTTGGTCACATTCCAAACATTCAAAGGCCTTAATCATGTATTATCTTGAATACCCATTGAACCTTAGTGAAAACATGAATGCAGTTAAAAGTTAACACTTTCCACATACCAAAATCCTCAAAATTCTATATACTCAAACCATGATATCACTTAGTCCTTATATCAATCATGAGCTCATGAATACAATCAAACATCTCATTATCTTCTTATCCCTTCATTATGCGCATATCATCTGCTTACCAAAATTTCTGAATCACTTTCCATGGTTACCGGTATGATAAAATTATTGAAAACCACAATTGACCAAAACATAAATATTCAAATATTCCACGATACTATATACAACATTATTCTGGAATCCCATTACATAAACACTTAATCATTCCACCACATCGTTGTCATATTAAACATCGCCAATTGTGATCGCATGTGACTTCCCTTTGTCCTTTGCCTTAAGTGGTTTCTCATGTCGATCATCACTAACCCTTGGATTAGGGAATTTATTAGCATAATGCCCCATTTCCATGTACTTGAAGCATTGAAGTGTAGTAGGTTAATTCTGTGTATCCCTTCCTTTGTTTTCATTATTAGACATCTCCTTCCCATCATTGCGACATTCAAATGCCCGATGACCTTCCTTTCCACATTTGAAACATTTACTTGTCCCTTTAAGACACTATCCACCATGCTTCTTTCCACACTTTGAGCATAAGGAAACATTCATCTTCTTTTCACCATTATTCTGAGATTTCTCCTTGAACTCCATCTTTCATTTCTTGTCAAAGCTATGAGATGGGTAAGTGACACCAACTTCCATTTCTACCTTGATAGCACAACGAACAATTTATTCATAGCTACTGAAGTCTCTTATAGATAATGCCCTTCGAAGATTTGGTTTTAAGCCACTGAAGAATCGATCAACTTTACTTTCAGGTTGGATGATAAATCCAGATGCATACCTTGCAAGCCTTATAAAATTCACTTCGTATATACCAACAGATTCATCATCCTTTTTCTTTAGTTCAAGAAACTCCTTATCCATCTTTGTTCGAAGAATACGAGGGAAGTACTTATTGAAAAATAAGTTCTTGAACTCGTCCCATTCCATGGACTCAATTTCATCTCTTTGCCTCGTATTCTTGATAAGATTCCACCATTCATCAGATTCACCTTGCAAACGATATACTGCTAAGATGAATTTATCATGTTCAGAACATTGAAGAACTGAAAATATATTTTCAGTAGTACTGATCCATTTTTCAGCAACAAGTGGATCAGAAGACCCACTGAAAGAAGGTGGACGTTGCCTCATGAAGGAATCAATAGAATATTGTTCCATTATCTGCTCATTTGGAAGTCCAGAATGATTCATAGCTTGTGTAATTATAGAAATAATATTTTTCACTCCATATCCAATAACATTTGTTTGTTCAGGAGGATAATTATTGCATTGTCCATTTCATTGATCAACACGGTTCCTTCAGGTTCCAACCATTGTCTAAAACCCAAAAAGAATATTGTGAGAGGAAAAAATCATGCTAGGGAAAACAACATAATAAAGGGGGAGTATCCTCAATATCTAACATCTTAGGTTAAATTCTATGATCGTTACCGTAGTTCTAGGACTGTATCCTATACGTATACTTATCCTTAGGGACATCCCTAGACATACCTTAGAAATATCTCTAGGGATCTTACTAACGTTTTCGCATCCTAGTTTCCAAAGGATGACTAAAATTTTCCTCTGATACCAAATGTAGAGACCCAAATCCCGAAGTACATGGAAATTACATTACTTTTGCAGAATACTTAGTACATAACAAAAACACACACACAAGGATCATAATAGTTTAGTGTCTTTGGAAAATCAGAATATAATCTTCTAATCGTGGTGAAATATCTTCAACATCTCCCATAAAGATCTTCTTTTTTTAAACCTAAATCCTTTCTTTATGTCCTGGGGAAAAGAAAACATAAAAGGGAGAGCTCAAATGCTCATTAAGGTTAAAAAAAAGAAATATCAATCACATCATATACATAAGAACATAACTTTTGGAAATCTTAACCTGCAAAAGAGATCATAATATCATCACATGGGATAAATCATAAAAGTGAAATGTAATCCCAATAATCATAACTTAAAACATGAAAATTTGTGGCATACACACATAATCATAGAGAATCATTTCTTATTAGTCAAGACTCATTTCCAAGACTATCTTAGTGGACAAAGTCCGTTTCTGAACCGAGTTCACTCCTCGTTTCAGTCCTGTTTCACTGAACTGGTATAACCTTCCCTTCCAGCCATGTCTATCTCATGAGATATAAAATCTTTACCCAATGCATTGGAGGGAGATATAGGTCCCACCCGTCTCATAATGATACCATTATTATGTGTGCCACAAAATCATTATCCATACATCATAGCATAACCCATGTAATAAAAATGGGATTCTTAAACATTGTGACATCATAAAACAATTCATATAAGATAAAGGAATTCATAAAAATAATTCCATCACAACATAATAAAATCAATTTAATAATAGGTATAAAAACAGAACCCTTTATTATCTTAGATGGAAAATAATTTTGATAAAACACTTGAACTCCATTTTTGAAGAAAGTATCCTTTCTACTTCAAAAACATTTTTCCTTTCTTAACATGTCATACAATTTTAAGCTAAAATAAGCTGATTATAAATAAAATTGAAAACTTGTAAAGGAAGATTCTTGGAAATTTTGTTTTAAAAATCCTTTCATGCCGTATAAGTTAAAAAAACATTCTTCGTACTTTTGTCGGAAAAGTCAAAAAGTACCTCGTATGAAAAATGACAAAAGATTCATTTCATATCCTTTACTAAAAACTCACCGAAGGGTAAAATTGGATTTAAACAATTGTAGGTGGATTGAAATAATATTACATATTGAGGAAACATGGATGTGGATGATAAAATACACCCCAGTAAATACTAAAGTATAAACAATCTCGGATAAAAATGAGATTGTGATATTTCCCTTACCTTAGGTCTGATTTGCTTCGTAAGTGTCCGAACCTCCTGTATAATGATTTAAATAATGTCATTGACTTATTCCAGAGTCATACTAATTGTTATTATATCATATATGGTTCACTTATGACTTTATATTACCCGTTTTTTTGTAAAATCCATGTTAAAGAGCGTTTTGGGTATAATCGTTTCATTTTTCGTCTGTGTTTTGACTTGTAATTATTCATATGATTACTTAGATCATGATTAATTAATTCCAGAAAATAAAACATGATTTATATATAATATATATTCATAATATACATATATATAATAGATCAGTAAATGGAAAGAAATACACCGTTCATGGAGAAGGTAGGCCGTACGTACGCATGAACGCTGTTTTTCGTTTCCTTATTGAGTTGAATGGAATTAAGTAGATGACATATATATATATAAACATAAATACAAAATCATTATTATGTAATATATTTCATGATTACTTATTATATATACTTTATAATCATTCATGAATGGTTAACGTGGAGAATGAATCTCATCGCGTCGTGGAGACGGTAGTCCGTACGTACACACGGGCGATAATATCGTTCTCATGATCGTGGAATTGTATTGGAGTGCATGTATACTATTTCAGAATCAATATAAATTTAAAATAATCATATATAGTAATTATTTACACCATTATACCCATCCAAGTAAGGTGGTGGTGGAAAATAGATTTCACCACGGCGTGGAGACGGTATTCCGTACGCACGCACGCGCGGTGATTTCATTTTCCGTAGGATGGATAGATGGTGAAATAGGGTTGTTTAATAATTATAATAAAATATAAGTATATGATTGATACTTATGTTATTACTTCATAATGAAACAACCTAATAAGAAGAAGTGGAAGAAGAAATAAAGGTGAAAGAATCTGTAACGGAAATTACCTCTTCTTTGAAGCGCCTCTTTGAGATCTCCTTTTAAGGAACTAAAATTGGTCTTGGAGGAAGAACAGAACCTCTAGGATGTTTCTAGGGAAGTGGATAAGAGAGTTTGGCAGGGGTTGGCCGATATTTAAGGCTCAAAGTGGTGTGAGGAAGAGGGGGAGGAGGTGCCCTTTTATAAGGGAGGAGAGGGGCACCTTTGGAATAACTAAAAATATTATTTTATTATAAAGTCAAGTTCGGTTTTAAATAGATCCAAATTGAGTTATTTTGAAGATAATGTGGGTATGGGTCGAAATACTCTCATCCAATAGAATTTAGACAAGTTTAGGTCATTATATTAACCTTATCTTTTATTTTTAACTCTTAGTTAATTAGATTGACATTTACCATGTCACTTTGTATTTTTATATTATATAGTTAATAGAATTACCATATACATCCAAGAGACCCCCCAAGTTGTGTTTTATTAATATATATAACCTTATATAAGTCATTTTCTGAACCTTAGATTTTTAGGAATAAAATAACAATTAATAATATAATATTTGTTTTAAAAACTATTTTATGTCAATTTTGACACTATTTAATAGTTTATTTTTTTGAAACTCATAATAGAATGATTACTTCGACCAAAGTTAATTAAAGCAATACTAACATATCATATTAACCTAGAAAATTAGTTTAGTTCATAAAAAGTCTCAAATTATATTTATTTGGGTATTTATAACATCAATTATGTCAATATTTCATTAATAAGATAATTACTGCATCGTCGTTGTGTCATAAATAAATTTAATTATTTAATGTCTAAAAATTAAAAATAAAATACCATTATGTAGGAAATATTTCTAGATTTCTAATGAATATTTATAGTCGAATTTATCTTATGTATAACCCCATATTAAAAATGATTTACTTATTAAACTTTGATTTTAACTATTTTAACCATTCTTTAAATAAATTTATAATAAATGTCCTAATCTAATCCAAGTGGGACTAAATGGTCATATTTTATTCCTAAGGTTGTTTTTGGCCTAATTAAACTGGTCCAATAGAATTAGGACATGTGTTAGGGTAATAATAATATCATTTTTACCCTTAATTACCCTATTTACTTTTAACTGTGGTAAAAAAAAGTAAAAAGTTACTATTCACCAAAAAACTTATTTTCATCTCATTGAACCACATTTTACTTATTTACATCAACCGTGTCTCTCGGATTTTCGAAATTTCACTCACAGAAGCGGTAAAATTAAGTTTTCTGAAAAATTCAGTTTTTTAACTACCACTTAGTAGTTTCACTATTCATCAAAAAATGAAAGTTTCCAGAAAAATACCAAAAATTAGATCTAAGATATATTTGATATTATGAATTCAAAAATTATGTCTATTTTATCAAATTCAAAACATATAAGTTGCATTAATTAATTTAAAAATTAATTCCCGTTGTCAAAACAAATAGCGTGTTCTTAAGAGATAATAACTATCAAAAGATTGACACTTGTTTATGTCTGGTTTAAAAGTGAAATTACATACAATGACCAAAATTGTATTAATTTGTAAAAATATATTCTAAATATACTTTAAAACCACTCAAATTAATAATTTATCACTATTAATTATTTCGATTGAAAATGTTGTTTTTAATTAAAATATAGCGTGTTTTTACTATTCATCAAAATATGAAAGTTACCAGAATGATATGAAAATTTATCCAAAGTAAATTTTTATTTCATGATTCCAAAGAAGAATTTTATTTTGTCAAATTGAACTTATAAACATGTCAAAAACTAAATTTAAAGTGGGTGCTCCATCAAAAGGCGGCAAAACTGCATTTTTTGAAAAATACTTATTTTACTCGAAAAATTTATTTTTTTCTTATACCATGTTTTAGAAAATGTGAAAGACGAATAATAATGTTATAAGATTCAAAATTTAGTTAATAATATTCATAACAGCTAGTTCATAATAATATTATAATAATATATCGTTGTTTAGTAAAACCCGGTATTGCGTACAACACACGCTATCGAGGAAGGTCGCGATTGCGTGTAATGTAAGCCAAGTCAGGGTTGCGTGCTGTGCAAGAATCCTTCGTTGTTTCATATAACATAAACCAACCATATTTCATTTATACATTGAATATATATATATATATATATATATATACTCAATGTTGCATAGAATAACTATTATCAAAATTGTGTGTAACACGATCCAAGAATAGTGTTGCGTATACTGCAAGCTAATACGGTGTTGCGTATAACGCAAGGTAATCTTGGTGTAGCATACAACACAAGACATTAATGAAATTAAAAGAATATTTTTCATAAAATCTCGGGGTGTTACATAAAATCATTAGAATAACAAATAAGGGTATTTGTGAACAAAAAAACCATCATAAAGAGATAGAATATTGTTCTCAATGATATCCCCTTAATAAAATAGAGTGTTTTTGAAAACAACACTTGCTCAATAATCTCCCAATTTTTTATGATCACAAAACCCATGAAATAACCAATGAAATTATCTTATAAATTAATTGTATATAGTTTAGAATTTTGAAAAGATAAACAAAATATTTTATTTTAACAAAATTATTTTTTAATTATTACATTTTCACTATTTATAAAGTAAATTAATATCTAATCCTTTATAAATAATTTTTTTTTTGTGTTTATCCAAAAAATTATTCTTTTAAAAAAAACTTTAACAAATTTATCCCCTTAAAATGAAAAGTTTTTTTTTCTCCCTCTAAGTAAAATATTTATAGACAAACAATTTGGTGTTTATCCATATTTCTCGCCATTTTATTGATATAAAAAAATGATAGTAGAAGCAATAGAACACATTTTAATGTAGCACTGACCTTAAGTATATGATATAATAAACTATTTATCAATATTTGAAACTGTATTATTGACATTTTAACCTAGATAGTACAATAAAACAAATCAAAACATATGAAAATGAGATGCAAGTATATTTTATTGAAAATATAATTACATGTACAATAATGACAATGAGAATCATGGTTGAGATAAAAAGGTTTGGGAAACAGGTTTCAACGCCTCTAAATGACTTCATTGAGCTCTGACATCTGCAGTCACAACCTTTTCATCATTCCATCACTTAACTGGACTATGTGATCCCTTCCTTCTTGAGTTACATCGATATATTCAATCAAATTGACTCTAAAAAACTCATGTAACCTCTCTTACTTTTCTATAAACTGATTTAGCTTCTCTGTGAATCTATTCAATAGAACTCTAACCCCTGGTTCATATGAGGTAAGCTTGTCAACAAGATGATTTTGATTATCCAGCAGAATAGATAACAGAGAACTATTACATTGTTAGTCCTGTAATATGTCATTCATATTTCTCATTACTACTGTAATGGCCTGAAATCTTCTTATCAGATTAGGAGAAGTACTTGAGGTACTTGGTTGACTGTACCTGACAGTTGCAAACTGTTTCTACATGAAAATCATAAAATCTTCCATATCTGACTTCATTACCATTTCAGATTTCAGTTTTCCAACTTTAGCTAACATTTCATTCTTAAAAAATTCCCCTTCCATTTTTGAAACTGAACTATCATTCAAGTTATGAAATTTATATCTCTCCTTTTTTAATGATCTTCTTAAAGAAGCATTTTCGACATGAACTTTGTTAAATTTTCAGATTAACTCCCCCACATTATCATTCTCAGATTTAGAGAAACCCTGTGTGTGATTCTAAACTTGATTTAATAAAGTTAAAGGCAAATATTGAGCATCATATCTCTGATATATAGCCTTCTCCGCTGGTTTCTCAACAGATTTTTCCTCAGAGTCATAAACTGACTCATCCACAGAAAAATTTTCATTAAGAAATTCAGTATGAATCTTATAAGGATTATCTTCTAAATTCACATCAGTAGGATATTTCTCTTTCTGATTATATTATTTATTGAGTTCCTCCAAGTTTGGATCCTCTAATATAGGTTCCTCTTGATCTAATCCTTCTTGAACAATATCAGTAGGCTGTACAGTTTGAGTAGATTTAGGTCCAGAAACTTCAACTTCTCCAGGATTTTCAATAGTTTGAGGCACAATTTTTTTCCACTTGAGGAGTTACATCAGTATGGGAAACTATTGGTTGTTCAATTTTTTGTACTACATGTTCTCTAATAAATATATAGCTCAGAAGAGGTTCATTTGAAACAGCAGTTTCTTGAACATTCTCCTCACCAGTTGGATCCAATCGATTTCTTTTCCTCTGAAGTCCCTCTTGACTTTCATCATCAGTAGGTGGATCAACTGCTTCAAATCTCAGTCTTCTTAAGGTTCCACTTGCTCTTGATTCAATCATTCCTTCTCGAAACATAGCAGGTTTCTCCACCTGAGCCGAGTCCTGGTCTTCCTCATATCCAATAGGCATAAGCTTGTCTTTCACAGTACTCCAAAAGAATCCAATCTTCCTTAGATTTTTAGCATTGAAAATATTGCTATGATGTCATCTTACTCTGGAATATATTAATCTTACCATATCAGACTTAAATAGTAATTTTGAAATGAACCTTCCATAGTGATAGAAGTTCATTATATCCTATGGTTGATAGTTATAGTTGAGATATCTTACCATATATCTTAGAAAATTCAAATTGATTTCACTCATAAGCAGAAACATTATGTACATTTCAGGAAAAAAATCTTCTCCATCTCTAACATCCTAGGTGCAATCCTTATTTGCACAAACTTACTAAGAATATTTTGATCAGGTTCTAGATCCTTCAATAACATTTTTATTATACTTTTATATCCAAATAAAAATTACATAATTTTCTCTAACTTATGTTCATCATCTATAATATTATTTAAGTCAAAATGATAAACTCCATCATGATGGCAGTTTAAGATTCTAGCTATTTCTACAGATGAAATTGAAAAATCCTGATCTTCAATTTTTATAACTATGGTGTCCTATGTATCTTCAAGACTAAATTGATTGGATTTGAAAAAGTAATGAAGCTCTAACTGATATAGAAATTCTATATTATCACCACTGAAAGTTTGCTCACAATTCTGAAAAGTGAGGGCTTACCGCAACATGAGATCCGTTTGATACAACCATTCCAGGTCGATTACTTTTCCTTGTAGAATCTTTCTTCTTGCTGTGCGCTGACGTTTGGAATTACTATGTTCTCCTTACTTGATTCTCTGTGTCTTGGCTTTTTTTATTTCAAAGCTATGAAGGTTCGATGGTTTAATATTTTGATGGTTTAGCCAAATGTAGACGAATAATGTAAGGGTATTTGGTGTTTCAAAAGGTTTTGAGAAAATGAACGGGTTTGGAATTTGAAATGGTTTCTGACATCCTTGATTCCTATGTCATTTACTTACATAATAATAATTATATTATTTAAATAAAATAAAACTTACGTGAAAAAAAATGAATTTGTAAATTATTCTAAAAATAATAATTAAATTATTTAAAATAATGAAGAAAAAAAATAAAGGCGTAAAAATTAAAATTTTATTTAAAATTAAATAAACCTATATCCCCCTTAATAAAATAAAGTATCACAGTGGGAAGTGGTTTAGTAAAAATATAAGCTAATTGAATTTCAGTAATTAAAAATTCTAAGAATATATCCTTTTTAAGAACATGATCTCTTAGATAATGATGTATGATATCAATATTCTTTGTTCTAGAATGATTAATATGATTTTTTGAAATATTTATAGAACTTGTATTATCATATAAAATAGGTGTGTTATTAAAATTTAGTCTAAAGTCTATAATATTGTTTTCATCCACAAAACTTGTGCATAGAAACTACCAGCATATATATATTATGCCTTGGCTGTTGATAGGGAAATTGATTATTGTTTCTTACTAGACCATGACACTAAAGATTTTCCTAAAAGGTGAAAAGTCCATGAGGTGTTTTTTCTATCCAATCTACAACTTCAAAGTCAAAATCTAAATATGAAATTAAATTAAAATCATAAGTTTTTTGATAGAGAAGTGATTGAAAAATAGTTCCTTTTAAATATCTAAAAATTATTTTAACAACACTTAAGTGAGATTCTTTAGGATCAGATTGAAATATATCACATAGAAATACTGAATACATTATATCTGGCCTACTAGAAGTAAGATATAATAAACTACCAATTATACCTCTATATAACTTATTATCAACTGATTTCCCAGTTTCATCAAAATCAAGTTTTATATTAGTATATATAGAAGTTGTACATGTATTGCTGTTTTCAAGTCCAAATTTCTTTAGTAAATAAGTAATGTATTTTCTTTGATTTAAAAAATTTCCAAAATCCTTTTGATAAATTTGAAGTCCTAATAAGAAATTAAATTCTCCCATCATACTCATTTCAAATTCTTTTTGCATTAAATTTGAAAAATCATGACAAAGTTTTTTATTTGTTGAACAAAAAATTACATCATCAACATAAATTTGAACCAATAAAATAATAGAGTTAACAATTTTCTTAAACAATTTTGGATCTTCCATCCCAATAGTAAAATTATTTTTTAAAAGAAAAGAACATAAACTTTCATACCAAGCTCTAGGTGCTCGTTTAAGGCCATAAAGATCTTTAGCAAGTTTAAAAACAAAATCTGGTTTTTGTGAATTTTCAAAACCAGGAGGTTGCTCAACATTAACTTCCTTCAATAAGTAACCATTTAAAAAGGAAAAATTAAAATTCATCTGAAAGAATTTAAAGTTTAAATGAGATGCATAGGCTAAAAAGATTCTAATAGCTCTTAATCTAGCTACGGGTTCAAAGGTCTCATCATAATCTATACCTTCTTCCTGATTAGATCCTTTAACTACTAGTCTTGTTTTATTTCTAGTTACTATTCATTGATCATCTTATTTATTTCTAAAGACCCATTTAGATCCTATAACTAGATAGTTTTGAGGTCTTTCAACTAAATTCCAAACTTCATTTATATTGAACTAGTTTAGTTCTTCTTGCATTTCTATCATCCAACATTCATTAACTAAGGCTTCTTCTAATGTCTTAGGTTTTAATTGGGATAGAAAGGCAAATAATTCAATAAGATTTCCAATATTTCTTCTAGTTTTTATTCCAGTGTCTAGGTCTCCTATAACAGTTTCTGAAGGGTGATTCTTTAAGGTTTTAGACTGTCTAGGTAGTACATTGTTAGGTTCTTAAATGTCATGTTCTTATGAATTGGACTGAATTTAATTTAAATATTTTTTAAAACCATCTTTTGTGTTCTCATGTCTCATGTTATCATTTGAGTCAGATTCATCAAATTGGTATTTTCTTTTCTCAAAGGGATCAGATTCATCAAATTTCACATGAAATGATTCTTCAACAATCCTTGATTTTTTATTAAAAACTCTATAAGCATTGGAAGTATCATAATATCATAAGAAAATTACTTCACCATATTTTAGATCAAACTTACCAAGATTGTCCTTGGTGTTTAAGGTGTAAACCTTGCATCCAAAAACTTTAAAGTAATTTACTTTAAGTTTTCTGTTATTCCATAGTTCATAGGATGTCTTTTTAAAAATTGGTCTGATTAAAAATATATTCATTATATAACAGGCTGTAATTACAGCTTCTACCTAGAAATAGGTAGGAAGACTATACTCATTTAGCATAGTCATATCCATTTATTTAATAGTCATATTTATTCTTTCAATAATTCCATTTTGTTGAGGTGTCCTTGGTGCAGATAAGGTATCTTTAATACCCATATTTGAGCAAAAGGAATTAAATTTAAGATTCTCAAATTCTTCACTATGATGAATTCTTAAGGAAATTAATTTAAAACCCTTTTCATTTTGGATAGATTTTCAAAAACATTCAAATATAGTAAAAAATTCATTTTTATATTTTAGAAAACAAATCCAAGTAAATATAGAATAGTCATCAACTAAACATATACATATAATTTATAATACAAGTTTTCTATTCTAGAAGGTGCAAAAAAATCCATATGGATAAGTTCTAGAGGTTTAGATGTATCAATTTTGTTAATAGATTTGAAGGATGATTTGTGATGTTTTCCAAGTTGACATGCATCCTAGAATCTATCAATTTCAAATTTGAGACTAGGAAAATAAAAAACTAATTGTTTCTTAGATAACTTATGCAAATCATATACATTGAAATGTCTAAGTCTTCTATACTAGATCCATGATTTATTTATCCTAGTAGTTAAGAAGTTTACCTTTTTTTTACACAAGGAATTTAATTCTAGAGTATAAACATTATCAGTTCTGGGTGCTCTAAATTTAAGAAATTTATCATTAAAAATAGGACACCTCTTGTTAGAAAAATCAAAAAAATAACCATCATCATGGAGTTGAGAGATACTTATCAGGTTGTATTTCAATACTTGTAAATATAGTACTTTTTTAATTGAGACGGCTTCTGGATCTCTAATAGTTCCAATGCCAATAATTTTACCTTTCACATTGTCACCAAATGTGACTAATCCTTTATCCTTTTGAGTTAATGTTTTAAAATCTGATGAATTCCAACTCATATGCCTAGAGTAGCCACTATCCATATACCATATTTCAGTTCATATTTTGCGACCTACTTCTTGCAACGGAATTTAGACAAAGATTTGTTTTGGTACCTATATTTTGTTGGGTCCAACAATTTTAGCCAAAAAAGTCCTAGGAATCTAGACCTACTTTGTTTTTCTATAATAAATAGAATTATATAAACTATTTGAAAAAAGGATTTCTTAATCCCACTTATTTTTGGTTGCCTTAAATAAAAATTTTTAGATATGTGACCTTTTGTTCAACAGTTGTTGCAAATTTTACCTTTTGTACTTGGAAAAAATAGTTCTTATATAGTTTGGGTTTCTTACCTTTACTGCTTATTCCATATCTTTCCTTTATAATCACATTATTTATAAGAATTTCATTTAGTGCATTTTTTCCTTTTGTAAAAACAAGATTTTCACTTTTGTATGTTTCTAATTCTGTTTGTAGTGTTTTTATTTTAGTTTCATTATTTGTATAGTTTATGTTTGATGAGTTATATTTTTCAATAAACTCTTGATGTTGTTTTAGAAGAGTGTCTCTTTATCCTAAAAAAATGTGAAAGTTTTTCAGTGGTTCATGTTTCTTAAATAAGGAATCATATTTTTCTTCCAGCATGTTGCAGTATACTACATGTTTATTATTTAAACAACTAGAACTAGAATCAGAATAATATGAGTAATAAGATTTTACCTCATCAGCTTCTGCCATAAAGCACATATTTTCTTTTAGATTTGATTCTTCATTTTCTGAGTCAAACATTGATGATCTGCTGGAGTCTTCAGAAAAAATCTAAGTAGATTTCATTTCTCTTTTGTATTTCTACTCATAATAATTGTTTTTGAAAAATTTATTTTTCTTTTCTCCTTTTAATTGAGTACAGTCAGGTCTAATGTGACCCATCTTCTTGAATTCATAACATCTGACTTCCCTTGGTTCCTTTTTATCCTTTTTTGAAGGATTTTATGAATCCCTTCTTCTTTCTTTAGAATTTACTGAACTTTTTGGCTAGCTGATCCAGTTCCACATCTGAATGAGATGAATCAGAATTATATGATTTAATTTTGATTTATTTATTCATCTTTCTTCTATTCTTTTGGGATGTTACTTTAAAGCAGTATTTTGTCTCTTGATCAAGACTTTATGCTAATTTGATTCATCTTTTATCTCAGCTTCATACATCATCAGAGTTACAATTAATTCTCTCATACTTATATATTTGACTGGTGATGATTGTTTAATTGCTACTGATATCCCATTCCATCTCAGTGGTAGTACTCTTAGTACTTTCAGGGATTGATCTACTTGTTTGATAAGATCTACCAAGGCAGTGATGTTATTAACAATTTATATAATCCTTCCATTTATCTGGGTGATGATTTATCCTTAAAACATTCTGAATGTGTCGAATTTCAATTTACCTGTGACATACCTCATCTGTTTGACATTGTCAGTTCATTTATAAGCAACTGCAATTGTCTGTCACATTTTATAAGTAGTCAGGAACTGAGATACACTGTTGAATTCATATGGTCCAAGACCATAGATGATAAAATTCATAGCTTTTGAGTTTATGTCGTACTCTGCTTCTATATCATCACTCAATGTTTCATGTTTCTCTGGAATCACATAGGTTGTTAGAATTTTTGAGTAAACTCTATATCCAATTTTCTTTAAGTAAATGATCATACTTTATTTACAACATCAATAATTTTCAATATTGAAATAGGGAACTCGAACCATTAACATACCCTATCATGTATCATCCATTGTGCTCTGTATAATATAAAAACATTCAACTTGTTATACGTTTGAAAAAAGATTCTCTTCTGATACCAATTGTTGGATCAGGTTATACCAAATACGCACAAGAGGGGGGGGGGGGTGGGGTTATTTTTTCTTTTAAAAATTATTCATGAATCACGATGAAGCCCGAGTCTGTCCTTTTGTCTTTATCAGGCTGTTTGTGTAGTGGAAAATAAACTGTTAAATAATGAAAGGATGTATAGTGGTTTGGGGAATATAAGGCCCCTAGTCCACTCCAACAATGCTCTACTCTATGAGCTTGGTGATTTTCTCTATCTAGTCCTCTTATCAACAGACCATGCATAACTGAGTGTAAGAAGTTGACACCTTTATAAGTTAAGGCTACAAATAGATCCTTCTGGTTTATACAAAGAATCGAATACACAACTTAGTATGAGAATCCAGTTACTAAAAAAAAAAGAATATTTGTCTTGAAATACTTGACAATTGATCTTCATAGTTTCAATAGCACGCAACTGACAGTAGATATATCGTCATCTTCAGAAAATATGTTTTTCAGAAAAGGGAAGTTCTGAGTCGATCCATTTGTAATGGATATAGAAATAAATTCATTAACTCCAACAATAATGGATTCACGAATGATCTTCGATGTCGAAATAATGAATCTTCAACGTGTTTCTTCTTCTTCAAAAAAATAGAGTTTGATAGATCTTGGTAGCAGCAGATCTGTAAATCTTGAATGACTCTATAAAACCATAGTTGTGAAGAACTCAAGATCTTGCTATATATTTTCTTGATGATTCACCCCTTTTTTTTCAATACAAAATATCAGAGATATATATAGAATAACGATGAGAGTTTTCCTTAAAAATTTAGATCCACAAAAGCCGCCCTCATAATCCTGATATTCAAATGTTTGAATAATAGAGAAGTCGTAACTCCCTTGAATATTCGTCATGAAAAGCGCCTCTTAAATCAATCTTTTGAATCACAAATAAAAGTATTTCAATCTGTCAATGATGTGCTTTAAAATTTGGCTTTGAATTTGAAATGAAATTAGTCTAAAAATCTACATAAAGACCGTTTCTCAATAAAGTCATAATTTAAATCTCCAATGCCAAACATAGGGTTGAACTGCATAGAATACATTCTCTGCATGTAAGGTTCACAACGTAAGGTTCACAATGTAAGGTTCACAATGTAAGGTTGATAACGTAAGGTTAACAACATAATGTTGATCATGTAAGGTTCACAATGTAAGGTTGATCAACCATACTTTTCTCTTCAACTCTCAAATGTATAGTACAATATCCATACATTCCTCTTTATCAAAACATAAGATACATGATCCAAAAAATTCATTATTAAAGTAAGGTTGATGATCCATACTTTTATCAGCTTCTAAACATAAGGAATATGTTCCATAATTTTTGATAAAACATAAGTTTGTTTTTAAAATTAAGGTTGATGAACCATACTTTTAAGAACAAAATATAACGTTCCATATTAACGTAGGGCTCTTCATATATAATTTTCTGATACTCCGAACGTAAGGTTCCTTCCAAACATAGGGATTTTCTTTCATACTTTTTTCTATAATGTATTGTTTCTTAACCATACTTTTTTGATATGCCGCAAAGTAAATGAAGGATTCCATCCTGATGCTACGCTCCTCAACATAGAGTATGAATAGTGTTTCCAAAACACGCTCAAGTGATTTCTGAACATGTAGAGCATGAACAGTGTTTCCAGAACACGCTCAAGTGATTTCTAAACATGTAGAGCATAAAAAGTGTTTCCAAAACACACTAATACGCAAAAATGATATTTGATCACTTTGTTAAATATTCCACGAGGATTAAATGCTTTAATATTATTCCGAAAATATAGAAATAAAAAATATTCATTTCTTGAAATATACTCAATGTAAAATCATTAGAATAAAAAATAAGGGTATTTGTGAACATCAAAATCATCATAAAGAGATATAGTATTGTTCTCAATGATCTCCCATTAATAAAATAGAGTGTCGTTTAAAACAACACTTGCTCAACATCTTTCACCCATGTGTATTTGTGGACTAGCACCTCTATGGAAGTGAAATATTTTTTTCACCAAGAAATATCAATAATAGATAACTAGGTAAAAAAATTCAAAGTTATATTGTAAAATTATAAGTTAAAAAATGATTTTATTTTGGTTTTGGAATGGTAATGGAAATATCTTACTTTTAATTAAGATATCACCCCCTCATTTGTTAAAATTACCAAAACAAACTCATTACCAACCTTATCACCCTAAATCACAATTAAAATATTTATGAAATGAAATTTAAAATATAGAAATTATTATAAAACATATATTAAGGTACCTATAATGATCATAGAATGATGAAATTTGAGCGTATAAATAATAATTGACACTGTCCTTACAAAATTAGTACGAAAAAAACTATCGAAACTAATAACAAACAATGATGAAAATAGGGTAAATAAATAATATTTTTATAAAACATTATATATGAAGTTTATAAATGATTATAGATATGAATAGTGTTTTTAAATTGGTTATTAAGATAATTATTTATATTAAATATGAGAATAGATTTCATTTTACTAATCATGAATATAACTAAGAGGTTTTCATAACCCAAATATTTTTCCTTGGGTCATAATCACTCTAATTTGACTATAGTATTTAATGAATAATTTATCATGCCTTATGATGATGTTATGTTGTATTTAAACATTTTTTCTTGATTTAATCATGTTTTCCACCAAATTATTCTTCATTTATGAATCTATTATTACATGAAAAATTAATTCTGTTAAGAATATTTCAAATATCTTTTTCTATCATTTTCCAAAATATCCATGGTTTTTTAATTCCGTCTAATGTTTTCCTTTACAATGTTTAAAATTACATTGGATTTATTACCTATGATCCATATATTTCCCTTTATTAATTTTTAAACAAATATATCCTTTTTCTTTTAATTATGCAAGTTTCTAACAAGGATATTTTAAAGTATTTAGAAGGATTTTATTTTCCAAAATATTTTATTCTTCCCTTAAACATAATTTTTAGAATATTAATTATTTAATTTCAATGTATATTTTTTGGAATTTGTTTAAAAGTAATGTATTAATAATTTTTCTCTCCATATTTAAAAAATAAATTAGTGTAGGAAAGTAATAATAAAATTACATATTTTTATGATTATAATAATAAATGTTTTCTAATAAAAAATATTTTTTTAGATTCTATTATAATTTTAAATGATTCATAACCAATGGTTTTATAGTTAATAAATCACTCTATTTGTTTTATTTTTAAAAAATTATTTTGGGTGATCATGTTTTTGGTATTAATCATTCATGTTTTTTAAAAATTCATTTTATGTGATACTATTTTGAAAAGTTATGAAATAAATTTTATTACAATGGATTTTTTATGATAAGATGAATGATTTGATTTTAAGTGGAACTAATTTTTATGGAAGATGATTGGTGGGATCATATGTCACTCTTTAATGCATTGGTTAAGGTTTTATGTATCATGATATTTGAATCTTGAACATACTTATATTTTTTCATAATCTAATGGGTGGATATAAATATATTTTCTCCCAATGCATTAAAGAGTGATTTGTTCACAATTTAATGAGTGCACATACTTAGTTCTTTTCACAATCTGAAGGGTGGACATACTTGAAATTCAAAAAATCTATATGGTGGACATAATTAGATTTGTTAATAATATAAATGATGGATATACTTTTATTTGTTGACAACTTAAAGGGTGGGAGTGATTGATTTTTTTCACAATGTTTTCCTTTGATTATGTTTGTGAAACTTATCTAAATTGTGCCATAATTACACATTATAGAACAAGTTTACGATGTGATATGTTATGAAGATATTCAGATTTATTATATTATGAATTCATATTATATGGTTTTTTGTTATAAGCTTCGAAGCTATTGTTTTGATGACCTAAATTTAGTTTTATATAAATTTTCCATGATACTTAATGCTCAATCATGTTTTATGACTGACACTAATGATACCATGATATTTTTATTAGATATTTATCCCTTATTATTGTTTTACCTCATCCTTATGATCTCACGATTTTGACTAGTTTCCATTACTGAGTATTTGAGCTCACCAATTTCTTATGTTTTATTTCCCCATGATATGAATATAGGTATTAAATGTGATATGTTTAGAAAGGGGGTTAGAGTTGTGTTGTTATGGAGAATTATTGATGTGTATGGTAAAATAAGTTGTTTATGTAGCTAATCTTATAAGACACTAAAATTTTAGTTCTATAGTATGTGAGATTATTTAACGTTATAAAGTGTACTAATTTTATCATTAATTAAGAATTTAATAAGATGAAACATATTGGAGAAATGAATCATCCAAGGGGTTAAAAAGTGTTTGTAACAACAAGTATAAATCATATATTTAATAAATATATGAGTTAAATCTTGAGAAATTTAGGAGTTTTCTCATGTGATATTTAAAGGGACAATCACCATGCGATGGTAGTGTTCATGTGTGCCCTTGTTTTTTATGAATATCTTATACCCAAGTCTCTCATATTATTTCTCATTTAGTATTTGAGAGACTAAAATATTGTGGAGTCAAGAAGAATTCCCCTAAGTATTAGGTGATTCAAGTTTTCCCCTGGATACACCATGAAGGAGGGAGTTCGATGAATTTCACTTTGATATATTTATCATGTATTGCGATTAAAGATAGTATAAATAATGATCATTGATGTACAATACACAATATTTTCTTCATTTTTTATACATGGTTTTAGTTTCATTTATAGTGAAACTTGGTTTTAAGGGTTTATAATTGATTCTACTACATTGAATAAGTATTAATAGATGTTTATAATGTCAATAAAAACATGAAAAACAAACCAACATATAATAATAGACATGTTTCAAAAAAACTATTTTTTGGTTATAAGGATTTCATTTTGTTTTAAAATGTAAACATTGTATCATAATATTTTGGATCATAAATTCTATACTAGTAAAAAAAATTAATCTAAACAAACTACTGAATAATTAATTATGATGATAAAATAAGTTGTTAATTTATAACATAATGTCATGTGTTCTTGTAAAAAAACATTTCAGAGAAAAAATATAATTTTTTAGTAAATTTTATTCTAAATTCAATATCATGTAAATTAATGAAAAATTCCTCTTGATTACTTCATCATTTTTTATTTTAAATAAAAATGGAGGTTTTTGGTAAAAAAACAAATGAAGAGTTATTGAAAATTTAATGATTAAAACCTTTATGGTAATATTCTATTTAATTCCACTAGATGTAAATAAAAAAATCACATTTTAAGTGTTTATCACTTTTTTAATACTAATAAAATAGTAAATATACTCTATAAACTGAAATCTTGAAAAATAAAAAATAAATAAAATACTAAATTTGGTATAATTAGATATAAAAAGTGTTATGTTAATTAAAAATTCAATCTAAATAAAGATACATGTTTTATGGATAAAAATATGTTATTTTACTATTTGTTTAAATTCATATCCTTTTGAATTGAAAAAAAGGTTTTTAAAATTATTATATCACAATTTTTTAATTAAATCTAGTATAAAACACATACACTGGATTAATAAAATAATACATAAAATCCCTTAAATTGTAACATCCTCCACTAGTCTGTAGCCACTGAGCAGTGCCTCAATGGAAGGAGTCTCCACCCAACCTCATGAATTCCTCCCCAAACACTAGAGGCTACTAACTAGAAACACTGCCTTATGATGTTATCATGGATATAATACACCCCCATATCAAATTGTGTAGTAACAAGGAAATGTAAACCAAATATAATCAATAATATATACCAGAATAAGTAAAATAAAAAAAAGTCGTAAATAACAAATGAAATGAACCCGGAAAGTAGTAATATAGACTCACTAGATTCTTGATAATCCAACCAAAAATAAAAAAATAAATAAAAAAATAAAATATAGGTGGATTTACTATATCCCTAATTCATACCTCAAACTTAGTTTTTAAGTCCATATAATCTATCCTTCTCTCTCATGCAACATCATGCTTCTTACCCACCTAAACATGTGATCAAGGATTTTTTCTTTGATAATAAAGTTTCATGGACACTTGATTAGGGTGTGAGTATAATTTAGTAGGGAACTACCAATGATATCCCAAACATAGCTAGTAAATGTAGTGTATAGATGATATATTCTTAGAAAAATAAATACCATGAAAAATCATAAATAAAAATAATCATTTTTGATCCTACGGTTCTACCATGACACTTCTGATCAATAAAAATAATCATTGTCGATCTTCAAGTTTTACTATGATATTCAGGGTTGACACAAACCATATTTAGCTAGTGATGGAGTGTCACTGAGCATGAAATTTGATCATTCCAACCAATATCAAGCCCATAGAAAATTCCAAGGTGAAATTACTCGGAAATTTACTAGTATCAGGGCTAATGGTCAAATCTTAGGAGCATGTCCAAGGTAATATGAATCAAGTGACCACGAGTCAAATCTAAGGAGAATATATAAGTAATTCCAATCCAAATAACCATTATCGAAATTGAAGGATCCTTTTAAAGGTATTAAATATTTAATTACCAAATGAATATAAGGATCATGTCCAAGGAACTCTAACCTAAAAACCATAGGAAAAATTTTATGGATACATCACCTATCCCTGATTCTAAGTATCAACTCTAATAAAATCCAAACCAGTAGTCAATTTGCATCTAATGAACTCATCCAAGGATTTTTAAACTATCATCATAATGAATCCATAGATCATGTTCATGACATTTTAAACTGATATCATAAAAATTCCCATGATAATTTCCTAGGTAATCCAAAACACAACACATATAAATCTAATAATCATGTGAATGTCATTTCAAACCAAACCTATAGGCCACATGTGTGGGTAACATCCCAAATCCCTCATTCTAAAGAAATCATCCATGTAAATCCAAACTCATACAAAGTTATAAGGGATTTCCCTATTGATAAAGAATCCATATAGTAGTAGGCCCAAGACCATATGTAAGAAAAACATACAAGGAACTCATTAATCTCATTAGAACTTGGTGGGATGTACGTCTCACCCAAACCATCCCATAACACATATTTACAGGTTGACAATATTCTTCAACCTATCATAAAATTCCAATGTTGTCCTCTCGAGTGCACAAATTCACACCTTCATAACTATACATGTTCGTATTATCTATTCATGCTCTAGGGGGACACCTGTAATCATCACTACCCATTTTCTTCATGAACTCTCACAAGGGTTAAAATATCACCAGCGAACCCTACAGGGTCCCATGGGTCTCATTATATATAGGAAACTCTATAAGGTCTTTTAAACCTATTTCACATCACTTAGGTCAACACCCATCCCTTAGAAGGAATATAATTTCTCAATATCCACATGTTCACATCATAGTATCACTATTCTCAGATGTAAATTGATACTAGGGAGACTTCACCAATCCAGTCCACTTCCCAAGTAACCCTATGTTGGTTCTCACAATGAACTTATCTACAATTTACCCATGGATTACCCACTTCGTTCTCATACAAGAGTGGGGGAGGAACACTCACCCCACATTCATCTCAACTAGACATTAGGATATATGGTATCTCATAGGTCCATCATGGACTATTATGTACAATTAACACGGTCCCATACTCTCTTATATATGTAGGTTTATATGGATCTTACACTAGGGATACTAAGTCTAATTCATTTCATTTACACTCCACAGGGTCCATGTGTCACATAGAATGCGTTTATAATCAAGGTCTTGTCCATCAGTGGCTAAGTCAATCACCCTGTGCACATGGGTACATTGTGTCTCTTGGAACATTATTCCATTTATTTATAAGAATTTTAATTTCAAATTAAGAATTTACTTAAAGGAAAAAAGTTCAATCTCCATCAGTAGTATGATTGAATAACACATGCCAACATATATAAATTTTTTATTAAAGGGGAATATTAAAAAAACACCCACCTCATGTAAGGAGTTACTATTCCATAAAGTATCTAGACTATCCTTGTTTAAGCCCATACAAGTCCAACTATCCATCGTCTAATCACCTGCGGCTAGAGTGACCACATCACACTAGAATCATGACCAACCACACACATGATATCCATGATATTCTATTGAAATTATACCAGGAGAAATCTAAAACAATTAGAAGAAAAATAATCAAAAATTTAATTCAATTTCTTGAAAAAACCTAGAAAATTTCATTGGGAAACATACCTCCAACAAAATGGTGTGAAATGGTAGTGATCATCACCTTGAGACATCCTATACCCATTTTATAAAAAATAACCATAATATTTCATAATTACCATCATGAACTGGTGTATTTTTTCCAAAATTTAGCTAGTTAATGAAACATTTACTAATAGACATTGTAAATAAAGAACAAAAATATATGGTTGAGAGAACTCACCAAGAACATCCTAAGTTGTTTAAAAAAACAACCATCATCCATGGGGAATTAAGATAGAAGATATAGAGGTTTTACAACTCAAAAATGAACTAGGTGGAAGATAAGAGTTCCCATGACCATAAATAATGTAATGGAAAAAATAGTATTTTACCACATTTTAAAATTTCATTGGGTATAAAAATGGAATGCACCTTGACTTGTTCCATGTTGTGTTATACATATCAGTAACCCTTGACAATCCTAACACACCCAAGGCCACACCCAAGAGATAATCCTTAATAAGTATATTGGATAAGCACCACATCCACCAAATCTAGATAATGGAACTCTATATCACCCTCCTTGTTCAATTTTTTCCACCATAGATCCTTCTGGTTGAAACACCCAGTGAGTGGGGACCACTATGTAGTCGGTCCCCATTTTTTTCTTCACTCCACCACTATGGTTGACCAAATGCACAAAACTAAAAAATATGGTGTAGTTGGTTTCTTAGTCACCATGCACAAAAAAGGGATTCACACCATAGTCTCGGAATTTTCTCCCTCCACCATATAGATCCCTACAGCATGGTTCTCCCTATTCCAGATAGAGGGAAGCCTTGGGTGCCACATTCTCACCCGACCTTGACCCAATGTCTTCTGAAGAACCCAAATCACTAATTGATCCTTATTCTAAGTCTAAAAATTGAAATTAGGATTTCTTTAAACTCATAATAATGATACAAAGCTTAATTATGAAAAAATTACTCAAATGTCAAAAATTCAAATACCCTTGGAATTTCACAACTCATGAAACCACGGACCATTAAAACCTCTCAACCATAGAAATTATCATCCTCAAAAAAACATAAACAACCATTCAAACATTAATTATAACCTATCCTTGTAATAAAATCTTAAATAGACCATTTCATTCTAATTAATTTCATCTATTGATCTTTAACTATAAAACTCTAAATGTGAGCTGAAAATTTTATCATAATCTGAGCCACCACTCATCACCATCCCTAAAACACTGAGATGAAACTTACTCACACCGCTTATCTCAATACACCCATGGTGTCACTAATCAATTCATCATTAGGCTCAAGGTGCTCCTTATCACAAGACTCTACTCATAAGGGTTGATTTTGATCCACGATGATCACCACCAATGGAATAACCTACAAATAACTTATTCTCCATGGTCCAATGACTGACTCATTTGGGTTCCCATATCATCACACCCCATCTTAAACAAAAATGCTTGTCTATAATTCTTTGTTCATCCATTCAAAAAAATTCACAGCTTCACCAACTGATGTGGTATCTCATTTACTCTATCATTATGCATAAATCCTCAAATGAATCATGAGATCATATAACACCCACAAAAAATTCCAATAATGAATCTCAATGTAATTTTATAGTTGGATCCTTAACCAACAAACCTATATATCATGATCTTATCCATGCACCATAAACCATATCCTTGAATCATGCTCGAAACTTATGAAAACCATACCAATACCCATTCCAACAAAAGACATCCATTCAACACAACTTTAAAATTAAAATACTTGTATCTACCTTAGAATCAGATAAAATCAGATTTATCCACTCACTATTATCCAAGTTCCTCCTCAATATTCCATAAAATGATCTCAGGAATCCATGAAACAAACTATATATATTCATTCCTCTACAACCCATTCCCAATCCATAATACTATTTAACAACTATAAATGACCATCCCACTCATAATTGAGTGAAAAAAGAAACATCAACCACCAACCAATCCCAGCACATGAAAATGTTAGCATCAGAATCCAAAAAAATTATATTCACAAAGAGGATCAAACACTCTAATATCTTATAGTGGAATCTCTACCATAAGTATTCTCTTATACCACTCTTAAAGTACAACCTCAAAAGGATCCATCATTGTGTGTATGTCACTCCTCCTAAAAGACACTCATCTTATCCCAAGAAATATCTAGGTTTAATAAAATTACTAATTGATCATTCCACCACACCTGATCCATTTCCAAATATAACCTTCACCACAGGGGTGTTCCCCATTTTATTGAATCTCATTCACCCAAGCCCGCAAGCATATCACCAAGAACATAAAACCTTATCTTACACAAAAATACTCATTGATTAATTATTTTACAAAACTATGTGTAAAAATTAAATACCATAATGATATCATATATACATAATGAGAATATACTCCCATACCACTTGATCACATAAATCAGATCATGATCCCATCAGTTTCATTTTATTGAACCTAGTTCCACATGCCTAAAAATCAGACCATGTTTCATGACATGTCATTCTTATCATACCAAAAAATCACCCTTGGTGATCCTATTCAAAGTCAAAAATATTACCTATGCCATGGTGTAGTGTAAGATCACCCACAAACCTAGGAATTGTTCAAAAACATGAATCATCTACCCATTATCTTATTTAATTTTAAAGTGAATCTAGGACTAATAGGGTGAGGAAATAAATTAGTCATACCCTCAGAAGACCAAATTAATACCAAATCTCATGTAATGAAGGTTCTTTACTCATGAAAATTCATGTAATAATTATTACTATAAAATATATTAAATTACATACTATTCACTAATGTCCTTTTAAGGCACCTAAGTGTGCCTTAAATATTCACAACATCTAATTCATCACCATGTAATTATCTCATATTTAGTAGCACATCCCATGAATCAATATTAAAATCACAGCATAAAACCAAGATTTAGTTTATAAGGTACTCCCTACCCCAAGGTAACCTTCCCATTGGGTTAACCTTATTTACATAAGCTCATAATAACCATAAAATAAAAATTTACCATGTTTTATCCATAACATTTAGTTCCCAAATATCATGAGATGCATCTCAATAGAACTAGGTTCGACCACTTACCCAAAGGTCATATCTCTCATTGGTCTCAACTCATGGAAAACATCCCTATTCCAATCTCCAATTTCACAGGGAAACTCATGTCCCAAGACCCACACTATGGTTCTCATGTACATATAGACATTGGGAATATTATTCCAATTCATCAGCCTACTTGGGAACTAATTTTCATCAAGAATATGCACATGAGACTACCCCCTCGATAATTGTAATCTATGGATGATCATAAATTAGAATCCATATAAAATATACACCCCCTAAAGGATTATATTCTCATCTATTATCACATACGTATATAAGTATATCCCCTACCAAAACCCATGTCAATAATACCATAATCATATGATTTGGTTTAGTAAAATACCACAAAGAATTTATATGGGAAAACAACATATAGGTTTCTAATGATATTTAAAATAAGCAAACCTATTTTCTCAATCACCCCAATGTGGTTCATCAAAAGGTATTGAATTATTTTACTAACCTACTAGGGTCACCATACATCCCATATACCATGGGGCTATATAACCATCATCAAGGATAATCTCACCATAGATCCACATGACCTGTCATCATAAGGAAATATATTATAGTTTAGGTGAGTAGAATACAACATCCATGTTATATTTAAAAACACCATATAATTTTTTACTGATACTTTAAAAATTAAACCATATCTCCAGTGATATTAATAACACATAGCACATATATGTCATGTGAATCCTATGAATTGAACATAATTTATGTACATACCTATTTTCAGTTGGAAAATAGGCCACCACTATAATAAATCATAAAACCTCAAAAATATTAGTGTGAAACATGAGTTTAGATCATAAAACTATAAAAATAAGAAACCATGAACAAGAATCTGATAGCTATGGTGATTAATAATTCTAACTAGAAAAGGTGTTTGCAATGTACCAGTCCAATAACCATTACTAGATCCAAAAAAATAATATGTTACCTATCTATCATATTATCAAATATTAAGACCAACAAAGTTATGATACACTTTATGATATTAGTCATATAAACCTCTGATACCACTTTATAAATTTCTCCCCTAGTCAATGGCCATTGAACGGTGCCCAGACCGGAGAAGTCATCACTTGACCTCAACCATGCCTCCCTGTATTCTCGTGGATGTCGACTAGAAATAGAGGTATAGGGTGTTATCATGGGGAGACTATACCCCCATATCATACTAAATAGTATCAAGGAAAAATAATAAAAACATTATTCATGAAATAAACTAGAATAAATTGATGTAATAAGAAAAACCATTAATAATAAATCAAAGGAAAAAGGAAAATTGTCAAACAAACCCATTGTCCACCCACCGAGCTGACCACATATACAAAAGAAATTAAGAAATAAAATAATAGAGGATATACTACATCCTTAATCCATACATAAAACTAAATATCCAATACTATTTGAGGTACCATAATCACTCATATGACATCAGGTCTCTACTGCACTAGAAACTATGTTTTGTTAAGTCTACTCAAGTAACCAATTTTTATGCCCACCCAAGTAGTGTATGAGTACAAATTAGTGGGGAACCACTACTGAGGGCCTAATAATAACCTATAAATGTAGTGTACTTATTTCAAATGATTAAAATAAATAAATAATATATGAAAGCATAAAGAATAATGATCACTGTTGATCCTCATGATCCACCGTGACACTTGGGATTGACCCAAACATAATTTAACTAGTGTTGGAGTGTATTTAAGTAAATCACATGAGTATTGTAACTAATATTAGGGCCTTGGTAAATTCATAGTATAAATTCCTAGTTAACAGAGTTGTATCATGCCCAATGACTGACTGTTAGGAGCATGTCTTAGAAAATCCTAATGAAGTAACCATGAGAAGAATACGAGGAGTGTGTGTAATTAATTATAACCTAAATAACCACGAACCTATTCCTTGAAGTGTTTATAAGTCATTAAAACTTGAATAACCAACCGAATTAATTGATGATTTCCAAGTCTTTCCAAACACCTTCCATAAGTCCCACTAGTAAGGTTACATCCCTACCCATGATTTAGGGGATCAAATCCAAGTTATCATAAAGCAATAGTCAGTACAAATCCAAGGAACTCACCCAAGTCATTACAAAACATCCTCATAATGAATCCATGGATCATGTTCATGGAATTCCAAAATGATATCATAATGATTCCTTAGATTATTTCACAGGAAATCCAAACCATAACACATCCAGATCCAAGGAGCATGTCCATGGAATTCTAGACCAATATTTTTTCCATATAAGAGGGTCACATCCCTCTTCTCAATTACAAGGATATTATTTAATGAAATAAATAATCATTAGAAAACTAAGGAGATATACCTTATGGGAAAGAGAGTCACATGGTAGATATCCCAAGGCTAGTTTAAAAAAAAACAACCAAGGCATCCCATGTATTTAAATACATATTGATAGATATTAGATCCTTCCCAAACTATCTCATAAAACATCATGATATGTTGAAAATATTCCCAAACCTATCCCAAAATTTTGAGGTTAGCCTCTTGAGTGAATGACCTAACATCATCATATTAATATATTCTCATATCATTGATTCATTTTCTAGGGTAACACCTACAACCATTACTACCCATTTTCTATACACACCCTCTGAAGGGTCATCATCACACTGGTGCATATTCTAGGGTCCCCTTGGTCTAATCATAGTCGAGACACCGTATAAGGGCTCCTCAAACTCAATCTCATATATAAATTAAACATTCATACCTTAGAGGATATAGAATATATTAACATCTATATATTCATATCATAAAATCACTAGCCACACAAAGAATGTATTATAAGGTAGATGGGTAAAAAAATCCCATTACAATGTTACCCTAGGTTTTCCCTCACACCCAACCTATCCAAAATAAACCCATGGATTACACACTAGATGCTCATAAAATAGTAGAGGAGGACACTCACCCCATTTTCATCTCATATTTCCCTTAGGATAAAAGGAATATCACAAATCCATCATGGAAAATTGGGTCCCATTAATGATGTCCCATACTATCATCTACCGGGAGTTCTATAAGGATCCTATACTAGGGCCACTATGTCTCATTAATTTCATTTAGACCACTTAGGGTCCAAGTATCATAGATAATTTATTTATAATCAAGGCCTCGACCATATGAGGATTATGAAATCAAGACAATGCATAAGGGTCTATCATGTCACTTGGAACTTTTTTATTTTCATCCGTAGTAATTTTAATTTTAAACTATTTAATTAAATAAATAAGGTCAATCACCCTTAGTGTTGAGACCACATAACACATTTCAACATATATAAATCAATAAAATTACTAAAGAGTCATTTTCATGGGACCACCTACCTCATTTATGGTGTTATTATCCATTAATTTTGCATGAAGATAATTGCTAAAGTCCATAAAAACCCAACAAACAACCATCCAATCACTTATGGCCTCAGAAACCTCATATGATTGAATCTATGAAAAAATTTAGGGGGAGGTTCATAACACACTCTTATAACCATCCTAGAAAAAATATCCATCATTCAGAACCAAATTAGTATGTAATTAATTTAATTTAGCAAAAACCATAGAAAAAGTCATAGGGTAGCATACCGACAACAAAATGGATTGAAACAATAAGTTATCATTTCCATGGGACATCCCTTACCCATAACATAAAACAACCCCATAAAATGACATTATTTCCCCCATGATCCCTTATAAATCATTTCAAAATCCTACATGGTTTGAAAAAAAATCTTCCATTATGGAAAGGGAAGGAAGAGATTAATGAGTGGGAGGAGAGAACTTACTAAAAATCACTGAAGATATCTCACAAAGCACCCCACATCTATAGGAAATCAAGGGAGAAGAGAGGGAGAAGAGTTCCCGAGGACCTAAATAATTTAAAGGAAATAATGGGGGTTTAACCCTATTTAAAGACCATAATGGGTAGACAATTGGAATGAACTGAAATTTTCACCATGTTGTAGTTCAACTCCTAGCCTCCCTCGAGAAGCTTGACACGCCCAAGTTCGTGACCAAGGGATCCTCATTACTCACTGTTTTGGATAAGAACCTTGTCCACTTGAAATTTAAAACATTATCACTTATCCCTATCTATAGTCATCATCTTCCACTATGAATACTTGTGGATGAAATTCTCTCCAAGAAAGAACCATAATGTAACAAGTCCATATTTCTCCACTATTTCAGATACCACCACAACTGACCAAATATCCAAAGTCCAAGCACTATGACATGATGGTTTTCATATTCACCATACCCAATCAAGATATCCATGCCCTAGGATTTTGTGTTTCAACCTCCATAAAGATGGAGCCTATTTCATGGTGCTCCCTGTTTTGGATAGGGACAATCCCCAAACACCACTCACTCACCTAAACTCAGCTCAAAATACAGTCAAGAACCAAAATATCTTTTTAGGCCTTATTCCTAATACAAAATCATCTACATAAAATGTTCAAATTCATAGAACATAAATTTAAATAATAGTTTCCAAACAAAGCCTATTGAAAATATAAAAAATTCAAATTCCCTTTGAATCTCACAACTCATAAAAGTGTGGGTCTTTATATAAATAGGAAATTTAGTAGTTTTTTTATATTTAAGCAAGGTTTTACTTAAAAAATATAATATAAAACATATATCACCTATTTTATTACCAAAAAAATACTATTCCAATATATTATTTTTCTTTCTTTGAATAAAAATAGCACTTCTAAAATGTTCCACTATTAATTTTAATGTTAATTAAACAAAAAAACACATATTATTATGTAAAACACCAATAAATGGAAATTAATTAAACACTAAAACGTACTCTAAATTATAGAACAATAGGTACTATGTTTAAAAATATATATTATGTTAATATTATGTTGTATTCATCAGCCTTCTAATAAAAATATCACTTCTTAGTTTTTCAAAAAACTTTTTGAAATGATATTATACATAAAACAATTTTATATATTAAGAAAATGATAAACAATAAGAAATTAAATTATAATAATTCTTCATATAAAAATTGTTTTATCACTTATAAATATACTCTTAAAAAATATAGGTTTTGTGTTTAAAAAATCACAATTGTTACAGAACTTTTTAAAATGTTAATAAAAACTATTACTCATGTTATTTGGTAAGAAAACAAGTAATTAAAATACAAAATTGAGATATTTTTCACTAAAATAATATTTTATCACCCAATGTTTTTGTAATTATTACAAATTTCCTATTATAAATGACATATATTATATAATCTACAAAAAATAAACTAATCTATGATGTTTTATGCAATATATTATGTTTCAATTTAATTGGTATATTACCATTAATAGATAAGTAAAATTTCAACCAAATTTTTGGATTTATTAATTTATTTAAAAAGGGTAAAGTTGTAATTTAACTATTTCCAAGATGTTAGAGAAGTGAATGAATTAAATTATTTAATACAAACAATTTATTTTCTATTTTAAAGTGAGTTTTACATTTTTAGAGATATATATAAATTTTAAAGAATTCATTTTGAGTTAGAATAACAGTGTTATTATTTTTCATTAAAAAACCCATTTTTTATGAATTTCCTTTAAAAACATTATTATATAAATTTCCATTATTTCAATCCCCACCCCCACATTCTCTAAAGAGTTGGCTGGCTACTGGATAACCTTCGATGTATAATCAAAGTATTATTGTGAAAGAGTTGTGTTTCTTTAGATTTTGATTACAGTTATTATATTTTATATCTTTAAAACAATATCTTATCAATAATTATCTTAATAAATTAATCAAAAAATGAAATTCATGTTTTTTAAACTAGAAATAAAATTTATAATACGATAATTATATTGGTAAAAATATGATGAATGGATTTGGAGAGAACCTAGAGGCATGTTGGCTCTTGAAAATTGATATCTATATTTCAAAGGCCTAAAACATAAATTAATGAATCAATATTTACATATGTTAATCCCTATCTCTCAATGAAACTACAGACATATATTTTATTGATATAAAACTTGCGATATTAGATATATTTTAGAGATATTAATTTATATCAATTTTTATAATTTCAAATTTTTAATTAATCTATGAGTAATTACCATGAAATACTTATAACACGACATAAATATTGATGATACAAACCCAATGATACTAATTATTAATTAATCCAATAGTTGTTGTGAAATCATCTTAGAGAAAATTTTGATTTTTTTCTACTTATATCTATATTTTGAGCCCCTTAATGACTGATTCATGATATAATTATTTTATTTAGGTGATATTTATAATGTGATAATGATTAAATGAGAATTTAGAGAATAAAAATGAACATTATATCTCTAGAGATCAATTTTGGAGGTGGAGATAGTTAGGTGAGTGAAAAATTCTTGTTGAGAAACCATGACGACATAATATTCCATCATATGACCATGGTTATTCATCATCAGCCTCTATTGGGGGTTTATTAAGAGCATATATGGACAAGTGATGAGTAAGTTTTTATTGTTGTCATTATGTCATGACGAATAAAATTCAATGTATAAGGAAGTAGAAGTTCTCCTTGATTATTTCTCTTTATGGAATGTGAATGTTTGAATGATGTTAAAGAAGTAGAGTGATGATACTTAAAGGATTATTATGTGTTCATTAGATAAGGAACTTGATAAGAAAAAAAAAACTTTGTATGTGATGATTGTTGAAATTATCATTGTCCCCAATACATGTGAAAATTGTATTTTAAAATAGCATATTGTTTACCAAAAACATGAATTGTGAAAATATTTTTGAAAAATAATTGATTATATGTTTGAAAAATATGTATTTAGGATACTTGATGAATTGTGATAAGGATTCATGTTTTGAGAAGGTGTATAACATATTTAAATTATATTTTTTCTAAGTTTTAGTTGTGGAGTCTATCGAAAATAGTCTACCCATCATCCTACTATAAGAACTAAATCAAATGAATTGGATAGGAGTTGGCTAAACCACAAAAATCCTAGGGGAAATAGAAAAGTATTGAGGAGGTATGAAGCATGCATGGTGCAAACATTTTACATGGAACACATAGTTTAGCATGTTGTAGGAATAATATGGTTATCATATCATATTCATGGTGAAACATGAGGCTTGAGGAGACCATGGGATCAAGGAAGGATTGTTTTGGCTTATTGGATGTGTGCATTTATTTTTTAAGTAAAACCTTTTTTCTAGAGATTTTGATATAGGAAACTATTTTAACATAACCACTATTATTATTCTATAAAGACACAAATAAAAGTGGGTACATAAAATTTATAAAAAATGAGACTTCCTTAGTCATTTTGGTCACTGTGAGGTATGGTTCATCTATGTTGGTTTTTTTGTCCAATAACCATGTGATAAAACTTTTAGATTCATTTTCTAGTTGCCTTGAAAGGAGAGATCAAGCATGTTATACAATTGAAGCTCAATGAATGTGAATGAAAAGTAAAAAATTAAATATGACTATTTACTTATAATATGATACTGCAAGGTTGGTTAGAAATTAAAACTACATAACAACTCCATACGAGAACACTACACGATGTAATCTTATTCACTTGGGAAGTACATGGAAATACTAGGAACACAAAACAAGATCACGAGGTCACCTATTGTTCTTAAAGTGTATATATTTTTGAGTCTTTGAGGTTAGTGAATAGTGAAGAGAGTATGCGGTGTATGAGTAGTCTATGAGGTTGGTATGAAATATTGTAAGGTTTGAATGTGAATAAGATCTAATCATGAAGAAGGGGTATGCGATGAATGTTTTTTCAATTAGTATGAAATTTAGAGTTAATGTTGGTCAAATTTTGGAAATAAATAGAGTCGTTACAAGATAATGAGTTACATGAATTTGTTACATGCATGTAGTGTCAGTTTCATGCATGTAAGATTAATTCAAAGAGAGGAATTCCACATGTTGGTTATGATATTTTAATATAAATACGAGACAAGGATATGAATACCAATCCCCATGCCGTATGTTGTTCATAAATAGATATCATGTGGATAGTGGAACGTAACATAGTACACAGAGGTTACTATATAGAGGTTAGTTCACGAGGTTGGTGTGTAGAGGTGACCTCATGTTGAAGAACACTATGATGTGAAGAGAATAATCAGGTATATAATATATGAATATGTAACACAAAAAATATAGGGGAAAATTTTTTATGGGGAGGACTAATAAAAAAATAATTCCATGCTTTTGGTGTATGAATATTTTTAATCAGGCCAAATTTTTCAAAGTTTCATTGAATTGACATTATATTCAGATCAATGGAACTGAATCATCCTCCACAAATATCGAGACCTAGGTTGATATTTACATGGGAGACATACTGAGAGAACTATTTTATTTATCAAATAACATAGATCCTATGTTACACCTAGCATAGAGGTGAATTTACATGAGGTTTATGACTATATAAAGGAGAATAATATAGTGATATCATATGATCTGTATCATACAATGAAGAATGTAAATAAGGGAGATTTAATACTAATAGGTTTCAAAAGGAAGAAGGTTTTTTCCATGAACTATGTTTTTATGAAATTCATACCAAGGTAGTGAAATGATTTTTCTATTATTTGAAGAACAATGAGGAGTACACACTTTTTCTGTGAAAAGAATAAAACATGTGTGAGAAAAATTTTAGTTGGTATATTCATTAAATAAAATTTTCATAAAGATAATACTATGTGTTAATTCCATGAAATTTTAATTATTAAAATGATAAAATAAAGTGAGAATCATATTCCATGGACAATAACAGATGAAGATTAATGAATAAATTTTTTTAGGTTATTAGTTTAGTTGGAAATAGTATCTTACATATATTTAATAGATTAAAGAAGATGAAAATTTACCATATATTTAAGATTACTATGATTATAATTCTAATTATATAGTGATTTGGAGTAGAATTCACATATTCTAATTATTGAAGAAGAGTGTTGGTCTAACTTTCAAAAATTTTATATTGTTCCTACAATAATAGCTAAAGAACTTCAATTGTGGAACATGATTAGTCAGTCGATTCATGAACATATTAATCATAAAATAAATATTGTTTAGTATTTGGTTATGAAAAATAATTTAAGAACTTGTGGTACTTGTATAAAAAAATCCATTAAAAACTGGTGGTTCTAATATAAACAACACCGTACCTAGGAAGTAGATGATTCCTATAAAACACTTGTGTGTGAAATGTACTACACCTATATTCACTAAAAATTATAATGATAATAAAATGTGTGAAATAACCATTATTAGATCACTGTAATAGGTAGACGTTCACATTGATGATGAACCATGTAAAAATATTTGGGTTCTACTATTTCTTTTAGTATCTTCATTACATGTACATGTTATTATTGAGAGTGAATTTCAGATCAATTCCTCTTAACTGAGGTAGAGGTTCTAGTGTAAGAAGGATTAATTGAAAATAAAATATTAGTAAAAATTGCATACATTTTTTCACTCCACTATATGTTTTCCTACACAGTACACTAGGCTCTACATGTGGTATCATAGTATAGGTATTCTTCTGATTGGATCTACGATTTTTTATCCTATATATTTTTATCATTATTTATAGGAAGTAAAAATATGAATAAAAAATTATAGTACCTCATTTAGAGATATTTTCTTCCATCACTATTAAAATATATAGTATATTTGAATTCAAAACTATATAAAAGAATATAAAATAAAAATTAAATGATATTGATAAAAACCTCAAAGAATAACTTAAAGGATCAATCAAAATTTTAAGTAGATCAAGGTGATTAGTAATCATCTCCCAAATCTATTGATAATAATATTTTTATGGAAATAATTTACTATATAGAGTGTGAGAAGGATGAACACCTTAAAATTACTAAAGGATTATACTCTTAATTTAAAAGGTATGTTAAAAATGTTCATGTTTAAGAAATTACATATATACTTGGTTTCATTGAAGAACTTATTGAATAAAAATCACTACTCGAAAAAAAGAAGAATAAAAAATAGATCATACACTAGAAAATAAATTTAAAAGGTGAAATTATCTCACATGAAACTTAGTAGAAACGAGATAATATGTGAATATTTTATATAAAAATATTTTAATGATTAAATAAATATTTTAAGGTAATGTTTTTGGGAAATATGTAACAAATATTGTGCTATAGATATTGTCCAATATTTTGAAAATCTGAAAAAAAATTCTATGAATTATGGGGATACACAATTAGTGATCATAAAGTATAAGATCAAGTACATTGACTATTATATAAAATAAAGTATCTAAATATAGGAAGAATACATTAAGATACTACTGCTGGATTGTGATGATAGGTTGAGATTTATTAAGTACGAGAAAAACTTTTTCAATGTGAATAATCTTAAACTTGAGGTGAAATTGAAAAATCTAGAATCTATGCCACTTTTTAATAAAATAATTTCCTTGACTGAAGAATAATAAAAAAGTATGTTTATGAAAATATATTTCCAAAAATTATTTTTGGTAAGTTAATATAATAACTTGGTATATTGTTTAATTATTCCATGAATATTAGTGATGCTAAAATTGAGGATTAGAAAATAAAATTAAAAGATCTTGATAGGTTGGTGGAAGAAATGACCAATATTAATGAAGAAAATGGTATTTTTATCACCTTTTTCTATTTCCAAAAAATCTCAATTCATGAAAATAATTATTCATATATAATCATTATATTATAAAAACTATAGTTATCATCCACATACCGTATCCCTTTATAGAGAATCCTAAAAAATGATCCTCAAAACTATTAAAAAATGAACAATTAATTCATCTTAGGAATGGTTTAAATAAATAATGATGAATAAAAAGTTGACGAAGAACTTGGAGAATAGAGGGAGAAATTCAAGAAACCAAAAAAATAGTGAAAATAATTGCCATACATGATTTATAATAATATAAAGTTAAGGGAATCAAAGAATCAAGGTTTAATGGAAGGTTATAAAACAATTAATCAAATATCACAATTTTAAATAACAAACCAGAAGTTGGAAGGAAAATTTCATGGTTGATTACATATTGAAAACATAGAAAAATTATTATGAGATCAAAATGATATAAAATCTAGGTATGAATCCAAAAAACAAAAAGTATTACCTAAATTATAGGATTGATCATTAAGGAATAACACTCTCACTGTAGATATAGTCAATTACTCTAGATATATCCAATGTGTTTGTTTTCAATTATTTGACAAAAAACGTTCATTCTCCAATAATAGAATCACACAGTTTATCCTATGATCTCTTAGGTTTCTGAGTATAACCATGAATATTGGACTAATAGATTATTAAATATAGTATATTCTAGGTTTAGTGGAAATAAAATAAAATAGTTTAATAATTTAATTAATTTCTATAATCCACCCATGGCTGCAGCCTATCACAGGGACTGATATGAGTGAAACCCATATTGAACATAGGGTAAATTCATGTTCCAAATTTTCTATATGATACTCCATTTATAATTAAACATATTTTTAATAAAACTATGCATGAGTATGAGGTTTTATATTTAATATATCAATATAAAGGTTATAAAATGATCAAAACTCTATGCTAACTCCATATCTAGCTTTAAAAATATTATTTAAAATATTCAAAGGGTTTAACCATAGAGACTAGAGTTTTTATAATAGCATTGTATCATCATATGTGAAGATTATAAGGAAACCACCTTTTCATGGGAGGAGTTTAATACCCTCTTATAGAGTGAGTTTATATAAGTGAAGTTATAGATTGAAAAATAATAGAAAATTTTGAGATATTTATAATAATATTAAACAGTTTGAAATTTTATTACATAATTCATGATATTGAGTTGATATTTACCTAAAATTATGATGTATGAAGATGAAAGTGAAATAAACTTTGAGTAATCCCTTTAGATGGAGATTCAATGTTAGGTTGGATTTATGTGGTTGTGTACTTTCACTGAGGTTAGAAAGAGTGAGATAGTAGTTGAGTGACTATTGTATAGGATGTGAAGGATTTAAAGAGATAATAAGAGAGATTTTAAAATATACATTATTATATTCTATATCAATATGGTAGTATACTATCTTCATTAGGACAAGCTAATATTGGAGGGTGTATGGGTTTTTAGTCACATTAATAACCTTATACTATTCTATCTCATTAATCAAGAGAAAAAATTAATCATCCCCTATGAGAGGAATCCTTGAGTTATGATTTATGTTTTTAAATTTTAAAGAAGTGGTCACAAAAAGGTTGATTGTCATATATCATGTTCAGGGTGGCATAGGAGTTTAACAGTGTATAAAGCCCCAAGGAATGTTTAACATTTAAGCCCCTAATAGAAGATGTTAGATACATGTGATTTAAATCTAATTTAATGGAAGGAAAAAGATATATGAGGATAATTACCACATCATGGTGATTATCATCCCCCACTAGAATTATATGGAATATATTATGGGGTTGATAAACCCCAAGGATAGGGATGTGATGTGTGAGCTGGACATCCTAAATGATAAGTTGATTATGAAAATCTCTATGAAGTAAAGATAGATGAAACCAAATATCTAGTGGTTTAATTTCTTGTTTGAGGAACCATTACCATATTCTGCACTTTATATTCTATTTATATAGATATATTAGTTTTTTTTACTTTCATTACTTCAATTATTGAAAGAGAAATCCAACTTGTTTTGTATTGGATAGATAATACTTTGACACTATCAAATCTTATGGAAGATAGTGATATTTTAATAGTGGTCTAATGAGTATGAATTATAGTTATTGGCCAGGAAATTATGAAATTTTACATTATTATTCTAACAATATTTTTTTAAATTAAAATTCTGAAAACACAAGCTATAAATATAGAGGCCTAAAATCTTTAGAAGATTAGATATATAAAATATTAGCATAATAGTAAAAAAAATATTTATTTAAATTTATATAATTTGATTATAAATCCATTTTATCATCTATTACTCAAAAGGACTTTGGGAGATGCATAGTGAAAAGGGTTCTCCACAAATCCTAGTAAGGGAATAAACTTGATAATGATGCATAACATATGGGTCAAGAGGAATGGAATGATGTTATAAAGGATGGGGGTTATATATAACCACATTGAAGTCAGGTATAAAGAATAAAATATTTTATAATTAAAAACTCATAATATTATGGCATAATATAAAACCTGACATCATGAGCATATGTCATGGCTCATTTACAGAACAAAAAAACATATTGTGCTAGGTATATTTTCCATACAACATCTATGGTATCTCATAAGATGAAAACATCACCCAATGAAAAGTGGGATGTATAGTTCTCTAAAAAACTGTCACATCGTAATATGTACATGAATATTTATTCCACATAAATAATTTATACATATGGTATATGGGTAAGAAAACCGATGATAAGGAAATGGGTTACATAAAGTTATCTTAAAGAATAACCAAATGAAATATCATAAATACTCACAAAAAATAAAGGGATTAATGTTATTTGGATGTTAATAATTGAACAACGTAGTATAGTTCATGAATAGGGAGTTTAGATGTATAAAATTTGATAATAAATTATTATATAATGAATTATAAAAATGAACCTTTTATATAATGTTTTAAAAAATGAGTAAAATGTCTTTAATGAAGGTAAGAACATAATTACATAATTAAATCCAATAAATGAACCAGAATAATTCTCCATAAAAATAGTTATTATTTTTTGAAAAAATTTATGGGAAAATAATTTAAAATAGTAACATGTAAAAAATGACAATTAATAGAAAATATTACAATAACCATCTTTGATTTAAGTATAAATTGAGAAGTGAACATGAAAAACATGTATATAATAAATTGAGAAAGAGAAAATAAACTAGTTATATATTTAAATAATATATATATATATAATATGGAATAATTACATGTGGATAATATAGAGAGAAAAATAGAGGTAGAGAGAGAATGCATAACCTAAAATCAAAGAGGGTGGTTTGGGAGTTCCCTTACCTCAGGTCCTGACTCGGTTGGTGCATGTGTGGAGCCTATTGAATAATAAAATTTCCTTCATTAAATACTTTATTCTGATTTTATAATATATATTTTACTTTTTAATACTCTTTTTATGTTCAATTATGATAATTTTATTATGAAATTATGTTCATTTTCACTATCAAGAGAATGTTCATGTCATAGTTCCAAGGTTTCATTAGTTTATCCATAGTTACAGATATTTTTATAAAATGGATACATAACTGTATAAGTGAAATAGTATATAGTTAATATATTTAAAAAATATTTCTATTTTGAAATATCAGATATTTATTTAAAATAAGAACTATTTATAAATATAAATGTCACTATTTCATGGAGAGTTTATTTAGGTGGGTTTTTTTAAATGTTGAAATTAATTGAAGATGTCATAAATATGTAGTGGGGGATACTCTTTCTTTATCATGATATTATTGAGTATATTAATAATAAATGAAGATACACATTGAACCATCCTTCTTCATGACAGGGATGACCAACAAATCCCATGGTAAATCACATGGGAGTATGAATCCCTAGTCTAGATACTCTTGAAGTTTCTTATTTAGTTCTTTCATTTAAATGGGGTCCATTTTATAGGGAATATTGGATATGAGAATATAAGTAGTGGTAATTTTAATTTAAAAACAAAAATCTCGATTAAGAGTAATACATGGAAATAGTTTAGGGAATACATCAGTATATTCCCTTATAATGGAGATATATTCATGGATGATCCTCGAATTTTCTCAATCATTTTATTTAGTTATAGTTACTCATAAATAAGAAATATCCATACTTGAAAAGGATTTTACAAAGTAGATTCATCATCATCTTAGACATTATATAGAATCAAAGTATTATTTTGGATATGGAAAGTGATTTTAGTCTCTCGATAGTTAATGTTGGATCTATATAAAGATAACCAATCCATGCCCAATATAGAATTGAATTACACTAAAAGGAGTATAATATTTTTGGGAAATTATTTATAAAAATATTAATTAGTTAATAGTTATAAACCTGATATATAATATTCACACATCTTTGTGTTTTCATCGAAACTTAGACCCCATGTCTTGAGGTAGTGCTTGAATATTTTTACTAAAAATGATTGATATAATTGAATAGAAAACAAGAGTACCTTTCCTTAAATTATTTTGGTAATAATAATTTACTAAATCAAAATAATGTTTGGGACAATTATATTCAAACACTATGAATATAAAAGGGAAGAATATGAATTTATAAAGAATAACTCAAAAAATAAAAATACATCCTAACATAATAATTTATAACATCCAATATAGGTTATTCACAACCTCTATTCTATTATGTTATCTAACCTAATACAAAAAAATAACTAGAACTTTATCTAATACCAAATATAATATTATGATTCCCGTAAACATAATATTACATGATTTTTCAACATAAATATTAGGAAAAAACAACCTAGAAATATAACGGCCTAGTGTCTTTAGAACATTAGATACATAAAACATTAAATTAAAAATAAACTAAAAAATATTTCTATAAAAATAAATAATTTTATTTTAAATTATTTTGATATTTGATTACTATATATAATACCCTATTGACATACATAAAGAAAAAGATGTGCTGTAAAACCAAGTAAGGGAACATACATGATAATGATTTATAATATACGAGTCAAGAGGTGTGGCATGATATAACAAAAAAGGAAATATATATATAAGATCATGGAATCATGGAATAATGAAGAATATGTAGTATGATAATGGAATTATAAGATTGTGGAAACAATATAAAACATGACATCATAGGCATAATTCAAGGCTCACTTTTAAGATAAAAAAACATAGTGTACAAGTCTTTTTTCCCATGCACTATACATGGTATCTCATAAGATAAAAAAATTACCTAATGCATTGGGGGGGTGGTATGATTTTGGGCCCACCCATAACATCATAATATGTACATGCATAAGGGTTTTAGTTGATGAATTCATACATAAGACACAAGCATAAGAAAAACTGAAGATAAGAAAACATGTTAAATATTTTTTTATTAAAGAATAACCAAATAATATATCATAAATATTCCAATGAAAATTTGGGATTAATTATTATTTTACATAAATAATTGAATAAAGGAAAATATTTCATAAATTTTGAGTTCAAATTGATAAATATTTATAATAAAGTATTGGATAAGTTATAATAAAAATGAAAATTGTAGATGATGTTTTATGAAATGAGTAGAGAACATTTAAATAAGGAAAGATCATAGATTTTTTTAAACAAAAAATTTACAAGAATAGTTTTTCATGAAATATTTTTTTATTTTTAGATACCATTGAACGAAAAATTCTATAAAATACTAACACATGAAAATGGATATAGAATATAAAATCTCACTTTAATTAGATTCACTTTAAGAAAAGATTGGGAATAAAACATGAAATACTTTTATATTACAAGATAATAAAGGGAAAATAAGAAAGGTATATTTGAAAGGAATATATATACAAAATTTAGAGTATTTGAATGTTTAGAAGATTTAGGGATAAAAAGGTAAACAAAGGGGAATAGTAACCCAAATGTAAAAAGGGTGATTTGGGAGTTCATTTACCTCGGGCCCAAACTCACATGGTGTATGCATCTAACATATTTAATAATTAAATTAAATTTATTAAATACTTTATTTAGAACCCTTTTTATGTATTTTTTATTTTTTATTGTTTATTTATTTATTTTTTATTGTCTTTCAGGAAATTATACTCATGTTCATTGTTATGAGGATGCTCATTTTAGGGTTCTGATGTCTCATTGATTTCTTGGTAATTATGGTTGTTCTTATAAAATGGATCCATAACTATAGAATTAAAATGGTATAGAGTTCATGTCTTCATAGAAGTTAATTTTTAGATATGAAATATTCATTAAAAATATGTAATATTCATAAAGTTTAAATATTAGCGGCTAGTGGTTAATTTATTTAGGCGTGGTTTCTGACCATGTTGAACTTAATCAGTCTAATTTCATCTTTATATTTATTTAACCATTTCAAAATATGGAAATGAAATATAATATACTTATTATGATCATATTTAACCATAAATTAATTTTTATATCCATCCATGAAGGTGGCGATGAAGAATTAAATACTTTATCCATGGAGGTGGTGAACTTACCATAAAATGGGTGGCATTTCCAATTTAGAATAAATGAGAGGAAGGTATATAATGATTATTATAGTTAAATAAATTTCTTTTAATATATTTATGATACTTATTTCATTATATAAGGTTGTTTTGAATATAATTTTATGAGTATAAGAAATATATTTAAAGAAATATAAATGAAAACATGATATTATGAGTTCTTAACTTACTCATTCAATGAATCTTTTTCTAATTAGACTATTCTCCCAAAGAGTGATATTTTTATTAGACTAAAACCTATAAAATATAGATAATATTTTTTTGGAAGTATTTTTTCATAATTTAAATTACATAAGAAGCTAAAATTTTGAGGAGAAGTGGGGGTGGTGAGGGTTTTTTTAAGGGGAGGAGAAGGGTGTTTCTGAATAAAGTATTCATTTGTTTGTTATTATTTCTCAAGGCTATAAATATTAATAATCTTTATTACTATAAATATTAATTTGTATATTTGAGGCTAATAGAATGGTTTCTTACATCATTCTATATGTAATTAATCATGTAGTTTACTTATAATGTAAAATATTGTATTTTTTATATTTCATTACTCACAAAAAATTTACTTTTTTAGAAAATAAAAAAAAATTATAAGATAATTTCATCATTCTAAATCCAAAAAACAAATAGATTTTACCAATATAATTTTCTAAATATGAGAAATTAATTTTTTTAAAATTTACCCCCACTTATTGATAAATACCAATTTTTATGACACACCCTAATTTTGAACCATTATAAAAATTACGTATAATTTTATAAAATTATTTTTTTATTTATATAAAAAGAAATATAAATTTTAAAAATAATTTCTTGTAAAGAATTTTTTTTTCATTTTTTAAAAATTATCATAAAAATGTATTTCTATGAAAATAAAATATATATGTCATCCAAAAATACAATTTTCATTTCTTTTTATTAAATATATATTTTATCATATTTTAAAATTTTAGTTATATTTTACTATGATATAATTCATTTATATTTTTATTTCATAAAATAAAAAAAATATTTTTTTACTAATCCAATTGTTTGGTTACTATTATAAGAGTCTAGTTACTATTTAATATGACTAGGTTACTATTATAAAGGTCATATTTTCAATAGTCATATAGATTTCTACTTCTAAAAAATACCTCATATTTATTTTATTTATTATTAACTTAAATTATTCTCAGGGTTATAATATTAATTTTAAAAAATATGAATTATATTAATAATTATATTTTTCTTTTTTAAAGTATTGTTCATGAGTGTGATTATTTTAAGATTCCAAAGTGATCTAAAATTTTCCATTCTAGTTAATTTTTAACATGTTTATATTTTACTATCATATTATTTTTAATTTAATTGAGTATATTTATCCTCAAAATGTAATATTCTAAATTAATATAATAACGTGTTGATGGTTTTCATTATGTGGTGGATGAGTTATATACTATATTATTATTTAAAAATGGCATATATGTATTTTGGAGGAAAATAACAAATATAAAAGGTCGAGTCATTACAATACTCTTAGATATGTGACCATATGTTTTCATCCTTAACATCAAATTATTAGCCTTTTTTTGTGTTTGTACAAATTTTTTCTATCAGATATTGACTAATACTAGTTATAGAGGTGAGTGGAAAATATAACCTTGATATAGAGAAATTTTCTTCAAGGGAAATCATAATGGAAGGTAAGATATCACCACTAATCTTATGGGTATATCCTAATGTACTATAAATATTTAATCCCATGGTCTATTTGTGGATGTGAGAGAGTATGTATACATTTTTCCTCAGGTGGAAGTTAGAGTACCTCTTAGGGGAGAGGTGTAGTTTGGAATTGACCTTATACAAGATATAACACCCTTATCTATGGAATCCTATAAGATGGTGACATATTAGCTCCATGAGTTAAGGGTTTAGGTAGATGATTTAATCTATAGGGGATCTATATGTTGTAGTGTTTCATTATGAGGCACTTCAGTCATCATTGGGAATAAATTCAAGGGTATTATATGACATTAAATCCACTACTAGTGATTGAACCATGGAAGCATTAATAAAAAGTACCATATTCCACATATTAAGGACTTATTCAACTAGATTAGAGGAGCCTAAGTTTTATCCATGATCAATCATAAGTTAGGATACCATTGACTGTGAGTTCATGAAGTGTATATCTAGAACATGGTGTTTCAATGAAAATACAAAAAATTAAAACTTTTTTTTTCTATTTATGTTGACTAATTCCCAAGACATGTTCATGGTTTTCAAGAATATATTGGTTCATCTCAGTTTATAAATATAAATATTATTATTTATTGATGATATATTAGTTTACTCATGAGATGAGTAGGATCATGTTGACCACTTTCCTATAGTACTTGAGACCCTAATAGAGAATCATACATATGTTATTCTATCTAAGTGTTAGTTATGAATTCAATATGTACATTTATTATGCCACGTCACATCATAAGAATTTGAAATGGTTGATCCAGAGATGTTAGAGGTCAATATCTCTTAGGAACCACCCAAAAGTGTTTTTGAGGTTTGTAGTTTATTTGGATCAACCTGATATTATCATCATTTCATCCCATATTTCTTGAGGATAGATTCCTCTTGGAGTCTTAGAAAAATATAGGGAAATTATTCACTTATAGGAGAGTCATATAACCTTTTATCTCCTATAAGAGAAGCTAAATAATTAACCAATGCTTAGAATTCCAGTCAAGTCGATACCATATGAGGAGTGTTGCAATGATTCTTAATTAAGGCTTTGAAATATGTTTATATGGTATTTTGTAATAATTTATTATGGATTGAGATATTTTAAAACCCAAAAGTTAAACAACACAAATAATTATTTTGAGTTAGAAAAGGTGGTATTCTATTTGAAATCATAGAGGCACTACCTGATTGATGAGTGATTCATGTAATTAATTGGACACATGATTTGAGATACATTGTCATGACCTGATCCAAAGGGTCTTGAGCTGAAATTACCCCAATCCCACCTCCATAAGTCCATGGATAGAGAAAAGTGCCAAAATTAATTTCTAATATGGGAGGATTTTTCCTAGTGTCCCTATATGCATGCACCCAAACATATATATTTAGAAATTTAGAGGAATAATAATAAAATATGGAACATCTAGAGAATAACCATGCATGTAAAACCTCTAGGAAGTAAAAGAGTATGATAAAAAAATCTGGAATGTAAAATGGGAAAAATTACATTCCCACCCAGAAAGATTTCCCAAACTAAAAAAATTGTAAAAGTAAAGTGATGAGAGAGTCCAACTCTAGATATCAAAGCCACAACCACCATATGCATTAAAATTTACTAGGGTATCCCTATGATCTTTGTAATTACCACTAACCTATCTACCATATTCACAAGAAATGTGAGATGAGGGAAAAACCCATACATGGGGGAGTGTATACCTACCTATTAGGAAGCCCTAAATAATAAATGGGGAGAAGTAAGAGACACGATATTAATTGAAAACTCACCCCATATCAAGAGTGAAATAAAAACCAATCACTGAGGATATATATATATATCTTAGTGTGTTTGTGATCATAAAAGAATACAAAATGGGAGAGAAAGGGGATCTATATATCAAAACCTAACTCAAGAAAAAAGTCTTCCATTAGTTCCAAGAGGTACATCAATGATGACCATCGTCTTGCTTGTTTATCCGAAGAAGCATCCATGCTAGGTCACACCTTTCCACTGTGCTGTGCAATCGAGGGGACATAATATCTATGTAGGGGACCCATGAATTTCTAAAATAGAAGGATGCCACTTGGATAATAGAAATTGGACCCATGACCTATCCCAATATGAGGGAGACACTCTAACTGTTGAGGAACCATGCTCAAACTCTGCTAGATGGTTCCACATTTATTTTTGATAGAGAACCCATTCCCAATCCTAATAAGAGGGTTCCACTCTAATGGTTGAGGACACATGCCCTATTTCAATTGGAGGGCGACACTATGATAGTAGATAGAGGACCCATGCCCGATCCTAGTAAGAGGGTTCCACTATTATTGGTCAAGGACCCATGCCCCGACTTCAAAAGAGTGTTCCACTCAAATAGTTAATAGAGAACCCATGCCCTGTCCTAGAAGGAGGGTACCGCTCTAGTTTCTCTGATGATACTTACTGATCACTACCATCGTTGAGAATCTCCAAATGAAGTATTACACCTGAAAAATCTTTCATCATATCTTAAAACCCACTTTGAAGGACACCATCATGATATATGTGGAAAAAAACCCATGAGAGGATAATCATGGGCCAAAATTTGATTCCAAATGAAGGAGATATGAGAGGTACAATTTTTCCTCAAAAAAGGTGGGCACATGGTGTGTAAGGGGACCCACATGGCATGTGGTCCCACCTGTCTACCTAGCTATATCATTTCTATATGATGAATCACTACTCATGTATCCATATACATTGTGTGAAGGGATTACATGGCATGCCTTAGCCACCCAGGGTCCTGCAGGTGGTCATAGCTATGTTCGTGTACCCTTGATGTGTGCCGATACAGGGAATGTGCCTGGCCATGCCTGTGTACTTCAATACATAGTGTGTCATTGAACATGGGGTTCTAATCATGTGATTATATCCCACAACCTATCCTCATAAGGAGTGTCACATGCCATGTGTACAAACCCCAAGGTGTATGATCCTTTAATTTTTCAAAACCCTATGACCACAATAATAGGGGTAATACACGATGTGTATTTATCCAAGTATATAGAGTATTGTATATATTTTTAAAGAACCTAATATCTATTCTGTGGATCCTATATCCTTCTTTACTACTTCAAATCTCACCTGACACTCAACCAAAATCAAATAAAAGATCATCTTTTCATCGATTTCATCCCTCCATTTTCCAGAAATCATATTATGTTGATCTATAGTGGTTCTTCATAAACCATACACATCTCCTATAATAGCCAGTCGGTACTATATATTAGATCCATGGGAATCATCACCTACAATCCTCAAATCATCACTATACATTATCTATTCACTAATACATTTGTTTCCTATGAATCATCCACATATCTGGGGGTCCTATCATTCTCGATCCTGCATGAAAATATCAAACCATGGTCCTAATTGACCAATAATGAATATCATGAAGAAATATGGGGGAAAAAGAATTAGAGGAGAAATAATCAATATCCATGAATTTTTGGACAAATAAAAAAATTGGTGATATACGGGGTAAGAAAAATGACACAACGGGTAGTAGTTTAAAAAATAAATAAAATATGATTTGTGGGTACTTTCAAAGGATATAAATTTATGATGATTAAAGAAATATGAATGATAATGGTAAATAATTTAATCCAAGGGATTAAAATCCATATATGATGATCCCTACATAGATTCATATCATTCTTCTATTAATAACACTCTCCAATAAATGAAGATGATATGTTGTGTTCACTGCGTCTAGATTCACCTAGATCCTATTGTTAATCGATCATCCATTCTTGATTCACCAAAAGAATTGTAGAACCTCCTCTCAATGATACCATGGTTACGAAGATAACCCTATATATATTAAATAATAATTTATTTATATAGAATTTTTTTTAGATCCTTTAATTTTTTAAAAATAGAATTATTTATTTATTTTAATTAAACACACCCGCCGGCCACCACTTTATTCGAATTCCCCATGCCTGTAACATCACGAGATTTTAAGAAATATATTTTTTCTAAATTATTTTAAATTATTTGATATTGTTTTATATGACATAAAAAATTTATATTTTGTTATAAAAAACACCATGTTTTTCTTTCATTACACGCAATAATGATTTTCTTTGACGACTTATGTTAGACACAAGCTTGAGTCTTACAAGATAACAACATACTATTAATATTATTATTTAAAATTATAGTTATCACCTAGCTGTTGGAATGGAATGGATGAATGAGATTAAAAAGATTGTGAAATAATAGTTTACAAATGTTTATATAATGAATCCTTTGGTTACCAATAAATTAGAAATGAAACTAAAGACTAATTGAATATAAATGATATGTTTTTATGAAAAACTAGTTCTTATGCCTATAATTTTTTTATCTTAAAAAATTAAACTAATTACTATTAATGAATTATATTAAAAGAATTTATATTTAATATATTATATTAATTATTTTTAAATTCATCCAATAAATTTTAATTACATAAAATATGATTAAATTTAATTTTAAGCATAAAAAATGTAGTTTTCTAAAAGGCTATTTTTTTTGCCTTTTAATGGAAGGATTGTTTTAAAAATAATTTTTTATAATTTTTTATTTTTTATTTGAGAAAGTGAAATTATTTTTTAAAATAGGAATTTCAAAATTAACTTTGGGTGAATTTTTTTTATTTTTGAGAACTTTTATTTTTTTAATAGATAATAAGACCAAATTTTAATTGAAAAATAATTTTTCTTCTAAATAATTTATATTGTTAAATTATATTTTTAAATATTTTTAATGTATAATCAGGTCAATTTTATATATTTTAAACTAATTTATTTCATTGTAATCAATTTCACATTTAAGTTGGATATAAATGTATTTCAAACTTTTGAACATTCTTACTTTAAAAATGCACTTCCTCCTTTCGTATGCAGGATTAATTTTAAATTAAATCAATCCACTTATATTATTATAATTTTTAAATAATTATTACATATTTTTTACCAGAATAATTCATAATTTGAAATAATTCCAACTTACTTTTCAACCATAATATCGGTGAAATAAATTAAAATTAATTACAACGATTAAGGTAAAGATGAGTTAACTTAGTGATTAATCTTTAATAGTAAGGGGCCAAATGACATAAAAAATTAAAAAAAAATTATGAACATGTTTCTAACATATAAAAACTTTTATATAACTTTATTCATCATTTTAGGCAAATTATGCAAGGGATACCTCCCCATAGTGTTTATCATTTTATATTAACAAGAATGGCACTCCCTCTCTACTATAAAAAGTCACTCACTATACCCATTTTTTCACACCTATAAATGAATTTGTATCATCCAAACACTACCCAAATAATCTCCCAAAATTCGTAATATCATACTAGAATCCTTAGTGTGGGAATAAAGCAAACCATGGAAGTCTTTTGGGGGAAAACTAAAGGGATTTACCTGAAGAAGATGTAACATTCTTCAATGAGCACTTTTGTTTTATTTATTTCTCCCCCACATCAATTCAATTTAGTATACCATTAGATTATTACCTCATAATAATATATATACTTATATGTTGTTATATTTTATACCTAGACCTGTACATACTTCCATCAAATGGGTAATGAAATCATTGTTCATGTGTACGACGGACAACCACATCGCAAAATGATATCATTCATTTTTCATTTACCACCTCTCATGGTTAGTAATTATGATGTAAATATTGTATTTATAATATTTATATGTGATTTTTGATGAATTTATATTTCTGTAATAATTATATAACTTATAACTTTTTGATTTATATTTTTTGGGAATACAATAATATCGTTTGTGGATGTGTGGAATACCTCCTCTTTAAGGCGATGTGATTCATTCACATTTTTAATAAAATGTATTAAGGATGGGTTTAAAGAATATATATGATATAAATGAAATATTTATTATATTAATTAAATAATTATAAATATTTACATATAAAATACCATTTTCTTCTTTCTATTTCACACACTGAAAAAGTGATAACATCGTTCGTGGATGTGTGGACTACCACCTCCTCGAAGCGATGTGATTATTCCATTTTAACCACGACATAAAATGAATGAAAATTTTAATTATATATAAATAATAATATGTTATTTATGAAATAATAGTCATTCTATAAAGATAAATGTTACTTACCTTCTTTCTATAATGAACATTGAAAAATGGGAACACAACTCATGCATACGTACATCATACTATCTCCATGATCGTAACGTTGGTTCTTTTTTACATATCCATATTTCATATTTTATTATAAAATTATAATTGATGCAAAAATTTGATAATTATTTCATGTTTAGTTTTCTATAGTTGTTTAAATCATGATCTCATCGGCCTTAATCGACCTATCAAAGTTAGTTTTGACACATAAGTCGAATATAGTCAAAACATATGACTTAAAAATTATTGATTAAGTAATTTTATATAAATTTTTTATAAGTGAAATAAAAGTAATAATAAAACTGGAAAATGTTTTTAATACATTAAATAATTAAAAAGTTTATTATTCAAAAATATAGAGGAAAACCCTGAAAAATAAAACTTAAGGTAAGGAATTTCTTAACTCAATTTCAATTCATTTGATTAAAATTCAATGTAATTGGTTACTTTATTACTATAATATGTGTAAAAAGACCTATGATTATTTTATATTATATTTAAAAATTTATTTGGTGTATTTAATTTTCTTAGACATAATTATTTGATTGATTTATTTTCATGCTAATGATACATTTTTTATGTGTTTTTCATCTCACTTTTTACATCTGTGAGGTAAATGTCATATTCACCACTTACATATTTTATTTGGTGTATATACTAACAATTTTTTTATATTATATAATTATTTTTTAATGGTATTTAAAATTTTTATTTAATTTATTATTACTTTTGGGGCTTTCTATTTATATGTGACCACAATTAGATTGGGATTTCTAGTCTCACTTTTATTTCTTTGAGTCTTATGAAATATTCCCCACTTATTTTTGTTTTTTGGTGTATATATTCCACATAAATATATTTTATGATTCTTATCCTCAAATTTATGTTAATTTACATAACCATTTTAGTATCTCTCTTTCACGGGGTTTACAAATTCAATGTTACCAAAGCGGTAATGAATTTTTATCATAATTTGTCTTCTTTAAGGCATTTTTTATTTTATGAACCTAAATTATTTTACAAGGTGTATATACTACTATTTATACTTTATATATAATTAATATCATTATTCTCATTATATTATAATTTTCATTTAATTTTGTTTCTTCAAGGGTCTTATGATTAAAAATGTTTCAAAGTGGTATTGGAAACTTTGGAATGTTTAATGATTTTTTCCTCAAGAAATTGTTTAGTGGTATTTTCAGGGAATTTCCATTTATCAACGAAAAAATCATTTATTTTTACTTATCCCCACCTTGGGATTTTTTTATTGATACTATCCTCATGATTTCAATGGATGGATTAATATTAATTTCAAGATATTATTATGGAACAAATTTCATTTCCCATGGGTTAATTATGTTTCAATGAGATTTTTTTGAAACCCATTTCTTTTTCAAAGGTTAAACATGTTTCAAAGATATTTTTATGGATCCCATTTATTTTTCATGGGTTAACCATGTTTCAAATATTTTTTTTGAAACCCATTTATTTTCCATGGGTTAGTCATGTGTAAATTATATTGTTTTGGAACCCATATCTTTTCAATGGTTCAATCATGTTTCAAATAGATTACATTGAAACCCATTTCATTTCCATATGTTAATCATGTTTCAAAGATATTTTTTTTGAAAACCCATTTATTTTCCCTAGGTTAATAATGTTTCAAAGATATTTTATTGAATATGATTTCTTTTCTACGGGTTAATCACATTTCAAATAGATTATTTTGAAACCCATTTTTTTTCCATGTGTTAATCATGTTTCAAAGATCTTGTTTTGGAACCCATTTAATTTCCATGGATTAATAATTTTTAGAAAAGAATAAATATTCCTTAAATGAGTTTAGAAGAATTCTATATATATTCGTTTCTTGGAAATTATAAATGACAAGTGCACCGATATAGTACCGGGGGATCTCATTAAAGATTATAAAAAGGGTGAGCCCCATTATATATCTCTGATGCATTGGGAAATGATTATATTGGATGTCAGATGTATGGTTATTTCAATTGGAATGGTTTTGAAAAGGGTTTATGAAAGTTATTCTCTAAGTAACAAAAACATTTTTTAATTTAATGTTTTTTGGTTTATAATGTTTCTTATGAATGATATTTATATAACATGGCTCATGATTATTTATTATAACAAATCTTTCCTTTTCCATGTTTTCATATTTTATGTTCTAAGTATTGATGGGTATGTTTTCTTTTATGATTTACTCACGTGCTATGATTTTGTCATTATACCATTTGAAGGACCCCGGGAAACCCTGAGAGGGGAGGGGTGAATCAGGGTGACAACTTTTTCTTCTTAAAGTTGTGGATCTTGTTCCCACGTTGGTAGGAACTTGTTGAACCTATAAGATGAGAAAGATCAAAAATCAAACATGCAAATACACAGAGAAGACATATCCATTTTTACTTGGTTCACCACTAAGGGCTATGTCCAAGGAGCATACGCCGACAAGTTGTCGGTTGTACCAAAAACCACTAAGCTTCACCAGCTGGAGATTACAATTGTTTGGGCACAGTCACTCTGTCCTAGGATCACTGCCTTTACAAAGGTTCTGAGATAGCTCACTGCTTCCCTCAGGTCACTCCCATTGACTCCCCCTGGATCACTACCGTTGGTGAAGTCACACACAGTTTATAGACGTGAAGGTCTCTTCAATTGATAATCATGAAGTTCATTGTCTCCAGTTCAGCATGAGACTTTGCTTGCATCAGAGTCCTGATTTTAAGGCTCTGTTAAGATCCAAATTCCAACCACTGATGAATACCCCCTTTTCCCTTGTCCACAGGGTAGACAACCTTTGGAAAAGGCCTTCGCAAAGTACCCTACTTCGCGAGGCTCCCAATATTGCAAAGCTCAAACAAGCCTTCGCGGAGCCCCTACCATTTTGTGAAGCTCAATCGCGAAGCTCAATCGCGAAGCACTCTCGTGATGCTCCAGCCTTAGCGATGCTTGGCTATCGCGAAGCTCCTGCCTCTTCGCGATGCTCACTGAGCCAACGCGGGGCGCCCATCTTTCGCGGAGCTAGAATAGCCGTCGTGAAGCTCCTCTTTTGTGAATCATGCTGCCTTCGCGATAGACCTTTGCGAACCGAGAGAAAAGGACTTTCTCTAAAATTCTCTCTACTTCTCTTGAAGGGGTTGGCCTCTATTTATAGGCGATTCTACCGACCCTCGACCCTTCCACGCGAAGTCAGCGCCACGTCAGCTCAAATCGCGAAGCTCCAAAGTTTCCGCCAGAATTCTGTCCAAATCGTGAAGCACCACAAAAAATTTCCATTCGCAGAGCTTAACGTAATCGCGAAGAATCACCGTCAACATTCCTTCGCGACTTTGCCGCGAAGCTCCCTCGCAAAGCCCTTCTTCGCCGCGATGCGCTTCACCCTCTTCCGTTCATGAAGCTTGACGTAATCGCAAAGACTCACCGCCTCCATTCTACTGGTCTTCGCGATTTCCAAACCATGAATCCTATCTTCGCGAAATTCATGCCTTTGCCATATTAAATCATGATCTTCGTGGAAATACTATTTTCGCGAAGCTCACCAAAATCCAAATTTTGGACCCCAAAAATTTGGCAAACACTGGGAAACGGCGCCACCTTCAATACTGTTGTCTGCTTGAACGGTATGATCTCTTTGCTGGTACATGATCTTAACTTCCATTGATGATTGACAACTAACACAAACCACACTCCAAATCATGCATAGAAGACCATGGTTCCAACAACTCGCCCTTTGGGTTTGTTGGCAATCAGAAGAAAAAATTCAATAGATCTCCATCAAAGTGAAAACCAAAAAACGAAGGAATCAACCCAGCCAACACTCTAAGTCTACGTGAGCAATGCTCGGTGTAGAAAAAAAGAGAGGAGGCTTGAATTGGGTTCCACTATTTTCCTTCTCATTCTTCTCATCACAGAAGTTTCCTGAGTTTATTCCTTCTCTTTTCTCCCCCATTGACAATAAATCCAAAGACCAGAAAAGTTTTCCACGTTCAGCTCAAACCATACTCCCCCTGGATAGTATCTCCCCCATAGACCTGCATCATATCCATAAACAGATTAAAAAATTTATAAAAAATGGGGAGAGGGGTAATTTTGTAACCTCCTTATGCACTGGGAGGTGGTTGAACACCGAGGTTCAACCGATGTTTCTCAAAAACAGCCGCTGACAGTGGTTTTGTCAGGATATCAGCCACTTGCTCATCTGTTCCCACATGATCCAATCTAATCACGCTTTTCTCAACTTTCTCTTTGATAAAGTGATACCTGATTTCAATGTGTTTTGTATGAGAATGATGAACAAGATTCTTCGTAAGATCAATTGCGCTCTTATTGTCACAGTAAATCACCATTGGTTGCGTCACCTCATCGCCAATGTCAGTTAATTACTGATTCATCCATAGTAGTTGAATTCATGCCTTTGTGGCAGAGATATACTCGGCTTCAGCAGTACTAAGAGAAGTACTTTCTTGTTTCTTGCTCAACCAGCCAACACATTTCTGCCCAGTATAGAAAGTTCCACCACTAGTGGACTTTCTGTCTACTACATCACCAGCCCAGTCAGCATCAGAAAATGCTGATAATTCACTGTCCCTACCTGCAGCAAAAAATAACCCAAAGTTATGTGTACCTTGAATGTACCTCATGATTCTTTTTACTGCTTCCATATGTTCCTCCTTTGGATTACTCTGAAATCGGGCTGCAAGGCATGTTGCAAAGACAATATCTGGCCTTGTCGCTGTCAGGTACAGTAGGCTTCCAATGATCCTCTTGTACATGGTGGGATCAACAGAGTTCCCATCCTCATGCTTTCCAAGTTTAGTTCCAACTAAAATAGGAGTTGACATTGGTTTGGAGTCTTGCATATTGAACTTCTTCAGCAGCTCTCTTGCATATTTTTCTTGAGAAATGAAAGTGTATTTCTTCTTTTGAATCACTTGCAGCCCCAAGAAATATGTGAGCTCCCCAATCATAGACATTTCAAATTCTGATTTCATGTGGTTGGAAAATTCATCCACTAATTTCTGCCTGTTGCCACCAAATATGATATCATCAACGTAGACAAGAACCATGAATTGATCTTTTGGAGAATTCTTCACATAGAGATTGTGATCAACTCCTCCTCTTTTGAATTCCAACTTCTTGAGATATGAGTCCAGCCTTGAGTACCATGCCCGTGGTGCCTGCTTCAAACCATATAGATCTTTCTTCAGTTTGCAGACCTTTGTTTCATCAGTACCCAAAACAAAGCCCACTGGTTGTTCAATGTAGAATTCTTCTTCGAGTACACCATTCAAGAATGCTGTCTTGACATCCATTTGATACACTTTATATCCTCTTTGGATTTCCATGGCAAGGAAAAGCCTGATTGACTCCCGTCTAGCCACTGGAGAAAAGGTTTCTTCAACATCTATGCCTTCAATCTGGGAGTATCCTTTACATACCAGTCGTGCCTTGTTTCTGATGACACTTCCATGCTCATCAAACTTATTTTTGAAAATCCATTTGGTACCAATCACATGGTGACCTTCAGGTCTATGGACAAGATCCCATGTCTGATTCTTGTCAATCTGATCTAATTCATTATTCATAGCTTTCACCCAAGATTTATCTTTTTCAGCTTCTTCGAATAAGGATGGCTCTACAACTGATAGAAATGCAGATTGCGTGGTATTACTCATCCTTCTTGTTTGAGTGGGTGCACTATTGTCCCCAATTATGTTGGATGGATCAATCTCAGCTCTTCGATTTCTCCTGCGAGGTTCAGTAGTATTCTCTTCAGCCATAGTTTCTTCTTCAGATTTTGCTTCTGAGTCAACATCTTGATGTTACTGCTGAGTGTTTTGAACAGCTTCCTCTATTTCTGCATTTTTATTTTCTTCACGTTCACATTCTTCCTGACTTTCTATCACATCAGCATATGATGTCCTTGAAGCATTTGTGGTTTTCTCTTCAATTATCTTAACATCACTACTTTCCACAATCCTTCCCAAATGCTTGTGGAAACAGTTGTAGGCTTTTCTGTTCATTGAGTAACCGAGGAAAATTCCTTCATCTGCATTGTCACCATATTTCCCTTGAGTTCCTTCTTTGTTCTTGATGAAGCATTTACTTCCAAAGACACGAAAGTATTTTAGATAAGGCTTCCATCCATGCCAAAATTCATATGGTGTCTTCGTCTCACCCATATAAAGTCCTGTTCGATTCTGAATGTACACTTCAGCTTGAAAAACCTCTTTCCAGTAATGTCGTGGAATACGACTCTCAATTAGCATGGTTCATGCCATGTTGTTCACCTGTCGATTCCTACGTTCAACAACTCCATTTTGCTGTGGAGTTGTCACAACAGCTACCTCATGCTGTATCCCATGATTTTCAAGATAATTCTCAAATTCAATGGATGTGTATTCTCCTCCATTGTCAGATCGCAACACTTTGATTGTTCGTCCAGTATCATTCTCAGTGATTCGCCGATATGTTTTCATGTAGTCAAGGACTTGTCGTTTCCTGTGAATGACCATCACACATGCAATTCTACTGTAATCATCTATGAAAAGGACAAAGTACCTTTCTCCATGAGTTCTGGAAACATTTATTGGCCCACAAACATCTGTATGAATCAGATCAAGAAGGTGTGGCGCTCTTTTCTTCTTTGGCCGATATGAACTGCAGACCAGCTTCCCACGAATACAAGCATCAAAAGTTTTTTCATGCTCACGCTTCAGGTTGGGAATGTCCATGACAATTCTCAATTTTGATATTTTCTCCATGTCTTGTTGATTGATGTGTCCCAGTCTCCGATGCCACAAATTGTTTTCTTCTTCAACAGTCATGTAACACACATTTTCTTCACTATCAACCTGATACAAGTTTCCTTCTATTCTACATCCCTTAATAAGTGAATTTCCAGACTTTCCCTTGATAGTGCAGCCTTTCTGATTAAACGTGACTATAAGTCCTGAGTCACAGAGTTGACTCACGCTGAGGAGATTATGACGTAGGCCATCTACGTAAAGGACTTCAGTCTTCTTTAGTTCTCCATTAGCTAATTCGGTACTTCCAATCCCTTTGATTTTCAGAGCCCCATCATTACCAAATCTTACTGTACCATTGACATTCCTTATGATATTCGTTAGTAGGCTGACATTACCTGTCATATGGGATGAACAACCGCTATCTAGAATCTAGGTACTATTGTTCTTTGTAGCTTTGAGGGCCACCTCTACAAGGTTGGATTTCTCAATCTTCTTCCTTTCCTTCCATGAGACATTAGATCGAGTATAAAGAACTGATGGTCTTTCAATTATCTCTTCCGCATACCTAGGTTCTTCATAGTCAAAGTCTTCTCTGAGAGGTGACAACCTGTTTGAAAGAGCAACACTGTCTTGCTGATGAGAGTTGACTTGTCTTGAACTTCGGTATGAGGTGTCCATGTCCCTTCTCTGCCTGCAATTAGCGGCCTTATGACCATATTTAGAACAAAAAAACAATATCCATAGAAATTATTTCTTCTATAAGAATTAGGATATGAAATTGTTCTCCTTTGTTGAGCTTCTATATCTTCTCCATTCAGATAGCTTCTTGCCTCTTTACAATATGACATGGTATGGCCCAGATAGCCACAGAACTGACACTTCATGAGAGGAAATGTCTTCTCACTTGAATTTCTCCTCAAACCTTCTTCCTTGGGAGAATAGTAAGACTGTCTGTCATTTCTGAATGTTTGAGGATAATTTTAGGTCCCCATTTAGTTTGGATTGAGGGTTCCTTTTTCGGCACTCTAGGAAACGTTTCAATATGTTCAACTTTCATATTATCTTTCTTTTGGATCTTTTCACTTCCAGCAGTTGATGTCTCAGCCTCACAGCCAATTCCACTCTTTCCCATGCAAGCGGGTCTTTGATCACTCAAGATTTTTCCAACCCCATCTGAACCACACTTGACTCTTTCTAGTAATTCTACATATGAGAATCTTCCAAACTGTATTTTCTTCCTCGATTCTTTTGGAACTGATTCAGTCTCCAGTTTACTCCTTAGAGTAAATAATTCCTCCTCAAGACCATCAGCAGTCTTGGATTTTTCATCCAGACTGGAGGTGAGGTCATTGATGACCTTTTCTTGTTCTTCAATTATCAGCATCAGATCTAATACATCATCATTACTTTCAATTATTTTAGACTGTACCTTCACAAATTCTTCTAATCGTTCAATTTCAGCTTCAAGTTGATCAACGTATTCAGTTGATTCTTATACAATTGATTTCCACTTATTGCAGCTATTACATTTAATCTTGAGCTTACTAACCGCATCCTTAAGTTGCATCTCAGGATCTACACAAGTTCTCAGTTGTTTTTCTCCTTCAGTATCTTCTGGCTTTTCAACAGTGGCCATCATAGAAGCATGGTTCCCAGTTTTGAATTCTGGTTCTTCTTCATCACAGAATTCATTATCATCTTCTTCCTCTTCACAGACAAAACTCTTCCTTTGCATTTTCTTACCAGATTTGAAGTCTCCCCTTTTGAAGAACCTTCTCTGAGGCTTCTTGAAGTTTTCATCCTCATTATCTTCATCATTGATCATTTTTAAACACTGAGAGGCAATGTGCCCAACTTTTCCACAACAGAAACATGCGAGAGGTAACTTCCCTTTGAATTTCCCTTTCCCCTTCTGGAACTTCTTTGCAATGAGAGAAAGAATTTCTTTTTCTTCGTCATATTCAACACTTCTATCCTTTGAGATTTTCAGTTTATCCATGGCCTTGAATGCCATTTCCTTGCTCACCCGAGTCGTAGCATCTTCAGGTTTGAATCTCATTTCATATGCTACCAAACTGCTCAGTAGATCATCTAGTGAAAGTTTGGAAAGATCTCTTTCTTCAAGGGCTGACACCTTCGCATTATAAAGAGGTGGAAGTCTTCTAAATATTTTCTTTACAATATCAATGTCTTGGATTTCTTTGCCTAGACCCCGAATAGCTCTAACCACTTCAGTAATTCGATTGAAGAAAGAGTCTGCATTCTCGTCTGGAGGCATCTTCAGATCATCAAACCGATTGTGTAACACTTGTAGTTTCACCTCCTTCACTTTGCTATCACCTTCATAAATATTCTCAAGTTTATACCACATGGATTTTACTGAGGTGCAATTCATCACCTTTAGGTAGATCTGATCAGAAAGGGATGCAGTGAGTGCATTTTGTGCTTTAGCATCTGCATCAAGAAGTTTCCTGTCTATTTCAGTCATAGCAGGGACTATTGGATCAGTGACTTTTATTCCCTGCACAGTAGAAAAGAGAACTTCCATTCTAAGATATCTCAGATGAGATCTCATTCTGTTCTTCCAGATCTGGAAATTTCTTCCATCGAAGGGAGGGACTCCCCTGACATTGACCGCGTTTTCCATGACAAAAAAAAGTCAAATTCAACACCAGCAACCGTTACCCTCTGATACCACTTGAAGGACCCCGGGACACCCTGAGAGGGGAGGGGTGAATCAGGGTGACAACTTTTTCTTCTTAAAGTTGTGGATCTTGTTCCCACATTGGTAGGAACTTGTTGAACCTATAAGATGAGAAAGATGAAAAATCAAACATGCACATACACAGATAAGACATATCCATTTTTACCTGGTTCACCACTAAGGGCTACGTCCAAGGAGCATACGCCGACAAGTTTTCAGTCGTACCAAAAACCACTAAGCTTCACTAGATGGAGATTACAATTGTTCGGGCACAGTCACTCTGTCCCAGGCTCACTGCCTTTACAAAGGTTATGAGATAGCTCACTTCTTCCCTCTGTTCACTCCCGTTGACTTACCCTGGCTCACTACCGTTGGTGAAGTCACACTCAGTTTATAGACGTGAAGGTCTCTTCAATTGATAGTCATGAAGTTCATTGTCTCCTATTCAGCATGAGACTTTGCTTGCATCAGAGTCCTGATTTTAATGCTCTGTTAAGATCCAAGTTCCAACCACTGATGAATACCCCCTTTTCCCTTGTCCACAGGGCAGACAACCTTTGGAAAAGGCCTTCGCAAAGTACCCTACTTCGCGAGGCTCCCAATATTACAAAGCTCAAATAAGCCTTTGCGGAGCCCCTGCCATTTCACGAAGCTCAATCGCGAAGCTCAATCGTGAAGCACTCTCGCGATGCTCCAGCCTTCGCAATGCTTGGCTATCGCGAAGCTCCTGCCTCTTCGCGATGCTCACTGAGCCAACGTGGGGCGCCCGTATTTCGCGGAGCTAGAATAGCCACCGCGAAGCTCCTCTTTCGCGAAGCACGCTGCCTTCGCGAGAGACCTTTGCGAACCGAGAGCAAATGACTTTCTCTGAAATTCTATTTACTTCTCTTGAAGGGGTCGGCCTCTATTTATAGGAGATTCTACCGACCCTCGACCCTTCCACACGAAGTCAGCACCACGTCATCTCAAATCACGAAGCTCCAAAGTTTCCGCCAGAATTATGTCCAAATCGTGAAGCACCATAGAAAATTTCCATTCGCGGAGCTTGACGTAATCGCGAAGAATCACCGTCAAAATTCCTTCGTGCCTTCGCCGTGAAGCTCCCTCGCAAATCCCTTCTTCGCCGCGATGCGCTTCACCCTCTTCCTTTCGTGAAGCTTGACGTAATCGTGAAGACTCACCGCCTCCATTCTGCTGGTCTTCGCGATTTCCAAACCATGAATCCTATCTTCACGAAATTCATGCCTTTTCCATATTAAATCATGATCTTCATGGAAATATTATTTTCGCGAATCTCACCAAAATCCAAATTTTGGACCCCAAAAATTTGGAAAACACTGGGAAACGGCGCCACATTCAATACTGTTGTCTACTTGAACGGTATGATCTCTTTGCTGGTACATGATCTGAACTTCCATTGATGATTGACAACTAACACAAACCACACTCCAAATCATGCATAGAAGACCATGGTTCCAACACCATTATGAACTCTTATGATCATTGTGATATCTAGTTGTTAATGATTATGTTTACCCTTACTGAGAATCTATTCTCAGCCTTCTTATATTTCTTTTTTCAAAGTTTTTAAAGAATTATGTTGAATGTGTTTTTTTTAACGGAGGGATTTTATATGGATGATGATGATGTATTAATGTGAAAAATAAAAGCTATGTTATGTTGGAAAAATACTAATTCAATGTTATGTGACTTGTTTTTTTAAGTGTTTTTCCTATTTCTCTAAAACTATAATCCTAAAAGTTCCCCCAGAATTTAAGTGGTCCATGTCTTACTTTTGATGTTTTAAGGTTTTTATGGGAAAATGGGTCTCAATTATCAACATTAAATTCAAAAATTTAATCTTGTGGATTTCAGAACAGTATTTGGTAGTGTGGGTCTTGGGTTGTTATAACACCAAACAATGTTAGGTCACACGTAAGGTAAACTTGGTGTTCTAGATTAAACCGTGGTTTCATATTTTCAATATGAGACTCCATTTAAGAGTTATTCCATTGTTTATGAAATAATATGTACATGTAATATAAAATATATTTAATATTTCTATAAGATTAATTTCGGACACACCTAGAATTAGAATAATGTGCCTCCTTAGCTCTTGGATATGAAAATATTTATAAATATATTTTAAATTATTTGATGGAAAAAACAAGGTTTCTAAATTGTTCCCTACTTCAATATTTTAATCCCTGAAAATTAAAACTATGAAAAAAAATGTTGGGATACTATGCTCATATCTGACTCTACTACTCCTAGAAGCTCTTCTGCATGTTCCCATAAAACCAAAAAACATTATATTAATGGATTTTCCATCCATGGATGGTTATCTTATTCCGATTCGTGATCACCACCAGGTTATATGTGAATGTATCACGATACTTGTATATATCACCCCAATCAATAAGGTTTATAAGAACCTGCACGTATCTACTCATCCATAACACATTGAAGATTTTGTACACCCACTCCAAATGTGGTGGTAGAGTGAGGTGGTAGAAAATATTACCAAAAAATTACATGATATCAAATGGCCTAATGAACCTTGAGGATAAATTGCCTTCCTAGAAGAAACTCTACAATACTCAATGTTGGGAGACTCTCAGAAAAACATGGTATCCCTAATCAAATCCCAAGGGCCTACAACATCAATATGTGAAAGATTTTTGGCTGCACTGGGCTTTCCCCATCCACTCATGGATGACCTGGATCTTTTCTATCATTTCATACACAATCATTGTCCCAAAAAGATATTCCTCACCAGTCTTAGTGTAGTATATGAGTGACCTACAAGGTCTACCATAAAGGGCCTCAAATGGTTCCATGCCAATAGTATAGTGGTAGCTATTATTATATGCAAACTCTATTAATGTAAAGTGATACTCCCAGGTCTAGAAAAAGTCTAACTCACAAACCCTCAGGAAATCCTCTAGCACCTAAATAACACACTTTTTCTTCTATACTTCTATGGGTGGAAGGATGTACTTATCCACATCTGGTTCTGAAATGAATCCTACAGACCTCTCTATGACCATGGCATAAAACATGCATCATGATTGAAGATAATATTTGAGGTCACGCCATGAGGGGAAAAAAATCTCCCATACATAAAACTGCCCCAAACTATCCCCTGAACTCTACTACTTGATAGTAAAGAAGTGTGCCGACTTTTTGAGCCTATCAAATATCACCATGATTGGGTCATGGAATCTTGCTTTCTATAGTAGGCATGTCCCAAATTCCATTTATATTCTATCCCATTTACACTCTGGAATCTCAAGAGGCTATAAAAAACCTACTAGAACCTAGTGGTTGACCTTAACTTGTTGATAAGTGAGACCCTAATACATGAAATCAACAATGTTTCATCTCATTCTATCCCAAAAAAACCATTTCTAAAGTAATCTACACATATTTCCCACATCGAGATGTAAAAACAAAGGATATGTGTGAAACTCCATCATCACTTCCTCTATCATTATGACCGAGACTTCCATCCATCCTTGGAAAAGAATTTAGTGATTCTCTCCTTCCAAAAACCTATTTGGCGAATCTACTAAAGATATCTTGTCACGTAAGACCACATAGTCGATGTATCTCAAATAATACTCTCTCTCACACTATAGTCATGAAGGTGCCAACACGATCAATTAATTAAAAGATGCACCCTCCTCCTCCACCATGTTCTTCTATAAGGAATACAACTAATCTAATGCATCATGCACCAAACGAGCCTAGGACTTCTTACTAAGGGAATGTTGCATCACATTTCCCTTCCTAAGAGTATAGATCATCTCAAAGTAATAGTCTTACAAGAAATCCAACAAGAACCTCTATCATAAGCTTATGTCTCTCTACGTGAAGGCATACCTAAGACTCTGATGTTCTGAGAAAACAAAAAATTAATCTCCCAAAAGATAGTTCCTCAATATTCTCAGAGAAAAGACTACCACTTTCAACTCTAGGTCATGAGTCACGCTATTCTTCTCATGGGGTCTTAGCTAAATTGACCAATATACAATCACTTCCTATCTCAACATCAACACGTAGATGATACTATATCCATAGAAATCACAATATACTATGAACTCCATTCCCTCCTATGATATTCTCATTACAAGATCATTCATCATCCCTAGAGTCAACTCCTGGAAGACTCTTTAGTACTGATAAATCTAGGTAAACTACTACCCTTTATGCATCAGGGCAGTCAATGGGGATGTAATCCAAAATAATTCTAACAAAAAAAATCCTATAGTACCCTCAAAAACCACTAAAACATGACACTTATTACATGATATTATATAGATCCCAATAAATAACTCCATCAACATTCATTGGGTCCATAACTAATCCATTCTGAGAAATGACATGCCCTAAGAAGTGAACCTCGTGGATCTAGAAATATCACTTCTTACCTTACCAAAAATATTGTTTTCCCGAATAAAATATTTGATCATCCTCAAGTAATATTCATAATCATACTCTAAAGTAGTGTGTACGAGTATGTTATCAATAAAGACAATAACAAATTGGTACATTTATTTACATAGGATATATTTCATCAAAAAAATAAACATTGAAGGACAATTCTTCACACTAAAGGGAATAAATAAGAACTCATAGTGTCTACAACAACATTTTAATTCCATATTAAGAATATTAACCTCACAAACTCTTAACCAGTGGTATCCATACCTAATATCGATATTTAAGAACCATATAAAACCTAAAAAATGATCAAAGAGTTCATAAGTAATTGGAAATGGGTACTTGTTCATTATCATGGCCTATTTTAGTCGATAATAATCCACAAAAATTTGTAATATTCTGTACCCCTTTTTCAGGAACAACATCGAAGCTGCATAGGGGGACACACTGGGTCTGATAAAACCCTTCTCTTGAAGGTCCTCCAACTACACCCTTAGCTCTTGGAGATTGGTAAGGTCTATCTGATATACTGTAGAAAATTTTAGATAGCTCCTAGGATGTGAGTCAATGAATAAACCATATAACACCTCAAAATTAGTACTAGAACATCCTCAAAGAATACATCCATAAAATATTCCACGACTGAAGGAATCTAGATTCTTGAAGAGCCAACTATGCCAAGGGATAATCTCACCAAATGATCAGTGATGGGTTGAATCCTCCTGCCCACAAAACCTACCCATAATACCATGATATTTTTATCACCCACAAAGGATAATATTATCCCATCAATGTGATGGAATTAAAAAAATATGTAGTGATAGTCAATCTAGGCTCAGACCATGGACAACTAGTCTATACCCAAGATGAAATCATAAGGTTTGATTTTGATGAAAAAAAGGTCCCATAGGAAACACTATCCACCAAGAGATAGACTTCACTACCTTTAGATAAAATATATTAAAGAAGTATTCCCCATATAAACCTCATAGAAAAGTAATAGGGCTAAATCCTCAACTAGGAGATCCATCTCTAGTACTAGGAGTAAATAGATTAATTAATTAATCGAAATTTTTTATACTAGTACTAAAGAAAGTGTAAAAAAACTATTGTACCTATAAGAATATTGTGATATGTTGGGTCATACACCTCAATAGACTACAGTTTCCCATGACCCCAACTGCCATCTCCCGGAGCCCGACGTGGTCCGCCTAGTAGTGGTGGTGGAAGTAGCTCATAATATCATCCACCACCAATATATCGTACTCATGGAGACCCACATTCTCATCTTCTAGCTCCACCTCCTTGGGGGCCACTCTACCACCACCTTGGTGATCCATGATAAGGGTGATGCCTCTATCATTGTGCACAATCTATTATATTCTAGTCCTCCTCAGCATGTTGGGTCGAAAAATCACGTTCTATGTGATCTATCCCATCACATTCATAGTACCTCCCATATTTAGGCTAACATGGTCCCATGAAAGGTCCATGTACTACATGAACTTGTGCCTGAGTCTGATCCTAGTAAAATTTCCTGTACCAATGTCCTTCTGACTGGTTCCTGCTAGATGCTACAAATAACTTAGCCCCATAAATCCCAATTCTAGATCCAACTGCATGGTGTCCCTTTGACATGAATCTCTCCATCAACAGCACCTGCTCCAATACTCTGACATAAATGAAAATTCACAGGGGCACCAAAATGGCATGGATGTCCTTGTGGAGACCCTTCTCAAACTTCTATGCTTATAAGTAGCCATCCCAAATCATGTCAAGGAAGTTCCATGTATAGTCTATGAACTTCGTAACATATATACTTAGAAAATATCATCCCTAATTATTGTTTGTCAAGAATCTCCTAAATCCTAATTGAGGGAAATAATGAGGGGTAATACTATTCAAAACATAACTATTGGAAGTTATCGTATGAGAGTGTCGACTCATCATGCATCTGCATGACTAATCTTCACTAGTTTCTATCTGTTTGTGGGAAATAGTATCTGCCTGACCACCTGCTTAGTCAGTGTCCGGATAAGAATGAAAACTCAGAACACCAAATCTAAAAAATTCTACACTTCCTAGGGCTCAGGATCTCCACAGAACCTCAGTGTCCCCTAGCACTAGAACTCATGGAGAATACTAAGCCTACATGCATCCTCATCATACTATACTGGTACTATATACTACTTGAAATGTGGGGGTGATACTATTTTTTCATCTAGAAGAAAGATATCATGTGATGGACCTTGAACTAAGGATTCATCACTCAACAAATCATCATCATGATCCCAAATCAGAAACTAGGATGACAATCTTCGTAGATGCATACTGGAAATTTAATTAAGACGTTCTATATTCAGAAGAGCATAAATATATGGGTAACTAAATCAAGAAGGACATTAAAAGACTGGATCTTATATGATTCACGTACCATTGATACCTGTAACCATGGTATTGGTATATCAAGACAACAAGTAGTCTAAGCCCTAGTGTATGGATACGTCACTGTCGCACCAACACTGAGTTCCCTATCCCAAATGCCACACCTAAGACACTTTGAAATCGTTTCCCTAAGTACAAAAAAAATAATATTAAAGGGAAAACAACAAAAACCATTCCTAGGAATAAAACACCTCTAATACTAATCAGTCATGACCTGACCTAACGTGGATTGACACACAACTACCCCAATCCTTCCACCATAGGTCAATGGCTGGAGACTGACACCAAATGGAATTACTTCCATGGGAGGAATTTTCCTAGTGTACTAATATGAAGACAACCATCCATATCCATGAATACGATAATAGGAATAATAATATAAGATGAAATATCTAGAGAATAACCAAGAATGTAAAACATCTAGGAAATACAAGAGTGTGTCTACATAATCTAGAAAACAAAAAGGAAAAAATACATGCTAAACTAGAAAGATGTCCTGATATGAAAAAAATATAAAAGTAAAGTGATGAGAGATTCCAACTCTAGATTTGAATAAATTCCACCGTATATAGTTAAATGTGAAAGGGTATCCCTATGATCCAATGTAATTACTGCTGACCTTCCCCTCATGTTCATAAGACATAACTGGTTCAGAAAAACCCATACAATGGTGTGTATAAACATACCCACTATGATTCTCCAAAGGCTGAAGGGGGAGTAGTATGAGACACGATATGAGTAAAAAGCTCAACCCATATCAAGGGTAAAATGAAAACCAATCAATTGAGAGAGATATATATGCTCATAAAATAATTCCATATGAGAGAGAAATTGGATCTCCATCTCAAATCCCATCCCATGAAAAGAGTTTACCATTAGTTTTTATAGGTCCATCAATAACTCCCAACATCTTGCATGTCTTTTCAAAGAGCCATAAATTCTAAGACACATCTCAACACTATTACACACAATAATGTGGACAAAATATCTAGGTAGAGTGTGCACGCTATGGTACAATTGGAGGGTGCCACTTGGATTGTATATAGATGACCAATTTCCTATCCTAATTGAAGGGTGTCACTCTAAAGGTTGGGGACCCATTCCCTGACTCTGCAATAGGATCTCACACTAAGAGTCGATAAAAGATTGATTCAATGTCTTAATAGGAGGGTTCCACTCTGATGGTTAAGGATCCATGCACTATCTCCATAGGAGGGTGCCACTTTGATTGTAGATTGAGTACCCATGCCCTATCCAGTAAGAAGGGTTCCATACTAAGTGGTCAAGGATCCATGCCTTGAATCCACATGAGGGATCCAGTATGATAGTCTATAGAGGACCCAAGACATTTCTCAGTAAGAGGATTCTACTCTGGTATCTATAATGATACCGATGGACCAATACCCTCATTGATCATTTGATAAAGAATCTTAACACCCATAAAATATCACATTTTATCTCAAAATCTACTTTGAAGGCCAACACAATGATCTACATGAAATAAACTCAAGATTGGCAACTTAAGGTCCAAAATACGTTTCCAAACAAAGGAGATATGTGAGGTAAAATTTTCCTAAAAAAAGTGGGTACACACTATGTATGGGGATCCACACAGTGTGTGGTCCCACTGTGCTACTTGTCTGTGTCCCTACCATCACATGGATCACTACCCATGTGGCCCTACATGGCATAAAAAGGGATTACAAAGTGTGCCTCAGCCACTCTAGGTCCTTCCTATGCTCGTAGTTGTGTATTTGTACCCTAGCTATGTTTGTGAACCTTGACCATGGGATGGTACATTGAATGTTCCTATCCAGGACCATGTACTATGATACACGACATTCCTTATGCATGCGGTCCTACCCATGTGCTTCTCTCACATGGCCTATCATCCTAGATAGGTTCACACTGCATGTGGACAAGCCACATGGCATGTGATCCTTAAATTTTACAAAACCATAGTACTAAAACTATAATGGTACTACATATAGTGTGTTCATCCTAGTATATTCCATATTTTCTGTATTTTTATAGAACCTCTTATATATTCCTCAGTTCCCAGACCTACCTTTCCTGCTTTTAAATTTTCCTAATGCTTTCCCAAAATTGAAGGAAAGATCCTTCGTTCATTTAATCCATCACTATAATGGATGGAAGTAATATTTTTTTGATACAATGTGGTTCTTAATATACCCCACACACATTACATCATATCCAGTACGTCATAGATCCTACATACATGGTAATCATTATCCACAATCCAAAAATAATCCTGATCTATTCTATATTTGATGATCTGTTTGGATCCTATGAATTTTCTCTATATTCGGGGTTCAATCATTCTTGATCCCACTCATAAATTCCAAAACATGGTCCCTGTTGTCCAATAGTGAAGATTTCAAAGAACAGTGGGGAAAAATCACAAGAAATAGAGGTTCAATAATAATTGGCCAAGATTTTGTGGACAATGAATACAAACTAGGGATATTCTGTTATGATAAAAAAATTTATCAATGGAAAGTTCATTCATATAAATATTTCATATAGTGTAAACCACATATAATCACTTTACGAGTATAGTAGAAACATTATAAATAAATAATTAATAAAATAAGAGATATTTATAGAAATTAAGGAACCTATACTGATGAAATAGTAACTTGACCTTTGGAATAGTAATGTGACCATTAAGAATAGTAATTTTCCTAACATAATATTAAACTCATCTATGAATGTATAAATAAAATTTATGAATATTATAAATTATAATATGATATAATTATATCATATTATAAGTAAATAAATGTTTTAAAAATTATTAATTAAGTGTTGGTATTTTACTAAAACATAAATGTTTATTTACAATTTTATAATTAATATAATAATTTAATAGAAAATTTATTTTCACAAATTAGATTCATAAATTAATATTTTTTGTCTTATGGTTATAATATAAAATTAAGAGACTATAATTAATTTTTCAAAATGTTGTAAAATCAATTATAATTTAAAATCAGTATTTTCCAAGTAAATGATGATTTTAATTAAAAATTAAATTTCTCATATTTAGAAGATTATTTTCATAAAATGGAGTTAATTTTTTAATTTTTCACATAAAAAAATTTTTATAATTATTTTTTTTGGATTTTTATAGAATAGTTTAATTTTAGGTGAATAATGAAATACGAAAATTTATGGTATATAACAGTATAAGTTTAAATATCTATTTATTGAGTCATGGTTGATTTAAGAAATATAATCTCAAATAATAATTATTTGTTTTAATATATTTAGTGAAAAGTTTCAAGCTGTTCATTGTCTTGATCCAAAATAATAAACTAATGAAAAAAATAATAAAAAACTCCCCTCTCCTCCCCTATAAATACCACCCATCACAAAATCTTTTCCTCACAACCCCAAATCCATGAATCTTTTCCAATTTCAAAAAAATCCACTTCCCAAGCCTCTCCCCCAAATAAAAGTCCTTTTTGTCTCAAAAAAACACCAATAAACCATTTCCATAAAAAGGTATTCAAGAAGAATAATTCAAGTGAAAAAATCCTCTTTTATTTTCTTTTCTAATTCTATCATAAACTCATCTTATCCAAGTGTAATTATTCTATATTATATTAAATATAATTTAATTTCACAATATTAATTGAATAATTCATCATAAAACCTTTTCTCCTCTCCCTTTTAGTCTAAAAAAATGAAATCATCGTTTGTGATGTATCGATTTACCTCCATCATGGAAGATGCATTTTCATTTTATTTTAAAACATTAAAAGATGGTAATAAAAACATTATAATGGCTGATAATGATTGTAAAATTTATTTTATAACTTTTTTATGTTATTTAACTAACTTATATACACAATATTAAATAATAAAACAAAAACAAGTTTGTTGTGACCGAAAACTGAAAAAATTAATCTAAACAATTATCTTGAAAATTTTATCTAATGAAAAATTATCATATCTGAAAAAATAATATATTATTCTAATTAATATTATTTAAGTTCATTAATAACATATAATTTCAATTCTGGAAAATTATCCCCATCTTTCATGTTCTTCCATGCATGTATACAAGTGAACCAATCATGAAAACCAAGAAAATAAACACTCTCAAAATATCAGAATAGAGATCTAAAAATCATAAAAATGTATATAAAAAATTTAATAAAATTTCAATGAATAAAATAAATGTAAAATATTTATATATTAATTAATTAATTAATAATTGTTTTTATACAGGATATTAATGTGAAGAAATAATTCAGACATAAAGTATAGGGATTCTTGTACCTAATTTTTTTTCTTTGGGTTATTCCTCTTTCATTACAAAATTTTAGTGTGGATGTTATTTAAGATTAATAAAGTATAATTTATTTTTTATTACATAATTTTTCAAGGATATACATGTTTACAATCTTTTTTATGACAACTGAATTTTTTTTCTATAATAACTCTTCTCTCTAAAAGAAACATCTTTTACTTCTCTTGATATTGTTTCTTCTTCACTCAAGATTGATGAATATTATATGAAGTATGAAATTCCATTATCATTTGGGAACCCTAGTTTTTATTCAAGAATGTACTATTTATGAAATGCAACCCATTCCTTTCTGTGGGTTATTTTATGTTCACGATTGATATATATTTTTTGTGGCATGCATGATTATGTAAATTCTATGATATGACAGGTGTTCATAAAATTATATATAGATCTAATGCATTGTGTAATGTTATGTATCGCATGAGACAATGTGAAATATGTATGGACATGAAGATTTATTTTTTTCTCAATGATGATGTTATTATTATGCACATATTTTATATGTAAAAATGATGCTAGATTTGTTGACAACTATATGTGGTATTTGACCACTAAGACACAAAGTATCATTTTTATTCATTGACACATTCCATGACTATATATAATACTTATTCTCATGATTACGATGATGATCTCATGATTATGTTATGAAAATTAAGATTATTCTCACCCATGTTATATTGATTCATGTTCTTATCTATCCTCTTACAAGCCTTTTTGTTCAAACCTTTATTTTATATATATCCTCAAGTTATTATGTATACTAAGAAGTAAATTAGGGCCACTAATAATCTATAGAAGAAGTAATTAAATAATATTTATGTTTTATTATGAAAATTTTATGTCTGGTCCTAATTTTTCTACAATACTAAACCTTTGGATCCTGGGTTGTAATGATTTTATGTTGTTTTTCATTAAAATGATGTAATAGTCATGTAAGAAAAAGTAGGATCACTATAGTCTATATCAAAGCATGATTTAATTAATTTGGTATTTAGGATTAGATAATAATAGTGAGAACTCTTAGTATGAGACTAAGTATATGAAATAACCCATGAATATTATATTTAGATAAATTCTAAACATAGGGATCCCACAAGATATTTCTTTAGAGTTAATTAGAAAATTAAATAAATTATTTTTTCATGAATGTTTGATTTATTTTTTGTTCAAAACATTACTATTTTAGAAAATGGTGGGAACCTAGAGAAACCAAGCTAACAACTTGTGTGAGGGATAATTCGTCAATTCTTAAAAGGACATACCCAATGCCTTGAGAGATAGGGTTAAAAATTTCAAATAAATTATTAGCCACCTACCTCATACTATGAAAAATAACCTGAATAATGTGCAATGTACAACTTCACCTATGTGGGATCAACTAGCTATCGGGCCTTTTATCTAGAAATGACCACCGATGTTCAGTGGATCTTCCAATCCACAATTCACACCATAGTGGGTCTACTATATGAAGAAAATATTTTCTATGCTTACCTATTTTAAGTTAAAGAAGGTGACTCTGGCCATTTATCATTTATTTGGGGATGTTGATCAATGGTGGGTTTTGTTAAACAACACAAATAAAAAAGATGAAATTGAATATATGGAGTGGGAATACATTAAAAAAAATTCTCTTAAAAATTATTTCCCTCAAACTCTTCATTGAAAGATGAAGGGATAATTATTATAGATAAAGAAAAAATATGGTGAATCTATCATGAATTATGAAGAAGATTTCACAAGGATTTCAATGTACGACTTGGGGTTTTTTATTTATCAAAAATGATATAAAAATAGATATATTTTTATTGTTTTAAAACCACACCTTAAAAAATATATATCAATTAGAGAAATTGGGGGTTATGAAGAAGTTTTCTGATGTGCTCTCAAACTAGATATAGAGTTTGGAGAATGGTCCCATGGCTATGCATACAAGAAAAAAATGACGAAGTTTCAATTTAGTGGATATAATAAAAAATGTGGAAATAAATCTCAACCACTCACATGCCAAAAATGTGAGAATAAACATCATGGGAATTTCCTCAAAGGGATGAAACAATTATTCAACTGTGGGAGATAAGGTTACCAAGATCATGAATGTTTAAGATACATGAGGAAGATGGAAAATGTGTTAGAGTAAAGGAGACCACCACCCGTGGTTTAATTCTTCAATTATAGGGAGAAAGGTCACTATGAAATCTAATGCACTAAACCCCGAGTCCTTAAGGGTAGTCAATGTCAACAACCACTAAAACCAAAGGAGTAGGGGAAATCTTATGAAATTACTACTGTTGAGGTGGAGCTCAAAAATGTTGTGGTGATAGGAACACTGGTTATTCATTGATGAATAATTAACAAACTATTTGATTCTGGTTCTACACATTATTTCATATCTTACAAGTTTAGTAGAACTATACAATCACTACCTCAAAATATGAAGGTTTAGTTATATGTGAGAATAAAAAAGGATAAATTATTATATCTAAAGTATATAACTCCTCCACAGTCAATGTTTGTAGAATGAACCTCCCAGTAAATATGGTCTTACATCCTTTGGTAGAGTTTGATTCTATTTTTGGGTATGTATTGACTATCTTTATACAAATAAAACATCAACTATTAGGAAAGGGAGACCACCCTTCATATCCTAAGGCATCCTCCAATTCAATACAAGTGTAATGTTAAGTGTGAATCTCCTTTAGAATCATCATCTAATGTTTTGATATTATTTACTTATGAGAAATCATATCATTCTCACATGATTGAGACAAAGGAGAGAATCAGGATCAAAGACTTTCCCATTGCGAGGGACTATAATGATGTGTTCCCTAAACATTTACCTGGTATTTTACTTGACAGAGAGTTTGAGTTCTCTACTAAACTTACTTCTGGATCTATACCTATATCAAATATACCATATATAATGTACACCATTGAGTTGGAGGAACTGACAAAGTAGTTACAAGAGAATCTGGACAAGGGTTTTATATGACAGATTGCTTCACCATAGGGTGAAACAGTCCTCTTTTTCAAGAAAAAGGTTGGATCAACGTGACTATGAATTTATTATCACGATATTAATAAAATCACGATAAATAATCAGTATCTCCTTCCATGGATAGATTAATTGTTCGATCAACTCTGTGGGGCCAAGTATTTCACTAAGGTGGACCTTTTGCTTGGATATCACCAATTAAAGGTGAGGAAGGAAGATATTCTGAATACATACTTTCAAACAAGGTATATACACTATGAGTTCATAGTGATGCCTTTTAGACTCACTAATTCACTAGAAATATTTATGGGCCTAATGAAGAGAGTATTTAGATATTACCTCAACAAGTTAGTGGTAGTCTTTATAGATGATATTCTAATACACTCTAATTAAGAGGAGGAACATGAGGAGTATTTAAATATTATTCAAAAGTATTTTTAAGGGATAAAATTTATGAAAATAATAGTAAATTTGAGTTCGGGATGGAGGAAGTATCATTATTGGGGTATGTTATCTCCATAAAATGAATATCTATGGACCCTTCTAAGTCAAAGGAAATCAAAGAGTGGACCATGACAACATATATAATAGAGATACATTGTTTCATTGGACTTTATGGGTATTACAATTGATTTATGAATATTTTATCATGATTTTTAAACCTACTAACCAAGATGACTCAGAAGGGAAAAAAATTTGTCTGGACTAGTGAATGTGAATACTACTTTAAAGAGTTAAAAATTGGCATATCACCATGATGGTACTCACACATTCAATAAGTTTGGAACTCTTTATGGAATACAATAATGATTTATAGAATGGCTTAGTCAATGTGTTGATGAAAAATGATAATGTGATAGTATATGCCTTAAGGTACTTTAAAATTCATGAGAAAACTATCATATACATGATCTCAAGTTGGCGACTATGATCTTTGCATTAAAAATATAGTTGCATTATCTCTATGAGGAGAATTTTGAGATATATACTGATCATAATATCCTCAAATATATATTAAAATAGAATGAGTTTAATATGTGCTAGTGAATATGGTTAGTGCTCATCAAGGATTATGACTGCTTAATCCACTACCATCCTGATAAGGAAAATAAAGTGGTGGATGATCTATATATAAATGATCCTACTATATTATTAATGATGAGAATTGAGAAGGATACAATCATCTTAAATTTGTAATGTATGTACATGGGAATCATTAAGGAAGGAACATCATCAATATATTCTCAAATGATTACTCAATCATTGCTCATGGAGAAAATAAAGTATTCTCATAGAAATAATGTGGAAATTCATAAGAATGTGGAATCATACAAAAAGGATAAATCCTTAGAGTTCAAAATTTATGAAGAAGGAGTCATAATATTTGGTTCATGACTATGTGTTTCATCCAATATGGAAATAAAGAAAGGTCTTCTGAGTGATGCACATATCTCAAACTTCTCTATTCACCTAGGGAGCATAATGATGTATTGATATATCTAGAATCACTATTGGTGGGACAATATGAATAAATTGATCACTAAATATACATCAATATGTTTAGTATGTCAACAAGTGAAAGATGAAAGGAAATAGTATAAGTGGATAATGAAACCATTACCCATACCAACATGAAAATGGGAAAACATCACCATGGACTTTGATACCTAATATTCAGAGATATACGGAGGAAATAATGATATATGGGTTATTTTATACCATCTTACAATGATAGACCCCTTTATTGAAATTTTAGGGGATTTATCACTAGACCATATTGCATAGATATACATTATAAAATTCATAAGGATGTATTGAGTAACACTATCGATTGTATCTTATCAGGATCAATGATTCACATCCATGTTTTATAAAAGTCTATAACATGATCTAAAACCTAATATGAACTTTAGTAAAATATATCATCTTCACACTGATGTCCAATCTAAGTAGAGGATTCAAACATTGGAAGAAATTTTGAGATCATGTTCTATGGAATTGAAAGGATAATGGGACCAACATCGACTTATAGTTGAGTTATCTTACAAAAACAGTTTATAATTAATCATCCAAATTTCTACATATGAAGCTCTTTATGGGAAAATATTTAGAACACTGGCATGATTTGATGAAGTCAGTGAACGTAAGCTGTTATGACTTGAAATGGTTGAAAAAATGGTGGAAATGGTGAAAACAATTCAGCAACACATCAAGGCATCCCAATGTTGATTGAATAACTATTCCAAAATTCATTGATGATACCTATAGTTTGAGGTTGGAGACATGATATTCCCCTAAATATGTCCATGGAAAAGGATCATGAGATTTGTGAATAAGGGAAAGCTATGTCTTAGGTACATAAACCCCTTTGAGATTCCTGATCATGTCAGCACTGTGTCCTATGAACTAGCACTTCCACCAACCATGTCTCAAGTACACAATGTATTCCATCTATATATCTTGAGCAATTACATACCATATCCCTCACAAGTACTGAATCTAGAGGTGGTACAATTGAAAAATGAACTCTCTTATAAGGAGAAGCTAGTAAATATCTTAGATCGTAGAGATAAAGTTCGACGTAATAAGACTACTCACTTAATCTAAGTACTATGGTGAAACCATAAATATGAAGAGGCAACATGGGAATGAGAGGAAGTGATGAAGGATAATAACCCTCATCTTTTTTCAACTTAGAATGTAAAATAAAATTTTGAGGGTAAAATTTCATAAGGGGGGAAGAATGTAATGACCATAAATTTTATCAATTGTAATTCACTTATTTTAATTATGTCATATAGTATAAACCAAATAAAATAACTTTTAAAACACAATAAAAACTTTATAAATGAATAATTAATGAAATAATAGGTATTTATAGAAATTTAAAAACCTATACCAATGGAATACTAACTTGACCTTTGGAATAGTAATGTAACCATTAGAAATAGTAATTCATACAATAGAATAACAACTTCATTTATTAAAGTATAAATAAAATTAACACATCTTATAAATGATATTATGATATAATTATATCATAGTATAAGTAAATAAATGTTTTAGAAATTATTAATTAAGTATTGTTATTTTTATAAAACATAAATGTTTATTTACAATTTTATAATTAATAAAATTATCTAATATATTTTTTAATAAAATATATTCAAAAATTAATATGTTTTGTCTTATGATTATAAGATAAATTTATGAGACCTTAATTAAGATTTCAAAATGTTATAAAATCAATTATAATTTTAAAATCATTATTTTCCTAGTAAAATATTATTTAAATTAAAAGTTAAAAATTTTCACAACTAGAAAAATATTTTTATCAAATTGAGTTCACTTTTTAATTCTACACATCAAAAAATGGTTAGGGTGATTTTTTTTGGATTTTTCTAAAATAGTTGAATGTTTGGTGAACAATGAAATACAAAAATTTACATTATATAATAGTATAATTTAAAATCAATATTTATTGAGTCATTGATGATGTAATAACCATAATATTGAATCAAAATTATATATTTAACATATTTAGTGACATGTTTCAAACTATTCAGAGTCTTGATCCAAAATAATAAACTAATGAATAAAATAATAAAAAAACACCCCTCCCCTCCCACATAAATACCACCCATAACCTCCTATTCACCTCACAACTACAAAGCCTTGAAGAATGTCCATATTCTAAAAAATCATCTCCTATATGTCTTACAACATTTGGTCTCAACACAATACCAAAACCAATTTCCCTAAGGAGTTCCTCAAGGAGAAAGATTCATGAGGTAAAATCCTCTTTCATTTTATTTTAATTTACCTCACCTTATCCAAGTGGAATGATAACTATAGTATCTTATATATACTAGAATTTTATTATGTTAATGGAATAATTCATTATAAAATATCTTCTCATATTTATTTATTCTAAAAAATGAAATCATCATTCATGATGTTTCAATTTACTGCCATCGTTGGTGATGCATTTTCATTTTATTTTAACATCTTAAAGGCTGGTCATAAAACCATTATAATGGTTGAGATATATTTTAAATATCTTTTATAATATTTTTTATGTTTGAGAACTAACTTATATATATAATAATAAATAATAAAACTAAACATGTTTGTTGTGATCGAAAACCACCAAAATTAATCTAAATGATTATCATTAAAATTTTATCTAAAGAACCATACTAATATCTAAAAAATAATATACGATACCAATTAAACTTTTTTAAGTTCATTAATAACATATAATTTATATTATGGATAATTACCGCAATTTTACATGATCTTTCATGCATGTATACAAGTGAACCGATCTTGAAAACCAATAAAACGAACACTCTCAGAATGAAGAAATTGAACTATAAAAATTATCAAAATGGCCATAAACAAACTTAATAAAATTAAGATAAATAAAATTATTGTAAGAGAGGATTTTTATTTTTTAATTAATGAATATATTTTTATTATCGAAGATATTAATGTGAAGAAATCATTTATACATAAGGTAAAGTGATTCTTGAACCCATTTTTTTATTTAGGTTATTTTTATTTTAGGACAAAATTTAGTGTATATGTTTTTTAATATTTATCAAATATAATTAATTTTTTATTAAATTTATTTTTCTGGGATATATATGTTTCAAATATTAATTTATAAAAAATGGAATGATTTTTTCAAAAGAACTATTCTTTCTAAGAAAAAAAAACATCTTTTACTTCTCTTGAGATTCTTTCATATTCACTCAATATTGTTTATTCTTATACCAAGTATGATATTCCATTTTTTATTTGAGAAAAAAAAATTTTATTCATTAATGTATGATTTATTAAATGAAACCCATTAATTTCCATTGGTTATTTTATGTCCATGATTGATATACGTTCTTTGTAGAATACATGATTATGTAAATGTTATGATGTGACAAGTGTGCCCAAAGTTATATAGTGCTATAATGTGTTGGGTAATGTGATGTATCTCATAAGAAAATATGCAATATACGTGAACATGATGCTATCATTTTTCAAAATTATGATGTTATGATTACACACACATGTTATGCGTGAACATGATTCTAGAATTGATCTTAATTAGGTGTGGTATTTGACCACTAAGATATTATGTTTCATTTCTAGGGATTGAAACATTCCATGCCTTTATCTAATTCTTATTTGAATTATTATGATGATGATACCATTATTATGTTATGATGATTAAGATTATACATACCCTTGTTATATTAATTCATATTCTTATCTATCATATTATTAGTCTTTTAGCTCACCCTGTTATTTGATGTATATACTCAGTTGACTTCTTATAATAAGGAGTACATGAGGGACTATAATAATCTATAGAAGAAGAAATAAGTTAATGTATATGTTTTATTATATAAATTTTATTTTTGGTCCTCATTTTATGAAGGGAATAAACCTTTGGATCCTTTATTGTAATGATTTTATATGGATTTCATTTAAAATGATGTAATATTTAGGAAAGAAAAAGTAGGACTGCTATAAATTTGGGGTGAGAAACATGGAAAAATGGGGAGTAATCAAATTAATAAATTGAATCTGAAATGTGGGAACTTGTAAATGATGAAATTTGATATAGATCAAAGAAATATGAATGACCATACTCAATAAATTAATCATAAAGGAATAAATCCATATATGATGAGTCCTACCTTGATTCAAATTATATTTTGATGAAGAATATGCTTACCAATTAAATATGAGGATCAATTTTATTTTCTATGTATCGATTCTCCTCGATCTGATTGCTGATTTATTACTCACTCATGATTCACCAATGAGGGTGGTAAAAACTCCTCTCAATTATTCCAGGGTCATGTGACTAACCATGGCGATCTTATATAACATCATATTTATAAAATATTTTTTAGGTCATTTGAATTAAAAAAACAAAGTTAATTATTTATTATAATTAAACGCATCCTCCCACAATCATTTTATCTGAACGTCCCGCAATGACCATATTTAGGTTTCACCTAGGGAAAACCATACTTTCTGGATTAAATTGTGGTTTCAGATTTTCGATCCAAGACTCTATTTAAGTGTTATCCCATTATTTTAGAAAAATAATGAGTGCATATTATAATATATATTTAATTTTTTATAAAATTAATTATGAGAATAATGGGCTTTGGAATCACATGCTTCCTCAACACCTAGATTTGAATATTTTTCTAGATACATTTGATATTGTTATAAGTAAAAAGGGTCACAATATGCCTATCCTATCAACATGAACTAAATTTTTGATAGCGATGATGGGTGTAATTACTCTTAGAATACAACTTTAATCTATAAAATATTTATATTAAAGGAAATAAGATAACATATGATTTGATTAAGAAATAATACCAGGATATAATTCAAGAGTTCTAGGATGATTGTAATGTTGTAGAGTAGTCAACTACCATTTTTCTGGATATTTGATAGAATGGTGGAAAATGATATTTTTTTATGGAAGAAAACCTGTACTCTTATCCAGTGGATGATATAGGAACAGTTTTGAAACATTGAGTGTGAGGTTTTGAGGGACTCTTTATATATAGAGATACACCAAAGGGTTGGATTGAAGGTGAGGGGAACTATATTCTATCTTAGAAAAAGTTGTCTATTCCACATATTTTGAGGAATTAAGAATTAAAAGAGTTTCAACACTCTAATTTGGTTTTCCACTCAGGTGTGGAAAAGATGTATCAAGGAATTAAGTGTATTTTTTGGAAAAATATATAACCTAATATAATAGAGTTCATATAAAACCCTTTTAAAATAGTTATGGTAGAGAACTATGTTCAAGATGGTTTTCTTGGGCTACTAAGTGTCCCATTGTAGAAGTTTAATAATATATCCATAAAATTTATAACTAATATAGAATGAAAAAATGTAAGATTCAACGATATATGTATTATTATGAATATAATTAAGGAATATTTTTAGTATCTGTTTATTTGAGAGTATACCCAAGTGGATCATTTGGAAAAGTTTTACATTAATGAGATATTGAATCATTACGGAGTACTTGTGATGATAATATCTATCTAGGATGTACATTTTAATTTTAAATTTAGAAATGGACTACAACTAGATTTTAGTATTCTATTATGTCTAAGAAACACATTATAGCTACATATAGATGTCTAGTTAGAGAGAAATATTTAGATATTTGAGGATTTGTTAAGGGCGTGTGTTAAAGATTTCATAGAATCATGGTTATGAAATTTTTGTTTGTAAATTTTTCATAAAATAATTAATAACACTCGAATATTTTCATGACAACTTTCAAATCCTTGTATGGGAGACCCTAGAGTTTACTTGTGTGTGGAAGTGAGCCTGGGAGGAATCTATTTTGGGTCCAAATTTATCATAGGACATGATAGAATCTATTCAGTCAATTTGGGGGGTGTATAATGACTATATATAGTCAACCTATTTCGTGTGTGGATCTTAGGAGGTGACCTTTAGATTCTCTAGTTGGTGACTTTGTTTTCATAATTTTTTTTTCAAAAAATAATGTAATATATAATTGGGAATCAAAAAAACAAGATTACGAAGGTTTGTAGTCATTTTTAGGTTTTAGAGTGAGAAGAAGAGGTGAATTATCGCTTAGCATCACCATCTTAGCTTTAAAATGTGCATAGTGATTTTTTATATATCTAAACATTGGAGATATATCCACAAGACATCACTTATCATGGACTAGGGTTTAAAATAATTAGAGGAGGATGATACTTTAATATATAATCCTATAGAGACATAAAATCACTAGTAGAATAAATAATCAATTGATCTCCCAAGTTGGGGAATTCTAGAGGCAAGTATGAGTATAGAAGACTTTCTGGGAGCGAGAGAAGCCTATGTGACATCTATAACCCAAAATTTTCTCTTGAGGTATGCATTTAAATGTTATTTTATTTTGTGAATATTTCTTTTTGAGGGTAAATTTTTTTCATCTAGAAAAAATTTCATATCTTGTGTTTCAGTTTAATGGGAACTTTACCACTGATGGATAAATTTAATTTCAAATGAATTTTGGGATTTATTTTTTATTATAAAATACATAAATTAATAATTTTAAGTACATTTAGGATTTTGAAACATTTAAAGAATTCCATAATCTAATTCAAAATATATGGCTTCTATTTTAAATAAATTTTATGAATTTTTAAAGATATAGAATGACTTTACTAAATTTAGTTTGAGTTATAAAAATAATAATAGTATTATTTGTTTAAAAAACATTTTCTATGATGTACTAATATAATCCCAATGATATAGATTTCAATGATACAAAAATATATCCCTTATATTATCTAGAGAATAGGGAGGCTACTGGAGGAACTTTTATATTCAATTAATAGTTCTTCACATAGGAGGTATGGTCCTTTTTATTCTGATTATAGTTATTTGATTTTATGCCTTCAACCCACACTCTTCTCAATCATTGTCTTAATCAATGAATAACATCATGAAATTAAAATATGACAAACTATTACATTAATGGAATTGGTTTGGTCCAAATCCGATGAATGGATTTTGAAAAAACCTATAAAGACGTTCAACTCTTCAAAAGATAACATTATATTTTGAATGCCTAATCCAACAATTTATGGATAATGATTGAAATATGTTAATTGTTGTCACCCAATTAATAAATTAAAATAATTTTTATTAAAATAATATTTTTATAAATTTTATTAGATAATATTTATACCAATTCCAAAAATTTCAAATTTTAAATTATTCTATGAATAATAACCATGTGAAACTTTTACCATTATAAAGATATTGATGATATTGATCCAAAGAGATTGGTTTTCAATTAATCTTATAAGCAGTGTTAAAATTATCACAGATATAGTTTTTCAAGGACTCTCTGTTATATTTATATTTTAACCCCTTAATGATTTTTATGTGAAATTTTTTAGGTAAATATGATCCTCAAAATTAGATGTAGATTTGTTAAATTTTTTAAGAAGAATGAATCACTTTATTTCTATAGAAAACATTATGGGTGGTTAAAATCATTAGTGATTGTGAAATATGAAATAAATTATGGGGAGAAAACATAATAATATGATATTTCATCATGAGAAAATAATCACACCATGCCAACCCTATCTAAGGGTGTGGGCACAGTCCTATATATAACGCTTTATGCCGCTCATAACCATCTGCCTCGTCCTCAGGTCAGCATCATCTCGGCAAAGCCTAGCTCGACATCTGATGTCTTCTTCATTGGCATCGGCTTCGATCGGGTGGCGTTGGGTGCCCTTGGCTCTGCAACGACCGTCTTGACCTCGCTCGGTGGTAGAACCGACAGATCTCGGCTCGTTATTGGATCCGACGTTGACCTCGTCAGCTTTGGATTTGGAGTCCAAGGATTCAGTTTTGTGATGACTTGGCAGCGGATGTGCAATGGATTCAACACAGACACCACTTCGAGATCTTAGGTTCACGGAGGCGTGGCCCGAAGATAGCTTAGGCATGATTTGTCACCCTGGAGTGGCTCGACATTGGCTTCTGAGCGAATCAGAGGGGGGGGGGAACTGGTTTATGATTTTTGTGGTGGTTTTGCAGATCAAGGGTTTTTTGGTTTGGTTTTTCTGGCATTGATTTTGGTGGTATGGTGTATTTTTGATTTGTGATGGTCCTATTTGATTTTCTGTAATGGTCCCTTGTGGACCTGGGATCAGTGTCACAACACGGTGGTTTCGTTCTCTGCTTGAATGGTTTGTTGTTCGATGGAGGGAAGTTTGTGATCCGGATGACTTCATGAAAAAACTTCAGAGGAGGTTTCAAATCTGGTGCTTCATCTTTGTAGGGTTTTTTGGATTTGGTTTTTTGAGAGGGTATGGCATCAGCCATCGGATCAGTCTTTTGCTAGACACATGACATTTTCTTGCTGATTATCTTTGCAATGGTGAAGAGTTTTTTCATGTTCAAATGCTGGGGAGGAGCTGTTCAGTGATGTCATTCTAGTTTTTTATTCGTTCTATCCTTCTAGTGTTTTGTACTATGAATATGATGTCTTTGGGTTTTCACCCCCTTCATCCCTTAAAAGGGGGATTTATCATATAATAAAAAATTTGAAGGCCTTTGGGCCGTTGGAGTCATAACCATCTTGTAACACACTTCTATTTCATAAAATATTTTATCATTTAATTTTTTAATGTTTTTGGTAGAATATAGATCACAAAATAATGAAATTATATTAATTATAGTTATACATTATAAAATTAAGTACAATATATAGAATATAAATGAAATAAAATAATCAGAAAATAATTTCTTAGTCACTTAGGAAAAATTATTGATCCTAAAGAAATGTTTTGAAATATTTTTTTATGAGAATTATTTTTATCAGATAAATTGTATTTTTAAATTTATTTATATGAATAAACTTATGAAAATTATTTTTTACACATGTAGGAAATGAACATATTGGTAATGAATTGGTTATAAAGAAAAATAAAACATTTGAATGTAAAAAGATATGTTTTTCTGAGAAATTTTTTCTTGCGCATAATGTGTGTTTATCATAATAAATAAAATTGATCATTTTTTTGAATTATTTTAATTAATATTTTATATATATTCTATATTATAGTTTAATATTTATCTAATGGGTTTTAATAGGAAGGGAATTTTATTAAATTCTATGATATACTTAAAAACTGATTTGTATAAAAACATTTTTTGTTGTTTTTTACACTAAATTTAAAATGAATTTATTACTATTAAATTGAATATGGTAAAATGATTTTCACATTTAGAACTATTAGGTTAAAATTTAATAGTTTTTCGAATTTCATTTTTTTCTATATTGAATATTTACCATCGTAAAACTTTGTCCCAATGGTAAGGGTTAAAATGATTAATGGGAGGGGGGGTTAAACATAGAGATATAGTACAAAATATCTTCAAAACTTGAATCTATGTGATTTTTTAAGGAATTTTTACCCAAAAATATATTATATTCTAATTTTTATTTCCTTTTTGTTATTTTTATTTATTATTATTTTATTATATTTTAATGTTTTAGGTATTTACACTAGTAACACTCCCTACATTTATAAAAGGATATCCACTCCTCCAAACTTATACAAAAATTTTGAGCCATATATATCATCCAATACATACCCAAATACATTAATTTTTTTCTAACTATGTAATAGAGCGTATGTTCTTCCCAAAAGACTAAACTTTGAAGGCTCAACGTGTAAGATAAAGGAGGTTTCTGAAAGAAGTGGTTATATTATTTATCGATCTATTTCAAGTTTCATTCTTCCCCAACATACTATAAATACTATATATACCACTTTAAAATTTTAAATTAGTAAAATTACCTTACTAAAATGTTTTTTTATCATATTTTTATAATAAATTTATACTTTCTTTTCATGTTATTAGAAACAATAACACACTTCATGCCTACGTGTGGACTACCTCCTCCACAGAGTGATGTGATTAATTTTTCATGTACACCATACATGTCTGGTCATATAGATATATTTAGTGAATATATATGATATTTATTATTTTTAAGGGCAATTTATTATTTTTTATTTCAATTTTTTGAATCCATTTAAAAGGGAAAGCATCACCCGTGAGTACATACAAACTATTTTCACCATGGCGTGATGCAATTTATTTTCACCACTAACTTTTATGAATGGTTATAAAACTGTATATAATTAATAAATAGGATACATATAATATGGTTAATGTTATTTATATTATGAAAACATGACCAAAAGAAAATAACAAAACCATCAATCCAAATAATTCATGGTAAACAGACTAGTAGTCACCAGAATAATGTTTTTAATGAAGAATTGTTAATAAAAGAGAAATTGTAAATTATAAGAGAATGATATAAATTCAGTTATATATGAATATTTTCCATAATATATATATAATTAATATGTTTTTATTATACTGACGTTTTTCTCTCATAAGAAACAATAATGGACATAAGCTAAGGGTGTATTTTTCAATCTAATTTCTATTTAGAATTATCTATGTTAAATTTACAATGCCAGAAATTATTTGATACTTATACTTTAAAACACAAATATTTACTTATACATTGGTTATTTATGAGGTTTTTTTGTTTTTATTTTAATATTCTTCATATGGTACTTAAAATTATCACTATTTTTTTTGAAAGGTGATCTTATTTCTTCTTTGGTCGAAGAAAATTTTGTTCCATATCCATATAATTAAAAATATTTTAAAGAATTTAATTTACATGATGAAATGAATGTTTAAGTTAATTTTCAACTATATTTGAATTTAATTTCAATGTTTTTAAAATGAATTTTTATAATATTTTCATAATAGGTTATTTATGAATTTTTACAAAAAATTATGAAATGAATATTTTTTATAATGTTTATCACAGAAACAACATTTATCACCATCATGAATATTATTTTATTTGATTATTTATTTAAATTTATCCTTTTTATTTTTCTATTAAAATAATTTGATCAATATTCTAGGAAATTTTATTTAAAATATTATCGAAATAAAATGATATTTTATCATGTTTTCAAAGACAAACTCAGATGTTCTTTCAATGGTATTTTTCAAATATTACAACATCCTTTAATGTTTATTATGATTCTATAGGGATATGATCAAATGATACCATTCATGTTATTTCTATGAATTGATTACGAATATTCGATGTGGAAATATATATATGAAAGTAATTTATTTTTATTGGGTCATACTATAAAGAATTATTGAATGTTTTTATGGTCCTATGGAACACATATGTATGGATTTAATTATATAGTGTATGCGACAAGAATTTTATATCGCTCTTGTGCATTGGATAATTATTGAAATATCATGACATAATATAGAAGAGGATGGGGTGAACCCAATCCATTATGGGGATTTTTCTACTATGTGATGATGGGCTTGGCAGTGAGTCTTGGCTAATGAAATGATTTTTTATGATTATTATTATGCCAAAATTAATATCACATGTTCTTATTATTATGATATTCTTACATAGATCATGATTTATTAATGATGATTCCTAACTCTTATGAATCATTTATTTTGAAATGAAATATAATTATTCCATAAATCATGATTTATGATTTATGATTGATTTGGTTTGAACTTCATAAGTTATTACCATGATATCATACCCTTTTATTTATATTATGCTTACATATGATCAGTGATTGATATATCCTATGTTCTTAGTAGGCATATGATCCCACCCGTCCTTATGTTTATGTTTCCTTAGGTTATGAATAAATGTTTTAAGTAGTATATATTTAACAAGTTTACATTGAGAGATGAATGTTTTAGGATATATTGAATATCTCTAATGAGATAAGATGATTATGTATATAGTATTTAATGAAGCTAAACCATTAAGGTTATAAGAAATTAATTATTATATAATATATTATTTTTTCATCTAAAATAATGAAATATGTAAACATATTTTTCTTGGGTAACCAAATTTAGTATCAGAGCATGGATGATTTTTTTAAATATTCCGTTATAAAGAATATGAGGGTATAAATTGATAAAACCTATGAATAACTAAAAGTGATATATGGTGAACCTAAATATTTCATAGGTTAATAATAAGGTTATATAATATAGGATGTATGCGGAATGATTTTTATGATTATAATATTACTCACTCTAGTTATTTTATCTGGATGCTTGCACTATGATTTTTGGTTTTAGTCATTTCCTAGAATCAATTGGAATCATGTTAACAATTAATGTGGAATACAATGAAATTATTTTCCTCTTGTGAAGATAAATTTAATGGAAAAAATATATTTTTTTTATTAGGATCACTAAACATTATCAAGTAATGAATCACTATGATATTATAAAAGAGAAATGGAGGGACTAACACAAAATTTGGTCTTTAATGAGGCAACACACACTTTGTTCTAGTGAGTCCTATGATCCTCTAGTGGTAGAGAAATGGATCAATACCACTGAAAGTATATTTACCATTATCTAGTGCTTAGAGAATGAAAATGTTTTCCTGGTGATATATCATTTGGAAGAAAAAAACCAATAGTGGAATTATATTAATAATATGAGGAAATAGTATGAAATTGGCTCAATAGAATGGGGTGAGTTTAATACAATATTTTTCAGTTATCACATTCCCTAAAATCCTTACATGAAAAATATAATTTAATTCATTTAGGGAAAGTAGTAAGATGATGAATCTAGTAATATCCATGAGAAACAATTTACATGACTAATGAGGTACAATTGTGGTTGTATCTTCAACCATGAAAGACAAATTGATCATTTATTTAATTGATTAAAACTATGTCTCCTTAAGGTAATGTATATAAAAGAATTTAGCAGCTATAGAGAAACCATTCGACATGATCTAAAGGAGGAAATAGATACTATAGATTCCCTTCATTAACTTGGTTATAATAAGAATAAAAAGATGATGTTTTGAAGAAATTATAATAGTAAAACCTATGGAGGAAGGCAAATAAATCTTCCAATTAAGCTATTTTTGTGGAAAGAAGTACGGGGGAAATTGTATCCAAGGGAATGGTAATTGTTTCAATTGTGTAAAAAAGATCCCTCATGAAAAATAACATTCATGTAATGTGAATAAGATATCCAATTAAAATAATGGATAGAAAGATAAAATAATGCACCACCCATAATCCAAAGCTAAAACTATAAGGAGTATTGGAATTATTATAATGTTTGTATGAATACATGGGTTAATGATGAAAATTAATTTCAAAAACCTATTAATCTGAGGGATAAAGGAAAATATAGTTTGATCATAATTTATGAAGTGGATCATGAGAATTAAGTGGTTAAATATACACTCATTATACACTCTAGAACTGTATGTTTATTATTTGATTCTGGTTTCACCCTCTCTTTTATATCTGAAGTAATTTTTTGGGTATCACATCACTAAATAAATGATTAGATGTTTAATTATTAGAGAAAAATCAAAGTGGTATGATTATTTCATCTCAATTATATATTAATTATACTACATTAGTTTTTGTGAATGTTCTTCACAAAAATTTTATGATTCTCCATGTAGTTTTATTTGATGACATTTTGGTCATGGATCCATAAAAATTTTCAAGGGAATCCACATTTGATATTCTAAATCAACCTATAATTTTATATCAGTGCGAGGATGAATATAAAATTTCAATAAAAACTTATTTTATTATATGGGTTTTACTACATATTCACAAGGGGTATTTATATTGAATGGTTAGGGAGAAATTAAAAATTTATGATATGCCTATTATTCCAAAATATAGAAATATATTTCTTGAAGTGTTTATTTGTCTTACCCTAAATCCTAAATTTTATCTTTCTAAAGAATTCATACTTAGGGATACAACTATTTTTAAGACTCCTTATATAATGGTTTTAATTTACTTGCAAGAATTGAATAAGAAATTTCAAAAGAATAGTAATAAGAGATTCTTTCATCCAAGTGCATCACTATAGGGTGTACCTGTTCTTTTTATTAATAATAAATGTGGGTTAATTTGTTTTTCTATTTATTATTGTAAAATTAACAAGATTACTATCAATAATAAGTTCCCACTACCCCATATTTATTATTTTAATGTTAAAATATAAGGATCTCATTACTTTTCAAAGATTAACCTTCAATATAGATATAATTAGTTAATGTTCAAAAATGAGGAAATATCAAAAAAAAATTTCCATATGAGGTATTTACACTATGGATTTATAGTTATAGAATTTATACTCACCAATTAGCTTTCCATATTCATGGATCTAGTGAATATATTATTTACAGATTATATTTTTTAGTTTTTGTTATTATTTACAGATGATATTATTATATAATATTATAGAAAGGAAGAGAATAAAGATCATTTTAGGATTTTTTTAAAGTTGTTTATGAAGGAGAATATTTTTTCCAAATTTATTAAATGTTAATTATAGATAGAAAAAGTATAATTATCGAGTTATGTGATAATAAGTTGTGGGATATTTGTGTATCCTATAAAGATGGAAGTTATTGAACATTGTACCTGACCACCTATGGTGATTCAGATCCATAATTGTCTTTTGTTAGTTAGATACTACCAATTATTTATGAAAAATTTATCATGGATATCAAATCCCCTAACTATTTTTATGTAGAAGGGATCCATGTTCCTTTGTACTAATGAATATGAAGAATTATTTAAGTAACAATTGAGAAGATTGACTATTATACGTGTGATCACACTAACATACAATAGATATGGGTTTGTGATCTATAATAATGAATAAAAGATGATACTAGGATGTGTTATGATGTAGAATGAACCAAAAATATATTATCCCTCACACCAATTAGAGGTTCTTGAGAAAAATTACCTAACACCATATTTAGAATTAAAAATGGTAGATTTTTCTTTGAAAATATATAGGAATTGTTTTTATTGAATGATGTGAAAAATATAAAAATAATAAAATGTTTAAGTATATATTCACATAGAAAAAAATTAATATGTATCATAGTATATGGATGGATTTGTTCAAATATTTTGGAAACTTTATTAAGTTCAAAATTGGGAAGGTGAACAAGGTTGATAATTCTTTTTGTAAGAAGAATCATGCTAGTTTGTTCATGATGTGGATTGAAATAAATATAATAACTGTAGATTTATTGAGGATGGATATTGAAATCACAAGTTAATGAGAAATATACTATCTTTCTTAGATGAATGTTTAACCGTCAGTTCATTTGAATAATAAAGAGGCACGAATGGAAGATATATATTTTTAAAGGATGGTAAAAATGGTTCTAGAGTTTAAATATGACCATGATGAAAAGATGAGGTTCTAGAATAGTGTATGGTACCATTAATACTAGAAATATAGAAGTAAATATTATATTAATATGATATTTTCTCATTTTATTTTCATCATATAAGTATTAATATGTATAAGTACTATTAATAGTATTTTTTGAGGGAAAACATGAATAGAGATATTTTAGAGTACGTATCATTGTGCTTATTTTGATAAAAAGTTAAGGCCAAGTGAAAATTTTATAGAGGGGATGCTAAAATTGTTACCCATACATAAGTGGAAATAAGAAAACATCATAAAAGATTTCATTGTTGGAATCTTCTAGAAATATAAAGGGTGTAATGGTATTTGGGTTGTAGCCGATCTCTAAAAAAATCAGTACATTCTTTACTATTAGAGATGATTTTAATCTTTATTGGATTTATAGGATATACATTTTGGAATTTTTATGGTTACATAGAGTACCAATATTAATCATATTTGAGAAAGATCTAAATTTTACCAGAATGTTCTCGAAAACTCCTCAGAAAGATTTTAATACTTAGTTGAGCATTAAAACTATGCATAATCTTCATATATATAGTCCATATGAGAATATTTTTCAAAACCTAGTGTATATATATAGAGATTTATCTATGTATTTTAAATTAAGTTGGGATTAACAAATTCCCACGGTTTAATTTTTATATAACAATGTCTTTCATTGGATCATTTAAATGACTCATCATGAATCCATTTATGTAAAAATTGTATGAATCCAATATTCTGGTATGAAGTTAGGGAATAAAATTGATTGGTAACTGAGATATATGAGGAAATGGAAGTGAAAGTTATATCCATTCAGTATCATATTAGAGTGGCTAAGAATCAAAATAATATTTATACAGATAAATTTCATTAGGATTTTTAATTCAATTTTTTTAATAGGTTATTCATATGGTTATCGACTTGGAAGTAAGTTATGATATTTTCAAGTAAGGGAATGATATTCCATAAATATATCAGTCCCTATGAGATTTTTATTCACATTAAGAAAATATAATTTCACTTAAATATACATCTAAATATCGCCGAAGATCATTATGTGTTCCATGTATCAATTTTTAGGAATTACATACCTAATATTTCCCATATAGTAAACTCATAGGCGATATCATTGGAGTATGATCATTCTTAAAAGGTGGAACCAGTAGAAATATTAGATCACAATGAAAAATTTTCATAGAATGAGACTACTAAAATGATTAAGTTTCTTTAGAGGAATAAAAAATTCAATTATGCAACATGGGAACCCATGAATTTGATGATGCATGGGTATCTATAGTTTTTTCAAATAGAGTGATATAATTTTTAGGGATAAATTGTTATAAGGGGTCATCATATAACAGACCAATATTTTAGAATATATTATCCTTTAAATAAATTTGATCTATTTGATAGCATGTGAAGACCAAAACTATAAAATTAGGTGAATAATTCATGAAAATTATAAAATTAAGAAAATTATATCGTATTTAAATGAACTATAATTGTAAAAAAAATTATAATTCACTTATGAAATACTCTTAATCCTAAAGAGATATTTTAAAATATTTTATTGATGAGAATTATTTTATTACTTGTATATTTTATTATAAAATTTATTTATTTTATTAAACATATGAAAAATTGTTTTTTGGACATGGATAAAATGAATTCATTTGTTATCAATAAGTTATAATTGTAAATAAAATCATTTTAATGTAAAAAATATGTTGGTCTAAAAAATTGATTTTATACACATAATATGTTTCTATCATAATAAATTAAATTCATCATTTTGGATGAATTAATTTGAATAAATTTAAAGACAATTTATGCAATAAAATAAGTTAAAATTTACCTAATGGTTGTTTCTAGACACTGAATTTGATTAAATCTAGTATTATTATCAAATATTTATCTTTCTAAAAACTATTTTAGTTGAGTATTTCATGCTTATTTTAAAATAAATTTATATGAATTATAGATATTAAATATGGTATTTTTTTCATATTTATAACTAGTAGGTTCATTTTTTTTCATAATGGAAAGTTATCATGGTAAAAATTTGTCACTAAGGAAAGGGTTAAAAGGATTAGTGGGTGGGGGGGGGGGGGTTAAACATTGAGATAATGAATTAAATATCTATAAAATACCAAAAAAAAGTTATTTTTAAAAGTTATTTCAACCCAAAATTATCTTATATTCAAATTTGGGTTACCTTGGTTCTATTTTAACTTGATTATGACTTTATTATATTTTAATGTTCTAAGTATTTATTCAAGTGAAACTCCCCCAACTTATAAAATGTGGTCATATCCCCCTCACTCTTCCATAACTTGTTAGTTGTTTATCTAAAAAAAACACCCGAATACCTTAATAAATTATCTCCCCATATATTATATCTGTTGGTCTTTCTGAAAGGAATAACTTTCATGTCCAAAGGTGTGAGACAAAAGAGGTTTCCCAAAGAAGAGGTAATTATCATTGGTGATCTATTTATAGTTTCTTTCTTATTTAACATATAATAAAAATTCTATTACCATATTAACATTATTAAATCAGTATAATTAATATATTTTAATGATTTTATTTTAATGTTACATCTATTTTATACGTCCTTTTTTCCTCTTAGAAATGATAGTGTCGGCCATGTGTACTTGTGAACTACCACCACCATGAAGCGATGTGATTTTTTCCCCAACATTTTCCAAATATAGATGGTTATATAGAAGTTTTTAATGAATATATATAAAATAATTATGAATTTTTAATGGTGAATTATTACTTACATTTCTTTCATTCCTACCATTGAAAGGTTAAAATATCACCTATGCATACATATAGACTACCGTCTCCATGACGTAATGAAATTCATTTTTTATCACCAAGTTATATAAATGGTTATAAAATATTATATTATAAATTAATATGATAATTATAAAATGATTTAAATTTTAGATATGATAAAACCATAACCAAGGTTTATGGACTAGAACCATCGAATCAAAACATGCATGGGAAAAGACCAGTTTTCACTCAAATAGTAATTTTAATGAAGAATTATTAATAAAAGGGTAATTAGAAATTATAAGGAATGATATATAGTAATTTATATATGAATATAATTCTAGAATATTTCTATAATAAATATATATTTATTATATAGGAGGTTGGAGTGCATATAAAGTAATATGAAACTAAAGGTAAGGGCATTTTGTTACATCCTCATTTCATTTAGTGATTATATATGTTAAATTTCCAATGAGAGAAATTATATTATAAATATGTTTCAAGACTCATATATTTTTATATACTATAGTTATTATTTGGGTTTTCATTCAATCCTTTCATTCTCCAATCCGTGGTATATAAATTAATTGAGAAAATGTTTTTGGGAAAATTCGACCTTATTTTTATTTTTTTAGTTAACATTTTCTACCATGTCCATTTTATTTAAAATATTTTCAAGAATATTATTTTCTAGGATTTAATTATCTTTTAGAGTAATTTTAAACAATATCTAAATTTTATTTTTATTTTTTTATATTTAATTTTTATAATGTTTTTTGAAAAGTTTTTTTTATTATTTTTTAGAAAAATAATGAAAGGATTTATTGTTTAAATGTTTACTACTCGATCAACATTTCCCACCATCATGAATATTATTTTTATTGAAAATTAATTTAAAATTTTACACGTTTATTTTAAAAGAGATGTTTTTTAAATATTCTTGAAATTTTTATTTAAAATGTTCTCAAAAGAAAAAGATATTTTCCCATGTTTTCAAATAAATGTTCAAATGTTCTTTCAAAGGAATTTTTCATATATTTCAACATCACATAATGTTTTTTTATTATTAATTAGAGATATGATATAATGATAACATCCATGTTATTACTCAAGATGGATTATGAATATGTGATGCTAAAATATTTATGAAACTGGTTTCTTTTCCATGTGTTACTCTATGATGAATTAATAAATGTTTCTATGATATTTTGGAACACATATGTAAGATTTTAATTATGTGATGGGTGGGTTTATAATTATATTGACATCCAATTCATAGTTTAGTTATTGATATCTCATAAGATGATTTAAAATATGATAGGGAGTGGAACCAATCCAAGAATAGAAAGAGAATAGGGAGTTAACCAAATCCATTATGGGAATTTTTTTAAAATGTGATGATAGTCCTGGAAACGAGCCTTGGATAATTAAAATATTTTCTATGATTATGATTGTGACACAATTCCTATGAAATTTTCTTATTCTAATGAAATTATCTCATGACCCTTGATTGATTAATAATGATTCCACACTCTTTTGACTTATGTATTTTGAAGTGATAATTATTTGTGGCATGAATAATTATTTATGATCTATTAAAGATTGGGTATGAACATCGTAAGTTATGATCATGAACTCATGCCATTATTATTATCTTATACTTACATACGATAGATGATTTATATCACCCATGTTTACCCTTACTGGGAATCTGAGCTCACATTTTCTTATGTTTACATTTTATTAGGTTATAATGAAAGGTTCAAATTAAGAATTATTTTATAAAGGATACTTTGAGAGAAGAGAATTCTGTGAGATATTTAAGATCTTTAATGAAATAATTTTATTATAATTATAATCTTCAGAGACACTAAAAATTTATGTTTCTGGAGAATGAATTACTATGTAATATATTATGTTTCTATATGAAATGATAAAATATATATATATATTTTACTCACTTTACCTCATGTTGGATAATAATGATGAGATGATGAAGGTTCTACCATATTTTCTAAACTAGGGTCAATTTTGTCACTAAGATGAACTATATAGGGATATTCGATCAATGTGATTAAATGGAATCCCACATGACAATGTCAGCAATGTAGGAATATGGTTCCCAACCATTGGAGATACTTGATCATTCTGATTTAATTCCATACCATGTGGACATGTTGACCATGGCGAATATGTATTAGAAAAATTAATTCCAAGAAATCCTAAGAATCCTATAAATGATCAAACAACCAATTCTCATTAATAGGGAAAATGTGGGTATGAAATCATATAGTTTTGAGGTTATATTTCTTAATATTGTTTTTTGATTTATACTAATTAATTTTGATTTAATTAAATATATTTTTTTATTTGGGAAAATAAAGGGGATTAGAGGAGTATTTAAGAGTATATAAATATTTATTATACCTTGAAGGCACCATTAGGTACCTGGTATGGGGTATCGAGTACCTGATGGAGGTGATAAGGTAGGGGATATACTAATTAATAGGTACCTGATGACTTTATATCAGGTACTGGGTAGGATATTGGGTGTTTTTAAAATATGATCATTTTATTAATTGTGTAGTCATGATATTTGTTTATTAAAGATTGTATTTTCCTAATTATAGGAGTAATTTCTTTGAATTTATTCATCCATAATCTCTCTCTTTCTTTCCAAAACATCAAGTTGTTATTTATCATCCATTTTCAAGTCATAATTTTGATATGTTGATGGTTTCTATTTTATCTCAATAATAGATACAATATTCTTTTCCTTTTTAGAATGAAAAAAGGCTTAATCACTGTCAATATCTACTTATTCTCATTCTAGTTTTGTAATTTTATGTATTTTTTTATTCTAGAAGGAATGAAGCATTACTCTTTCTGTATATTGTAATCCTCATGTGAGGTAGGTGTCCTCATGCACTCTTTGTAGTTTAAATGAGTTATTTTATATAAACTATGAACTATTTTTGTGATTTATAAATTTAATTGAAATATATAACATGTGTAATTAATTTTAATGATATAGAATATTTTTTTCATCATTTTTATGTTGTGTGACTAAGTTATAAAATAGTTTTAAAGTTAAATTCATCAAATTACATGTCTAATGTGATGATTTTATTAACAATATGATTAATTAATGTATAAAATTAATTTAATCATTAAGAAATGATTTAATTTTAAGAATGTGTGTTTTATAAATGATGTTTTTATGTTAAATTTATGTATTAATATATTTTTTTATTTCTATATAATTCATATTTTAAATATTTTATTTTTACTAGATTATTGTGAAAAATTATTTAATTTTATATGTTTTTTTATTTTTTTTCTGTATTTAGTGTGTTCGCATGAGAAAATATATGTTTAAAGTGACTAAACACATTTAGTGTACTAGAGAAGAATGTTAAGTGTTTATGTGATTTTTTTGAATGGAATTTTAAGATATTAAAAATTGTAAACACTGTATAAATTTTGATTGTGACGATATAAAACAATAATAAAAAGGAGACATGGTTTATTAATAAATTTTGATTGAAGAGTTGGTTAAAGTGGCTTAAAAATTGGATTATAGTGTGAATTATGACTTATGGAATGAAAACATGAATGTATAAAAAAAAATTTGGATATAAGGATGGTCACATGTGTTTTTAGAAAATTAAATGAGTTATTTTTATGGGTAACTAAGGGTTGAATCATGATGTGTTGTTTTATAAAAATAAAGGGGGGTGTTCGAATTGTTTTAATCTAAAAAATTTTCTAGGAAAAGTGTTATGAATTTAGGTACCAGATGAGAGCCTTGGGTTATGATATAACATGAGATTCTAATAAGTGATCCATGAATTCGACTAGGCCATAATTATTTATAAGATAACATTAGGTGACACATGTTTTGAATATGAGATGACATGTGAGAAATTTGTTTATCCACTTTATTCTACTACATTTATTTGTTATTATAACAACACTAATTGAAGAAGGATTAAGACTATTTAGGTTTCTTATTTAACAACCCATAATTTTTTAAAATTTTAAATGATATTATTAAATAATTTAAATTATTTACAATGTTTATATATGATCACATTAAACTCTATGGGATTATTAGGTTTTTAGTGTTTATTTCAACACTTCCAGTTTAGGGTTCATGACCCATTATTTATGCACATTGAGCCTATAAAATATTTTGGTTAATTTCCGGGAGTTTTTAAGAGGTTTAGAAATGTTTTAGAGGTGTTTTTGGAGGTGAAGTGATTGTGTATAGTTAGTAGAAACCATGAATCAATACTAGGAAACCTTGAAAACATTTGATGGGAGTAACTTGGTAGACTTAGAATTGGAACACAGTTTTTCCAAACCATGCGAGTGCCTAGGGGAAATCATGAAAATTGAAAATGTAAAAATATCATAGTTGATGATCAATTTTTCTAACCATGTGTGAAAACCATGTGAGGTGGGGCCTTAATATAGTATCATCACATGGTTGGTGTATGGTTTTCCAAACCATGCTACCAAACCACATGATTTATAGTTGGAACCTTGAAATTTATGGTTTTAATCTAAATTACGTCCTAAAACACTCATTAGTTACCTGATCATAGAGTATCTTGAATTCACCATTATCCTAAGGATCCTTTGGTAAATCATTTTTATTCAAAGTAGAATTTTATCAAATCAAAGAGCATGGGGATATAAATTTATAAAAAATACATCGTTCCTCAACATTTTTCTTAAATAAAATCTTCTTCACTTTTCTAAAATTATAGATATATTCTGTTATATATAGATCTAAGTTCTATGATGATAATCTTGATGATATATGATTAAATATATATAAGGATATAAGATCAAAGGATAGATCTAGTTGACCTTAGTGATGTTATTTTTTTTTCACAATTCGTTGATAAGTAGGTGGTTCTATCTAATCTACAATTGACTTAGAATGTACACGCATAGTTTTTATTAAATGAATTTCATGAAATTTTTGTGAAATACATTTTTTTTCTTGAGAAAAATATTGTTTGGTTTTGGATTTGGAATGTTTTGGGAATTTTGATGGATTTTGGAAAACCATTATGTTTATTAGTTTAAAATTATGGATTTAAAATTGGAGAAGGGTTTTAGTGGAAACAAGTTTTTTGATTAATTTTTTTTCAAGAAATATAGAATTTCATATGGAATGATTCAGAATGGGTTTAGTATATATGGCTTTATGTGTTTAAATTTTATTGTAAAAAGATTTTTTTAAATATAATTTGTACTCAGTTCCAAGTTGGAATGGCATAAGGGAATATAACTTATTGAAGAATTAGTGAATGATGTATTTTTTCTCCTTAGTTCTTGGATTTTCATTTTATATGAATGTGTGTAATAGTATGGAAACATCCCCTATAATACATGTGTGTGTAGGTGTGTGTGGAAACATGAAAATGGGTATGAAAAGTTATGATAAATGCCTTCAATAATTTTTGTATTATTTTTCATTGAACAATTTATGATTTCTATATAAAATGTTTAATTTTTAAAAAAATATTTTATAAAATGTAATTATTATTAGTTTCCTAGTGACATGAGTTGGGAAGTCTTTGGATAAATTCTACTGAGTTCATATTGACTCCTTTGTTGGGTAGTTTGGTGTTTTTAAATATGTTATCTATTGGGACATAGGTAAATCCAAGCTATCTAATTTCATTAATTATGGTCCTTGATACCTTGGGTGAAGAATGTTAATTTGGAGCTTGAAGTTGGATAAGATTGGTTCATCTTGATGTCACTTTGCTATATTTGGTTTTAGTTTCATTTTTTGTGTCTTTTGGTTGAGGTCTTTGTTTTGGTTGGAACTCTGATTTTGATGTTTTACTTTTGATATATCTCATATTATTTTATCATTCATGAATCATATAGATGATTGTATGTTTATTGTTTGTGATGAAATGGTTGTTTATCTTTAGGAAGTGAAAATAATCACCCAATGTTCTTAAGGTTATTGGAATTTCTTTCTAGTACTTGGTTTCATAGGGACGTCACTAAAGGATAGTAGCACCACTTTCTATTCTCAATACCATGAATATGGGAAGGATGTTACAAATGGTATCTGTTTTATCCATTCATTGATTTTTAAATGATATCCATATTGTTTAATATGACAACCCTTCATTTTTATTACACAATCAAACATAATTTATTACATAAACTTCACTTGATACAACATAGAAGATCGATAGGTATAGTGTATTTGGGGATTAGGATCATTACATGAAAACTTAAAACATGAAATACAACATCTTTATTGAAAAATTACTTTACATGACCACTATATTCCCTTGTACTTATCATTGCATGAGATAACATGAGGACATGCATAAGAAAAGGGTTAGCTATAATGCCCAGTAAGGGAATAATCATGGAATAACATGAGTAATACAATACATGTTAGAAAATAGGCATATCAATAGAGAACAATAGAAGAATAAACATAAAGCCATGATAAATGATGATAATCATAACATGGAAATGTGGCAACAACACTTAACATGGAATTAGCATGAGCCAAGGCTCATTGCACATGGAGCATGAGTAAACCCTCATTGCACATGAAGCACGAGTAAACCCTTGTTGAACTTGAATTAGCATGATTAAACACCCATTTCACATGACTTATCCTGATACTATAATTTACCCAATGCATTGGAGCACTATTAGGGCGCAACCTTCTTAAACATTTCATTTTATGTATAAGTGTGGCACATGGATCATAAAACATTGAATCATTCAACATAATATTTTATTCCACGATAAAAGAATGTAGAATACATACATGAAACTTTTTAAAAAATAAGTAAATGTGCATAAAGATGAATACCCTTGATAGAGAAATGTTCATGGTATTCACAACACAGTGACTTTGGCTTGGAAAAGCGTGGTTCAATTTCAGCAGCATAACAACGTGACATAAGAACTCATAAAAATGGTTGATGAGAGAGAAAGGGGTGTCTCATTATATTTAAATGAAATGTACCATAAGGGGGTCATATAGATATATTTCCCAACAAATGTAATAGAATTTAGATTCATGATACAAAATAATTTCTTGAATGTAAACGAGGAGAGAGATATTCCTTTCAAATTTTCATCATAGTAATAGGTGTACATGGGACGCATTTAATGAGAGACAAAGGGGTCTCCCATCATTCAAACATAAAGATGGAAGTATAGGGGAGGTTAGAAACTATACCCCAACATTTTTAATTGGAATTAAAAGGTAATAACAATTTAAATAATATTAGACAAAAATGAGAATGGAAGATAAACCCTTACATAGAAGTGTGCTTCCAAAGGCTTGATAGAGGCTTGAGAAAGGCTTCTTGGGAGCTTGGGGCACTTTGGGAGTATTATAGAGATTGAAGGGTAGATTATGGACAAACTCAAAAGGCTTTTAGTGAGGATGAAGTGGGAGATTGGGTGGGTTTATATAGTAAAGTTGGGGGAATTCTTTATTGTTTAGGTTTGGGACACCTCACATTAAACTAATCCAAACCACAAACTAGACCATGATTTTTCCCATGGTTTTTTGAAAAGAAAAGTGTAAAAATATATTTTATAAGTCCAAAGTCCAAACTTCTTAAAATAATGGGGTTTCTTATGTGGAGGTGAGTCACACTTCCAAGGAAAACAATTTAAAAATACAAAATGTTTAATAAGTATTGAGGGGTCCACTAAAGCTTTGTAAAATAAATGAAACAAACCCAAAATCACATTATTTTAATGTTAAAACATATATTGGCCTAAAATAACATTTATAGTATTTTATTACCTCACTATTGGGTCATTATGATGTCATAAAACACATTATATATTTAAACGGTACTTAATTTTTATCCAAAAAATTTGAATCTTAGAAAATTAGGAAAAATTCACCATTGGATAATTTCAGCGTCCGGATTCCAGAAATAATATTTATTTTATCTAAATAATTTTCTAAATATGTTAATTTCTACTTTTAAAATAAAAAACCACATTTATTGAAAATTCATGGGTTTTGACAAAATGGCTTTCAAACCTTAATAAAAATTACAATTGAATTCATGAAATTATACAATCATTTATATTTAATAAAAATTAATTTAATAATAATAATAGTATTTTATTAAAATATTATTTAATTCAAAAATCCATTAATTAATAAAAATATATTTCTTAGTTGAACATTAACAAAAAATACTATTTGTGCTTTAAAAACTATTTACAAGGTAACAATAATAAAATGAAAGTATATTCATTATTATATAAAAGAATAATGTACATAACCAAAATAATGGGGTATTTTTACATAAACCCTTATAACACCTGCATAAGATAGAAGAGTAAGGTGTGCGATGGTGGCAGACTCTTGGGGTGGATCAATTAACATTGCTCAGGTGGTAATATCTATCAACTTCCACCTTTCTCATAGGCGGTCCCACTCAAGCTTAAAATATTCAAGATTGGCTTTGGCTTAGTCAAGAGCGAAGCCCAAATACGCAACCTCCTTTTCGAGCTTTGAAAAATGGGCTTCGTATGGGGCACACCTATTGGATGAGGCCATCACTTCCTTTGTCTGAGTAAATTGGATTTGTTAAAGACCTATATTTATACTAATCACGTGATCACTGTTCAATGACTATATTAGCAATGATCAAAATTCTTAACATTATTTTAAAATCCAAAAACATAGACCACATAAGTTGATATTTTATATAAAGAGACATTTAATTAGATCAAGCGGGATTTCCATTAATGAAAGTTTGGGTCGTTACAATCTTCCCCCATTAAAAAATTTCTCTCTAGAAATTTCCTTTTACCAAAATAAAACAAATCTAGGTAACTCTGATTCATCATTTACTCTGACTCCCACGTCACTTCTTCAAACTTGTGGTTTCACCACAACACCTTGACGATGGGCATTGTCTTATTTCATAGAACTTTTTCTCTACGATATAAGATCTTCACTGGTTTCTCCTCATAAGAAATATCATCCTCTAACTTTACCACCTCTGAAGATAGTACATGTGAAAGTTCCGGTATGTACTTATTTAAGAGGGATACATGAAAGACATCATGTACTTTGGACATGGTAGGTGGAAGTACTAGTGGATAGGCCACAACCATGACACGATCAAGAATCTCTAAGGTACCGATGTACCTTGGACTTAACTTCCCTTTATTTCTAAACCTCATGACATTCTTCCATGGAGATATGCATAGAAATACCATGTCTTCAACTTTAAACTCAAGGTCTCATCGATAGTTATCTACATAACTCTTATGTCGACTCTAGGATGCCTTGATATGCTGCTGAATGGTTTTCAACTTCTCTACCATTTCTTCGATCATTTTTGGTCCAAGTAGCTTACACTCACCGACCTCATCCCAAAACACTAGTTTTCCACACATTTCCCCATAAATGGTTCATATTGTTCCATTTGGATGCTCGAGTGGAAACTGTAATTATAAGAGAACTCAACTAGAGGAATATTTTGATCCCATCTGCCTTTAAAGTCCATTTATCACACTCTCAACATATCCTCAAGTGTTTGGATAGTCCGCTTAGATTCTTCATCAGTTTGAGGATGATAGGTCGTACTGAAGTTTAGTTCAGTATTCAGAGCATGTTGAAGACTCTTCCAAAACTTAGAGGTGAATCTTGGATCTCGATCGGACACAATAGATAGTGGTACTACATGATGCCTTACCACATCCATGATATATATCCATTCCAGTAGATACAATGAGAAATCCTCCTAAATATAAATGAAGTGTGAAACCTTTGTAAGATGATCCAAAACAACCTAGATTTCATTGTTGCCTTTAGATGTCTTCAGAAGTCTAGTGACAAATTCCTTGGTGATGTTCTCCCATTTCCATTCTGGTATGGGAAATTGTTGCATCATCCCCTTATACTTATGCCTCTCTACCTTCACTTGATGACACACTAGGCACATTGATTTATACTTAGTTATCTCCTTATTCATATTATCCCACCAATAATTCTCTTAGAGATCTCGATACATCTTTGTGTTTCCTAGGTGAATAGAGAAATTTGAACTATGTGCATCATCCAAAAGTTCCTTCTTCAGCTCCAGACTTGATGGAACACATAGTCTTTTCTGAAATCTCACAATTCCTTCTTCATTAACATTAAACTCTGAGGATTTACCTTTTCTGATAGCTTCCACTTTTTCCTAAATTCTCACATCATCCTTTTTGAGCATCCTTTAACCTTTCCAAAAGTGATGGTTGAGAAATCATTTGTAAAAGAATTGATGATGTTCCCTTCTTTATGACTCTCATGTCCATCTTCATCAAATATAAGAAGATTGGATCCTTTTAAATTCTCATCAATGATAGAATTACTGGGTCTTTTTTACTTAAGGAATCCGCCACCTTGTTTGCTTTCCCAGGGTGGTAATGGATTGAGCAGTCCTAGTCTTTGATCATCTCTAACCATCTTTGTTGGCGTATATTCAACTCTTTCTGTGTGAATATGTACTTGAGGATTTTTTGGTCCATATATATTTCACACTTCTCCCCAAAGAGATAATGCCACAAAATTTTTTAAGATAAGATCACTACAGCCAAATTGAGGTCATGTGTTGGATAGTTTTATTCATGAACTTTCAATAGCCTTAAAGCATAGATAATGGTTTTGTCATTTTGCATCAACACACATCCCATGTCCTTCTTCAAATCATCATATAATACCACAAAAAGTTCTCCACTTGGGGGTAAAGTGAGCACGAGTGTAGTGATATGACTCTTTTTCAACTCCTTGAATCTTTATTTGCATTCATCACTCTAAGAAAACTTTACTCCCTTCAGAGTTAGCTTGGTAAGAGGGTAGGACAATCGTGACAAATTTCTCAAAAATCGTCGATAATATCCAGCTAACCCCAAAAATCTACAGATATCCATTACTGATGATGGCCTCAGCCATCCCCCAATTACATATATTTTGGAGGGATCCACAGATATCCCATTTCTTGTGATGATATAGCCCAAGAATGAGACCTCCTTCAACCAGAACTCACACTTGCTATACTTTTCATAGAGCTTCTCCTTCCGCAAGGTCTATAGTATAGTTCTTGGATTCTCCTCATGATCTTACATGGTTTTAGAGTATATCTGAATATTATCTATAAAGACTATCATGAATTTTTCAAGGTAATATCTAAAGACTCTATTCATAAATTCTATGAATATTGTTGGAGAATTAGTGAGTCTGAAAGGCATTACTATGAAATCATAGTGCCCGTATCTTGTACGAAATGCAGTCTTGGGGATATCTTCATTCTTCACCCATACTTGATAATATCCCGACCGTAAATCCACCTTGGATAAGTATTGTTCTCCACGCAGCTGATCAAACAATTCATTAATTCGTGGGATATGATACTTTTTATTTATCGTGATTTTGTTAATCTCACGATAATTGATGCGAAGGTGCATTGAACCATCCTTCTTCTTGACAAAGAGGACTGGTGCACCCCATGGTGAAGCACTTGGGCATATAAACCCTTTATTCATATTCTTCTATAGTTGTTTCTTCAGACCTTAAAGCTCCACAAAATCCATTCTATATGGAGTCTTGGATATTGGCAACACCCCTGGTATAAGATTAATTGAGAATTCAACATCTCTTCTAGGAGGAAGACCAGACAATTCCTTGGGAAACACTTCAGCGAATTCCCTCATAATAGGCATGTATTATAGGATGGTTGCCTCTTTATAATCAATCATTTTAGCCAAATACGCATGCTCATAGGGCAATAATATCCATGCTTGAGATGATGGAGCTAAAGAAGGTTCATCTTCATCCTTGCACTTGTAAAGAATCGGGGGTCGATTCTCCACATGGAGAGTTATTTCCCTCTCACAACAATTTATGTTGGCTCTATATAAGGAAAGCCAATCCATGCCAATAATTGCATCAAATTCCACTAGAGAGAGTTTTATAAGGTTCTCCGGGAATTTTAATCCATAGATTATGATAGGGGAGGAGTTATATTCATGGGATTCAATGATTGCCCCATTTTCTGTACTCACCGATATCTTCACTTCCATGATTTGTGATGGTGCTGGGATTGTTCTACTAAACTTTCAAGATATAAAAGAATTAGTAGAACATAAATCAAAAAGTACGTTCGATATTCTTGAATTAATAACTAGTGTACCTATCACCACTTCATTGGGTAGGTTTACTTCGGCATTAGTGATGGAAAAAGCTCACCCTTGCTGCCTTGGAGGTTGTTGGTTGCCTCTGAAAACCCTTGGCTTAGGGAACTGATTTTCAAGATGCCCTGGTTCTTTGCAGTTGTAGCAATGATCCACATGTTGAGGTTAAAACGGAGCATTCCTCTCCTCTGTCGCAGCTGTGTGTCTTTCATGCCGACAGTTAATAGCTAGGTGCCCTTCTCTTCCACACCTAAAGCATTTCCTCATCCCCTTCATGCAGTTTCCAGGGTGCTTCTTTCCACACCTTTGGTAAGTTTGGTGATGGATCTACTGAGCACCATTGTATTTATCCATCGGACTGCCAGGATTGAATTCCACCTTACACTTCTTATCCCCATAATACCCCTGAGATTCTCCGATCTCCATTTCAACCTTGAGAGCACATTGAACAATTTCATCATAGGTTTCGAAGTCACGGATCGCTAGCTCTTTCCACAGATTTGGTTTCAGCCCACCAATGAAATGGTCAACCTTGCATTTAGGGGGTAACAACAAAGACAGAGGCATATCAGGCAAGCCTTGTGAAGTTTTCCTCGTATGCTCTGACAGATTCATCATCTTTTTTCTTGATGGCAAGGAAGTCTCTTTTCTTCTTAAGCTGGAGGGTTCACATAAAATATTTATCGAAAAACATATTATGAAAATACGTCCATTCCAACGCATCGATCTCCTCCTCAGGCTTTGTATTTTTGATCAACATCCACCATTAATGAGCTTCACCCACCATATGATAAGCATCCAGGATAACCTTCTCTTTTTTAGAACATTGAAGGATAGAGAAGATCTTTTCAATGGATTTGATCAATTTTTTAGCGATTGAGGGATCAGATGATCCATTAAAAGTAGGAGGCCTTTGTCTCATAAAGCTCTCGATAGTGACTTGTTCTTTCTTAGGGGGTGTTGAATGTTACTCTTGACCCATGTTTCTATTCAAATCTTGAGTTATCTGAGAGAGAAGCATTACAATGTTTGTGATTCCCGATCCCATTGGATTGGGCATCTCATTAGTATAGTCATCACATTGATCTTTACATCGGTTATTAGCCCGAGTTCTCCTATTACTGGCCATTGGCTAGAATAAAATAAAAGTTAGGGGTAACACATAAAGGGTAATCCAAGGACAAAACCGATGAATTATAAATTACATTTATTTCCTTAACATTTGAATCTATTGGCTTCAGTCTGTGTTATCCATGATCTACTTTCCAATATATATTCTCCGGGAACTTTTTGTCCCTTAATAATGGTTCATACTAAGCTTGTGAATTTACCAAATCATATCCCCCAGGAGTGTTGTAACCAAGAGTGAAACAATGCCCATTGTCGTGTACCAGTTCCCATTCGATTCTAGCTCAAAGTGGTGTTTTAAGGTTTTACCTCTAATATACATCTGTGCTAGAGCCGCCTCTACCTACTTGTATCCAGACAGGGATGTATTTTCTTGATAAACCACTTACTCAATACTTACCAAAACTTAGGGATGTTTTTATTATACTTAGTCTTGTCTCTAAGGCTTTACTAGGGTTCTCTAATCCTAATACCAAAGAAAACTAAACTTATCCTCTGACACCAACTATAACAACCCTACTCTTTATTACACAATTAAACATAATTTATTACATAAACTTCACTTGATACAACATAGAAGATCGAGAGTTCTAGTGTCTTTGGGGATTAGGATCATTAAAATATAACTTAAAACATGAAATACAACATCTTTATTGAAAACTTCCTTTACATGACCACTACATCCCCTTGTACTTAGCATTTCATGGGATAACCTAAGGACATGCATAAGAAAACGGTGAGATATAAAGCCCAGTAAGGGAATAATCATGGAATAACATGAGGAATACAATATATGTTAGAAAATATGCATATAAATAGAGCACAAGAGAATCATAAACATAAAGGCATGATAAATCATGATAATCATAACATGGAAATGTGGCAACAACACTTAACATGGAATTAACATGAGTCAAGGCTCATTGCACATGGAGCATGAGTAAACCCTTATTGCACATGAAGAATGAGTAAACCCTCATTGCACTTGAATTAGAATGATTAAACACCCATTTCACATGACGTATCCTGATACTATACTTTACCCAATGCATTGGAGCGCTATTAGGGTGCACCCTTCTTAAACATTTCATTTCATGCATAAGTGTGCCGCATGGATCATAAAACATTGAATCATTCAACATAATATTTTATTCCATGATAAACGAATGTGAAATAAATAAATAAAAATATTTAAACTATATTTAAATGTGAATAAATGTGAATGACCTTGATAGATAAATGGTCATGGTATTCACTACACAATGACTTTGTCTTGGAAAAGCGCGGTGCAATTTTGGCAGCATAATAGTGTGACATAAGAACTCATAAAAATGGTTGATGAGAAAGAAAGGGGTGTATAATAATATTTAAATGGAATGGACAGTAAGGGGGTCATATACATACATGTCCCAACAAATTTAATATAATTTAGATGCATGATACAAAATAATTGCTTTAATGTAAATGAGGAGAGAGAAATTCATTTCGAAATTTCGGCATAGTAACAAGTATACATGGGAGGATTTTAATGAGAGAGAAAGGGGTATCCCATCATTCAAACATAAATAGGGAAGTATGGGGGTGTTCTGAAACCATACCCTAAAATTTTTAATTTAAATTAAAAGGGCATAAAAATTTAAAGAATATTGGACAAAAATTAGAAAGGAAGAAAAACCCTTACTTGGAAGTGTGATTACAAAGGCTTGAGAGATGATTGAGAGAGTCTTCTTGGGAGATTGGGGAACCTTAGGATGATTCTAGAGAGAGGAGGGAATAAGTTGGATGAACTCAAAAGGCTTTTATTGAGGAGGAAGTGGAAGCTTGGGCGAGTTTATATAGGAAAGGTGAGGGAATTCATTATTATTTAGGTTTGGGACACCTCACATTAAACTAATCCAAACCATAAAACATACCATGGATTTGAAAATGGTTTTTGGAAAAAGGAATTGGAAAAAAAATATTTTATAAGGCCAAAGTCTGAACTTATTAAAACAATGGGGTTTCTTATGTGGAGGTGAGTCACACTCTCAAGGAAAACAATTTAAAAAGACAAAGTGTTTAATAAGTCTTGAAGGGTCCAATAAAGCATTGTAAAATAAATAAAACAAACCCAAAATCACATTATTTTAATGTTAAACCATATATTGGAAGAACATAAAGTTTATAGTATTTTATTACATCACTATTGGGTCATTATTATGTCATAAAACATATTATATATTTAAACGGTATTTAATTTTTATCCAAAAATTTGACTATCTAAAAAAATTATGAAAATTTCACCATTGGATAATTTTGACATCCTGATTGTAGAAATAAAATTAATTTTATCTAATTAATTTTCTAAATATGTTAATTTTCTCTTTTAAAATAAAAACTGACATTTATCGAAAATTCATGTGTCTTAACGAAAATGGCTTTCAAATCTTAAAAAAACTTTCAATTGCATTCATAAAATTATAAGATCATTTCTATTTAATAAAAATTAATTTAATAATAATAATAATATTTTATTAAAATATTATTTAATTCATAAATCCATTAATTCATCAAAATATATTTCTTAGTTGAACATTAACTAAAAATACTAGTTGTTCTTTAAAAACTATTTACAAGGTAACAATAATAAAATGAAAGTATATTCATTATTATATAAAAAAATAATGTACATAACCATAGTACTTCGGTCTTGTTATATAACCCCTTATAACACCCTCATATGACCGAAGAGTAAGGTGTGCGATGGTGACAGACTCTTGGGGTGGCTCGTATAACATTGCTCGAGTGGTAATCTCTATCAACTTCCACTTCCCTCATAGGTGGTCCCACTAGAGATTAACATATTCAAGCTTGGCTTGGGATAGGTCAAGTATGAAGCCTAAAGATGAAAACTCCTTTCCAATCTCTGAAAAATGGGCTTTGTGTGGGGCACGTCTACTGGATGAGGCCCTCACTTCCTTTGTATGAGTAAATTGGATTTGTTAAAGCCCTATATTTATACAAATCATTTGATAATTGTTCAACAACTATATTAGAAATGGTCACAATTCTTAAAAGTATTTTAAAATTAAAAAACAAAAAACCAAAGAAGTTGACATTTTATATAAACATTTTACATAAAAGGACATTTAACTAGATCAAGAAGAATTTCTATTAATGGAAGTTTGGGTAATTACATTTAATTCTTGAGTTTTGTTTTTAATAAGGAGATAAGATCCTTGGTACTTGAAATGTATATCATAAAATGTTATATCTATAATTTTTATACTGAAATTCAAGTTACCAGGTTTTTTATTTTAAAAGTGTTTTTTACACTTCTAGGTGTGTTTTTATGTCATCATTATGGGTTTATTTTATGAGGATTTCATATAAATCATTGGCAGTAAGAATTAAAACTTGTAATACATTGGAAATATTTGTTTTTATGACCAATAGAAAATAATTAATATGGTAATGAGGGGTAACATGGAAAAAATGGTTGTATTTTGAAAAAAAAATTGTAATTATTTTTTCTTATGGTGATTTTAAATGTACTAATACTTTAGTTTATAGTGAGTGTTGATTAAGTGATGTTTGGTTCTAGTTATGGAGAACAAAATGGGTTGGACATCATAGGAATCAAATATAATTGATAATAGAAAATGTAGTTTCACCCAAGACACAAAAAAATGAAGAGTTAGTCAAAATTATCACTCATGATTTTTATTAAATGGATAATGGAAATTGGAATGATGAGATTCAGTAGGTGGACACTCAGTTCAGTTTTAATAATAATAATCCACCCATTTTTTAAGGGGATTTTAAAATGGAGAAGACATAGGTATAGTTGAATAGGATGAATTAAATAATTGATTTACATGGAACACTAACAAAGATGAAAGTTAAGTTTGAAACATATATGTTGTTATATCCAACATGGTAATTGTGGGATTTATAAGTTTAGGCTAAAGATTACCATGTTAAGACATGAGAGGAATTTGAATAATTATTCAATAAAAAATTCCATCCTCATGCATTTTTCATTGATAGAAAAATATATTTCTTGTTCCAAAATAAATATAATCTATTGATGATAGATTATGTGGATAAATTTATAAATTTATTTCATTTTCCCCAGAAGATTCTTTATGTGTATCTTTGAAAGAACGCATTTTTGAGTTGATCTTACTACTAAAAATTTGCTACAAAATTACTTCCCTCTGTATAGTAGACTATATAGAGCGGGTATAACAAACAATAGTGGAAGAGATGGAAATTTATGGGAATAAAATTAGAGAATGTTTGATTATAATCATGGTAATATAAGGGAAACTCAAATTCTAGGAATAAGTAGAAGAGGGGAAGAAAATTACAAAGTGGTGGTATGTATGAGAACGAGACCTTAGGATCAGTTAATTTCCTACCATAAACCAAGAGTAAAACTGAGATATATTTAGTGTGGTTATTTTTTGAGAATATAAATTAGTATTTTATGAACCACCTAGACCATGAAAAAACTATAACAATATGGGATCTATCTAATATTATTATCATAGAACTAAAAATATTAGTGCTGGGAATATATCTCATGTATCTGAGGCATCTTATTCCTTAATGGGATGATCTTTCCTGAATAAGACTCATCCTAATAACCAAGATATTAAATCTGATTCTAGGAACATCTAAACTCCTCAATAAAGGCATTCTCAGTAGGGAGATAAGGAGCAAGGGATTGCAACTGATAAAATATATGGTGTTGAGTAGGAGATCATATATAATTAATCTAGAACTTTAATGGTGTGAGCTATAATTATATTTAATTATACCCATATGTATGTTTTTCTTTGATATAAGAGTTCCTAACTCAATTAATATAACTCATGTTTTGATATCATGGGTTTGCGTATTGATGTGATGCCTTTTTTTGAAAACAGAATACTCCTCATAACCAACAATAATGTAAATCTTTTAACAGTGAAACTTTGAAAACAACTATCATTTATGAGGAATTGGTATTGTTCTTCTATATCCTTGATATGGACATCTATGACTCTATTTTGGGAATTCATTGGCTGATGAAATCCAAATCCCATATCGAATATTTTGCTCAACAATGGAGTTTTATATCTTTAGATGGTTTTCAAATTCAATTAAAAAGATATTGGGTAGTTGATGCAATAAGAGAAGGACCTTTGAAACTATTGGTTGGAACTATATCTTATTAGTTGGAAGTGGTGCTGTTAGAATCTGTTTATGAGATCACAAATTAATATTTAATAACCATAATTGACCCGTTTCATGAGGTAATTCCTAATAAACTTCTACCATTTCCACCCAAAAATGGAAATGAAATTTATGATTGATCTCATACTAGAAAATATACCTATTTCCCATCTATATTATAAGATTTCATGAAAGTAATATATAGAATATAATGTCTAGCATAAATATTTGTAAATTAATGATTTTATTTGACCATACATATCCCCATGGGAAGTAAAAGTTATTTCTATAAAAAGGTGGTTGGAAATATTTTACTTTATGTGAATTATCATAAGTCTATACAAGTTATAATAAAGAATTTATATCATATTACATAGATATATGATCTTTTTGACCCATTAAGGGGATACCAGTGGTTCTCTAAAATTGACTTACATTCAGGGTATCACCAAATGCGATTTCAGAACTAGGATATTTTGAAGACAAACTTTAGAACTATATATGGATATTAAGTGTATGTGATTAGGAATTTTGGTCTTATGAATTCTATAACCATATTTTTTGAACTGAGGAGTTATATCATATGGAGTTATCTGGATTACATTATGGTGGTGTTTCTTGATGAAATTATTGTGTTTTCTAAGTAAAAATATGAATATGAGAAACACATGGTTATAATGTTGTGCATATTGAGGGAGACTTGTATTTATGAAGATTTATTAAAATTTGATTTCTAGATACAGCTGGTACATTTAATTGGGCATGTAAGCTCTAAAAATATAGTGTTAGTAGATCCAAAAAAGATAGATGTTTTTATCTCTTAGAAACCACCAAATATTGTTTTTGAGATATGCAATTTCCTTGACTTAGCAAGATAGTACATATTCATTCTTCTTGATTTTTTACATCTTGTGTCAATGATCAAGACCATGGAAATAATAGAAAATCGATATCTGTGGAATAATGAATTCTAGATGTATTTCCAAGATATAAAATTTTATCTTACACCATCACATATCGCTAAATTGCTCAAGTCTAGATAAGGATATTTTTTTTTGCGATGCATCAGGATCTGGGTTGGGATTTTTTATCATGGAGGGAGATAATTTCATATCTTATGGATCAAAATAGTTGTAGTTTTATAATAAAAACTACCCAAAACAATATTTAAAATTATTTTATGCAGTACATACATTGAAAAAAATGGCATCATTATGTTTTTGGTGGAAGAATTTATGGTATTTAAGGATCATAAGTGTTTCAAAAAAATTTCTCAGAAAGGGAATTTAATATAAGACAATAAATATGGATAAAATATCCTGATGTGTTTTACTTCAACATAATGTATACACTAGGTAAAGGAAACTATGTGAATGATTCATTAAGTAGGAATTCAAATAATCAACTGGATAAAGAAGATTCAAATCAATGGAAGCTAATGGAAATCATAGTGATTATGAATTTGGTGTTTTTAAAACAAGGAAACGTTGTATGTTTATTTATGTTTCCTCTTATTCCCAATTTTGTTGAGCTTGTGAAAGATATTCAGACATCTGATCCTGAATGTGTTAACATAAGTTTTAATCATAATCTTGGGGATACCATTGAGATATAAAAGATAGATGGGATATCTATGTTTTAGTATAGAGATCAAATATTATTTCCTCCAACATATCAATAAAAAGTAATTAATTCCTACCATTATTCAAAATATATTTCTCATACAGTAATAAAGAATATTTATAAATAGTTAAAGGAATAATTTTAGTAGCTTGTAATAAAGATAAAGGTAGTAAATATTATTTCAAGATTGTTTAAATGTTAGTAGGTAAAGTAAGAGAACTAATGACCATTGGTATGTTGAAATACCTACCCATTCCCATTTGAAAATAAGAGCAGATAACTATTAATTTAGTGATAGATCTTCCATGTATAGGTTGGAAACAAGATGCTATATAGAAAATTATGGATCAAGTTATTAATTTAACATACTTTATCACTATCTATGAATCCGATGTGATGAAATAATTATAAAAAAATTATATCCAAGAATTTATAAATTCACACTAAATTTTGTATTTTACCTGTGTCTGACCAGGACCCCCAACTCACATCTCATTTTTGGAAATCCTACTAGTAAGCCCTCAAAACTCAGCTGACTATGAGTACATATTGTCATCTTGAAATGTATATAAAATCCAAGAGGATGATACAAATTTTATATTAAATTCTTACTTTTTATCTAATGTATTTTGGTGTCTCATGATAAGATAAATTACAATTAGTGGAGTTCTCTCATAATAACAGTTATTGGGCCTTAATACACATGGATCCTTTTAAAAATTTATATAGAAGACCTTGTTTTTTTTCAATTTGTTTAGTGGGAATATGTTATAAATCACTAATGATACCTAGAAAAGTATATGAGACAATGGATAATTTTCCTATGATCATAAAAATTATGGTTATGGATCGGAGTCAGTATAAATTGTATGTAGTCCATTGTGAATGTCTGTTATCATTTTTTGTAGTCAATTAAGTTTTCTTGACAATCTCTCCAAGGATAGGTCATCATAATTTTGGTAAACAAGGGATGTTTTCCATTGGGTACATTGTCACTTTTGAGACACTTGAATGAGTGGGTGAGGTATATTATCTGTCATCACAACCACCACAACTATGTTTTGTGATTTTTTTTTCTAGTATCTCAATTGAAGAAGTATAAACATGATCCTAACCATGTGATTTGATGGGACTATATTGATCATGAAATAGTTGATATTTTGATTAATTTTCTAGTGTGGATTGTGAATAATAAAGATTATATATTTTTTTGGGGAAATAATTGGTTTATTGTGGGTTTTGTTGTATCATAATTAGATTTAGGAATAAAAGTTAGATCATGAGAAAGAACTGTTAGAATAGTGGTCCAAAATATTTCATGTCAATAAAGGTTTTAAACCCTTTGGGGATGGAAAGACTAATGGTGGGGAGATTTTGGAAACATTTGTTTTATTTACACGACTCTTTATTTACGTTCTTTGATCCTATAAATTACTTAGTGTAATTTTTCTGTGTTTTTTAGGATGTATAGACTTGTTTTTTAGGTGTTTTCAGAGGTTCATGGTTTGAGTATGGTTAATAGAAACTATGAAACACCTTTAAGAAATCATGAAACAAGTTTTTTGAGTAATTGATAAGACACATGGTAGGATCATGGTTTGTAAAAACTGTAAGAGTTCCCAAGGGAAAACATGAAACTTGTAATATAGAGAAAATCGTAGTCTGTATGTGACTTGTCTAACCATGTGAGCCAACCATGTGAGGTGTGGCCATTAGATTGTAGAACCATTGTTTGGAATAATGTTATGAAATTTTTTTGTACTAACCTTGTATAATATATTTGGAACCATAAAATGTTTGGCTTTATCCGTATTGAGACCCAAAACCCTCATAATCACATAATCATACATGATCCAAAATTCCAGTTTCTCCTAAGGCTCATTTTGAAATTTCTTTCCATCCAGAGACATATTTTGTAGAATAGAGGCTTGTTTGAGATCTAGATTCATCAGAAAACCATTTTTATTTAATGTTATTATTAGATATACTCTTCTAAACTCTCTTAAAATGAAATATATAATCCATTATAGATAAATCTATGTTTTATGAGGTGAATCATGAATATATATTATTGAATCTATTAAAGGAATGAAGATCCATGGATATATCTTGGAGATAACAGTGTCATTCTTTATTTTCTCTATCCGTTGAGTGGCAGATGAATTCTCTCTCATATCAACATGATTGAAAACATGAATTCTCAGTTTTGATGAAATAATTTTCTTTAAATTATTATTAAATCCTTGAGTGACTCTTGATGGAAATATTATCTGGTTAGGCCTTTGTAAATTTTGGGAATTTAGATGGATTTTTTTAAAAAAATTCTCATAATTTTGAAATATTGTTATTTAAATGATGTAATGGTTTTGGTGAACACAAGGTGTTTGAAAAAATGTTTTCAAGAAATATTGAATTTTATGTGAAACTGTTTGGTATACGATTTGGAATTATAACAACTCGTCTCTTTTTTTCACATTAATATTGTATTTATCACATAAGAATACAATAATACAACCGTTATTATCAATAATTCTAGTGTATTTTGGAATTAGGTACATTATATAACAACATAAAACATGGAATACAATATCTTTATTGAAAAATTATTTGTCATGCTCAAAATAATCCTTCGGACATAAAACTGCATGGTATAACCAGGGGAAATACATAAGAATGTGGTGAGAAATAAATCCCAATAAGGGAATAAATAGGGAATAAGTGATACATGTTATAAAATAGGCATATCAATGATGAATTAAAGGAACATGAATAATAAGGCATGATATATCATGATAATCATAACATGGGAAATGTGGCAACAAATTAAAACACTGAATCCTAAATATAGGTCAAGGATAAACCCGCCAAGAAATAATGGTGTAAAAATTACATTAAAACAATTAGGTTCAATCCCTATACCAATTTGACCTATCAAGATACTAAACATTATCCAATTCATTGGAGTGCTATCTCGGTGAACCAATCATATTCATTTCATTTTTATGCATAAGTGTGCCACATAGACCATAAAACATGGATTAATTCATCAATATAATATTTTATTATTATTAATGATTATGGAATAAATATGTTTAATTACACAATAAAAATGTATATGTGCATAAATTTTAACAACCTTAGTAATAAATGGGTATGGTATTCAACAAACAATTGTTTTGGCATGGAAGATCATGGTGAAATTTCGACCGCATAACGATGTGAATAAAAGATGTTTAAAGTTAGATTAATGAGAGAGAAATAGATCTCTTATCACATAGAAATAAATTATGAAATAATAGATATATGGAAAATAAAATCCCAATAATAGAAATTTGGAAATAGAAGGCATAATGTAATTAATAAACTTGAATAGGCAAAATAATCCTTACGAAATTTCAGCATGGTAATAGGTGTACATAAAGGATCATGGCAGGATTGATGAGAGTGAAAGGGGATATCAAAATTAAAAATTTAAAATAAAGGTATTTTGTATATTGAAGAACATATACCAACATGAAAAATAGAAATTAAGAAGAATTACATAAAAGAAGTTATTGAATAAAAAGTAGAGTTAAAGACCCCTTACTAAATTTATGTATGGTAATGGGTGTATATAAATGATCCTATGAGGTTTAATGAGAGTGAAAAAAAGATATAATAATTTATAAATAAAATGGATAGTAATGGGAATATAGAAGAACATATTTCAACATAACAAAATGTATTTTAAGAGAGATAACATAAAATAAGTTCTTGAATGAAAATGAGAAGAGAGAAATCCCTTACAAAATATCAGAATAGTAACAGCATAGATAAAGGTAAAAATGAGAGAATATAAATGATATATCATTGAAATAATATCAAATTAACATTAAGCTAATTATTATAAATAAATTATGTTAAAAAAATTCAGTTAGGAAGAAAAATTACAAAAATGGTGCTCGAATTGAAAGGAGGAGAAGAAGGAGAGGATCCCTTAAATTAGTGTGTGACTCCAAAATCATGGGAGATACTTTTTAGGGATTTGGGGTGACTTTATAGGACTATAAAGAGTTGAGGGAAGAGTATGGTCAGGCTTCAAGGACTTTACGTGAAGATAAATGGGATATTGTGTTGGTTTATATAGTAAAATATGGGGATTTCTTTATTGTTTAGGTTTTGGAGTCTACATAATAAAATATCCAAAACCACAAACCATCCCATGGTTTCTAAAAAAATATGGTGGTTCTCATTATTTTATTTGACCAAGGTCTGAACCTTTTAAAACAATTACCTTAATTTTTTATAGGTGAGTCACACTCTTAAAGAAAGGATTTTTTAAACATAAAATATATTATATGTTTTTGAGGATTCATAATATATTTAAAAAATAAATCAAATAAACACAAAATCAATTTATTTTAAAGGAAAAACATATATTTTGTTATTTATACTATTTATAGTAATTATTACTTCACTATGGGGTCATTATGATGTCATAATACACAAAGTATATTTATACAGTATTTAAATTTTACCAAAAAATTCATCTGTCTTAGAAAAGTATGAAAAATTAATCATTGGATAATTTTGATGTTATCATTCCAACAATAATATTAATTTTATATAAATAATTTTTGAAATATGTAAATTATCAATTTTAAAATAAAGTCAACATTTATTAAGAAATACTCATTTTTTTGACAATAACTGTTTTTGAACCATTTTAAAAAATTACATTTTATAACATGAAAATTATATGATCATTTATATTTTATAAATATTAGTTAATAATAATATTTTATTAAATTATTAATTATTTAAAAAATACATCAATTTATAAATTGATTAATTGAATTTTAATATAAACCAAAAATAGTATTTGTTATTATTGAATCAAAAATAAAAAACATGTATAAAGTAATAATAATAGGATGAAAATATATTAATTATTCTATAAAAAAATGTATATACTTATAATACTAGGTTCTTGATACATATCCCTTTAATACTCCAGAGAATACGCTATGAGTAAGGTGTGCGATGGTGGGACTTTCATGGGATGGTTTGGCGAACATGGTTTGGGCCATGATCTCTATGAGCTTGAATATCTCCCATTAATGGTTTCTCTCATGATTAAGTTTTTGGATCTCATCTTGGGATTCATCAAGGGAAAAGAACAAAAAATTCTATCCCCCTCATAATCTCTGATAAATGGGCTTCATAGGGTACGATCCTACTAGTTGAGGTCATCACTTCCTTTTTCTGTGTCAATTTATTTTTTTAAAAAACTGCATTTATACTAATCACGTGATCACTGTTCAATAATTATATTATCAAAGTTAATGATACTTAAGGGTATATTAGATGTAAATGTATATAATAAAACAAAATAAGTACAATTGATACTTTTCCAGAACATGGAGGTAATGATACTTGATCGTATTATCAGTGTTTAGAGCATATTGGATACTTTTCCAGAACATGGAAGTGAATCTAGAATCTTGATCAGATTCAATTGATAGTGGTACTCCATGCATCATTAAAACTTATCTGATGTATATTCTTTCATTTTTACTAAATGAGAAGTCTTCTGGAATTCTGATAAAGTGGTTTTTCTTTATAAGACTACCCACAGAAACCCATATAACATTATTTCCACTAGATGTATTCAGAAGTCTGATGACAAAGTCCAAAGTGATGTTCTTCTATTTACATAATGGTATGGTTAATGGTTCCATCATTCCCTTATAATTATTCCTTTTAGAATTTACTTGTTGGCATACTAGGAACATTGGCGTATATTCAATGATCTCTGATGCACTCGATTTGTGTATACATTCATAGACTCTATTAAAAAATTAGAACAAGTTTTCAACAATTAGCTACTGCTTAGAGAACAAATACTATGATGTTGGTGATCTTGTTCATTTTCAGAAGATTTATGTCCAAATGAAAAAAACAGAGGAGAACCGAGCAAAATTTTCCAACTACACAGTGTGTACTTATAGACATACCATGTACATTAAAGATCAGACACGGGTTGACCAGGAAAAATACATGCCCAAGTAACAAGAAGGCGGTACATGCCATGTGCCATTTCTTCATGCCGTGTATATTGTTCTAGAAGCAGTTGGTGGCCGAGGAGAGTCTACACGCCCATGTGGCCAGCTGAAGGAGACATGCCGTGTTCCACTTATACATGCCGTGTATGCATTTTTAGAAGTGGTTGGTGGCCGAATTTTGAGACTAAATGCTGTGTATGGTGGAGCTACACGCTGTGTACACTCACCTACCAGGCGGTGCCATGTTCCATATCAAAGACGACGTGCTAGGCTGCCTACCAGCGGAGAAAATGAATCCAAAAATGCATTGACAAAAGTACACAACATGTACCTTTGATACACACCTTGTACTTATTTTTTTTATAAAAATAGGCCTTGGCCTCCAGACCAAGGAGTGAAATATTGGAGGAGTGTGTGGGAATATTGTGTGGAAGCTCCGAAGGAAATACGCTCTGCTGTCGTACTACCGACATTCTGTCTTCTGAAGAATCATTCCTTTTTCAAAGCTCCAAGAATGTTTTCATCAGGTACCAATTGTTTTTCATTTTCCATTTTCTATATGTGTAACTATACACCTAGTTTGTTGGGGTTGTGGGAGATGTTGAGTTGTAATTTAAATTAAGTTGCTTTGAATGAGTTTGTTCTAATAGCCTCTTTTTATTTTGCATAAATCACTTTGTATTATCACTAAAAATTCTGTACCGGACAAAGGGAATAATTTTTAGGGATTCAAAAGAAGAATAATGGAGAATAAATAAATGACCATTGAAAGTATTCTCTGAATCAAAATGGAATAAGGCAAATAAAGATTTGTTCAACACTATCTACTGGACCAAGGAGTTAGTTTCTTTAGCTATAAATATAAAGTTTACCAGACCAAGGAAAATTTATTACAAATTGAACCCAGAGTGTTGGGTTATCATGAACAACACAACCTCAGAAGAAATATAATTTCATAATCAACATCTCATTAATCCATAACCCCAATGAACATTTCTTTTTCTATTTACATCAAAACCAATCTTCTCGTACTTACTTTCATTTCATTAAGAAATTTGTTAAAAGAAGATTTAAAACCAATTGTTCTTTTTGTACTCAAACAACCAACCAAAATCGATTCTAAATTTAGCAGACTTCACTATAAACAAAAATACACACTAAATTAAGCAAGATAAAATAATTTCATAGTTCCCTGTGGATCTACCCCTTATTGGTGATATACTTGTTAGGGTAAATATAATTTGGGACACCAAAAACATACCTTCAGTGAAACGACTCTCCAAATTTTGGTTCCATTTCCGAGGAACTTAGAGTCAATTTTATTCTTGTTTTAATTAAATTTGTATGAAATTTAAGTGAAAATAAAAATCATAAATTCACAAAAATATCTTTTCTAATCATATTTATTTTTATCTTTCTTTTTCCTCGTTTATGCATGGTGTTTTGTTTTGTTTTGTGGAGGTCTGTAAGTGTATGAGCGGCCAGAGCACGCGTTCCAAGAGCACTGAGTCATCTGGGTTTTTCCCAACTGACTCGGAGATCGAATGGACGTTTATGAGGCACAAACAAGCACTCATGGATGAACACAACCAAACCACTCCACTAGAGCAGAACGAGGAAGGCAGCCTAGCTGTTGTTCAAGGAGCTGGACAACAGTTAGGACCAGATGAAAACCGGAACCAGCAAGTTCCACTTGCTCCAGGATATGGACCACAACAGCTCCAACAATTCCAACTAGAGCAGATTTCATATTTCAACCAAGGTCAGGGGCCATACTACGCACCTCAAGACAAACAATTCTGGCTAGTTCCCCTTCTTCAACAGCCACCTCCATGCCATACTCTCATAGAGTATGGTTTGCCATCATTCCACGAAGCTGATACAGGCATCGTCCGACCGCCGGTGCAAGACCAAAATTTCTATATCAAGATTTCTATCATGCAGTTGATCCAGAACACTATTTAATTCGGTGGCCTACCCAATGAGGATCCCAATGCTCACCTCTCCAATTTTCTGGAGGTCTGCGACATGTTACATTACCACAGAGTGTCCACAGACTCCATTTATCTTCACCTCTTCCCTTTCTCTTTAATGGATAAGGAAAAAGATTGGATTAAGGGATTTACACAACGATCCATCATCACATTGGAGGAGATAGCTCATGCATTCCTGTCCAAATACTTCCCACCCTCAAAGACGGTGACACTATAGAACGAGATCCACAATTTCCCGCAGCATGACGCTGAATCGTTGTAAAAATACTGGGAGCGCTTCAAGGAGATGTTGCACAAGTACCCACACCATGGACGTCCACTTTGTATGAAAGTACAAACCTTCTATGGAGGGTTGAAAACTAATACCAAGTCCGTGGTGGATACTGCTGCTGGAGGTACGACAATGAGAAAGTACCTTGAAGAACTATTCTAACTGCAGGAAGATATGTCTGCAAATAGCTTTCGGTGGAATTCCAAATGGGGAACATAGAAACGAGGTATGCATAACATAGATTCAACTACCATTCTAGCTTCCCAGTTGGACGCTGTTTCCAAAAAGGTCGACGTGCTCAATCTGAAGGGAACATCCCAAGTACATGGGGTGAACCATCCAGCATGCAGTGAATGTAGTGATAACCACATAATGGGATAATTATCTGGTTCTAATGGAGGCCCATCAACAAGAGATGTAAGTTATGTTGCACAAAACTGAGGGCCCAACCAGTACCAGTAGTACCAGAACCCGGCATGGCATGATCAGAAAAACACAGGTTGGGGCCAACAACAGAAAAATCCGCCACCCCAACGACCGCCTAGCTACAACCACCATCCCTATTCGAACCAGTACCAGAGGAATAAATAGCCCCAACATGGATCTTATTAGCAACAAGGGTATCAAAACCCTTTCCCACAGTATCCGTGATAGCCACCACCTCTAACATCTCAACAACCTCCTCAACAGGAGAACACCTCAAGGTTAAAGGATCTTATGAACAAATTTATATATACTGCTGAGACCAGGTTCCAAAATTAGGAGGCGTTAATTCAAGGCCTGGAAAACCAAATTGGTCAGTTGGCAAACCAACTCCCAGGAAGGAAACCCGAGACTCTACCTGGAAATACAGAGAAAAACCCAAGGGAGGAATTCCATGTTGTCATACTATAGAGTAGAAAAGAGCTCCAATAGAACCAACCAGTATAGCCTGGTGTATCTACACCCCCTGATGATGAAGAAGGTACCAATACTAGCCCCTCCTCATCCAAAATCCCACAGAAGGAGGCTTCATAGAATAAAGGGAAGGAGGTTATCAAACCTGTTGTACCTACCTTACCCTTTCGAGAGAGATTGAAACATAGAAAGATGGACCACCAGTTCGGAAAATTCATGGACATTTTTAAGAAGCTGCACATAAATATCAATTTTGCAGAGGCACTGATGCATATGCCTAATTATTCCAAATTCATGAAGGACATAATCTCCAATAGAAGAAAGATGGAGGATCTGGGAACCATTTCCCTAATGAAGAAGTGTTCTGCAGTCTTCTGTCAATCAATTCCTCCCAAACTCCAGGATCCAAGTAGTTTTACTATTCCTTATACTATTGAACCATGAGAGTTTGGGAATTCTCTCTGTGAATTAGGGGCCAGTGTAAACCTCATGCCCCTTGGAGTTTTCAAGAAGCTTGGGATCCATGATTTGAAGCCTACCCGAGTATCCCTTTAACTTTCTGATCGATCCATCAAAAATTAAAAGGGACTACTGGAGGAAATAATTGTCAAGGTGGGTCATCTGATGCTTCTAAATGATCTCATCATCCTCGACATAGAGGATGATAGGGAGGCACCTCTCATACATGGAAGACCTTTCCCAGTCACTGGAAAGGTACTGATTGACGTGCACTAAAGAGAGTTTATTTTCCAGGTAGGAGATGAGAGAGTCTCATACAATGTCCTCAAGGCTGTTAAACATTCATCATTGCCTAAGAATGAGGACTGTTACGCTATAACAACCATGGATGATCATTTGAGTGATAAAGTGAATTATCTAGTATGTTCTTTTTCAGATACCTTTATTTTTCTAGACATTCTAGATGAAGAAGCACTAGATGTCTTGCAATTCCTAGAAGGTTAGGGCAGAAAATATTGGCAACGTATGGTTATTCATGATAGTTTGGAATGAGAAAAGGTGCAACCACTTGTAACTTCGATTTTGAAGGCACCTAAACTCGAACTGAAACCTCTTCCATCTTCTCTAAAGTATGGGTATTTAGGACCCAATCACACTTTTCCTGTCATAATTAATGAAACACTATCACATGAGCAGGAATATGCACTTCTATAGGTTTTGAAACAATGGATGCACACTATTGGGTGGATAATCGTTGATTTAAAGGGCATCAACACTACCATTTTCACCCACAAGGTGCTACTTGAAGACGGTGCCAAGAAATCGTGGAAACCATAACAAAACTTGAATCCCCCCATGAAGGAAGTTGTAAAAAAAGAGGTGATCAAATTTTTGTATGCAGGCATCATCTATCCCATCTCGTATAGTCCATGGGTGAGTCCCCTTTAAGTGGTACCCAAAAAGGGGGGTATCACTGTGATTTCAAATGAAAAGAACGAGCTCATCCCTACATGCACCGTCACGGGCTGGTGAGTTTGTGTGGAAAACTGAAAGCTAAACAATGCCATGAGAAATGATCATTTCCCCCTGCCATTCATGGATCAAATGCTATAGAGACTAGTAGGTCACAACTTCTATTGCTTCCTTGACAGTTATTCAGGCTATAACCAAATTTTCATTGCTCTAGAGGATTAAGAGAAGAGCATATTCACTTTCCCCTATGGTACATTTGCTCACCGGTGGATGTCTTTCGTCATGTGTAATGCCCCCGCCACCTTCCAGTGATGCATGCTAGCTATCTTCCACGATATGGCGGAACAAATCCTGGAGGTATTTATGGATGATTTTTCCGTTTACAAGAAATTATTCCCCAATTGTTTACGACACCTGGAGCTAGTTTTCTAACGTTGTGAGAACACTAACCTAGTTTTGAACTGGGAAAAGTTTCATTTCTTGGTGAAAAGTGGCATTTTTCTTGGTCACAGAATCTCAACACAGGGGATTGAGGTGGAACTGGAAAATATCGAAGTCATTTCATGACTACCTATTCCAACTTCTGTCAGAGCCATCCGTAGCTTCCTAGGGCATGCCAGTTTCTACAGGTGGTTTGTCTGTGACTTCTCCAAAATAGCCCAGCCCCTCACCAATCTTATAAAAAATAATTCCATATTTGAGTTTGATGAGACATGCGCTATGGATTTTGAGAATCTGAAGCAGCGTCTGGTGGAAGCTCTGGTGATGATTTCTCCAAATTGGGAGGAACAATTGGAGGTGATGTGCGATGCCAGTGACTATGTAGTGGGAGAAGTCTTGGGACAGTGGCTTAATCGGATTTTCAGACCTATATATAATGCCAGTTGGATGCTTAATGAGGCTTAGATCAACTACAACACCACATAGAAGGAGATGCTTGTAGTGTTTTTCACATTTTATAGGTTCGGTTCTTACTTATTATTGTCTAAAGTTATTGTTTATACTGGCCATGCAGCACTAAATTACATACTGAACAAGAAAGATGTAAAGACTCGATTGATCTGCTGGGTAATCCTCTTATAAGAAGTTGATCTGGAGATCCGAGATAAGAAGGGGATTGAGAACGTTGATGCTAACCATCTCTCATGCCTAGAGATACCCCATTTGGAGAAGGAGGAGGATTGGGAGATCAGGGAGGATTTCCTTGATGAACACCTATTTTTAGTTAACAAAACACCTAGACCATGGTACACTGATATCTCTAATTTTCTGGTTACAAGTTTCATTTACCCTGACCACTCCTTTCAGCAAAGGAAGAAATTTACTCTGATGTGAAAAGGTACTTCTGGGAGGATCCTCGGCTATTTCGATCCAATGAAGATGGAGTGATCTGCTGTTGCATCCTGAAGAATTAAGTAAATAGTTTCCTAGAGTTCTTTCATGCCTCACTAGTTGGAGGACATCATGGACCTGACCGTACAATAGCATAGATCTTATAGTCTGGGTTTTTCTGGCCTACAATGCATAAGGATGCTCGGCCCTTTGTTTCATGTTGTGATCGGTGCCAGAGGACCGGTAATGTGGGATGTAGAGCTCAGATGCCCCAGCACCAAATCCTGGAGGTCGAGATTTTCGATGTATGGGGGATAGATTTCATGGGACCTTTTTCACCCATCTTTTGGGAACACTTACATACTGGTATGATTCGACAACGTCTCCAAGTGGGTGGAAGCCACTGCTACATCACAAGACACAACCAAGGTAGTCATGATATTTTTAAAGAAAAATATTTTTAGCAGGTTTGGAGTTCCACAAGCACTTATCAGCGATAGAGGGACCCGCTTCAACAACACATTGATGAGAGGAATATTGTCGAAGTATGAAGTAAAACATAATATAGTGACTCTATATCATCCCCAGTACAGTGGACAAGTGGATATCTCCAACTGTGAGCTCAAGAAGATCCTTGAGAAAATAGTGAACACTTTCAGGAAAGACTAGTCCAAGAAGTTAGATGATGCTTTGTGGGCATATCAGACTGCTTTAAAAACACCACTGGGAATGTCCCCATTCTACCACATCTATAGAAAGCCATGCCATCTTCTAGTGGAATTGGAACACAAAGCCTACTGGGCCATTAAGGCCCTGAATTTTGATCAGATGGCAGTTGAAGAGAAGCAGAAGTTTCAACTGTCAGAAATTGATGAAATCAGATTAGAGGTGTACGAAAATGCCAATCTTTACAAGGAGAAGACGAGATCTATTCACAACCGGATGATTTCACATAAATATTTCCAACCTGGTGATTAATTACTTATCTTTAACTCTCGTCTTCACTTATTTCCTGTAAAGTTATAGTCACGATGGTTGGGACCATTCCAATTCATACGTGTATTCCATTATGGACCAGTGGAAATTTATGGAGAGGATAGTCAACCATTCAAAGTGAATGAGAAACTGTTGAAGGATTACCATCACATAAACAACACGGTGGGAACATTGACCACCATACGACTCAGGTAAGCAAAGGTAAGTCAGTCGAGCCAACGATCTAAAACAAAGACGCTTCTTGGGAGGCAACCCAGATAATACACACCGCGTCCACTCTATATACACAATGTGTACTTTCCTTTTCCTTTATTTTATAACTATTACAAATATATAGAGTAGATAAGTATACATAGGGATTATTCCAGTGCCGATGGTAAGGTCACTGAAGTTTATCCGAGCTGACCCCAGTTTGAATCCTTCCGACCTACCTTCAGCACAAGGTTCCTTCTTTTTATATTTTATTACACGAAGTGTGTAGTAAATTTCATATATATATATTTGCTTATAAGAAAACCCATAATGAGGATGGGTCGGTTGGCCAAGATCGAAACCCGTCTCCAAAAGACCCAGGTTCGAATCCTGAAAACCACCCCATTTCCATCATTTACCCTTTTAATAAAACCACACAGCGTGTATTCCAAAATACTTCATGTGTGCCCTATTTTATATCTAAAACTAAACTATAAAAAACTGTTCCATATAAAATAGTACATGTGGATGAAGTTGGAAGATTGGAAAAGTCTTGGCCCTGGATCCAAAAGACCCGGGTTTAAACTAGGCTAATCTCTCTGCTTCATCCCCTTCTTGTATAATTAAAAACCACATGCTGTGCATTTTCTTTCTTCATGTGTGTATAGGCTGTATAGATTAAATGTATATAAATAATAAATATGGGTAGCAGTACAATCTTCACTCTAGTGGTTGAGGGCTTCCGTTCAGAATGGCCGATCGCCGGTTCGAACCTCGCCCCAAGCACCAGACCAAAGTTTGTACTTCTATTTTTACAATTTTTAGATACAAGCCATGTATTTTCCCACCACATTACGTGTATAGTTTTATTTTTGAATTCTGTATATATATATATATATCCACGTTTTATTTTTAATTAAAATTAATTATTATATAGTTTACTATAATAATTATATATATATGCTAAAAAATTGAGATACATGATGTGTAGTCCAGATGTACATGTCTTGTACCTCGGCTATACAAGTCGTGGCCACCCGACTTTAGGTCGTGTCGTGCAGAACCCTTCTTATTCCTGTTTTCTTCTCCCATATGACACCCGAACCCCCATTGTTAAAATCCATCGATTTGGTGCATTTCAGGTTCGGATTATTCTTTCATTGTGATCCTCGGTCACGATACGCCCTTCTACACCCCTTATTTCAAGTTATTAGATGAGTTTAGGGTGTTTTAGGATATACCGACCATTCAGATTCCATGATACACGACCACAAAATGAAGAACACATGCAGTTTATCTTTGAACATAGACACACACAAAATTATTTTCAATTTGAATATACACGGTGTGTATGTTCGGTAAACACTGTGTACGCCCGAGTACCCTGTGCACATGGCCTCACACATCATTTTCATCTACACGGCATGTGTGTTCGGTACACGCTGTGTATGTCATTTCTTTTGGTCCCTCCGTGTGTAGAACTTGACTCGACCCCACAAACCATGTTCCTCTACACAGTGTGTGTGTTAGGTACACGCCGTCTATACCATTTCATTCGACCGGACGGTGTCTAGCCCTCCACATGGCCATGTTCCTCTGCTTAAATAAACATTGTATCTTATCCATACACAACGTGTCCTTTATGATTAGAACTGTTAACACACATGGTTGTGTCTTTACACCTACACGACCATCTCCACACTGCCTGAACACAGCATGTATGTTCAGTGCACGCCATGTACCCTTACATGGTCTCTCTTCTACTCCCTTGGCATGTTTATCTAGAGAACACAGGATGCTACTCAGCTTGTACTACACACCGTATACTCTGGATGTACACGCCGCATACTTTTATTTTTCAGATTTATCACATTTTCTTTGTTTTATTTTCTTTTCTTTATCTTATGTTTAGTTTTTCTTTCTTTTTCAAGTTATAGAAGAATGAGATCTGTCCCGTGGGAAGTGGCCTGCCTCCGAGGGTGAGAGGCCCATTTATCATCAGATCTGACTTTGACCTCTGACACAGCCAGACCTAGACGCTCTGGTCTACGAGCTCCCTCCGTTGGCCATCCTTCCACCACCCACTGCCTCTACGGAGGATGGTCCTAGCACAACCGGTTGTTCACCACCCCATCTGGAGCCTCCGGGAATCATTGATACTTATACACTGGCTGACGCACTTCCTGAGCCCTCTCCAGTAGCTGCTGGCCCCACATCGACCGCCCCATCCATCGGGCCTCCATCTACTTTAGAAGATCCACCCCCAGAGCCATATCCTACTACTGAACCTCCACCTAGACCAGGACTTGCGAGTGATCCCTACCCATGCATGGTATTCTCGGTCACCGACTTGGCACATGACAGGGTTTGATGTTTCTCTCACTGAACGATTCCATTGAGTGGCCGATACCTCGACAGCAGCATCCCACAACAGCTCGGTACTTGGGGAGAGTTAGAGGATCTCCTTGGACACACTCCATTGTTCGATATTTTCTAGGTCAACACTTCTATATTCCATGATTTATTTTTGAGTTTTCTTCCTCGTTCGAGTTCGATGGAGCTGAGTACCAGGAGACACCTGGTGATGTGGTGCCCGTGGTTCTGTTCTGGCTGGGCAGCCGACGATTTTCTCTCACCAAGATAGAGTTTGGCCGAGGGTGCAGTTTCTACCCCCATCCCATCACCCCACCCCCTGTTTCTACCCTGATGAGGCCTGAGCACTTTGAGATCGTTGCCATGTGGCAGGAGATTACTGGGCCTGACCACCACTACACCCCTACTTCACAGAAGAGTACCCTTATCACCAATCTCATCCTCCGTTTTACCCACCAGTGCTTTAGCACCATTCTTTTCTCCCTCCATGAGGATATGGGGGTCGTGACTGGTCGTGACATGGATCTCCTTACCTGTGTCATCCGGCAGAACTACCTGGACCTCCCTTACCTAGCCGCCTCCTATTTCCATGCTATATTTACCGGCCGTCAGGGAAACCTGAACAACGGGTTTTATACCACTCACGTCACCCAACACCTTGGGGTTTTCAATCCTTATTTACCCCATGACCTATTATGTTTTCTCCAGCGAATGAACTATCTCATGCTTATTCGCATGGGATTGGTCTGGAAGCAGGGGGACCCTACATCCTTGCCCAGGCTTGCCCCCACCCACCTGCTGACCCTCCTGCCCTAGCCTATTCCCCTACTCCTCCTTCCCCAACCCCTCCAGTCCCACCGTCACCCACCTTCTTCTGACCCCCTCTTCTGGAATTACTTCTTATATACCACCACCTTCCCCACCTACCCCCATACCCTCAGTCGATCTCTCCCTTTCCCTCTGCTTACCCGTAATGGAGCAGCACATGGTTTTTATTGGCAGCCGACATGACCAGCTGAAGCATATGTATGGGCTAATTCTTCGACATATTGGTATTCCACTACCCCCACCTCCTGCCTCTTCCTCGACTCCTAGCCCTTCTATTATGGCTCCACCGCCCTTTCCTACGCTGACCATAGATTCCTTTATCCTATATACTATGGGCCTAGTTTCTACTACTGTTGCCTCCACCACTGTTTTCAGTCCATGGAGTGATTCTAAGCCTCATATTCCGAGTCCATCTCCCATGGATCCTACTTCTTTGGATTCCCTTCTAGATGCAGTGTCTGAGCCTCCCACTTCCATGGCTCCTAAGCAATCTCTACCGGCTGGTTATGTACTGGATGATGCCTCTTCTGAGGTGACCCCCTGAATAGTTTTGGGACACATGCTTTTTATTGTATATATATTTTTATGATATCTTGTTCATGTGTTTGTTATGCATGCTTGCGGTGTTCTTTTTCTTCCCCCTTCACTGGTACTCTGACACGTTTTGGGCTACACTTTTACATCACCTTCCCTTTTCCTACGCCTAGACATAGGGGGATTATTCTTTTTCCATTAATTACTTTCCTTATTAAATTTACTTATATCCTTACTTCCCCTTGGCCTGGTCTACTATTGTGTCCCCACCTTCCCTTATTCCTCTTTTTTGGAACTTGGTGGACCATGTGAGGTTTTAAGTATGGGGGGGGGGTCTCTTAACCTCTTTAGTATTTTTCCTTTTTAGATTTTAGAAGACATCATAATTAAAAGATATATTTTAATATATGAGGATAATTTTTGTTAATCATATTTTCAAATAATAAAATGAAAGTGGGAAATTTAAAAAAAATATATTTATATTCATTTTGGTTCTTAAGTGTTTTAAAATGATTTCGGATATAAATTAAATTTCAACTTGTAATCCTTGGATAATTACATCGATTAAAAAATCAATTTATTTGCAAGTCATGACCTGATTGTCTCTTTATTTATTTTTCCCACTCCTGAGAGGTATTCTAAACACCTTTGTCATATTCTTTCTAATACCCTCTTTCTTGAGAGATCCATAGAATATACATAACTACCATAATTTTCAAGTTTTCTTTTCAAAACTTGAAGAATTTTTGAATTACATTAAAATTATTGAGGCATTAGATTGTTTTAACCCCTTTATCTTGAGCCTACCATACATATTATCTTCGTGAAGCCCCTATAGACCATGAATAACCTTTATAATAAGAAATATTATAAGCCTATTTTCCTTCCCACCCTAATTCTTTTATGATTTTGCATGATTATTTATTTGAGCTTAAAAGAAGGGATTAAAGACTCATTGAATAATTTCGTGAATTGTTAAGAAATTAAGTATAGGGGAGAGCCTATTGATTATCTGGGGAAAAAAGGGTTCCAAACCTCTATTCGTGGACATTATGAGAGGTCCCCTTTTTAATAAAAAATGGTACAAACAAAGGGACCTTATACTCACTTTTTGGCATACTAGGAACGTTGTCGTATATTCAATGATCTCTGATGCACATGATTTGTGTATACATTTTCATAGACTCTATTCAAAAATTAGAAAAATATTTCAGCAATTAGCTACTGCTTAGAGAACAGATACTTTTTTGTTTGTGATCTTGTTCATTTTCAGAAGATTTGTGGCCAAATTCCCAAAACGGAGGAGAACCGAGCAAAAATTTCCAACTACACAGTGTGTACTTATATACATGTTGTGTACATTAAAGATCATACATGGGTTGACCAGGACAAATACATTCCCAAGTAACAAGAAGGAGGTACATGCCATGTGCCATTTCTACACGCTGTGTATACCGTTCTAGAAGCATTTGGTGGCTGATAAGAGTCTACACGCCCATGTGGCCAGCTGAAGGAGACATGCCGTGTGCCACGTATACACACCGTTTATGCATTTCTAGAAGTGGTTGGTGGTCTAATTTTGAAACTACATTCCATGTATGGCGGAGCTACATGCCATGTACATTCACATACTAAGAGGCGCCATGTTCCAAGTCAAAGATGGTGTGTTAGGCCACCTACCAGCGGAGAAAACAAAGTCAAGAAAGCATGGAAGAAAGTAAACGACATGTACTTTTGATACACTCAGTGTACTTATTTTTTCTATAAAAAGAGGCCTTGTCCTCTAGACCAAGGGGTGAAATATTAGAGGAGTGTGTGGGAATATTGTGTGGAAGCTTCAAAGGAAATACGCTCTACTTTCGTACTACCGACATTCCGTCTACTGAAGAATCATTCATTTTTCAAAGCTCCAAGAATGATTTCATCAGGTATCGATTGTTTTGAATTTTCCATTTTATATATGTGTAACTAAACACCTAGTGTGTTGGGGTTGTGGGAGATGTTGAGTTTTAATTTGAATCAAGTTTCTATGAATGTGTTTGTTTTAATAACCTCTTATTATTATTCTTAAATCACTTTATATTATCACTGGAAAATATTTACCGGACCACGAGAAGAATTTTCAGGGATTCAAAATAAGAATAACAATGAATAAATTCATGACCATTGAAAGTATTCTCTGACTCAAAATGGACTATTCCAAATAAATATTTGTTCAACACTAGCTACTAGACCAAGCAGTTAGTTTATTAAGCTCTAAATATAAAGTTTACCAGACTAGGGAAACTGTATTACAAATTGAACCCAGAGTTTTGGGTTATCATGAACAACACAACCTCATAAGCAATCTGATTTCATAATCAAATTATCATTAATCCATAACCCCAATGCACATTTCTCTTTCTATTTACATCAAAAATAATCTTCTCGTACTTACTTTCATTTCATTAAGAAATTTTTAAAGGAATATTAAAAACCAATTATTCTTTTTATACCCAAACAACCAACCAAAATTTATTCTAAATTCAAAAGACATCACTAAAAAAAATAAAAACTAAATTAAGCAATATAAAATAGCTTCATAGTTCCATGTGGATCGACCCCTTACTGGTGCTATACTTGTTAGAGTAAATATAATTTGGGACACCAAAAATATACCTTCGGTGAAATGACTCACCAATCTTATTCTTCATATTTCCCAACCAATAGTCATCATTGAGAGCTTGATACATATTTCTGCTTCCTGGGTGAATGGAGAAAGTTGAACTATGTGTATTATCCAATAGTTCCTTCCGTAACTCATTATTTTATTGACCACATTTTCTTGACCCAAATCACACAATTTCTTCTTCATCCATTTTAAACTCTGATTAATTCCCATTTTTTGTGTCTTCCACCTTCTTTTTAATTTCCACATCATTTTTTAAGAATAATTTAACCATTGAAAAAGGGACATTTGAGAAATAATTTGTGAAAGGATTGTTGATGTTACTTTATTTATGATTTCCATGTCCATCCATTATTGGTGTAATATGATTGGATCCTTTTCAATTATCAACACTGATAAAGATGTATGATCCTTTCTACTTAGAGAATCCACCACTTTATTCACTTTACTAGGATGGTAGTCGATTGAGAAGTAAAAGTCCCTGATCAATTATAACAATCCAAACTAGAACATATTCATAACTTTATGTGTCAATATATCTTTGATAATTTTGTAATCCGTATATATATCACACTTCTCCCCATAGAGATAATTCATCCATGTTTTCAATGCAAAAATCATAGCTACTAACTCTAGATCATGTGTAGGATAGTTTTTCTAATGAAATTTTACCTTCCTTAAAGCATAGGATATGACTTTGTCATTTTTCATTAACACATATCCCAATACCATATTCAAGCATCACTAAATATTAAAAATAGTTCTAAACTTGTGGGTAGTCTGAGCATGGGTGAAGTGATGAGACTGCTTTTTAACTCCATGAAACTCTCTTAAAATTCATCATTCTAATAATACTTATCTCACTTTATAGATAAATTAATAATAGGGTTTTATAATTGTGAGAACTTTCTCACAAATTGGTGATAATACCAAGCTAACCCATGGAAACAACAGATATCTATCAAAAATGTTGGAATCGACCACCCATAAATTGTTTCAATATTTAACAGGTCCACACATCCCATTTCTAGTGATTATATTCTCCAAGAAAAAGATTTAATTTAATAATAAATCACATTTTATATACTTGGTGTAAAGATTCTCTTTTTATAGGGTCTTCAGAAAAGTGATCAAATGCTTCTCTTTCCCCACCGTTCCTTTAATGTATATTATAATATCATCTATAAAAACTAAATCAAATTTGCTGAGGTAATATCTAAAGACTCTATTTATCAATTCCATGAAGTTGTTTTTAGAATTACTTAATCCTAATGGAATCACTATGAACTCAAAGTTCTCATTCCTTGTAAAAAAATATTCTTGGAGATATCTTCCTTCTTTTCCCTTGATAACATTATGACTGAAGATCCTCTATAGAGATGTGTTGTCCTCTATTTATCTGATCAAACAAGTCATCAATCCAATAAAGATAATAATTTTTTTATCATGATATTATTGATATAATGATAATCAATGAAAAGGCGCATTTACTCATCCTTCTTCTTGATGATGAAGACTCGTACACCTGATAGTGAAGCACTTAGTCATACAAAAACTTTATATAGATTATCTTATAGTTGTTTCTTCAACATCCCAAGTTCCAAAACAACCACTCCATATAGAGTCTTGGATAATGGAAATTCCCTAGGTATAAGCTCGATTGAAAATTCAACCTCTCAACTAGGAGGAAGACAAAGCAATTTCTCGGAAAACACATAAGAATATTCCCTCACAATAGACTTGTATTTGAGGATGGTTCTTTCTTTAGAATCAATCATTTAATCTTGATACACTTTCTAATTCGTCAATAATATTATTTCTTGATATGATGGTGTTAAAGAAGACACTTCCTCTTCCTTGAACTTATAGAGAATCGGGGGTTGATTCACCATTTGGAGAGTGATTTCCTTCTCATTGTAATTTATATTGGCTCTATATAGGGATATCTAATCTAGGCCTAGAATTGCATCAAATTCAACTAAATTAATTATGAAAAGGTGAAATAGGATGTTCAGATCACAAATTATGATATTGTAGGATTTATATACATGGGATACAAAAATTTCCCAATTTTCGGTTTTCACTAACATCTTTACTTCCATGCTTTCTTGGGGTGTTTGGATAGTTTAAATAAATTTTCATGATACAAAGGAATGCATAGAATGAGAATAAAAAATTAAATTTTCTATTCTATAATTAATAAATAGCATACATGTCATCACATCATTGTCATGATCCAATTAAATGGTTGTGATTGAAAAAGATCAACCTTTCAGCCTTGGAGGTTTTTGGTTGTCTTCAAAAATAATGGACAAGGGAATTGGTTTGCAATGTTTCCTGGTCCCTCATAGTTTAAGTAATGGAAAATGAACTACGGGTTGACCAGATCATTCCTTATATATATAATTAGTGGGTTTCTCCTATCATAAATTATTATCTAGATTTCCTTCCTTCATGAACCTAAATAATTTCGTCATCCACCCCTTTAGAAAATTTTAGGGTTCTTCTTTCTACACCTTTGACAAGTTGGATGGTGAAATTTTTTAGAACTATTGGATTTCTATATTAGATCGCCATATTTAAACTCTAATTTCCACTTCCCATCCCCATGATACCCTTAGGATTCACTGATCTCCATTTCAACTTTGAGGGAATATCATAAAATTTTCTCACAGCTATCAAAGTCACAGATCACCATGGATTTTAGTAGACTAGGTTTTATCCCATCAAATAAGTGGTCAATCTTGTATTCAGAGGGAAGGACAAAGTCGGAGGCATATTGTGAAAGGCTAGTGAAGTTTTCCTAATTTTCCCTGATATATTCATCATATTTTTATTTAGGTAAATGAAATCCCTTTCCATTTTAACATAGAGAGTATGAGGAAAATATTTATCAATTTTTTTAAAATCCCTTCCACTCCATCACTTCAATCTCTTTCTCAGGCTTTGTATTTTTGATAAATTTTCACCAATTATTTGATTCTCCCTACATATGATAAATATATAGAAAAATATTCTCTTGTTTATTATATTTAAGGATGAGTAAAATATTCTCAATAGAGTTTATCCATTGTTCCATGATTAAGGGATCTAATGATAAATTGAAAGTAGGAGGTCATTGTCACACGAATCTCTCTATTACTGATTTTTCTCTATTATAGGTATTTAGGATATCCTCTTAATCAATGTTTCTATTCATAACTTGAGTCATATGAAATATTATCAACATAAAGTTTGTGATTCCTTCTCTCTTCGGGTTGGGCATCTCCCTGGGGAATTCATCACATTTCCTGTCACATCAAATATTTAACAAATTCCACATGTATATATCCATTGTATAGAATAAAATTTAAATTAGGGAAGATTATTTTTAAACTATTTAAAACATAAAGGGGAATCCAATTACATTAAAGTTACAACTTATAAATTTAATTTTTTTCTTTAACTTTTGAATCTCTAAGAATCAATCTATGTTATCCATGATATATTTCCTATATATATATTGTTATGTATATTTTTATTATTATCTTAATAATGGTTCATAAAGAGATTAAAAATTTACCAAATCATATCTCCTGGGAGTTTCAAACCACATGCGCAGTAAGGACCATTGTCGTGTACCAGGTTACCCCAAGTTAGGTGTGGAACACCTTTTTGGAGTTGTTACTCCAAGGTAAATCTGTTCTACAATCACATATTCTTATAATATATATACAAGTATTTATTTTCTTGATAAAACACTTACTATATACTGAAAAAGTTTATGGATGTTTTTTTAATACTTATTCTTATCCATAAGGATTTATCTATAGTTTTCTAATCCTAATACCAAAAAATAACTAACCATTTCCTCCAATACTAACTATAACAACATTGATATTTATTTCACATTAATAGTTGATTTATTAGATAATAATAAACTTAATGAAACCCATATGATCAATAATTATATTGTATTTGGGAATTAGTTACACTACATAACAACATAAAACAAGGAATATTACATCTTTATTGAAAACTTTTTTAACATGCTCAAAATATTACTTTGAACTTAAAACTGCGTGGGATGACTTTGGGACATACATAAGAAAGGGGTAAGATATAAATACCAGTAATAAAATGAAAATGTAATACGTGATACATGTTAGAAAATATGCATATCAATGAAAAATTAAAGGAACATGAATAATAAGGCATGATATAACATGATAATCATAACATGGGAAATGTGGAAACAACTTAAAACACTGAATTGTAATCATAGGTCAAGGATAAACTAGAAAATACATCATGTTAAACAAATTACCATAAATAAATTAGGTTTAATCCTTTTCCCAAATGTGATGTCTCATGATACTAAACATTACCCAATTCATTTATGTTACATCTGGCCACACATATCATATTCATTTTATTCTCATGCTTAAGTGTTCCACATAGAACATAAATAATGGATTTATTCATCATAATAATTTATTCCACAATTAAGGAGTATTGAATAAATATGAGTATGAACACAATAAAAGAGTACATGTTCATAAATGTGAACACGGTTGATAGGAAATGGGTATGGAATTCACCACACAATTATTTTGGACTGGAATATCATAGTGAAATTTTGGCAGAAAAACGACGTCCCTTGAAGATTTATAAAAATGGTTTTATAAGAGATAAAGGGTTATCTAATAACATATACATAAAATGGGAGGTAATAGACATGTATAATCATATCCCAACATTATAAATTTTTAAATATAAGGCATAATGAAATGTAGAAACTCAAATGGAGAAAAACCCCTCATGAAATTTTGGCATGGTAATAAGTGTTCATGAAGAATCATGAGAGGTTTAGTGAGAGTTAAATGATATATAATCATGAATAAATCAAAATTAATGTATGTGATATATGTTATATCATATTGAAAAATGAAAAAATGTAAATTAATAAGCATAAAATAAAATAATTTCTCGAATAAATAGAAGAGTGGGAGATCCCTTACTAAATTTCAGAATGGTAATGAGTGTACATAAAAGATCATGATAGGAATGACGATAGTGAAAAGTGGATATAGTCATTTATAAATCAAATTTATTGTAAGTATAATATGTAAGAACATATTAAAACATAATAAAATGGAATTTAAGAGACATAAAATAAAATAAATTCTACAATGCAAATGAGAGGAGAGAAATCCCTTACAAAATTTCGATATAGTAATGACAAAGATAAAAGGAAAAATGAGATAATATAATTGATATATAATTATAATGAAATCAATTTTATATTAAGGTAATTTCTATAAATAAATAACTTTATCAAAAATTTCAATTAAGAATACAAATTCCATAAAAGGTTCTTGAATAGAAATGAATAGAGGAAGGTGCCAATCCCTGACTTGAGTGTGTGACTCCACAGGATTGGGTGGGGATTATTGACTGATTGGGGAAACATTGGAGGACTATATAGAGTATACATAAGAGTATTTTAGAGCTAAAAACTGTTTTAGGGAAGGGAAATGGGGTCTTGGGTAGGTTTATGCAGGAAAAGAGGGTGATTTCTTTATTAGTTAGGATTTGAACTCTACATAATGAAATATCCAAACCACAAACTGTAACATGGTTTTTGACCATGTTTTCTTACAAAATGGGGTGGATCTAATTATTTTATAATTCTAAATTCCCAAATTATTTAACCAATTTTCTTTCTTATGTAGAGGTGAGTCACACTCTTAAAGAAAAGATTTTAAAAAATTAAAATATATTATATGTTTTGGACGATTCATGATAGATTTAAAAAATAAATAAAATAAACATAAAATCTAATTATTTTAAAGGAAAAAAATATATTTTGTTTTGGATCCAAATTATATTAATTATTAAATCACTTTTGGGTCATTATGAAGTCCTAATACACAAAGTATATTTATATAGTATTTAATTTTTATCTGAAAATTAGACTATCTCAAAAAATTATGAAAAATTAGAAGTTAGATAATTTATATGTTATTATTCCAAAATAACATATTCATTTTACCTATATAATTTTATAAATAATTGATTTTCAATTTTAAAATAAAATCTACATATATTAAGAAACGGTGTATTTTTTTAACAGTAAAAGTTTCAAACCCTTATAAAAAATTAAATTTGAATTCATAAAAATTATATTATCACTTTTATTTGATAAATATAATTAAATAATTTTTTTAAAAAACTATTATTTATTTATAAAATCCATTAATTCATAAATTTATTAATTCAATCGGAACATTGTCTACAAATACTATTCGTGTTTTATTAAATCGAAACTAATTTTTTTATAAAGTAACTATAATAGGATGAAAATATATTAATTATTCTATAAAAAATAATCTAAATATTCATAATTATAGGTTATTAATACATATCCATTTAATACTCCTGAAAAATATATAAGAGTAAGGTGCATAATGGTTGGAATTTCATGGGGTGGTTCGATTAACATAGTGTGGGTGTTGATCTTGATGAGCTTGAACTTATCCCATAAATTGTTTCACTCATGCATAAGTTATTAGATCATAGAATTATATTGGTCAAGGTAATATCCCAAAAATTATATCTCCCTCAGAATCTCTGATAAATGGGCTTCATAGGGTGTGATCCTATAGGTTGAGGCCATCATTCCCTTTTTCCCTGTCAATTGGATTTATTAAAACCCTACATTTATACTAATCACATGATCACTATTAAATTACAATATTATAAACAGTAATTATACATAACAGACTTTTAAATAAAATTGGATTTAATAAAACAAAGGAAGTGCATGAGTTTTATATAACTGTTAGAACATAATAATACATTTAATTAAATCCAATAGAGGAATTTTATTTATAATAGTTTGGATCATTACAGGCATACATGGTTTCATGTGTTAATGTTAAATTTTACGAGGTCTTTTTAAAAATAGACTTGGTTATAGATATGAAATTGGAAAGGCACATGTTAATATCACCTAATAATGTCTTGGTGAAGGACATATTTCCACTAATGAGTGTTGGTATTTTCATTCGGAATGCATGTGTATGTGAGCATGGAAATTTAAATTGAAATCCATGCATGTGTTTGTGGGTGTGTGTGGGAACACTTGAATGGGTACACCAAATTATGATAAATTGTTTGAAATCACGATTTATTATTTTATATGGAACTTCTTATGGTTTTTTGATATAATATACTTAAACTATTTTTAAAAAATGTTATAATGAGTTTTTTCATAGTGGAAAGAGATGGGATATCTTTGGGTAAATCCCACTAATTTTATACTCACCACCTTCTGAGGTACCTCGGTAAAAAATATCATCTATCGAGAAATAAGTAAAGTAAAGGACTCATTTCTTTAGTGATACTTCTTGATACCTTGTAAAAATCATGTTGATTTGGATCTTGGAGTTTGATGGGAGTTGGTCATCTTGATTCCAACTTGGTATATTTAGTTTCAATTTAATTTTTGGTCTCTTTTGGTTGCGGTAATTGTTTTCATTGGCACTAAGATGTTTTTGTTTTATTTGGGATATGTATTATTTTTTTTATCATTCTTGAATCATATATATTATTTTTTATTTTTTATTTATGTCTATATAATTTTTTACCTTTTAAAAGTGGAAATCATACCTCAATGTTCTTGAAGCACATTGAATTTATTGATAGACTTTGGTGTCTTGGGGATGTCACCTAAGGCCAGTAAAAATATTGAATCATCTAAAGACAATGAGGAGGGGTGGGATGTTACATTTATTTAGTGGATTAATTCCCACTCCTTGTACATACACACCTCTTATGTGTAGTCATTATACAAATGATGTTGTAGTTAAAGGAATGAACCCTTAATAGAAAGAGATATGATGTTAAGATACATCTTGTAAATAATTACATTTCATAAGGATTCATGTAGAGGGGTTATCCATAACTTTTTTTGTTTGAAAATATGTTTTTGATATATTATTATATGAGTTTTACTTTAGAGTCTTGTTTGAATTTATGAAATATGTGGGAATTTATGAGATATTTATAATGTTTATATTTTTTCCACTACTTATTAATATTTTGATATATGTTTTTATGTAATTTAATATTATAGGGTAATTAATTAATCAATAAATACACTCAGACCCTTGGTTTATGTTTCCATCCTCCAGTGATCTAGGAGTGAAAATTAATCCATGTGATCATAGGCCTTGATGGCATGATCAAGTAAGGATGTGATGATACAAAATGGTATTATAGAAGTTTCCTTTTATGATGTATACATATTTAAGGAATTTCTAAATTTTATATTTTGAGTTATGAATTAATAGGGAAGATTTGTGTGCATGGTTATCATATGTGACCAAAACATTAGTCCAAGTTATTTAGAGATTATATGATTTCATTTATTTTGTTTACAAAAGTGATTTTAAGTAATTATTATTACCTAGTTTAGGGTGTGTAGTGGGTTATACATGCATCATTTCGGCTTGTAGGGACATGAACCATGTGTTTGATAATGTGTTTTTAATTACTTATGGATTTAAATTTTAGTTAAAAAATTGAGTTATTAATAAAACACTTATTTTTTTACAAAATAGGTTCACAAAAATATATTTGTTAGCTAAAATCTATATAATGTATTTGCGGATGTGATTTCATTATATTGATTGACCAATTACTTTGTGATTATGTATAAGAAGTGATGCAAGATGATACAGTTTCTTGTAAATTTTGATATTGAATTGTAAATACTTTTTTGATTTTTATATAATTATGGAACATAAGAAATGGGTTGTTAAACTTCATAATAAGGTATAAAAAGATAATCCTAATATGGAGTATATGAAAGGGGATGTTGAGCATGTTTATTTAATGGGAAATCCCAAGACTCTAATGGAGAAGAAGTATACTAAGAGTCATTTTAACATAATTCATAATATATAATAGATTATCATTTTTTAATTAATAGTTATGTGTAATATTGTTAAATTTGTTTATTATAATATCCTCTTTACATTAATGGAGAGTCTAGGCTTTATGTTACAGAGGAGTGGCTGGAGAAAATAGAAAAAATTATTAATTTTATCATTGTTCCGAGATGTAATAAAGTTAATTTTATTATCTTTATTCTTGTTTTATTATCTTGAATTTGGTGGCTAATATTTCAATAAGAAAATAGGACATTGGGGTTGTTATAGGTATATTTTTAGGCACAACTCTTTAGAAATTTTTACCAACCAATATTGACGATGGATAAAGGATAAGAGTTTATGTAGTTAGAGAGAAGGGATATATCTATTCTTGATAATTGAACCAATTTTAAAGACATTATATATTTTTATCCTATCTTGGGATGTGGTGAGGCATTTAAGACTCATTTATTTGAGTATTCAAAAATATTGGAGATGAAATTGAAGGTTTTTTTCTTGCATATTTTCAAAAAATTAGTAAAATTGTATCTTATGGTAGATACAATATTTAGGATGAGAAGACATATTTAATATGAAATTATGTATCATGGAGACTTAAGAATAGAAAATGATATGAATATCATCTGGATAGTGATTGATCATATAGAAAAATTTAATATATATATGACTAGTAAATCAATTTTAAGATAAAAATACATAATATTATAACTCCAAAAAATATAGGTTTAGTGTATTATAAAAATTAGTCTTATTAGACATTAAAAATCATAAAAATTTAACCATTATAACAAATAATTTTAGATATTTCTCATATAGTATTTAAAAATTGATGGGTTTTGTGGGATATATTAATACCTGTATGAAATGTAAGAAAACATAAAACTAATTAGAAGATTGAACAGAAGTGTGAAAAATAAGATGAAATGGGAAGAACCGTAAAAAATAATACCTATTATCAATGAAATTTGTCTTCATTGGTAGTGAGTATTATCATGTTCCCAATGATGAAAGTAATTGGTTTCTATATAAGACAATTTCCAACAAGCACTGGAATAACTAAATGCTTTGATAAACCCTATTCTTCTCAATGGTTCTTTAGAAACTACTCCTTTAAGGTAAATGGATAAAATAAATATTGTGTTCCACCCATGGTTTTTTATAAGTAATTAGATTCCATGACACATGGAATATTCTATGATTTAGAGGTTTGGGCTATGATGTGGTCCGGGTACTATAACATGGTGGACATTATTGATGCTACTTGTAATTTTTTAAATGTTTTGACAAGGATAGTTAGTTGTGGTGTAATGGTTGTGAAGGTGGATTTTGGAAAATTCTTAAAAATTTGGAATCGTTACACCATAGAAGGTGGTTATTGTGTGGTTATCTTGTGAGGGATTGGAGCCTATGGTACCATGATGACCATTGCACCATAGTCCCTTTCCCTAGTTTATAGGATCTCATGACTGAAAACAATGTCTATTTTAAATATATATATGACTAAGAACCATTAAAATATATTTATCTCATTTTCACTTGGTTTTTTCTTATTTGGGACCCATTACAGTGTAGCCATTTATATTTTCTTGTGAAATGTTTTTCCCATATTTCTTATAAATTATTGAGGCACCCCAAAACCTTCCTTTTGTTAAAATTTCTAACAAAACCTTGGGTTAATATTGGACATATTCAAGAGAAATTCCAACACCCAAACTCTTGGTTTAATCCCCAACATTTTAGGTTCATCTCTTGGTGATTCTAGGTGATTTTCACTCCCAATATATTTCCCCCCCATTATTCATGGTTTTCTCTCTATCCCTCACCTAGGAAGGGGATGCGATCATGAACTATGGACGAAATGTATTTTTTTATGGTGAGAGAATAATAAAAGTAAATTTATTCTAGGTTGATGACATCACATTTGTGTAATATTGACTCTTTGAACACCTTTTATTCATCAACTTGAGAACTATTCATTCTAATGATTCTTTTTGGGGAATTTCCATGCGAGACTTAGTTCGGATGGTGACTATTATATTTCGGGTTTCTTCAAACTTAATATAGGATGTTTCTTACCATGTATATCCGTTTTGAAAAATTTTCCCTTAATATTGATCACATGTGTGTGCGTGTTTATCCCGTGATACCCACTTTTAATATTGACCACATGTGTGTGTGTGTCTATAATATGAGACCCATGTTTTATATTTATCTAATATGAATGTGTGTGTGGTTTATAAGACTTAAATGTGATATTCTATGTTTGTTCCTATACATTCGGTTCCCTGTTTTATGTAAATTTATGTCATATAGAGGTTTTTATTCTATTAGCAAGTGATAGGTGGCCAATCGTGGCTTTGTTAGCCCTTAGATGGGGAGCTTGTGTGACACAGAAAGATGAATATGATTGATTGAGAATGGGGACAGGGTGAGAAGGCCTTGATTCATGAACAATGAAAGTGGTGGGATATGATGGCCTTTTGGGATGACTTGAGATTTAGATGGGGTATGATAGCCTTTTGTCTTGACCAAAATTGTGATGGGGCTTGATGACCTTATGGCCTGACCCGAGATAGGTTTTCCTAGTGACTACTCAGTGATATACATGGTATCCTTATGGTTTACCCATGAACACAACATTATCTATGACTTTCATTTTGGAATGGATTAAAATTAGATACAACTGAGGTTCCTAGTGGCTTTGTTTACCCATGATCACTTAACACATGATTAATTTTTGATTAATTACACATTTCCTTATTATCATGGAATACACCTTTATGCATGTGTAATAATTTTAAATAAATTTTGGTGGTTTCCTACTGAGTTTATAGTAATATCCAATATTTTCATCTCGATACACATGCTGACTTTATGATTAAGGATCTAGGAAAGGCCAAGGGAACAACAATATGGAGTTGAGGAGATGGAGTATGGTTCTTAGAGGTGGTATTTAAATAAAATCCATAGTGAAGTCATTATATCTTTATTTAATTTCTGATTTCTTGATTATACTCTAGTTAGACTTACCATATTGGGGGTCTTTGGTGTAGTACATGAATTACTTAAGATACTTTCCATGTCATATGTTATATAATTTTCATTATTCACATCAACTATACCATTTTGTGTTATTATTAGTTTCATGAGACTAATATAATATATGGATTTTGAAAATTTGGGTATAGTCTCCCAACTACAATATATAGAACCCTCTACCTTAGTCAGAAGCCACTTGTTTATAATGAGGCATGAATGAGGTAATGTTTCTCTTCAACCCAGACAGGGTGATTTAGGTCGTGGCATTACCAATTGATATCAAAGATGGATTTCCTTTTCATTTCTCCTATAAAGTGTTTAGGGAAATGTATAAAGGTGATAAATGGCGTGGACTTGGGTATGGGGGTTTTGTAAGTTACCAAATAGATTTTATATGAAATACCTTCGAGTTTCTGGTGATGTGACTATTGTTATAGTTGAAAATTTATTGTTTCATGATTATTCTAATTATGCTGTGTTGTTTCAAGATTTTGGTTCACATATTCATCATGAATTGGAATATAGGATCACATTTACTATATACACATATTTATTTCAATTCATGGTAGTTTATTTAATTAAATTTATTGATATGTTCATATGTGATATACTATGATGACATTTAGATTTCTTGAACTTGGTAATTATTGGTTTACTATTATATGTTTATGAATAAAAATAATGTATAGTTTTGGATAAATAGACTTTAGATTTAGGTAGTTCTAGGATGACTATTCATTATAATTATGTGTATCCTACTAGGTTAGGTCTCATTTTAAAATTCATTGAGTTCCCGTATAAACATCTCTAGTTGTGACCATTAGTGAATTGTTATAGGTGTTTATATGTGTTATTTTGTGATTTTAGTTCTTGCTGCCTGGAAAAAATCATATAGAAGTAGTTCAGAACACCCCAAAAAGGGAGGGAATTCCTATCTTTCCACTAGAATTTCTTGATGATGCAGCTGATCATGCTTGCACACCCACTCCTATGGTTCATGGAAGTAGATCCATTTCAAATATGAGTATTTCATATAGTGAATTTTTAAGGAAGAGGAGATTATAGGTCAATGGTCAATTATACAAGAGATTTATATCTTTAGCATTCCCATAATTCCTTGGTACCAAAGGTCCTTAGTATTTTGGGGACTAACTAAAATCAGTGGGGTGATCTTCAACCGAGTCAAGAATCCATAGTTCTAACATGTAATGATGGATTACTTCATGTTTCTAGGAACCACTTGAAGATGTTGGGATGTTACAAATTAGGCATGAATACATGAGGGTATTACGTTGTATTCCTTAAAGAATACATTCTTATAGGGTTTCTTCCAAGATATGGTGAATTTGTATCATGCATAGGAGTTTATGTAACTTAAGTAGGGGATGATGTCAGTGTATTCCTACTCCACTCATTTCATGGATTTTATTCATATCTCATCACTCATGGTAAGGAATGTGGCATAAAGAGATAAAAAGTTTGATATTGGAATTTATCTGGAACCGATGCATTGATTAACAAGATTTGACTAGATGGCACATCTATAGGTTCTTCATAAGGCCTTAATGATTGAGGAAGGTCTAGATAAGGATATAGGTATCAATGTTCTCCCATATTTTGGTGGATCGACTAGATGACCTTCCAGTCCAACAATGGATGAAAATTCATAGTATTCATAAGTGGAATGTGGATGGGTTATAATATTATGGTGGTAGGAATAAGAGTTGATAAGGGTTTATTAACCCTTATCTATGAGAGGATTTGGTCTCCAAAGTGTCATCTATAGGTAGAGTAGACATTATCACAAATTTTTGTCAAGACCATAGAGTATGTTTCATCAATATGGAAAAGTGAGGCATATATAATAGTTCTATAATTGGAAATTTCAGACCAGATATTTTAGGGGTGTAAGAAATATGGAGACTCTGACCTATGAATCTGACTAGGGTCCTCAGCATCAATTTCAGACCCAATAGTCTTCAATTAACAAGCCATGTTATGCACCTCAAGGGAAGGCTATGAATATGTGGTTGGTGGATTTTATGTAGTGGAATCAACCCTAGTGGATTTTGGATAAGGACCGTCGAAACTCTAGTATGGTCTTGATAAAATCTAAAAAATATTATGCATTTTTTGATACATGATCTTCTTATTATTTTATTTATTCTCAATTTATTATTTTTATTGAATTTCTAGTCAAGTTATCTTTGGAGTTATTATCTCTTAACACACCCTTGGGAAATAAATGGGTCCATCTGTAGATGTTAAAAATTTCACTTATTAGTTATTGTCTATATACTAATGTGGGATTTCATGATATTAAAGATGATTAGTTTCAATGTGTTTTTTTCATGGATAGGTTCACCAGTAGTCAAGAAAACATTGATAGTTATAGGAGATAATTATCCTTAACAGTTCATAATGGGGAATTTTTTTTGACAATTAAATAGTATTTTAAAGAAGGTAGATTGGTCCTTGACCAAAGTTAGTTTGGATTTATTATAGAATATGAAGTAGGGAAGGTTCTTGAGGCTGATTGAGTAATAAATTCATTAAATTTTCCTTTTATGGTGGACCTATATCAGGATGTCTTCTCAAATGAATTCTATGGGCTTCCTCCAAATAGAGGATTTGGCATTTATATTGAAATATTTCAAGGACAAAAACCTATATTTATTCATCATTATTTTATGGTTTCATATGAGTTTAAATAATATAAGGTCTATCTCTAGGATTTGGAGGAAAAGGTCATTATCATACTAATTACATTTCCATGGGGTGTTACAGTGGAGTTCACAAAGAATATAAAAAGTAGTATTCAGTTGCTTTTAAACTATAAGAATCCTATCCATGTGAATATGAATAATAGATACCAATTATTGGAGACTGAAAAGTTTTTTGATCAATTATAGGGAGAATAGTGGTTCTTTAAGATTGATATATGATCTGGCTACCACCAGCTGCAGGTTAGAGAGAAGTATATTTGTAAGGAAACATTTCGAAGTTGATTAAAACTGTATGATGATATTTACATGAATTTTTGTTTGAAAAAATCACTAGAGGTGTTTGTGGATCTCATGAACAAGATATTTCATCCATATGTTGACTCTTTTATTGTGGTATTCATTTATGGGTTTTTCATATACACATGAAACTTAGAGACACACTTTAGAGGCTAGAAGATTGTGTTGATTACCCAATGAGCACATATGATCCATTCAAATTTCTCAAAGATTCACTTATATATGTATGAGGTACATTTTCTTAGGCATGTGGAGTTTTTGTGGACCTAAATATGGTATGGGCTATGATGTCATGGGATCCCATAGGAATTTTTTTAAGATCTGGAGGTTCCTTGAGTTGAAGGGGTATAAAGAATGGTTCGTATAAGAATTCAATAATTTGGTAGCTTGAATGATAGTGACTACCAAAAAGAGGGTAAAGTTTGAGTGGATATAACAATTTGAAGATGACTTATTTTATCTAAATAGGATATTGATGAAAAATTCAATCCTCTCATTTCTTGTTCATGGAATTGGATATACTGTTTACAACGTTTCCGCACATTTTTTGTAAGAGTTCTCCATGTCTAGAGGGATCAAGAAGTATATTATGTGTCTCTCCTAAAATAACTCCATGAGTGTAACTACCCAACATATGTATTAAATTTTGTATTTGTGGCCTATGATTTGAAGTTTTTTCATCATTATCCCATTGGTGATATATTTACCACATAGAAAAATTAAAAGATATTTGAGTTACATATTCTCCCAATGTGAATTGAATCTTAAGAAAAGGTATTGGTTGTAGTATATATAGAAATATGATTTTTAGATGGATTATGCTATAATGAAAGGTAATACTATTGTAAAAAATCTTAGGTAGAAAACATAGGATATTTCAGATAGTCCTTCATAGGAGGAATGGAGGTTGGTAAACTTTTTAGATGAATGGTAGGTGGATGCATCTAGGGATCTATTAGTGATGGAAGGTTTCCATTTATTATCACATTTATTTTTGTCAGTTAGGAAAATTCTAGCTGAGATTTGGATCCTGAATTCTTAGTTAAGTGGTAATTGTTTGAGGGAAGTGACATAGTTCTTATATGTTCTATAGATAGTGAAAAAATGATCATTGTTTTTGTGAGAGTAATAGTTCTTGATTTCATGATGGAATAAGTGATGTGGGACTCCCATGAATCTTAGTGTTAAGTGAACCCATGTTCAATGAATATGTATCGGGATATAAGAAGGTTTTTCTTGTGGCCAAGAATGAAGAGATGCATCACAATGTTTATCTCTCATTACCTAAATTGTTAGAGGATGAATGTAGTGAATTAGTGACTAGGAGGATTAATTCATCCACTTTACATGCTTATTTTTAAGTGAGGTTATGTGATTATGGAATTCATGGTGGGGTCTCCCTAGAACCCAATAAGTTGATATTTTGTTTGGGTGATAGTTGATCGGATGATGAAGATGCAAAATTTATTGCAGATCCAGTAGACTCCCTCCATAGATGTGTTGGGAATGATTTAGATCTAAGATATTATATCAATTCTAGGAGTGAATTACAGTATCATATAAGAAATAGATGAATATTTTATATTATAGTTTTTTAAAGACCTGTAGAAGGATTTGAGAAGTTAGTTAAAGCAGATCACGTCATATCATCCACAAAAGAGTAAAAAATATAAAGGAAGATCTAAATATTGTAGGATATTCTTAGATAATTTATCCTATTCTTCTGTTGATTATGGGATGGTTATCTTTTTTTTTGTTAAATTGTATGTATTATAATAATTTCTAGGCCTCAACTCAAATGGAACCTTTTGTGCCTCTTTATGGTTGGTCATGTCACTCCCCACTGTATTGGCATGAGGTAGATGAGGTTTATATTTTTGGGTTGAGTATGTTGTACGAGGCCCCTAAGAGGGTGTATTTAAACAAGAAGTAGTTGGATAAAACTTAAAGTAGACAACGATCATATCCCAGTCGGAGGATAAAACACTTGGAGTTCGTTGTTGGTGGATGGTTTATCTTGAGAGTGTTACCTTATTTAAAAAATCTTTATATTTAAAGAAAAGGGAGGATTATTCCATGGTTTGTCGGACCTTTTTTGATAAATAAGAATATTATATAGTGTATTGATTAATAAACCTTAATCCATGATTTCATGGTATGAATAACATGTTTCTTGTCTCTCAAATTCAGAATTATGATCACAATACGATGCATGTGATCAACTTCATGGACATTGACTTAGAACTAGATGCATAATCTGTGAAATTCATAGTGATAATTATAAAATAGATCAAAAAAGAACTTTAGGGGGAAGAATATAAAAATAATTCAAGTCTTGTGGAAGCATGTATGAATCCATGATGTGATATGGGAGTAAGTGTCTAATGTTCAGGCTCAATGAATTGAGTTGTTCAAGAAAGGATGGTATTAGAAATTTTGAAAGATGGGAAGTATTTAGAAGGTGGAGAGGGTATTTTTTACACCATCATTATTTAAGAAGGAACTAGATTCCTTAGAATGGTTTAGATTTAGCATCTTAGAGTGTGTGGTTGTGGAGTGGTTGGGTCACTATGGTGCGAGTATTAGTTTTAATAGTTTTTTTATTTTGGTATAGATGTTATATAGAGTTCTAGCTATGTAATAATGACTTATAAGTTTAATTTCATGAAGTTATGCCAAATGCAGAATAATTTCACCATAGAGGGTGGTTTTAGTGTGGTGTTCTTATGATGACATAGATATTACAGTGTGGTAATTTCTATTGTATCATAATATATTTCACTAGTTTAGAGGAACACATCATTGAAAACAATGTGGATTCTGAACATGTATTTGAATAGGATCCATTATAACGTATCTATCTCCCTTGTTACATGGTTGTTTCTATTTGGGACCTATTATTTGTATCCCTATTTAATTTTCTATGCCACATGTTTTCCTATGTTAGCTAAAAATTCTTAAGGCCACTCAAGCTCTATATTTTCCTTTCCCTTCATCAAAAACTATGGATGAATTTAGGGAATATTCAATATCACTTATATACCCCAAAATATTCGATTCATCAATGACTATAGAGGATCAAATCTAAGTGATTTTTGGTGATTTTATCTCCCATTCTATTTAGTTTTCCTCAATTATTCTTTGGTATTATCTACTTCCTTCACAAGAGAAGCATCTATAGTTATAGAATAAAGATGATCTGGGTGGTCTATGGTAAGTGACTGATGAAGTTAAATGTGGTATAGGTTGATGAAATCTCTTTGGTGCAATCTTGAGCCATCAAACAGTATTTCTTTATAAACTAAAGAACAATTAATCATTGTGATTATTGTTATAGAATTTTTATGTTAGGATCATTTTAGGTGGTGATTCATGGATTTTTGGGTTACATCACTCTTAATTTAGGATGTTCTTTACCATGTAGAAACCCAGTGTAAATATTTTTCATTGATATTGATCACATGTGTGTGCATGTTTAGCCCATGAGACCCATATTTGATATAGATCACACATGTGTGTGTATAGCTAGTGAGACCCATGTTTGATATTGATCACATATGTGTTTCTGTATGGATATTAATACTCACACATGATATTTTATTCTTAAGCCTATATGTGATATGACTAGTTGTGTGTGAATGTATGGCCAATGGAGGTTTTTATTTTTATATCAAGTGACAGTTGACCATCATGGTCTGGTTATACATTAGAGGGGTATCTTTTGCAAAATGAAATAATTAAGATGATGGATTGATATATAGGTCATGGGTGTGACAACCTTAAGGCATGACATATTACAGTGGTAGGATACAATGGAATTTGGGCTTGAAACAAGGTAGTGATAGTGTATGATAGCCTTGTGGCCCGACCCATGAAAGACACAAGGCTTGAAAACCTTATTTCCTGAATTGATACTTGTAAGAATTATGGATACATAGTGATATATGTGGTAGAATTGGGGTTCAACCATGATCACTACTTCCATTATGATTTTACTTCTTGAATAAATATAAAGTATGTATATATAAGGTTCATGTTAACTTAGTTAGTACACAATCACTTGACACATGATTGATTATTTCTTGATTGTTCACATCCATATTATCAGGGAATACACTTCTAATACATGTGAACTTATGTTAAGGACACATTGGTGGTGTCCAACTGGGTTTAAAATCAGACCATAAATGGAAATATTGATTTATATATGTAATTCATGTTTAGGGATCTAGGAAAGGGAAAGGGTCGAATGATAGGGAGTTTAGGAGATAGATCCCAGTGATTAGTGGTTGTACTATTATGAACTCTAGTGTAATTACATAATGTATTTATTTATTTTCCTATTTCTAGCATATATTATGGTTTTACCAGCCACATCATTGGTCCCTAGATTATTAATTGTATTACTTGAGATACCTACCTTGTAATCTATTATAGTAATGTTATTATTCACTTACATTATTTATTTTAATGTTATTATTCTTTCACTAATACTATTTTGAAGCATGGTTATTAATACTGTGGGAATAGTCTCTATAATGAACTGTTTCTATGCTCAATGGTAGTCAGAACCCTATTTTGTATTGGGGGGGGTGGCATGAATGAGGTTATATAGATCTCTAGCCCGAATTAGGTGATTTGGGTAAGGGAGTTACATATTGAAATATTTTCTTACAACAAATAATAAAATTTAATACATCAAATATTTTTAGGAATATCTATTTTAAAATCTCTTTTATTTAATAGAGGAAACTCTTCATCCTCTAATGTTTCATATATTATGAAATGAACAAACCATTTTCATTCCACCTTATTTATTAATATAATTATTAAAATCCGTTAAAAATAAATATGCTATCTATACATCATTATATGATATCTCATTAATTTGAAATAAAAAAGATAATCAATATGGAGTAAATAGTCAAATGATACCATATATCATTCCACATGAGCACCAATACATCATATTGAGGATCACATTAAGACATTGAATATAATATGGTGGTAGTCACCACATCAAGGATTGTGATTTGGTGCACAATATTTAATATTTTACCACTTAAACTAAATTCAGACAGTATTTATGTGAAAATTTACAACTCCTTTTGAATCTATACAAACTATTTTGGACATGATTATCGTTATATATATGAAATATTGGACATTAACTTTTTTACCAAAATCAATACTTATTCCAAGACCTTATGTGTAACCATGTAGTTATTTATATCATTGAAATAAATTACAAATTCTCAAATTCATAAATTTATTCAATGAGAAGTATCTACAAAAAATAATTACTATTCAATCTATGAAGGGGTATAACATGATCCCACTCAAACAGACTTATATATCCATATTAATATATTCATAATAATATGTAACTCTATAAATGATATATATGATTATATAATTTAATTTTCTAATTCCACATGTTACTACAAGATGTGGAACATGTCAATCTAGTATATACCCTCTCATACATTCATGATTCTACAAAATAGACTACTAGGTTTAAATTAATATGTTACATGTAATTAATCTGGTAAGATGAGAACATCACATAAAAATTAACAAAGCATGAACATCTATTTATTTAATCTAATATAATCATGGTCCCAGATTTCATTCATGAGGACACATCCCATCCTGGTTATATTCACCTAATGACATGATGAACAACATACACAACCACCCCGGGATTGGATCGGCCTCAAAGATAGGATAATAAAAGTATTAAGGCGCGAATGATTACAAGTAAAGTATCTTTTCAACAACATATAATGGACATTCAAATGAAACATACACTACTAAATATATCAATGACCATATGATATTCCATATGACTTACTTTTAGGATTTAGTCTAGAAAACAATTATTTACTTATTATCTCAAAACTTTAATCTATATCACATACAATATTCTACCAAAAATAATCATAACATATCATCACAACCAATAATAATCCATTATAATAATAAATTGAGAGAAAATAAAAGTTATAATTTGATGGAATATTATCATTACTCTATTCATATAATATATACACCACCTGTGAATGAATAATAAATGGATATTTTCTTTTTTATAAAAACATGAACCATTTTACAACCATTTTATCAAATAAATAAATTATATAATACATATAAATTCAAATAATAACTCATGTTTTTATGAATTATTGGTTTTTTTCAAAGTATACACTACATTTTTTTCTATAGTAACCTAAATAATATTTACATTTCCCTATAAATGATTTCTTAAACGAGTTATTATTTTTATAGGATGTGTTTGTTCCCTTTTTGTGATTATGGTTATTTAGTATAAGAAATGGCTCTATTTTTGTCACATTAAGAAATAAATTACTCCCTTAATGAATGGTAAAAAATAAATTTTTTTAATTAAATTATTTATCTAAACAAATTACTTTGAAATATTTAATTCATCAATGTAATCTACCTCTGTTGTTAAGTCATCCATGGTGACCTGTTTGGAACATTTTCAACAGATAAATCCACTACTGTGGAAAAAAACTGAAACTATATTGAGATCTTATATCATACTTGTAATTTTTAAAACTATAATTAGTGTAACCCATTATAAAAATATCTTTATTAAATACAAAATACAAAGAATACATCCTTACTTCATATCAAGTACATAAAGATATTATTAACAATAATCCATTGAATATAAAAAGAATTGGATTGGTACCTAACTTTTATTCTCAAATCATAAGTGAAATCATGTTGAGTACATAACATGGAATAAATAGATAATATGGAATATATATAAGAGATTTTATATATCATTTGTAACAATTTAAAATGATATTGAATCATCCAAATATTTATGTCAAAAAACATTGATAAAACCCCTCCTCAGAGTTCTATCAAATAAAACACTTTATCACTTTATCAATATATATGTTTTTAATGAGTCAAATAAAAATCAATATTCTATCTCTATATATATTCATACCCAATATGTTGGTTTCATTACACTTTCTTTCATTTATAAGCTACAATGACCTAAAATTCTAGGATTTGTAAGCTTCATGTTATGTTCAATAATATGTATTACATGTTAAAACTAATGATAAAAAACCAAAACTTATTAAGATAAATCTATTAAAAGACTATAATAAAATATAATATGGTAGAATATTAAATATTTATACGGTTAATAATTAATATGAGTTAATATTGAAAATAATTACTTTCTATAAGATAAATTTTCATTGTATTATGTATTTCATTTTAAAATATCTATTTATAAGTTTTTTAATTTAAATTTTAAGAAATGAAATTCAATTTTTAATCCATCAAATCAAAATTTACTTAGTATTAATTTTTTAGTTTTCCTGAAAAGGTTGATTTTAAGTCAAAAAATATTTTTATAAACACTATATATTTTTTATCATTTTATCATTATGTAAGATTACCCTACATGATTAAAAATCATTTTAGGTAATAAAATATGTACTTAAAAAGTAAAATTATCCGTTTTAAAATATTATATTTACTTTTAATCTTATTTCCATTATTTATAATACAAAATTAAAATGTTACATTAATAAAAAATAAACTGATTTCGGTCTTTTCCTCAGATTATGTTTCTAGATAGTTAATTTAGGTTTTGTATTTCCTTTAAAGAATCATAAATTTTTTAATAATAAATAATTTTTTTATTAAATTCATTAATCATGATAATTATATATTATTTATAATTTTAAAAATTAAGAACATTATTTTTGAAACAAATTGTTCTAACATGATTAAGTGTGGTTTTTTATTATATTTTAAAATAATTATAAAATTTATGTGATAAAATGACTATCAAATTTTAAATCATACGGATGAAATTAGTTAAAAATAACCCATGTTAATGTTTTTTTATTAATGTTAATTATACGTTTAAAAATCAATTACCAAGGTAAAATTTAATTTGGTTAGAAAGAAAAAAAGTAAGAAAAGTGTTAAATCACACTTAACTTGTCTCAAAATTAATGGGTGAGGAGATATTGGGATTTATCTTTTCCCACAACTCCTCTTTATTCACTTTTAAGACATTGGAGATTGAATAGTTTCATGAAATTACAAAATAGTGATGTGTGTTTTAGAAAGTGTATTTTTATTCTCTAATAAAATAATACCACTTCCACACATTATAGTTACAAATTACATTATAATTAATCTACTAAAATAATAATTTCTTATCCTCATAGAACCCACTTCCAATAATATATGATTATGGCCACCATGAATTTTCTTGCGGCCTGCACTTCCAATGTTTTTTCTGAGAAAAAACTCATGCTTCTAACATGTGTGTTGCCTTCTTTTAGTGTTGTATTTTATTCCAATCCTTTGTAGAATCATTTCTATCATTTTAAATATAATTAAAGAAGTATTATAATTCTAAAAAAAAAATTTATATTAATTAGATAACTAATATTCAATTATTTCCATCTACTATGAAAACAAAATAACATCAATCGTGCCAAGGTGTAGACTATCTCTTCCGTAACGCGATGTAGTTTTTCTTACATAATTATATATCAAGGATGGTACCAAGGATAGAATTAATGAATAAATAGGTTTTCTAAATCAAAAATATAATTCTAAAATTATTATTTTCCAAATAACTTCATTCGACTATTAATTGAGCAATAAGATTGTTAATCTTGCATACGTGCAGACTATCATCTCCATGAACAATGAATTTCCTTTTTTATATACATACATGAAGTATGGTTTTAATAATTATTTTAATGGAGATATAATATATTTATTATATCTTTAAAATTATGTAATTTTTATATTAACATGATATAATAATGTTCTCTCACTCATTCAATCATTATAATAAAATAATGTTTAATTCGTTTTTACCACTTATAGGAGTGATGTTGTAATTTTTATGTTGTCGATGATTAAATAATGTAATATTATTCAAAAAACATGAAATAATAATTTATTCATGATGTTAAAATGTTTATGGAGTTATAGTATCCATATATATTTATGTAATTACAATATCACCTTTTATTCTTTAAACTCAGCAAAATAGACTCTACAAAGATTTCATCATCGCAAAATGATACCAAAAAAATTATGAGACAAAATTATAAAATTATTTTAATGCATATATTCTAGTAACTATTATGAACTTGGAAGGATACCATTTTTGAGAATAATACATAAAAAAACATTATAAAATTAGTTTAAAATGATCTTGTTTTTTTGATAATCGATTATGAAAATAGATGATAACTGAATAATAAATTTTTATTAAATGTTTATAATAAAATTTTAAAAATTCTTATAAAAATGAATAAGTGTCTTAAATTTGTGATTAATGTTGGTTCGAGTGGACACTCAAGAGGGGGGTGAATTGAGTTCCAATTAAAATTTCTATTAAAATATTGTCTAGTTAAAATCCCCTGATTTATAAAATAAGTTAAACTGTAGTGAATTTATACAGATTGTAAATATTCACTTAGCTTCTCAAAGATTGATTAGGTCTCAGTTAATTTAACCACAAGGTCAAACTAACTTTTGAAGATAACCTATTGATTTACAATAAGTGTAAACACTTGCTAATTTAACGATCAAAGTAGCTTCAAAATAGTTTTGTATTTCAAAGTAATAGCAGCGGAATAAATAAGATATATGTAGTATACTTTAAACATAAATTAAAGATGCAAAACAGATATAACAAGAGGTTCAGTCTCAAGCCGAGACTTAGTCCTCTCAAATATATATAAATTTGATCCACACCCTGGATCGGGGTTAACAACAGTTTTACAAAACTGTTTAGGCAACACAGGGACCTCTACCACTGTTCTTCATGGGAAAAAAAGACCAGGTCACACAAGGACCTCTTCCACAGTTGACGTGGGTAAACAGAAGTTAAGAGAATTTGAGTGAGGATTTTGATATCCTCTAGTTCAGTGTAGGAGATAGTGTTTGTAAGGATATACAGAGTACACCACACTGCTCGGAAGTTAATAAATAAATCACGTAGAAAAGATAGATGAGAGTTTAGAAAGATATAGTGATTATAAATGTAGCTCTGGACTCGTTGGATTCAGTAGGAATGCTTCTGAGTCCTTCTCTAGTTTTTATGTTGAAAAATAGAGTGTCTTAGTTCATCTTGTCTTCTTCAGGAGTGAGAAATATCTATTGATTCTTCGTGTGTTCTTCAGCAGTATTGGATTGCACTCATGAGAGTTCTTTTAAGGTCTTGCAATCTTCTTCTTGTTCAGGATAGTTCTTTTTGTTCAACATAGTGCACTCGGGTGTATGTAAGTTCTTCGTGTTGTATTTTCACACTTGCACACCGCTTCTGTTCTTGTTTTGTTGTTTCTTGTTACATGTGTACTGCATCTCATTATTTCTTATATTACATGAGTTCTGGCAGTAGGAATGATTCCCTTTCCTATGGTTTCCTGAAATGCCAACAACTATCATTAAATAACATTAATTTAATTAAAAATAATAAATATTACCGTTAGCATTATTTAAATAATATTGAAAAAAGGTTAAGAAACAGTGTCACAGTGATTAATGAAACGGTGTCTTTTTCATGGTATGTTGTTCACTCACGGTGTGTCCTCCACGGTGTCTCGGTCACGGTGAGTCCTTCACGGTGAGTCCTTCACGGTGAGTCCTTCACGGTGAGTCCTTCGTGGTGTCTGGGTCACGGTGTCTGGGTCACGGTGTCTGGTCACGGTGTCTGGTCACGGTGTCTAGTCACGGTGTCTGGTCACTGTGTCTGGGTCACGGTGTCTGGTCACGGTGTCTGGTCACGGTGTCTGGTGACGGTGTCTGGTCATGGCGAGTCCTTCACGGTGTCTCCATACTTAGACAAATATCTGTATTTGGACTAAGACAGTGATATGCAGAATATGGATTATGGTTAATCATTAGAGAGTAAGAGAATGTGAATCATAAATATAAAGGCTTGATAATATATGTGAGATTTGTGAGTATGAATAAGACTTGTAAATAATAAAGAGAGTAATTAACATCCACAAGATTTGTTATTATAAAAACACGATGTGTAGATATTATTGAGATTGAAGTGCATTAGCAGGATGTGTAATGAAGATCAAGATTAATTAACTGTAATGAGATTTTTGATCATTAAAACATGATTAACACATGAGGAGTCCAACAATATCCCCCTTTTTGATGATCACAAATCATATATAGGCAGAATATAAATGAAATGTAATATTAAAGATACTAGCATAGCAAAAACATTATAGAACTGATACTTTTAGTTGTTCTCCCCCATTTATACTATTATAGAACTGACACTTGTAGTTTTTCTCCCCCATTTATACTATTATAGAACTAACACTTGTAGTTTTTCTCCCCCTTTTGGGATTATCAAAAAGTAGAGATAATGAAATGAAACACTGCATTGGGTATTAAACAAAGGGTTCAGAATACAATAAAACATGAAACAAAAAAAGACATCCCATCAAAAAGAAAAACAGTCCTCAGACTCTTTAGGGATCCACCTTGTCTTTGCCTTTATCAGCAGTAGGAGCTGGTGCTGAAGTAGAAGAAGGAATAGATGTGGTAGAAAACGAGGGTAAGGGTAGACCTTCAAAAACATATGGAGCCAATGTAGGAACAGTAGAAGATCTAGGCTGTGGTTGGTCAAGAATTACTGGCCGGATCTGAGAAAGAGCTTGGCTAACTGTCATGGCAGTTGAGGCTAAGGCAGGTAGTCCAGGTCTAAGGGGTGCAGCAGCTGGAGAAACTAAAGTAGTACTCTTAACATGAATATGCGACTTCAAAAGATTGATGAAATCAGTAATAATTTCACCACCATACTGCATAGACTTTTCAAAATCATCCTTATTCTCCAGAAATCTGTCCATCATTCTGGTGAACTCTAAAAGTTTCTGAACTTGAGCTTTAAAAGCTTGAGTCACCGGAGGGATTCTCAAATTTTCCACAAGATATCTAAAGTGATCTGTCATATCACTTTTAGAGAAAATCCGGGAAAGATACAAATATATTTTCTTGGAGATCTCTTGTTGAGCATCATTTTCTATCTTAGAATGAATCCTAACCAAGTCCAATTCTATATCACTATTCTTAACCACTTCTGAAAAAGAAGATAGATCCAATACACTGAAGGCATTATGAAATTATTCCTTTATTATGGATCTCAGCATAGAATCATCCAAAGAAGGTGTGGAGGTCTGACCAAAAATAGGTAAAGCCTTGACAGCTTCAGTTAGAACTTTGATCTGTTTGATAACTTTTTGTAGACATCCAGTGTATTCATCTGTAAGCTTATTCCGATTTTCCAAAAGCTCTCTTAGGCATTCCAGCATCTTGGTGTTCCTTTTTCCAATCTTTTCATCAAAAGATAGTATGTATGTATGAACTTGAGACACAATCTCCCTAGAAAGGAGGGAATCAGAAGACTGAGGAGAAACATCAATAGCTGTAGGGGCAAAAACATGGACAGGCTCTGATCTCAAAGGTAACTCATTCTGCAGACTTTCTACCATAATTTTCAGATTTGCAACATCAGCACTCAGCAGCTCATCCTCTACTCTGAATTCTTGAATTTCTCGGATCATCCTTGGTTGAATATGCAAGATAATATTTTCCAAGATAATTGATGCATATTCTTGACTTAACTGAGTCACTGGGCAAGGTTGAGTGGAGACAATTTTCTCAACTCCAGCTAACAAAGTCTCTCCAAAAACATTCAGATCATCTTTGGTCACAAAGGAGTGAAGCTCAGGTAAAGATGCAGGTAAAGGTAGAGGTTCCGATTCTGGTTGAGGTTCAGAGATATCTTCAGACTTAGATTCTGATTCAGATTGAGGTTGGGGCTCGGGTTCTGGTTTTGAATGAGCTAAGGACTTCAGTTGAAATAGAGAAGAAAGATCCATTCCAGTTGTAGTCACTTTCTGTGACTCATTCACATCATAAAAGCTTGGGAACTCATACCGAGAGTACACAGAAAAAGTGATAGAAGGTTGATAAGCTTCAGCAGATCTAGCTTCCACAATATCAAGGTTTTGAGGTTCCTCCCCCTCAACTTGTGCTTCCCTTCCATATTCTTGAGGTTCAGGAACACGGACAAGATCCACAGGATCATCCCTAATCTCTTCAGCAAACTCTTGCCTTGCCAGCTGAAAGGAAATTTCCATTCTTTCTTCAGCATATGGAATAATATCAGGAACCTATTTTTACACTATATAAGCTTCCAGACTTACTTCTTTCTCAACAGAAAGTGTCTCTTCAACAAGATCTTCCTCTAAGGTTGCTTGCTATTCTAAAATAGGAAAAACCAATTTCCTTGCAGCACTGGGATAAGCTTCTTCCTCATGAAGAACAAATGAAGGATCATTAGTACTTTCCTTTTCAACAATAACTTCCTATCCTTGAGTTATTTCAGCAGGGATAATAGCCCTTTCCTCTTCAATTGGAACTGTTTCCATTGGAGGTATTATGGGTTCTTCTCTAGGTGGTACTTCAGTTGTTACTTCTTCTTGTTCTTCTTCTTATGAATAATCATCCACTTCATCTGGTTCCAAATAAGGATCAGATAGGTTCTTAGGCCTTCTTGGATAGTCAACATGATTAAACTTTTTATACAGTTGATCACTATCCTCAACCCACTGATTTTTCCAGGGATTCCATCTTATCTTCATACTTCTGATGATAGGCATGGATAGGCATAAATCAAGGTCCTCTAACTTTTCTTCATTCGGTCCAACCATCCATTTTGCAACTAACATAGCTGAAATCACCCTTGAATAAAAAAAGGAGGTGGATTTGGAAGTTACTTTGATCAGATCACAGATATGGTTGATAACATACTTACACAGATTGATCTTATGGCCATTCATCAACAGGTGAATCAGGAACACATCCTGATACTTCATCACAGCAAAATCCCCTTTTCTTGGACTAACCAAATTCTGAACAAACTTTAACAGAAGTCTTGTATCCCCATCTAGTTCAGCAGCTATGGACCTTCGCTTGGTTCCATTTGTAGTTAGACTTTCTAAAGCAGTCTCCAGGTCAAAGATGTCGGTTGTTGGAGGAGGGTCTCTCTGGTAATCTTCACAAACTCCTTCATGTGGAATTCTTACACATGAAGCCCACAACCTTGAAGAGAAAGAGCACTTTTGACCATTGATCCAGCTGGTCACCATAAAGTTTTCTCCAAACTCAAAAGAAAACTTCAATAATGAGATAATTGAGATACCAGTCTCAGGTAAATCGGTTTATTCTGTCCAGTGAACCATTCAATCCATCCTTGTTCTCTTAAAACTTTCAAAACTAACGATCTACTAGACAGTAACCATTCAGGGCAAACCTCTTTTTCAGGTACAACTGTACGGCTTACCAGGTTTGATTTTAGAGGTCCTTCGGGAGCTATCCTCGATATCCTCTTTTGTTTCTTAGAGCGGCGCTTCTCAGACGAGTGTGAAGATGGACGCTTCATCCTTGGCATTCACTAAAGGTTCAGGCGATAGGGAAGAGAAGGGTCAGGAGAGAGTTCAGGTAAGGAATCGAATGAAACCCTTAAGTTTTATCATTTGGGAATGTCAAACGTCATAAAAACAAAAACGTGGGAAATCAAATAGTGGTGAAATAAAAATTACCGCGATACGGGTTAAAATAAGAAAAAAAAAGTTTTCACGGTGAGACCGTGAGTAGGAATTACAGTGAGATAGAATACTAGTCATCACAGTGAGATAGTTTGTAGTCGTCATGGTGAGACAATGAGCATTTTATATAGTCACGGTGAGATAGTGAGTTGTCAGACTGTGAGCATAAAACAGTAACTTAGAAATAGTAAGTATGAAACCGAAAAGTAAAGTACAGTAAAGTATTAAACATTAAGATCAGTAAGATATTAATTTATGATTAATTATATGAATATCATGTATGATGTAGTCTAATCTTTCAGAATTTAATGGTTTAGTGAATATATCAGCAAGTTGATATTCAGTACCAATGAATTCTAAAGTGATATCACCTTTTTGATAATGATCTCTCAAAAAGTGATGTCTTACATCAATATGTTTTGTCCTAGAATGAGAAACAGGATTCTTAGAAATATTAATAGCACTTGGGTTGTCAAAATTTATTGAGACATGTCTGAATTGATATCCATAGTCTAGTAATGTGTGTTTCATCCACAAAATTTGTGCACAACAGCTGCCAGCAGCTATGTATTCAGCTTCTGCAGTAGATAATGCAACTGAATTTTGTTTTTTACTACACCATGATACTAGTGACTTGCCTAAAAGGTGACATGTTCCAGAGGTGCTTTTTCTATCTAGCTTATATCCAGCAAAGTCAGCATCAGAATAACTAACTTATTCAAATGATTGTCCTTTGGGATAGAACAGTTCTAAAATGGGAGTATGCTTGAGGTATTTGAAAATTCTCTTTACAGCATTTAAATGTGACTCTTTAGGGTTTTCTTGAAAACAAGCACTCATACACACACTAAACATAATATCAGGACGACTAGAAGTTAGGTAGAGTAGACTTCCAATCATTCCTCTATAAGTGGTTTGATCAACAGATTTATCATTTTCATCAAGATCCATCTTACAGGTGGTACTCATGGGAGTGTTACTACTTTTTGTGTTCTCCAATACAAAATGTTTTAAAAGGTATCTAGTATATTTACTTTGAGTTAAAATAATTCCATCATCATTTTGAAAGATTTGAAAACCAAGAAAGAATATAAGTTCACCCATTAAACTCATTTCAAATTCATTTTGCATCATTTTAGAAAAATCAGTAGATAATGTAGTTTTTGAAGATCCAAAAATAATATCATCTACATAAATTTGTACAACTAAAAAATCTTTAGAAATTTATTTTATAAACAGTGTAGGATCAGCTATTCCTTTTGTAAAACCTTTATAAATTATAAAAGTACTTAATCTATCATACCAAGATCTTGGAGATTTCTTTAAACCATATAAAGCTTTTGATTGTTTAAAAATATGATTTGGAAAATGAGGGTCTGAAAATCCAGGTGGTTGTTCAACGAAAACATCCTTAGCAATATATCCATTTAAGAATGCACTCTTGACATCCATTTGATATAGTTTAAAATTTAGATGTGCAGCATAAGCAAGTAAAATCCTAATAGATTCAAATCTGGCTACTAGAGAAAAAGTCTCCTCATATTCAATACCTTCTTCTTGACTATAGCCTTGTGAAACTAGTCTAGCTTTATTTCTAACTATGTTTCCGGATTCATCTACTTCATTTCTAAACACCCATTTTGTTCCTATTGTGAAAGTTTCCTTAGATCTTTCAACAAGATTCCAAAATTTATTTCTTTCAAACTGATTGAGTTCTTCTTGCATAGAAATTACCCAAAATCCATCATTAATAGCATCATCAATGTTTTTAGGTTCAAGCTGTGACAAGAAGGCTTGATGTTCAACCTGATTTCTAAGAGAAGCTCTAGTCTGTGTCCCTCTATCAAGATTTCCTACAACAACATCTAAAGGATGATTCTTTAGAATTCTAGTTGATCTAGTAAAGGTAGGATTAGAAACATCAGGTTCATCAATAGGTTGGGAATCAACAGAAGCAGGTTCTGGAAAATTTCCAGAACTGGTTGTCTTTATATCAGGTTCATTTGATTTTTCATTAAGGTCCAGAACATATAAATCTTCTTCAAGATTTTCAAGAGAGTTTTTAGGCTCATGTGGATCAGTTTCATAAAACTTGATGTGAACAGATTCTTCCACACACTTGGTTCTCTTATTGAAAACTCTATAGGCTTTACTAGAAATAGAATAACCTAGGAAAATTACTTCATCACTCTTGGATGCAAACTTATCAAGATTATCTTTGGTATTAAGAATAAAGACTTTGCAGCCAAATACTTTGAAGTAGTTAACCTTAGGTTTTCTATGGTTCCACAACTCATAAGGGGTCCTTTTAAGAACAGGTCTGATCAAGACCCTATTGATAATATAACAATCTATATTTACAGCTTTACCCCAAAAATAAATAGGCAGGTCATATTTATTAAGCATGGTTCTGGAAATTTTTTGCAGGGTTCTATTCCTCCTTTCTACTAGACCATTTTTCTGAGGTGTCCTAGGGGCAGAGAAATTATGACTATAGACATTGTGTGAGCAATAGGATTCAAATTCATGATTCTCAAACTCACGACCATGATCACTTCTTAGAGTTTTAATCTTAAGTCCACTAAGGTTCTCTACAGATTTTGAGTATTTAGCAAAGTAAGAACAAGCTTCACTTTTGTGAGCTAAGAAGTATACCCAAGTATATCTAGAAAAGTTATCTACTATGACATAGACATAGTGCTTCCCATTTAAGCTAGAAACTCTAGATGGTCCAAACAAATCCATGTGAACCAACTCGAGAGGTTGAGAAGTTGAAACTTCTTTCTTTGGTTTGAAAGAGATTTTGTGTTGCTTTCCCTTTTGACAGATATTACAAACTTTGTCATTTGGAAACTCATGTTTGGGTAGGTCTCTCACTAAGTTCTTCTTAGTAAGTTTTCCAAGTGAGTGTATATTGCAGTATCCTGATCTTCTGTGCCAAAGCCAAGACTCTTTATGAAAATCATTTAAACAAGTAATATTTTGTATGGCTAAAGAATTTAAATCAACAACATAAACATTTTTATTTCGCAGGGTAGAAAATACTAAAGCATTTTTATAATTAAAAAAATTGCAAGAATCATTTTCAAATTTAAAATTAAAATCATCATCACATAACTGAGAAATACATAATAGATTATATTTAATTCCATCAACGAATAAAACTTTAGAAATTAATACTGAGTCAGTGTTACCAATCTGGCCTAAGCCGATGAGTTTCCCTTTAGAATTATCACCAAAGGTGACAAAGCCTCCATCAATTTTGACTAAGCTTTTAAAGCATGAGAAGTCTCCTGACATATGTCTTGAACATCCACTGTCCAAGTACCAAGTCTTCCTACAAGAGATCTTTAAGCAGGTTTCCTACAAAACAAATTTTGATATGAAATGATTTTGGTACCCAGATCTTCTTGGGTCCAGAAAGGTTAGCAATCAAAGATTTCGGTAACCAAATTTGTCTTATGGGTCTCATAAAATTTGTAGAATCAACAAATTTTGAATGATAAACCTTATTAGATCCGTAACTATGAATATAACTAGTTGAAACATATAAATGTCCAAAACTAGAACTAGCAGTATTCTATCCAGATTTAGGAATAAATCTATTCTTAGTAAACTGTCTCTGTCTAGGTTTGTAGCATATTCTAGTAGTGTATTTTGGTGAAAATTTCTTTCCTAGAATTTGAGTTAGTGTATCCTTTCCATTTGTGAATTTTTCTAAATCCTTTCTGAGTTTCTCATTAGACATTTTCAGTTCAGTGTTCTCCTTTAACAGTTGAGAATTTTTCTCTTTTTCAATAGTTAGTTCAGTTTTAAAAGTAGTAGTGAGAGAATGTTTTTTATTTAATGATTTGTATTTATCCTTAAGTTCATTGCTTGTCTCTTCCAATATATTACAATATTCAAAAAATTCCTCACTAGTCATGTTTTCAGAATCAGAATCAGATTCTGCACTATCTTCAGAAAAATAAGAATTTAAAGCAGGAGTATCTAAGATTACATCATATGTGTTTGTCATAAAACACATGTTTTCCTTATTTATGGTTTCAGTCTCAGAAGATTCAGATTGGTTGGAGCTATCCTCAGAAGTGCTCCAAGTAGCCTTCATAGACTTTTTGTACTTACTGTCCTTGGAATCATATTTCTTCTTGAATTTGAGCTTTGGGCAGTCTGCTTTAATATGTCCTTTTCTTTTGCATTCTTAACAGACAACTTCATCAATTTTATCTAGATTTTTCCAATACTTCTTCCAATGTCCCTTATTTTCATACATTCCTTTGTAATTTGATTTTCTGAAGAATTTCTTCTTCCTATAAAATTTATTAAACCTTCTGGCTATCTGAGCCATTTCAGAATCACTATCAGAGTTTGAATTTTCTTTGGTTGAACTATCCATAGGCAGTTGAGATTTATCTTTGTCCTTTACCTTTGAAGCATTAGTCTTGAAAGCCACTGATTTTCTCTTAGGTTCATCATATTTCTCTTTATTCACCTTGAGTTCTTCCTCATACATCATAATCTTACCAATGAGTTCTTAGACAGGTAGAGCAGCAATGTCACATGACTCTCTGATTGAAACAGATGTTCCTCTCCATCGGTCTGGTAAACATCTCAAGATTCTCATAATTTGTTCCTTTACTGGAACAACCTTTCCAAGTGAATTCATTGTATTGAATATCTCATTAAACCTGAGATACATATCAGAAATAGGTTCATCAGTTTTCATTTTAAAATTATCATATTTAATAGTATAAGTATTTAATCTCATTTCTTTAACATTAGTTGTTCCTTCATGAGAAACACCCAAAGTATCCCAAATTTCAAAAGCAGTTTTACAAGTAGAAATTCTGTTAAACTCTTCATCTCCTAAAGCACAGTACAAGGAATTCATGTCTTTAAAATTATTATTGTAAGCAGTCTTTGTAGGTTCATCCCAAGTGGATCTAACAGTAGTGGGAAGTTTATATTCTGATTTTATGGCAATCCAAATATCAAAACCTATGATTTCTAAATGAATTTTCATTTTAAGTTTCCACTGAGCATAGTTTGTACCATTGAATAAAGGTGGCCTGTTAGTAGCAGCGCCCTCTAGTCTATTATCCATAATGAGATTCTAGAAAGATAATTTAAAGAGATAAAAATTTAGAACTAACAAAAATTTAAGATCTTTAAAGATGAAACTAAAATCACAGTTGAAAAACAGAGTATTTCAAAAAATCTTTGAACAAAAACTAATCCTCTGATACCAAATGTTGGTCGGAGTGGACACTCAAGAGGGGGGTGAATTGAGTTCTAATTAAAATTTCTGTTAAAATATTGTCTAGTTAAAATCCCCCGATTTATAAAATAAGTTAAACTGTAGTGAATTTATACAGATTGTAAATGTTCACTTAGCTTCTCAAAGATTGATTAGGACTCAGTTAATTTAACCACAAGGTCAAACTAACTTTTTAAGATAACCTATTGATTTACAATAAGTGTAAACACTTTCTAATTTAACTATCAAAGTAGCTTCAAAATAGATTTGTATTTCAAAGTAATAGCAGCGGAATAAATAAGATATATGTAGTATACATTAAACTTAAATTAATGATGCACAAAAGATATAACAAGAGGTTCAGTCTCAAGCCGAGACTTAGTGCTATCAAATATATATAAATTTAATCCACACCCTGGATCGAGGATAACAACAGTTTTACAAAACTGTCCAGGCCATACAGGGACCTCTACCACTGTTCTTCGTGGGAAACAAAACAAAGACCAGGTCACACAAGGACCTCTTCCATAGTTGACATACGTAAACAGAAGTTAAGAGAATTTGAGTGAGGATTTTGATATCCTCCAGTTCAGTGCAGGAGATAGTGTGTGTAAAGATATACAGAGTATACCACAATGCTTGAAAGTTAATAAATAAATCACATAGAGAAGATAGATGAGAGTTTAGAAAGCTCTAGTGATTTTCAATGTAGGCCTGGACTTGTTGGATTCAGAAGGAATGCTTCTGAGTCCTTCTCTTGTTTTTCTGTTGAAAAATAGAGTGTCGTAGTTCAGATTGTCTTCTTTAGGAGTGAGAAATATCTCTTGATTCATCGTGTTTTCTTCAGCAGTATTGGATTGCACTCATGAGTGTTATTTTAAGGTCTTGAAATCTCCTTCTTATTCAGGATTGTTCTTTTTGTTCAGCACAGTGCACTCGGGTGTATGTAAGTTATTAGTGTTGTATATTCACAATTGCACACCGCTTCTGTTCTTGTTTCATTGTTTCCTGTTACACGTGTACTGCATCTCAGTCTTTCTTATATTCCACGAGTTCTGGAAGTAGTAATGATTCCCTTTTCTACGGTTTCCTGACATCCCAACAACTATCATTAAATAACATTAATTGCATTAAAAAAAATATGACCATTAGGATTATTTATATAATATTGACAAAAGGCTAAGAAACGGTGTCATAGTGATTAAGGAAACAATGTCTTATTCATGGTGTGTGGTTCACGGTTTGAGCTTCACGGTGTGTCCTTCACGGTGTCTGGGTCACAGTGAGTCCTTCACGGTGAGTCCTTCATGGTGAGTCCTTCACAGTGAGTCCTTCACGGTGTCTGGGTCATGGTTTCTAGGTCACGATGTCTGGTCACAGTGTCTGGTCACGGAGTCTGGTCACAGTGTCTGGTCACGGTGTCTGGTCACGGTGTCTGGTCATGGTGAGTCCTTCACGGTGTCTCCATACATAGACAAATATCTGTATTTGGACTAAGATAGTGATATGCAGAATATGGATTAAGGTTAATCATTATAGAGTAAGAGAATGTGAATCATAAATATAAAGGCCTGATAATATATGTGATATTTGTGAGTATTCATAACACTTGTAAATAATAAAGAGAGTAATTAACATCCATAAGATTTGTTATTATAAAAACATGATGTGTAGCTATTATTGAGATTGAAGAGCATTAGCAAGATGTGAAATGAAGATCGAGATTAATTAATAGTAATGAGATTTGTGATCATTAAAACATGATTAACACATGAGGAGTCCAACAATTAAGATAGTTATTTTTATGATATAAGAGTTTATAGTGCATTCAACTAAGTAAGAGTAAAGGTAAGGGGTTTTCATGACAAAAATTTTTCCCATAGGTCGTAATAACTTGCATTTATCTAAAACAATTTCACGAATAATCTTATATAACTAGGAACACCCCAAAAGTTTGAAAGAATAACGTTTCATTCAATAGCATGTATGATACACAACAATAAGAAGATTAAGTAATATAAAATTCCGAGTCTTTATTATATATTGAAAAGTTTAAATAAAATAAATCAATTCTATAGTTTTAAAAGATTTCAATACTGAGTAATATTGCATCGTATGCACCAATGATTTTCTTCAATGTATTTCTTTATATGAAAGATTGAGTTTTACTAGATGCTATTAATATTATTATTTAAAATGAAAATTACCTCATAGTCATTAAAATAGTAGTTATAAATAAGATAAACTATATTATGAAAACATATGAATTAAAAAAATATAAAATCAATTCATTTTTGACTAATTAAATAGAAATTAATAAAAAAACTAATTGAATTTAAAGGAATTGTTTTTATAAAAAACTATTTTTATGCCCCAAAAGGTGTTTTGTTTTAAAAAATTAAATTAATTTCTATTAGTGAATTATACTATTGAAATAATATTATTATATACTCATAAAATTATTTTTTTATATTAATCTAATATATTTTGTTAGTATAAGACAAGAACAAATATAATTTTATATATAAAAAGCTATATTTTTCTAAAGGCTGTTTCACAGCCTTCTAATGGTGCACCTATTTTAAAACAAAATTTTGGAACCTCCATAAATTTTATATCAAAACTAAACATCATTTTTGAAATATAAGTTTAATAATTATCATAGGGTGAACTCTTGGTATTTTTCTTTGAAGTTTCGTTTTTTTGATGAATAGTGAAAAATACTAAATTTTTACTGAAAACTGACATTCCATCTAAATAATTTAATGTGTTAAATTATAATTATAATTTATTGAAAGTATTATTATATTAAATATATATCCAATAATACAATTTAGGTTATTTTAATCATTTTAATGTCAAATTTAGACATATGAATGTAGAAAAAATTTGAACATTTTCACATTGAAAACCAGCTTTCTCATCCCATCTGTGGGATTAATTTCAAATTAATTTATACTAATTATGCGATTATAATTTTGAAAAATGGATTTTATATTTATAATAAGAATAATTTATAATTTTTATCAATTTCAACATAGTTTTTGACCAATAAAATTATTGAAAAAAATTAAAATTAATTATAGTGATTAAGGTAAAAATGAGTTAACATAATGGTTAAACTATAATGTTAATGGAAAAAATGACCAATAAATTTGTCGAAAAATGTAAAGACCAGGAAATTTCAAGGAAAATTTTTTCTTAATTTTCTTTGGAATTTTACAAGAACGCAGTTTTTGACGGCACCTGATTCTGAGGCCCGATGTGCCCGAAATCATTTTCCGAAGTTTGGCTCATGTACGTTCAGTGAAAGAACGAGCAAGATTTCCTATCTTTTGAACCGGTGCTCAGAATCGAATTCCGAGGGCACCGATGGAACCATAGAGCCGGTAATTGCTTAGGAACACCATTTCCGGAGTTGCGTTTTCACGAGAGAAGATGATAAAAATTGTGGAAGTTTAATTTATTAATTAACTACACTTTTTATTTTCTTTTAGTGGTTTAAGGATTTGGGTGGAAGTTGGGTAACTACCCAACTTCCCAAGGGAGGTTTTGAGGGTGGTGGGTCCCACAAAAACCCCACCCCCTTCACATTCCTTAACCCCCTAAACTCTTGTTTAAATTTTATAACTTAAGAATTAATAACTTATGTTATTAATGAGGTGAGTTTAATGTGTGTGTGGGTTTGAAATTCAAACTCATGTCTAGTTAATAAATTAAGTGAGAGCTTAATTTATTTTGGGTTAGTTTCTTGTAGTGGATTCTTGGGGAGAAAAAGGATAAGGATTTAGGAAATTCTTCATCTTTGACGAAGAACACAAAGAACACATCGGTCTCTGATGAAGAACGCCGAGTTCTCGGAAACCGAATACACGACGGTGTGTACCGCAACGGTTCTTCCGCGACGTCTCCTTCCGTGACATCTCTACCCGCGACGAATCCTCATTCGACAAACCTCCGTTCAATCTCGCATGAGGTAGGGGAATTTTATTTTGTGTTCTCTTATCTTTTGAAAAAATAACGACGAGCACGGACCAACCAATTCCAGGTTGATCCACAGATCGTTCGTTCATGCGGATTGATATTGAGGATTATTGTTTTTGTCCGTGAATTATTTCTTTGTCGTACGTCGACTTCTATTAGATGGCCTCTTGCTATCATTATAACGGGAGGAGGTCGGACCGCACGAACACGGCCGAACCTCCTCCCCCTTGTTGTTTGAATTTGTAGCGGCACGTGAAAGGTGGCGCGGTGCCGTTGCACCGTGCGGAAATTATGAGTAAGGGATAAGAAGCGCGGTGCCGTCGCACGACACCGATGAAGTTGAACAAACCACGGCGCCATCGCACCGCACCGTAAAATGACAAACGAAGACGCGAAGGCGTTTTGAAGGCTTGCAGTGAAGGTCGGGTCCCAACATGACCTCTGGCGAAGACCGCAGGCGAATCGGACCACCAGAGCGCGTCCGGTGGTCCGCGGAAGCCCCCGCCGGCGCGGCGGCGCCGATGGTCGGGGGCGGCGGCGCCCGGAGCGCCGCCAGAAGAATCCGCCGCAGCTGAAGTCGTGGCAGCGGAGCGTGGTCCCACGACTGCGTGGGACCAGAGGGGAGTGGCGGGACGCGGCCTGCTGCCGCGTCCGCTGGCAAGGGCGGCCCCACGCGGGGCCGCGACTCTTCCCGTGGGGGCAGCGCCCCCCGCACGGTTCGGTCGTTCGGCCGAACCCCCGGCTGAGTCGGGCTGGCATGGGCAGACCGGGCTGGGCTGCGCCGGCCGGGTCGGACCTGCACCCGGGTCGGGTCGACCCGGTGCGGGCCGACCCAGGGGGTCTCGGGCCGGGTCGGTCCGGGCCTGAAACCCCCGTTTTCGGACCCCTCACGATATTTCGCCCATATCTTGAGATGTAGACCTCCGATCGACGCACCGTTAGCGGAAATGCGATTCTTGGATCGAGACGGTCGTTTCGGTATATCGTACTCAAGGTTTCGGAATACTTTGGGTTCGGCGAGGTTGGATCGTACAAGAAACCAACCGGGCCCTCGGAGCAGAAACACTAATATCTTGAGCTTCGGACGTCCGATTGATGTGCCTTCGACTTTTATGGATTCCTCTTGATGAGACAGAACTTTTGGCATACTTCGCTTGAGTTTTGGATGCAGTTGGATAGTGGCCGGGTTGGATTGCACCCGAAATTCTACCGGGCCCTTGGAACAGAAAAGCTGATATCTTTCAGAACGGACGTCCATTTGACGAACCGTCAGCAGCGTTGGTGATCACGTTGAGAAACGTTCCCTATGAGTATAGCCTATGAGAGTTAGGGGTACAGTTGAGATACGGCCGGGTTGGTTCGCTCACGAAACCAACCGGGCCCCTGGGACGAAAAGGCTAATAACTCACAGACCGAGCATCCGATTGACGCGCCGTCTGTTGCGTTGAGACCCCTATGATGAGGCGGTCCATTGAGATACTTCTTCGTGGGACTTTGAGATACTTGGAGTATCGACCTGTAGCTCGTGGAGCGGACCCTCCCAGAGGCGAGCGTGCGGAGTATGAAGATCGTGTAGCCGACTAAGACCTGACGACTGCTTGACCGACTCGACTTGGAGTGAGTCGACTAGCCCAGTGGACGGAGCACTACTTTGTTTTGGTACAAACCCATGGTGGACGGAGCACTACCTGTGTGACAGTGAAGACCCGCGGTACTCGTCCGGAGAGTACCTCTGCAGGCTACTAGGGGGTGTGCACTACTGTGTTTGGGTGGCATACCCCGGCGGGAAGCACTACTGTGTTTGGGTGGCTGACCCGTGGTACTCGACAGGAGGAGTACCTCAGCAGTCTTAGGTTAGTGAGCAGTACCTCAGAGTCGTGACAGGACCACTGTACACTCCAGAGACGGATCTCTTCAGTAGTTATAGTTTCGATAATGAAAATCCTGGTTTGAGTTGAGACTTTTGACCTTTGTGTTTACCTCATGATTGAGATGGGTCACTTGATAACTTAGCTATATGTATGGGAATATACCTGGGTAGTGGTTATCTTTTGATTTCATGATCTTGGTGTTTTCCTCATGATTGAGATGGGTTACTTGATAACTTAGGTATATGCATGAGCATATACCTAAGTAGAGGTTATCTATTGAGATCTTCTTTGCGGTTATCCTTGTTGGTTTTAGTGAGACCTTGAGGGTCATGGGGTCCCTACTAAGTATCGTTATACTCACCCCTGCACGGGATATGCCCGCACCTCGTTGTGTTGGTTGCAGACGACGGGCAATACTGACGGAGGCCGAGTGTTCGAGGACTGGACGGTACCCGGAGGTGGACTACACGACGAGTGAGTACCCAGAGGTGGACTACACGACGAGTCAGTATCTGGAGGTGGACTTCACGGAGAGACGACACTCGGAGGAGGTTGACGGGCGAGAGCATTGTGGAGGCTATCTGTACCTACCCTTCAAGTAGGATCCGTGGTGGATGATCTACGACATGCGCCATCTGTACATACCATTCAGGTAGGATCCGAGGAGGACGACCCAGGAGCCGCTTCTGTTCTTCCAGCTGTTGTCTTTTCCTGTTGTACTTTGTTCAGTTGTAGTTGTACTTTCATTTGGGTTTGTATTCTAGCCCATTTACCTTTTAGCACTTCTCTTTGTACTTAGTGTTTTACTTCCTCTTGTACTCTGTGGTGTTTTGTTTACTTTTATAAAGGAAATACCTTCCCAGTTATAGGGATTTACTCCTTTGGTGCTAGTCGCCAGCCCCTGGCCTATGGAAGGCGGGCTTGGGGTAGTCACGACAAGAGCCCCGAGGACGGGTCGTGACAAATTGGTATCAGAGGAGTCGGTTCTACCGCAGAACTTATAACTCTGATATTTTCATTCTATGAAGCAATAGTGTTAAGGGTACCGAGTGTGGTCTTCAGTTCAGGGAGTCTAGTGTTGGTGCAGGCGGTCGACGTATACATACACCAGGACACTGACAACTGATTTCTGACTTTGTGCATGAAAACACTGATTGCGTGTGTGTTTTTAGAATTTTTTAAATGTCATATCAAACCAGGTCAGCTCACCAGGTATAATCGTTTGACCGTGTCACATTGTTTCTTTCAAGATTCCTTTTCACAGGCGACCAGCTAGAGCCCAGAGGGATGTGCGTACTGACAGCCTTCCAAGTGACGAGGCTTCGGTACAGGGATCTCTTGCAGTTGAGGCACCAGCAGAGGCACCAGTGGTACTACCATAGGTTGGGCCACCGATTCCACCAGCCCCAACAGTAGGTGATGCACACCACTTGAGCGCGCTGTACGAGTTCCAGTGCCAGAGGTCACCCAGGTTCCAGGGAGAGATGAACCCGCAGGCGGCTGAGGATTGGTTGGAGGCTGTGGTGAGAGTCTTCAGGCTAGTGGGGACGCCTGCAGACTTCATGGTGATCTTTGCTGCCAGTCTTCTTCAGGCAGCAACAGGCAGGTGGTGGAGCCACTTGTTCCAGTTTTGCGACAGGATGACCTTCACATGGGAAGACTTCGAGACCTTCTTCAGGGTGGAGTTTGTGCCAATAGCTCTACACCCCGAGCGTGTTCCGGAGTTGCTTTCTTTTCCGCGTGTTTTTCGATCAGTATCCGAGTCATCTGTGGGCAGTAGAGAGATGATGCAGAGGTCCAGGAGGACCAGACCAGCAGTTGGGCGATCTCGGGTTTTAGGATCGGTGGTGCAGGGCACCCGGGGTAGGGACAGAGCTAGGCATGCCAGAAAAAGACAGTGTTACTCATGCGGCAGGAAGGGTCACCTGGCACTTGACTGTCCAACCCCCCGCACTGTCGATCCGCAGGCGTTGGAGGAGCCAACAAGGCATAAGCAGCGATGAGTGCTTGAGCAACAACCGAGTAGTGGACAAGGCAGTAGATATCTGGGAGTAGGTGGAAAGGAGAGGAACTAGTGGATACGTCCCTTGTACTTCTAGTTCCATATTGCTGTTGTATTCGTGTCTTTGTACTATGAGCTGCAATAATAAAAAGACACTTATCTTTGTGATGTTTTCTTTCCTGTCCTTTTGTTTGGTTGATACTGAGAGATCCCGGTTAAAAACTGTTGACTTGACCCTCACTTTCTAGATTTCTACTGGAGGAGACCCAGTGACCTCACACTAATGCCGATAGCGTGACTCAACCCTTAGAGTCGAGAGTGACGGTTGGATCTCTTGGTAGTTACGTCGAGGCCTTACGACGTCATCCATGGCATAAATGCATCATTCATGTCAGGATTGACTGTATTAGGCAATGGGCGTGGTTCATCCAGGGGATGAGACCGAGTTTCTCTTTTTAGCAAAGGAGAAATTTTAGCAGCTCTTTCAGATCGTAGGCAAAGAAGGTGCAGATCATCCAAGAGCGGATGAAGACTGCAAAGTGCGGTAAGAAACAGGAAACCGGCACCAGTCTTAGAGACTCGAGTGTGTTAAATGTCTCAAGAAGAAGAAACTTTAAGGAGAGATGAGTCTGCCAAGCAGAAGATGTGGAGGCAGAGCTAGGAGAGCAGCATGAGGCGGTGTACATCTTAACATGCTACAACCACCCGCCTTAGTTATCCCCGCCAGGCTCAGGGAGCTGGAGGGCGGAGGAAGAGTGCGGCTGTATGCGGTCAAGGAGTGTGACCCAATGGCTCTAAAAATGATTTAAGGGATAGTCTGTGTCCACTACTAGATTCTATAGTAACAGACGTTGATATGAATCATTCCTTGCTTTCAAAAATCTTGTTCTAGACCTAGAGTTTCTAGTAAGCCGTGGACTTGACCCTCAAGTCTGGAGATACCTTGGGAGGAGACTCGATAATCACACTTACGCCGAAGGTTTCATCAGACCCTCGAGGTGAGAGATTCGGTTGGAATCTCTTGGTTGCAGCATCGAGGCCTTACGACGTTAGTTTGAGTATGGAATGGGAAATAACTGTTCATACTCAAATTGACAGTTTTAGGAAAACGTCAGGATGGGTTTTCCTTGGTCGGCGAAAAGGAAACCCCCGGCAGCACATGATACACTCTTGCACAGGAGGGTGCGACCGGTCACTCTTGAGTCGATCAACCTTACCCTCGTGGCAGAAGTTGTTTGAGTTTCAGTTCTAACAGGAATTGGAGACCTCTAGAGTTCGAGGATGACGATCACGTCCTTATACGGGTCTCACCTCGACGAGGTTTACAGAGATGTGGCCAAGGCGACAAGTTATCTCCGAGGTTCAACGGACCTTTCTAGGTCCTCATCTGGGTAGGCAAGGAGGTTTACCGCTTGACCCATCCACCTCAGTTTCACCAGGTGCATGACGTTTTCCAAGTATCTCAACTGAGGAGATACGTGCTCGACCCTTCGCATATCATCGACCATGAGGAGCACAAAGATGGCAATGGGGTTACTTCCACGATGGTTCCAGTGGGGATCGAGGATCGACATGAGAGGATCCTACGAGGACGGTCGATTCCTCGGGTGCGCTTTCTTTGTCAGTACGGAAATCTCCAGGTAAGCACATGGGAGCGGAAGGCTCAGATGCGTGCTCATTACCGCTTTTGTGACCCTAGTTTGTGTTGAAGCTTTACGGGGACGTAAAGCCCTGAGGTGGGAGTAATGTAAAGACCCGAAAATTTCAAGGAAATTTTTTTCTTACTTTTCTTTGGAATTTTACAAGAACGCAATTTCTGACGGCGCCTGATTCCGAGGCACAGTGTGCCCGGAATCATTTTCCGAAGTTTGGCTCGGGTACGTTCAGTGAAAGAACGAGCGGGATTTCCTATATTTTGAACCAGTGCTCGGAATCAAATTACGAGGGCACATATGGAACCGTAGAGCTGGTAATTGCTTAGGAACGCCATTTCCAGAGTTGAATTTTTACAAGAGAAGATGATAAAAATTGTGGAAGTTTAATTTATTAATTAACTACAATTTTTATTTTCTTTTAGTGGTTTAAGGTTTTGGGTGGAAGTTGGGTAGCTACCCAACTTCCCAAGGGAGGTTATAAGGGTGGTGGGGCCCACACAAACCCCACCCCCTTCACATTCCTTATCCCCCTCAACTCTTGTTTAAATTTGATAACTTAAGAATTAATAACTTATGTTATTAATGAGGTGAGTTTAATGTGTGTGTGGGTTTGAAATTCAAACTCATGTCTAGTTAATAAATTAAGTGAGAGCTTAATTTATTTTGTGTTGGTTTCTTGTGGTGGAGTCTTGGGGAGAAAAAGACTAAGGATTGAGGAACTTCTTCATCTTCGAAGAAGAATGCAAAGAACACATCGGTCTCCGACGAAGAATACCGAGTTCTCGGAAACCGAATACGCGACGCCGTGTACCGTGACGGTTCTTCCGCGACGTCTCCTTCCATGACATCTCTACCTGCGATGAATCCTCGTTCGACGAACCTCCGTTCAATCTCGCATGAGGTAGGGGAATTTTATTTTGTGTTCTCTTATCTTTTGAGAAATGAACGATGAGCGCGGACCAATCAATTCCAGGTTGATCCGCGGATCGTTCGTTCATGCGGATTGATATTGAGGATTATTGTTTTTGTCCGTGAATTATTTCTTTGTCATACGCCGACTTCTATTAGATGGCCGTTTGCTATCATTATAACGGGAGGAGGTCGGACCGCATGAACACGGCCGACCCTCCTCCCCCCTTGTTGTTTGAATTTGTAGCGACACGTGAAAGGCAGCGCGGTGTCGTTGCACCGTGTAGAAATTATGAGTAAGGGCTAAGAAGCACAGCGCCGTCGCGCCGCGCCGATGAAGTTGAACAAACCACGGCGCCGTCGCGCCGCACCGGAAAACCACAAACGAAGCCGTGAAGGAGTTTTGAAGGCTTTCAGCGAATTTCGGGTCTCGAGATGACCTCTGGAGAAGACCGCAGGTGAATCGGACCACCGGAGCGCGTCCGGTGGTTCGCGGAAGCCCCCGCCGGCGCGCCCCGCCGGCGTGGCGGCGCCGATGGTCCGGGGCGGCGACGCCCGGAGCGCCGCCAGAAGAATCCGCCGCGGCTGAAGCCGTGGCGGCGAAGTGCGTTCTGGCGACCGCACGGGACCGGAGGGGAGCGGCGGGACACGGCCGGCTACCGCGTCTGCTAGCAAGGGCATCCCCACGAGGGGCCGCGAATCTTCACGCGGGGGCAGTGCCCCCCGCACAGTTCGGCCGTTCGACCGAAACTCCGGCCGAGCCGGGCTGGCTTGGGAAGACCGGGCTGGGCTGCGCCCAGCCAAGCCAGGACGCATTGGCCGGGTCGGACCAGCACCCGGGTCGGGTCAACCCGGTTCGGGCCGACCCAGGGGGTCTCGGGCCGGGTCGGTCCGGGCCCGAAACCCCCGTTTCGGACCCCTCACGGTCGTTCACCCATATCTTGAGCTGTAGACCTCCGATCGACGCATCATCAGTGGAAATTCTATCCTTGGATCAAGACGGTAATTTTGGTATATCACCCTAAAGGTTTCGGAATACATTGGGTTCGGCCGGGTTGGTTCGTACACGAAACCAACCGGGCCCTCGGAGCTGAAACACTCATACCTTGAGTTCCGGATGTCCGATTGACGTGCCGTCGACTTTGATGGATTACTCTTGATGAGACGGAATGTTTGGCATTCTTCTCATGAGTTTTGGATGCAGTTGGATAGTGGCCGGGTTGGATTGCACCCGAAATCCTACCGGGCCCTTGGAACGGAAAAGCTGATATCTTTCAGACCGGACGTCCGTTTGACGAACCGTCAACGTCGTTGGTGATCACGTTGAGAAACAGTCCCTATGATTATAACTTATGAGAGTTCAGGGTACAGTTGAGATATAGCCGGGTTCGTTCGCTCACGAAACCAACCGGGCCCCTGGGATGAAAAGGCTAATAACTCACAGACCAGGCGTCCGATTAACGCGCCATCTGTTGTGGTGAGACCCCTATGAAGAGGTGGTCCTTTGAGATACTTCTTCGTGGGACTTTGAGATACTTGGAGTATCGACCTATAGCTCATGGAGCAGACCCTCCCAGAGACGAGTGTGTGGTGTACGGAGACCGTGTAGCCGACTGAGACCTGACGACTGCTTGACCGACTCGACTTGGAGTGAGTCGACTAGCCCAGTGGACGGAGCACTACATTGTTTGGGTGCAGACCCATGGCGGACGGAGCACTACCTGTGTGACAGTGCAGACCCATGGTACTCGTCCGGAGAGTACCTCTGTAGTCTACTAGGGGGTGTCCACTACTGTGTTTGGGTGGCATACCCCGGCGGGAAGCACTACTATGTTTGGGTGGCTGACCCGCGGTACTCGACAGGAGGAGTAGCTCAGCAGTCTTAGGTTAGTGAGCAGTACCTCAGAGTCGTGACAAGACCACTGTACACTCCAGAGACGGAGCTCTTCAGTAGTTACGGTTTTGATAATGAAAATCCTGGTTTGAGCTAAGACTTTTGACCTTTTTGTTTACCTCATGATTGAGATGGGTCACTTGATAACTTAGGTATATGTATGGGCATATACCTGGGTTGTGGTTATCCGTTGATTTCATGATCTTGGTGTTTTTCTCATGATTGAGATGGGTTACTTGATAACTTAGGTATATGAATGAGCATATACCTAAGTAGAGGTTATCTATTGAGATATTCTTTGTGGTTATCCTTGTTGGTTTTAGTGAGATGTTGAGGGTCTCAGGGTCCCTAATGAGTATCATTATACTCACCCCTGCACGGGCTATGCCTGCACCTCATTGTGTTGGTTGCAGACAACGGGCAGTGCTGATGGAGGCCGAGTGTTCGAGGACTAGACGGTACCCGGAGGTGGACTACACGACGAGTCAGTACCCGGAGGTGGACTACACGACGAGTCAGTATCTGGAGGTGGACTTCACAGCGAGACGACACTCAGAGGAGGTTGACGGGCAAGAGCGTTGTGGATGATATCTGTACCTACCCTTCAGGTAGGATCCGTGGTGGACGATATAGGAGCTGCGCCATCTATACCTACCCTTCAGGTAGGATCCGAGGAGGACGACCCAGGAGCCGCATCCGTTCTTACAGATATTGTCTTTTCCCGTTGTACTTTGTTCAGTTGTAGTTGTACTTTCATTTGGGTTTGTATTCTGGCCCATTTACCTTTCAACACTTCTCTTTGTACTTAGTGTTTTACTTCCGCTTGTAGTCTGTGGTGTTTTGTTTAATTTTATAAAGGCAATGCCTTCCCAGTTATAGGGATTTACGCCTTTGGTGCTATTCGGCAGCCCCTGGCCTATGGAAGGCGGACTTGGGGTAGTCACGACACAGGCCCCGAGGACGGGTCGTGACAAAAAACCATTTTTTGTTAAAATTTAGACCATATCAACACTTTTATTGAATCTTTTTCATTATTTTAGGCACATGATGTTAGAGAGACTTCTTAATAGTGTTTACCGTTTAGTATTTACATGAATTCCACTCCTCCTTTACAATAAATGGGTACTTAACCCCACCAGTTATTATCACTTATCAATCAACTTATATCATCCAAAACCCACCCAATTAAGTGAAAAAATCAATTCCCTAATCCTGTAAGTCTCACTTTTGGTAGAAACCAAACCAATTAAGTCTTTATTTATAAACCCAAAGGAGTTAGCCAAATAAGTGGTAACATTCTTCAATGAGTACTTTTGTTTTATTTATTTATACACTCCTTAAGTTATTATTATATCATGATTAAATAATAAAATAAGTACCTTAATTATATTGAGATTTTTTTATGATAATATTCAAACCTACAACTTCACCCACTTCAACCAAATCGGATATTGAATCATCATTTGTGTGTAGGACGAACAACCGACTCACACAATGATGTCATTTATTCTTCCATTACTGCCTATAAAGGATTTAAAAATGGCAAATTTATAGTTTATATATTATTATACAGATATTTAATATGTTTTTATTCTTATTTAAGTATTATATAACACATAACTTTATGGTTTCCTTTTTTTTGGTAATATGATAACATCGTTTGTGGACGTGCAGATTACTACCTCCTTAGAGCGATGTGATTCATTCACGCTTTACATGGAATGTATTACGGATGGGTTTAATAAAAATATGTGATTAATGTGAAATAAATATTATTTTATAACTATAAATACATATATAGTTTACTTTTAATTATTTTAACATGACAAGAAAACACAAACAACATTATTGTGTACGTATGACCTATCATCTCTATGAACGATGCATTTCATTTTCTGTCACAAAATTATATGTTTTCATATAAATAAATATATAAATAAATATATATGATATTCAAATAATGCTTTAAATTATAGATATTATTAAATCAAGATCAATTTAATAGAAAAAAAAAACAAAAACAAGTCGAAACGTACGTGAAAAAAAGAAATTAACAGCCAAAACAGTGAAAATAATGAATGATTATTAACAAGGAGGTGATAAGATATTATAAAACGATAATATATGATATAATAAATATTAATATGGTTCTATAATAAGTTATTAACATGTTTAAAAAATGTATAAAGGATTTTAAATTGAGTTCATCAAAAAAGAGTGTAAGGTAAGGGAAGATGTCTTAATTTAATTTCATTGAGGGGTATTGTAATGTTATACACCTATATTTTTTATGGTGTATAAACTACCTATTTAGAATATAATATCATGAATACTTCATTATTCATTATATTTTATGTATCAATTTTAATTATTTCATATAAGGACATTTTAATTAAGAGTTACTATGTTGTAATTAATTTCATAACATAATTTCTTTTCATTGAGTTATCTTACTTATTTGTTTTAGTGAATATTATATGATTATGTTTACAATGAATTTTGACTATATATTTTTGTATTCACAATTATTTTTTTGTTTTTAAATTTGATACACATTGTCGATTCATTGGTTTACTATCACTTCAATATTTCAGTCTTTTAAAGGGTTTACATTATAATCTCATTTTATTAGGGATTATTCACATGTGAATTTACATTAAAGTAAATTATTTGATCATTAATTAATAAAACCTATAATTTTATTATCATATGTTTTTTAATTATTATTTTCAAATAAAATTCCCATATCCTAATATTTTTTACTTAATTTTTTTATCAAATGTTTTAAATAGAATTTGAATTTATTTCTTTCTTTTTTCAGAAATATATTTTCTCAGAAAACCATTTTTTTTAAAAATGTTTTAATTTTTTTATTTAACCTTTTAAAAATTATTTATTTAACGCAATTTTTGCAGAAATTGTATTTTAAAAAATGTTTACAAAAGAATATTTTTTTCACTTTCTGTACAAGGCACTGCCCTAATCTTTTTAAAATGAAAAAAGAATGTAATCTTTTACATATATGGAATTAACCACCATCATTACATTGAATCATACATTAAAATTTTATAAAGCTAATTTTATTGATTTTTTTAAAATCTAATTTCAAAGAAAAATATGTTAAAAATATTTCTTAAAATGAAAAAGATAATTTCTTTAAGATTTGTTTTAAAATATTTTTATTTCATCAATGACAATAAACCTTATTATTACTATAATGGGTATATATTGTGTTGATACCATCCTTATTCTTCCTATGAATGGTTTATAATTATTTTTACAAAGGATAGTATTTATATTCACTTCCTTGATTCATTTTTGGTAGTCCTCTTGAAATATTCATTAGGCGTTGAATTTACCTTAATTATCCATATCATTTATGATGTATATACCTATTTATTAAACCATATATAATTTAAATATACAATATTTAAATTTAATTTTATTTGTTTTAATGGGGAAATATTGATAAATATCTATTCTTTACACAATACAAATGTTTTTTGATAAGTATTTGTTTTATTTAAATTGATTATATGATATATGAGGAAAGATTTGGTCTAACTATGACAAGTTGGGCTTGGACTTTATACAGTCCTTTAATGCATCGAAATGTTATCAGGAGACAAATTATTTATTCAAATTAAATAGGTTTCTCCCTATTTTTTAAACTATCTTCTAAAAGGGCTGATGATATAAGTTTTTATGTGCCTCAGATATGAGATCCAATAATTAAGAATTGCCTTCATTAAGAATTATATTATCGTTATGACTATTATTTTTCCTTGAGACATTCTCTTTGAAATTATTTATTATAGCATTACATTCTTAGTTTCTTGATTAAATGGCATGTGTCTTAGTAATTTACCTTTATGTATGGATTAATATTTATCTATTTATTTAAATAGAATGTGTTCTTAGTTATTTACCTTGAAATATTGGTTATTCTTATTAATTCATGATAACTTTCAATGTACTTACCCTTTAATGACAATTTGATTTCAGACTTATTTTTTCCCTTCCCTAGGACTTTGGGAACTATACTAAGAAAATATTCAAGGATATTCTATAATGAATAATGTTATTATTCTAAAAAAATATATTATAATTTATGTATTCATTTGTAATACAATACTCATTTGCATATCTGGTTTTTGAATTCTAGTAAACTTATTGGTTCTTTGGGGTTTGATTCCTTAATATCATGAAAATGTAATCAGAACATGCACTAAATCCAACTTTTATAGGGTTATAGAACTATAGTTGGTATAAAAGGAAGTTTATTATCAACCTTGTGAACTAGATTTAGTAAAACATAGATCATAGAACATAACCCTAAGATATAATTTGAAGATAATTATAGATGAACATGTTAATATTTTGGTAACGTATATATTATGTGGTATTTTGTAGTAATACATCCCTATCTGGATATTATCATAGATTTAATATTACAAAATTCAAGATATGTTCAAATAAATAAAAACCGCTTATTAGGTTTTACATGTTGAGATTCTACCAAGATTAAGGATGTTTTTGTGAAATTTATGGAAAGTATAAGTTTTAGTGGAATAATTATTTGGGGAATAATGCCTTTAAATATTATAGATACATTTTTAAAGGTATTGATAAACATCAAATTTGATATAAAAATATTATTATTATACTCTATATAAAAAGGTTATATTGAAAACCCTGATAAACATGTTATTTAATGACTAAATTTCAAGGATTGATATTAGATTTATTTTTAGAATTATATTAATATATTTTAGAGAAGGAAAACATTCATGAAAGGTTACAACCCGTCTAATCAATAAAGAAGGTGGGGCATTAACCCTTGCTTTAAGGACGATAAGGGTTTCACACATACCACTGGCCTACATGAGGTCCTGGTTAATATTCCATTTTTTTGTTCAGAAATTTGATGAATAAATATTAATTATGAACCAATAGTATTTCATTTTTGTATAATAGATTATGTTATTAATCCTATATTATTTGGAAAATTTTAGATAAATAAATAAAAACATGTTGCTCCTGTATAGATCATATGATCTATTAAAGGTTAATTTTAGTGCTTCAATTTTTTTAAAAAATTCATTTTTGATATATATTTCTTAGAGAAATTGATGAATTGAAAATATAACAAAGTATAAAAAAAGGATGAAATTGTGATTATAAAATAGAGACCTATAAATTAATAATACTTTCTTATATTCTTAGACAAGAAAAGAAATATTAATTTTTTGGAAAAGGATATTGAAATCGAAATTTTATAACATTAAATTCATATCAGATTAGTCAAATGCTTCTTTTGATCATTCAATATTTATGGTTTTGAGGCCCTAAAATTTCTATTGATCATTCAATTATTTGTGATCAAAAACCTCAATCACTATATATATTTATTTATTATTTTCCTCTAGGTCCATATTTTTATTGTCCACTAATGTTACCCTAGTTAGAAACCTAGTTATATGTTATTCCGTATGACTATTATACTTCTCATTCTCTCTTATTAAGATAATATTTTATCAACACTTCTACTATGTGGGTTTTAAATAAAGCAATTTTTAAATATCAAACAATTTATTTCTGATACTAGTTATTCCGTATGCAATTTATTTAAGGTTGGGGGAATATAACACCCTATAATTCAAAAATAATAACATTTTATTCAATAACATGTATGATACACTATAAAAATCATAGAAGGGAATATAAAATCCAATGATATTACAATACATTTAATATTTTAAATAAAATAAATATATTCTATATCTTTAAATGCATGAAATAATGAGTTATCTATCATCACACACAACAAATAGTTTCTTGGATATATCATGTTACACACAAGAACGAGTTTTAATGGATGTTTTTAAAATTATTATTTAAAATGAAATTTTTCCTAGAAATTTAATTATAATTTGTAAATAGAAATAACTAAATTATGAAAATATATGGTTTACAAAAATATAAAACTCATTCATTTGTGACCAATTAATTATAAATGATCATAAAAATAAATTCATTGTAAATGAAATGTTTTTATAAAAAACTATTCTTTATGCACCCAAAGGTGTTTTGTATTAATAATTAAAATTAATTTATATTCATTAATTGTATTAATGAAATAAACATTATATATTAAATAAATTATTTTTTAAATTAATTTAATTGGTTTTATAGGAATAATATAATAATTAATCCAATGTTATGCATACAAGCGTTATTTTTCTAAAGGAATTTTTGTCGCTATTTAATGGAGCACCTATTTTAAATCTAAATTTTAGAATTTTTTAAAATTTTATATTAAAATTATAAAAAATAATTTTTTAAATAATAATGTCTAAATTATATTAGAGTGAACTATTGGATATTTTTATTTTAATAATTATTTTTTTATGAATAGGAAAAAATAGTGAATTTTAATCGAAAAAAGACATTTTGTAGGAATAATTTATAGTGTTAATCATATTTTTTAATTGGTTTTAAACTCACATTAGATTAATTATATATCAATAAATCCAATTTATTTTATTATAATAATTTTTATATTGAATTTAGATATAATAATTGAACAAAATTCTAAATTGTTTCGCTTTAAAAACCCTCTTTCTTGTCCCATATGTGGGATTAATTTTAAATTAATTTCTTCCACATATGTGAATTTTATTTGGATAAATTGATTCCATATTTAAAATAAGAATAATTTATATTTTCTAGTAAGATAAACTTAGTTTTTACAAAAAAAATTAGTGAATGAAATTAAAATTAATTATAGTGATTAAAGTACAAATGAGTTAACTTAGTGGTTAAATTTTAATCTTAAGGGGTTAAATTACCTATAAACTTGTCCAAAACCTTTTGTATGGACATATTATGACCATATATTCACCATTATAGATATTTTTCCTTATTTTAGACAAATTATTTAAGGGATACCTTCTAATAGGGTTTACATTTTAGTATTTAGAAGAAAGTTACTCATCCTCCGCTATAAAAGGGTACTCACCCCCTCACTTCTTCAAACCTGTCAAGCCCTTTGGATTATGAAAACCCTACCATATTAAGCTCCCAAAATACCTATACTAATCATTTCAGCCTAAATTTGGGTAGAAATAAAACCAAGTATGAATTTTTTGTATAAAACATATTAAGTTACCCAAATAAAATATAACATTATTCAATGAGTACTTTTGTTTTATTTATTTTTATACTCCAATTATTATTATATAATGATTATATAATAACCTAAGAATATTAAATTTAATTATATTTTTTATTATAATATCCCTACCTAAAACATTAAAAACTTCCATCACATGGGATACATAATCATCATTCGTGTGTACGACGGACTACCGTATCACGAACTATTGTTATGTATTCTTCTATTACCACCTTTCATGGTTGATAATAATGATGTATTTATAGTTTATAAATTATAATTATTAAATTTAAAATGTTTTTTATTCTTATATAATTATTATATATCACATAACTATATTATTTCTATTATTTGGGAATATGATAACAATATTTATGTAAGTGTGGGATACCACCTTCTCAAAGCGATGTGATTTGTTTACACTTCAAATGAATTGTATTAAGGATAGTTTTTGAAAAAACCTATGATTAATATTAAATAAATATGTTATTATAATTAATATATATATATATATCATTTTTATTTCATTCTTTTAATATAACTAGAAAATGAAAACATCGTCCATGCGTACGTACGACCTACCGTCTCCATGAATGATGTATTTCATTTCATATCCCCATGTTTTGTAGATTAATATAACTTAATAAATTATAAATATATATAACATTAAAATAATGGTTTAAATTCTATATATTATTATATCATAATATATTTAAGAGAAACAAAAAATTAACAAGTTGAAATATAATTGAAAAACAAGGCAATTAACCCCTAAAAGAGTGGAAATATTAATAAATTATTAACAAGAGGGTGATAAGAAGCCATAAAAGGATAATATATGATATAATAAATAATAATTTAGTTCTATAATAATTTTATAACATTTTTAAAACCATTATACATGATGTTATAGGGGGTTCAACAAAAAAAAGCGTAAGTTAAGGGATTCTGTCACAACTTCATTTTATTGAGGCATATTGTAATGTTATGCACCTAAATTATTTTATTTGTTGTATACAATAGCCATTTGACATATAATATCATTAATTATTCATTATTTATGGTATTTTAAGTTTAAATTTTAATTATATCATCTAATGGTATTTGAATTAATAGTTACAAAGTGCTAAAAAATTTTATAACTCAATTTCATTACATTGAGTTATATTACATCGTCGTTATCATTAATATTCCATGATTATGTGTATAAATATTTTTAAATCTATATTTTTTTCATATAGAATTATTTTATGTGGATTTATATTTGAAAAAAACAATCTATTCATTGGTTTATTATCACTTCAACTTTATGGTCTTTTCAAGGGTTTACTTCACAATATCATTTTATTCAAGATTATCTGCATTTGAATTTCGATAAAAGGAAATTATATGATCATTCATTAATAAACAATTTAATTTTATTATATTATGGTTATTAATAAAGGTTTTCAAGTAAAATTACCATTTTTCATGATTTGGTACTTAAATATTTTTTAATAAAATCCATCTTCATTTCACTCTTCTACCGAAAATCTATTTTCTCACAAAACCATGTTCCCTAACATTGTTTTCAATTTTTTTATTTTGTATTTTTAAAATTATTTATTAGGAGATATTTTTACCCATTTTTTGTTTTAAAAAATTATTTCAATGTAATATTCTTGTCTTTTTCCAAACAAGCCACTGTTCCGACCCTTTTACAATGCAAATAGAATGTTCCTTTTTTACCTTATTAAAATTTACCCATCGTAATTTCTTTGAAGAATAATTTTATATTTTACTATTATTTTTAAAGAATATATTTTTATATATTATTTTCAAATAAAATAATTTTCAAAATGAAAAGAAAATTTTTGTGATTTTTTTTTAAAATTTTATTTCATTAACGATAATAAACCTTATCCTTACTGTAATGGGTATAATTAATATTGATACTATCCTTATTATTCATTTGGATGGGTTTTGATTATTTTTACCAAGGATAGTATTTAAATTCACTTTATTGGTTAATTTCTTATAATCCCCTTTAAATATTCACTAGTCATTAATTTTCCCCTGATTATCCATATCATTTATCATTGATATACTTATTTATGAAACTGTATCTCATATATATATATATATGGTGTTTACTTTTAATGTTATTGGATTGAATAGAGAAATATTGATAAAAAATTATCCTTTACTAAATATTTATATTTTATGATAAGGAATATTGTTTATTAATTACATTGATTATTCAACATATGAAGAATTATTTGGAATAGTAGTAATAGGTGGGGCCCAACCATTATATAGCCCCTCAATGCATCGACATATTCTCCTAAGAAAAATCATTTGATGAAATTAAAAATGATTCTACCTATAATTTTAGACCATCTTACGATAGGTATTTATGGTATAGGTTTTTATTCGCCTTAGACATAACGCCAAATAATTAAAAATTTCCTTCATTTAGAATTCAGTTATTGTAATTATTATTTATCACAGATATATTTACTTTGAAATTATATAATGATAAATTTCATTCTCAGTCTATTGATTTAATGTCATGTGTTTCTGTTTTTTACCTTTCTATATTGATTATGACATATCCAGTTATTTTAATGGCATGTGTTCTTAGTTATTTACCATCACATATTGATTATGCATACTAATTCATGATAGATTCCTCTGTAATTAATCCTTATTGAGAATTAGATCTCACCCTTATATTTTTACATTTACCAAAGATTCTATGTAGTGTACTAGAAAATATATACAAGGATATCATATATTGAACAATGTTATTATTCTTGAAACAATTATGTTTTAGTTTGTGTATTCATTTGTAATATAAGACTCATGTATGTATCTAGTTTTCCATGACTTTTAAACTGATTGGTAAATTGAAATTTTGTTCCTTGTAATCATGATAATTTTATCATAGAAAGCACTAGATATATAATTTCTAGGGTTGGGGGGCCACATAACCTATGATAATGTTATGTTATATTTCAACCATATTTTATATAGAGATATCATTCAACCCAAAATCTTATTTCTTGAAGAACCTATTGTTTTTTGGAAATGAGATTTTGTTTCAAATTATCCATATATTTTTTAATAAATATTACATATATATATATATATTTAATTCCCTCCAATATTCTCTTTTCACTTATGGGAATTTAATTTTTTTATCTCTAATGATCATTTTATTTTCCTTTATTTTAAAACTAATATTTCGATGGTCTTTTAATGATGTGGGTTTTCAATAAAGGTTTTTTTAAAATATTTTAAAGGCTTTTCCTTTCAATGGTGATACATTATTTCTTTCTATATCACATTTTTAAATAATAAATATTTATATTCAAGGTATATTTATTTTTTTTAAAATTAATTTTATGAATTTTTTATCTTCATTTAAAAACAAATGTTTTTGGAATGTGACTCAAAAATCACATATTTTGAAGATGACACATAAGAAATTTTTTAAACAACAATCTTTTATGTGATTTCTCATTCATTTTCAAAGGATTATTCAAAAATATAGTAATGGTTTATAATTAAACCAATATATTCACTTTTGGGGTGATCATAGTTTTGAAATAAAAATATGATGTTTTTTAATGTGATACTATTTGGAAAAATTTTGAAACCCATTTTGCATTACATGGTATATTTTTTATAAGATAAATGGTTTTATTTTTTTAGAAATCATATGTATAGATGATTATAGGAGGGTCCATATATCCCCACAAAATTCATTGGTTATGGTTTTATATCTCATGAGATAATGGTGTTTGGAAATACATGTATTTATTCACAAATTTATAGGGTGGAAATACATGGTTTTACCACAAAATTACATGGTTTCCATAATTGGATTTTTCCACAATGTTTTTCTATGATTATCTTTATTACACTAAATACCGAAAATGATCCTTATTTTCAAACTATAATAAATATTTATGATATTCCATGTTATAATGATATTATTATTTATTACGTGTGGATTTAATTTGAGTTACATGTTTCCATACCATGTTTTTATGACATTTCTTTGGTCTTATCTTCCTATGTTTAAATCATTAATGATCAATCATATTTTTTTTCACTTATTATCATATGATATTTTTATCTAATATTATACCCTTACTCATGTTTTCATCATATTTATGATCTATCCATTATGAATATTTGATATAGTTTCCTTAATGAGGATTCAAGATCACCCCTTATCATGTTTACATTTTCCAAGTTATGAAGATGATATGTCATATGAGATGTCTAGAAGAGAGTCTAGTGGAGAATAGTTATGGATAAATGTGCATAAGTGTTTTTAAGTAAGATTTTAATGTACCTAGTCTCCATGAAACTAATCTTTTTATTCCTTGGTTTGTGTGAATGTTTGTGGAATGTTTTAATTAGGCCATGAAATAGATGTATTATCCATATAAGTTTATCATGGGTATCCATAATTGGAATATGTGGGAAGGTTTAGTTATTTTGGGGAATAGTTTAAAAAACTTTGGTGAGAACTCTAGAATGGTTTTATGTATTATATATCATCATGATGTCTATATAAATTAGACATTATGTGTTTTTCCTATAAATTCATCCCTATCTAGATATTGGAAAGTGGATGTGGATATGACATGGACTCACCTAGGGTTAATCACCCAAAAAAATGGTTGGCTAATCATTGAATTGATCATCATCCCGATGGATGATTAGTGGGCCTAATACTACACACTTATCTTGACACTCCTAGTGGATATGATTTGGTTAGTTCACTTTATATTTTTGATTCATGATGAGGGATTAGAAGATTTTCTTGTTAGAGAACCTAAAAAGTAAATTACTATCGATTACTTAAATTTTATCCTAGAGGTTTTTAAAATTGTATATTTAAAACCTTTATGAGTTATCTATTCTAAAGTAATTGTTATCCCCCACTAAAATTAGTAAACTATATCCCAAATTTTTTTTCTATGAAGTAATGACTAGAAAAAGAAGCAATCCAACTAATAATGAGAAATAAGTAAAATTTTGATATTTATTTATTATTTATCCAAATGGGATGGGATTTAGTATAAAAAAACCTCATAGAATGTTTCATGAAACTTTCACAATCTATAAATAATAATGGGAAAAATATTGATCTCTCAAACACACAAAAAATAGATAAACTTGTTATTGAATCCTTTATAATCTATTTCCACACTTCAATAGTGGCTCTTCTAATCCACTTATTACTAAGAAATGGATCAATGGAATAGAAAAGATATTTTTCTCTCCAGTGATGAGAGAATGGAAGGCTGTTTTGGTCCTTTACTATTTAGATAGAGAGGCTAAAAAATGCTAGAGTTTCATTAAGAATATAGTGTAAAAGGTGGAATTTGACTATATGGAATGGAAGGAGTACATCAATGTATTATTAATCAAGAACTTTCCTCAAAATATTCACACAATGATGGAGCATGAATTCTGTATGTTGAAAAAAATCAGTTTATTGGAACTTATAAAGAAAACATCATGAGGATCACAAGGTATGCCTCTTATTATATTTACTAATCTAAATAAAAGATCAAATTTGTCATTGGTGAATTAAAACCATGTAATCAAAGGGTATTATCCATCAGTGACTTTGGAAGCTACATGGATAGTATTAGATGTGAGCTAAAGGTGTAGATGGAAATTGGGGACTATCTTTCTTTTGCATACAAGAAAATAAAAGTGGAGTGTCATCGAAGCATTGATGATATACCCCATTGGGAAAAGAAAGTCCAACTACATATGTGTCAGAAATGCAGGAGGAAGCACCATAGAAACTCACTCAAGGTATCTAGTAAGTATTTCAAATGTGGAATAGTGGGCCATATTTCATGAAGCTATTATGGTGGCTCTAAGAGGTCGACTAACGTAATATAGTAGAATAATGATTCGAACAATTCTTTACCCACACTTCAATTCTTAAAGTGAAAGGAGTTTGGGTATTATGTAAATAACTAACCTAACCCTAGAGCTATTAAAGGAAATATTCCTCAATTACCTCTTAAACCAATTGAGAAAGGGATAGAATATTCTATAAGTTATATTGAGGTGTAGTATGATAATGAATTAGTACAAGGTAAAATAATTATTCAATATAGATATGAATATTTCTTATTTGATTATATTTGTTCACATTATTTTATATCACACATGTTTTCTAAGAATGTTGATTTACCAACTCAAACGATGAATAATGAACAATATGTGAAAAAATCTAGGTGAATAATGATATCATCTAAGATATATAACTCTTCTCTGATATAATTTTATGGGATGATTCTCCCTGAATAAGTTTTTCCTTCCTTTGGTTGAATTTGATGTGATTTTGAAAATATGGATTGGATATCCTTACATAGATTACATATCAATTGATGGGATAGGGAGATCTTGTGTTATATTAATAACTATATTGTGATTAGATATCAATTAAATGTTTATTATGAGTCCCCTTCAAAAGAAAATTCTAAAATATGGGTTATGATACCCAAAAATGGGGGAATATCAGCTAAAATGATTGGGGATGAAGTCACAATTAATTAAATTCCTATTATATGAGAGTATACTGATGTATTTTTTAATTAAATACATATAATTTTTATATAGTGTGAGGTTGAGTTTTCTATTGAGCTCATACTTGGATCTATGACTATCTCAAAGAGTCAATATAGAATGGTCCCTGTTTAGTTGGAAGAATTAAAGAAAAAACTTTGAGAGAATTAGGATAAGGGATTTATACACCTAATTGCTTCACCTTGGGGTGAACCAGTGCCTTTTATTAATAGTATGGATAGATCAATGCACCTATACATTGACTATCATTAACATAATAGGATCAAAATAAAGAAAAAACATTCTCTTACTCATATTGATGATCTATTCAGTAAACTATGAGGAGCTCATTATTTTTCAAAGCTGGGATTTTGATATGGATATCATAAAATAAGGATAAGGAGAGACGATTTACTCATGATATATTTCTACACATAGTATAGACACTATGAATTTATAGTGATTTCATTTGATCTTATAAATGATCAAGCTATCATTATCGATTTGATGAATATCATATTTAGAGATTACCTTGAAATTATTTTGGAAATATTTATTAATAATATTATTATATATTTTAAGACCAAGGAAAAAGAAGAAGGAATTTTGGGATTTTTTCTATGAACCTTATGAAAGGAGAAACTATATTTAAAGAATAAAAAGTGTGAATTTCGGTTTCAAAGGGTATCCTTCTTAGGTCAGGTTATCACTAGTGAGGGTGTATATGTGGAATCGTCAAAGAAATATGTAATTAAACAATAGAAAATACCAACATCTATGATTGAGATCCGACATTTTCATGGATGATATAAATAATAACAAAATTTTGTGAGAATAGTCACATGATTGTCCAATCCACTTACCATGTTGACCTGGAAGGACGGGAAGTTGATTTGAGAAATAGAATATGATGAATTATCTAGAGAGATTAATGATATATTTGTTACTACAAATGTTCTTATAGTAATCTATAGTGGATAAGGGATTTTGATGTAATTTGATGCTTCTCTGAAGGGTTTTGTTAAAACCAAGTTGATGATAATTGTGGTTGTTTTCAAGTGTTTTCTTTGATTTTTTTCAAGAATTTTTTTGAAGAATGTAAATCACCTCACATTGTATTCGGTAAAAATTGTTTTCATCATCATACTCAAGAAAATCAGAGTCATGTTTTCAAAATAATCAAAATCAATTTGTCCATCATAACAAGAAGAAGTTGTTTGAAAGAAATGATTATAATTAGGTTCCCCTTGGGTGTAGAATGGGAGAAGATTGCAATGAGGAATTGATTGGTTTCACTCTAAATTTAGTATTAATGTAGTGGTCGTTTTAATGGGAGAATCAGAGTATATATGAGTGTGATAAAATAAATTTCATGATGGTTTTCTAATTCATATTCCATGAATCATATATTAATTAGAAAACTTATGATGTAATCTTGGTGAAAGAAAGGGGGTGTGAAAAAGATTTAGGCCGATGGTATTTTGAGAAGAAAATATTAATGGGAATCGTACTCAAAATATCATACCTAGGATACTTGTATCTAGGATAATCCTACCCATAATGATCTGGATGATTGTATCTAGGTCAATCGTACTCGGAATGATCATATTCTTGAAAATCAGATTCATGCTAAAAAGGAATGAAATATGTTGATAGAGGATTGGAAAGTTTCAACACTTTAAATTATAATACAGGAACTATAAAAGTAGATCTTTAAATGTATTCAGAGGTATGAGAATGATGTTTATGGGAAAAGAGAATGAATTTTTAAGTGGCATCATATTCAAAAAATAAATAAGCTGCTGATCAGACATGGATTACATCATATTTAGAGAAGTATTTTCTTGACACTAATGATGAAAAATGGAAAGAATGAGATCAACAATGTAGTCAAACTTTTCAAAAGGGTTGAATTACATTGTAGTTTTCCAACCAGTTCAATAGTATAAGTGAATAATTAAAAGTGAATTGTAAGAAGATATTTATGAATGAATTATCAGGGAGGAGCTAGGAATTCAAATTAATGATTGTTTTCAGCATTCAGAGTGGTATCCAATTCTATATACATTTATATATTTATTAGATATATGATGTGGCAATGTTTTAACACTCTTTGCCACATCCTTTTTGTATTTTATTGACTTTTTTATATTAAAATGTTGTTTTTTTAAATAATTGATATTTTTTGTGTTTTTTTACTTTTCTATGTAAAATAATCAATTTTAGTTTATTTCAATTGTTTTTAATATTCATTATTGTCTTTTTAAATAAGTCTTAAATTAATTTAGTCCTGCAAATTAGACTTTTATTTATTTATTCTTTCATTTTTATAATTTTTAATTCTAGTTATCTTATTAATTCATATATTAAATTAATTAATTCTTTATTCATTAAATTGTAAATAAATAACTCTTTTTGGTTTTTAGTCTTTTAATAATTTAATAAGTTTTAACAATTTAATTTTATTTGATTAATATTTTTATTCTTTAGTTTAGTTAATTATTTAATTAATTGGTTATATAATTTAAGCAAGTTACTGTAAATATTATAATTTGTTCTTTAAGTAATTTTTTTATAATTTTTAACCCAAATAAATACATTCATTAGGAAAAATAATTTATTTTATTATTTAACTTGTTTGTCTTTAGTTTTTAATTCCATTTTATTTAATTTAATTTATTAATTGATTTATTTTTAGTTTCATTGAATTATTTTATTTATTTTATTTTCTTTGTAATGTTTGTTCGCAGGTGTTGCAGTCACACGGTCCTGTTCATTATCGGTGACTGTCTCACCGTTTCCACCTGTCCTTATCGGTGACTCCCTCATTGGTAGCGGTGACCCCCTCACCGTTTCCATTTTCCCTTCCTCACCGATACACCTTACGTCACTGTTACTTCACTGTTTTTCCTCACCACTAGTCTCTTCTCAAACATCATCGTTATACTCTCACCTCACCGTTATAGCCATTTTTCCCATTTTTTCCCAACCTCACCGTTTCACCCCCTTCTTTCTGTAGCTTTGCTACTGGTCTCTGCCTCACAGTTGCTGCTCTGCCTCACCTCCTCACTGTTATACATTTATGTTTCCTCACCAATACATTTTCCTGCCTTTTCCTCACCGATACTCTCCCCACTATCATACTACCATTTTTTCTCACCGATACATCTCCCTCTCTCTTCCTCACTGATACATTTCCATCTCTTATTCCTCATAGTTACCTCTATTCCTCACCATTCCACCACTCTGTTCCAACCGCATCCCCACAACAGCAGCATCAACAAATTAACCAATGCATTATAACACACAAATTGATACACCAAGTTCAAGATCACAAATCAAACCAAATCAGATCCGAAGATAACACATACAAAGATGAAAATTCAAACTGAAAATCACATTCTGAGCACCATCGCGGACCGCATCCACCCTGTTGGATAAACCCTAAACCAGCCGCATATCCCGCATCACCAATGTGGTCCCATACCCCTACCACAATTCTCCACCCACCTCGCTCACCTGCCGTACTCTTCTATCCGCGCCTCCTCTTCTCATGGCCGAACCTCCCTAGTCCCCGCCGGCCTTGCCTCTGCTCAGTCGAACCCGCATCCCCTTCTCCACTGGAGACTCTGCATCCTTGCCGAGCTGTTGCGAACTCCTCCATCCCTCCTATCGCTGCTGCATAACCACACCCCAAAGCCCTCATCCCCTGTTCTTCTGAGCCCCACGACCGCACAGCAAAGCCGAGCCCCTCCTCTCCTTCTGTCCACACAGCACAGACCCGCACCCCCCTCTCTTTTCATTTTTTATTTTCTTTTTCTTTTAGATTTTATAATAACATATAATATAAACATAATATATCATAATATATATCATATACTATAAAATAATAATAATAGGTGTAATTATAGATAGTATATAAGTTTTTATATATCATAATAATATATGGATTAATTAAATAAAATAGTTATTAAATATATATTACTAATAATTCAGGTATTATAATATATATATATATAAGTATTTTTATTTAAATAGTAATATTAATATATAGAATATAATAGTTTAATTTTATTTTTTATTTGACTCAAGTGCGTTTCGTTGTGCAGGGGGAGTTACTGGAAGAATCGGGATAAAAGAAATAGTTCGTGGGAAGGTGCAAGAATATTCACAATTTCTTTGCAAGGGGTTGTTTGCACTTACATGGAGTTCATTCGGGAGCTGGTGACACTCACTCAAAAGCACGCCACGTGGATCTGCTGTCTATTATGTCGTTAATTGCTTTTTTCTATTTTCATCTCCGAATAAGAGGACTCTCGACTTCCCTCTTCAGGTAGACAACCAAGAGCAGAGTACCCGGGGGGGGGGGGATCATTCAGTAGTGGTAGAGGAGACTCCACCACCGTTCACGCACCAATCCATACCATTTTCACCGGACTAGAACTTTTCTTCGACCTGGAGATGTGTTCTTGCTCCTCTTTTTCATCCATCCTCCTGGTGCTCTATTTTTGGCATTCTATGTTGAGTCTATAAATTCACTCGTAGTGTTTCTTGATTAGTTAATTGAATTTTGATGTTAGTTTTGTTTAATTGTTTGTGTCGTTCATTCTTTGTCATCTCATGTTGTGATCTCAAATCTCCATAAATGGAGATCTAACTTGCAGGGTTGGATCCAGTTTTTGAAACCTGACAAGATCTAGAGATCCACACATGAATGTGATCTCATTCTTTCTATTCGCCTTGGTAAATCGTTTCTCTGAGTTAGATTAAGTGAGAGCAAGATCTTACATAGGACGATTTCCCACTTTCTTGTTTAATTTCTTCTCCCCTTCCATTCTTGATTTCTCAAACTAATAATCAAGATTGGTTGTGCGATGTGACGATCTTAGTGGAATCATTATGGATTGTGAGAAATTCTTTCCAGAAAGAATTTTCTGGGTGATTCACCTTGCAGTTTGGAGGAACGATTGAGTATTGAAGAACTTCAATGCTTGAGTGTTCAATTTATAGGTGATATTGGTATGTGATATGAGACACCGGTCATGCACTGAGTGAATTCAAGAATTGATGATCAATTAATTAAGCTGATATAGGATAGGTAGTAGAGGGTGAATTAACCTGGGTCCAGCATTTTTCTCACTAACTTTTTTCTTCTGTGTTTTGGTTTCCTTTTCTTTGTTATGTGTATTTTTCTATCTTTTGTTGTGTTTGTCTGCTGTCTTTTCTTGTTTCATGTAGATTTTTCATGTGTATAGGTTTTTTTTGCACTTTTACATCACTGTTTCCCTCTCTAGTGTGCTTTTTAGCACTGATTAGTGTTAATTTAAGAGTGTGTTTTTATGTTTTCAAAGTATTTAAAAATATAAAAAGATTTTCAGAATGACCACTAGGTCTCTCGACACTGCTTCCTTGAGAACTACCTCGAGGTTAGCCACTGTGCTACATTTTGGGTCTTTATAAATGTAAACTTGACCGTCCTCGCGTCAAAGATTCCCGTTAAATTTTGGCGCCATTGACGGGGAAGCAAAGATTGTCTCAGTGGGTTTTTACAATTTTTTTATTTCATTTTATAACAAAAAAACATAAAAAAAACATATAAAAGCAAAAAAAAAACCACACACAGACACACAGTGATGAACTCTAACGAATATGATACTATGTCACTGTTTGACCCGGTTCAAGAGCTTGAGGAGGCTGTTGCTATGTTTCAATGTTGGATGCATGAAAGACAACATCGAGACCATACTGATGAGGAGAAAATTTATTCTCATGAGATCATGCAGTTGATGTAACTATCCATGGATATGGTCAAGGGACACCACGACGATTGTGAAGCACCACCACCTCCCATTAAAGCCCAACATTCTGGAAAACAGTTGATAAGGCATGAAAAAAGAAATAGAAGAAAGAAGAAGTTAGAGTTTCCCAAATTTGATATGGATCTGTTCTTGGAGTCAAAGCTGGAAATTCTAGAACCAATTTCTGAGGATGTTTTCAAGGGATGGCAGGAGATGGAACTTACAAGGACTCATGATGCTGGGAATTTCTTTGATGATCATTTTTACCTGATTTCAATTCTAATGATTTTTCTTTCTATAAATATTCTAATTATTTTTCAATGCTTCAACCGAGGGAGCCAGAACATGAAATTATATCATTCTCCTTAGAAGATTCGGAAAGTGAGGTGGTGTGTTTTGAAGAGAGGTTCAAGGAGGTTGACTACCTCGCCCTTTCCATGGGTCCACTCCCAGGATCACTATTGCATCACAAGGAGGAACATTCATCACTGATAAAGGGATTTGACAATTTTATGGAAGAAGCTGTATTTTTATTTAAATTGGAATACATTGAAGCTGATTTTAATTATGTTACTACCTGTGCTGGTTTTGAAGATGCATATCACTTTTTATATTTCCTGGAGAGTGAGGAACTTGAGGTTACATCTACTGAAGATTTTATGGAACTTCCAATTCTGGATGACACTTCTAGTTTGGGAGTTATTGTTGAAGATGAATTTTTGGAGTTGTGCACTAGAATATAAGTGGATGATGAAACATTAATTTCTTTCCAAGAGGAAATGTTTTATTGGAATGAACCAGAATACAAGCCACATCCAAGTTTTCTAACATTACAACTAGTGCACACTCAACCTCAAGCAGACGAAGTAGGGAAGTACCCCTATATCCTGTTCTCCCCTCCACTATTCAACATGAAGTACTTCATTTCCAAGGAGGGGACTATGGTTGAAGCTGCACATGGGGTATTCCAAAGATGGAAAAGCACTGAAGTTGGAAGGAATCACACCTGGTGGTTCATGAGAAAGAAACCAAATCCCCCATCAGACTGGAGTTGATCCAAGGACTATCCAACTGTGGATAGTCAAACTACAGCACCCCCTGGGGGGTATCCCAGGATTATCCTATTTAATTTCCTGCTTTAGTTTCTTTTTTGCATATTGTTTTTAATTTGAGTGTTCTTTTCTTAGGAAAATAAACAGGCAGTAGATTACATGTGGCTATCATTCAAGTCTTAGAGGGCCAACTCACTATATTAATGGATAAAACTCACTAACTCATACTCTGTGGTTGATTTTTATTTGAGATTTAAAATCTGTAACACTAATGTCAACTTGTTTCATCATGTAGGTGCCCAATTGGAGTAGTCAGAGTTCATGCACATGGAAATAAAAGGGATACATTTGTAAATTTTAGAAGCTTCACATTAAAGGGAGTATTGTTTTACATTGCAATGTTTTACTCTTCAAATTTTTATTGCATGCTGTTGTGAACTAAGTGTGGGGGAGTCCCCTAAATTTCGGTGAAAAGTAAATTGTTCTTATTTCTTGGGTGTTAACTACTAGTATCTAGAGAGTTAAAAAAATATTTTGAGCTAATTTGTGAAACATTCTTGCACCCACTATTTTTATTTTCATTATGTTTCTGCTGCGCATCATTGTTAATCATGCTACTATTTGAAGTAAATTGTTAAATTTTTTTGTCTGCTCACACTGATTTAAAGCATGAACAGTTTAAGAATAGAAATTTACTTGTTGCTGGTCATGGTTGGTGGGGTTGGGATCTTATGTTTTCTTTTGTTTTTGTTTTTATTTTATTTCACTTTTTTTGTGTGGAAAAGAAAATTTTTGAACTTCATTAATACCCCTCCATTTCCTTTTTCAGCTGAAATGTACATATGTTTTGAACTTTAATTGTCTCCTACCCTGAGATTCAACATTGAGGACAATGTTGGGATTTATGTGTGGGGGAGAGGGGTCATTTTAGTGTCATGTCGAATTCCCCCTTTTTGAACCTGAGTATCTTTAAAAATTGGTCAAATTTTTTTCAAAAAAATGGTTCAAAATTCCTTCAATTTTTTTTAATTTTCAAATTCTTTCATCACATGATGGTCATTGGAGGTTCACTGGTACTTCATTTATGTCCTATTTAGTAGATAACTATTTTCTAGATATTGAGAGTGGCACTGAGTCAGAAACTGTTATGTATGAATGATTGCTGAGTGCAATTGTTCACTATCTCTATGAACCTTTCTATTTAGGAATTGAGGATGAGAGTGTGACAGAATTGGTCTTGTGGAGTGAGGATCATGACTTAGAGTAACTAGAAGTTCTCACTGTAACCTAGGGGAGTCACATTTTTATTTAATAATATTCAATCACTTTAGGAAGTCAATCCGAATGATTATTAATTAAGTCCATTGAAACTGGAGTAAAATTGGAAAATGGGATCCCACGGTGAGTATCTGAGACAAGGTGAATTGGGTGTATTTCTATGAATAAATAAAGCCAATTTCTATCTTAATAAGTGCTATTCATAGTGCTCTACACATGGAATATGGCTGGGAAAGAGTAAAATAAAGTGCCCTTGTCAAAAATGAACTCATTAAGGTGAGGGGAATTTTGAACCCAGATGAAGAAGGGAGCAATTGACTTGGATAATTTTCATTTGAGTTGAAACAATAAAGTGATCAATTTAATGGACTTTAATTTCTGGAACCTGGAGGAAGGTGAGAATGGAATGTGCACTTGGTTAAGTTTTGAGTTCCATTTCATATAACCTGTCAACACTCTTTGAATTAGTACCTGAATTGGAAGGCAAAGTAGGACAGTTAATGAATACACATAGGGGGGAATGAAATACTTGACAGTGTATGATTTTGTGAAGGTCTTGACTTCCAGTGGGATTTTGAAGCTAAGGAGGACATCATTTTTGAACACCTTTGGATGGCCTGACTCACTGTTTGGTCCTAGTCCTCTGGATATTTAAATTTAAACATGCAGTTTTTGAGATGAAATTCATAAATTATATTTCTGTTTTAAAGTCTAAGGCATGTATTTGTTTGAGGACAAACAAGGCTTTAAGTGTGGGGGAGTTTGATGTGGTAGTGTTTTAACACTCTTTTCCACATCCATTTTTGTATTTTTATTGACTTTTTTATATTAAAATGTTGTTTTTTTAAATAATTGATAATTGTTGTGTTTTTGTACTTTTCTATGTAAAATAACAAATTTTAGTTTAATTCAATTGTTTTTAATATTAATTATTGTCTTTTAAAATAATTCTTAAATTAATTTAGTCTTGAAAATTAGACTTTTATTTATTTATTCTTTCATTTTTATAATTTTTCAGTCTAGTTAACTTATTATTTCATATAAGAAATTAATTAATGATTTATTATTTAAATTTTAAATAAATTACTCTTTTTGGTTTTTAGTATTTTAATAATTAAATTAGTTTTAACAATTTAATTTTATTCGATTAATATTTTTATTCTTCAGTTTAATTAATTCTTTAATTAATTGGGTAAATAATTTAAGCAAGTTACTGTAAATATTTTAATTTGTTATTTATGTAATTTTTTTTTAATTTTTAACCCAAATAAATTCATTCATTTGAAAACATAATTTATTTTATTATTTAACTTTGTTGTTTTTAGTTTTTAATTATATTATATTTAATTTAATTTATTAATCGATTTATTTTTAGTTTCAATAAATTATTTTATTTATTTTATTGTCTTTGTTATGTTTGTTCGCAGGTGTTGCAGTCAGACTGTCCTGTTCATTATTAGTGACTGTCTCACTGTTTCCACCTGTCCATATCAGTGACTTCCTCACCGGTAGCAGTGACCTCCTCACCATTTCCATTTCCCTTCCTCACTGATACACCTTAACTCACCATTACTTCCCTGTTTTTCCTCACCGATAGTCTCTTCTCAAACATCACCGTTATACTCTCACCTCACCATTACAACCATTTTTTTCCATTTTTTTTCCCAACCTCACCATTTCACCCACTTCTTTCAGTAACCTTGCTACCGGTCTCTACCTCACTATTACTGCTCTGCCTCACCTCCTCACTGTTATACTTTTATATTTCCTCCCCAATACATTTTCCCCCTTTTCCCTCACCAACACTCTCCTCACTATCATACTACCATTTCTTCTCACTAATATGTCTCCCTCTCTCTTCCTCACTGATACATTTCCCTCCCTTATTCCTCACCGTTACCTCTATTCCTCACCGTTCCACTCCTCTGTTCCAACCGCATCCTCATAGCAGCAGCATCAAAAAATTAACCAACGCATTACAACACTCAAATTGATACACCAAGTTCAAGATAACAAATCAAACCAAATCAGATCCGAAGATAACACATACACATATGAAAATTCAAACTGAAAATCCCGTTCTGAGCACCCCTGTGGACTGTATCCACCCTGTTGGCTAAACCCTAAACTAGTCGCAGCTCCTGCATCACCAACGTGACCCCATACCCCGACCCCGATTCTCCACCCACCTCACACACCCTCTGCACTCTTCCATCTGCGCCTCCTCTTCCAACGACCGAACCTCCCTAGAACTCACCGGCCTTGCCTCTACTCATTCGAACCCATATCCCCTTATCTGCCGGCAACACTGCATCCTTGCCAAGCTGTCACGACCTCCTCCATCCCTCCTCCCGCTGCTGCATAACCGCACCCCAAAGCCCTCATCCCCTATTCTTCCGAGCCCCACGACCACACAGAAAAGCTGATCCCCTCCTCTCCTTCTGTCCACGCCGAACAGACCCACACCCCCCTCTCTTTTCATTTTTTTATTTTATTTTTCTTTTAGTTTTTATAATAACATATAATATAAACATAATATATCATAATATATATATATATATATCATATACTATACAATAACAATAATAGTTGTAATAATAGATTGTATATAAGTTTTTATATATCATAATAATATATGGAATAATTAAATAAAATAGTTATTAAATATATATTACTAATAATTTAGGTATTATAATATATATATATATATATATATATTAATAAGTATTTTGATTTAAGTAGTAATATTAATATATAGAATATAATAGTTTCATTTTATTTTTTATTTGACTCACGTGCGTTTCGTTGTGCAGGGGGAGTTACTGGAAGAAGCAGGATGAAGGAAATAGTTCGTGGGGAGGTGTAAGAATATTCGCGAGTTCATTGCAAGGGGTTGTTTTCACTTACATGGAGTTCACTCGGGAGCTGGTGACATGCACTCAAGATCCCGCAACGTAGATCTGCTATCTGTTAGGTCGTTAATTTCATTTTTCTGTTTTCATCTCTGAATAAGAGGACTCTCAACTTCCCTCTTCAGGTAGATATCCAAGAGCAGAGTACCTGGGGGGGAATCATTTAGGAGTGGTGAAGGAGACTCCCCCACCGTTCACGCACCAATCCATACAATTTTCACCGGACTAGAACTATTCTTCGACCTGGAGACGAGTTCCTTCTCCTCCTTTTCATCCATCCTCTCGGTGATCTATTTTTGGTGTTCTATGTTGAGTATGTAAATTATCTTGTAGTATTGCATATTTAGTTAATTGAATTGTGATGTTAGTTATGTTTAATTTTTTTGTGTCATTGATTCTTTCTCATCTCATGTTACAATCTCAAATCTCCAAAAATGGATATCTAACTTGCAGGGTTGGATCCAATTTTTGAAACCCGACATGATATGGAGATCCACACATTAATGCAATCACATTCCTTCTATTCGCCTTGGTAAATCGCATCTACGAGATAGATTAAGCGAGAGAAAGATCTTGTGTAGGACAATTTTCTACTTTCTTGTTTAATTTCTTCTCCTATTCCTGTCTTGATTTCTCTAACTGAGAATCAAGATTGGTTGTGCGATGTGACGATCTTAGTGGAATCATTCTGGATTGTGAGAAATTCTTTCCAGAATGACTTTTTTGGGTGAGTCACCTTGCAGTTCAGAGGAACTCTTGAGTATTGAAGAACTTCGATGCTTGAGTGTTCAATTTATAGGTGAGATTGGTATGTGAACTGAGACACCAGTCATGCATTGAGTGAATTCGAGAATAATCGATCAATTACTTAAGCTGATCTAGGATAGGGAGTAGAGGGTGAATTAACCTGGGTCCGACCTTGTTCTCACTAACTTTTTTCTTCTGTGTTTTGGTGTCCTTTTTGTTGTTCTGTGAATTTTTCTATCTTGTGTTGTGTTTGTCTACTGTCTTTTCTTATTCGATGTAGAGTTGTCCGGTGTCTAGGTTTTTTTTAACTTTTCCATCCTTGTTTCCCTCTCCACTGTGCTTTTCAGAACTGATTAGTGTTACCTTAGGAGTGTGTTTTTATGTTTTCAAAGTATTTAAAAATAAAAAAATATTTTCAGAACGACCACTAGGGCTCTCGACACTACTTCCTTGAGATCATCCCCGAGGTTAGCCACTGTGCTATATTTTGGGTCTTTATAATTGTAAAATTGACCGTCCTCGCGATAAGGACATCCGTCAGTATAGAAAATTTTATTGAAAAAGAAGATTCAGAAAATAGGAATCATGAATTGAAATCAGACTTGAAATTGAAATTAATTTATAAATAATAAGTGAAGAGTGTAAAAGAATCAAGAAACTTTGATAAGAGTTAATGAAGTCAAAATACACCGAAGATTTTAGAGGAAATTGATATGTGGGTAAATTTAATTGAGTGGGGAAATTTTTGGTATTCCCACTAAAAAATCTCATGGTTCAACTAAAGAAGGTGAAATGTACATTGTATGTTTATGATGACAGATGTATTATTCATCATAAAATAGAGAGAAGCTCTGAGTTTTAGAGATAAGAAGAAGTTTACATAATCAATTGTGTTGAATAATTTTTGACAGATTGAAGTGAAACAGAAGACACAAGATCACAATGTTGTATTTAAAATATCATCGTACCCAGTGATTACCATACTTAGATGATTATGGTATTCTTCTAGTTAATTATATTCGGTTGATCATCATATCGAGCTAGATAATTAGATTCAAGATTTTCATTATGAGATTTCCAGATTGAGGAAGAATCAAACAAGGAGAATTATACTGAGTTTTTTATACTCAAAATTGAATTGGTGTCGATTAATATCTACCATATTCTATCAAAGTCATATTTTCGTTTGGTATAGGGGATAATAGTACTTGGAAGAATCATATTGGTAGAATTATACTCAGAAGAATCAGGATGAGAAAAAACATATTGGAAAATTATATTGGGTTTTTCATTAAAAAATTTCAGGAAGTTCCTACCATCTTATGAGTAATAAATTGAAGATGTTTTTTCAATTTAATACATTTTTGAAATTGAAAAGAATCACCAGTAACTTGAGTTATTACACAATCATTATTTTTCCCTATTTTTTCTAAGAGGGTATATAGACTATTTGAATTGTTTACATGGTGATACATATGTTTAAGGGTATATCCTAATTATTTTAATAAAACAATTGTTTTCTAGTGGATTTTGTGCTATAATTACATTTCCAAAACATTACATGGATGTATAAATTCTTCTTTAATAGAAAAACTGGTAAATACTTATGTAACTTTTCATGTGTGGTTGAATGGTTTTCAGTAGGTAATTGAATTTTTAACAGGAGGTGTAGGTTGTTTCAAGGAAACATAAAAGAAAATAGTATCACTAATTTTCCCCCTCCACCTCTCAGTGATAAAATAATCCCGACTGGGCACTTTTAACTACTATCAGAGTATAAGTTCCCTCAACTGTTTTTGTTGCTGATGCTTAATTTGAATTATGTGAACAATAAATGTGTTCCGGTTTTTGATCGAAAGAATTATCATAACTGGAAAGATATAATGTTTACTTATATTATGTCTATTCGATATTATTTTCTTGAAGAAACTACTAATGGGTTTACTTATATTGATTTCAAATCCCCTCTTACATCTGTTGTTAAGAAGAATCTGGAGGATGATGGAAGGGCCAAGAATGTTATGTTATCATCAGTTTTTAAAAGTGAATTGTTAAGAGTGAAAGGAATTTCAACAACAAAGGCTATATGGGACAAATTGAAAAATATATACGAAGGCAATACAAAAGTGAAGAAGGAAAAGTTACAAAACTAGAGATTAAAATATGAATATTTGAAGATTGGTGATCATGAATCTATTAGGGACTTATTTTCCAGTGTAAATTACATTGTGAGTACTATCATGTGTCTTGGTGAAAAGTAAGATGATTCTATAGTGGTTGAAATTATATTGTGAATCCTTCTTAATAGGTTTGATGAAAAAATGTCTTCATTTGAAGGTATAGATCCTAAAGCATTATCTATTAACGATTTTCATTTCACTCTCATCACTTCTGAAATGAGAAGAGATAAATCAATAAAAATGAAAAAAAATTGATAGAAAAATTTATTTCTAGGATTCAAATAAATAAAAGTCAAAGAACATTCTTATTGAAGATGAAGTTAGTGACTCTGAATCTGAAAAAAGGAATGTAAAAACATTGATGATATTTTTTCCATGATTTCTAAATATCTAAAAAGATTTATAGGGAAATATGAAGGGAAAATTCCCTTTAAATGTTTTGAATGTGGAGGCGTTGGTCACTTTTGTGGCTAATTTTCGATGAAGAAAGAAAGAGGTGGAAAATGATGAAGAATTAAAAAAGAAAAGAAGTCCATAGAGGAAATAATAAGGAAAAGTAAAATTGAATTCCACTGGGAAAGTTAGAAAATTATTCAAATACCAAATAAGAACTTTCCTATAAAAAGATGAAGAAGAAAAAGGAAATGATGCTGAATATGAGAAATCAGTTGAATATGGCATTGAAAATAATATTATTTCAATCTTGAATGATTAATAATTTGTAATAAATAGTTATAAAGAAGAAAAAATCAATTTGAACATCATTTTAATGAAGAGTTAAAACATTATATGAGTAAGATCACAAGGCTTTAAAATAAAAAAAAGTTGAAAGATGAATGTTCCTCAACAAGAAATCAAGAATGTTTTACTGTGGAGAATGTATGAATGGAAAAAGAGATTGATGATTTGAAGAAATCTCTTGAATAAGAAAAGAATCATAATGAGCATCTGGAAGTAAATCTAAAATCAATAGAAAAATATTTGTAACATTTCTAACAAAATCTCTCTAAATATAAGAATAAAGGTACAAGTTTCAAAAAATCTATCACTGAATTTGGTGAAAGTTATCATAATTAGAAAGTCGAGAAGTTTCCAAAAAATCTATCTTACAAGGTAGATAAGTAATATGTAATTAAAAAAAAAAGAAATCTTGGAATGTCATGTATGTAGCCAAAAACAAAAAAGTTAGAAATTAAAAAAGTCTCAAAGAACCCTGAGTCTGAAAAAGTTTTGAAAAAAATCTGTATCTAGAAAAGTTTCAAAAATTCTGGTTCTAATAATGTAGAAAAGAAAAATAAGACTCTTATTGATAATATAAAAGTTGGTGGCTCGAAAAATAAAGAGAAGAATATGGATGAGAAACATATTCACAATTCCAGAGATTATGGAAGTTTTAGTAGAAGATATAAATTTTATGGATATTGATATTATTGTGGAGGATTCTAACTGATGGAAATTATGTGTTGGTTTAACTAAAAAAATCACTATTATTCCAGAGGTTTTTAAGAGAAAAGGTTTAGGGGATTCAATTACCTAAAAAGAAGAAGTCTGAGAAGATTATTGGAAGAAACATGAGAAAGTTCAAGTATGAGTTTAAAATATGTTTATACACTTGAAAGATATTTGTGAATTATGTGAATAACTTGGATACCTTAAAAAATGATGTCTTATTTTGTTACCATCACAATAAAATATTCTTAACAATTCTCAAAAGCTGAATATGAAGAATGAAAAGGAAAAAGAAAGGGCTCTTATTGTTGAAACTGCTTTGAAAGCTACAAAAGGAGAACAACCTTGATAGTTAGTGTTCTTATCATATGATAGAATATTTGAAATTTTTGAGTAATTTGAAATATTTCCAAGAATCCATAGTGACATTCAACAATGGTGAGTCCATTAGAATAAATTTTTTTGGATCATCCATCATTAGAAAAGAAAATTTAAAATCCAAGAAATATTTTTATGTTGATATGATGAAACAAAATTTTTTAAGCAATTTAAAAATGTGTGATGAGGGTAGCAAAGTTATATTTGGAAAATATGGTTATGTTATGAAAAGTTGTAAATATGGAAATATTTTTACTAGAATCTGACATAAAATTGGATTTTGTTTATATTGGTGAAATAAACAACTCTTGTTACATGAGTATGGGGGAATAGAATCAATTGTGACATAATAGGATGGGACACATGAGTCAAATAATCACGATCAAGTTATCTAAAATAGATAGTGTTTGAGAAATTATTTTTTTTTCAAGAAGAATATATTGGTGTTTCACTATTTTTCAGAAAGAAATGATTAGAAAATCAGTGCATAAGAATGTTGAGATTAGTTTAAGAGAATACCTATAGCTGATTTATTCTGATATTTACTGGCCATTGAAGAAACAATAAAAAATGTAGATAATAACTTCATCACTTTAATTGATTATTTTACTATCATTACCTATGTTTTACATATGAAACATAAATCAGATGCATTTAAAATTTTCAAAAGTATCAGAAGGAATGAAGAAAAAGAATGTGAGTATTCAATGAAGAAGTTTAGAACAAAAAATGGTGGTGAAAACAAAATTGAATAATTATAAATTTGTCTTGAGAAGCATAGAATTTGGCATGAGTATATTTCCCCACACAATCCCTAACAAAATCATATTTCTGAATGAAATAATTGGTGTTTAGTGAAAATGGGCAGAACTATGTTACTTGAATATAATCTTTCTCATTACATTTAAAGGTAAGCTATGAGTATTATTGTTTATATTCAGAACCATTGTTTCTATAGGACTCATTTTGATATGAATCTATAGTATTTTTTATTGAAAAACTCCAAGTTTGAATCATTTAATATTTTCAGAAGTCAATGTATTATAAAAAAGAAAGGTGGAAACTAGGGAATGTCTGAGCAAAAAGGTAAAGATTTATTATTTATTGGCTATGCTTTAGAAGGAAGAGAATATAAGGGTTTCAACAAAGAAACAAGATGACTTTTTTATTCAGTTTATGTGAAAGTGATTGAAAAGGAAGAGGAAGATAAACATACTCAGGGAGATGAGAATGTTGAGCAAGAGTATTTTGAAAATAGTTCTTATAAGTATACAAAAAATTGTATTCAAAATCAAAAAGAAGAACTAGACTCAGCTATTTCCAGAGATGAGGAAGATACTAGAAAATCTTATATTAGGCTGAGGAAGTAAATGGAAGCTTAAAATCTAATTGGTTATCAACATCAGAATGTTCAAATAAGAATAACAAAAAATTATATTACACATACTTCTTTATATCCGAAAGTGGATCTGAATGATGTAAATGATGATTTTGAGCATCTAGAATGGGTTCATTCCATGAATGAATAGTTGGATCAAATCTAAAATAATGATACATGAAAACTCATACCCAATAATGAAAAGAAAAAAATTATTGGCACAAAGTGGGTGTTTTGGAACAAGATGAATAGAGAAGGTGAAGTGATAAGAAATAAAGAAATATTGGTTTTCAAAGGGTATTCACAAACTAAAGGTATTGATTTCCATGAAACCTTTGATCCAGTGGTAAGATTAGAAACAATCAGAATCATTCTCACTATCACTACACAATGACACAACAAGGACTTTCAAATAGATGTTAAATCCGCATTTTTGAATGGTGATGTTGAAGAGGAAGTTTATATTGAACAACCTTATGGTTTTATTGTTGGAAAATATGAATTTCATGTATGCAGATTGAAGAAGGCCTTGTATGGGCTAAAATATGATCCAATGGAATGGTACTCCAAATTGGATACATGTTTAAGGAAGTTGAATTTCATGAAAGTAAGGGTTTATGACAATACTTATATTAGATAACGTCAATATTATCCCCTCATTTTGATTGTTTATGTTGATGAAATTATCTTTGATTGGAATGATGAAAGAAGTTGTGAAAGGTTTGCGGAAGAAATGAAAAGGGTATTTGAAATTTCCATGTTGGGGGAAATGAAATAAATTCTTGGGCTACAAATACATCAAAGGAATGAATACATTTTTATTTCTCATAAAAATTATGCTAAAGAACTTTTTAAGAGTTTTGGATTGGAAAACTCAAAACCAGTTTCAACACCAATACCCGGGAGAACAATGTTGTCTATGGATGGAGAAAGAAAAGAAGTTGATTATAAATAATTTCAAAAGTTGATCGGAATATTATTGTACTTGAATTTCTCAAGGCCTAATTTTTTTTTATGTTATTACCTTATATGTAAGATTTCAAAATTCTAAAAAATAATGACATTTAATTACTGGAGAAATAATTTTTAAATACATGAAAGGCACAAAAGAATTCGGAATCTGGTTTGGAAGCTCAAATAATATTGATTTATTTGGGTATTTAGATGCTTATTGGGTATGAAATATTTATGATAGAATATCCATATATCATGAAGTATTATTTTTGGGAAATAATTGTGTTAGTTAGCATTCAATGAAACAAAATTTAGTAACACTCAGTATAGCGGAAGTTGAAAATGTTGCTGCTATTTAAGCTACTACTCAACAGATGTGGATGAAAATGCAATTAGATGGCATACTTGTTTAAGTAATGTTTCCCTTTCTCTTGGGTTGTGACAATACAAGAAAAATTAATCTCACCAAGAATCGTTCTCAACATTTTCATTCAAAACATATGGATAAAAAATATCAATTCATAAAACCGTATGTTGAGAATAACGAATTGAGGCTACAATATGTTCTAACATTGTAATAGTTTCTGATATTTTTAAAAACAATTTACAAAATGAATAATTCTCTAAATTGAGGTTGAACATGTGTGTCTAACCCCTTTATCATCAAGGTTGAGGTATGTTTTTCCCCTATCTTATATTACTTTTTGATAGTGTTATAAAAGGAGAGAATGAATTGTTTCATAAATCTATCCATTGGATTCATGTAAAAAGAGGGAGTTGTGGGTAAGATGTGAATTCGACATTGTTTTATGAGTAAACTATTCTCACTGTTTGTTGGAGTGGTTGTAAGAAAATTATTATTTTTTTATTCCATGGAGGTTCAAGAAAATATGAGGTTGAAGAAGAGTCGATAAATTAATATGAAAAAGGTTTTCATAATCAAAACTTTTGGATAACATGGTTTTTCTTTCAATGATTATTATTTCCTACAATGAGTTAGCTCATGTAAGCTTATTGTAACATCCCAAGTAAATTAAGAATAAGATATTTTTATAATTATTAATATTTTTTAATTAAATATTAATTTTACTTTAAATGGGTTTCTATGTTCTATAGCGTACCTGATACACAACAACATGTTTCTTTGGAATCTTACGTTGCACACTAATAATATAATATTATTATTTTAAATAGTAGTTAACTCCTAGCCATTTTATTGGAGGTAATTAATGAAACTAACTACAAAATGATTATACATGATTGTTAAATGTATTTACATTATCCAATAAAAAGTTAGAGGCTTAAAATGCGAATGAATCTAATTTTAAGCATAATTTACATTAAAAGGCCGATTTATCGCCTTTTAATAGAGAACCATTTTTAAATCTAGTTTTGGTCACTTTAATAAATTATATATGACCAAATAAAATCCTTATTTATAATGGGGACATCAAAATTTACTTTGTGTAAATTTTTGGAATTTTTCCATTAAAGTTCATTTTTAATGAATATTGAAAATATTGTATTTTAATTCAAAACTATGTTTTAATCTAATTTATTTATATGGTTATATTATCTTTTTAATTGGTTTTAAAGTGTAATTAGAATATATTTTTACCATTTAATCCAATTTTGTTAAATGGAATTAATTTCACTTTGAAATTGGACATAAACAAGTATCAATCTTTTGATAGTTATTGTTTCTTAAAAACACGATATTTGTTTTAACAACGAGAATTAATTATAAAATTAATTAATTACACTTCTATGTTTTGAATTTGAAAAAATAGACATCATTTTTGAATTTGGAATATCAAATATAGCTTAGGCTGAATTTTTGGTATTTTTCTGAAAAACTTCAATTTTTGATGAATAGTGAAACTACTTAGTGGTAGTTAAAAAAACTGACTTTTTCATTTAAATGAAAATTTACCACTTATGTGAATTGAATTTCAAAAATCTGACATACATGGTTGTTATCAAGAAGTAAAATTTGGTTCATTAAGATGAAAATAATTTTTGGTGAATAGTAACTTTTGACTTTTATTTACCGCGGTTAAAGGTAAATAAAGTAATTCAAGGTAAACAGAATGTTATAATAATTCAAAATTACCTTAACACTTGTCCAAACCTTATTGGTTGAGTCATTTATGACCATGGGCATCTTTGGGTCTATTTTTTGACCCCATTGAGCCACTTGGGAGTGATAATGACAATTTAGATTAATTAATTTAATGTGAATACAAAATTGACATTAACAAAAATCTTTTAGTAATTAATTTTTATATGGTGTTATATAATTCTTATTTTTGACTATAAATTTTATTTGTAAAGATAAAAATATTTCCTATATCATGGTAGTTTTTTTATAATTTTTATACATCAAATAAATTAAATTATTTATGACACAATAATGATGTAGTATTTATCTCATTAATAAATGATTTAAATAAATAAGATTATAAGGATTAAAATATTATCCAAAACATTTCCAATTATAATTGGATGATTTTATTTCGATCATGAATCATATTATCTTAGACTATAATGATTTTTGGACAATTAGAAACTGAATATCATTATATTATAAAATAATATTTTCACACTTTCCTAAAGAGACCCTCCTCCCCCTTATAAAAGGAGACCACTTCCAACCAATTTATCACACCTCTCAAGACATTTGGATCGTCCAAACTCTGCCCAATTAAGATCCCTACATCCCTCTCCTCCCCGTAGAAGCCTTACCTTAGGAAGAAGGCACTTCAAGAATTCATTTTGGTTCAAACCAAAGGAGTTACCCAAATTAAAGGTAACAGTTTCTCTTAAATTATTTTCATTTATTTTACTTCTCCAACCCCTAAAATCTTTTTATTTATTTATTTTGTAACAAAAACAATATCCTAAATATATTAGGATGCTTTTCTAAGAATTATTCAAACTATACTTACACACACCTCCATCTAATGGATGAAGAACATAATGTTTCTGTGGATGGTAAACTAACGCCTCACGAAACGATGATTGTTCAAATATCTCAAACCGCCTCTCATGGTGTCCATTATGATGGAACTGTATTTATATATGATATATATTATGTTTATTATTTCCTTATTCTTCTGTACTTACCAATTATATCAAGCCTTTATGTTTTCCATAGTGGGTAAATACGATAATCTCATTTGAGGAAGTGCGGACTACCACCCCCTTAAAGTGACGTGACTCGTTAATGCCTTATGTGGGATGTATAAAGGATAGTGTTAATGATATTATATACAATATAATACTGGAATTATAATATACCTTTTTATCATTATGTTTTATTTCCATTAAAATAATAAATAGAAATGAAAGTAGCGTTCATGCGTACGTACGGCTTACCGTCTCCATGAACAGTGCATTTCATTTATTACCTATAAATGTTATGTAATATTATAAATACATGTATATAATGGATATATATGATATATATGATATCTAAATTTTGAATATAATTATGGATATAATGGACTATTGACCACATGGACAACTTGTAAATATAAGGTGTTCATTTTTGACTCAAGTGCCAAATATCGACAAAATGAAAATTATTAACTTAAATGATTACATAATGTTTATAACATGGTAATAAGTGATGTAAAAGGAATAATAAACATGAAAATGTTTCTTAAGAAAGTACAAATTAACTTTAGTTTATTATTGAGGATATTAATGAACGAACGAGTCAAGTCGAACACGAGGTAAGGGACTTCATCTCAATCTTCTTTCATTGAGGCATATTTTGTTCTAATACAAGACTTTATTTTATACGCTGTATAAAAACCTTTGAATTTTCATTTCATTCAAAGGGAATCGTTTTCTAGGAATAATTTTACTAAAAGACAAAAAAGGAATGTTTCTTTTAATATACGCGGTGACAATGACCTTTTCCGCTGCCACGAGTATTATTTGATCTTTGGCTTCCTCAACAAGACATAATGTTTTTTGAAATAAAATAAATACCTTATACTATTTTACATATTTTTGGTATTGAAAATGGTTTTGAAAATGGATTTGTTATGTCAATATATTTAAGTGATATATTGTGATTGAAATGTGGAAATGTTTCCTTTCCTTTATATTTGTTGTATATGATATGATTTTATATTGGTACTTGGATATTTGACGGGTGGTTACGTGATAAACCAAATGAATAGTGGTGCCATGAATACCAGGATGGGTGGTTACGTTATAACCTCTAATGCATTGGGTATAGAAGTCGGTCGTATGGCTATTTCATTTAGTGATATGTATGGAAGTTGGCCGTATGTCTATTCCATTTAGTGATATGTGTGGAAGTCATCCATATGGTTATTCCATTTATGTATGTTTATGTCCCAAGTTACATTTATATGTTATGTGTTCTTTATATAGGTTTTATGGTAATCTTTTGATTAAAAAAATTGTAAATAATGATCTTTTATTCAGTGAAGAGTATTTACTACTTCATAAAGGTGAAAAGTATTACTTATGTTAAAGTATTCATGGTTTACATGTTGTTTTGAAAAACTAATAGTTTTCCTTCTTTGTGTATCCCTTACTAAGCTTTTTATGATCATCCCAAGTTTTTGAATTGTTTTTGACAGGACATAAAGTGGAATAGGGTCAAGGATGAGATTAAGGAAAATTCATGCTTTCTTAAACATGGAAATAAACAAGACTCTTTTTTTAAGAGTTCATGTTTTGTAAAAAAAATGGAAACTGTGTAGAAGTGTGTACCTTGTAAATCTTTTGAGATATAATAGTTATGGCCTAACTCTCTAAAACTATAAACCTGAAAAGATCATCAATGTTAATTATTCATGTAATTCAATATTATGTAATGTTTAAGGCCGGGTCCTTATAGTTGGTATCAGAGGTCGGTTTAGAAAACTTTAGGAGTTAGGATATTATTAAATTAATATCCATAAAGTAACTTATGGTAATATTTAAATGATATAGCATTTACAGATTACTATGTTGCTTCCCCTAAGATATGTCTTTGTTAAAAATGATTTTTCATAAAGGAAATAGAGAATATTTTCAGGGAAGGAATACAGAAGAGAATGACCTTCTGAATTAGCAACTGGGGATGGTCGAAATTATAATTGAGCAGTTTACTGTAGTGATGGCTCAGTTGAATCAGGTGATAAATGGTGGTTGTGTTTATTGATGATATTTTGGTTTATTCCAAAAGTAAGGAGGAACATGAAATTCATTTAAGGGTTATCTTACAAACCATAAAATAAAAGAAACTATTTGGGAAATTTAGAAAGTGTGAGTTTTGGTTACAACAAATTTCATTCCTTGGCCACACTGTTTCAAAAAATGGCATAACTGTTGATTCAGCTAAAACAAAAATTGTTGAAGAATGGCCAATACCCATAAATATAACTGAGATCCGTAGTTTTCTTGGTTTGGTAGGTTATTACTGGAGGTTTGTTGAAACTTTTGCACGATTATCTAGTCCAATGACTAAGTTAACTCGAAAAGGTGTTAAGTTCATCTGGATAAAATAATGTCATGATTGTTTTCAAGAATTTAAAAGAAGATTGGTGAATGCTTCAGTTTTGGAACTGCCATCCAGAAATGGTGAGTTTGTTATCTATAGTGATGTTTCGTTGAAAGGACTAGGATGTGTCCTAATTCTGAATGATTAGGTAATTGCTTATGCTTCACGTCAATTGAATCCTCATGAGTTAAATTACCTTACACATGATTTGGAATTAGCTGCTGTTGTTTTTTCATTAAAAATTTGGAGGCATCATTTGTATGGAGTGAAGTGTGAAATATATACTGATCACAAAAGTTTGAAGTATATATTAACTCAGAAAGAATTGAACATGAGACAGAGGAGATGGTTGGAATTAATCAAGGATTATGATTGCTCTATCCTTTATCATTCGGGAAAAGCAAATAAAGTGGATGATGCTTTGAGTCGAAAAATTGATATTTCAATAACCATGCTACATTTGGAATGAGATACTTAGGTTTTTGATTTGATGAACTTTGGAATAGAAATTGTTGGTGCAGGGAATTCATCTGTTTTGTTTTAGGTGTCATTGAAATTATCTCTATCAGACAGAATAAAGAAAGTGAAAAAAGAAGACAGTGAGTTACAGAAAAAGGTAGAGTTGGTTCAGAAGGGTAAGTTGATTGAATTTAACATTGATAAAGATTGTGTTTTGAGATTTGGGAAGAGATTATGTATACCTTGTGATTCACAGTTGAAGAATGAGTTGTTATGTGAAGCTCATATTTCTCCATTTTCAGTTCATCCGGGTAGTACTAAGATGTACAGAGATCTCCGAGAGTATTACTGGTTCGATGGAATGAAAAGAGATATTGCTGATTTTACTGTGAAGTGTTTGACTTTTCAGCAGGTTAAAACTTATCGAAAGTAACCTAAAGGGATGATTTAGACTCTACCGATGCCAGAGTGGAAATGGGAAAATATATCCATGGACGTCATTGTGGGATTACCGAAGACATCTCGAGGTAATAATGCAATCTGGGTTATAGTTGATCGATTGACTAAATCTACTCATTTCCTTCCTATTTGAGATACTTTATCTCTAGATCAAATTGATCCGTTGTATGTTAAAGAGATAGTCAGGTTGCATAGAGTTCCCCTCTCCATTGTATCTGATCGTTATCCCAGGTTTACTTATAACTTTTGGAAAGGCCTACAGAAGTCGTTGGGTTCTGAATTAAATTTTAGTACATCTTTTCATCCACAATCAGATGGGAAGTTAGAACGAACAATACAGACCTTGGAGGATATGCTAGATGCTTGTTCACTAGATTATCAGGGATTTTGGGACCAAAATCTTTCTTTGGTTGAATTTTCTTATAATAACAATTTTCATTCAAGTATACAGATGGATCCATTTGCGGCATTATATGGAAAGCGTTGTCGAACTCCAGATTTTTTGGATGAAGTAGGTGAAAGGAAGCTGATGGGACTAGAATTGGTAGAAGAGATGGTAGAGAAAGTTTAGTTGATTCAAAAGCACATGAGAACAGCTCAGAGAAGGCAGAAAATTTATGCCGATAAGCGGAGGAAGGATCTTTCCTTTGAGGTAGGTGATCATGTATTTCTCAAAGTTTCTCCATGGAAAAGTGTGTTGAGTTTAGGTAAGAAGGGAAAGTTGAGTCTGAGGTTCATTAGACCTTATGAAATTCTAGAAAAAGTTGGATTATTTGCGTATAGAGTGGATATACCTCCAAGTTTATCCTAGGTACACAATGTTTTTCATGTTTCGATGTTGAGAAAGTATATGCCAGATCCATCTCATGTTTTGAGCCCAGAGGTAGTTCAGTTGGAAAAGAATATCTCTTATGAAGAACAACCAGTTCAGATTCATGACCGTGGAGAGCAGGTGTTGCGGAATAAGGTAATTTACCAGGAAAAGGTTTTTTGGAAAAACCATATGGTTGAAGAGGCAATGTGGGTATCTGAAAATGCTATGAAGGATAAATACCCCCACTTATTTTGATAAGTGAATAAAAATTGTGAGGACGTAATTTCCCAAAAGGGGGAAGGATGTAACATCCCAAGTAAATGAAGAATAAGATATTTTTATACTTATTAAATTTTTTTAATTAAATAATAATTTTACTTTAAAAGGGTTTCTATGTTCGATAGCATACCCGATACGCAATAATGGGTTTTTTGGAATCTTATGTTGCACACTAATAATATAATATTATTTTTTAAATGGTAGTTAACTCCTAGCCGTTGTATTTGCGGGAATGAATGAAACTAGCTAAAATATTATTATACATGATTATTAAATTTATTTACATTATCCAATAAAAAGTTGGAGGCTTAAAATGTGAATAAATCTAATTTTAAGCATAATTTACATTAAAAGGACGATTTATCACCTTTTAATAGTGAACCCTTTTTAAATCTTGTTTTGGTCACTTTAATACATTCTATATGACCAAATAAAATCATTCTTTAGAACAGGGACATCAATATTTACTTTGTGTAAATTTTTGCCATTTTTCCGATAAAGTTCGTTTTTAATGAATAGTGAAAATATTGTATTTTAATTCAAAATTATGTTTTAATCTAATTTATTTATATGGTTAGATTATCTTTTTAATTGGTTTTAAAGTTTAATTAGAATATATTTTTACCATTTAATCTAATGTGGGTCATTAGAATTAATTTCACTTTGAAATTGGACATAAACAAGTATCAATATTTTGATAGTTAATGTTTCTTAAAAAAACGCAATTTTTTTAAACAACGGGAATTAATTTTAAAATTAATTAATTCCACTTCTATGTTTTAAATTTTAAAAAATAGACATCATTTTTGAATTCGGAATATCAAATATAGCTTAGGCTGAATTGTTGGTATTTTTCTGAAAAACATCAATTTTTGATGAATAGTGAAACTACTTAGTGGTAGTTAAAAAAACTGAATTTTTCATTTAAATAAAAATTTTACCACTTCTGTAAATTGAATTTCAAAAATCCGATATACATGGTTGTTATCAAGAAGTAAAATTGTCATGACCCGTCCTCGGGGCCCGTGCCGTGACTACCCCAAGCCCGCCTTCCATAGGCCAGGGGCTGGTGACTAGCACCAAAGGCGTAAATCCCGATAACTGGGAAGACATTGCCTTTATAAAAGAAAACAAGCACCACAGAGTAAGCAAGCGGAAAAAAAAGTAAACACTAAGTACAAGAGAAGTGGTGAAAAGTAAATGGGCCAGAATACAAACCCAAAAGAAAGTACAACTACAACTGAACAAGTACAAAAGAAAAGATAACAGCTGGAAGGACGGAAGTGGCTCCTGGGTCGTCCTCCTCAGATCCTACCTGAAGGGTAGGTGCAGATGACGCAGCTCCTGGTCGTCCACCACGGATTCTACCTGAAGGGTAGGTACAGATAGCCTCCTCCACGCTCTCGTCCATCAACCTCCTCCGTGTGTCGTCTCATCGTGTAGTCCACCTCCGGGTACTGACTCATCATGTAGTCCACCTTCGGGTACTGACTCGTTGTGTAGTCCACCTCCGGGTACCGTCCATACCTTGAACACTTGGCCTCCGTCAGCACTGCCTGTCGTTTGCAACCAACACAACGAGGTGCGGGCATAGCCCGTGCAGGGGTGAGTATAACGATACTCAGTAGGGACCCTAAGACCCTCATGGTCTCACTAAACCAACAAGGATAACCACAAAGAAGATCTCAACAGATAACCTCTACTTAGGTATATGCCCATACATATGCCTAAGTTAACAAGTAACCCATCTCAATCATGAGGAAACACAGGGATTATGAAGTCAACAGATAACCACTACCCAGGTATATGCCCATACATATACCTAAGTTATCAAGTGACCCATCTCAATCATGAGGTAAACACAAAGGTCAAAAGATTCAGCTCAAACAAGGATTTTCATTATCGAAACCATAACTGCTGAAGAGCTCCGTCTCTAGAGTGTACAATGGTCCTGTCACGACTCCGAGGTTCTGCTCACTAACCAAAGACTGTTGAGGTACTACTTCTGTCGAGTACCGCGGGTCAGCCACCCAAACACAGTAGTGCTTCCCACCGAGGTATGTCACCCAAACATAGTAGTGCACACCCCCTAGTAGCCTGCTGAGGTACTCTCCGGACGAGTACCGCGGGTCTGCACTACACACAGGTAGTGCTCCGTCCGCCATGGGTCTGCACCCAAACAAAGTAGTGCTCCGTCTACTGGGCTAGTCGACTCACTCCAAGTCGAGTCGGTCAAGTAGTCATCAGGTCTCAGTTGGATACACGGTCTCCGTACTCCGCGCGCTCGCCTCTGGGAGGTTCCGCTCCACGAGCTACAGGTCAATACTCCAAGTATCTCAAATTCCCACAAAGAAGTATCTCAAAGGACTGCCTCGTCATAGGGGTCTCAACGCAACAGACGGCGCGTCAATCAGACGCCCGGTCTGTGAGTTATTAGCCTTTTCGTCCCCGGGGCCTGGTTGGTTTTGTGTGCATACCAACCCAGCCGTATCTCAACTGTACCCCGAACTCTCATAGGGTATGCTCATAGGGACCGTTTCTCAACGAGATCACCAACGCCGCTGACGGTTCGTCAAACATACGTCCTGTCAGAAAGGTATCAGCTTTTCCGTTCCAGGGGCCCGATTGGATTTCGGGTGCGATCCAACCCGGCCACTATCCAACTGTATCCAAATATCATGTGAAGGATGCCAAAAGTTTCGTATCATCAACAGGAACGCAACGCAACAGACGACGCGTCAATCGGACACCCGGTCTGGAAGTTATTGGCCTTTTCGTCCCGGGGCCCGGTTGGTTTTTAAGTCAAAACCAACCCGACCGTACTCCAAATGCACCCAAACCTCAAGTGGAGTAAGCCAAAAGATCCATATCCCTTAGACGAATCCATCAAAGTTGACGGCACGTCAATTGGACGTCCGGAACTCAAGTTAAGAGCGTTTTCGCACCGAGGGCCCGGTTGGTCTCGCGTACGAACCAACCCGACCGAACCCAAATTTCTCCAAAACCATGAGTGTAATATACCGAAACGACCTTCTCGGTCCAAGGATCACGTTGCCGCTGACGGCGTGTCAATCGGAGGTCTACAGCTCAAGATATGGGCATTTTACCAAAAGTGGTCCGAAAAGGGGGGGTCTGGGCCCGGGCCGACCCGGCAAGACCCCCCTGGGTCGTCCCGAACCGGGTCGACCCGACTCGGGTCCGACCCGACTGGGCCTGGCCTGGCCCGGCTCGGTCCGGTCCAGCCTGACCGACCGACCGGCCGCGGCCAGGCGGTCGCCGCGGAGCGGGGGGGGGGGGGGTGCGCGCGACCGCCCCCCCATCGCCGCTGATTGACGCCGGCGGCAACCGCCGCCGGCAACTTCTGGCGGCGCGCCGCCGCCGCCTTCCGCGGACCACTGGACGCACTTCGTTGGTCTGTTTCTCCTGCCGTCTTCGTCTATGGTCCTCCCGGGACCCGACCTTCACTGCGGAGGCCTCAAAATCACCTTGCGGCCTCGTTTGTCATCGCTCGTCGATCCGCACGTCAAACGATTAGCGTCACCTTGGTAGTTTTCCAGTGTGACCCGATGGCACCGTGCCCCTTCTCCACGGCCCGACTCCGACCGTGGTTATTTTGATTTCTCTAACTTGGCGCAACGACGTCGCGTTCTTAAACTTCCTTCCACGGCGTGGCGCGACGGCGCCGCGCATATCCTTCCGCATGAAAAACCGCGTGGTGCGACGACACCACACCTTCCCGTACAAAACACAAAGGAACCATCATGAAAAAAAAGGAGGAGGATCGGCCATGTTTGTGCGGTCCGACCCCCTCGCGTTATTCGATAACAAAAGGTTTAAAATCCATGATGATCATCAAGTTGATATTCACGAATCAAATAAATAAAGAAAACCCCTGCCCGCAATCAAGAATACTCATCCCACAACCAAACTTTCCGCGGATTAACTTAGTATTGAGTTGATCCGCGTTCTTTATTTTCAAAAGGAAACATCCAAGGAAAAAGGGTATTATTATTCTCAATTAAAAAAAAACCCTACCTCGTCAGACGTGCGTTCTTCGCGGAATTGACCGTCGCGGAACAAGTGGAGCGTCGCATCGACGATCTTGTCATTGTCGATCGAAGGTTGTCGTGGGTTGGATCGTCGCAGAAGAAGCGTCGTAGAGGGAGAATCGTCGGCGTCACGGTACACAGCGTCGCGTCGCTGATCTCCACGGGTTCGGCGTTCTTCGTCGGAGGCTGGCGTTCTTCGCGTTCTTCGCGAAGGAGGTGGAGGATACTTAGAGATTCTTCAATGGTTTAACACAACCTCTCAAAAGGTAGGTGTGTTGGCCTTATTTTATTATCATGCCAACAAAACAAAAACGTGTTAAGAAACGAACAGAATTAATTCATAGAATTAATTTCAACGAATATACCGCTCAATTTAATTGGTGCGTTAAGAAATTAAGAAAACACGTCAGTTGACTTTCATAATGACGGGTTTTCGCGGGTGCGTAACTTAGCGGAAAGAAACGGTGGGGATCGTGCGGGTCCCACCTCACAAATATCCTACCAAGAGGGTAGGATATTTCTGGATAGCATCCTATCTGCATCAAATCATCTTAAGCTACTTTAAGTGGCTTCAAGTGGCTTCCAAGTGGCTTAAGTGAAATAAAATAAAGTTTGTCGTACAATTTATTTTATTTCCTAACTTTAAGCCCAAAAATTAAAAACCACACCCGAGCAAACGCAACTCTGGAAGAGGCGTTTCGAAGCAATTACCGGCACTGCGATTCAATCGGTGCCCTCGGAATTCGATTCCGAGCAACGATTCAAAAGTTAGAAAAACCCGCTCGTTCGTTCACTGAACGTACCCGAGCTAAACTTCGGAAAATGATTCCGGGCACACCGGGCCTCGGAATCATGCGCCGTCAGAAACTGCGCTCTTGAAAAATTCCAAAGAAAATTTAGAAAAAAATTTCACTTGAAATTTCCGGGTCTTTACATTACTCCCACCTCAGGGCTTTACGTCCTCGTAAAGCTTTAACATAAACTAGGGATACAAAAACGGTACTAAGCACGCATCTGAGCCTTCCGCTCCCGTGTGCTCACCCGGAGGTTCCTGTACTGCCCGTGAAAGCGCACCTGAGGAATAGGTCATCCTTGAAGGATCCGCTCCTGTCGATCCTCGATCCCCATTGGAACCTCCATGAAAGACACTCCATCGTCATCGTCCACCTCCTCATGGTCGATGATATGCGAAGGGTCGAGCACGTATCTCCTCAGTTGAGTTACGTTGAAATCGTCGTGCACCTGGTGGAACTGAGGTGAATGGGTCAAGCGGTAAACCACCTCTCCTACTCATCTGTGGACCTAGAAAGGTCCGTTGAACCTCGAAAATAACTTGACACCTTGGCCACATCTCCGTAAACCTCATCGAGGTGAGACCCGTATAAGGACGTGGTCGTCATCCTCGAACTCCAGAGGTCTCCATTTTCTGTTAGAACTGAAACTCAAAAGACTGCTGCCATGAGGGAATGGTTGACTGACTCAAGAGTGATCAGTCGCACCCTCCTGTGAAAGAGTTTATCCCATGCTGCCTGGGGTTTCCTTTTCGCCAACCAAAGAAAACCCATCCCGAAGTTTGCCTAAAACCGTCAATTTGAGTATGAACAGTTATTGCCCGTTCCATACTTAAACTAACGTTGTAAGGCCTCGACGCTACCATCAAGAGATTCCTACCAAAACTCTCTCCTCGAGGGTCCGACCACATCGTCGGTGTATGTGTGATCATCGAGTCTCCTCCCAAGGTATCTCCAGACGTGAGGGTCAAGTACACAGCTTACCAGAAACTCTAGGTCTGGAACAAGATTTGTGAAATAAAGGAATGATTCATATTGACGTCCATTACTACAGCAGCTAGTAGTGGACACAGACTATCCCTTGAATCATTTCTAGAGCCATTGGGTCACATTCCTTGACCACACGCAGTTGCACTCTTCCACCGCCCTCCAGCTCCCTGAGCCTGGCGGGGATAACTAAGGCGGGTGGTTCTAGCATGTTAAGATGTACACCACCTCATACTGCTCTCCTAGCTCTGCCTCCACTTCTGCTACTTCGCAAACTCATCTATCCTTAAAGATTACACTTCTTGAAACATTTAACACGCCCGAGTCTCTAAGACTGGCACCGGTTTCCTGTTTCTTACTGCACTGTGCAGTCTTCATCTGCTTTTGGATGACCTGGACCTTCTTTAGTCTCACAAGAGCTGCTATGATTTCTTCTTTGCCGATAAGAGAAATTCGGTCTCATCCCTTAGATGAACCAAATTCATTGCCTAATACAGTCAATCCTGACATGAATGACGCATTCATGACATGGATGACGTCGTAAAGCCTCAACGTAACTACTAAGAGATCCAACTGTCACTTTCGCCTCCAAGGGTCGATTCACACTGTAGGCATCAGTGTGAGGTCACTGGGTCTCCTCTAGTAGAAATCTCGAAAGTGAGGGTCAAGTCAACAGTTTTAACTGGGACCACTCAGTATCAACCAAACAAAAGGCCAGGAAAGAAAACAAAGATAAGTGTCTTTTTAAAATTGCAGCTCATAGTACAAAGACACGAATACAACAACAACAGGAACTAGAAGTACAAGGGACGTATCCACTAGTTCCGCTCCTGTCCACCTGATCCTGGAGCTCTACTACCTTTTCCACTGCTCGGCTGTTGCTCAAGCACCAGCCGCTTCTTCTGTCTCGGTGGATCCTCCAACACCCGCTGATCAACCGTACGAGGAGTCGAACAGTCACGTGACAGGTGACCCTTCCCGCCGTATGAGTAACACCGTCTCTTTCTGGCACGCCTGTCTATGACCCCACCCCGGGTGCCCCGCACCACCGGTCCTAAAACCCGAGATCGTCCAACTACTGGTCTGGTCCTCCTGGAACTCTGCATCATCTGTCTACTTCCCACAGATGACTCGGCAACTGATCGAAAACCCTGCGACAAAGGCAGAAGCTCCTGTACACGCTCGGGGTGTAGAGTTACTGGAACAAACTCCACCCCGAAGAAGGTCTCTAAGTCTTCCCATGCGAAGGTCATCCCATCGCAAAACTGAAACAAGTGGCTCTACCACCTGCCTGCTGCTGCCTGAAGGAGGCTGGCAGCAAAGATCACTATGAAGTCTGTCGGCGTCCCCACTAGCCTAAAGACTCTCACCACATCCTCCAGCCAATCCTCAGCCGCCTGCGGGTCCGTCCCTCCCTGGAACCTGGGTGGCCTCTAGCGCTGGAACTCGTGCAGTGCGCTCAAGTGACGTGCACCCTCTACTGCTGGGGCTGGTGGTATCGGTGGCCCAAGGTATGGTAGTACCGCTGGTGCCTCAACTGCAAGAGGTACCTGTACCGAAGCCTCGTCGCTCGACAGGCTGTCAGCATGCACATCCCTCCGGGATCAAGCTGGTCGTCTGTGAAAAGGAATCCTGAAAGAAACAACGTGACACGGTCAAATGATTATACCTGGTGAGCTGACCTGGTTTGAGCTGATATTTAAATAAAACTTCTGGAAACACACACGCAATCAGTGTTTTCGTGCACAAGGTCGGAAATCAGTTGTCAGGGTCCTGGTGTATGGATACGTTGGCCGCCCGCACCAACACTAGACTCCCTGAACTGAAGACCACACTCAGTACCCTTAACACTATTTCTTCACAGAAAGAAAATATCAGAGTTATAAGTTCTGCGGTAGAAATGACTCCTTTGATACCAATTGTGACAACTGGGCCTCGGTGACAGCACATACACCCCGCCTTAACATAGCCGTCGGGTCCTGGCCCACCAGGTACCACCAGTTTCCCCGCAGACATGTGGGGCCCGTCCCAGGGTCCACCCACATGCCCGAATGGGTCATCTGACTAATGATAGTCCCCACAGGCTAACACATGTCCTTTCTAGTGTGTTTAACGCTTTTTCATGCGGAAGGATATGCGCGGCGCCATCGCGCCGCGCCGTGGAAGGAATTTTAAGAATGCGACGCCGTCGCACCACGTTGAAGAAAACCAAAGAACCATGGTCGGAGTCGGGCCGTGGCGAAGGGGCACGGAGCCATCGGGTCACGCTGGAAAACTAGAAAGGCGACGCTAATCGTTTGACATGCGGATCGACGAGCGATGACAAACGAGGATGCAAGGTGATTTTGAGGCCTCCGCAGTGAAGGTCGGGTCCCGTGAGGACCATAGGCGAAGAAGGCAGGAGAAACGGACCACAGGAGGGCGTCCGGTGGTCCGCGGAAGGCGGCGGCGTGCCGCCGGATGTTGCCGGCGGCAGTTGCCGCTCGCGTCAATCAGCGGCGATGGGGGGCGGCCGCGTGCACCCCCTGACGCTCCGCGGCGACCGCCTGGCTGCGGCCGGCCGGCCGGTCGGGCCCTGCCGGGTCGGACCCGGTTCGGGCCGACCCAGGGGGGGGGGGGGGGTCGGGCCGGGTCGGTTCGGGCCCATACCCCCCATTTTCGGACCACTTTCGGTCAAATGCCCATATCTTGAGCTGTAGACCTCCGATTGACGCGCCGTCAGCAGCAACGCGATCCTTGGACCGAGATGGTCGTTTCGGTATATTACACTCAAGGTTTTGGAGAACTTTGGGTTCGTCCGGGTTGGTTCGTACGCGAGACCAACCGAGCCCTCTGAGCGGAAACGCTCGTAACTTGAGTTCCAGACGTCCGATTGACGTGTCGTTGACTTTGATGGATTCCTCTAAGGGAGACGAATCTTTTGGCTTACTCCGCTCGAGGTTTGGACGCAGTTGGAGTATGGTCGGGTTGGTTTTGACTTAAAAACCAACCGGCCCCCCGGGACAAAAAAGCCAATAACTTCCAGACCGGGCGTCCGATTGACGCGCCGTCTGTTGCGTTGTGTTCCTATTGACGATACGAAACTTTTGGCATCCTTCGCCCGAGATTTGGATACAGTTGGATAGTGGTCGGGTTGGATCGCACCCAAAATCCAACCGGGTCCCTGGAACAGAAAAGCTGATACCTTTCTGACAGGACGTCCGTTTGACGAACCGTCAGCGGCGTTGGTGATCTCATTGAGAAACGGTCCCTATGAGCATACCCTATGAGAGTTCGGGGTACAGTTGAGATATGGCCGGGTTGGTTCGCACACGAAACCAACCGTGCCCCAGGGACGAAAAGGCTAATAACTCACAGACCAGGCGTCCGATTGATGCGCCGTCTGTTGCGTTGAGACCCCTATGACAAGGCGGTCCTTTGAGATACTTCTTTGTGGGACTTTGAGATACTTAGAGTATTGACCTGTAGCTCATGGAGCGGATCCTCCCAGAGGCGAGCGTGCGGAGTACGGAGACCGTGTGGCCGACTGAGACCTGACGATTTCTTGACCGACTCGACTTGGAGTGAGTCGACTAGCCCAGTGGACGGAGCACTACTTTGTTTGGGTGCAGACCCATGGCGGACGGAGCAATACCTGTGTGACAGTGCAGACCCGCGGTACTCGTCCGGAGAGTACCTCAACAGGCTACTAGGGGGTGTGCACTACTGTGTTTGGGTGACATACCTTGGCGGGAAGCACTACTGTGTTTGGGTGGCTGACCCGCGGTACTCGACATGAGGAGTACCTCAGCAGTCTTAGGTTAGTGAGCAGTACCTCGGAGTCGTGACAGGACAACTGTACACACTAGATACAGAGCTCTTCAGCAGTTACGGTTTCGATAATGAAAATCCTGGTTTGAGCTGAATCTTTTGACCTTTGTGTTTACCTCATGATTGAGATGGGTGACTTGATAACTTAGGTATATGTATGGGCATATACCTGGGTAGTGGTTATCCGTTGACTTCATAATCCTTGTGTTTCCTCATGATTGAGATGGGTTACTTGTTAACTTAGGCATATGTATGGGCATATACTTAAGTAGAGGTTATCTGTTGAGATCTTCTTTGTGGTTATCCTTGTTGGTTTAGTGATACCTTGAGGGTCTCAGGGTCCCTACTGAGTATCGTTATACTCACCCCTGCACGGGCTATGCCTTCACCTCATTGTGTTGGTTGTAGACGACAGGCAGTGCTGACGGAGGCCGAGTGTTCGAGGTCTGGACGGTACCCGGAGGTGGACTACACGACGAGTCAGTACCCAGAGGTGGACTACACGACGAGTCAGTACCCGGAGGTGGACTACACGACGAGACGACACACGGAGGAGGTTGACGGATGAGAGCATGGAGGAGGCTATCTGTACCTACCCTTAAGGTAGGATCTGTGGTGGATGACCAGGAGCTGCGCCATCTGCACCTACCCTTCAGGTAGGATCCGAGGAGGACGACCCAGGAGCCACTTCTGTCCTTCCAGCTGTTATCTTTTCTGTTGTACTTGTTTAGTTGTAGTTGTACTTTCTTTTGGGTTTGTATTCTGGCCCATTTACTTTTCAGCACTTCTCTTGTACTTAGTGTTTACTTTTTTTTCCGCTTGCTTACTCTGTGGTGCTTGTTTTCTTTTATAAAGTCAATGTCTTCCCAGTTATCGGGATTTACGCCTTTGGTGCTAGTCGCCAGCCCCTGGCCTATGGAAGGCAGGTTTGGGGTAGTCACGGCACGGGCCCCGAGGACGGGTCGTGACAAATTGGTATCAGAGGAGGAACCCAGCCTTAAGTGCATGGTGCACTGCCTAGGTTGACATGTAGGGCCCAAAACGAGGGCGTTGTGCTCTAAAGGGGGGGGGGGGTGATTGTAGCATCCCCAAATGATGAAGGGTTAAATGACTACATGATATGACTCATGTCAACAAGGTGCACCTTCCTTTTCGGGAGCCTGTCTGATTAGAACTCCACGGTTAAGCGTGCTTGGCCTGGAGTAGTGATCTGGATGGGTGACCTCCTGGGAAGTTTCTCAGGATGTGTGTGAGTGAGGACAAAGCACACTGAAAAGGACATGTGTTGGTCTGTGGGGACTATCATTAGTCATATGACCTGTTCAGGCATGTGGGTGGACCCTGGGGTGGGCCCCACGTGTCTGCAGGGCAACTGGTGGTACCTGGTGGCCAGGACCTGACGACCATGTTAAGGCGGGGTGGCTGTGCTGTCACCGGGTTCCGGTTGTCACAAAAATTTAGTTCATTAAGATGAAAATACATTTTGATGAATAGTAACTTTTTACTTTTATTTACCGCGATTTACGGTAAATAAGGTAATTGAAGGTAAACATAATATTATAATAATTCAAAATTATCTTAACACTTGTCCAAACCTTATTGGTTGAGTCATTTACAACCATAGGCATATTTGAGTCGATTTTGGGACCCCATTGAGCCACTTGGGAGTGATAATGACAATTTAGATTAATTAATAAAATGTGAAGACAAAATTGACATTAACAAAAATCTTCTAGTAAATAATTTTTATATGGTATTATATAAGTCTTATTTTAGACTATAAATATTATTTAGAAATCTAAATTTTTTTCCTATATCATGGTATTTTTTTATATTTTTTAGACATCAAATAAATTAAATTATTTATGAAACAATAATGAAGCAGTATTTATCTCATTAATAAATGATTTAAATAAATAAGAGTATAATGATTAAAATATTATCCAAAACATGTCCAATTCTGATTCCATGATTTTATTTCGACCATGAATCTTCTTATCTTTGACTATAATGATTTTTGGACCATTAGAAACCGAATATCATTATATTATAAAATAATATTTTCACACTTTCCTAAAGAGTCCCTCCTCCCCCTTATAAAAGGAGACCACTTCTAACCAATTCCTCACACCTATCAAGCTATTTTTCTTGTCCAAACTCTACCCAATTAAGCTCCCTACATCTCTATCCTTTTACTATAAGCCTTACTTTAGGAATAATTCACTTCAAGAAGTCCTTTTGGTTCAAACCAAAGGAGTTACCCAAATTAAATGTAACTGTTTCTCTTAAATTATTTTCATTTATTTTACTTCTCCAAACCCTAAACTCCTTTTATTTCTTTCTTCTGTAACAAAAACAGTATCCTTGATATACTATTATGTTGTTATAAGAAGTATTCAAACTACACTTACACACACTTCCATCTAATGGATGAAGAACATAATGTTTCTGTGGATGGAAAACTAACGCCTCACGAAACAATGATTGTTCAAATATATCCAACCACCTATCATGGTGGCCATTATGATGGATCTATATTTATATATGATATATATTATGTTTATTATTTCCTTATTCTTCTGTACTTCCCAATTATATCCATCCTTTATGGTTTCCATAGTGGGTAAATACGTTAATCTCATATAAGGAAGTGCAGACTACCGCCCCCTTTAGGTGATGTGACTCATTAATGCCTTATGTAAGATATATAAAGTATAGTGTTAATGATATTATATATGATATAATATTGGAATTATAATATACCTTTGTATCATTATGTTTTATTTCCATTAAAATAAGAAATAGAAATGAAAGTAGCGTTCATACGTACGTACGGCTTACCGTCTCCATGAACGGTGCATTTCATTTCTTACCTTTAAATGTTATGTAATATTATAAATACATGTATATAATAGATATATATTATATATATGATATATAAATCATGAATATAATTCTGGATATAATGGACTATTTACCACATGGACAACTTGTAAATATAAAGTGTTCATTTTTGGAGTCAAGTGCCAAATATCGACAAAACGAAAGTTATTAACTTAAGTGATTACATAATGTTTATAACATGGTAATAAGTGATGTAAAAGGAATAATAAACATAAAAAAGGTTCTTAGTCAAGTATAAATTAACTTTATTTTATTATTCAGGATATTAAAGAATGAACGGGTCAAGTCGGACACGAGGTAAGGGACTTCGTCTCAATCTCCTTTAATTGAGGCATATTTTGTTCTAATACAAGACTTTATTTTATATGCTGTATAAAAACCTTTCACTTTTCATTTCAATCAAAGGGAATCTTTTTCTACGAAACATTTTACTAAATAACATAAAAATAATTTTTCTTTTAACATACGCTGTGACAACGACCTTTTCTGCCGCCGTGAGTATTATTTGATCTTTGGCTTCCTCAACAAGCCGTAATGTTTTTTAAAATAAAATAAGTACCTTATACTCTTTTACGTATTTTTGGTATTGAAAATGGTTTTGAAAATGGATTTGTTATGTCAATCTATTTAAGTGATATATTGTGATTGAAATGTGGAAATTTTCCCTTTCCTTTATATTTGTTGTATGTGATATGATTTTATATTGGTACTTGGACATTTGACGGGTGGTTACGTGATAAATCAAATGAAAGGTGGTGCCATGAATACCAAGATGGGTGGTTATGTTATAACCTCCAATGCATTGGGTATAAAAGTTGGTCATATGGCTATTCCATTTAGTGATATGTATGGAAGTCGACCGTATGGGTATTCCATTTAGTGAAATATGTGGAAGTCGACTGTATGGTTATTACATTTATGTATGTTTATGTCCCAAGTTACCTTTATATGTTATGTGTTCTTTACATGGGTTTTATGGTAATATTTTGGTTACAAAAATAGTAAGTAATGGTCTTTTATTCAGTGAAGAGTATTTACTACTTCCTAAAGGTAAAATGTATTACTTATGTTAAAGTATTCATGGTTTACTTTTTGTTTTGAAAAACTAATTGTTTTCCTTCTTATTGTATCCATTACTAAGATTTTTATGATCATCCCAAGTTTTTGAAATGTTATTCATAGGACATAAAGTGGAATAGGGTCAAGGATGGGATCAAGGAAAATTCATGCTTTCTTAAACATGGAAATAGAGATGACTCTTTTTTTAAGAGTTCATGTTTTGTAAAAAAAATAGAAACTGTGTAGAAGTGTCTACCTTGTACATCTTTTGAGATGTAATAGTTATAGCCTAACTCTCTAAAACTCTAAACCTTAAAAGATCCTCAATGTGAATTATTTATTTAATTCAATATTATGTAATTTTTAAGGCCGATTCCTTATACTTATAATTATTGATAAGTAATTTACTTCTGAAGGATAAAAATTTAAGTAATATATAAAACTGGTTAAAAATAAATAAAAATGGGGGGATTTTTATGACCTAGATGACGATGAAGGTGATTATTTTCAAGTGTTTTATTTAGTTGTAAAAACATATTTTTAAAGAAAGGAAATCACCCAAATTTTTATTTAGGGAAAATAATTTTGTTCATCATACTCAAGAAAATTGGACTGTTATTTTTAAAATAATCATACTCACTTTTTCCATCGTAACAAGAAGAAGCTGTTTGGAAGAAATGGTTCTAATCGGACTCACCTTTGGTATGGAATGAGAGAGGATCATTATGAGGAATTTATTAGATTAACTCTAAATTCAGTATAAAATAAGTGGCTGTTTTAATGGGAGATTCATAATCTCCGTGAATATGATAAAATAAATGTGATTATGCTTTTTAGATTCATATATCATAAATTATAAGATAATTGGAGAACTTATGATGAAATCTTGGTTAATGAAAGGGGGAGTGAAAAATATTCAGGCCAATTGTATTATAAGAATAAAAGGTTATTGGGAATCATACTCAAAATATCATACCCAGGAAAATCATATACTGGCTAATTATACCCAGAATGATCAAGATGATTATATCCAAGTTAATTGTACTCAAAAAGATCATACTCATGATAATCAGATTTGGTCCAAGAAGGAATGAAATAGGTTTTTGGAGGACTAAAAAGTTTCAATACTTTTAATTATAATTAATACACTAAAGAAGCTGATCCTCAAACATATTTAGAGGTATGAGAATGAAGTTGATAGGAAAAGAGAAATAATTTTTTAGTGGTATCATATTAAGAAAATAAAAAAGCTACTGATCAGAATCAGATGACATTATATTCAAAGAAGGATTTTCTTGAGACAAATGAATGAAAGAAAAAGGAATTAATGAGATCAATAATGTATTAAAACATTTCAAAATGTTTTAATTACTTTTTAGGTTTCCAATAGGGTCAAGAGTATATGTGAAGAAGTAAAAAAGGTTTGTATGTGTATATTTCGGAATGAATCATCAAGTTGGATCTTGGAATTCAAATTAATGATTCTATTCAACATTCAGAGTGGTATATAATTCTTCATACATTTATATATTCAATTGATACAGAGCATTGTATTGATGAAATTGAATTCAGAAAATTGGACACATGAATTGAAATTGGACTTTCAATTAAAATGAAAGTATGAATAAAAAGTGAAGATTATATAATAATCTCGAATCTTCAAGAAGAGTCGATGAAGTAAAAAAATAAACCTGATATTTTAGGGGAAATTGAGATGTGGGAGAATTTAAGTGAGTGGGGATATTTTTTGAATTCCCACCAAAACATTTCGTGGATCACTGATAAAAGGCAAAAAGAATATTGTACTTTTTTGATGACTGATGTAATTTTTATCATAGTAGAGAGAGAATCTATGAGTATTATATAGAAGAAGAAGTTTATGTAATCAATTATGTTGAATAAGTGTTGACATATTGAAGTGAAAGAGAAGAGACAATATCACAACATTGTATTTTATTGATCACAAAACTTAGTGATTATCATAATCAGATAATTACAATATTCATATTTTCAGTCGTATTCGATTGATCATCATATAGGGCAGAATAATAAGATTTTGGATTTTCATATAGAGATTTCCAGACTAAGGAATAATCGTACTAGGAGAATCATACAAAGTTTTCCATAATCAGAATTGATGTAGTGTTGATTCATCTCTACCATATTATATCAAAGTTATATTTTTTCATAATGGGGAGAATCATACCTAGAAGAATTGTTCCTGGAAGAATCATATTAGGAGAATGGTACACGGAGGAATCAGACTAAGAAAAATATACTGGGAAAATCAGACTAGGTTGTTTTCTTAATAATGTCCAAAAACTCATTACCATCTTCTGGGTAAGAAAATGAAGAAGTGTTTTCAATTGAATACATTTGGGATATTGAAATTAAGCATAGGTAATATGTGTTTTTATAAAACCATTTTTACCCTATTTGTGCTGAAGGGGTGCACACACACTGTTGGAATTGTTTACATAGTGCTATATGATTATAAGGGTATATCCTATTCATTATAAGCCAAGTATTTTTTTTCTAGTTGATAGTATGGTATTAGACCATTTAAAAACCACACCAAATATGCAGATATTCTTATTGAATAGTGATCCTTTTAAATACATGTCTTCATTTGAATGTGTGGTTGATTTTTTTTCCAGTAGAGAATTGAATCTTTAACAGGAGGCTACGATTCTTTTAAGGAAACATAAAATAAAATAGTATAACTGATTCACCCCTACCCCTGTTAGTGATATAATCATCATTAATGGTCACTTTTTGGTCTAATATTTGTTCTTATATAGAACAATATGGTACTTTATTTTGAATATTGATAATTAAAGGATCATGAGAAGAACTACCCAACTCATTATCTAGAGCTAATGGTAATAGTCATTTCATTTGAAATTTTGTGGAATCATCTCTATAGTGAGAATTTTGATATTTATATTAACCCTATTATACTAAATAATATATTCACACAAAAGGACTAAAAATATTTGAAGGGAAATTCTTAGAGCTTATACAGAAATATTAGTGTTCATTACATTACCACTTTAGGAAGAAAAACATGGTAGACGATTACCTGAGTAGAAACGATCATTCTATCCTTTCCAAGATGTGGACTGAATAACATTCAATAATCATGGATTTAAAATGGAATATTCTTTAAATACTAAGGTGAGGATAATTTTTCCCTTACATAAATGATTTATGAACCAACCATTCATGATAAGGTAAAAAAATACTAGAAAGATATTGCACATGTACAATAAATGTAGCGAGTATTACAGAGTCCAGACTTGATAATTACAGAGAAATAAGGATTCAAACCAAGATATGTGTGTAATAAAAACTAAAACCTTAGAAGGAAAATTTGGATAATGGTCATAGCATATCGTTATCTATTCATGCACACACAAAAAAAGATGAATAGAGATATAAAACAAATCATATAATAGGATATACTTATAAGGGAAATTAATGAATACATATCTCGATACTTGGTATGAAAAAAACTTGTGTAAAAATAGGAATAAGGGTATATTAAAACCATTTCCAATACCTGTATATAAATGGGAAAAAAACATCATAGATTTTTATATGGGACTCCCTGAAGCATCTAATGTCCACAATACTATATGGGTTATATTCAACCACCTTACATTGTTTTTTTATTTTATCACCATCAAAGAATATTTATCACTTGACCAAATCTCCATGATATAAATAAGAGAAGTAATAAGACCACATTGGATTATACTTTTCATTTTATATTATTGATATCTAAGGTTTCCCTAAAGAATATGGAATAGTTTTCATGAAAAATTTGGGACAGAGTTGAGTTTTCTAATTGATTATCACCATAAGATAGATGATAAATCTTAGGGGACCATCCGTACTCTCGATGATATAATGGGATCTTGTTTGATGGAATTTAAAGAATGTTTGGGTTAACAACTTTCCTTGGTAGAGTTAAAATATAACCAATAGTACACATTATATAATTAAAATGGTACTATATGAGGATCTATATAGGAATATATGTAGGAATCCGTCATGATGTGAAGAAGTTGGAGAGATTAAGCTGATAGGTCTTGAACTTGTCCATGAAATGGAAAAAAGGTTGAAAAATTTTATATTTATATAAATAAAGAATAAATTCAATAGAAGATGTATGTAAATAATTATTAATGAGATATAAATCTTAAATTTAGAGACATGGTATTCCTTTAAATACCTATATGTAAGTAGGTTATGATATTTGCGAATAAAGGGAATCTAATCCATTGGGACATTATCCCCTTCAAGATCCTTGATCATGTTAGGGCAGTAGATTATCACTTAGCACTTTTTCGTGACCTATCCCAAGTAAAAGATTAAATTCATGTTTTTATTTTAAGGAAGAATATACCATACCCAACACATTTACTAAATTTAGAAGTTGTTCACCTAGAACATGATCTCTCATACGATGTACAATTTGTGGAAATTTGTGGTAAAGGAGATAATGTTTTGTGGAACAAGAACTATCATATGATTGAAGTTTTATAGAATAATAATAAGATTTAGGATGATACATGGGTACCTAATGATGTGATGAGAGAAAATTACCTTATATTTTTCCCTCTCTGTAATAAAATATCATTAATGGAACTATTTTAACGGGTATAATATAACAAACTGACATTATAGACTTTTTAAAACTAATGTTATGTTTGAAAACATATGTTACATGATAAATCTGATGGAAAAATCTAAAAAATAGCAAATATATAATATTGAATAAATAGTAAACTATTAAAAATTTAGAATTTAAATAGTTATAATAATTTAATATTGATAATGGTTATTTTTAATACAATCCATTTTATTTATATTAGGTATTTTATTTTAAAATATAGCTTTAAAAGTTTCAAAATTTAAATTTTATAAAAAAAAATTATTTTTTAATTCCTCACATCAAAATCTACTTATTATGATTTTTATCATTTTCTCAGATAGTCTATCTTATGTTGAAAAATATGGTTTTGAGAATATTATATTGTTTATGATTTTATCACTCTAAATTCTTTTATTAGTGGATTAAAAAAAAATTAATTAATAAAAAATTAATCTAATAACACCCTTTCTGATATTAATATATTTTATGAACTTCTAATCCCATTTTTAGTATTTATAAAACAAAATAAAAATTATTTTTATAAAAACTATTTTTAGTCATTTCCATTAATTAAGTGTTTAGATGGTGAAATTAGATTATGTTTTTCCATGAAAGAATTCTAACTTTTACTTGTTTATAATTAATAATGTTTTTATTAAAATAAATATCCAATATAATGTTATCATATATAAAAATGTAAATCTTAAAAAAATTATTTTCTAAAAATTTTTGTACACAATTAAGCGTGTTAATTTTAGAATTAAATTTTCACATCATTTGAACATTTTTTTTGTTAAAATGATTTTAAAATTTCAAATCTGAATTTTCAAACTAGAAAAAAGGATCTAATATTATTATTTAATTAATTTTAATTAATATGTTTCAATATAAATTACCATGATAAAAGATAATCCGTGTAAAAGGTTAAAAGTAAAAAAACCACAAATGACTCATAACTTGTCTCAAAATGAATGGATGAGAGGATCTTTGACTCCACTCTTTTTAAGCTTTTCATTCATCTAACCTTGTATAGCATCATTTATCTATTAATAAATGATGTTTTTTTCTTCAAAAGTTCCATTTTCTTCTCTTATAAAAGGACACCACTAACATCCTTTCATTTTAAACTTCACCTTAGAATTAATAGTTGAAACTATGATTTTTTTCCTTCTATAATGCAATTCTAATTATATATTCTTTTGGAAACCATATAATTTCATAATACCTTCACTTCCAAGTAGTTTTCCAAGAGAAAATTAAAGCTTCCCATGTGTGTATTTCCTTCTCTTATCATATTATTTTATTATATTCCTTCAAAATTCATTTATAAACTTGTTAATATAATTAAATAAGTATAATTATTATAAAAATAACTTATTATGTTAATTATACAAAAAAATATTCAATCATTGTTATCCACTATATAATCAAAATAATATCGATCGTGTGAACATGCAGACTACTACTTTCATGATGCGATGTGTTTTATTTTGCATCACCTTATCTGAAGGATGGAATTGATGAATAAATATGTTTTATATGTAAAAAATCATATTTTTACTTTATGACTTTTTATAAACCATAATTCCATCCATTCATTGTGAAGTGAAATATTTTATCAAGTGTACATGCCAAATACCACCTCTACAAATTACAAATTTTATTTTTCATAATCATCCTTATTGAATGTTTTTAAGAATGAGTTTTATGATGATATATGATACTTGTGACATTTTAAATATTATGTTAAAGTTATATTAACAATATATAATAATTATATATTACTCGATATATCATTGTAACACACTCTTGCTTAGGTCACTTTCACAACCTACATGAGTGATGTTGTAATTTTTATGTCATGGATGATTTTAAAATGATATATTTTGTTAAATACATGCAATAATAATTTATTCTATATTTCCAAATTATTATATATTCATAATATCAATATCTAATTTTTTTATTAATATATCACCTTTTATTCATTAAACACAACAAAATGAGCTCATCTTCAAATTCATCATCACAAAACGTTTCCAAAACACTTAAGAAATGAATTATAAATTTATAAATTAGTTTAAAAAATATATTCCAGTAAAATGTTTCATCTTATAATGGTGAAATTTTAGATATTAATAAATAAATATACCACCATTATAAAACTACCTTAAAACATTCAAGTTCCCAAAAACATGATTCTTAAAATAAATAACAACTAACTAATAAAAATTTATTGAATATTTTTAAAATAATTTTTATTTTTTATAGAAATTAATATTGTTCCAAAATTATTGATTAATATATTTTTTCATTTATATAGAAGGTTAGAATTCATTGGACTATGTGGGAGTAAAGGTAATATGTTTTCTTTACTCAGATCCTTCTCTTGGCTCATAACAACTTCTCTTTGTCCAAAAAAATATCATGTATTATCATATATGACCCATGATAATATTATATTGTATTTACAACTTCATTTCTAGTGAGATAAAGTTTCCCACCAAAGACTTATTTCATCATCAATCTATTTTTTTTGAAATTATATATTTTTTAGACTAATTCCCATCAATTTTAATGGATTTTGCCTCCATATCCATGTTTTTAAATCCCTGAAATTTTCTCTTATACCTAGTGGAAACCAAAATTATTTTTATACATAATGATAAATATAACTATCTTAAATTTAAAACTGTGGTTTTTATTCTCTTTTAATGATGTTGGTTTTTAATAAAGGTAATTTAAAATATTTCAAAGGATTGTCATTTTAATTATCATACATTCTTCTCCTACACATTTCCTTTTGATAGAATATTTATTTATTTACAAGTAATCTTTATTGAAATTTGTTTTCAAAGAAATTTTATAAATTGTTTCCTCTTTTTTTTAAAATGTTTTGTGGAATGCGACTCAAAAATCATGTCATTCTAATATGATAGTAAGAAAATATTTTATCAAAAATACTTTTTGTGATTACTCTTTTATTTTTAATGGATTATTATCCAATTAAGTAGTGGTTCATGAATGAATCGATATATATTCTTTTAGGATGATCATGTTTTTTTGAATAAAATGATCAGTTTCTTATGTGATGCAATTTGGAAAAGATATGAAACACATTTTTCATTACATGTGACATTTATTTTTTCTAACTAGGGGCTATCAAAGATAAAATGAATGATTTGATTTGAAGTGGCACTCATATATATACATGGTGATGGTTAGGGTCCTATATCACTCTCTAATGTGTTGGTTATATTTTTATATCTTATGATATAATTATGTATGCACATACATGGATAATTTCACAAAAATAATGTGTTTTAATACTTATATATTTTCTAAAAATTAAATGGTGGACATAATTGGACTTGTTCAAAATGTTTTCCTATGGTCATGTTTGTGTAACTACTTCTCTAAAATTTTATTTATATTCTAACTATGAAAATTTTTTATGACATTCCATTCCATGATTATATTTATATTTTTTATGTATTGATTTCATTTTCATTATATGCTTCTAGGCCATGTTTTTTATGACCATTATATTGTCATATGTTCATATATTTTGATACTTAATGACCAGTCTTGTTTTTTGTCACTTATGATCTCATGATCAATTTTTTTGATATTACTCCTTTACTATGGTTAAACTCATATTTAATATCTGACCATGATGAATAGTTTTTCCTCCCTTACCAAGGATTAAAGCTCACCCATCTTATGTTTATATTCCCCAGGTTATGAAAATGATTATGTTTTATGAGATGTCACGAAGAGAGTCTAAAAGAGAATGGTTTTGGAGAAATGTTAAAGATATGTTCATAAAATGTCTATTTAGAAAGTCTCCAAGATACTAAATTTTTTTTTATTAGTTTTTAATATAATTTTTTGAATGTATTAACTAAATAATGAAATCAATTCAATATTCATATATGTTTGTTTTGGGTTTCCATATAAGAATATTTCTAAAAACATCATTATAAAATGTAATATTGAAACAAAATATTTGATTTTTAGTATGTCATCAATATATAACACCTAAATTAACAAAACACTTCCACTAACCTACTTGTGTATACTAGAATTATTTTCATTCTTGATGAATCCAAACACATTTATTACATCATAAGACATTATGTTCTCAACATGAGAATCTTTCTTCATTTCATAAATGTATAGTTTCATATTTCCAAAAAAATAGAATGATTATTTGGAATTTCATAACCTTAATGATATATCATATACACATCCATGACTAATTCCCATTAACAAAAATTGTTTTTGACATCAATTTGGTAAATCTCATAATCATAATGAGATATTATTCCTAGAAAAACCCCATTTAACTTTATTATCACTACTGGAGATAAGGTTTCTTCACAATTAGTAACCTATATATTTTTATAAACATTTTCCACTAAGAAATATTTATAGGTTGATAGTCTACCATCTATTTTAGTTTAATTATATATTATCCACTTTTCTATAAAATCCTCACCCCTACAAATGCACAAACCATGATCTAAACTTGGTTAGTGTACTTTGAGTCAATATACAATATCAGGGCTTCTAACAATTTTATAAAATCCAAATTATTAATTTATTATTGATAGGTAATAGATATAGAATCTATTATAATTAATTTATTTTAATTTTAAATAATAAATTCATATCTTCTAGGATCATGGATAATCCTTCTTGAACTTTAAGGTTCTTATATACCCTGATCCAGTTTAAATTCTACAACCTCTTATAGAACCAACTTAATTTCTATATCATGAAGAATTCCTTTTTGTTAATCCTAAAATTCCCCAAGTTCAACTTGGATCCCACTAACACTTATATTTATATATTTATTCTCATGAAAAATTCCAGTTTGAGCCATAAACACATTGTGTTTAATAGGATTATAGATGTAATATACATAATTTTTTAGGATAACCAATAAATATACATTTCATTTATTTGATGTTATGTTATGTTTATCAGGTAAAATACATAATATATATACTTGAAAACCCTAAACCCTTATGAGTGGTATATTAGGATTCTTTCGAGTTCATATCTCATATGATGTTTTGATGACTAATTTCGATGGAATGCCGTTACACTAAAATATAATGGTTTCTATAAAATACCCCTAAAATTATATAGAAGGTTACATTAACGAATAATTGATTACACAATTTATATAAAGTTATAATCCCTCCCTTAAAAAACACTATTCCACTGTGGAGACCTAGGAGTGAGTTTTGAAAAACATTACAATATATAAGATGATCTATAATTCATGGTTTAATTATTCATTTCTTTGATCTGATCAAATTATCTCAAAACTTTTTTGAAGTTGATTCTGTATATAAATTTTGAACAAATTGAAAATTTTAAGGGTTTCCAACCTGTGACTCATAATAATTTTTTTATTTGATGTGAAGTCTTATTGAAACACACAAAAAACAAGATTCAATAAATATTATGGGTGAGATATTCATAGGATGGTATTATTAAGGTAAAAAAAATTATTTTCAGTTGTAGTTAAATTTCAAGGATTTCACATTCCCAAACATTGTAATAACTATTATACTACTCATCAGGAGTTAATGATGTACACATAGCCCCATAGGTAATCAATATATCTTCTGAAGAAGAATAAGAGGAGGATATCTCTAATAAGAAGTCAAAAGGCATATTCTTCAATGTTAATAAGATTTCATAAAAAGTCTAGAAGATAATGCATTGAAGAATGAAAATAAGTATGGTGAGTTAATAAAATAATGACTAATATTCCTCAAGAATTGATTCTATAATATTGTGTGTGATATAGGATACCTACTTCAGGAAAGATACTGTGAAAAAGGAATTAGGGAAAAAGTAATAAAACTCATGTAGTGAAGGGTAAATGGGAGATTTGAATGGTGTATATATTGAAAATTGAACATGAATTTTTTACTCATTGAAAATATCAACTAAAAAAAATAAGTCAAATAAATTAATAATAAGGTGAGAATGGTAAAAATATATTAATATAAAAATTTTATTTTGAAAATGATCACATTGAAAAGATTAATATTCTAAAAGTGAATGTGGCTAAGTTGGAATAAATCGTGAAAGATTATGAGAATATGTTGAATATTAAAGATAATTTTCATAGTTAGGTATTATCATGGTGTCTTATAGAAAGAAAAAACCAGGAAAAAATGAAGACTGGTTTTCATATTTTTGTAGAAGTAAATGATGAGTCATTTTAGTATACTGAGAACTCATGCACACTAGCTCAGGTATACTCTGAACCTGTTGTATTTTCAAAATGTCACACTTGTTTCATTTAGAAGTGAGGGGTTCTAAATTCTAAATTAGGAACACCTAGATTATTATAAATATTTATATGGAGAATAATTTATCTAATTATGTGGAGAATTATCATACAAAGTAAAATTCTTTAAAACCTTTAAAAAGGAAATATGATATTTCATCAATACTCCTAATAGATTTTCAGAGACAAACATGGTAGTTTTTTAGAAGATTTTATTTTATGGGATATAACTATGATATAAATTATAAAGATAAGGCCTATGTTTTATAGTGAAAAATATGTCTTCCTGTGAATCAATAAAGGATATAATTTAGGGGGAGCTACTAAAAATTAAAAAGAAAACAGATCCATTAGGAAGAAAATAGATAACGTGAAAACATATTTTATTCCTATCAAAAAAGGGTATGAATGGATTTAGGAGACCTATAATATATTTGATCAACAAGTTCACTATGCATAATAATCTATGACCTTGATTAAATTTTGAAATACTATATATGGCTATGTAAAGGGAGATAGAATAGAAAACTATGGATGAAGAGTCACTTAATGTTGTGCTATCTCTATAAGAAATTGAAAATTATTAGACCAAGATCCTATTTAGTGGATGATAATAAAATATTTATAGTGATTAAAAGATTATCAAAAATATATAATAATATGATAGTGGTGTAGTAAATTTTGGTAATAATATCTCTTTAAAGATCAATAGTATTAGAATAAATAAAATAGTGTCCAAAAAATAGAATTCAAATGAAGTATTATATGTTGATGGGTTCAAACACAATTTTTTATGTGAGTTTACTATGCGATTTTGGGAGTGAGGTGGTTTTTAGGAGGAATACATGACTCATCAAGAGAATCAAAGATATAAATGATATCACTTATGGTGAAAGGACTAGAGTAAATCTCATCTATATTGCAGAATAAAAAAAGTAGGTAACATGAGTTCAAAATATGAAAATAAACTATGGCATAGAAGGATAAGTATTATTTTTTAGATAAGTTTGAGAAAAATATATAAAGGTGTTTTGGTGTGAGAAATTAACTAACTAAAAATAGAAAGGATGTGTGTGGAAACATCTAGAAAGAGACAACCACTCAAGGGTTACATAAAAGAGTTGAAATTACGATCCCCTAGCCTCTTGATATGATAAAATTTGATATGCATGATCTCTAGAAAAATAAGTTCACTAAAGGGGATAATTTTTTGACAAAATATTATTATGACTATTTTAGAATGAAACATGTGATATTTATTGAACACATGTTTGAGGTAGTGAAAATATTTAAATCCTTTAAAAGAATAATTGTGAAATATATGGGGATGTGAATATAGAAATTCAGATATGATAATGTGGATGATTTTATTGGTAGATAATTGAAATCAAAATTTAAAAAATGGAATAAAAAATACTACAATACTACATATAAATCCCAAAAAATGGGGTTTATATATGATAAAACATGATAATATTAGATATGTGAAGAAAAATATTAGTAAAATATGAACTCTCAAAATTATATTGGAGAGAATCTATTTGCATACCTATTCATATTCATAATAAATTTTCTTTATGAAAATATTCCAAAACAACCTCCTTTGAGATGTGGTATAAAAGAAATCTCACTATGGACTACTTTTAAGTGTTTGTGATTCCCTAACATAAAGACATTAAGTACAAAAAACATAGAAAGTTTGATTAAAAGGAATATGATAGTATATATTTGGGATATATATCATGTTTGAAGGGATGGAGATACATAAATAAAAGTCTTTATAGAGTTTTAGAATTCAATAATGTAAAAATTATTCAAAATAAGACTTGATTTACAGAACTATATGCAACCATTTTTATTAAAAAAGACGGAAAAACCAAATTAATTATGAAGAAGAAGGTGGTGTATAGAAAGAATCTTGACTACATGTCATCAAGGTTGAGTTATATAAAACTCGTGATGAGGTCAAGGATATTGATACTGAAAAAGCATCAAAATTTGAATAAATTTTTGATATTGATAATATCATTTTAAATTAGTTATCTCGGGTAAAACCCTAAGGAAGGATGTGGCTTGAAATCCAAAAAAAATTAACCTCATAGATTAAAATATATTCATTAGCTAAAACATTTCAATATAACTACTGGATTGATTCTATGAATTATGTGATGAATCAGATTAAAAATAATACTATATATGATCTTGTTATATGATATAATAAAAAAATATGATGGGAAAAATGGATTTTTTTGGATATGTAGAATTATCATGTTATTTTTTTCTAAAAAAATGACTAATTTCTATTAAAAAATATTCTCAAGTTGAAGGAGTGGATTTTAAGGATATCATTTCTATAGTTTCAATAGTATAGGATATAAAAATGTTCTTAACTATAGAATTATAATGAAAATAGAAAATATAAAAAATGTATTTTAAATATACATTTTTAGTTGGTGAGGTTAAAGAAGTTGAATATATTGAGAAACCTGATGGTTTTATTCCTGAAAATAATGTGATAAGAGTATTAAAATCAAATAAGTGTCTTTATGGCTTAAAAATAGATCCAATAGACTGGTAAGGATCAAAAAATATATAATGTAATTAAAATTAGTCAAAGTGTAAGTGGGAAACACCATCTGTATCAAATACATAAAGGCTATTACTCTTATTATAATTGTATATGTTGATGTATTTTTTTAATGATCATGTGAATTATGTTTATATTTTTCATATAAAATGAAGAATAAACTTTAGATTTCTATTCTTGGTGACCTAATATACTTATTGGGGTTACCATTCATAAAAGGGGAAAATTATATTTTCTTATCTTAATAAAAATAATATAGAGCATTATTGAATCTGTTTGAGATGGGGGATTAAAATCTAGTGTATACACCCATTTATGTGGGGATAATGTTGTATAAATATACTAAAGTATAGATTCTAAATCAAGTAGAATTTAAAAGACTTATTAGCACTAAAATTTACCTAAAATATTATAGATATTTTATTTTTTAGGTTGTGAGTATTTAAGTTAGATATTTAAGTGACACAAAGAAGCCAGACCATAAAGCCACTTAAAGAGTACTTTGATATATCAAGTGGATGGTTTTATATGGGTTTCTCTATAAGAGAGGGTGTAATTTAAATACTTCAGGGTTTAAATATGATGATTATGAATGTTATTGTGAGGAAATAAAGTCCAAATTAAGTGAAAGTTTAATCATGGTGAAAGTGTGTGAGTAGAATTTTTTTGAAATGAATCTCAATAATAATAAGTATTATGGATGACTAATATGTGGTTGTTACTATTTATTTCAATCAAATGAATTAGATTATGGAGTAGCAGGATATCTTGAGGGTGAAAATTAAAATACATCTTGTAATTCATTTTGATAATGCACATGATATATAATTGTCTAATAATCACTTGAAATACTCATTTTCCAAGAATAAAGATATCATATGTCATTTTAATAAAGAGTGAGTGGTCAATGGAGACATCATGCTTGATTTTTTTCCCAATAAAGGTCATTTGGATTCCATTTTTACCAGGTTTTTCTTTTAAAAAAATTTCAAACTTTGAGGTTGAACATATACGTTCTGTCCCTACCACATCATTGAAAACCATTTATAGGATCACCACAATTTAACAATGGATTATGTTTCCAAGATGGGTGAATTATGTTCAAAACTCTTCCTGAAATATTTTTTGGAATTTATTTACATATAATTCATTATTTACTTTTATTGTGAAAAATAAGAGTTTATTTGAATTGGTTATTTCATGGTTTGAGGTGGATAACACTATATCACATGGATAAATTATTACTTGTGATAGAGAGATGAAGATCTATTAAAAAAACTACTCTAACCTATGGTGTGGTTTTAAGATGGTTATATTTTTACAAAGGCTATGATTTAGTGTTTCTTTAATGAGAAGATGAGTTTTAAGATGATGTTATGAAAGAGTGTAATGAGTTGAAAATTATTCCAAAGTGGTAGATTGAAGTACCCTTATAATTTTTAAATATATATATTTTTAATTTTCAACCCCATATGAGGAATTTTATTTGATCATTGTGAATATTTTTTCAAATTCTTCAAAGTGTCCTAAAAGGTTTTTGTATGTTTTTGGGTTAATTTAAAATTTACTTTTAAGTACTATAGAAGATATGGAGATTATATGAATGAAAATGGAATTTATTCAAGGTGTTAGATATTTTAGTGGTGTGTGGGACATTTAATATGTGTAGAAGAGATTTTGGTCAGTGCATATGATATTTGATATGTGTAAGATATTTTTGGAAAATATAAAAGTTAATTCATCTAAATAGAATAAATATTATTAATTCATAAAATATTTAGTCATGTCTTATAACATTTCATCTATTCATAAGATACTTGAGTCATGTTTAGGTGATTTAAGCTAGTTGTAAGAGTTTTTGAGTTATTCTATAATTTTACATATGAAAATCTCATACAATTTATGAAATTTCAGCAATCCACCAAACATTTTAGAATGTTATTATACATTTTTATTGTGTTAAAAATTTCTCTACATGATTTATATTTAAACATTAGAAAAATTTAGATAAAACTAAAGACGTAAATTTGACGATTATTTATTATTCATGTATTTTCAAAATATCATTGGATTTGAATACATTTATTATAATAGCTATCTTTCAATTAATATTGAATGGGGATTAAATTATACAGTTAACAATTGAATCTCATAGATATTTTGAATTCAAATATTTTAAATCAATCTTCATAGTTTTTGAAATAAATTTTCATGAATAATTTGAGTAATTTTTTTTTGTGGAATATAAGAATGAAGATGTTTTGAAAAAATAGTTTTACTAATACGATTATAAATCATCACATAGATATAAATAGAAAAAACTAAATAGGATAATGTTGTTCTTGAATTGAGTGATATCCTTATACATTACTCTACTGAATATTCATCTCTATCAAAGAAGGAAAAATAAGAATAATATAGATCCATGAAATATTCCCTTTTTTCTAAGGAGGTTTAGTAAAAAACTATTATTCTATTAATGATCTAGAAACTTGATTCTATAGAGGAATGAGATATTATTCATGCATGAATTCTCTCATGAATGGATACTTTATCTGGAAGAATGTAAGAAGATATCAATGTGCATTTTGTTTTATTACATATGTTAATCCTATTAAATCTCATTCATAAGAAAATATTGTGTTTGATGAAAATTCATCTAAAGAACACTTAATATATGATTATTCTAAGAGTGAATATGTGATTTTCAAAGGTTGGTGGTACTAGGGTAACCGATATAATTTTTATATATTATAATGAAAGTCCAATATGTCACCTCACATTACTTTTTATTATCCATTAGTGATCTCATAAAGATAAAAAGATTCACACTACCCCTTTATTATAATCATTTGAATAATAGTGAAAATCGAGGCCTTGGAACATTACCCATACTTAAAATAAATTAATCTCTCTCATTGAGGTTATACCTTATAAAAATCTCTCTATATAGATTTTATTCATTCCATTTTTTTATACAGCTATGAGAGTGATGATGTGGATTTTATTTCACCCTATTTTCCACATATTTTTATTAATATTCTGATGATTTTAATAATAAAATGTTTTTAAATATCAAATAATTTAGTTATAGTAAATTGAGTGTTAAAATTATTTATTTTCAATTTTATGTTTAAATTTATATCTTTACATTTGATTTTTATATTTTTCCATGAATTTATTTTTATTTTATTTATAATATTTATTTTGTATGATAATTCTTAGTGTTTCTAGCCTAATATTTATGTTTAGTAATTTAATATATAATATTTATATTTTTAACATTTGGAGCTTAAAGTTAATTTAAAATATATTATTTAGGTTTTTAATGTATTTGTATTTCATATTATCCATAATTATTGGCCTTCAATTTTTTTTAGAAGCAGGCTTGGTAAAGTTATATAATAATCTATGTAAGGGTAATAGTGAGATTTTAATGCCTGTATAAGCGAAACACTACCTTGTTTAAAAGTAATTTTGGAATAAGAGAAGCTACGTAAGGGTACACCTTGCAACAAAAGGCCTCTCTAGAAAATTTGTAAAGGTCCTCATCAATATTTAAAAATTATATGCAAAGGTGAAAGTGTACTACGTAAGGGTGGAAGTGAGCTATATGGAAATTCCTAGTGCTTTCGAAGAACTATACAAAGGTATTTTTAGAATTGTGTAAGGGTAGAGGACGACCTATATATTAGAAAATGAAGACTCACATAAGGGTAGTGATGGTTGGATAAGGGTAGAACTAGAGGCTCATGTAAAGGTAGTGGAATTAGTGTATGTTTCAAAAGAGACCTGCGTAAACATATAAGTGGTTCAAAGTGGGTGTCCAAAATTTCAAACGAGTTGCGTAAGGGTCCGAAAAAGGAGTTAAAACTTATATAAGGGTGTCCCCACCTCACAAATTTTTTTATGGGTCCTCTAAACATTAAATGTTAAGGATTTAAACACAATATTGCACTATATTTTTAACTTAATTAAAATTCAAGGCATGCTCCAAGTCGATCCAAAAGAAGTGATCATTGAATTAAAATAATATTGAATCATGTAGATGTTGACTAGGGTTTTTTGAATATCACATTGAGCTATCGATAATAGTCATGGTTCATAAACCGAGCAATAGGTTGAATATTGGGAGTAATGAACCACACCATAAGGGACCTATTGATTCGAGGCCTTAGGGTTATCAATGTGAGTTTCAACATTGGAGATGATGCATGAATTCATTAAAAAGAGGACATAAGCAGAGAAAATAAAGATGGTCGATCATCAACATAAACATTTTTATGTGAAAAAATAATAATTGAGAGCTAACACGAGATCTCTAAAGGAGTGATGATGGTAGGATATACCTTCTAGATCATGATCTAGAGTATAACCCCTGGTTAAAATTAAATATATAGTTTTTGAAGATGAATATAATCATGAGAGAGATAATACCTTATATATATTTTATTTATTCTGTTTATTGATTCGTAATTTGATTAATATTTTTCATTGTATTAAATTTTCATTAAACATACAATGTGTGAATATGGCAACAGAATTGTAGCTGGATTTTTTCATTCATCCATTTTGTTATATTTTCTTCATATGTTTTCCAAATAATTTTTTATTTTATTTTATAAGTTTAATTAAGATCAGATTTTTACTTGATATATCGAGAGGTGAAGAGTGACTTAAAACAGATTGAACAATTCCTATATTGTTTAAAATTGACCAATTGAGTCATAGAACTAGTTGGATGAGATTAACTATGTGGATGAGAGTTCAATTTTTGTTGGAAAACTTTTTTTTGAATAATATATTGATTTTATCCATTGATGAGCATCAAAATTTCATCAAAAACGATCAAATGAATTTTATTCATAATGATTATACATCATTTTTCTCACTAAAATATGTTAGTCAAAATATCTATAATAGTTATTCCTCATATTATTCATATTCTTCAAAAACCACACACCCAATCATCCATAATTTTTATTTTCTACTTTATGTAGATTATATTATAATATTCCATCAAATAATTATTCCTACCTAACCTTTGGATTAATCCTTAAATAATTTACTATTTTTTGTTATATGGTCGTGATGGCCTCAGGACAATTAAACTGTTTGAACCATTATCGGGGAAGGATTTTCAAATGTTTCTAAGGGTAAATTAATTATTTTAAAATAAAAACAAAAAAATCTAAAGAAGATTTTGTTTACATTTTTGTCAAGTGTGAAAGTTAAAATCATGTGTCTTCTTATGTCTATTTGAGTTTATAATTTTTTTTTTATTTTTGTTCTTAAACAAATGTACCAATTTTGAGGATGGGGTCAACAAGGATGGGGATATTATGTTTTATATGGTTATTATGGGAATAATGACTGCTAGTGTGCCAACAATCAACAACAAAACCACCACTTCATGAATAAAAGAAATGATATTATAAACCTAAAGCAATTGATCAATCAGTTTTGAAATAAATTATATATAAAATTGTTGATAAATTTCATAAATATGAAGAGGCACATAATGAAAAAAATGAAAAATGAAAAATCTAAAACATGAATGTTTGGTAACAAAATGAATGATCATAGGAAAATTAAAATGGGGTGTGAAGAAAATAAATTATTTGAACCTGAGAATGAAAATTTTGATAAAATTTAAGAAGAAGAAATAATTAGTGAACAAAAAAATTATTGAGATAAAAAAATTCCACAAATATATTCTCAGTGCCACCAAAATGTCTCAATGGAGTAATTATAATAAAATTAATCCATTTTAATTTTCTCTCCAAAAACTATTTAAATTAGTTGTTTTGGACCAACAACTTTTTAGGGTAGGGGAAATTAAAAAAGTAGTTTTAAATTCTAAAAAACCTACAACATATTTGCCAAAAATTTTGATTAGTGAAATTGAACGTGATGTTGGAGATATATTGAAAGAGAAAAATAAATTATAAATAAATGTTTCTAAATAATTTTATAATAATAGTAAATTTTATTTTCATTTTTTTCAAATCAGAAACCCAACAAAAAATGAAATATACTTTGATGAAGTAAAAGAGGGAGTGTATTTTTTTTGAAAAATATTGAATAAGATTTATAAATTGAGACCTTAATTGATTATAATCCTATGTCTGAATTTAGTGGTGAATGGGAACCTAGTTTTTAGCAACATGGTGAGAAAGGTCTAAATCCAAAATTTTGCTGTTTTATTTTTTATTGAACTAAATAGGATTTCTCTTTTCCTATAGTTGACTTAGAAAATCCAATGTAATTTACCTTTGTATTATGGAATAAAATTTTGGGTCTTGAGTTTTTATAGAATATTGAAAACACATTTTTTGAACATAGTAATGTTAATTTTACTAAAGTAGTGACTATTTATTTCTGATCAAGAGTTGAGGATTTTTTTAATGAAAATACATTTTGTAAAATATAAACATGTATGTTTTATGGTTGAAAATATTTAAGTTCATCCCTATTTATCAACTTTTTCCTCAACTATTTTGAGTGATGAAATTAAATATTAAGTATATTTTAAATTGTAATAATTTTTTATTAATTTTAAGGGTTTGAAATTATCTCAAAATTTCATTGAGAAATCCCATCATGAGTCTTAATTTTAAAATTTATCCTTGAGCACCATGGTTTTTTGGAATTTTGTGGTTGATCATGTAGATGAGAGATATGAGGATATTGTTACTCACCTTATAAAAACATTGAACATTATATTCTATCATGTAAATGTAAAAATTTTCTATTTAGAATTATTTCCAAAACTCAGAAGTATGAGGTTCAATATATAAGGGTGTGTTTCTAGGTGTATATTGAAGATGAACAAGCCCACATAAAAACAGATTCCCACTTAAAAATTCATGGTAAAAACACAGGTGGTGGTTTATGGAAGTTAAACCACATCCACCTAACGAAAAAAAGTTAGTTTCTAGGAGAGTTTAGATAGGGAGTATAAATATAGCAATTTATGGGAGGAGACCCATGAATAGATCAATTTTTATTGGTTGTTTCATTTTTTAGTAATAAATATCCCTAATATTTTATTGTGAATTTCATGTTAACCCCTGATCACATCTACCCGGAGTTGGACTTATTAAGTCTATATCATGATATTGGAATTTTAAATATTTTACCTCCTCACATTTTATTGGTCTTAAATTTTTGATATTATATTTGGGTGTTTAATTTTTCTTCATTAATTTTTTTGAATTCACTATTATGGAGAGACTAAGATGAGATTAAAATTTTAAGTGGGTGATCATTGGACTGAGTTTAAGGAAATTAAGTAACAAATTTAAGGGAAGTTTTATCTATTATTATTCAGGTATATATAATTGTTGAAATCATTTCATGATTCCATGAAACTAGAATATTTATTCTGAGGTTTAAAATCATCTCATGCGAGAAAATTAAGTGTTTGGGGATGTTACCCATATTTTTTTAAATCCATACACTTTTACTTATTGGAGTGACATTCTTACTTTAATATTTTTTGTTGACATTTTTTTGGAACCAATTCTATAACTTTGTTTGGAACCTGTTATTGTAATTATTATATTGGAATTCACTATTTTACATGATGAATTGTTAACTTTATTTAGATATCATTTTTATGTTTATAAGAGAAAAAAAATGTACATTTTTACCTTTTATTGGAAAGTATTATAATTTTGGAAAACATGTTGTTGAACTATATTGTTACCCTTGAACTTAATTTCAAATCATTTTGAACTTAACCTACAAATTTTTTTCTCCAACATTAATTTTTAACAGTTAAATAATTATTGGATATTAATAGCGAGGAAGGGGTTTTAATGTTATATTAATTGTCATTTACTGTAAAACCATCAAAATCATTGATTTTTTTTTCAATAATTGTGAGGATTTATGATCCATTTTCATATTTTTAGTGTGTTAAATTTCCTCTAAAAGTTTGAAATATTTTTTTCCACATCCAAGTGTTTACATTTTAATTACTCTATATATTCAAATGGGTAAATCGATTTTTTTATTATTTTTGAATTATATTGTCTTTGGTCAATTTTTAGGACAATGGTATACATCAATGATTGAACTGATTTTTCTTATTTTGAATCAATATTATGAAATATAAATTTATATGGTTTATGAATGAAAAATACTAATCTAGGTATAATTTTCCTTCCTTTATTCTTTTATTATATTGTTTTCAATATACTAGATGAGTTATTTATCTTTCCTTAATAATGTTAAATTTTATCATCCAAAAAGAATGAAAAATTATTATACCAACTAATTATGAATTACTATTCACCTAGAGTTAAATATAATTTTTTATTTCCTAATTAAATACACAATGATATTTGTTTAATTAAATACATAATTTTTCAAATGCAATCATTATTGTAAAACATCAACCAAATATTGTATTAAAATTTCCTTATTTAAAAAGGATTTTTTTATTTTACATAAGAAAAGTCTATAGAAGGAAATCATATTCAAATATAATTCAAGTGAAATTTTATATTTTCAATTATAATAGTGGTAATATTCCATTAAATTTGACTAAATATTTACATGATGACAACTAACATCTTATGTGTGGTGGAATTTTATGTGGATTTTATTTGACACTATTTCCACCCATTTTATTAATAATTTGATGATTTAAATAATAAAATGTGTTTTAAATGTTAAATAATTTAATTTTAGTAAATTTGGTGTTGATTTTATAAATTTATCAGTTTTTTGTTAAAATTTGAATTTGTATATTTAGATTATTATTTTTACATACATTGAATTTTTTATTGGAAATTTACTTTTTTCCCTATTAATTTTACTTATTTCTAGTTTAATCATGATGTTTAATGATTAAATATTTTATATTTAAATTTTTTATAATCATTTGGAACATAATTTTAATTTATATTATCTTATTTTGGTTTTTAATATATTTACATTATAAATTTACAATAAATAATTGGTTTTTAAATTTTATGTGTCTATAAAGGCTATATAAAGTTATATAAGAGGCTATGTAATGGTATTTGTGATATTTAATATCCCACTTAGGGGTGGATATACATTGTGTAAATGTAATTTTGGAACAGGTGAAGCTATCTAACGGTACACCTCACTATATAAAGTTTAGTCTATATTCTGCGTAAAAGTCATTATCCAAATTAAAACACACCACGTTAAGGTACAAGTGTGCTACATGAAGGATGATGTGAACTATATAAAAGTATAATTTTAAAACATAAAGGTTACCTGCACTTCATATGAACTTTATACATGTTGTTGTAGCATTGTATAAGGGTAGAGGCCAACCTACCTATCAGTATATGTGGATTCATGTAAGGGTAGCACTTGTTGTGTAAGGGTAGCACCAGAGGCTCATGTTATGGTAATGAAATATACGTAAGTGTTAAAAGGGACTTGAATAATGGTATAAGAATCTCACATAAGGGTACCTAACATTTCAAACGAGTTGTATAAGGTTCATTCCACAGAGTTAGATCATTCTTAAGGGTAGTCCCATGACTCTAAAACTTTCTTAAGGGTCTTCCAAACTACTGTTTTGAAGGATTAAAAAAAATACATGATCTAAATTTTTAATTTAGTTTGAACTCAAGTAAAGTATAATGCCAAGCCTAAAGAGGATATCTTTGAATGAAAATAAGATTTAAGTTATTTGATGAAGCGTGGGGTTGTTTCATGATTATGCTAGGATACTAAAATTAGTTTGGGAAATTGAATCGAATCATAGGTTGAAGATGTTAAATATTGACCCACTCACATGGAAGATATAGATTTTTGGAAAAAGGGAATTTACTTTTATTTTCAATATAGGAGTTGATGTAAAACTTTATTAAATAGAGTACATGACCCGAGACATTAGAGATTACTGATCATTGAAAGAAACATATACTTTGGAGAATCATCTAGTTGAGAGATAACATCATACCTATAGAGGATAGACGAGGGAAAAATATATCACTTAGAGCATGAACTATAGTTTCATAATTAGTAGAAATTAGTGATATTATGGAAGAATATGAAATTAATCTTGATATAGAGATAAGATCATACAAATCTCTTCAGTATTTTGATTTTTGAAACAATATATGATAAATCCTTTTCTTTGTACCAAATTTTTATTTAACTTGATTAGTGTAGAATTTTTTAGGGAAATATAGACATATTTGTTTGTATCATCATTTATTTCTCTATTTTATCTTCATTTCTACAACAGATTCTTATTATATTTACACTTTCAATTTCATTCCCATTTTTAATTGATGTATAAGGAGGTAAAGAGTGAATGAAGGCCAATTATTTTTTTCTATGGTTTCAAATCAAGATATTGAGATATAAACCGAGTTGGTTGAACTTTCACATATATAATATAGTTGAATTTGTGTTTGAAAATATTTTTCTTATTTTTTTGATTCTATTTTTTTATAAGTATTATAATTTTATTAAACCTATTAATCTAAAATCCCTTAATAATGTTTCTACATGCTCCTCATCATGAATACATGATATTCCTATTGGAGTTGGTATTCCATAACAAACTGTTCATAATTTTTATTAAATGTATATTCAACAACTTTAATATTAATAAAATAGCTTATTATATATTTTTGGTTTTATGTATAACTTTAATGTAACAATGTTCTAGAGTATCTATCGCATTGATAAGGTCATATCACTTCCCTTCTATAATGTAAACCATGAACTGATATGATGATATTATTAAATATATTTCTATTATTGGAAAACATATATAGTTGGACATATAGAATGTTAACTATGATTCATAAGTACACATAAGATAATGATACTTCTTCTAAGGATGTTCCCACTTGCTAAGACATGATATTTTGAGAATATACTTGCTAGTAATAATTATCCATGTTTATGTGTTATTAGATATTCATATTTTTGAGTGTGCGTAGTGGTCTTTAGATATTAAAATTTTTATTATTGCATGTTATGACTCTAACACATAGATGTATTTCATAAACCATAATGATAACAGTTCACGCCAAAGTTGAAATTTTTGGGTGTGTCACGAGTGATGTGTTATTAATTAATAAGTAATGGGAGGGTTTTCCCTTCTATATTTATCAAAGACAATATATCATCCCTTTTATTGAAATAGAACTATCATGTTAAATTCTATGGACTTGGTGTAATAATGTTTTTATTTCTGATAGTAAAATAATGATATATCAAGCATATAGGTTGATAACAAAGATATGTAACCTACTTGATGATATATTTTAAAAAAAAAATTATATTAAACAATAAATATTCATATGTGGTTTTCTACTTTGTGACATAATGTTTATTCTCTCAAATTATTTAACTCTTTTCTAGATAGTAATCTTGGACTTTAGGCATTCCCATTAATTTCAATGAGAAATAATCATATGGGGTCACTCACGAGGTGTATAGGTTGATCTCAATTAAAATATACTTGAATTTAATTAATTGAATAAATACTATTATAAAGACTAATGAATAATTTGATTTGTGTTCTTTTATTACAAATGTTTTATTGAATATTTAATAAATATTTATCATCAATATTGTGAAAAAAGATATTTATGAATTAAAAATTTAAATAAAAATTTATTTATTTATTCAAAAAATTCTAGGGAGATTGAGAAGACCATGATTGTATATGGTGAAAAATATTAATTTACTATTCAGTAAATTAATATTTTTCATTTGGATTGTTAGTTCAAGACAAAAAATTATAAAAATATTTCTACATGGAATGATGATATATAATGTTTATTAAATTACTTATGTGTAGTTCTAATATTAAATTTTATTTTAACCTAATCTATGACTCTATAATTATCCTTTCATGTCTATTATATAGGGTAATCAAGAATTAAAAAATGAGATTTTTATGCACAACTGACTTCTTTATTGACTATTCCTTCTCACATATTCTCAATAATAAGAACAAATCCAATATATCGAATGGATCTTCAGAGATCAAGATGAAAAACAGAATATTATTGATCTTCTATGATAGAACCTGACACTCCATTAATGTTTCATGAAGATCATTTGAGCACATGGGTATCAAATCTATAGGTACTCTACACTTGGATCCTCTGTAAGTAATGAAGGTAATCCTAAAAGTATTTTAGATGATAAAAAATATCTTCATAGAATATGGTTTATAGGATAATGTAACCTTTAATTCAGTTATATTTATATTAATTATAAATATGACATTAAAAATATCTTCTCCCAGTTTTGGGCATTACTATTTCAATATCTGATTGAATTTTTTTGGTCTTGACATTCCCATAATGTAGAATATGAAAATGATTTATCATATCTATAAAAAATTTGGGGTTATTTCCCACCAAGGCACTTCCACTGTGCTCAGAACCATCAAGTGGTATTTTAGGAAGGTATATTTTCAATTTATAAATTTTTATTTAATTGTTGATCTATATTCATAATAGTGGTTAGTATTTCATTTCTATATTATTCATTCTTTAATTATTATTTTTTGGTAACATGATTTCAACATTTTAATTACATTTACCAGGATTGATATTTTTTTAAAGGAATAATAATAGATAAATAATGATCATAGATTTCACCAGGAAGTGTCATGTACTCAGGCTGGATAACATGTGTTACATAGTGTGTAGCTAGAGCACACACTATGCACCCAGGTGCACTGAATTTGGACATATCATGGGATAAACTACACACTAAAAGTTATTACAATGGTGGATTTATTTGAAACCATGTATAGACCAGGAAAACTTGGTACATGGATTGTAAGATTACATGGTGTTTAGCTGGTATTCACATTGTGTAGTCCACCTAGTTTAACAGTGAAATTATTACTAACAATATAGTCAATTACATATTCAAAACCACATGAGACTAAAATTTTAGAACATTAATGAAATAATAGACATATAGTTGATGTACACAACTTATAGTTCACTATTTCTCCCATAAATTATACACACTATGTAATTTAGAGATTTAAATGGATACACGGATAGCGAAACACACAAAATATAGATGGAGTAAATTTAATGTGGTTCCACGTGTGAGGAACATGTTGATTCCAATGATGGGTTATATAGGCACATGGATAGAATGATACATGGTTTTTAGATTGTAAGAATAGTTTTGTAGGCATGACAGGGTACATGACTATGCCCCAAGAGTTTATCCTAGGCACATGAAAAATTAGGTACACATTGTGCATCTCATATGTACACTATGTGTAGTCTCCCGATAAGGGAAATAATTAAATTACATTAAAATTAATAATTTCATAATTGAAATCAAATCACACTATTAGAAGTATATGTGTTTGAATTTGTAATAATGGGTGTAAACAATTATTAAATGATCAATTAATTTAATGTAATTATTTATAATTAGTAGTCATGATGTTTATTTCCATGAATTCAATTATGATGGGTATATCCAAGAAAATTTGGATGGACATTAATATGAATGATTATTAATTAATGTAATCATGTTTATATTGACAATAAATATTTAATAGAAATGAAAGTTAAAAAGTGTATGTTTTTTGTATTCACTGCATGCGTATTACCATTAATGATCTTGACCATAACCTATTTATAAATTGGTTTAATTTAAGTTAATTTATTGTCTGATTTTTCAAATATTTGATTTTAAATTATATATGATGGCATATGGGTAATCCCTCCCTCTTTTTTTATGTAAGTCTTACGTGTCCAAGAAGATTTATACAATTTACATTAATAGATCATTTGGTTTCCCTCACCAGACTATGAGTTATAAGTAAATACAATTAAAGGAGTATCCCATGGTGTGTGGGGGTAGTTGAAGACAGAACCGAGATGATGAAAAACCAATGTGATACATTGGTGGATAGCGGTAATGCTGAAACTCATTCTAGACTGACAAAATGAGTTTCCCTTAGGTCATTAATTGATTTATTGTGCACTAGATAAATAAAAATTTTTGGTAAGGTCATTATCAGGTCATTTATTTATTTATTTTATTAAAGTATTATTTATTTTATGGATGCAAGACCATGATTACATAAATTGATTACTAACATGAAATGATAAAATTTAAATTAATGGATTATGCATAATTTTTTTTCAAAACATGGTTAATAACATAAGTAAAATCCACTTAATTTTAACAATACATGTTAAAGATAAAAGATAAATATTTATGTATACTAAAACAAATCCATCAAGTTAATATTAAGTCATCATACCTTCAAACACATAAATTATGATTAAACCATAGTTAATGTGTCATTTTGGGCCAAATGCTACAACACTTTTAATTATCAGTGAGTATTAACAATGTTTATGGTTAGAATTAAATGAAAATTAATTAAATTTAATGGACAATATTTATTGAATATAAATTTGGAGTAAATTGTATAAGAAATAACCTTTATGATTCTTAGATTGGGGATTCCAGTGAAAAGATCAAGGAACCACAAGACCACAGTTGTAAAAACACCATAAATAAATAACTTTTTATCTATTTGATGGAAAATAATGAATCATCAAGAATGGAAATACAGATCCTTTCCACTAGAATGTATTTAGTGAAGGGATATTTTGAGTTCAATAAATTAGGATGTTAGGAGTTGAGAAAATAGCAGATAATATAATAAATATTTTATTTATTATATATCATATAATTTGTAAGATAGAAATGTAATAATTATCTTCTATTTTAAATTGTTGAATAAATGGTAAGTTAATAATCCACATTATCAATATGAACAATAATAGAGAAATATTGTATCATTATTGAATGTGACATTCAATAATGGTTCAGATTCCTTTGAGTTGTATTACTCTATGAACAGATTTATTTCATGTTATAATCATCATATCCCGGCGCACATACTCAGTAGGTGAGTGATAAATAGTTTACTTTATATGATAAAAAATGGGTTATGCAGTCGACATTTAGGGTTTAAAGCTTTCATCCATGTCTATTAAACCAAACAAGTCTCCTGAAAACATTGATACTTATTGCATGCTTTGTCATTATCATGGTTTAAACCAGGAGAGAGGAATCGAGGAACAATTTGATATTTCCAAGGAAATATTTAAGAGTAATCCTAGAGAAGGTTCACCATCCAGTCCTCACATTGTCAACTACATTATCCATATAGAGTTTCTAGAGGTTAGTTGGTTTAAATTACCTAATGAATAGTTCTCTAAAATTAATATGGTATGAAATCCTTTGACATTTTCTAGATTTGTTGTGAATTTCAATATGAAAAATATTGAGAAGGCTCATCTAGATATTATCAGATTACAGCACCATATTGATAAGGATATGAAGAAAGAAAATCATTTTATCCTACTGGTTAGTAAAATAAAAGGCTAAGTAAAGACAACTAAGTCTAATTATTATTTACAATGCTCTTACAAGAAGATAATGATCAAGGGACAATAAAGGGAACACGATGTTGTTTGTATCACATGCGAAAAGAGGGGCCACCTAAATAAAAATTTCACCAAGGAAAAAACTAAAGAAGATTCTTCAGGTGAATATTTTATTGAGTGCAATTTATCTATTTATAACAACTAAATATTAGATATAACTTGTGGTACTCACATGTTTACTTAAATAATTGAAGCATATAGATCCACTAAAATTGATTGAGGAGTGGAATATATACGAGCTTTCAACATAGACAAACTTACTACAGTGTCTATGAGGTACTACCACCACATGTTTCAAATAGGAATTATCTTGGTTTTGAAAGAATTCTATTATGTTATATATATTACCCAAAAAATTATTTCTATATCTATAGATGATACAAATGGATTAAATTTTCAATTTGGGTATAAAGTTTTCTTATTTTATGAGAATGAAATTTGTAATGGTAAGGAACATTTTAATTAATGGTCATTATTTGTTGTATAACACAAATAAAGTAATGAAAATCAATAACAAATCTAGTTCACATGACCCATACCAAACCTAAATCTGGAGTCATAATATTGGACATGTGAATGAAAAGTGTTTTTGTAAATTAAACTAAGATGAATATTTATATTCTATTGAACTAAAACCACTTGGTGTATGTCATACATGATTATATGAAAAAAGTATCAATGATCCATTTAGTGGAAAGGATGAAAGGGCCAAAGAGATTTTTGAATTGGTTGATTCCAATGTGTATAGACCATTTCAAATTAAAGCATGATCTAGGTAATTATACTTCATAACTTTTAATATTTATTTTATTAGATATGTACATGAATTATTAATGAGTTATAAGTTAAATTACTTTAATATAATCAAGGAAAATGATAATGAATTTCATCTTGTTGTTATTATTACAAAAATCTACTCATACCCTGGTGGATAATACCTTAATGAATACTTTGTTGATTATTTATAAGATTTTGGGATTCCATATTAAGTCACTCCTCCATATAAAATTTAGTGGGACAATGTAAGAGAAAGGATTAGCAACACCAAGCTGAGAAATGGTGACATCAATGATGAGTCATAAAATTATCCCATTATCCCTTTTGGGATATTCATTACAAATAGAAACATACACACTAAACTGAGCACCAACTGAAGTGACATATGACATTACATACCAATTTTGTAATGGAAAGAAACTCGTGTTGTCAAAAATATGAGTGTGGATCTACAATGTGTTTTTAATGAAACCCAGTGTAGATTTATAGGATATTTTAAGGAATGTAAATGATATTACCTATATGACCCTATATAAAAGAATGTTACGGTTAATATAAATCCCATATTTATTGATGGGGATCACATATATAAAATAAACAGTGAGAGATAGGTATACATTGATGAAGTATAGTCTTAAGATACATAATATTTCTCGTAGGATAAGATTCCATAGAGATCTATAGAAGAAGAAGGTTTGGAGATACAAGTAATTTGAAGGTATACAAGAGAGGTTAGAGAAGTAGTGTGTTATTCTTTTATAGTCATTGAGAATGGTGACCCATTATTAGTGGACAATAATGATCCTATATCCTACAAGGACATAGTAAGTGGAATATATTTTTCCATGGGGAAAGATGTTTTGAATTATGAAATGTATTCCATGTACAAAAACTAAATATGGATTATGGTATATCTTCCAGTGGATGTAAATCCCATTGGTTATAAATGGACAGTAAAGAGGAAAATAGATATTTATGGACAAGTAAGTACTTATAATCCAGTATTAGTTGAAAATAGTTCCCAAACACATCAAGGAATAGACTATAATGAATCCTTTTCACTAGTTGATATGAAAAAATCTAAAATAATTATAATTTCAATTATGGATTTCCATGACTATGGGATATATAAAATAGATATAAAAACTACCTTCTTTAATGGGAATATTTAGGAATATGCCTATATAAAACTACTTGAAGGGTTTGTGACCTGAAAGGATACCAAAAAGGTATGAAAATTGAAAAGATCAAGTTATGGATTAATTAAAGTAGCTAGGTCATGGAGCATTTTTTTTAAATCCATAATGGAATCTAGTTTCAAAAAGAATTAATATGTTCATTGTGAATATAATAAATTTAGTGGGAGTGAAGTTATTTTATTAATAGGATATAGTGATGAAATATTACATATTTGAAATGATATACCTGTCTCATAGACTTTTATGTCTTAGTTATATGAGTAATTCAATATAAATGACATAACTGAAGTAATATTTTTTAGATCAAGATCCACAGTGATAGATCCAAGAGGATACTCTATCTATGTCAAGGTATATATAATGATAAAATACTTTAGATATTTATAATATAATAATACAAGAGGGTATTTTTTCTAATTTCATATGAGATTTAAATTTTCCCGATAATGTATTCTTAGATACATGAGGAATGATAGAGGATGTAAATGATTCCATACACATCAGTGATTGGATAAATTATGTATGTTATTCTATGTAAAAGGTTAGATATATCCTATGTCTTATGCATGGTAGGAATATATAAACATGACCATAATGATCTCCATTTTACAGTAGTTAAGACTATACTTACATATAAGAAGAATACAAAGGATATGATTATGGTCTAGGGAGGAGATGTGAACTAGTAATCATAGGATGTATAGATGTTGGTTTAAAAATAGAATAGAATGATCTAAAATAAAAAATAAGATACATCATCACCCTTAATGGTGGTGATGTGATCTAGAAGAGCATCAATTTGGCTATGTTTTTAGACTCTATAATAGAATCCGTTTATATTATTGTTATTTAGGTAGCTAAGTATGTAGTTTGGATACAAAACATCATCTATTTTCTTGACTTTGTACCTAGAAGTAAGGATCCTATAACACTATATACTTATAATTCTACTATAGTAGATCTTGAAAATGATTTAAGGTCACATCACAATATGAAGAAAATACTTCAGAAGTATCTTCTCTAGAGGTATTTTTTTTAAATAGTAGTATTATTAGTTAGAATAGTTTATATAGAGGACATAATGTAAGACCACTTGGACAAAACCTCAACTTAGTGTTAACATCATCTTCATGTGATGTCTAGAGGACTAAAATTCAATGATCTCTGGATCTAGTCTAAGTGGGATTCTTTTGTAGTTGGTGTTCTTGAGATAATGGTTTTTTACATTGGATTACATGTATATTAGATGACTTGAACTTTGACAAAGTATTATATTAAATATTTTTCATTTTTCAGGACATCAACATAATAATTTCGTAGAATATCAACCCATTTATAAGATTATAGATGTTCTCTCTTTTGATGAGAACCTTAAAGTCCTATGATGATATTACTAAATAAAGTTCTATGGTGGGATAAAATACTATTATGGGACACATTGAAAGTTTAATGTCTGGTGTGAGTACTCAAAATCTAATGAAAATTCATCACATGAATTTACCACTTGGTAATCTAGAAGATGAAAAATTATGAGAACATTCCTGCCAGTAAAAATTATGTATATTTACCTTTAATAAGATATTCCTATATTTTAAAATGTGAAGTTTTTCTTAGAACTTAATATTATTTTTAATTAATGCTGCCACTCATGAACATAAATGTATTTTTTAAACCATGAAGATAATAATTTATGATTAAATTGGATACTTTTGGTCCATTATAAGGGATGTTTTATTAATTAATAAGTAATGGAAGGATATTTCCCTTCCATATTTATGAAAGCTAATATCTTGGGCATTAGATTGAAATAGAACCATTTCAATAAATTCTAAGTAATTTTTTTTAATGATGTGTTTATTTTATATATCCAAAGAAATGCATATACAATATATAAGTTTATAACACAAATGTGAAACCTACTTGATGAGAAATTACGTCAAAGGGATTACATTATATAGTAAGAATTCATATGTGGTTTTCAATGTTATGAAATTAAGTCATTTCCCTTGGGTTCCTTGACTAACTTATATACAATAATCTTTGAATTTATTAAATCCCACCTAATTCTAATGAGAAATAATCATACTAGATTTCATACTAAGTATATTCATTGATCTCAATTAAACTTTATTTTAATTTTATTATTGGAATAAATATTATTCTCAATATTGATAAATAATTTTATTCTCGTTTTATTGATTAAAAATATTTTGTAAAATATTTAATAAATAATGATTATCTATATTTTCAATAAAATATTCATTTATGAATTAAATTTTTAATTTAATAGTTATTCAGGTATTAAAAATATATCAAGGAGGAAAATTGGACCATGACTGTTTTCAGTGATAAATACTAATTTACAAGATAGAAAAATAATATTTGTCATCGAACTAGTTAGCGCAATCCATAAAACAATAATTATATTACTATATAGAATTAGTTTATATAAAGCTTCTTATATTATTTAAGATCCATTTTCTAATTAAATAATATATTAACTTCAACGCTAACTCTATATATATAATTCTATATTTATTGTTTAGGTTAATCTAGAATCAAGGATTGAGAATCATTGTGCACAACAGACTTCTCTCTTAACTCTTATTTATCTTATCTTCTCAAGAATGAGAAGAACTCTTTAAAGCCTAAAAGGTGTTGAGTGATCAAGATGAAAAACACAAGAAAATTGATCCTTCATGATAACACTCGATGTTATATTACAATTGCTCGAGATCAATTGAGCTTGTGCGGATCACTAATAGAGGGATTCTGTACTTAGATCCTCCCTATGAAATGAAGGTAATCCAAATAGGGTATTGGACCATCAATAATATATTTATCTAAGATAGTTGATAAGGTAAGGTAAACATAATTTTTATCATATTTAAAAATAATTATAAATAAAATGTTAAAAATATCCTCTTTGAGTTTTGTGATTTTGTATTTCAATATCCAATTGGAAATTCTTTTGGTCATGGTGTTCATTTCAAGCACAATATGTGAATGATACATCGAATTTGACAAAAAAAAAATTGTGTATCTCCAAGGTGCTTCAACTACAATCATATCCTTCATGAACTAGCCTATTTAAAAAAAATCCTCATATCATTAATAATAATTATGTATTTCATAACCAATTTTCCATCATATTTAGTCCATTTTTTATGTTAAACAGATTAAAATAATCTTTTCGATCATATCAGATTCCTTCCCTCTAGATCGACCATTCACTAGATTACTAATGTAGGTTAAAAATGAAAATTTGGCAGTTTTGACAACATTCAACCTATTTAGGTGAAATTAAGAGTGGATCACAACTCTAACTGTCCATAGGGGTTTAATTAATTTAAGGAAATAATATGTAAAAATAAGTAGAACTAATACACCCCCACTCATAATGGTACACTAATTAATCCAAGTAATTAATATCCTCATATTATTAACCTAATACCTAAAAATACATAATCCTCACTTTTATTCCAATTAAAGCACCCCCAGACCCACACTTTCAAATCTTGTTCTCTAAAAACATAATCTAAAAATTACTACAATATGAATAAAAATGACCAAAAATGACATGAATCAATTTACTAGATTATAAATATCATATAACTATTATAACATCCTATTATAACTTAATGGTTTTGTATCTTTGGATATTTGAACCACAATCATTTTATTTTACAAGAATGTGTACATTTCATCAATAAAATTTCCTCACACTTGATTCCCATATTGATTAATTTTATATAATTTTCATCATTATTACATTAGTAAATTGGAAATATAAAAAAGTCTGATAAAAAATTATAATCAATTGAAAAACATATAATCGAGTCACTTAGGATATATTATTAGATAAAAAACATGGGAAAAAATATAAATATGAGGGGAATGGAATGTTTAATGGAATAAGATCATCAAAACATGTGAAATGATCTAGAGGAATGATATAATAATCATAGATCGAACCATATGAATATTGAATTATAAATGGATATTGGAAGATATATAACATATAATATAGAATAATAATGTGAAATCAATAATCATGATCTATATTGACATAAAATAGATTGTTATAATGACATAGAAATGGAGAACATACATAATTAATGAGCATCATAAGAATAATTTAAGGGAAACCAATAAAAAATTAATTTCATAGTGGACTAGGATGACCACATATGTATAATAATACAATTTATTGGACTATCCACCCTTGTCCTATAACATAGTCAAGTAGATAACCACCCAAGTCTAATAACATAGTAATATAATTATATATAAGGATTTACCTAATTCATTGTAAGTATATATAATTATAATATCACAAATCACATAATGATATATATATATATATATGTCTTTCTGTGTGTGTGTTACATAGAAATTAAATCACCCATCCATTAAAATAATTTAATGATTAATTGTTGAAAATAAAATTGGTTATATATAAACTTTCACAAGGAATAAAAAACATCTAAATAAAGAAAGTGGATGAAATAATTAATGTAAATTAAAATATCATGGATGTAATAAATTAAAGATTATTTTGAAAATATGAATGTTTTACTCTTATGTATAACTTCTTTTTTAAGTGATTATTTTCTGTACAGGTTTCCAATCAATCCTTAAAATTGGTTTTCCTAAAAAATACAAATTGAGAGATTGTGTCAATATATCGATACCTAATATATTAATTGATGACTTGTTTAAAGGTTTTCCTATATAGAATAAAATATTATAGTATCATATAAATTTTTTTCTCTAATAAATTAATTTCTAGGACAATCTAGTTATATAAACTTTAATCAAAATAAGGAAGTAAATGGTATTAACCATAGAAAGTATTTCTAAAAAAGTCATTATTATGTATAGATATAAATAATGTAAGATAAAAAAAGATATAGATCAATAATTTCATTGATATTTTATTTTCTCATCACCACAGATATATAGAAATTTAGGTATTGATTCAAGGAATTATTTTACCATAATAATTAATTTTAGAAAATATAATTAAATGAAATATAAGGAAAATATAATTTAAATAGAATAAAATTCATTTAAAAAAAGATGAGAAATTTATAGAGATTTTAGAAATCAAATACTTAGTTTTCACACTATATTTAAATAATTAAAAATAAAAAAGGAATTCTTAAACATCATTTTAATAAAATAATTTAATTTTAATAATAATCTCATTAAAATATTGTTCAAATATTTTTTGAAAATTTAATAGAAATTATTTCATAAAAAAAACCATGTTAATAATTAGTTTAAAATTGAAGTGAAATCATAAAAATGAATTTTATAACATTTTGGTAATATTAAAGTAAAAACAAAGATATATATCTTCTCTAAATTAATTTTCAGGAAGTAAAAATCAACATTTAATTTTTATTTTATTAATAAAAATTCCAAAAAAAATTCACTAAAAACTAATAATTTTAAAGATGATGAAACTCGGGTATAAATATATGTATTTATATGGAAATTGAAAGATATATTGTTTTATCATTTGAATAATATTTTTAAATAACCCATATTGATGAGGTGAGATATAAAATTCTATTCTTAAATATAATTTTTCAAAAATATATGAGGAGAATATTCAAATACATATTTTACTTTTAAATAATTTTTTTATGAGAAATAATACTATTATGGAAGAGAAATGCCTAAAATAAGAGCTAAGAATTATCCATTTTTTTAATTTTTATGTGATTTAAATTAATTGAGATAGTTATTATCATGAAGAAAAGTATTTTCCCAAGACAAAAAATATTAAACACACTACAATAAATTAAAATGTAATAATATAAAAAACATAGAAAAATATAGCTAAATAATAATGACTATTACTCATTGAAAATATATTTAGTCAATAAAAACCTTATATTGGATTCCATATTGTTCAAACACACTCTAATCAACTATATAACAAACAAAATATTATTATTAATCCACAGAAAAACCATATTTATATTTCTTATAAATATTATTTTATAAGTGTTTATTATCAATTTATTAATCATTAATAGTTTAAATTGAATAAAGTATGTTTAATTGTTCCATTTTTCTAACAATTGATTCGATATAGTGGTTTCTATCCTTACTCATTGATCCTTTATTAATAATATATATAATTTTCATAGAAATTATATAAATATGTTTGATAATATTTTGGAATCTCATGGTTATTTTATGGATGTTATAGTATTTATTAATGATGATTGGTTAGAAATATTTCCATTTTGTGATTGCTGAATTAGTAAAAAAATCATTTGATTATTTAATATATATATATATTACCCTTATAGAATTTAAAACATGGGTTTATTTTTTTACTAACTCTATATAATACTATATTTTAGTTTTTCATAATTATCCATAATAAAAATATTGTTAGATAGTTCATGTAAATAGATTAACCGAACCAAAAAAGAATACACTATAATAAATTAATGAGTAAAAATATATTTTTGTATTATTGTATATCAGTTTTAAAGAATCATAGTGATGTAAATTTTAAGTTAATTAAATTTTATGCAATATTAAAGAAGGGGTAGGGGAAAAATAATAAATAAAATGATTTTGGAAATGAAAATACAAATATTGAAGAGTGATATCTTCCCTTATAAGTATTCTTTGAAATAAAAGATTCGGGTTTAGTTTTAGAGATTTGAAGTTTTTTAATGTGAGATATACTTATTATAGATAATTTTATAGATATTTTTGAGGAATATAAAATATAGTTTTTGTTTCAAATGGGTGGGAGAGGGTTTATTTTATAGATATGTTTTAGTGGAATTTTTGAAAAACCTCATTCCTTAAAGTATAAGGATGTTTGTTTTACAAAGAAAGTGACTAAAAAGTGAAAAAATAATAGAGAAATGTCATAAAATAAATTTTATATATAATTTTGTGATAATATTTAGAGATTTTTTTTCACTTCAATATTTATTTTTCACTACTTGATCTATTTTACCATTTTTCATCATAATTTATTGTTTACTTTGATAAATATTTTTTTAAAGGAAATTGAGCTTCTTTATTAATATTGACATGATGATTTAACCAATGATAATGAATTAAATTGAAAATTAAAATGACTTAAATTTATAGATTAGAAACATATATAATTTAATATCATATATCCAACAACCATATATCCAACAACTATATAACCATCATATCTCTATTTTCCTTTTTGTAAATAACCTTACATAATTATCTAAAATAATTCAACCTTTAACCTTAATAAAAATTTATATTATATTTATATATTTTTTCATTATTAATTAAATTATAATATGTGGTATAATTAATATGGGAGACTATAAGGATGAATAATTTAATCATATAGTCTTTTCATTTAATAAAAATTTTATTCCACTTGTGATTTTAAAAATTATTATTCATTTATCTTTCATGTAATAATATTTATTTCATTTTTTATTTGAATATTCTACCCTATTTAAATTAATTATTATCCTTTTTAGCTGGATATTTCATAATATTTATTTTATACTTGAGTTTAATTTTACTAGGTGAAATAAAAGTTATATACAATAATGATGAGAATATAAAATAGTGAAAGATTTTTTTATTAAATATGGTATGTTATATTATTAATCCAAATTATTCTAAAAACTAGCATTGTATTATAATAATTAAACCAATCCATCAGATTACATATTGTATTGGAATAATATAATTATATCTCTAAACATATTTGTAATATACCAATCCATAATAGGGTCTATTGTAACAGGAGATTTAAATTTATACATTACCACTCAGTAAACCTAAATGATAATATCACACTATTTTCTCAATCAAAAACTTAATGTAACCATAATAATAGTTCACTAAGTTACAATGGCCTAGATTATTTTAATTTCACATATAAAACATCTTTTTTCTTTATGAATATATTTAATTTATCAAAATAATTTATTAAAACATCATTAATATCATACTCCAAGAATAATTCATTTAATACCATGCACACTTATTGATATTTATTATTCTTTGATCAAAGGTTGAATAAGATGGATTACAAAACACAATCATGATGCAATATATCAACATAAAATCACTATAATTAGAAATACCATAACTGAAACATTCTGATCAAAAAGTCATATATTAGAAAAATTATAAATTATATTCAAAATTGATTATTTTTTATGATAAACTGAACTTTAGTCTTCTTATAAGTATCCTAGATCATGAAAACTGACTATAAATATTCTTTTTTCATTTTCTATATGAAAATGTGTTTATTCTTAGCTTATTCTCCATAAAATATCTCTTTTTAGTTTTCTCATATTCATTATGAATCAAAAAATCTCTCATTATCCAAGTACATGGTTGACCATAATCCATTGCATGGTTTTATTAGTGTGGTAGCACGACCGACATACCACTGTAACATGATCTACAGAGAGACACTCACAATCTACCAAGAGTATCATAATTATTATTCTTTATCCACTATAAAACTTTATATTTTCAATGATATAATTCATTATTTATCCCGAATTTGTATAAAATTGTTAATCATGGAGGGATATACCCTTAACATCACTCAAAATCACTACTTAATCTATTACCTCTAACAATAAATTCTCAAGATAACCTCTATCTCTGATTGATATCAATTTCACCACTCCATAACATACACCTAAATAAAGTCATTAAGAATCTAAAAATACTATAAACCATGCATAACTTATTTTGTAAAAGTAAAATTTAATTTATTAAAATATTATAATCCTTAAATTTCTGAAAAAATTAAATAATATCCATGAAATGTCCATGTGATCCCCTATATCCCTTGGATATATCATTTTATATCGCATGCATGGAATTTATTTTTAGATATTCCATGTGACTAAATACCATTTATATATAAGAAATAAATAAAAAATGTTTTTATATATATTCAAAAAATTAACAAGAAATGAAATAGTACCACTTATAAAACAAATGATTCTATTAATAAACATTTATGAACATGAAACCAATACCAAACTACCTATTCCAAAATACTAAATTAATTAATCTACATATCCTCATCATGGTTGATAATTTAAACAAGAAAAACCCTCATCAAATAGTTTGAAATTAATATGGTTCTAAAATCCTTACAAATAAATTTTATTTATTAGAATCATAACTATGCTTATAAGAACATATTTAATATAATGTTGTTTATAATATTCAATAATATTTTCTAAACATTATAGTCACAAAAAATTACATATATATATATATATTTAAAATTAAAAAAAATTATTTTCTATTAATGCTTTAACAAACACAATATTTTACATGTTGAAAAAACAATATATGAAAGTCTTATTTTTACAATAGTTCAGTTAGACCAGAAATGAATAGATAAATAATATTAACATAAATATTCAGAGGATATAATCATTATAGAAACATTATATATATATATATAATAGAAAAAATGGAATATTATAGAATCCCCATTCATGTTACATATTAAGCTTAAGGTATGAAAAAACGTTTTTATATGGTTATGTTGGAAACCTTTCAAAATGTATACATCAAAAAATGGTATAATTGTGTTTTTGGAAATCCATTATTATCATGTTTTGTTAAAATTAATTTTAACTATTATTAATACATTCTGTGTAAAAAATATAATGATTAAAATCTAAAATAAATATTAATAAGTATTCATGAGTTTATTTTAAATATACATATATATATAGTTTCTATTTTTCTGCAATATTTTACTAAAAAATTTAATATAAAATTAATTTTTTTTAAGTTTTATTGAATGAAAAATTTTAATTATAATTTTAAATAAATTAATATATATTAATCCATATAAATAATTTTTTTTAAATATTATTTCTCATTAATTTAATTATATAAATATTTGTAACTCTATATACACCATATATAATATGATAGTATATTATTATTTTTTGACATAGGTTGGGCATTAGAGACATATAAAGGAAAATAGAATTTATTTTTTCTATATATTTGGGTTTTATCTCAAAATTATTCTTATGAGATAAATACAGAAAAATAATATAAATGTAGTCGTTTAATGGAATTGAAAATATAACCATTATTACAAGTGAAATAATTAACTTCTTAACATGTACCCTTAATAAGTTATGTAAGCAATGAAAAATTTTTCAAATAGTACTTCCATTCAGGAATTTGATGGGTTGAAAGGGTTAAATGGAGACATGTGTATACAAATATTTGTTTATTACGTAGTTTTTATAATTTATCATATATTTCATCACTAATTATTAAACTAATATGATAGTTTGATGAATCAAGAAAGGAAAAATAAGCTATTCATAAATAGAAGGATGTGGCTAATTTGTTTTATTAAACTAGATTAAGTATCATTAGATAAATTACATTGATAATGTGGGAAATCACAAAATGAATCGATATGTAAGATAAAATTTTCAATCCAATATTATTTTTTCTTTCTTGAAATTTTATAATTGATTAAAAATAAATAAAAATAATTTTTTCACACTTATATATCATATCACCTTGTATTTATGGTAGAAATTAATTTAAGTATCTAATTTAATATTCAATGTCACATGATAATTAAGATAGCTTGAAGGACTTTAATGTATTTTGGTGGTACTTTTCGTTGTCAATTTTCACATTTTTTTTGATTCACACTATATCAATCTATTTTATTTGTGGCATATGTTGCTACATTAATGGAAAACCACTATAAAATTTTGAATCATTTGCGACAAGTAAATTTCAATGGAATCCCAATGTAAAAAAACCTTCCTGGAAAAACTTGTTTAAATTAGTAATATATGTGATAAAAACTACTAATATTAATATACTTAATTATTTCTTGGATATAAGGATCTATTTCAAATAAATATTTTGATAGGTTTTCAATCCATTAAAAATACTATTTAGAAAGTATTTTTAAATGAAATAGTGATTTTGCACATAAAATATTTTTGATGTGATCCCAATTAATTAAAAATATTATTTATTAATGTTCTTTTGATGAAAGTAATAATAAATCACAGATAAGTTAATAATATTAAGAAATAAAAATTTTTATTAAAAAACTATAGAAAACTGTTTATACTGAAAATAATAAAAAATTTACACATTATCTATTTATCCAATTTTTTTATTAAAGTAATGAAGGGGAGGGGGATCAATTCACCAAGAGAGGGAGATATAAAGTCACTTTGGGAGAGGGGGATCAGGTATAGGATCGGGCATAGGGAACTCCATCCATAAATTATGTCCATGTTGTTACATGTACTACATCATTTTCTGAGGTTTCTAATCCTTCTACTGACACTGGTGATCCTTTTGTTGACATTTATCTTTATAATATTTACAAAATCTCTATATAGTCTTTTTTAAATAAAAAATACACTCCTCAGAATCTTCATCATATGATTATTCAATATGATATACATTCAAACTAATTGATGAAATCACTACAACACTATAATAACTAGTTGGTGTCAATCATGAACCAATTCCAATCACCCATGATTTATTCATTCATGTTAATCCTTACCTGAGACAGCAAATAATATCCTGACTCCCATGAGCCCAAATCAACTATCTTATATTCAATCACTCAAATGCGAGAATTCAAGACCATATATATATACCCTTTAATTGTAATTAGAAATTAATAAGGTAAAAAATAAATTTTAGTTAATTTTAAAAACCAAAAAAGAAATACATGCCAAAATTGGATATTGTATCTCTCTAGAACTATATACTATTGTATGATTACTATACATCCTCTTATTGAAATAAAAATTTATAACTTTAGGATCAATAAAACAATATATTATTATGTCACATATTTTTTATATGATATTTTTATAAAAAATTAATAGTCAGTTTTACTTACCATATGTTATCAATTTATACTAAATGTATGAATACTAGATACACATGTTTTAAGAAATATTGTAACCTATTTAATGTAAAAGTTATTTTTCTAGAAATAGAAACTCTAGAATATATGAACCCACATTATGTTTATATATAGGAAACAAAAAACATCAGTATAGGAAGGTGTGTGTAATGATATATTTCAAAACTAGTATTTATAGTGGTCGTTTGTTTGAGTGATACAGAGAAGAATTTAGGGCCCTTACATAAAAGTAATAATGGAAGTTTTTTTGCTACAAATGTTTTATTTAATACTATATGATAATGAAATATAATGGTACCTAGCAGAACCAAGGGGATTTATAAGTGTAACTTACTTGAATATAAGTGTAACTTATAAGATAAAAATGATATTTCTGGTGTGTAATGACTAAATATTTTACTACATTTGTTTTAAATAAAAATTATAATAGATAACTAGTTCCACATTCAACAAAGAACAAGTAATGGACCAATACTTATTAATATAAAAATTTACCATTATTTTATGTCATTAAATTAGTGGGTGTAGAAGGAAGTAAACATACTAAAGAACTATATGAACAAAAGAAAAGAAATAGAATATAGTAATGGGAGTAACCCTTATAAAGATCATTTTTTCTAATATGGAAGAGAGGTATATTTAATTGGATTTTCTCTAGAAAATTCCCAAGATAAATATGAATAATTGTGATATGATCTAAAGTGTATGCAAGAGAAATTCATTATTGAGGAAATCAAAATGAGACCATGTTTACAGAATCACCACCCTATATTTCCACCATAGAATAATTTATTCTTAGATGTTACATAATAAGGGATATTAAAATATAAATTATGACTATATAAATAGGTTATTATTAATTTGATAAAATACTTTTCACATTAATTTTATACATTTCTCAATTTTAATTTTAAAGAAAAATGAATATTTTTTCAATTAAAGTAGTTTACTTAATATTTAATATTTTAATAATAAATTTATAAATATTATAATTGAAATTATATAAATAAAAAATTATTTTTTAGATTTATAAGGTCAAAATTATATTATTAGGTATTTTTTTGATTTTTTAGAAATAATTGTTTTTAGCGAATAGTAAAAAATAGATTCTTTTCCAAGATTATAAATTTTACACCTTTAGAAAAATATGATAAATCACTATAAATTTATAAAAAAAATTAATTAATAAAATATTTATTTATAGTTTAAATTTCTGTACATTATGATATATTTTTGATCTTATGTATTACATTTTAGAACATATGTAACATTTCATTCTAAATTAAAAACTTTTTTTATTCTTTTATTTTAATTAAAAAATTTAATAGTAATATTATGTTTTGGATTTTTTGAAAGACACATAAATGGTATTTTATTTATAATAAATTAATTTATATCATTAAAATATATGAAAATGTTAATTTTACCCTACACATAAATTTATTCTTAGAAGTACAGTTGTTCAAAAAATAAGTTTCTAAGCGTCACATGCAGTAATGTGAAAATTAATTTTTCTGACACAAATAAAAATTATATAACAAAATGGATTCAATAAATGAAATAAAAAAATAAAAATTATTTAATAAGTTTCATTTTATTTTTAGATATAAAAATTATTTAATATGGTAAAAACTCTTTACCATGATAAAATCTAAAAAAACTAATAACATTAGGTGTAATGATACATAGACATGTAAAAGAAATGTTTCTAATTTACAGTTTGAGATATTGTTGACCTCAACTCTTCCTAAAATCAATAATTGTGAACTATTTGATCTAATTGACATTTTTAACATATTCTATATTTTTTTAAAGTTGTTATATATAGAAAAATATCACTATCACCACTTTATAAAAGAGTCCTCTCACCACCCCTCAATACCTTTCAAAAATTTACATTCCATCTTGAAAATATACCCTTATTAATTCCATTGGATAGTTAATCCACCATATTAATCTTATTATCAAAACATATGGGTCAAATTATTCTATTTTCAAGAAGTAAATCAATGAAAATTCAAAATCTCAATGTAAGTACTTTTTACTCCCTAATATTTTTCCTTATCTATCATTTTATATTAAAACTATATTAAAAATTATGAAATTATAAAAAATTTGTTACCTTTATAATTTTTATGGGATATACATTATCTAAACCTTTTCCTCTTCCTTTAAGAAAAGAAAAAAAATTCAATTGTGCATATGCGTGGACTACCACATCCACAAAAATTTGTTTCATTTTACTTAACAAACAATCAATGAGGGTTATAATAGAAAATTTAATATATATGAGTGATATTTATTACATGTTTTAGTTTCACAAAGAAAATATATCACTAATTTTTCCCATTCTATGGGAATTAAAATCATCATTTATTTGTAAGTGTAAACTACCGCCCCCATGGAACGACGTAACCCACCATTTATTACTTCCACTCATGGATGGTTTTAAGGTTGGGTTTAATGGATAAGTATGATTTTTAAAAAATCATTAAGTTTTTTTTTACTCCAAATGGATAACCTATTAACAATATGACCAATAAATAAACATTGTAAAATCTACTATCCAAAAGTGTGTACTAAAACAACAAATTACTTATTTATACTTTGTAATAACATTTTATAAGTTATTTTTTTCTTATACATATTAAAAATTATGATATATCACACTTATAGAAACGAAATAAGGTTATTAAACATCCATTATAATGATAGTAAAACAAAATCATTTCATAATCATCTATTAATTATATTATATTTTAGTTTTGGTTGGTTTAACCATCTACTTGAATAGTACTTTTAATTTCTATGATGTTTGACCATGGAAATTTTTTTACTGGTAAAATTTGATATAAATAATTAAATATAAATTATTTTTTTGGGTTTGTAACGATAATATAAAGAAACATACAATTATTTAATAAAGCATCGCTCATTCCCTATGAATCGTGAAAACATGACCATCACTAAATTAATCATTAAAGATCATAAAAAAACTCACATGAAATAAAATTACAAAATTATGTAGAATTTTAAATAATAAAATATTTAAAATTTCATAATCTATAAATTATGGGATTTAAGATAAGAATAAATACCCACATCACTTTTTTGAAAGTACTTCAAAATAATCATGATTACTCAAACTCGATATTTATAATAGATAATAAAAAACTAATAAAAATTTAGATAATGATTATTATATATTTTTGTTTTTATTAATTCTGTTCTTATTAATATATTTATATTTGGAATACTAGTTGTTATAGTGCATTCAACTAAGTTATAATATAGGGTGAGCTATTTCTTCTCTAAAATTTAATGTCTCGAGACATATTTCATATTGGGAATCATGATATCTTTGATATTATGTGATTTGTAACTAATTTTAATACATTACCATTTTTATGTAATTTGTGGGGTTTAATGATCCATATATTTTACTTTTTTTAATGCTATTTGAAACAAATGAAAAAAAAATCAAGGGATTTTGATTAAAATTATACCCAAACTATAAAGTCTTCGATTGCCAACATTATTTTCAAATAATTTTTTTTAAAAGGATAATAAATCTTGGGAATTTTTATTAATTATAAAAACATTAAACATTTTATTTTTGATATTAATTTGGTTTTATATTTCCTCTCAAAATTTCATTTCCCGTTGACTCATATTTCACCCAAAGTGTTTTTTTGTAAGTGAAACTAAGACTATCTCTTCTTCTTGGTCTAGAACCTCCCTTTTTCCATTTCCATTTCAATTATATTATTTTTTACATGTACCTACATTGGTTTTAATAATTTATTAACTTAATTTAATATTTCATAACCATGTTTTAATAGTTTTAATTTTTTATTTATTTTTATATGAGTTTTTTGCATCAAAATTTATAAATCTTTCCTTTTTATAGTATACATGTGAACACACAATTCTTAGAATTTTTTAATTTTAAATGAAAATTTCTCCATCTGTTTTAGTGGTTTTTAAAATCATTTATTGATCTTCTAATTTTATAAAATAGTTCTTTCAAATTGATTTTAAATTATCCAAAATATTTTTTATTCACAAAGTTGGTTTTCTAAAAAATAGAAAAGTGTTTTTTACCAAATTCATTATATTTTTATACATATTATGCTTTATAATGGTTGTTATTAAACTTATACCATTCATCTTATTTCCCAAAATTTGTTAATAATTATTATCTTATGTAACAGAAATAATCTATCATGGTCTTTTTCTTTTATGTTATTGAGGGTTTCTAATTTTTTTTCTTATAATGACTTCTCTATGTGAATACTGTATTTCTTCTTCCATTTATTTAACAGTGTTCTACTAAATTAAATAAATAAATTTATTGAGTTAAATTATTGACTTAACCATATGCCCTTTCTCTACATGGTTTAAATACCATATGATTTATCTTGATTGAATCTAATTTACCTAGAAAATTAATTCATATCATTATATACCTATTTATTTTATATGGGAGTTTCATGTTATTATTCTTGGTGGATTTATGAGTGATTTGATATGTGAATCTATTTTGAAAAGCACATGCAACCCATTTTTTTTATATTTGTTCTTTATGATATGAATAATGAATTGATTTTATGTATCACTCATAGTTATCATTGATAATGGATGGGGTACTATATCTCCCTATAAATCATTATTAAATGTTTTATATCTCATGAGATAATGTATCATTAGTCTTCTTGGATATACTCAGAAACTAATGGGTGATACTTTTTGGATATTCTAAAAAACTATATAATGAGACATCTTAGATATTCTCGAAAACTATAAGTCAAACCTTATTAGATATGGTCAAAAAATAAAGGGGGGATACTTATTAGATATGATCACAATCTAAATAATAGGGAATATTAGATATGATAATAATTTCATGATACCGTAGGATAATGTTTGTGCTATAGTCTTATTCTTATTATAATGAAAATGTTATAAATGCATGGATCATGTTTAATAACTCATGAAAGTATTTTGATTCCTTTCTTATGTTATTATATGACATAACCCATATATTATATGATTTTTTCTAAGGTATTATTTTAATAAATGTCTTTATTATACTCACATTCTCACGTTATAATTACGAATCTTTATTGTTTATTATCACTTATTTTTACTATTATTAGGTGTTTGAAATTTATTTTTCTTATGATACAATTTCCCTCAATTATCATGATTATTAAAATAGGAAATGTTTTTAGAATAATATTACATGTGAAGAATTTTTAGGATATGTTAAAGGCTTATTATGGATTATGTAGTTGAAAACATATCTTTTTAGTAAAAATAATATGGGTTATAATAGTTAAATATTTTACATGACTCTAAAACACTAAATCTAAAATGGCCATTGGAATGTAAATATTATGCTATTTTTGAAATATGTTAAAATTAAGGTAGTATATAAATGTTAGTGTGTAATGTATGTTTTTTTAGTAGAATATTTGTTTTTGTTGGTCAGGGGAACCTTATTTGGTATCCAAGGGATGTTAAGATAAATTTAATGGTAAGGATGTTATCTGTTAATGATAAATTAATATTTTTAATGTAGATTATGGATTGATGGGTTATTATTTATTATAGTTTAAAATATTGGATATAAATAATATATTATGTTGATTAGGAATTATGATAATAAAACATTAGAGAAAACAATAGAAATAAGTATATGTTTTACATAACTTCATGATGTTCTGGTAATGTAGATATTGTGGGGATCTAATTGAAATAGAATCTCTGTATGGATACTAAAAAATGGAAGCTAGATCTGGTATATATGTACATGTTGTAATTACCTTGAAAATTGCATGTTGGACGTTAACTAAATATACTTATAGTGAATGATAAATATGTATAACTACACACTTTTTTTAACACTCGTAGATAAATTTATTTGGTTATTAACATTATATTTATAGGAAATTTTAAAGAACATATCATTTTATGAAATTAGGATAAATAATATCAGAGAACCAAACATAAAAAAACCAAGATTTAATAGTGAGTGATTTAGGTTGAATTGGAAGCTAATATAATATTTTTGAAGAGTATGACATTTTGAGTTTTAATTTTTGATATCCTAAAAAAATTATCTTATGGTGTTAATTTTTCACCACTCACACTTAAATACTTTTAGTTTTATTAATGTCTAATTCTAGAAGGAACCATGTTATCAATGGATACTATGGGGAATGTAGAGATTTACCTAATAAGAAACCAAAATGGATAATATTTGGAGTGAGTAACATTTTGATTATACCAAACCCGCTAACAAGAATTATTATTAACTACTTCAAAATTGTTGAATTTATAAACACACCAATGATGTAGATGATGGAGTATCATGGGAGTGTTTATGATGAATATGATTAAGTAAATAATATTTATTTTCTTATTAGTCAATATTATGGGAGGGAGCATCCATGTAGTTTTCTCAAAGGTTCTATAATATGTTTCATCTTTATAAAAGGGGGAAATATGGATTCTAATTATTGATAAAAATTAAATACCATAGTGAACACATTTAAAGGAAAAAATTTCATCCTAAAGTAACAATAACATTTAACAATCATAAATCTAAAAAATAGAAATTATCCTAGAAAATTCCCGAACCTATGGGTTAATGATGTTTATAGGAACCAATAATTTTCAATAAAATAGAACACCTATGTAACCAAAACTATGGAAGTGACTTACAAAGTTGATATGAAGTGACGTACACTGATCATACACCAAATAAATTTTAACATTGTATTGAATTATATTCTGACCCACTCTTTTGAATCTTGAATGATTGATAAGAACATTGAACTATCTGCATGATTAATAGATTCTATATTATTAATAAAAATATCTTGTTGTATGACTATTTCATCTAAACTATATACCTATTCTTTTATAAAATTAAATGTGTATATTATAAAATCTTAGTATCCTTCATTTAATCTATTTTTATGTTATATTAAAAATGTGTTGTCTCTCTTGAAATAGAGTAAATGATAATAGATAAAATTAGAAAATTACATATAAAAACATAATCAACCGAGGATCACCTATTAATATAATAGTGACTATAATGTCCATATGAAAAATTACTCCCATTATATTGGGGTATTTTTGTGAATGAAAAAACTAAATATTAGTTAAATTCTAATTACGAGAGAATATATGAATTCAGTTGTAATAATAGAGTTTAAAAGGATTAAATATCATTTTAAATTAAATTCTTAGTCATATATATCATATGAAAATCTAAAATTATTTCATTAGTAAGTAATTATTAAAATTGAAAGGATGTAATCTATTTATAGGGGAGAAGGTAACAAGTAAATGTTTTACTAAACAATTTTATTTAATAAACATTATGATTAATAACTCATTGTACACACAAAATTGAAATAAAATTATACCATCATATATTAAAATACAATTTCATTGTTCTAAAATTTTCATTAAATTATTGAGTATAAAAATTTGTAACAATAATATGAAATCTATGAACAAGAAGAATGAAATGTCTTTAGGATTTAAAAGTATCAACTATGAAACTCATTTATCCGAACCTATGACGGAGGTATATTCCCATGGTTTTTTTCTTGAATAATCCTAATCCAAATTTAAACAATTACGATCTGAGTAAAATCACAAATAAGAGAAATTTAAGCTATTCAAAATTGACATGAGATCAATGCGAGCAGAATCACCACTATTGATATCTACATTGAGTGTACCATATATATTGATCTTGTAAATAGATCATGAGGGGATTTGTAACAAGAAAATAAGAATATATAAGGTTTTTTCTATTAATTTAATAAGTTAATTATCACATATTTTTACACATTTATCATATTTTATTTTAAATAAAAAATAATGCTTATTTTTTCATAAAATAGTTTCTCTTTTTTAAAAAAAATTAAATTTTTAAATATTTTAATTTAAATTTTATAAAAATAATTTAATTTTTTATTTATAATTAAAAAACTTTCTAACTATTAATTTTTGGGAATTTTTATAAATAATTGATTTTTATGTGAATAGTGAAAAATACAGTTTTTACAAAAAATATACATTTTATAAATTAATCAAAATATTATAAAGAAATAAATGTTTATAAGAACTTATAATTGATTAAATGTCTATTTAAAGTTTAATAATATGTATTTTAAAATATTATTTTGAACTTTTAAATTTTTTGAATAGAAGTAACACTTAATTCTAATTTTAAACTTCTTTTTTCTATTTACATATAATTAAACATTTAAATGGTAATATCCAATTATGTGTTTCTTTGGAAGTGACATAAATCTTATATTTTTGTAATAAACCAATTTATATCATCAAAATCATTGAAACTGATAATTTTAATCTACACATAAATATTAAGCTTAAAAATGCACTTTTTCTAAAAGTGGTTTTTTTACCCGTTACATGCATTGATGTTAAAATTATTTTCTCAATGAAATTTTATCTAATATAAATTATTTAATATTTGGAATTAGTAGGTATAAATTATTTTAAAAGTTCCATTTTATTTTTAAGTAAGAATAATAAATTAATTAAGTATGAACTGTTTATCAATATAAAATCTAAAACATGAAGAGTATTAAATCTAGGGTTAATGTTCTTGAAAATTGTTAAAAATATGTTCCTAATTAAGTGGTTAAGAGATTATAGACCTTATATCATTCCCAATGGAACTATGTATCTTTTATTTTTTTACCGCCACCCATGGATGATTTTATAATTGAGTTTGAGGGATAAATATGGTGTTTATGAAATTATTAAGTTCTATTTAGTTCATTTGGACATCCTTTTAACAATATGATCAATAAATAACTATTTTAAATTCATTCGTCTACACTAGAATATTATTAGAAAAAATTATTTCCTCATAATATGTTGTAACATAATTTAGGTTGTCTTATTCTTATAATTATTTCCAATTCTAATATATCACACTAATAAACACAAAATGTGGTTATTATTCTTATGGTATAATGATATCATAACAAAATCAATTCACAATGATCCATTAATTTCTCTATGTTCTTTTTTGGGTAGGTTTAAACATGTACTTGATCAATGGTTGAAATTAGTATCATAGATAATAATGAGAATTTAATTTTACGTAATATACAGTATAAATAATAAAATGTTGAGTTGTTTTTAATTCATTATTTGTAATATAAAAATTTAAGTCATTATTTAATAAAACATCATAAATTATCTAAGAATCACCAAGACATGATCATCATAGAATTCATCATTAATGATAGTAACCAAAAATCCCATGAAATTATGTTAAAAATTTATAAACAATTAAGAAGAATCAAACCTAGTACATTGTACGATCTAGAAAATTTTTACTTCATGAGAAGAAAAAAATAACCATATATTTTTTTACAGAGCTTATTAAAAATGATCAAGATTAATCACAATCAATATTTAAAATAGAAAATAAATAACTAATATACTTGTAGAGAATGATTATAAATGAATCATATAATTGGGTGTGGAATTTAATAATTATTTTACTAACCAAGAAATGATTTTTTTATTTATAGGAGTAAAACAAGAGATCAAAGGTTCAAGGGGGGATATTGAAACAAGTTCTAAGGGAATCCTCTTGAATAGTGTTATTATAATATGATGGTAAGGATACCAAAATAAAGTACCTGAATTTATTCAGATCATGGTCTCTTTTAGATTCAGTAATCTTAATAAACATATTTTATTTTCACTAAGTGTGATGGATTTACACATCTAGGTGAATCATACTCATGTAATTTCTATAAAGGTAAGAATTTATCTTATTTTTAGATAAGAGTCCCTCTATTGAACTAAAAACAGAAATATTAATTATATGAAAATGATGATAGAATGATATTATGAGACTATTATAGATTAATGATCATGTATATATCATGATAGTTTGTATGTATAGAGGATCCTTCACTATAGAAAGATGAGAATTATAGAAATATGTATGCAATACTATAACTAACTAGACTTTATGAACACATAACTCGTTAGAAAAAGGATACATCAGTGTTAGGATTTAGACCCTTACTAGGATCCTTCTAGAAGACCCACACACCACTTTAAAGCTATATATATAGTATAATGGTCTTCATAGACTTATTAAGTATGAACCCATTGTAGATATAACTGATTTTAGAAACCTGAGATAAGATCACGATCTTAAGATATTCAAAATAGGTAGAAACTCATTGAAATGGTGTATTTTTTTAGGAATTCTACATCACCAAGTAGACTTTATAAAGGATGATTCACATCACTTGAATATTTAAATTACCACTAACATGTTTTTATTAATAGAAGTTTTGAACTGCTCCCAAAAAATTAGAAAAACAATAATATCTACCAAGAAGGACCTAAATGTTTTGTTCCAAATTTACCTTAAAAAAATAGGTGAAATGCTAATTCTGTTTTATAAGTTTTATAGCTCAAAAAAATTAATGTAGTTTTTGATTCCCTTCCTCTAAACATCAATATTCATTTGGAGCGCACAGTTGCTTATATGCCAAAAAATTGAGATTTATCATAATGTGTTTACATTATTGTATATTGTCTAGAGAGTCCATAATTATATTAGTATATAATAATTAATAGAAGATGATAAAATTAAAACTTATGATCTCAAGGGACTGAAAATGAAGCTGAAAGGGTCCTCATCCAGATAGATTTTGTGGTAATAAATTCTATAATTCTCATCAAGGACTATGTTCATGAGATGATGGTAACTAAAAAACTACCTAAAATTCAATAACAAGATATATCCTAGGTATCCAGGTGTATAATAGGATATCTAACTAAATTATTTATCAAGAAAAGAATGTCACTTTTACAAATGATCCACCAGATTTTTTCATTAATGAGTTTGATGGTGTCATAAAGACCACACCAAATGTGAAAGATTGTAGAATTCCCAGTACATACTATAGGGGAAGGTGTATACTTCTTACATATAATTTTATATGATAGAAACTAAATATAAATCCTCCCATGAGATATTGGACTGGGTAAATGTATAGTTCACATTATTAATTCTATGATTGATGCTCCCTTCATCAACATGTTTTTTCAATTTTGGACCAACTTCACTAATAGTGAATTACATAAAGATATGAATATGGTTTTGAAATAAAAAATTAAGAGAGTTATGTTTTTGATTCTAGAGGTTAGAGCACATTCAACTATGTGGGAATATCAAGAAGGGGTTTCTTGTCTAAAATTTAATTTTTGGAGACATATTTCGTATTGTGCAACATTATATCTCTATTATGTTGTAATTTATTCATAATAATTTTATTTTACCATATTAATGTAACAAATGGGGTGTGAAGAGATATATCATGTACATTATTCAAATTTCCATCAATTAAAATAATTCCATAGTTGAAAGAAATTTTTTGAATAAAAAGTTACTCAAACCGTATCGGTTTTTATTGCCAATCTTATTTTCGAATCATGATTATTAGTGAATGATATTCCATTTGAGAAATTTTTATTTTTATTAAATATAATCACCATTTTCAATGTGTATTTATAGGTCTTCACTTTTATCTTCAATATTTCACTTCCCCTTAACTCATATTTTTTCTAAAGCGATTTTTGTAAGTGATACCAACCCTGAATCTTCTTCTCACTCAAGATCTACCCTTTTTTCCATATTAATAATTATAGAAATATTATTAAAATTTACTTATCTGTGATTAAATTATATATCATTGTAATTTTTTTCTAAATGACTTTCTGTCAATTGTTTATGTAAATTTATAGTGGTTTCCATATAGGTCAGTTTTATCAAAATGTGAAATGCTTCTCTTATTAATGTTTTTTGTTAACAAGTCATTCCATTGAATTTATTGTTTTATATGAATATTTATCTCTAGGATTAAAATTTTTATAAAGTAAATTACTATTATTTTATTTTTTTAAACAACTAATTTAAAACTATTTAAAAAATATGAATAATAATTCATATTTCCATTGTTGTTTTTTAAAAAACATATATAAATTATTTTTCATCTAATTCATGTTCCTTTGATAAAAAAATATGATTGATCAAGGTTATTATAAAAATGATAACATCCAATATATCTCAATATATGGATAGGAAAATTTTCTCTTATATTATGTAAATTATCAATCACCACTTTTTTCATTTCTAGTCATTGAATGTAACACCCAAGTATCAATTATAGTAAGTAATCTTTTCATTCTAATTAAACTATAACATAATTCACATAGATTTATTAAAGAATGAAACTAAAGCCTAAATTAATAATTTTTTTAAATTTAAATCAATGAAATAAATTTTTTTCAATTCATCATGTCAAATTTATCTTTGGGTTATTTTTTTGATTTTTCATAAATTTTAGATTTTATAGTGAATAGTTAAAAATAAATATTTTAAAGAAAATGTAAATTTTATGAAATTTTAATGATTTATTAATTAAATGAATGTTTGGAAAATAAATATATAGTCTAAATATATATTTAATATTTGACATAATGTGTATAAAAATATAATTTTGAACTTATAAATCTATGATTTATATTTTGAAAATATATGTAAAGTTTTTGTTCCAAAAAATTATTTTTAGTTATTCTCTCTTAATCGAGTATTTAAAATATTATTTTATGTTATTTGTTGTTATTAAAGAAAAATAATTTTTCATTTATTTAACATAGTAAAATAAAACTCATTAGAGTCAATATTAGACTTCATTATGCTGTAATATCATTTTGATTCTTAAAAAAAGGTTTTCCTAAAAGAATTTTCATTGACATTTTGAAACATTTATTAAAATTATTTTTTACCACTTATAGAATTTTTATATTTTAAAATATATGAAATAGTTTGATTCATCATAATTATAATTTTTTAATAACTCTAACCAATATTTTTATCATAATAAATATTGTTCGTGGAAATTTTTTATCACATCGGTTAAGTTTAAAATGAGTTAAAAGTTTAAAAGTAAAGGTATAATCCTTCTAGATAAAATAAAAAACATGTTTAAACATATTTGGTTTGTTTTATTTTAACAATGAAATTATCATATTCTAAAATATTATAATTTTTAGACACGTTAGTTCAGTTAGTATTAGATTATATAATTATGTTTCATGAAAGAATGAAATTTTTAATTCAAAAGAACTTTTGAGGAAAAAGTGGGAAACCAAGAAAGCCCAATAATTATGGTTATCCAACACAAAATGAAAATACAAATTCATTGAAAAAAATTATAATATTGAAATAATCCCATAGAAAGTAAAGTCCCCGTTTGAGTGTTTAAATCTTCATGCTCGAGTCTTCCTGGACCAATTCTTCAAAGTGAGTGGTCAAATTTTCCCATGTCTAGATATACTCCTCCACATTGATCATCCCTAAATAAAATCCTAACACCAAAATAAAATCCAATTGGTTGATACTATTTTTTTGTTCATTACTATCATATATTCAGACCTCTCATTCTAATATTCTTTTTTACATCCTCCACTGGGGAATTTAGTTTAATATCTTTTTCATTTATTTGTTCCATAGAATGAATAATTATCTTAAGGTAATTATTTTTCTCATGTTATATCTTTCCTTCTACACCATCCTTTCCTTGATCCTCCTCAAATCTTTTCCATAAGATTTCCACTTCATAGAATAGAACTTGAATTTCATTTTTGGTTTTGAGGCCTTGGTTCTCCTTCTAATCCCTTATCCCTAGTAGATGATCTTATTTTCATCGTATTAGGTAGTTGTGAGTAATATTACCTCCTTTTAGTTACCATTATTTTATTCCTAATGTACCACCCCACATCATGATGACCCTTTAGTCCCATATTCATACTTGGGATGTGAAGTCCTCTAATTATCACTCCCTTTTCAATGAAAATATATATTTTACTAGAGAATTAAACATCATAATCACCTTTATATCTAACATGGTTCCCTGAGGGATACTCGTCTTTTACAGGTGTTTGCAGACCCTAATATAGGGTAGTCCCTGGTCCTAATCTAGAAGAGAAACCTCCATACCTCCACTAGATGACTAGAATGTTTTCTAATACTGGATGAGACCTTCCTGTACCAAACCTTCAAAAAGTTTATCAAGCCTGATGGTCTACGTATAATTTTTAGACATGATAAATACATTCCCTAATACCTGCATCTTCTTGTAACCAATCAGACATCCATCACCTGCTTCATGAGGAACACCTACATGATTAGGGATCAAACCATGATGTACTAGATCATCATCCTATCTAATTGCGCCTTTCTCTTGAATTCCTATTTCATTTTAGTCTGGCACCACTAGAAATGTTGAAGTTGTCTTAACAGTGAAGGAATATTACCACCCACCTAGGAACTAAAACCAGGGGATTCTCTTTCTCATTGGATGAGCCTCCATTATTCACAATCTCAAAAAATTAAAGACAAATAAATGAATTAGATAGATATTTCTCTTCTATAATTTTCCTTGCATGTTTGTTTACACCCAAATCATGCTTCAATATATCAAAAATCTCAAAAAACATCGAATCATAAGGACCGTTTTCTTTCTGTAGATGAAACACCTTTAATGAATCCTTAACACTCATATTACCAACTAAGAGAGAAAATGGAGAGGCATAGATAATCCATGGAACATCATTCACCACCCCAGGGTAAAGCAGGAAACCATGCTGAAAAATAGTGGACAAGTTCCCCAATCAATGACCGGAAGAGAAAAAATCTATCCAGGATTGAAAAAGCATCAGTTTCTTGAACTGTAATTCCTCTCCAACTGTGATCAAAATACACTCAATTGACAGTTTGTAAATTTATACCTCAATATAGATGCATAAGGATATTGGGTGACACAATGAATTTATTCTAATTTTTAAACAAAAAAATCATCCATCCATATTAATAATCATAAATATAATAGAGGAATTTTGTAAGGGAAGAGGGAGTCAGGGAAAAATAACCCATAGAGCCATAAACGGAGCATCATGATTCATGTAGTAATAATAGGACCATCAGTAAAGGTAGAAGTAGGATCCATTACATTTTTGAGGATCTCTAGACTACTCTATGGTCAAGTCAACCTCTATAAAAAAAACCAATCACAACATGGCTCTTATCAAGAGGCCCCACAACTGCTTGATCTTGTAAACCCCAAGATGAAAATATGAACCTATCAAAGTCATAAACTGATGGGAAATGTTTCTTTAAGTGATCCACCAAATTTATATTCCAAAATACGGAGGCATTGATAAATTTATAGGATGATAGAGATATTAGGGTAACCACCATGGAGATCTGGGACTTTAGGGTTGAGATCAATGGATAGGAAATGAGGAAGAATATACTGGTGATAAAATAATGTAAAATAAGGATAAATGGATGTGGAAAGTAGAGGGAGTCTGTCCCTCCTATGGGGGAGGGACTGGGGTCATGACCATCACCACCTAGGATATCTTGGTCCATGTGTCGAGAGGAGAGTGGGACTGAATCATATAATATTTTTTCATATATTTAAATGTTTTCCACATGCCTTCCATATAAAAGGGAACCCATATCCTCTCTAATACACACTAAATGAGCCAATATGGTAGAAAAATACAACCCAATTTTCTTTTAAAAATCCTTCCCCATGTCCTACTGGTCTGTGTATCACCGAAATAATAATTCAAGATAGTTAAAAGTGTAATCCAACGGAGGTTATCAAAATAAGAAGAATGTGTTCTTATTGATATTTCTCAAGTTCCTTTACTCTAAAACCACCTTATAACCAAAATAACCATATCAATATAATTAAATCAGCATAAAAACCACAATTAGTTATTTTTATGTTATTTGAAAATGTATTTTATATCAATTTTCCATCCGATGTAAAATGAAATCATCACTCGTGCATACGTACAACCTGTTGTCTCCCCATAGTGGCATAATTTTTTTTATCACTAATTTAAATGGATTTTTATTATGATGAAATTAATGAATATATTTAATATTTAGGAAATAATTCTATTTATGTAATTATAGGATATCATAAACCATATTACCATTCCATCCATTGGAAAATGATAACACCACTCGCGTGTACACATGGAAAACCGCCCCCATGAAGTGATGTGATCTTTTTTTCTATAACTAACATGCATGGAATATTATAAAATTATAAATAATTAATAAATAATTTATTATTTAATTTATTTAATTTTAATATATTATTGAACCATTGCTTGACTCATCTATCCACATGCATTATACAGATATTATTTTGAAGAAATTGTCTAAACAAACATAAATGGTCATCATAAATAATAACTCAATAATGAATTTACTTCCAATGAATCTGAAGGAACCAAAAAAAATTAATATCGATGAAAATGTTCTTAATAAAGTATTTAATAAATTTAAATTAATTATATAAGAATATAAAATAAGTCTGACTAAGATGTTACCCAATGTAATGGATTTCTATTGCAATCTCATTTTAATTTGGTATTTATTATTTTATGATTTCAATTTAGAAAATTATAATATACTTATATATCAACCCCAATATGTTTTGACCCCCATCCATTTTTCTCTTGTTGGATGAAGAATCAACAAGTGAGTTATATGTAATAAACTTTATTTAATTAATATTAATATTTTTATGTTTTCCTTCAAATTAATTTTCTTCCATGCCAAAGGTTTTTTAAATGTTTTGAGAATATTCATCCTTAATATACATTATTTATATAATGTAATTTTAAGAAAAATATAAAAAATAGTATAATTTTTTTAAATGAATCTTCTTGAAAATTTCTAAAAAATTAAATTTTGTAATTTTTACGAAAACTGTTAAATGAATATTTGTTTTAACATTTACCATCAGAATGAAAATTTTCACCTTAATAACCATTATTTACTTTGATGTATCAATGAAATGTTTATATGTTTATTTTTAGTGAAAATCTATTTCTCAGTATTTCCTTTTGAAATTTTTAGAATTAATAATACAGATATAAAATGATTTTATTTTCAGAAATGATTGAAAACATGTTTGAAACTAATTCATTATATAGTGATATGTATCAAAGATATATAAAAAATAATTTCCACTACATTTATGTTTTATCGACTATATAATATTCTTATTTGCAGTATACTTTGAAGGATGTTAGTTAATAATGTTGTTTCATTAACTAGTGAAATATTTTTTATACTTGATTGAATAAAGAAAATTGTTTATTTATAAAGAAATTTCATAATAAATTTAATTTTTCATTGAATATATGTGGAATTCATATGAAATAGAATTTATTAGCGTGAAATGATTATAGATGGCGCCTTAATTCATGAATAGGTCTCATGATAGAAAAAACTGACATTCCATATTAGATGATTATCTAATTTACACCAACCCATTTGTTAAGAATTATGTCTTGGATGTAGCCTTAATGGTAAGATTCATGTTATATTATATGATCCCATTATGTTAAGATTCATGATTATTTGGTTGAGGAAATGAACGTAATATCATGAATATCAAGATTTATGATTTTTGTTTGTTAGAAATTTTCTTTCCACTATATATGTGGTTTCAATGTTGATATTAGACATTGATGTACTTTGAACTTAGTTATTGATGAAATGGAATGTTTTTTGATTATGAAATATTCCATAATTATTAGGGCTTATTTACATATGATAGCTTCAACTCTTCATAGAATATATTGAGCATCATAACATTACCTTTATTTTTTTTCAGTCCATAAGATATGAAGAAGGATATATTAAATGATTTAACTTATTAAATATTTTTAATTATTCTATTTTTTATATATATTATAATATGGGAATCATTTATGTATTTAGTTTATCAATTTTTTATACTAATTGATATTGTATGGTGATATCCCTTATATTTTATACTAATGTAATGATATAAACATCTATTATGGGTTCTTAGAGTTAGGGTGTTGCAATTGGTATCAAAAGAAGTTCAGTAAGAAAATTGAGAACTAGAATTAAAAAAAACAAAAATATCTTGAGAATTATCATAATATATTAGGGTATTTTAGAACTTTTATAATCATAAGATTTTTTATTTTATATTTCAATATTAATTATTATTATTAGATGACTCAGTTTATGACATTTTTAGAGATGGAACAATATTAATGGAAGGGAATCCATACCCATAGTCAATGTAGGGATTTCCCAACCAAGAAATATTTTACAATGGGTGTTGGAGATAAGAATATCATGTAGATATTAGCATAGAAGATTAGGTTATGATAAATAACATTGCCTATATTTTGCAACAAAATATTCTATGACCTCAATCACCTATGTTATATCACATCATGTGATAGAAAATTCTATATTTTAATAAAAACTATAATAAATTGGAAACTGAGAAATATATTAAGACCTTGAAGAGATATTAATAGATTTGGGATGTAATTAAATAGAAAAGGCTACTCTAGTGTTATTGTTTGAAATGATAAATTAATCAATATAGGTAGTTAATCCAAAATAATGAAAAGGTTGAAAAACTATAAAGTATGAAATGAATAACATTTAAAGTGATTTTATTCAAGAAATATCTTCCTCAAGAGTATAAAAATTAAATGTATTGGAAGTTATTACTTTAAAAAATAAGGAAGAAGAAATATTTTCAAATTATGATGATATATTTATAATATTATCTAGTAAATCTACGGATATCATATGTATTCCAAAAAAATATAAAAACTATATTTCATGGACATAAGCCGAGTCTTTAAAGGGAATTTTTTTCTCATATGTTTTCATTATATGGTGATATAGTATCAAGAGTTATAAATATATAGAAATATTTTTCTAGATATTATTTCCTAAAGAGAAATAAATAAATGAAGTAATTAGATGAGTATCGAGAAAAAAGAAATGTGTCAAAAAGAGAAGAATGAGAGGATCTGATTTCTAATATGTTATAATTTTTGAATGAATCCACCAGGTACTTGCTTAATGGAAAAAAAATCCTTCCCAAATGTTTAGATCGGGGTTATACATCACATGAATGAAATAGAATTATTTCACCTTTGTTATCTAGTGATTCAACATTATATTTATAAGGATTATTCAAACAAATATCCCAAGAATTAAAGGAACCTCCCATAGAAAAGGATATAAGGTGAAGGAAAATATTCTAAAGACCCATAAAATTCAAGGGAATTTTTTTCATAATTTTCTTTGTAATTTTACAAGAATTCGGTTTCTGACGGAACTTGATTCCGAGGCCCGGTGTACCGGGAATTTCTAACTGAAGATTAGCTCGGGTACTTTCAGTGAACGAACGAGCGAGTTTTTCTAACTTTTGAACCGGTGCTTGGAATCGAATTCCGAGGGCATCGATGAATTTGCAGTGCCAGTATTTGCTTAGGAACACCTTTTCCGGAGATGCGTTTTCATGAGAGAAGTTATTAAAAATTGTGGAAGTTAAAATAAAAATTAACATTCAATTTTTATTTTTACTTGGTAATTAAAACCTTTCGGTGGAAGTTGGGTAACCACCCAACATCCCATGAGAGGTTATGAGGGTGGTGGGGCCCACACAAACCCCACCCCTTCATATTCCCTAACTCCTTAAACTAACCATTAAAGTTGATAACTTATGTTAATTAATTAGGTGAGTTTAATTTGAGTGGATTAATTCAACTTTTGAATTTCAAACTTAAGTCATGCTAATAAAATAAGTGAAGGACTTATTTTATTTGGGTTGAATATTGTTGTGTGAGTTTTTGGGAGGCTTTGGAGAAAAGCTATAGAGCTTGAGGATCTTCTTCTTCATCGATGAAGAATGCGAAGAATGCCGACCTCTGACGAAGGTCGACAAGAACGCCAGATTCTTGAAGATCGACGATGGGATGCTGACGAATCATTTCTCCACGACGTGACTCTCTCCTTCCGATTCGTCTTCTTCCGCGATGGTTATTTCTGTGACGAACCCTCACACAATGAACTCGACGAGGTAGGGGTTTATTTAAATTGTTGTTCCTGATTACTTCTATTGTCGTTCTTCGTGAAACTTTGCCGGTTGCTATCGATTAACAGGAGGGGGTCGGACCACACAAACACAGCCGAACCTCCTCCGTTAATCTTGTATTGTTTCAGTTCGAAGGAAAATGATGTCGTGCCTATGCACTGTGCGGGATCGTGCGGCAAGGATGCGCGGTGCCGTCGCGCCGCGCCGATGAAGTTGAAAAAGGTCAGAGCGTCGTTCCGTTGCGCCGGAGGATCACGAAAACACCGCGGCCGGAGCGGGGCCGCGGCGAAGGGGCGTGGCGCCGTCGTGCCGCGCCGGACGGTCCAAGGCCACGACTTAAGCTGCAGCGGAGAAGGGGACCCGGCGACCGGTTCCGGGCCGCTGGCATCGGAGCAGGGGGACCAACCCTTGACGGTCCCGTGGCGGCAACAGTCGGCCGGACGGAGCGGGCCGGCCAGCCAGGGGAAGAGCCGAGGGTTCGTAACCCCCGGTTGGACGGACATGAGTGGCCCCCCACATGGGGGCACAGATTACAAACGGAGGGGGGAAGCACACCCCCCCGCACCCCTGTCCGCTCGGCCGAAACGACCGAGCCACCTGGCTGGAGCCAGCGCGCCGGACCGGCTGCCCAGGCTGGAGCGCCAGGCCGGGCCGCGCCCAGGATGGGCTGGGCCATGCCAGCTAGGCCGGTCCTCCCCCAAGAAGGCCAAAACCGGACCCGGGATGGGTCGAATCGGTTCGGGCCGACCCAGAGGGTATCGGGCATGGTTGGACCAGGCCCGAACCCCCTAATACCGGACCCCTTACGGTCTTTTGCCCATAACTTTGGCTTCAGACTTCTGATCGACACATCGTCAGCTATGATGTGATCCTTGGATTGAGACGGTTGTTCCGGTATATCGCAATCAAGGTTTCGGAGTACTTTGGGTTCAGCCGGGTTGGTTCGTACACGAAACCAACCGGGCCCTTGGAGCAGAAACGCTTATAACTTGAGTTCTGGATGTCCAATTGAAGTTCCATTGACTTTGATGGATTCCTCTAAGTGAGAAAGACCTTTTGGCTTACTACGCTCGAGGTTTGGACATAGTTGGAGTATATTCGGGTTGGTTTTGACTTAAAAACCAACTGGGCCCCTGGGACGAAAAATCCAATAACTCTCAGACCGAGCGTCCGATGGATGTGCCGTCTGTGACGTTGAGTTCCTATTGATGATACAGAACTTTTGGAGACATCAACTCCGGACTATGTGTCAGTTGATGTATCATCCCATCGACTCGTAGAGCGGACCCTCCCGAACGAGCTTACTGTGTGCGGGAACCCTATAGCTGGTTGCGACTGTGACGACGACGACGACGACTGTACAGAAATCCTCCGTGGATTCGACGACGATGACTACAACACTCAGTGATCCTACGTGGATCAGTGATACCGATCCTGTGTGGGTCCGATCCTGTGTGTTTCAGCACTCAGCGGTCCTGTGTGGGCCACCGCCTACAAATCCTGTGTGGGTCCGATCCTGTGTGGGTCATTGCGGGGGTTAGTTACTTATCGATACTTTGTGGGTCATTGCGGGGGTTAGTACCTATCGATCCAATGTGGGTCCGACGACATAGATGAATCAGTGACTACATCTGATCATCTCTATCATCTTACGAAGAAGTATACCTGTGTGAGCTGAATCTTAACTTTCAATCCTTATCTTTGATAATATTGACTTGATGTCCTGTGTGGACTACGTTATGCTTTCTTGTGTGGATTGGGATGTGATTTCCTGTGTGGATCGGGTTGTGATTTCCTGTGTGGACTGGGTTGTACTTGATCTCGGATGTTGGAGCCGAACATGAATTGATGACTTAGGTATATGTATGGGCATATACCTTAGTAGAGTCGGATGTTACTTCGTGATTGTATCTTTCCTTTGTGGATTCTGGGAGACCTACGGGAGTCTCGGGGTCCCTACTAAGTAGCTTATACTTACCACTGCACGGGCTATGTCTGCACTACATTGTGTTAGTTGCAGACGATGGACATTGCTGATCATGGTTGAGGCACGAGGAGCAGGTCGGTACCCAGAGGTGGATCATTGGGCAGGGCGTACTCGGAGCGGACTGCTGGACCCGAGGAGCTGTGGAGGCTACTGTACCACCCTTCAGGTGGGACTTCCAGTGGACGGCTCGAGGCTGCAGCTTTACTTTCAGCTGCTGTTTTCCCTTTCCAATTGTACTTTACTTTCAGTTTGGGTTTGTATACTGGCCCACTTACTTTTCCGCACTTACTATTGTACCCAGTTATTACTTAGTGTTTACTTCTTCTTTCTTGATCTATTGTGTTTTTTTAATTTACAAAGGCAATGCCTTCCCTTTTTACTGGGAATTACGCCTTGGTGCTAGTCGTCATCCCCTAGCCTATGGAAGGCGGGCTTGGGGTAGTCACGGCATGGACCCCGAGGACGGGTCGTGACAAATTGGTATCATAGGAGTTCGGTTCTACCGAAGAACTCAGGACTCTAATCTTTTTCTATGTGAAGCAATAGTGTTAAGAGTATTGAGTGTGGTTATTAGGCCAGGATTCCAGTGTTGGTGCGCCGGCCGACGTATCCGTACACCAGGACCCTGACTTCTGATTTCTGACTTAATGCACGAAAACATTGATTTCATGTGTGTTTCAAGTTTTCTTTGTGATTACTTTATGTCAGCTCACCAGGTATACTGTTTGACCATGGTGCATCTGTTTCTTTTTAGGATGGCCCCACGACGGCAGCCAGCTAGGGTTCCGAGAGTTGTGCATGACGACAACCCACCGAGTGACGAGGCCTTGGTATAGGGCCCTTTGACAGCAGAGGCACCAGCGATACCTCTACCTGCCGAGCCACCGATGCTACCAGCCCCAGCCGCTGACGATGCACGTCGCCTTAGTGCACTGCACGAGTTTCAGTGTCAGCGACCGCCCAGGTTCCATGGGGAGACGGACCCTCAGGCAGCCAAGGATTGGATGGATACAGTTTTACGGGTTTCCAGGTTAGTGAAGACACCAGCAGACCTCATGGTGATCCTCGCAGTGAGCCTACTGCACGCGGCAGCAGGCAGATGGTAGATCTTGATGCTCCAGGTGCACGACGAGGCATCTATCCTCTTGATGGACTTTGAGAGCCTCTTCCACTCAGAGTTATTCCCAGCCACCCTCCGTGCGGTGTTCATCCAGGAGCTTCTACAGCTGCGGCAGGGCAGCTTGATGGTCGCCCAGTACTCGGCGAGATTTACCGATCTCTCGCGTTATTCAACGGACATAGTACATGACCCATTATTCCAGACCCAGACCATTGAGCAGGGATTGAGGCATGATATCACGACATCACTGATCTACCTCAGTATTCCGACACAGGCCAGGGTACTGGAGGGAGCCCTTCTGATCGAGAGCTTCCTTGATGAGCCTACATCAGTAGCAAGACCTACTGCTGGGCGGCACATAACAGAGTCTTCTAAAGCAAGAAGTCGACAGATGACTAATGGGTCCAGGCAGACCAGACCCTCAGGAAGACGACCTCAGGACACTGGCTCAGTGGTGCGAGGCACACAGCGCGGAACCAGTCTTTCGAGAGGCAGATAGTGCTACACATGTGGCAGGCAGGGCCACATGGCTCGTGACTGCCCGACCCGCCGTGCAGAGGAGCAGCAGACGGTTGAGGGACCACCCAGGCAGAGGCAGAAGGTCGACCGTGGTGGTCCGCAGGGAGCAGCCGGACGAGGTAGAGGAGATGGCCGAGCAACATGTGGTGGGTGACGCTTTGAGGCTCTACCACCACCACCGCTAAGAGGTCCACCCCGACCACAGGGAGCTGGCGGGTAGAGACAAGAACAACTTTAGGCAGTGGAGGCCTACGACCACGGCGCGCCTGAGATGATTCGAGGTACTATCTATGTCTATTCCACCCCTGCTGCAGTTCTTATAGACACAGGAGTGAGTCATTATTTCATAGCCACTGCCCTTGTTCGGAGCTCGTAGATTCCAACAGAGCCGTTGGCTCGATCCTTACGGATAGAGACTCCTACGGGAGTAGACTCGATAATTACGCACTGGTGTCGGCAGTGTGAGATTACTCTAGGAGGCGAGTGCTTCAGCTGGGATCTTCTTGTAGCGGAATCTAGGCTTTACGACGTCATCTTGGGCATGGATTTGTTATCTATAGTCCATGCTCAGATTGACTATATTAGGCACAAGGTGCGATGTGTACGCACTGACGGAAGTAGGTTCACCTTAAATGGCGAGAAGGGAGCCTTCGCAACACAGGATGGACTCTCGCAGAGGAGATGACAGCCCATCACTCATCAGTTGGCTAGCCTCATCCTAGGAGCAGTTGATGTGTGGAGTCCTGGTTTTCCTGCAGTGGTGGATCAGTATGCAGACTTTTTCCCCGACGATGTTCCAAGACTACCTCCTCACAGAGAGGTAGACTTTTATATTGACCTATACCCCAGGATAGCCCCGATATCCACCCCAGCAAATTGGATTGCCCTCGCTGATCTTCGAGAGCTACAGGTATAGTTGGAGGACTTGAAGGGAAAGGGATTCATCCAACCCAGTGTTTCACCATGGGCTTCTCCGATATTGTTCGCCAAGAGGGCGGACGGGAGCTTGCGACTTTGTGTCGACTATTTTTGCCTAAACCAGGTGAACGTGAGGAACAAGTATCCACTACCGAGGATTGAGGACCTCTTCAATCATTTCAAGGGAGCACGGTGGTTTTTGAAGATAGACCTGAGGTCAGGATATCACCAGCTCAGAGTTCGGAATGAGGACACGCAGAAGACGGCCTTCAAGTGCCGGTATGGAAACTATGAGTTTTTGGTTATTCCATTAGGCATAACCAATTCTCCAGCAGTGTTCATATACCTCATGAACAAGATCTTTCTACCATAACTCGATCGATTTTTCGTGGTCTTCATCGACGACATTTTGATATACTCGATGGCTGAGGAGGAGCATGCCTACCACTTGCGGGTTGTACTAGACACACTCCGAGAGCACCAAATTTATGGAAATCTCTTGAAGTGTCAGTTCTGGATACGTGAGGTCCACTTCTTGGGACACTTCATCTCTGAGGTGGGAGTTGCAGTGGATCCTGCGAAAATTGAGGCAGTGCTAGCTTGGGAGCCACCCAGGAGCGTGACGGAGGTGCAAAGTTTTCTAGGACTAGATGGGTACTACTGAAGATTTGTGCCAGACTTCTCCAGAGTTGCGACACCACTCTCAGCTTTGACGACGAAGGGGAAACCATTTGTGTGGTCAGACAGATGTCAGCAGAGCTTCCAGGAGCTGAGATAGAGATTGACCAGCGCGCCTATCTTGAAGCTTTCGGAGGAGGGAGTTGGGTACGTAGTTTACTGCAGCGGGTCAGAGAGGCATAGCGTGGGGGCACCGACTATGATACGCGATGTGCGCAGATATCCTCAGGACAGACACCTTATTGATTATCCATGGTAGGGGAGCACGATATCCTTTTCAGAGGACGTACCTTGGTACCGGTTGCTTTACATGAGGAGGTGTTGAGAGATTTTCACACTTCCCCTTTGGCGGTACATCCTGGAGTAGCGATGATGTACCAGGATCTCAGACGACAGCACTGGTGGCCGGGCATAAAGAAGGCTGTGGAAGAGTTTGTTTCTCGATGCCTCACCTGAAAGCCGGTGAAGGCAGAGGACCAGGTACCAGCAGGCTTGGCGCAGCCCTTAGAGGTCCCGAAGTGGAAGTGGGATGGGATATCTATGGACTTCGTGACTGGACTTCCACGTACTTCCAGAGGTCACGACTCCATTTGGGTGATTGTTGACCGACTCACCAAGTCGGCTCACTTCTTACCCATCAGAGAGCAGGGCTCATTGGAGAGCTTGGGACGTATCTACATTCAGGATATTGTGCGGATTCATTGTGTGCCATCATCAATCGTCTCCGATCAAGATTGTCGCTTTACTTCATGGCTTTGGAAGGGGTTTCAGGAGGCGTTCGGGACGCAGCTACGTCTGAGCACCGCCTTTCACCGTCAGACAGATGGTCAGACAGAGAGGACCATTCATACTCTCGAGGACATGCCCCGCGCATGTATCATCGACTTTGGTCACAGCTGGGAGGACCACCTACCCTTGGTGGAATTCGCGTACAACAACAACTACCACTCCACCATTGGTATGGAACCATGCGAGGCATTGTACGGCCGACCTTGCGGATCTCCTCTATGCTGGACAGACCCTGGGGAGTCAGCACTTGTGGGACCGGAGATGGTCCAGGCCACGATAGAGAAGGTCCAGATCATCCAGGAGTGGATGAGGATAGATCAGAGCCGGAAGAAGTCTTATGCTGACTAGAGGAGGAGGCCACTCGAGTTCGAGGATGGCGACCACGTCTTCTTGAGGGTCTCACCTCGACGTGGATTATGGAGATTTGGCCGAGGTGGAAAGTTTTCTCCATGCTTCATCAGACCATTCCAGGTCCTCAACCGGATTGGAGAGGTGTCTTATCGCCTGGATCTACCACCTCAGTTGCACCGGGTTCATGACGTCTTCCACGTATCCTAGCTGAGGAGATACGTGCATGACCCGACACATATCATTGACCATGGGGAGGTAGATGTTGATGATGGGGAGACTTTTTCGGAGGTCCCAGTGGAGATCGAGGATCAACAGGTGTCACGACCCGCCCTCGGGGTCCGTGCCGTGACTACCCCAAGCCCTCCTTCCATAGGCCAGGGGCTGGCGACTAGCACCAAGGCGTAATCCCGGTAAAAAGGGAAGCCATTGCCTTTGTAAAGTAAACAAACACCACAGAGTAAGCAAGCGGAAAGTAAACACTAAGCAAAAGCAGAGTACAACTGAAAGTGCGGAAAAGTAAATGGGCCAGTATACAAACCCAAACTGAAAGTAAGGTACAACTCGAAAGGGAAAACATAAACTAAAAAGTAAAAGCCGCTACGCCGAGCTGTCCACTGGAAATCCCACCTGAAGGGTGGGTACAGATAGCTCCACTGCTCCACGGGTCCCGTCGTCCGCTCCGAGCACGTCCCGCCCAGTGGTCCACCTCCAGGTATCGTCCTGCTCTGCAAGCCTCAGCCAAGATCAACGCTGTCCGTCGTCTGCAACCAACACAACGTAGTGCGGGCAAAGCCCGTGCAGGGGTGAGTATAAGCTACTCAGTAGGGACCCCGAGACCCCTGAAGGTCTCTCAAAATCCACAAAATATAAACCACAAAGAAAGGTACAATCACGAAGTAACAACCGACACTGCTTAGGTATATGCCCATACATATACCTAAGTCATCAATTTCAAACACGCTGCAACCTCCGAGCCCAAGTACAACTCAGTCCACATAGGAAAGTAAACGTATTCCACACAGGAAAGCAAAACGTAATCCACACAGGATAGCACAACACAATCCACACAGGAAAACAACAGGATTCAGCTCACACAAGTATACATCTTCGAAAGACGATAAAGATGATCTCTGATCCATCTAAGTCGTCGGACCCACGAAGAATCGATAGGTAACTAACCCCCGCAAAAGACCCACATAGGATCGGGCCCACATAGGACCTGTAGGCGCTGGTTCACACAGGACCGCTGAGCGCAAGGACCCACACAGGATCCGACCCACACAGGATCGGGCCCACACAGGACCTGTAGCACTGATCCACGTAGGGTCGCTGAGTGCTGTAGTCGTCGTCGTCGAATCCACACAGGATCTCTGTACTGTCGTCGTCGTAGTCACAGTAGCAGTAGCAGTGGTAGCAGTCACAGTAACAGTCGCAGCCAGCACTAGGGTTCCCGTACACAACAAACTCGTTCGGAGGGTCCGCTCCACGAGCCGAGAGGCTGATACATCAACTGTCACAAAGTCTAGAGTTGATGTATCCAAAAGTTCCGTATCGTCAACAGGAAGTCAACGCAACAGACGATGCGTCGATCGGACGCCCGGTCTGAGAGTTATTGGCATTTTCGTCCCCGGGGCCCGGTTGGTTTTTAAGGCAAAACCAACCCGACCGTACTCCACCTGCGTCCAAACATCGGGCGGAGTATGCCAAAAGAACCGTCTCACTAAGAGGAACACAACAAAGCTGATGGCACGTCAATCGGACGTCCGTAGCTCAAGATATGAGTGTTTCCGCTCCGAAGGCCCGGTTGGTTTCGTGAACGAACCAACCCGGCCGAACCCAAAGTATTCCGAAACTTTGAGTGCGATATAACGAAACGACCGTCTTCATCCAAGGATCGCGTTTCCGCAAACGGTTCGTCAATCGCAGGTCCGTGGCTCAAGTTATGGCCAAAAGACCGAAACCGATTCGAAACGGGGGGTCCGGGTCCGGGCCGACCCGGCCCCACCCCCCCCTGGGTCGGCCCGAACCGGGTCGACCCGACCCGGGTCCGACCCGGCCCGCCCGGCCGGCCGGCGGCGCGGCGGCCCGGCGCCGCATGGTGGCAGCACGCGGGGGATCAAGCCCCCGCTTGATTGGAATGGCGGCGCAGCTTAAGTGCCGCGCCCTTTTGGAAAATCCGGCCCCCCACGTGGGGGCCTGCTTGAAGAAACCGGGGGGCCGCCTGCCCCCCTCGAGGAAACCTCCCCCCCAAATAAATGGGGTGGGATTTTGAGCTGCCGGGGGAATTAAATTCCCCCAGATTTTTGTCCATTCGGCCGGACAGCTGGCCGGCCGGTTTTTGTCCAACGGGACCGGCAAACCGGTCCCCATTCCGGCTTCCGTGGCCGGCGGCCTGGCGTGCCGCCGGTCTTCCCGTCTCGCCGCGGCCCGGAACCAGCCGCGGTGTTCGTCGTCCGGCGCGGTGCGACGGCACCGCGTCCCTCCGCCGTGCCTTTTAATTTCCTTCAACGCGGCGCGACGGCGTCGCGTTCTTGATGATCCTTCCACGGCGCGGCGCGACGGCGCCGCGCAAAATAATCGTGCGATTATTCGCGTGGTGCGACGGCACCACGCCACCTTGTTTCCACCCGCAAAATATATCAACAAGAACGAAGGAGGGGGTTCGGCCGTGTTCATGCGGTCCGGCCCCCTCACGTTAAACAATAACACAAAATTATAATCCTCACGTTAGTCATGCTAGAACCACGAACAAGGATAAATAAATAAACAATAACAACAACCCCTACATTGGGTATAAGTTCGAAGATTTGTCAACGTCCCACGGAGGTCGGGCGTCGCGGTAATCGTTCGTCAAATCCGATGACGAAGAGGTACGTCCAAAGAGGTACGTCATTGGCGAATCTTCGTATGCCGACGAAGGAAGTCCGAGGAGGAAGCGGCGTTCCCTCTTGTTGACACGGAAGACGAAGAAGAGAGGAGCGGCGTTCTTCATCATAGCTTGAGCGTTCTTCGTCAAGGCTTGAGCGTTCTTCGTCAAAGTTTGAAGAAAAAGGAAAAGCTCTCAAAAGATCTCAAGATGGCTAAAGAGTTCTAACCCAACAAAATAAGATAAGAGCTTATTTTATTCATAAACTTAACAAATGAATTTCAAAGGTTTGAAATTCAAAAAGGATAACTCCAAAATTAAATAACAATTGTCATTTCATTTAAAGAGGGGTTAAGGGAGTTTGGGAGAAGATGAAAAGTTTAGGGTTCGTGTGGGACCCACCACACTTAATCCTCTCAAGGGAGGTTAAGTGGGTGTGGGTCCCACCCCTAACTTCCTTTGAGAGAAGTTAACCAAGAAGTTTAAATAAAAATTTGTAATCCAAAATTTTTATTTAACTTATTCTAAACTCCCAAAAACTAACTCTCAACCCGAAATAAACGCAACCTTGGAAAAGGTCTCCTTAAGCGAATATCGGCGCTGCGAGTTCATCGGTGCCCTCAGATTTCAATTCCGAGCACCGAATCAAAATTTACGAAAACCCGCTCGTTCCTTCACTAAACATACCCGAGCCAAACTTCGGAAATTGATTCCGGGCACACCGGGCCTCGGAATCAGGTGACGTCAGAAACCGCGCTCTTGTAAAATTCCAAAGAAAATTAAGAAAAAAATTTCCATTGAATTTTACGGGTCTTTACATTACTCCCACCTCAGGGCTTTACGTCCCCGTAAAGATACATCAAAAACTTGGGAAACAAATGAGGGTACTGAGCACGCATCTGAGCCTCCCGCTCCCATGTGCTCTCCTAAAGGTTCCCGTGCTGCCATCTGATGCGCACAAGAGGAATCGATCGCCCACGCAGGACCCGCTCCTGTAGATCCTCTATCTCCACCGGGACCTCCGTAAAAGTCGCCCCATCGTCAACGTCAAGCTCCCCATGGTCAATGATGTGCGTCGGGTCGTGCACGTATCTCCTCAGCTGAGACACGTGGAAGGCGTCGTGCACCTGATGCAACTGAGGTGGTAGAGCCAAGCGATAAGCCACCTCACCAATCCTGCTGAGGACCTGGAAAGGTCTGATGAAGTGCGGAGATAACATTCTGCCTCGGCCAAATCTCCGAATACCACGTCGAGGTGAGACCCGCAAGAAGACTTGGTCGCCATCCTCGAACTCCAGTGGCCTCCGCCTCCTGTCAGCGTATGACTTCTTCCGGCTCTGAGCTGTCCTCATCCGCTCCTGGATGACCTGGACCTTCTCTATCGTGGTCTGGACCATCTCCGGTCCCACAAGTGCTGACTCCCCAGGGTCTGTCCAGAACAAAGGAGATCTACAAGGTCGGCCGTACAACGCCTCGTACGGTTCCATCCCGATAGTGGAGTGGTAGCTGTTGTTGTACGCAAACTCCACCAAGGGTAGGTGGTCCTCCCAGCTACGACCAAAGTCGAGGACACATGCGCGGAGCATGTCCTCGAGAGTCTGAATGGTCCTCTCCGTCTGACCATCCGTCTGAGGGTGGAAGGCTGTGCTCAGACGTAGCTGCGTCCCGAACGCCTCCTGTAACCCCTTCCAAAGCCGGGAAGTAAAGCGAGCATCTCGATCGGAGACGATAGATGATGGCACACCGTGGAGCCGCACAATCTCCTGAACGTAGAGACGTCCCAATCTCTCCACTGAGCCCTGTTCTCCGATGGGTAAGAAGTGTGCCGACTTGGTGAGTCGGTCAACAATCACCCATATAGAGTCGTGACCTCTGGAAGTGCGTGGAAGTCCAGTCACGAAGTCCATAGATATGACATCCCACATCCACTCCGGAACCTCCAAGGGCTGTACCAAGCCTGCTGGTACCTGATGCTCTGCCTTCACCTGCTGACAGGTGAGGCATCGAGAAACGAACTCTGCTACTGCCTTCTTCATGCCCAGCCACCAGTGCTGTCGTCTGAGGTCCTGGTAAATCTTCGCCACTCCAAGATGTACCGCCAAAGGAGAAGTGTGAAACTCTCTCATCACTCCCTCTCGCAAAGAGACTGGTACCATGGTACGTCCTCTGAAAAGGATGTCATGCTCTGCTCCAAGGGAGAAACCATCAGGTTCCTGTCCCGAGGATATCTGTGCACGCCGTGTCTCACAGTCAGCGTCCCCACGCTGTGCCTCCCTGACTCGCTGCAGTAGTGGAGGGGTGACTGTGAGAGACTGAAGGAAGGCTGCTCCATCTCTATCCACGAAGGATATCTGTAAAGAGGCTAGCTGCTCCGTCGCCTCCTCAAGTAGATGAATGCCCGTCCTCCTGCTGAGGGCATCGGCTACTACGTTCCCCTTCCCAGGAGTATAGACTATCTCAAAGTCATAGTCCTGGAGGAACTCGAGCCATCGCCGCTGTCTCAGGTTCAGGTCCTTCTGCGAGAAGATATACCTGAGACTCTGATGATCGGAAAAGACTGTAAAACGCTCGCCCATCAGATAGTGTCGCCATGTCTTCAGAGCGAAGACCACTGCTGCTAACTCCAGGTCATGGGTAGCGTAGTTCTGCTCATGCGGCCTCAACTGACGTGATCCATAGACGATCACTGCCCGCTCCTGCATCAGAACACATCCGAGTCCGGTCCCTGATGCATCGCAGTAGACTACGTACCCTACTTCCTCCTCAGGCAACCTCAAGATAGGTGCGCTGGTCAATCTCTGCCTCAGCTCCTGGAAGCTCTGCTGACAACTGTCTGACCACACGAAGGGTTTCCCCTTCTTCGTCAAAGCTGTGAGTGGTTCCGCAACTCTAGAGAAGTCCGACACGAATCTCCGATAGTATCCAGCGAGTCCCAAGAAACTCCGAACCTCAGTCACGCTCCTGGGTGGCTCCCATGCTAACACAGCCTCGATCTTCGCGGGATCCACTGCAACTCCCGCCTCAGAGATAACATGTCCTAAGAAGTGGACCTCACGTATCCAGAACTGGCACTTCGAGAGCTTACCATAAAGCTGGTGCTCTCGGAGTGTGTCTAGTATAACTCGCAAGTGATAGGCGTGCTCCTCCTCTGTCGTAGAGTAAATCAGAATGTCGTCGATGAAGACCACGACAAACCGATCGAGGTATGGCTGAAAGATCCTGTTCATGAGAGCCATGAACACTGCTGGAGCATTGGTTACACCGAAAGGCATAACCAAGAACTCATAGTGGTCATTCCGACATCTGAAGGTCGTCTTCTGCACATCCAAGTCTCTGACTCTGAGCTGATGATAGCCTGACCTGAGGTCTATCTTCGAGAACCACCGTGCTCCTTTGAGCTGATCAAAGAGGTAATCAATCCTCGGTAGCGGATACTTGTTCCTCACTGTCACCTGGTTCAGGCGACGATAGTCAACAAAAAGTCTCAAGCTCCTGTCCGCCTTCTTGGAGAATAATATCGGGGAAGCCCAGGGTGAAACACTGGGTCGAATGAACCCCTTGCCCTGCAAGTCCTCCAACTGTACCCGTAGCTCTCGAAGCTTGGCGGGGGCCATCCGATATGCTGGAGTGGATATCGGGGCTGTCCCGGGGTACAAGTCAATATAAAAGTCTACCTCTCTGCGAGGAGGTAGCCCTGGAACATCGTCGGGAAAAACGTCCGCAAACTGATCCACCACTGCAAGAAAACCAGGACTCCGCACGTCAACTGATCCAAGGATAAGGCTAGCCAAATGATGAGTGATGGGCTGTCCTCTCCTCCGCGGAAGTCCATCCTGTGCTGCTAAGGCTCCCTTCTCGCCGGTGAAGGTGAACCTGCTCCCGTCGGTGCGCACACATCGCACCTTGCGCCTAAAATAGTCAATCTGCGCATGGACCGTAGATAGCCAATCCATGCCCAAGATGACGTCGTAAGGCCTCGACGCTGCTACAAGAAGATCCCAGCCGAAGCTCTCGCCTCCTAGAGTAAGCTCACACTGCCGGCACCAGTGCGTAATCATCGAGTCTGCTCCCGTAGGAGTCTCTAGCCGTAAGGATCGAGCCAACTGCTCTGTCAGAATCTCCGAGCTCTGAACAAGGGAAGCGGCTATGAAAGAGTGACTCGCTCCTGTGTCTATAAGAACTGCAGCAAGGGTGGAATAGACACAGATAGTACCTCGAATCATCTCGGGTGCGCCGTGGTCGTAGGCCTCTGCTGCCTGGAGCTGTGCCTGTCTCTGCCCGCCAGCTCCCTGTGGTCGGGGTGGACCTCCTGGTGGTGGTGGTGGCAGAGCCTCAAAGCGTCGCCCACCACCGGCTGCTCGTCCAGCTCCTCTGCCTCGTCCGCCTCCTCCTTGCGGACCGCCACGGTCGACCCTCTGCCTCTACCTCGGTGGTCCCTCAACCGACTGCTGCTCCTCGGCACGGCGGGTCGGGCAGTCACGAGCCATGTGGCCCTGACCGCTGCACGAGTAGCACTGTCTGCCTCTCGAAAGACTGGCTCCGCGCTGTGTGCTCCACACTGCTGAGCTAGTGTCCTGAGGTCGTCTGCCTGAAGGTCTGGTCTGCCTGGACCCCTGAGTCATCCGTCGACTGCCTGCTGCAGATGACTCTGCCACGTACCGCCCTGCGGTGGGTCACTGTGCTGGTGTAGACTCAGCAAGGAAGCTCTCGATCAGAAGGGTCCGCTCCAGTACTCCTGTCTGAGTCGGTATGCTGAGGGAGATCAGTGATGCCCTGATCTCGTGTCTCAAACCCTGCTCGAAGGTCCGGGCCCAGAAGAATGGGTCTCGTACCATGTCGGTCGAGTAGCGTGAGAGATCGGTAAATCTCGCCGAGTACTGAGCGACCGTCATGCTGCCCTGCCGCAGCTGAAGAAGCTCCTGGATACGCACCGTACGAAGGGTGGCTGGGACGAACTCCGAGCGGAAAAGGCTCTCAAAGTCCGTCCAAATTAGAGATGCCTCATCGTGCACCTGGAGCATCAAGCTCCACCATTGTCCTGCTGCTGCGTGTAGTAGGCTCACAACGAGGATCACCATGAGGTCTGCTGGTGTCCTCACTAGCCTAAACACTCGTACCACTGCCTCCAGCCAGTCCTCTGCTGCCTGGGGATCCGTCTCCCCGCGAAACCTAGGCGGTCGCTGGCGCTGAAACTCATGCAGTGCGCTGAGGCGACGTGCATCGTCAGTGGCTGGTGCTGGAAGTATCGGGGGCTCGGCGGGTAGAGCTACCGCCGGTGCCACTGCTGACAAAGGGCCCTGCACCGAGGCCTCGTCACTCGGTGGACTGTTGTCACACTCGACTCTCGGAACCCTAGCTGGCTGCTGTCGTGGGGCCATCCTGAAAAGGAAACAGGTGCGCCACGGTCAGAACAGTATACCTGGTAAGCTGATATAAGTAATCACAAAGAAAACTTTGAAACACACACGCAATCAATGTTTTCGTGCATTAAGTCGGAAATCAGAAGTCAGGGTCCTAGTGTACGGATACGTCGGCCGCCGCACCAACACTGGACTCCCTGGACTGATAACCACACTCAATACGCTAAACATTATTGCTTCACATAGAAAAGATCAGAGTTCGCGGTAGAACCGAACTGCTCTGATACCAATTTGTCACGACCCGCCCTCGGGGTCCGTGCTGTGACTACCCCAAGCCCAACTTCCATAGGCCAGGGGCTGGCGACTAGCACCAAGGCGTAAATCCCGGTAAAAAGGGAAGGCATTGCCTTTGTAAAGTAAACAAACACCACAGAGTAAGAAAGCGGAAAGTAAACACTAAGCAAAAGCAGAGTACAACTGAAAGTGGGGAAAAGTAAATGGGCCAGTATACAAACCCAAACTGAAAGTAAGGTACAACTCGAAAGGGAAAACAGCAACTAAAAAGTAAAAGCCGCTACGCAGAGCTGTCCACTGGAAATCCCACCTGAAGGGTGGGTACAGATAGCTCCACTGCTCCACGGGTCCCGCCGTCCGCTCCGAGCACGTCCCGCCTAGTGGTCCACCTCCAGGTACCGTCCTGCTCTGCAAGCCTTAGCCAAGATCAACGCTGTTCGTCGTCTGCAACCAACACAATGTAGTGTGGGCAAAGTCCGTGCAGGGGTGAGTATAAGCTACTCAGTAGGGACCCTGAGACCCCTGAAGGTCTCTCAAAATCCACAAAGGATAAACCACAAAGAAAGGTACAATCACGAAGTAACAACCGACACTGCTTAGGTATATGCCCATACATATACCTAAGTCATCAATTTCAAACACACTCCAACCTCCGAGCCCAAGTACAACTCAGTCCACACAGGAAAGTAAACGTATTCCACACAGGAAAGCAAAACGTAATCCACACAGGATAACACAACACAATCCACACAGGAAAGAAATAGGATTCAGCTCACACAGGTATACATCTTCGAAAGACGATAAAGATGATCTCTGATCTATCTAAGTCGTCGGACCCATGAAGGATCGATAGGTAACTAACCCCCGCAAAAGACCCACACAGGATCGGGCCCACATAGGACCTATAGGCGCTGGTTCACACAGGACCGCTGAGCGCAAGGACCCACACAGGATCGGACCCACACAGGACCTGTAGCACTGATCCACGTAGGATCGCTGAGTGCTGTAGTCATCGTCGTCGAATCCACACAGGATCTCTGTACTGTCGTCGTCGCAGTCACAGTAGCAGTAGCAGTGGTAGCAGTCACAGTAACAGTCGCAGCCAGCACTAGGGTTCCCGCACACAGCAAGCTCGTTCGGAGGGTCCGCTCCACGAGCCGAGAGGCTGATACATCAACTGTCACAAAGTCCAGAGTTGATGTATCCAAAAGTTCCGTATCGTCAATAGGAAGTCAACGCAACAGACGGCGCGTCGATCGGACGCCCGGTCTGAGAGTTATTGGCATTTTCGTCCCCGGGGCCCGGTTGGTTTTTAAGGAAAAACCAACCCGACCATTCTCCACCTGCGTCCAAACCTCGGGCGGAGTATGCCAAAAGAACCGTCTCACTAAGAGGAACACAACAAAGCTGACAGCACGTCAATCGGACGTCCGTAGCTGAAGATATGAGCATTTCCGCTCCGAAGGCCCGGTTGGTTTCGTGAAGGAACCAACCCGGCCGAACCCAAAGTATTCCGAAACTTTGAGTGCGATATACCGAAACTACCGTCTCGATCCAAGGATCGTGTTGCCGCAAACGGTTCGTCAATCGGAGGTCCGTGGCTCAAGTTATGGCCAAAAGACCGAAACCGATTCGAAACGGGGGGTCCGGGTCCGGGCCGACCCGGCCCGACCCCCCCTGGGTCGGCCCGAACCAGGTCGACCCGACCCGGGTCCGACCCGGCCTGGCCGGCCGGCCGGCGGCGCGGCGGCCTGGCGCCGCATGGTGGCAGCACGCGGGGGATCAAGCCCCCGCTTGATTGGAATGGCGGCGCGGCTTAAGTGCCGCACCCTTTTGGAAAATCCGGCCCCCCACGTGGGGGCCTGCTTGAAGAAACCGGGGGGCCGCCTTCCCCCCTTGAGGAAACCGCCCCCCCCAAATAAATGGGGGGGGGGCTTTTGAGCTGCCAGGGGAATTAAATTCCCCCGGATTTTTGTCCATCCGGCCGGCCAGCTGGCCGGCCGGTTTTTCTCCAACGGGACCGGCAAACCGGTCCCCATTCCGGCTTCCATCGCCGGCGGCCTGGCGTGCCGCCGATCTTCCCGTCTCGCCGCGGCCCGGAACCGGCCGCGGTGTTCGTCATCCGACGCGGTGCGACGGCACCGCGCCCCTCCGCCGCGCCTTTTTATTTCCTTCGACGCGGCGCGACAGCGTCGCGTTCTTGATGATCGTTCCACGGCACGGCGCGGCGGCGCCGCGCAAAATAATCGTGCGATTATTCGCGTGGTGCGACGGCGCCACGCCACCTTGTTTCCACCCGCAAGATATATCAACAAGAACGAAGGAGGGGTTTTGGCCGTGTTCATGCGGTCCGGCCCCCTCACGTTAATCAATATCACAAAATTATAATCCTCACGTTAGTCATGCTAGAACCACGAACAAGGATAAATAAATAAACAATAACAACAACCCCTACATTGGGTATAAGTTCAAAGATTTGTCAACGTCCCGCGGAGGTCGGGCGTCGCGGTAATCGTTCGTCAAATCCGATGACGAAGAGGTACGTCCGAAGAGGTACGTCGTTGGCGAATCTTCGTATGCCGACGAAGGAAGTCCGAGGAGGAAGCGGTGTTCCCTCTCGTTGACACGGAAGACGAAGAAGAGAGGAGTGGCGTTCTTCGTCGGAGCTTGAGCGTTCTTCGTCAAGGCTTGAGCGTTCTTCGTCAAAGTTTGAAGAAAAAGGAAAAGCTCTCAAAAGCTCTCAAGATGGATAAAGAGTTCTAACCCAACAAAATAAGATAAGAGCTTATTTTATTCATAAACTTAACAAATGAATTTCAAAGGTTTGAAATTCAAAAAGGATAACTCCAAAATTAAATAACAATTGTCATGTCATTTAAAGAGGGGTTAAGGGAGTTTGGGAGAAGATGAAAAGTTTAGGGTTCGTGTGGGCCCCACCACACTTAATCCTCTCAAGGGAGGTTAAGTGGGTGTGGGTCTTACCCCTAACTTCCTTTGAGAGAAGTTAACCAACAAGTTTAAATAAAAATTTGTAATCCAAAATTTTTATTTAACTTATTCTAAACTCCCAAAAACTAACTCTCAACCCGAAATAAACGCAACCTCGGAAAAGGTCTCCTTAAGCGAATATCGGCGCTGCGAGTTCATCGGTGCCCTCGGATTTCAATTCCGAGCACCGGATCAAAAGTTAGGAAAACCCGCTCGTTCGTTCACTGAACGTACCCGAGCCAAACTTCGGAAATTGATTCCGGGCACACCGGGCCTCGGAATCAGGTGCCGTTAGAAACCGCGCTCTTGTAAAATTTCAAAGAAAATTAAGAAAAAAATTTCCCTTGAATTTTACGGGTCTTTACAACAGGAGCGGGTCTTACGCGGACGGTCGATTCCTCTAGTGTGCATTAGATGGTAGCACGGGAACCTCCAAGAGAGCACTTTAGAGCGGGAGGCTCAGACGCATGCATAGTACCCACTTTTGTTTCCCTAGTTTTTGATGTATCTTTACGAGGACGTAAATCCCTAAGGTGGGAGTAATGTAAAGACCCGTAAAATTCAAGGGAAATGTTTTCTTAATTTTCCTTGGAATTTGACAAAAATGTGGTTTCTGGAGGCACTTGATTCTGAGGCCTGGTGTGCCTGGAATTTCTAGCTGAAGGTTAGCTCAGGTACGTTCAGTGAACGAATTAGCGGGTTTTTCTAACTTTTGAACCGGTGCTCGGAATCGAATTCTGAGGGCACCGATGAATTCGCAGCGCTAGTATTTGCTTAGGAACACCTTTTCCGGAGTTGTGTTTTCACGAGAGAAGTTATTAAAAATTAAGCTTCAATTTTTATTTTTACTTGGTAATTAAAACCTTTGGGTGGAAGTTGGGTAACCACCCAACATCCCATGAGAAGTTATGAGGGCGGTGGGGCCCACACGAACCCCACCCCTTCATATTCCCTAACTCCTTCAACTCACCATTAAAGTTGATAACTTATGTTAATTAATCAGGTGAGTTTAATTTGAGTGGATTAATTCAACTTTTGAATTTTAAACTTAAGTCAAGTTAATAAAATAAGTGAAGGACTTATTTTATTTGGGATGAATATTTTTCTGTGAGTTTTTGGAAGGCTTTGGAGAAAATCTATAGAGCTTGAGGATCTTCTTATTCATCGATGAAGAACGCGGAGAGCACCGACCTCCGATGAAGGTCGACAAGAATGCCAGATCCCCAGATATCGACGACGCGACGCTGACGAATCATTTCTCTGTGACGCGACTCTCTCCTTACATTACGTTTTCTTCTACGACTTGTATTTTCGTGACGAACCCTCTCACAATGAACTCGATGAGGTAGGGGTTTATTTAAATTGTTGTTCCTGATTACTTCTATTGTCATTCTTCATGAAACTTTGCCTCTTGCTATCGATTAACGGGAGGGGTCCATACCGCACAAACACTGCCGATCCTCCTCCCTTAATCTTGTATTGTTGCGGTTCGAAGGAAAATGATGTGGTGCCGACAAACTGCGCGGGATCGTGCGGCAAGGATGTGCAGCGCCGTCGTGCCGCGCCGATGAAGTTGAATAAGGTCACAGCGCTGTTCCGCCGCGACAGAGGATCACGAAAACACCGCGTCCGGAGAGGGGCCACGGCGGAGGGGCGCGGCACCGTCGCGTCGCGCCGGATGGTCCAAGGCCGCGATGGAGCAGGGGAACTGGTGGCCGGTTTCGGGTCACCGGCGTCGGAGCAAGGGGACCGGCCCTTGCCGGTCCCGTGGCGGAAACAGCCGGCCGGCCGGCCAGAGGAAGACCCGAGGGTTCGTAACCCCCGGATGGATGGACATGAGCGGCCCCCCACATGGGGGCCGCAGATTACAAATGGCGGGCAGCAGCACGCCCCCCCGCACCCCTGTCCGCTCGGCCGAAACGACCGTGCCACCTGGCTGGCGCCAGCGCGCCAGACTGGCTGCCCAGCCCGGACAGCCAAGCCGGGCCGCGCCCAAGCGGGCCGGACCCGGACCTGGGATGGGTCGACCCGGTTTGGGCCGACCCAGAGGGTATCAGGCTGGGTTAGACCTTCCCTGAACCCTCTAATACCGGACACCTCACGGTCTTTTGCCCATAACATGGGCTGCAAACTTCCGATCAACGCACCGTTATCTGCGATGTGATCCTTGGATCGAGATGATCATTTCAGAATATCGCACTCAAGGTTTCAGAGTACTTTGGGTTCGGCCGGGTTGGTTCGTACACGAAACCAACCGGGCCCTCAGAGCAGAAATGCTTATAACTTGAGCTCTGGACGTCTGATTGACGTGCTGTCAACTTTGTTGGACTCCTCTAAGTGAGAAGGGACTTTTGGCTTACTCTGGTCGAGGTTTGGACGCAGTTGGAGTATGTTCGGGTTGGTTTTGAGTTAAAAACCAACCGGGCCCCTGGGACGAAAAGGCCAATAACTCTCAGACCGGGCGTCTGATTGACGCGCCATATGTGACGTTGAGTTCCTGTTGACGATACGGAACTTTTGGATAAATCAACTCCGGACTATGTGTCAGTTGATGTATCAGCCCTTCGGCTCATAGAGCGGACCCTCCCGAATGAGATTTCTATGTGCGGGAACCCTAGAGCTGGCTGCGACTGTGACGACGACGAAGACTGTACAAAAATCCTCTGTGGATTCGACAGCGATGACTACAACACTCAACGATCCTACATGGATCAGTGATACTGATCCTGTGTGGGTTCGATCTTGAGTAGGTCAGCGCTGAATGGTTCTATGTGGGCCAGTGCCTATAGATCCTGTGTGGGTCCGATCCTATGTGGGTCATTGCAGGGGTCAGTTACCTATCGATTCTTTGTGGGTCATTATGGGGGTTAGTACCTATCGATCCTGTGTGGGTCTGACGGCTTAGATGAATCAGTGTCTACATCTGATCATCTCTATCGTCTTATGAAGAAGTATACCTATGTAAGATGATTCTTAAATTTCAAACCTTATATTCGATAAGATTGACTTGATATCCTGTGTGGATTACGTTATGCTTTCCTGTGTGGATTGGGATGTGATTTCCTGTGTGGATCGGGTTGTGATTTCCTCGGTGGACTGGGTTGTACTTCAGCTCGGATGTTGGAGCCAAACAAGAATTGATGACTTAGGTATATGTATGGGCATATACCTAAGTAGATTCGGATTTTACTTCGTGATTGTATCTTTCCTTTTTGGATTATCCTTTGTGGATTCTGGGAGACCTACGAGAGTCTCGGGGTCCCTACTAAGTAGCTTATACTCACCTATGCACGGGATATGCCTGTACTACGTTGTGTTGGTTGCAGACGACGGATAGCGCTGATCGTGGTTGAGGCACGAGGAGAAGGTCGGTACCCGGAGGTGGATCACTGGGCGGGGCATACTCGGAGCAGACGGTTGGACCCAAGGTGCTGTGGAGGCTATCTGCACCACCCTTCAGGTGGGACTTCTAGTGGACGGCTCGAGGCTGCGGATTTACTTTCAGTTGTTGTTTTCCCTTTCCAGTTGTACTTTACTTTCAGTTTGGGTTTGTATACTGGCCCACTTACTTTTCTGCACTTACTATTGTACCTAGTTATTACTTAGTGTTTACTTCTGCTTTCTTGCTTTATGGTGTTTTTTTACTTTACAAAGGCAATGCCTTCCATTTTTACCCAGAATTACACCTTGGGGCTAGTCGGCAGCCCCTAGCCTATGGAGGGCGGGCTTGTGGTAGTCACGACACGGGCCCTGAAGACGGGTCGTGACAAATATTATGAAATTACTATATAGGAAGCCAAAGTTCCTAAACATATGGTAGAAAGATATTTTATCATAATCTTAAAGTTATCTTTTTTTGATTCTAGATCATCATACTCTTTTTTATCTTATATTTTTTTAGGAAATGTAGATATTACACTAGAAACATAAGAAGAAAGTTTTTAATAATGGATCCTTATGAAAATATTTTTGTAACAAGGACATTTTATTTTTTCCCGTTATAACCATAGACATACCCAATTTCCAAACCGAGTTTTTATAATTATGGTTGGCTTTGAAATTATAATTGTTATGAATTTACTTTTAAATTATAATCTAAAATTTTATTTCATAGAGAATGTGATTATGGTTTGGGAAAGGGATGTGGAATCCCTTATCTCTAGAGGGGAGACTAAATCATTATAATCATGTCCATATCCACCTAAAGTAGCTATCCTTAATGATAATGTTAGAGAAGATAAGATAAGAAAACATATGAATGAGATAGGTGTCCTTAAAATAGAGGAAATACTTATTGTGAAGGAGTATATTTATGTGTTTCCTAACGTTCTACCTTGAAAAAACAATTACTTATAAGAATCCTAAAAGGATAACCATACTAGAATCAGTTGAACTAAATAAATAACTAAACATGTTTTCTGATAAATTCCATAGTGTTTCACCATGAAGATCCATCATTTCATTTCTTAAGAATTAATATGGGTCTACGAGGTTGTGCATTAATTATAGGGAAATAAATGTTATTAAAATAATTGATAAGTATCCTCTACCCCAACATAAAGACTTTTTTTATCAACATTAAAGAGCTCAATATTTTTCAAATATTGATCTTTATTATGGATATAATCAAATTCAAGTAAAGAATGAAGAAATTATAAATAAATCCATCTCTAAGAGGTATATACATTAGGAATTTATAGTAATTCCATTTGGATTGGCTAATAAACCCTTTGTTTTAATGGATATGATGAATAGAGTATTTCAATAATTATCTTGACAATTTCAATGAGGTATTTATTGATGATATGTTGATTTACTCTAACATTAATAATGAAAAAAAGTGTTATTTTAAAATCAGTCATTATACTCTTAGAGAAAAGAATTTTTATAGAAAATTATCAAATGAGAATTCTAGTTTCAAGAATATTATTTTATTGGATATATTTTCTATGAGGATGTAATATTAGTTGATCCTTCAAAGAAAAAGGAAGTGATTTAATGGCCAACACTAACAAATATGACTATGATATGTAGTTTTCTTGTTTTATCAGGTTATTATCAAGGATTTTTACAAAAAAAATCCCAATTATCTATCCCTCATACTAATTTGAACAATAAATGGTTTATGATCATATTGAAAAAATAATGCAAAAAAAAATTTAAAAAAATTAAATTAGAGATTCATCAATGCATCATTTTTGAATTTACCATTGTGAAGGAATTAATTTCTGATATATTGCAATAATTTTATTAAGGAACTTTGATGTATCCTTATTCATAATGATATAGTTGTTTCATAGTAATTGAGGCAGCTAAAAGATTCATGTACATAATTATCCATCCCATGATTTAGAATAAATAGAATTAATATATTTATGGTAAAAAAATATGAAATATATACAGATAATTAAGGTTTGAAATATATATTTTCATATAAATAAATCCGTAAAAGGAAAATGAGATGGAAAGAACTACTCAAGGATTATTATTTCTTATTATAGTACCACATTAAGATAGAAAATAAGGTAGATGATGTGTTGAGAAGGTAATATGTAAAGACCCGGAAATTTCAAGGAAATAATTTTCTTAAATTTCTTTGGAATTGTACAAGAACACAGTTTCTGACGGTGCCTGATTCCGAGGCCCGGTGTGCCCGGAATTAATTTCCAAAGTTTAGCTCGGGTACGTTCAGTGAACGAACGAGCGGGTTTTTCTAACTTTTGAACCGGTGCTCGGAATCAAATTCTGAGGGCACCGATGGAATCACAGCGCCGATGTTTTCTTAGAAGCACCTTTTCCAAAGGCGCGTTTACTCAGGAGGAGTTGTTAAAAATGTGAGGACTAAAAATAATTGTTTTACAATTTTATTTTATTTATTAACTAAGATTTTTAAGTGTTAAGTGAAATAAAGTTGTGTCACAAATTTATTTCTCTCTTATAAGTTGTTTAACTTCCATGTGAGGGAGTTAGGGTGGGACCCACTAAATCCTAACTTCTCTTGTTAGGATATTTGTGAGGTGGGGCCCACATGATCCCCACCCCTTCAAATTCTTAAAACTCCCTCTTAAGTGTGTAACCCTTAAAAACTCACCATTGATTAGGGTGACTTTCCCTCTCACAACTTTAATTCAAAGCCAACACATTAACTTAATTAAGTGAGTTATGTGTTTTGAATTTTGAATTTTTGAAAATGTTTGCATAAGTAAATAAAATATGGCAAATCATTATTTTATTTCAGTTTGGTTTTTGCTATGGAGAATTGTGAGAGGGAGAGTTCTTTTCTTTGAAGAACTTCATCTTCCACGTTGAAGAACGTGAAGAACGGTTCTTCTCCGATGAAGAACATCGACCCTTCGACTTAGAAGACTCAGCGACCCAGATTCTTCAGTCTTCATCTTCCTCCACAACAAGGGAGAAGTCACCGACTGTGGCGAACATCGCCAACGACAACATACCTTCCTTCTTTATCATAGCAACAAGTGAGGAGACGTCGTTTCCTCCTCGGACGCACCCCGACGTCCACAGAATCTACGTCCGACTTCCATGACGCCGTTCTCCGAGACACCCGACATGCGACATCAAATATCCATGTAGGGAAATTTATTTGGTGTTCTCTTATCTTTTGAGAAAAGAATGACGAGTGCGGACCAACCAATTCTAGGTTGATCCCCGGATCATTCGTTCATGCGGATTGATGTTGAGGATTATTGTTTTTGTCTGAGAATTATTTCTTTTCCATACGTCGACTTCTATTAGATGGCCGCTTGCTATCATTATAACGGGAGGAGGCCGGACCGCACGAACACGACCGACCCTCCTCCACCCTTGTTGTTTGAATTTGTAGCGGCACGTGAAAGGCAGCGCGGTGCCGTTGCACCGCGCGGAAATTATGAGGAAGGGCTAAGAAGCGCGGCGCCATCGCGCCACTCCAAGGAAGTTGAACAAGCCACGACGCCATCGCGTCGCGCCGAAAAATGACAAACAAAGCCGCACGAGCGTTGTGGGATCCTCGCAGTGAAGGACATGTCTCGGGAGGGCCATTGGCGAAGACGACACGAATTTCCGACCACCAGAACCCATCCGGTGGTCCGCGGAATAGCCCGCCGGCGTGGCTGAAGCCGCGGCGGTGGAGCGTGGTCCCGCGACCGCGCAGGACCGGAGGGGGGAGGCGGGACGCGGCCCGGCTACCGCGTCCGCTGGCACGGGCAGCCCCACGCGGGGCCGCAGTTCTTCACCCGGGGGAAGCGCCCCGCTCCGCTCCGCTCGGTCGTAACCGGCCGAGCCGACCCACCGGCCGGGCCGGGTCGGGTCGACCCGGTTCGGGCCGACCCGGGGGGGGGGGGGGGTGGGGTTGGGCTGGGTCGGTACGGGCCCTGACCCCCCGTTTTCGGACCACTTTCGATCAAATGCAAATATCTTGGGATACCGACCTACGATCGACGCACCGTCAGTTGCGATGTGACCCTTGGATCGAGACGGTCGTTTTGACATATCGCACTCAAGGTTTCGGAATACTTTGGGTTTGGCCGGGTTGGTTCGTACACGAAACCAACCGGGCCCTCGGAGCAGAAACGCTCGTAACTTGAGATCCGAACGTCCAATTGACGTGTCGTCGACTTTGATGGATTCTTCTAAGTGAAAAAAATCTTTTGGCTTACTCTGCTCGAGGTTTTGATGTCGTCGGAGTGCGGTCGGGTTGGTTCGATCCTGAAATCCAACCGGGCCCCTGGAACGAAAAAGCCAATAAGTCACAGACCGAGCATCCATTTGACGCGCCGTCTATCTTGTTGATTTCCTCTTGATGAGACAGAACTTTTGACATACTTAGCCTGAGTTTTGGTTGCTGTTGGATAGTGGTCGGGTTGGATTGTACGCGAAATCCAATCCGGCCCCTGGAATGGAAAAGCTGATATCTTTCAGACCAGACATCCGTTTGACGAACCGTCAGCGGCGTTGGTGATCACATTGAGAAACGGTCCCTTTGAGTTTACCCTATGATAGTTGGGGTACAGTTGAGATACGGTCGGGTTGGTTGGCACACAAAACCAACTGGGCCCCTGGGACGAAAGGGATAGTAACTCAGAGACCGGGCGTTCGATTGACACACCGTCTGTTGCGTTGAGACCCCTGTGACGAGGTGGTCCTTTGGGATACTTATTAGTGGGACTTTGAGATACTTGGAGTATCGACCTATTGCTCGTGGAGCGGACCGTCCCAGAGACGAGCGTGCGGAGTACGGAGACCGTGTAGCCGACTGAGACCTGACGACTGTTTGACCGACTCGACTTGGAGTGAGTCGACTAGCCCAATGGACGGAGCACTACTTTGTGAGGTGAAGACCCATGGAAGACGGAGCAGTACCTGTGTGACAATGCAGACCCACGGTACTCTTCCGGAGAGTACCTCTGCAGGCTACTAGGGGGTGTGCACTACTGTGTTTGGGTGGCGTACCCCGGTGGGAAGCACTACTGTGTTTGGGTGGCTGACACGTGGTACTCGACAGGAGGAGCACCTCAGCAGTCTTTGGTTTGTGAGCAGTACCTCAGAGTTGTGACAGGACCACTGTACACTCCAGAGACTAGGCTTTTCAGCAGTTACGGTTTTGATAATGAAAATCCTGGTTTGAGCTGAGTCTATGACCTTTGTGTTTCCTCATGATTGAGATGGGTTACTTGATAACTTAGGTATATGTATGGGCATATACCTGGGTAGTGGTTATCTATTGAGATCTTCTCTGTGGTGTTTTGTTTACTTTTATAAAGGCAATTCCTTCCCAGTTATCGGGATTTATGCCTTTGGTGCTAGTCGCCAGCCCCTGGCATATGGAAGGCGGGCTTGGGGTAGTCACGGCACGGGCCCCGAGGATGGGTCGTGACAAATTGGTATCAAAGGGAGGTTCTACTGTAGAACTTATAACTCTCATATTTTCGTTCTATGAAGAAATAGTGTTAAGAGTACCGAGTGTGGTTTTCAGTTCAGGGAGTCCAGTGTTGGTGCGACCGGCCGACGTATCCATACACCAGGACCCTGACAACTGATTTCCAACTTTGTGCACAAAAACACTGATTGCGTGTGTGTTTACAGAATTTTTAAATATATGCTCAAACCAGGTCAGCTCACCAGGTATAATCATTTGACCGTGTCACAATGTTTCTTTCAGTATTCCTTTTCACGGACGACCAGTTAGAGCCCAGAGGGATGTGCGTACTGACAGCCTGCCGAGCGATGAGGAATCGGTACAGGGACCTCTTGCAGTTGAGGCACCAGTGGAGGCACCAGCGGTACTACTATACGTTGGGCCACCGATGGAACCAGCCCCAGAAGTAGGCGATGCACGCCACTTGAGTGCGCTGCACGAGTTCCAGCACCAGAGGCCACCCAGGTTCCGGGGAGAGATGGGCCTGCAGGCAGCTGAGGATTGGCTGGAGGCTGTGGTGAAAGTATTCAGGCTAGTGGGGACGCCTGTAGAATTCATGGTGATCTTTGCTGCCAGCCTTCTTTAGGCAGTAGCAGGCAGGTGGTGGAGCCACTTGTTCCAGTTTTGCGACGGGATGGCCTTCACATGGGAAGACTTCGATACCTTCTTCAGGGTGGATTTTGTTCCAGTAACTCTACACCCCAAGCGTGTACAGGAGCTTCTGCATTTTCCACAGGGTTTTCGATCAGTAGCCGAGTCATATGTGGGCAGTAGACAGATGATGGAGAGGTCCAGGAGGACCAAGCCAGTAGTTGGGCGATCTTGGGTTTTAGGATCAGTGGTGCGGGGCACCCAGGGTGGGGTCAGAGCCACGCGTTCTAGAAACGGAAAGTTTTTCTCCTGTGGAAGGAAGGGTCACCTGGCACGTGACTGTACGAACCCCTGCACAATTGATCAGCGGGTGTTGGAGGAGCCACCGATACAGAAGCAGCGGCTGGTGCTTGAGCAACAGCCGAGCAGTGGACATGGCAGTTGAGCTCCGGGATCAGGTGGATAAGAGAGGAACTAGTGGATACATCCCTTGTACTTCTAGTTCCATGTTACTATTGTATTCTTGTCTTTGTACTATGAGCTGCAATAATAAAAAGACACTTATCTTTGTGATGTTTTCTTTCCTGTCCTTTTTGTTTGGTTGATACTGAGTGGTCCTGGTTAGGACTGTTGACTTGACCCTGACTTTTGATATTTCTACTGGAGGAGACCCAGTGACCTCACACTGATGCCAACAGTGTGACTCGACCCTTGGAGGCTAGAGTGACAGTTGGATCTCTTAGTAGTTACGTCGAGGCCTTACGACGTCATCCATGGCATGAATGCATCATTCATGTCGAGAATGACTGTATTAGGCAATTGGTGTGGTTCATCTAGGGGATGAGAATGAGTTTCTCTTTTCGGCAAAGGAGAAATTTTTAGTAGCTCTTTCAGATCATAGGGAAAGAAGGTGCTGGTCATCCAGGAGCAGATAAAGACTGTACGGTGCAGTAAGAAATAGGAAACTGGCACCAGTCTTAGAGACACGGGCATGTTAAATGTTTCATAAAGTGGAAGCTTTAAGGAGAGATGAGTCTGCGAAGAAGCAGACATGGAGGCAGAGCTAGGAGAGCAGCATGAGGTGGTGTACATATTAATATGCTATAATCACCCGCCTTAGTTATCCCCGCCAGGCTCAGGGATCTGGAGGGCGGAGGAAGAGTGCGGCTACATGCGGTCAAGGAGTGTGACCCAATGGCTCTAAAAATGATTCAAGGGATCGTCTATGTCCACTACTAGCTTCCATAGTAACAGGCGTTGATACAAATCATTCATTCCTTCCAAAAATTTTGTCCCAGACCTAGAGTTTCCATTAATCCGTAGACTTGACCCTCATGTCTGTAGATACCTTGGGAGAAGACTCGATAATCACACATATGCCGACAGTGTGGTCAGACCCTCGAGGTGAGAGTTTCAGTTGGAATCTCTTGGTGGCAGCGTTGAGGCCTTATGATATTGGTTTGAGTATAGACAGGGCAATCACAGTTCATACACAAATTGATGGTATTAGGCAAAAAAAGGTTATGGTTTAACTATGACATCGGAATGGGTTTTCCTTGGTCGGCGAAAAAGAAACCCCAGGCAGCACAGGATAAACTCATGCACAAAAGGGTGCGACCGATCACTCTTGAGTCGGTCAACCTTACCTTTGTGGCAGCAGTCGTTTTGAGTTTCAGTTCTAACAGGATTTGGAGACCTCTATAGTTCGAGGTTGACGATCACGTCCTTATACGGGTCTCACCTTGATGAGGTTTATGGAGATGTAGCCAAGGAGGCAAGTTATCTCCGAGGTTCAAGGACCTTTATAGGTCCTCAGCTGGGTAGGCGGGGTGGTTTACCACTTGACCCATCCACCTCAGTTGCACCAGGTTCACGACGACTTCTACATATCTCAACTGAGGAGATACGTGATCGACCCTTCGCATATCATCGACCATGGGGAGCTGGACGGTGGTGATGGGGTGTCTTTCATAGGGGTTCCCGTAGGGATCGAGGATCGACAGGAGCAGATCCTACGAGGACGATCGATTCCTTAGGTGCACTTTCATTGGCAGTACAGGAACCTCCATGTGAGCATATGGGAGCGGAAGGCTCAGATGCGTGCTATGTACCGCTTTTGTGACCCTAGTTTGTGTTGAAGCTTTACGGGGACGTAAAGCCCTAAGGTGGGAGTAATGTAAAAACCTGTAAATTTCAAGGAAATTTTTTTCTTAGTTTTCTTTGAAATTTTACAAGAACTCAGTTTCTGACGGAGCCTGATTCTGAGGCCCGGTGTGCCCAGAATTAATTTCCGAAGTTTAGCTCGGGTACATTTAGTGAACGAACGAGCGGGTTTTTCTATCTTTTGAACCGGTGCTTAGAATCGAATTCTGAGGGCACCGATGGAATCGCAGCGCCGGTATTTGCTTAGGAGCACCTTTTCTGAAGGTGTGTTTACTCGGGAGGAGTTGTTAAAAATGTGAGGAATAAAAATAATTGTTTTACAATTTTATTTTATTTCTTTACTAAGAGGTTTAAGTGTTAAGTGAAATAATGTTGTGTCACAACTTTATTTCTCTCTTCTAAGTGGTTTAACTTCCATGTGAGGGAGTTGGGGTGGGACCCACTAAATCCTAACTTCTCTTGTTAGGATATTTGTGAGGTGGGGCCCACATGAGCCCCACCCCTTCAAATTCTTAAAACTCCCTCTTAAGTGTGTAACCCTTAAAAAATCTCCACTGATTAGGGTGACTTTCCCTCTACCCACTTTAATTCAAAGCCAACACATTAACTTAATTAAGTGAGTTATGTGTTTTGAATTTTAAATTTTTGAAAATGTTTGCATATGTAAATAAAATAAGGAAAAGCCTTATTTTATTTCAGTTTGGTTCTTTCTGTGGAGAATTGTGAGAGGGAGAGTTCTTTACTTTGAAGAACTTCATCTTCCACGTTGAAGAACGTGAAGAACGGTTCTTCTCTGACGAAGAACATCGACCCTTCGACTTAGAAGACTCTGCGACACGGATTCTTCCATCTTCATCCTCCTCCACGACAAGGGAGAAGTCGCCGACCGCGGTGAACATCACCAACGACAATGTACCTTCCTCCTTTATCATAGCAACAAGTGAGGAGACGTCGTTTCCTCCTCGGACGCACCCCGACGTCCACAGAATCTACGTCCGACCCCCGCGACGCCGTTCTCCGCGACACCCAACGTGTGACGTCAAATATCCATGTAGGGTAATTTATTTTGTGTTCTCTTATCTTTTGAGAAAAGAATGACGAGCGCGGACCAACCAATTCCAGGTTGATCTGCGGATCGTTTGTTCATGCGGATTGATGTTGAGGATTATTGTTTTTGTTCGCGAATTATTTCTTTGTCGTACGTCAACTTCTATTAGATGGCCGCTTGATATCATTATAACGGGAGGAGGTCCGACCGCATGAACACATCCGACCATCCTCCCCCCATGTTGTTTGAATTTGTTTCAGCACGTGAAAGGCGGCGTGGTGCCGTTGCACCGTGCAGAAATTATGAAGAAGGGTTAAGAAGCATGGTGCCGTCGCGCCGCGCCGATGAAGTTGAACAAGCCACGGCGCTGTCGCGCCACACCGGAAAACAACAAACGAAGCCCCACGGGCGTTGTGGGATCTTGACAGGGAAGGAAGGGTCCCAGGAGGGTCATTGGCGAAGAAGACCCGAATTTACAACCACCGGAACCTGTACGGTGGTCTGCGGAACAGCCTGCCGGCATGGTGACGCCGGCGGCGGGTGGCGGCGGCGCCCGACGCACCGCCGGAAGAAGCCACCGCGGCTGAAGTAGTGGCGGCGGAGCGCGGTCCCGCGACCGCATGAGACAGGAGGGGGGCGGCGGGATGCGGCCGGCTGCCGTGTCCGCTGGCACGGGCGGCCCCACGCGGGGCCGCGATTCTTCATGCGGCGGCAGCACCCCGCTCCACTCCGCTCCGCCATAACCGGTCGAGCCGACCCACCGGCCGAGCAGGGTCGCGCCCAGGCCGGGCCGGGCCACCCCGGTCGGGCCGGGTCGCGCCATCCGGGTCGGACTCCGACCCAGGTCAGGTCGACCCGGTTCGGTCCGACCCGGGGTGGGGGGGGGGGGGGGTGGGGTCGGGTCGGTCTGGGCCCATACCCCCCGTTTTCGGATCACTTTCGGTCAAATGCCCATATCTTGAGCTACGAACCTCCGATCGACGAACTGTCAGTTGCGACGCATCCCTTGAATCAAGACGGTCGTTTTGACATATCGCACTTAAGGTTTCGGAATACTTTGGGTTCGGCCGGGTTGGTTCGTACACGAAACCAACCGGGCCCTCGGAGCGGAAACACTCGTAACTTGAACTCCGGACGTCCGATTGATGTGCCGTTGACTTTGATGGATTCCTCTAAGTGATACGGATCTTTTGGCTTACTCCGCTCTACATTTGGATGCCGTCAGAGTGCGTTCGGGTTGGTTCGCTCACGAAATCCAACCGGGCCCCTGGAACGAAAAAGCTAATAACTCACAGACCGGGCGTCCAATTGACGCGCAGTCTGTCTCATTGATTTCCTCTTGATGAGATGGAACTTTTGGCATACTTCACCCATGTTTTGGTTGCTGTTGGATAGTGTCCAGGTTGGATTGTACCCGGAATCCAACTGGGCCCCTGGAACAGAAAAGCTTATATCTTTCAGACCGGACGTCCATTTGACGAACCATCAGCGGCGTTGGTGGTCACATTGAGAAATGGTCCCTTTGAGTTTACCCTATGAGATTTGGGGTAAAGTTGAGATACGGCCGGGTTGGTTCGCACATGAAACCAACTGGGCCCCTGGGACGAAAGGGCTAGTGACTCATAGACCGGGCGTTCGATTGACGCGCCGTCTGTTGCGTTGAGACCCCTGTGACGAGGCATTCCTTTGGAATACTTTTTCATGGGACTTTGAGATACTTGGAGTATCAACCTTTATCTTGTGGAGCGGACCCTCCCAGAGACGAGCGTGCGGAGTACAGAGACCGTGTAGCCGACTGAGACCTGACGACTGCTTGACCGACTCGACTTGGAGTGAGTCGACTAGCCCAGTGGACAGAGCACCTCTTTGTGAGGTGCAGACCCATGGCGGACGGAGCACTACCTATGTGACAGTGCAGACCCGCGGTACTCGTCTGGAGAGTACCTCTGCAGGCTACTAGGGGGTGTGCACTACTGTGTTTGGGTGGAATACCCCGGCGGGAAGCACTACTGTGTTTGGGTGGCCGACCCGCGGTACTCGACAGGAGGAGTACCTCAGCAGTCTTAGGTTAGTGAGCAATACCTTGGAGTCGTGATAGGACCACTGTTCACTCTAGAGACAGAGCTCTTCAGCAGTTGCGGTTTCGATAATGAAAATCCTAGTTTGAGCTGAGTCTATGACCTTTGTGTTTCTTCATGATTGAGATGGGTTACTTGAAAACTTAGGTAGATGTATGGGCATATACCTGGGTAGTGGTTATCTGTTGAGATCTTCTCTGTGGTGTTTTGTTTACTTTTATAAAGGCAATTCCTTCCCAGTTATCGGGATTTATGCTTTTGGTGCTAGTCGCCAGCCCCTGTCCTATGGAAGGCGGGCTTGGGGTAGTCACGACACGGGCCCCGAGGATGGGTCGTGATAAATGATCATTGTTGTTTTACCATAATCATGATTGGAAACGATCATATATTTATGGATTTAGTAAATTTGTACATCGGTATAATTTAATAAGGGTAAAGATCGCATCTATTCTAAAAAATTGAAAAACTATCCATATTAGAGAAAATAACACTTTCTAATAATTCTAATAAGAATATTCCAAAAATACCAATGTTTTAAAATATGGGATGTTTGTAGAATTCATCTATAATGATGATACATTGAAATTTTTAGTTATTCTATGTGTTCCATACATTCATGTGTTGAAAAGAGAATATTTATATGAATCTCAAAGCTCAAATATTTCTTTATATCCTAGAAACATGAAAATCTATCATGATTTGAAGGAAATGTTTTGGTGGGATAATATGAAATGTGATATTTAAAATTATGTATCAGGATTCATGATTTCTCAATAGGAAAAAGTTGAGAGACTATATTCTAAATGATTCATGTAACATCATCATATTAATATGTTGGAATGAGATGATATTATTATGGACTTTGTTACTAGATTTCCAAATAATATGAGGAAGAATATTTCCATATGCGTTATTATTGATTACCTTACCAAAGCCCCACATTTCTTCTATACAAGGGATAATATAACACTCTATATCCCCACATGTATCTATATTAATAAGGTTGTGAGACTTCATGGTTCACCTATTCTAATTATATCAGATCATGACCCATATTTTTTATTGATTTTATGAAAGATTCATCATAATTTTCTTGACCCTAACCTACATTTGAGCATAGATAATAATAATCATATAGGAATATAGTCTAAAAAGAAAATTAAAACATTAGAATATATGATAAGTTCATTCTCAGTTGACATTAAAGGTATATTGCATCAATATTTACCTTTGCTTGAATTTATATATAATAATAACTTCCATTTAGAAATTCGAATGGAACCATATAAAGAATTGTGTAGGAAAATATGTCATGCAACAAATTTTTGTTTTGACATTGGTGGAAGGAATATGTTAGGAAAAAAAATGGTAATGAGACAATTGTAAAATTCAGTTCTACTCAGAGTTATATTACGATATCTAAATATAGAAAAAAGATCTATGAATATAATTGAAGGATGGATAAGTAATGTCATTTAAGGGGTAATTTATTAATGAATTTATCTATATAGAAGGGTGTTATAAGTAATATAATTGAAGGGAAACTATTTACCATGTATATAAGGTCTTTTGAAATCCTGGAAGTAATTAGAGTTTTTTATTACCATTTAGAAATTCCACTTAGCCTCTCTTAACATCATGATGTATTCTGTATATCTTTATTGAGTAAGTACATTATAAACAAAAAAATGTGCTCAAATTCAAGGAAAAAATAATTGGAACTTTATTTATCTTACTCTAATGAGCCTATCCATATTCTTGATAGTAGAGAAAAAATGTTCATGAATCGAACAACTCGATTAGTGAAGGATGTTTTGGGAAATTAAATAATAGGATATCCGTTGTGTGATTCTATTATTTTTTTGATGAATAACTACTCACATCAATTTATGAGGTGACATTCTAGAAATTTCTTAGATGAATTTTTAAAAAATAGGCAATAGTGGAACTCCTAAGTTTCAATTATAGTAAGTAAGCTATAATTTCTAAATAAACAATAACATAAAAGACATAGATTTATTAAAGGATGTGATAAAAAATTAAATTAATTTTTTTACAAATTTAAAATTTAAAATTTAATTTAATTTATACATTCATAATTTTAAAACTATATTAAGGTGCATTGTTTATATTTTACAAAAATATTTGATTTATGGGGGAATAATGAGAAATACCAATTTTAATTTTCTCACATTTATTTATTTATAATGACATAATAATAAATTAAAAGTATATAAATTTTTTTATAAAAATCAAATATTAAATTCATAAATAATATAATAAATATAAAAATATATTATTGAACATATAAATGTATCCCTGACATTTTTGTAATGTAAGTAATGTTTTTTCAAAATTTAAAACTATTTTTAGTTCTTCTCTCTTAATCAATATATTATAAGGTTCTTCTAAGTATTTTTCTATTTTTAAAAATAAACATCATTTTATTTAATATAATCCAATTAATCTAATTTTAATTAATATTTTACTTGATTTTATTGTAAAATCATTTTTATGGTAAAAAACCAATTTTCAAAAAACGGTATTCATTGCATTTTATAGAGATATATTAAAAGTAATTTTTACTACTTGTTGTAAATGAATATTGTAAAATGGATTACATATTTTTCATCATTATATTTAATATTATTTAATAAGTTCATCTTAATTTATTTTCATAATTAACAGTACATATGATAAATATTTATCCCTTCAGTTATGGGTAAAATAAATTAAAAGGGTTAAGGCTTCAATATTAAAAAAACAATTAACCACATTTTTTTTAAATTTAAAACATAACCTTATTATCTTAGAATATATTACAATTTTTTACCACTTGACTTGAGTAATACATATATTAGATAATAAATATCATGTATTTACAATCTTTCCACCCACCTCACTTATAAAAGTGAACCCCATATCATCCGTTATCCACACAACTTAAGAAAATTATTTTAACCAATACCTCCAAAATACATTCAAAATATCCATCACCATGTCATAGATATGATTTTATCACCAAAATATCACTACAGTAAGGATTAATGTTTAATCCAAAGAAGGAAACAAAAAGAAGAAGTATAAATTATTACTGATATTTTACAAGTTTCTTTCTTCTTAAACTTACTCCTAATATTTAATAACATAAATTATATAATTAAAGAAGTATATTAACCATACATAAATGATTTTGTTTTATTATAAAATCCATTTTATATCACTTATCCATCCTATTAAAAATAAAAACATCACTCATGTGTACGCATGATATACCGTCTCCTTGTAGTGGTGTAATTCATTATCATCATCATTTTACTTAGACGGTAATAATGATTTAATTAGTAAATATATATTTTATTTATTTCCTAATTGTTAATAGTAAATATATTATATCATCTACCTTCTTACCCTTCCATTTGTTTTAAAGTGACAATGTTTCTTGTTCATATGTGTGGACTACTACCATCATAAAGTGATGTGATTCGTTTTTTTATTACCAATATGCATGGATGAATCTAAAATCATATATAATGAATAAAAATTATATTCATGAAATTTTTAATATTGTGGATATGATGGGGTGATTTTATAAATCCTATATCCATGGAAAACATATTAACATAATTTTTGAGAAATCGACTGAACAAACTTAAATGGTCGATATAAGAATGAACTATTCAGTGAATTGATTTATAATGTCTATAAAACAAATATAAAAATTTGAACGTATAATAATATTTTTATTAATATATTATTTAATAAATTTATATTAATTTTATAGTAGGATAAAACATGTACGATTAAGTGGAGGCCCAAGGTAAGGGATTCTTATTACATTTTCATTTTATTTTAGGATTGTTTCTTTTAAGATTTTATTTAGGAGAATTATATGATAGTAATCAATTGAATCCAATATATTTTCTATTAATTTATATTTTTTTTGGGATTAATTTTTTGTCATTTTCTCTCTTTTTGAATCAAAAAACAATATTTGAGTTAGAATTAAGAGGCTTTATTAAAAAAATAATGTTTTAAATTTTTTTTCTGACTCTTTTACTTCAATGGCAATGTTCTTTTAAAATCTTCAAGAAAATTACTATTTAAACACCAATGATTAGTTAAGTAAATTTTCAACCATATTTTATTAATTTATTTATTTTTAAATAAATTTTATTATGGTTTTCCCAATCTATTACTTTAGGACTTTTTAGAAAAAGTATAAGATATATATTTATTTTAACATTAATAGTATGATTGAAATTTCCTACCATCAGAACAGTTTTATGCTTTGGGCCTTCTTTTAAAATTTAACATGTTTTTTTCCACATAAATTATTTTTCTCAATATTCTAGGTTTTTTATTTTTTAAAGACACCTAAAGAAAGGGTATTATTTTTCCAAAGTAATGAAAATAATTCTGAAAGTGATTTATAATAACATTTTTATAAAAATTTACATGGAATTTATTTTTAATATATTTTCATTTCTATTTCTAAATGTCCTATTTTTACATAAATACCATAATTTTTGATGAATTGTTTGTAATAATTCATCCTTTAATGATTCATGGTTTTGTGGTCAACAAAATTTCATGATCATGTTTCCTATAACTCTTCATCATTCCATTAGACATTACTTTCTCCTCTATATTGATATTTTAAGTACCATAGATTTAAATAGAATAATTTACACCACATTTATTTTTTATTAATTATATTACATTTACATCTACAGTATTATATGATGAACGTTTATTAAGAAATTTATTTCATTAATTGGGGGAATATTCAAAAATATTGATTTAATAAGAATAATTGGTGATTTATATAGTATTTTGATAATGAAATGTATTTATCATTCAATATATGAGAAATAAATAATATGTGATAGTGATGGGTGTGGTATATTTATAGATAAATCCTCAATGCATCAATATGTCTCCTGACATAATATTTTATGCATTTTATATAAGATGGGTGTTTGGTTTAAACTAACTCATTTATTAAAATGATGTATCGGTTGAGGCCTTGATTATAATATTCATGGTATCTTGGATAATGATTTGATGGAAAGATTTTGGATATATGTGATGAGGCCTTGATGGTAGGGTCATTAATTTCAAGATTTATTAATTTCCATTATAAAAAATTCAGATTTAATTATTCAAATCATTTCTATATTGATATTAGTGTTGGATATACATTGAACTCAAGTTATTAATTGAATGGAATTTATTTTGAGTATCCGCTCTTTGATATTGAATATTCTTTATTCACAAATTATAGCTTCTAATGTACGTATCCCTTACTGAGCATCTAGTACCCTCCTTTATTTTTTAACTTTACACATAATATAAACAATGATATATTGAATGATTTCATGGCTGAAATAGTGTTTTTTATGCTATGATATTTTAGTATAATGTAATATCGGAATAATTTATGTATGCAGTTTTCCAAGGCTACTAAAATGATCAATCCTATGTGGTGGGATCACTTATATCTTTTACCAATGTAATAAAGTAACCCATGAATTTGGGTTACTATATTTAGGATTCTATATTGAGGCTTTATAAAAAAAATTAATTCATTATATTCTCTTAGGGAATAACTAATTTTTATTCCTTTTGATGAATAGTGTTCACCTAATTACAAAACATAAATTGATTGAGAAAATTATTGAATTAAAATTATACTCTTTATCTATATGTTAAAAATACAATATGCTTTATCTTAGTCAAATGCTATTTACCTATAAAATATTTTATGTCATTGGATACCAATTTATTTTCATTATGTTTGTCATCTTATGATTATTCATAGATTTATGGGTGATCATTTATGTTAATCCAATTGGAAATGAATATTAAAACTACTTCCATTCCATGATTTCTCTGTGATATGATGAAAGAATTGATTATATGTGGACCTCATTAGTATGGATGATAATGGTGGGTTTCTATATATCCCTATAATAAATTGGTTAATATTTTATATCTCATGACATAATGGTGTGTGAGTCTTATTGGATATTGTCACAAACTAAAGGCTGATACTTCTTGGATATGCTCACAATCTAAATAGTGATACTTATTGTATATTCTCACACACTAAATGATGAAACATCTTGGAAATGATGAAAATATGATAATACCCTATTTCAATGTTTATACCTCAGTATGATACTTATTCTAATGACTATGTAAAGCTCTCAAAACTCATGTTTTCTGACACTTTTTATTCATGTCATATGTTATGCCATGCCTTATTATTTGTTTTATGATATGAGTTTTATTGGCTATGATTTTATTAAGTATAATTATTATACCTTTATTCTATTATTATTATCACATATGATCATTGGTTGTTATCACTTATGTTTACTATTATGATGAATTTGATCCCTCCCATTCTTATGATTCCATTTCCATAGGTTATAATGAAAAATAATATATAATATGTATCTATATGAGTTTCTCATTTGAATAATGTGTGGGAGATATTGGATAATTTTTATGGATTAATTAGTAATATCCTATCCAAATTTACTTGAATTATTAGCTGAATAAGTTAGTCACGTGTCCTTAGGAACACCTCCCTATATGCAAGAGGTTGTTGAATAGTAGTGGGAGTCTAATGAAAACTATGCGGAGACTATACACAAGTTAAAAGAGTAAAACTATAAAATAAATCATAATAACTATTAATAAGTGGTAATAATAATAATAATACGATAACCACATATCACATAACCAATTATCAAAATTGGGTAAATGCCCACAAACTAATATAGTAAGAATGCGATGCCATAACAATGTCTTGTATAAAAGAAAAACCCCAAATAAAGAAACACTAAAAATCCCCAAAATTAGTCTTAAAATCATGTCTAGTCATCTCATCCATGATCTAACCCAATTCATAAATCAACCATCTACCACATGTCATTTTCCCTTATTCTAACCTATACAAATGAATTCTGCTCGGGTACCGATGATGGCATGAGAAGGGTTTGGGCACAATAGAGTAAACCACCCCATGGTATATAAAGATATATATATATATTCTAATAATTTTTTTTGTAGATGTATAAGAATAATAGAAAATGAAAAAATGAGAAACATACTTTGAAATAAATAGTTTTCTTTTTACCTATTGGGAACTAGGGTTCTACCATGACACCTGACTAGAATAAACTACATAAACCCTTACAAAATTATTACCCATATATCATATTTGATTAAACACTTTAATTATTAGAGAGGAATTCACTAATCAAATAAAATAAATTAAAAGAATTTTGTAGTACCAGTCCATGTTCCTATATCATGCTAAAAAAAATTTCACCTTGAGAATCAATATAACGACCATGACATGCATGCACCCAATGGTTTCTATAGTTTTTTTAAATACCATCCCAAATACGAGGATCCTCATTCCAACATCTTAACTCATACAATTATACACATTTTATATAATTCATTATCACTGAAATTTTAACACAAAATAACTAAAAAGGGTTTAAAGTTTTCATCAATCATTGTTACCTTAGTATAAGACATTCAATACCCTTAACCCAATTACATATTTAAATTTATTTTACACATTCTTCACATAAAACATTTAAATGTTAATTAAAACAATTTAACAACATGAACATTCCCGTTTAACCATTAACCGTTGCTATTATTTATCCTATAATAACACACTTAATTTTCAATGATACGATGAGCAACCCCTTATTCCTTACTATCATACCAAACAATAGGTACAACTAATTTAAACTCATAAACCCAATTTCCCATAATTTATAGCCCACATTAAAATTTTCAAATGATTGGAAAACCCCATTGGTGGACATATGCCCAATATCATAGTCATTGATGGACTAAACATGATCTATAAGTTTCGAACACATCATTTAAATTAAAAATATATTTTTCTAAATCAATGATCGAATACACAACATGGATGTGAAATAGTAGATACCACATACACATGATCAATATCAAGACTATGGAAAAATAGTTTGTAGACCATATACCTTATGATCATAGGAAACCACTTGTCCCACAATGACATTTGATTCAAGCTAAGAAGAATCAAACCAAAAAAGTAGATAACTCATATTAAATAGAGATCATGAGATATAAAAGAAGCGGAATTACTAAGATTTTTATTATTTAGAAAATAGAAGGATACATACTTAGATACTTACTTCATGATTTAAATTGCTATAAATGAAAAATAATACGCCCTCAAATAAAAGGAGAATAATCCTTAGAAGATAAGGGAGATATTATTTCACACCCTGGTCTAATCATAGTGAAAAGATCATAAAAATTGGGGGAAAATATAAGTGTTGGGAGGGAAAAGTGGAAAAATCTCCACATTTAATTAGGCACATGGTTTGGCTGCACAGTTTTCCAAACTATGTTCTAACCATGCGAGCTCCTATATCTAAGGAGAAATCAAGTCATATGGACTTCTAGGAAGCTTTAATGGTTTGGTATATAGTATAGAAGTAGTGTGAATGGATCTGGAACTAACCCACACAGTTTCCTAGCCACTGTGTATGGTTTTTATGACCATGATTTCCCCTAAGTCATTACACATGGTCATGGGGCATAGTTAGCACTAACTATGTGATATTAACTATAAGAAACATTTTCTATCATTTTCATATTCAAATACCATAAGATTATCCTAAGACAATTACAAATCCTCATAAAAATTCCAAAATCCATTTAAAATTATTTTAACTAGAATAAAGATAAAAACACAACTTGTTAAGGGGTCAAAATCATATAATCTCCATAACAAATAAATACCCATCTTTGAGCTACACTCCCCATATAAACAAATCCTCCAATGTTAAAATGTTTGGATATAATTCCCACATATAATCTTCCCACTCACATGATTCCTCTTTAAAACATCTATGCTTCAATAGCACTCAATCCAAAGGCATGGCATTACATTAAGGAATTTTTTCACTATAATCCAAAATATTAATCAGATGCTCCTCAAAGGAAGCATCAACCTCATGATCAAAATTGACAACACTAATCACATGATAAGGGTTGGGGTGATACTTCCAAATCTAAGAAACATGAATTTTTGTAGTCATAACTATATCAATGTAAAATAGATGATCAATTTGTTATCAAACTAATCTTCTCCACAATAATTACTGGATCGACATAAATGGGCACCAACATACCTTATGAATCCAATAATGTCCAAATATCAGTGGAGCCTGAATGAAAAAATATTTTCCCACATAAAACTTGATTTGGATGGTTCCAATAAATGTATCACTTAAATTTAAAATGTTCCATAGACAAATGATTCTGGATCAATTGGACCCACTCTGATGTATCCTGATAAGGACTCAAACCCAAAAACTACGACTCTCTCACTTCTATCAAAAAAGGTAATTTTCATATCCTTCCATAGATTTCATTATATGGTTGAATTAAAATAGTTTCCTAATCACTATTTTTATAAGTGAAACCAACATCTATTAAGTGTTTCCACCAAGTTCCAAAAAAATATTGGACGCATTTTCTTAGTGTTTCCTCTAACACCTAGATATTCATCTTTGATTTACCATCCTTCCATTGGTGATAGGATGCACTCAAAAAATATTGAGCACCTAGAGAATTTTTCAACCATTTCTATATGTGTCAATTAAACTTGAAATAACTATATGAAATGATAACATGAGGCACCCTATGAAAATGCGCTATCTTCAAGACATATAAGTAACCCAACCAATTAATGGACAAAGTCACATTAATAAGTATAAAATGGGACACCTTTGTCAAAAATTACATAATCACCCATATCATGTCACTCTTCAGAGGAGACCTTGGTAGGTTCACCATTAAATCCATGGTTACACAGTCCCTCCTTTATTTTTGAATTGGAAAAGGCTATAAAATACTAGTAATTAAATTATTATCAACCTTTACGTATTTCTAGGGGTTGAATCAGATCAAAAAACCTATGATTTACATCCTCATTTCTAGGAACTAATACCATTTATAAAAATTATGATACATTTTGGTCAAACTAGGGTGAACCTCCAACTTCAAATAATGAAACTCATGAATTATCCCCTCCTATATACAAGTAGGCACAATAATACACCCTTAGACATGGATAATCTCATACCTATTAATTATTTATTCAGGAAGTAACTTTGCACCATGAAATTTTTCCCTTAATTACACACACTATAGATCCTCATAAATGCTCCCCTTGTTCTATCTTAGAAATAGGGAAAACCAAATAATGAAATGAGGTTCATATGTTTCTACAGATTTTGAACACCTCTATGTATCTCAATAAAAAAAGTAATCATCGTTCTCTCACAACAAGACTCCTAAACTACATGTGTCCTTTTTATTTCTTCCCAAAATACAAATAACACTATTTATGTTTATGAAAATATAATCTATCTAAAAATAAAGAGATTACATGTAATCGGGCCATATACAATGTTGTAGAGTTATATAACACTATGAAAAAATATACTAAAGCCTCTTATGGTTAGTACAAATAGTAAACCTATCACAAATGAGATAATTCCACCATAATTTGAAGGAATTGACTACAATGAATAACTCGTGGTTATGTTGAAGATAGTTTTGTTCATAAATATTGAATTTTTATTATCCATACACAATGAATTGATATTTCTACAAAAAAATTTCTACATGTCTGATACTAAATGACACAAAATAGTAAGTATACTACTTACACTATCCATGAAAGATCAGAATCCATGTTGTGGTCAAATTCCTCTTCAGTTTCAGTAATTAATTATCACATTCATCAAAACACTCAAACATAATTCCAATCTTATCATTCTATAATAAGTGATATCAAGTGAGAAAAGTACTACTGAATCTTCAGTAGTAAACAATTTCCCCAAAAGATATGGACATCAAAAAACTTCTTTGTATAATACCAAGAAACAACTTCTAGGATCTTATTAAGGTCCATAGATACACCTATGTAGTAGAATATGTGACCCAATAAATATACCATGTTTATCAAAAAATAAATCTTAGATATACTGTCATAAAATTAAAGATCTATGAGTGTACTCAAGATAGATCCATGATGATTGGAATCATCATATCGAGTTTGAGAGTACACTATGATGTTATCAATAATTAAAATAAAAAAATGATCTAGAAATTGGTGAAAGATTCAATTCATTAAATCCATGAACAAAATAGAAGTGTTTGTTAGATAAAATGGAATAACAATGAACTCTTACTAGCTATACATTATTTTGAAAGTAGTCTGTGGTACATCGGATGGTCTCAACCTTAGATGATGATATCTTGATATATAATCATATTAGATGACACAGAAGAACCCATTAATTAGTAAAAAATATCATCAATACATGGTAGAGGATACTGGTTATTAGTTATAGTCCATTTTAACATATGATAATCAACATATATGCGCAACATTCTACCAACAATCTTGGAAAATTGAACCATAACACCCAAAGGTGATGTAACTGATTAGATGAACCCTTTAGATTCCACTTCCTCCACCTGAGTCACAAGATCTTTAAGATCCACTAGTGATATTATATAAGGTTGAAAGGGAACTGTCTCATATCTAGGAATCATCCTAATAATAAAATTAATTTTTCTTTTAGCTAGAAATGTAGAAATATTCTTAGTAAACACATTCTAAAACTGATCCACTATAAGAGGAAAAAAACCCATCTCCTCTCCCCCATAATTTAGCATAATAATTATAACCAAGTTTGTGAGTTAACCTAGATACTAATGGACTATCCCTCAGGGCCTTTCTAGATATCCCACTCTATATGATGAATATAAATGTCACCCTCAGGATATTTTAATCATATAATTTGAAGGTAATATTCAATGTGATATGGATAAGAAATTATCCTGTCCCTACCTAGTATCAAGACAAAATATAACATCTAAAGAATGATAAATACTAAATAAAATAATGATCTCTAACCTTAAAGGAACGACCCTTAAAAACACTGATTCCCTCTGATTGATCCCCCAATATTATGTCGATCGACATGACCCCAAATAAGAACTCCACCACCAGACAGATGCCATTAATAAAATGATCAGATATAAATGAATGTGAAGCTTTTTTATCAAATAAAACTCTATAGATAATAGAATATATAAGAATTATACCATGATATGTTTATGGTCTTTCTTTACTACCATTAGCTGCAAAATAAAATGCATACAACTGACTAATTACTCTAAACTGAACTCTTTTCATAGTCCCACGTAATACACTACCCAATAGATATGTACACTATTTTTGAAAACAACCACATTTCCAACCCAATCTTGTATTTCAAGTGAAACTTAAGAATTTATAATGATATAGTGTAGAATATAACCTTCCTGTGCTAAGAATTGACTTAGGTCCTCCATCAGTTACCATCTATCAAGGGTTTTAGAAGAACATCTGTATTAGGCCCATTATTTCTCTAGATTAAAACTATAATGGTGGTCTATGACACTAACCACATATTTTAGTAGGTCTTCCACACATATATAAGAATACATGATCTCCACCATAAGAGGAATATTTTATTCCCAGACTACTATTCCTACCACCACCTTGTAAAAAGTTCTTATAAAAATGTTTTATGTTATCTAAGGATGTACCATCAAATTTCCTAAATAATACAATATTAAAACCACTAGATTAATCTTTTAGGTTCACCGTATAAATGAGACCCTGATTCACTACCTCTAAAAAAATTCATTAAACAGAATATATTTACCTGGTACTTGATCTCAAATTTAAATCTGTCTTGGATGAGTTTTCCCATAACTACCTCATCCTCATCTAGTGTTGGAAAATATTGTGAAAAGTCAGTGAAGTGACCATACTAATTCATTACTAACATATTCACTTGATTTAAATGCATAAACTATATTTACCTTTCATATCGCATGGCACCTGGGTAAAAGTTCTACAAGAACATCTCTTAGAAGTCCTTCTAATCCATACCCACCAACTTCTTTTCCAGAACATGAATATTCTTCCATCACATAACTGGTATTCATAATAAATAAGCCACCAACACAACCGTATTCTCCATAGGAGTCTCCAAGTTATCTAGAATTTTTTTTATTGACTCAATATCGAAGCTAACTACCTCAGTACCAACCTCTCTATAAAACATCACAAGATGATGTAACTAGAACTCTCTAGTTAAGGAAAACATACATAAAACATCTCATACTACATGTATCTCCATAAAATTCATAAAGTGGGTGATAATAGCATTTAAATTATTTTTCCCCTATAACATAGAGAAAATGGAGGATATAATTATACTAATAAAAGTTAATTATCCACAATGTCCTCTTATCACCCTCTCAGTAAATGTATTCATAGAAACGTCTATGGATAATTACAAACAAATATTTCAAGGAACATAACATTTAACCTACATGGTTACACATAAAAAATGAAGGGTTAAAACAAAACATAAGAAAAATACTCCACAGACCCTATCAAAATAGACATAACCACAATACTATCAACACACCCAACCATTACTATTCGAGGCCACTTGATAAATCTGGGTAAAATATTATTTCAAGTTATAAGATTTATGTTTTCACCATTTAATCATTCCAATTAAAAACCTCTAATTTATAATAGTTTAAATCACTTATTAGAAACTATTTATTTAAAATCTATAAATAAATGGAAATTAATTTTATATCCAACATCCTTTTTTTTATTTTTTATTTCTAAGAAACATACTACAACCTACTTTTCCACGTGTTCCAAACAAGACACATGTCACATAAAGTATTGAGTGCCTAAAATGATGAATTCATACAAATGATTATGTTATATCGGCCTATGAGTAAAATTTTATAAAACAATAACATCTAATAATAAAGTGTATCACCCATTTTGAAATAACATTTCAACTATAATAAGAAACAAAAAATTGTAATCCCACCATAGAATCTTGAGATTTCCTCTTCACAAGGGTAAGATACTCTGATGCACAAGCTTAATACAAAGTCCCAACACATACTAGATTCTTTTCTTCCAATCTCAAATAGTAATGTAGCTAAATTGAAACTTTTCCAAAGATACTAATTTGAAATTTCTTGGCCCAACTCACTCAAAATAGAAATCAAAATAGTTTGTTAGATTACCTTAGGAATGAATCCATGTATGCCAAAATTTATATATTAGAAGTGAGTTTATAATGAAAAACATGGGGATAATATACCCTCTTCATAATTTTTAAACTATTGTATAAATCTTAATAATAAATAATAATTATTAATAATAATAACAAATTGAAAAAGATATATAACCTAACCAAATATGAAAACATGGTAAATTCTCAAAAAACCATTTAGCAAACATGCGATGTCATAATAATGTCTTCGTGTAAAATAAAATAAAAAATTAAGGACACACTAATAATCCCCCAAATTGGTCCTAACATCATGTCAGATCCCTTAATCCATGATCTATAAAAATTTTGTAACCATCCATCTATCATAGTGTCATTACCCATATCCTAAAATGTAAACTATAAGTCTTCTTGGGTACTAATAGTTTCCTGAGTAGCATGTGAGGAAAAATAAGTAGGCCCCCCTAAAATTTTTTCTATAGAAATAAATTTTTCTGTTATTATGTATGAATATTCATAAAGATAATAGAAGTGGTAAAAAATGAGAAATAAGTTTTGAAATAAATAGTTATTTTTTGAACTCTTAGCATCTTGTGTTCTACAACAACACACAACTAACTAAACCTAATTTAGACCCTGTTATATTTTTGAACCATATATCATTGGGGTTAAACAATTTATGTCATATAGATTCATTAATTAATAAAATAAATTCAATTTTAGGTATTGAGAAGTATCCTTATAAGCAGATACATCATTCTAAAACCATTAGCACCCAGAGCATCATTCTGGTTACCAAACCATACATAACAATAGTCGTGCCTAGAGCATCATTATGGCCAAGTGAAACGATGAGGAGCCTCAACAAAACATCCTTAAACATACCATTATCCATATTTTATAAATTTTATTATCATCCAAATTTTTAAAAAATAATAAAATAATGTGTAATTTTTTCTCAATGATTATTCCCATGGACCAATACATTTAACAACTTTAAAACAATTCTATATTTAAATTTTTTTAATTTTTATTCATATAATATAAACATTAAATGTTCTTTAAAATTATTTAATAACATGAACATTCCCCTTTACTATTAACTACCTATTATATTTATCCTATCGTAATATATTTCATTTCCTAGTTTAATCCAAATAGCCCCTTATGTAATACTTACATGAAAAAACAACTATGACTATTTTAGTCACATAAACCCAATTATTGTACCAATAATAGAAAAATTTACTATTTTTAAGGGATTAGTGAACCCCATGGGTGGCCATAGGCTGGGTCTCATAGCCTCTGGTGGACCCAAAATGATTCATCAAGGCTCTACCACATATTTTAAATACGCAATATATTTTTCTTAATCTAAGAATGATTGAACTACATTAAAAAAAGTAGTATATTCCACATATACATGATCAAAATCATTAATATATTAAAATAGTGTGTATACCACCAATATTATGATCATATATAACCACTTTTCCATCACTAACCTTTGACTCAATCAAAAATAGGTGTAACAAAAAAAGAATAGAACTATCTAAAAATGGGGATCATGAGACTTAGAAGGAAATGAAGAATCACTCAGTGAATATTTTAGAAAATATATAGAGATTGTCTCATAGACATAATTCGTTATTCAAATAGAAAAGACACCTCAAAGTTCCAATAATCAATGGATAACCATCCATTAAAGGTAAGGGAGAAATTTGTTTTCACCCAAAGATATTGGAAGTGGAACGAGGGGGAAAATAGTGTTAAAATGTTTAAGGGTTTGGAGGGAAAAGTGGTAATGTATTATATTTTATTAATAAGAAAGGTTTTTCTACATGGATTTCCAAACTAGGTGCTAAATATATAATATTATCAATCCAAGGATAACTAAAGCCATATAAACTTCTGGGAAACTGATGCAGGCTAGAAAACTATATAGAATCCATGAGATTGTATTTTGATCCAACCCACTTGATTTACCAGACACCTTAGATGGTTTGAAAAGTTTTTATTTCAATTGAATGATACTTGGCCTTATTTCACAATTATAACTAATTATGTTCCAACCATGATCCATGCACATTAATATCAATTTTAAATATTTTTCATGTTCTAATATTTCATGATTCTATATAGAATATCCCTAGTATCAGGATGCATTCCATAAGACATAAAAATTGATTTAAAAAATTATTTCAAAAAAATATACATTTTAAAGGTGCCAGGATCATGAATAAGTAGTGGAAATATTTCCAATTGATACAATGAAAGGGGTTCAACTAGAAGAATATTTTCCTTTATTCTCTATAACATTAAATGTAAAAATTTACTACATTTTTTTAAAAGATCGTGTAATTATGTATGTGTATCAATTTTTTATATTGTACATTTTATTAAATAATCCCTGAGTGTGGGTCAGGGGTGAATCAATTTGTATGAAGCTTTTTATATTTGATCAAAGGTAACTATGAATAATGGTTGGATTTTTACAAAGATAATAGGTTTTTGAACCATGATAATAGTTTGGGACACAATCAAATAGTAGGGTGTGACCAATAATATAGGTCTATGGATCATTCTAACTGTATTAGTGGTCTAATTAATAGAAATTACTAAACTTATTATAATCATGTAATATCTATTTATAATCAAATGTGAAGCAATGTTATACCATAGATGTTGGACTTAATGTCATAACCACATAATCCTTATGTGTCCAGTTATTATTTTTATTATCATCAATGTTTTTTTGTGAGTTTTTTATTGAGTGTGTGATGTTCAACTTAGTGTTGTGAATTATGGGGTAGTAAACTTCTTATGTTACATTACATTTTTTTAATGGGAGATCCATATATTTATAAGGAGTTCCAAAATGTTGTTTACTCCAGTGTAAGTTTTAGTTGTATATTCTAGTATATCAATGGTCTATGTTTCTCCTAATAAGTTATATCAAATATTGGCATAGGTAAAATTTTTAAATCTAGATTACATTCATTATAAATTCATGATTTTATTACATTTTTTCGGGAGTCATTGTATTGGATGGTATGGAATTTAAATAAGTAAAATTATGGATAAATAAGTTCAATTGGATATACTTGGTCTTATAAAGGATATAGTTGAAATAATATATAATTAAGAAGGATTTTGATATTTATTTTATGGGGTTAAAATCAAAATTTATGAAAAAAGTAGAATGGTAAAGTTAGATCGGATGGAACATGGGTTGATTTTTATATGATTGTGTTAGAATAAAATTTCTAACATTTAGATAAAGAAGACCACAATGGAGTTGATGAGTGATGTAGTGGAAATGTATGAGAATCCAACTAATTTAAATAATGTTTTCAAGAATAAAATTTCCTAAAATATTTTATTTTTATATGGAAAACTATAGGAATATCATGTTAATGAAATTAACATGATTCAAAGTCAACTAAAATTAGTTAATTTCATGGTTCTAATAAAATGTCAGAGATAAATCTTTAATCATTTGTTCTTAAATCCAAGAAAGAATGGTAACTACCATAAGTAATTATTAAGGGAAAACTAAAATAGTTTTTGAAGAAATTAGAAGTTGAATTCTAATTTAAAATCATAGACAGAGGTAAGTATAAGAACAAATTAGAACCTTAGTAAATATAGATGGAAGAGGATGGTCACCCCAAATTAAGTTAACTCATATGAAATCGAAATAAAAGTTCAGATACAAGATTAAATGTAATTTAATAAGAATCAACCATATATATTTGCACCATTAGAAGATAGGGATTATAAATAAGGATATCATGGATCTAAGGGTGAATTATTTAATGCCACCTTATAGAATCTTATGTTCCCCTAATTTAATTTATATTACGAGTATCTTGTTGTTGAGTTTCAATGTTTCATTAGAATAATTCATCACTGATTTTAATGAATCATTCTATTTCATGGTAGATAAGGGATACATAGTGAAATATATACCCTTTTTTAGAATAATTTAAAAAGGTGATGATAATTTCATCAAGATCCTACAAAAGGGAGATTTTAGAGTCCCGATTAATAAAAAAGCATTCTTATATTAAGTTATGTTCAAAAAATACTTGGTCTATAGAAGATTATTTTTTTCATTTGCCAAAGGGTTGAGGTAGGACACTAATATATCTCCATAAAATATTATGGATAATTGAATGAGGATCTCTATCCATGTAAATAAGAGTAAAGGATTTGGAAATTTATTTGATTAAAATGTAATATGGGTTACAAATTATAAGGGAATAAACATTTAAATCTTTATAATTGTGGTATTTCCATCTCGATCATCTCAGTGAGAAGGAAATGATTGCCATAGATAAAATGTGTCTATTGAGTATTTATCACAATTAGTTTAGATGATATGATATTTTTTTACTCAATAAATAGTGAAACATATCATTTTACATTAATAGAAGGAAGCCAAGATTTTGGAAGTTAGAATTTTTGAACATTGATATTTAGGGTCTTGAATTAGTTCATTATATTGTAAGATATTTTTATTTTACATATTGAACAAAACAATAATGTGTATAGAGTATTTCTTTATTATAATTCCATATTATAAAGTGAGATAAAAATAAATAAAAAATTCTTAAGTTCCTATAATGCTGGTGAATAAGGTGGAAGGAATTTCTGGAATTGCTATCTTAAGAGAGGAATAGGGATAGAAAAGAATTTACCTAGAAAAATAAAGTACAATAGTGTGTCTAAGGGAATGATATATATATTAAATAGAAAAATATATATAATGAAGTCATATCTTATAATTTCAAATTAAATTTGGGTTTAAGTGGTTAAATGTGCACACTATTTTTTGGAACAAAACTTTCTTCAACACGGATGAGGTAGAAGATTAAAAAGCACTTTTGTTCTATAAAAATAGAAAAATATAATTAACTCAAAATTTTCAGAAGATAATACTATGTTCATGTAAATTAACAAGATAAGAAAAAAATAAACGACATTTCCTATACATTTTCTTTATGATATATAGTGATAAAAATGTTAGATTTTATCTTAGGGATAATAAGAAGTGAAAAGTCATCTGAAGATGACATGTTATCTTCAATGAGAAGGGCATCTTGAAAGACCTGGACCTGGTGTAAAATAATGTTGAGATAAATGCATCAAATTAAAAAATCTATATAGATATAAATTAATTTTTGGGAATGATTTAATATCAATAATTTTTTGGGGGAACAAAATGTTTAGAAGTTCGATCATCATAAGATGTACCCAAATGATCCAAGGTTGATAAGGGTCATATTTCAGTAATTATATTTATGCTCCAAAAGTTTTATTTTTAGAAATATGATTACAAAAACATGAATTTGGAAGATATAATATAGTTAGGTGACTATTTCAAAGTTTGTTTGACAATTTTAACTATATACGTTTAATGGATAGGGGGACCAAGAAACTAAGAAGAAGGATGCAATCATAGTAATTCTAAAAATTAAGAGTTATTTATAAAAGAATAAATGAATTAATTTTATACAAAAAGAACATGAGAGATAATAGAACTACCATAATGGAATAATTTACATCAGAATAAGTTATTAATATTTTTTAAAAATAGGATGACATTGGGAAAAAGTGTACAAAAATGTTAGTTGGGGAATGTTTTTAGTTGAAAGAAGGTGTGGACTTATTAGATATGTTTTATAAAAATAGTTAAGAACACACTGATTCAGATAGTGATTATTCTTGAAGCATAAAATAGTTTTTATATAGATAAAATGGATGTGAAAATGGAATTCCTTCATAGAGACATGGAGGAGGAAATACACATGAAGTAACTAAATAATTTGAAGGAAAAACCAAATAATGACTTTGTGTATAATTTGAAGAGGATACATTATGGATTTAACTATGTTCCATGGTAGTGGAACTGGAATTTATACTCTTTAATTATTGATAAAGGTTTTAGGTGGTGATATTTGGATAAATATTAGCACTTAATGGAATTTGAGAATGTTATTTTTATTCACTTATACTTGTATTTTGATAGAAATATTTTGTATGGTCTGGAACTAAGGAAGATGTAGAAGGTGAATAACGTGTTTTCATGAAATTTATGATAAAATATCATACAATGGTCTATAATATTAGGTATTAGGACTAGAAGGGAATAATAAACTAGAAGTAAGGTTACTAAATAGATAGAATACATCCATAAGATAATAAGAATATTTTAGATGATTGGATATAAGTTGGTCTCAACTATTTTTCATAGACACTTCAAATTGTCCATTGGATATGTTCCAAAACATAGAATATGAGTTAAATAATATAGATAATGTTTTATTTTCATCACTTTCATGATTGTTTATGTATTACATGATTGGTACTAAACTATAAAATTTATTTTTAGGGGGATTAGTTTGCTAGTTAAATGTGAATTTAAGAAAATAACTTTAGGAAATCATGAAATGGATCATATAATTTATCAAAGGATCATAAGATAAAACCAAAAGTTTAAAACATCATGATATATTGTAAAGGTATATTGATGATGTTTTTGGGGGAGATTTAGAAACTCATAAGGGTACAATAGGCTATGTGTTCACATTTATAGGAATTGACGTTAATATGATATTAATAATGTTACTAATGGTAGATTTATCCAGAATAGAAGTGAAATATGTAGGCAAAACATACGAATGAAAATAACTAATATAGCCAAGGAATATTTTGTAGGATCTTGAAATCATCCATGAAGGTGGTTTGTAATTTTGTGGTGGTAAAAGTGAAATACTTTTTTCTCATAACTCATTGTTTCATTCATATGATACATACATTGACTTGAAATAAATTTTTATTTAGGAGATGTTGTATAATAGTAAGTTAAACATGTTAAAAAGAGGTATAAGTCAAAATATAGGAGAAATTTTGACTATGATTTTGTATAATAAATTTTTAAGAAACATTATGCCTCAATGGTATTAGGGAAATCAGAAGAAGAGTATGACAATATTGTTGTTTAAAGTGCATAATTTCATGATTTTTGTTGGTGGATTCAACAGTTTAATTGAAAGAAGTCATCAAGTGGGATATTTTATGGAATGGTGAATTTTTATTAAATTCCATATTAGTTTAATTGAAAAGGAAACTATGAAATTTAATAGATGACATGATGTTATCACAATGGCTACAGAAAACTTCTTTGGAGGAAGGTTTTTCAAATGATATTAACTGAAATTGGTGTGTATGGTATTTAGTTGTTTGAATGTTATAGGGATAATGTTATTGTTATTATTCTAATGTCCTTATGAAAGGTATTTGTTGAAACTTATTTACTTAAGATTATATGATGATTATATGTACGGTTCATTGGAAAATAAAGGGTATGCATAAGAGAAACTTACTTGAAAGTAAGTATAACTTACATGTTCCAAAAAAATATAGTGGTTAGGTGATGAGTGTATAGGAAATAAAAGATAAAAATTCCCAATTTTGGGATTTACTCCAAAATAATAGGATTGTGAAATAAAATGATAGGTTAGGTGAAAATATAATGGGGGGGAAGGGGGGTTGGTAACCATTATATAGATTTTTTTTCTTACTGATATTATCATTGATATAGTTGGTAAAAATTACTAATGTTATTTTAATATTGTTACTTACTATTTAAATTGAATGTGAAGTAATGTACCCCATGGATTTAGGTCCCAATGTTTGATCCACATAATCTATATGTGTCCAATTATTCCTAGAATTTCTATTGAATAATTATTTCCTGATTTTTCTTGTTTGTGTAAGAATTTTGACATAGTGTGGTGATTTATGATATAGAAAAATTCCATTTTTTTTGTGAAATTGAATTCATGGTAGAAAATTTTAGTAATTTTTTTAAATATTTTCTTCTTTAATTGTATGTTTCGATTATATCTTCTAATAGATTAGTGGGGTATGTTTTTCAAAACTTTTATAGAACCCTAATACCAAAAATTCATTTTACCAGATGATAAGTTTCACTAGAAGCACTCCGGTATCTAGTAGATGAACAATACATCTCATGACTAGGAATAGATATAGTCTGGTTGATGGAACATGAAATTATCATACAAATATTAGTAGAAAATCTCTCTATGGTTCTCTTTGTAATGTTCTATAAAAATTGATAGAAATACTCATTCATATAAATTATTCATTCCTCCCTTTTTAAAGTTCTCATGATATAATCAACCATAGAACATAAACCGTAACACAATAAAAATATGCAATAATAAAATTTTATTTGATAGCCTATGTGACATGAAATAACGAGATTAAACCACCCACATAATACATTTCATTAAATTAAATCTCTTCTATTTCTTAAGGATCATTCAACCATGAGTCTAAATGAATTTTAATATAGTATACCATTATAAAATTGATTTTAGATTATAAATATTTAATATTACTAAATAAATAATTAAAATTATGGTTATCAATTAGTTATAAATAAAATAATAATCATTGAAAAAAAGTAATGTTTTCAGAAAAAATGTATTTTTTTTATAAAGATTTTTTTATCACACTTTACACACATAATTACAAATTAATTATTAAAAATTATAGAAGATATATTTAATAAAACTAACTTTTTTTGATATCATAATATCAAGTTTATGTTAGGGTTAATTATTGGGATTTTTCTAAAATGGTTCATTTTTTAATAAATAGTTTAAAAATATAGATTTTTATTGAAAACTGTCATTTAATTTTAATTATATAAAAGGATAAATTATATTTTAAATTTATTTTAATGTGAAATTATTAAGATTATTTTAGAATTTATCTAATTAATTTAAATGTTATCAGTTTAATATCTAGTTCTAAAATAAAAACATTTTAAACTTTTGAAAATATTTCTTTTGAAAACTGTTTTTCATCACATCTATGGTTAAACTTTAATATTAGATTTTGAAAATTATGTGAATTGAATTTGTAAAAAAAATCTATATTTATAATTAGAATAAGATTTATTATTTAATAAAGTAATTTTGGTACCCTTTTGAAATGAAAAATTAGTAAACTTTAATTACTACAGTTAAGGTAAAAATATGTTTTTCAAGGGTTAGACTAAAATGATAATGGCCAAATTGACCTAAAAACTTGTACAAAATCCACTGTATGGAGATATTTAGATCTTATAAACTATAATGGTTGATAATGACTCATTTTTGCATCTTTTGGATTGATACAAATGTGGGTGTAATTGAATCTTTTCATAAACATCATGTGTGTCCTCTCCCCCAATTATAAAAGGACGCCCTCTCCTTCTAACTTCAGAAATCGAAAGCCTTTTAGTTCCAAACATATCTAAAAAAATAACATAATTAATCACCTAACAACATACTATATCCATTTTATGGATCATTTTCCATCCAAGGAAGGCGTTGGTGAAAATCTAATGATGATCTTGAAAGTAGAGGCAACGTTCATAAACAAGAATTTTTATTTTATTTATTATTTATACTAATTAAAATATTATTTAATCATGATAAAATAATAAAAATATATCTAACACATAATTATATGTTATTATGTTAAAGTAATAACCTATATCCTTTTTCACATTCTATAAAATGGTAAACAAAACTGTCGATCATGTGTACGAAAAACTACCACCTTGCAATCAAATGTAATTTTTTTCCATCACCACCTTTAATGGATGGATATAATGAGGGATTTTAAAAAATTAAATGATTTTAATGATATTATTATACTTATTTAATTATAATATCACATATACATTCTTAATTTCCATTATTTTTAATATACAATGACATCTCTCGTGTGTTCAATGGAGTACCACCTTGCGAAATAAAGTGATTTTTTTCACTTACAATTTCCACATAAAGTAATAATAATTTTTTTAATAAATATAATATATATATGGTGATATTTAGAATGAATATTAATATATAAAAAACTTCTTTAACATGTCAATCATTCAGGGAATGATATCATCGTTCGTGCGTACGTACGACCTACCATCTCTATGAAGAAATACAATTCATTTCCCACGTCAAACATCCATGAATGATTATAAAAATGTATATAATTATAAGATATTATATTTATAAAATTAAAATATTTATTTATATGATATATCTATATCATATACCCAATAACCGAAATATTCATGAAAAATCAAAAATTAGACAACAAGGCAATTTACACAAAAAACAATGAACATTATGAAATATTATTAGAAAAAAGGATGTAAAATGTTATAAAAGGATAATATATGATATTATAAATATGAATATGGATATATTATAAATTAATAAAATTCATGAAACACATATTAAATATTTTAAATCATGTTCAACCAAAATGATGCGTTAGGTAAGGGACTACATCTCAACTTCCAATTGTTGTGGCATATTGTAATTTTATGTACCAAATTTATTTTCAATGGTGTATATACTTCTTATTTTACATGAAATATAATGAATAAGTAAAAATCAATGTTATTTTATGTTTAAATTTTAATTATTTCATCCAAGGGTATTTTATAGGAAAATTAAAAAGTGGTAAATAATTTCATAACCTAACTTCTTTTCATTGGGTTATATTACTTCTTCACTATATCTAATATTCTAAATCAATGTTATTTTATGTGCAATGAATTTTGATTACGTTATGTTTTATTTAAATTTTTTTACGTGGATTTAACTTTTATACAAGGAATATATTCATTGATTAATTCTCATATCAATATTAAAATCACGATAAGGGTTTATTTCACAATCTCATTTTAATCAGGATTATTTAAGCTTGAATTTACAATAAAAGAATTAATTTTGTCATTGGATTATAAAGAAAATTTCATTTTGTTATCCAATATTTATTATTGATTTTTTGAAGAAATATTCCCATTTTACACTCTTTGTTACTTAAAATATTTGAGATATATTTTTAATAAAATCAAACATCATTTCTCTCTTCAGTCAAAAATCAATTTTCTTCTTAATCAATGTTTTTAGAGTATGTTTATTAAAAAAATTAACATTATGAAAAATATTTTAGAATTAAATTCTTGCCCTTTATGTAATTTGAAAAAAAATAAAATGTAATCTTCATTTCACTTTCTAAACATGGCCCATTTGAAATTTACTAAAAAAATTGATAAGAATATTTATTTTAACATGAATAGAATTTAATTTTTTTCCCACCTTCATGACCACTAAATATTTTAAATATTTCTTTTTATGTTTGAAATGTATTTTTGAAAAATACAAGTATATTCATAATTTTTTTTCCATTTAGCCTTAAAAGGTTATTTTCAAAGATATAAGTATACTTTCTTCAATAATTTATTTAATAAATTTTTATTTTATTTTAATTTATAATTGAAAAAACCTTTATTTTAAATATACTCCACTCGGTATATATATTTTATTGATAATATACTTATTATTTCTCCGGATATTTTATAACTATTAAGACCAAGGATAGTATTGGAATTCACTTCCTCAATTCATGTTAGTATTCATCAACATCCCCTTTAATTATTTACATTGATATGATCATTGAATATTAATTTCCCCATAAATGTCAATATTATTTATCATGGATATTATTATTGATTAAACCATATATCATTTAAAAATATGTTATTTTATTATTAATTTTATATAATTTAATGGGGAAATTATTTTTAAATCATATTCATTACTCGATAGAGAAATTTTTGGACAAGATATATTGTTCCTGTATTAAATTGATTATTTTATATTTGATGAATGCTTTGGAAATACATATATGCATGTGGCCCAGTTATTGAGATCCCCTTGATACATCAACAATATCATGAGATTAATCCATTGTATATATATATTTAAAAATGTTTATGATGTATACCTACCCATTAATTTTAAACTATCTTGAGAAAGGTCATGACATTAGAGGTTTCATGATCCTAGAGATCATGAAGTCCAATAATTAAAAATTTCCTTTATTTAAAATTCAGTTATTTTTATCCATGATATTTATAAAATTATATTATCTTTGGATTAAATTTATTATCAATTTATTGTTTTAATGGAAAGGGTTTTTTATTATGTTCCATTATATATTGAATAATCCTCATGTAGTTCTGATATTTATGTTATTGATTAAATGAAATGTTTTTTAGTTATTTACCGTTATATATTGATTATGAAATATATTTTTTGGACGTTAATGTTTTTCAAATTTATTGCGTGTTCCTATATTCACTTTTTAGTATTGATTATGTATTATCTTATCAGGACAGTAATGTTGTTTAAATTTCATTTGTGTTCAGTTATTTACCTTTTCATATTTATTATGTGTTATCTTAGTATGATAATAATGCTCTTTAAAGGGAATATGCGTTATGTAATTCACCATAACATATTGATTATATTTATTGATTACTGATATCTTCCAAATAACATAACCCTTACTAAGAATTTGAGCTCACCCTTATTTTATTTCCTTTCATAAAAATTCATGAAGTGTATTGTAGTTTATATTTAAGGATATAGTATAGGTAATAATGTTATTATTGAAAAAAATATTGTATTTTTTTCAAATGTAATATGGGTATCACATATGTATATACTTTACTATGAAAACCAAACTATTCGGTCATTTGAGATGTGATTACTTATATATCATTGCAATGTAATATAAAAAACACCAACTCTATGTTACTAGGGTTTAGGTCATTAATTTATGTATCTGGGGAATAAACATTGGGATGTAGATTTAGGAAAACATAGATTATGTAATATAACAGTATGATAGAATTTTAATTTTAGTTAAATAGAACATACTAATGTTTTTAAAAGTTAGATTATATGTGGTTATTCCTTAAAATACTTCCCTATTTGGATTATATAAGTGAGTGTGGTTATGGTATAGTTACACCTAGGAGTAATAACTCTGAAAAGGGCGTATTGGGATTGACCTGATTTTCACTGGTTCATGACAAATATACTTAATACACATATAGTTTTATAATACCTAGGGATATTCTTAAGACAATTCAAATTTTCTTTACATACCATTTTTAATGGTTTTAATAGATTATGACAATGAAAATCCTTTGTTAAACCCATGGTTTCTTAGATTGAAAATAAGATTTTATTATTTAGACACCCTATAAATGAATATTTGGTTTCCTCACAACAATTATTGTGTCTTGTACTATGTGTTTTGGTTTTATTTAATCGATATAACTCAAAAGAATTCAGTTAAAATTGAATATGATAAACAATTTTCTAAATAAGAGAATAAATGTGATGATGGTGGGAGTTAATGAAATTATTATTATGGATAATAATTTATATTTAATTATGAGTAATAATGTATACCTTAGTGAAATCATGGAATCACAAAAGAACATAAAGATAGAGTTTACTATCATATCAAGTGTCAAATACCATGGTGAAAATAAGGATGAATTTTCTTTATATCATAAATGTGGAAAGTGACCCTATGAAATTTGCTCAAAGGAATGGGAAAATTATTTTTGCATGGAAAATAAGGGTGTAATGAAATTAATTTCTAAAGATAAAATAAGATTATGATGGAAGGAAACAAATTTCATCACATTAATCCATTTATTTTTCATTGTATTAAATATTGGAATCCTTAGTATTATCTAAGTCAATTATCTATTCTAATGGTTATCCCCTAAACCAAGGAATGACCTATGTCTAAATAAAATGGTTTATATATTTATTCCATGGGAATAGAGATATAAATTGTATATTTATTTTAACAAAGGAATTTCTATTATTGAAATTAGGAAATGCCTAATGATTGTGTTAAATTATATAATCATACATCTCATAATTAACATAAGATTTATGGATTACATCATGGGTTTATGAGTTTAAGGTTGATAAAAAGTTCAATGTATTCAAAAAAAACTTTTTATATTTTATGTGGAATGAATGTGGTATTTTTAAAGATATTTTTATAAAACATCTATGGGAAGACAACCTATTTCTTTGTTATATTATAGAGTTATTTGAGGAATATTTCCTTTATATTTTTTAAACATAATATTATTGTTATTGGTAACCTATAAGTTTTCTCTCATATTTTATGCTATATAAATTATGGTTTATCACACTTTGGTAATAATATATGATTTATATAACCATAGATTTAGAAAAAGGACAAACCACATAACTGGTGACAACCCTTCACATCCTGCAAGTCTATAGGGCTTGAACCAAAGGCCAATAATTTTTTAGTTCCTAAAAATGGAATACATGATGTTTCCATTAATATGTAATTGATTTTTTTTAAATTATTATTTAAATAAATATTAATGAATAACTAGTGGTGTTACTGTGGAGTTTTATAGATTAATTTATCATATTGATAAAATTTTACCAACCTCATTTATTTTGGAAAATAGTTAGAGTCATATAGAAATATTTTTCACTATTTTATTGATCTTATAATCAATTAAAATTGATTATTAATTATTTAGAAAAAATATTAATATTTGGATACTCATTTCTTGGAGTGGGAAATGAATTTAAAACAGATTGTAAGAAAAAATCTATTAAATTATGATTATTAAATAGAAATGTATTGAGTAAGTATATTATATTATATTATTAAATAGTAAAATAATTCTTCAACATTAGGAAAACGATATTGCAAAAAATGATACCCTATTACCTTGATAACTAATGAATCAAGTACTCTTTTGAAATCATCAAATGTTTATGGTTTTTTATTCCTTTTATTTTCATTTATCATTCAATTTAATGAGATCAATGAACTCTATATCTCTCTATAATTATTTGTTTATTTTCATTCATATTCATATTTTCACTGGGAACAAAGTTTCTCATACTTTGAAACCTAGTTATGTGTTATTCTATATGACATTTTTACATCGTTTTATATCTTATTAAGAGGATTCTTTAATAACCCTTTTTATGTTTTGGGATTCAAACAAATTAATTTTTAAATATCAACACCTTGATTTATGATAAAAAGATCAAATTGTGAGGATGAAATTTATTTATGGTGAGGAGAATGTAACACTCCATGATTCAAAAATTATAACATTATATTTTATATCCCATGCGATATGAAAAAATAATCTTAAACAACCCCCAGAATATGTTTATTTAAATTTTATCCATTTTTTAGCTTATGAAATATGAAAAATAGATCCAAAATGAACTTTAGTATGGTATATGTCACAACCCATAAATTTTAAGAGTAACTTTTTATTTGATGGCATGTATGACACGCAACAAAAAGCATATAAAACAATATTACCACTCAAGACTTTATAATATATTTAATATTTTAGATAAATTTAAAAAATTTTATATCTTTCAATGCACACAATACTGAGTTAGATGTCATATCACATAAAAATTAGTTTCATGAATAACTTATGTTACATGCAAGACCGAGTTTTATTGGAACAAATATATATTATTAAAAATATATTATTTAGTATAATATTATATAGACGAGACATTAAATTATAGGTTACGAATAACATTATATAACTTATAAAAATATATTTTTTATAAAAAAAATTAATTCATTAGTTACTAATTAATTAGAAACAAATTTTAAAACCAATTGATTATAAAATAAATGTTTTTATGCTCATAGGTGTGTTTTATTATAATGAATGAAATTAATTAAAATTATTGAGTGATATTAATGTAATATAAATATGAATAATTATATCAAATATTTTTTATATTCATCTAAGTTATTTTATATGTAGAATATTAGAACAAACCCAAGTTCAGGCATAAAACCTATATTTTCATAAAGCCACTATTATCGCCTTTTAATGGGGAATCAATTTCAAATAAAATTTTTGGAACTTTAATAATATTTATATGTCAAAATAAAATTAAAATTTTAAATATAAACTTCAAAATTAGTTCAAAAAGAATATTTTGTATTTTTCTGGGAGGCTTCATTTTTCGATGAATAGTGCAAAATACTATATTTTATTTCAAAAATATGTTTTCATCTAATTTATTTACAATATTTACAATACTTGTTATTGTTTTAAATTTTATTTAAAAAAATATAAATAAATTAATATAATTTAGATAATTTTAATCAATTTCACTTTTAAATTGTATATAAAAACAAATGAAAATTTTGAAAATTTTACTTTTAAACACCGTTTTCTCATCTCGTCTGTAGGATTTAATATAAATTAATCTTTTCCAACTATGAGATTTGAATTTGGAAAAAAGGATTCCAAATTTGGAATCAGTATAATTTATAATTTATAATATGGTCATAATATTTTTTTTACAAAAAACATTAGTGCAAGTAATTAAAATTAATTACAATAATTAAGAAAAAAATTAGCTTAACAAGGGACTAAACCATAATATTATTAGAGAAAATGACATATAAACATATCCAAAATCCATTAAATGTTCGTATAGATACCCTATAATTACTTGGATCTAATTGATACAATTATTAGATCCTCTTTACATGGGAGAAATGTCTGTGGAATTTCCTTTTCAAAAATTTACAAGAATGCAAATCCTCCTCCGCTATAAAAGAACAATCTCCCCTCCCACTTATTCACACATTTCAAGACCTTTTATTCATCAAAAAACTAAACAAATAATATCTATAATTCTATAACTTTATTTTGTTATGACTATGTATGGGAATAAATCCAACCATGGAAGTCTTTTGGTATAAACTAAAATGAGTTACCTGGAAACGAGGTGAAATTATTCAAAAATTACAATCATTTTATATCCTTCTCCACCCACTAAAATATTTTTATCTCATTATTATATAATAAAATATTCATCCAAAATATTATGACCTTTTTTAATATAAATTTTCTTTATATACTTACAAAAAATTCGATCAAATGGGTGACAAACTTACCAATTCATGTACGATGAACTACCGCCTCACGAAACGATGCCATTTTTTACGTTACCACCTATCATGGTTGGGTATTATGATGGAAAAACTGTTTATATATGATATATATATATATATCAAATATTATGTCTTATTTCTTATTAATGTTCTATAAAAAACACACCTTTGTGCTGAATATTTTGTAAGAATACAATAAGATCATGACCATTTTTAATAAAACCTTTAATTTTTAATAAAACCTTTAATTTTTACCTAATATAGTTATTCATGACCATTTTCAATTAATTTTGTCATTTTATATACTTTGTTACTCATAATGTTTAAGAAAATATTTTTAAGAAAACCCAACATCAATTATCCCTTTAGTCAGAGAACCTTATTTCTTCTAGAAACCATGATTTATTAATAAAATATTAAAAATGTTTTTAAACTTTTAAAAATGATTTATTAATGAAACTTTTACCGCTTTTCAATTTAATAATTTTTATTGACGGAATAATATTGTTTCTTCCCAAGCAAGGAATTTTCCTAACCTATTTACCATGAAAAATAAATGTTAATTTTAACTTATATGACATGTATGAGTTTAACCACCGTCATTTATTTAAAGATTCTTTTGAAACTTTAAAATGTTTATTTTTTAAAAAATATTTTCAGAAGTTATTTTCAGTTAAAATTATTTTTAAAATGTTTTTATAAATGTATAATATATTTTCCATAAGAATTTTTATAAAGATATTTTTATCATTTTTATATTTATCATCAACTATAACCCTTTAATTTTAATTCACTTGGGACATGTTGTATTAATAGAGTCCTTATTTTTTTCTAGATGATTTTTGATTAATTTTTTAAATTATTGTAATTAAATTCACTTCCTTGGTTCCTTTTAGTCCCATTGAAATATTAAATTTAATATATTCATTAAAAAATGAATTTACCCTAAATGTCCATATAATTTATCATGGATATGTTCTTTTCCTAAACTACATACCATTTTTACATAAAATATTTATTTTTAATTTTATTTGATTTATATGGAAAATATTTATAGTTCTGTATCCTTTACTCAATTAAAATATTAGATAAGGCATATTGTTTATTAATTAAATTAATTATTCAATTTGAGAGCTGCTTTGGTCGGGCAGTGATGGGTGGGGACCAATCTTTATATATCCCCTCGATGCATAAATAAGTTCTCAGGAGAAAAATTGTTTTAATAAATTAAATATGTTTCTACCTATATTTTTCCACCATCTTATGAATGGTTCTAATGGTATAGGTTTTCTTGTGCCTCAGACGTCCAATAATTAAGCATTACCTTCATTTAGATTTAGTATTTATTATCCATGAAATTTTCACTATGAAAAATATATGGATCCATTTCATTATAATATTATTGATTTAGTAGAATGTGTTTTCATCTTATTACTTTTCCTTATTGATTATTCACTATCCATTTATTTAAATGGAATGTGTTTTTAGTTATTTACCTTGCCATACTCTTTATACACTTAATTCTCCATTTATATGATTATATGGCATGTGTGTTCTGTTATTTTCCATTCCGTAAGGATTATTCATATTTATTTCATTATGTCTTCCATTATACTTATCCTTATTAATAAATTTTTCTCCCATTATTTTTTCCCCTTCCCCATAACTCCATAATGTGTAATTAGAAAGATAAGGAAGGATACTCTAAATGGAATAAATTTATTATCCTAAAAAAATATGTTTTAGTTTATATATTTATTTGTAAAAAACTCATTTATGAATCCAGTTTTCCAAGACTAGTAAGTTTTTTAGTATGTTCAGGTGGAATTTACTTGTATATTATTCCAATTTAATGGTATTAGGCACTGAAGTTTGAATTTCTATGGCCATGTCACTATAGTAGTTATTAGATGAATTTTTATAGCAACCTTAGGAATAAAGTTTTGGAAAAATAATATTTAGAAACATAACCCTAATATATAATTTGAGAATATGTTTTGAATAAAATCCTATAATTTTGGAAAGGAAGAGGATGTGTTGGTATTCCAACCAATAAACACTTATCGAGATACTATAAGTGGTTGATGATCTGTAATTTATGTACATAGGGGTAACAACTCAGAAACGGTGCATCAAGCCTAACCGAATATAACCTGGAGCACAAAAAAATTCTTTATTACACACTTGGTTTCACACTACTGGGGATATGCATAGGATAATTCACATTTTCTTTACAAACCATTACAAAATATTTGAATAGATAATGAAAATGAATGATCTAGGTTAAACCTTGTAACTTCCCGGTTCCAGAATCCACCCAGAGGCACCCCGTGCCCGGTTGCTCACATGGCCTCAAGCGCATTTCCCCCAAACACCAGAGGCTGATGACTAGCAGTAAGGGCCTTGGGTGTGATAGTGGGGAAACGATTCCCTCATTGGTAGAGTACACAACGGGAGTAAACAAAACATAAAATAGCAGAAGCAGAAAATATCCAACAACAATTAAGAGTGGAAGACTAAAAAAATAGACAACTGGAGAACACACATAGATATATATATATATATATATATGAAAATATGAATGATACATATGTCTAGGAAAACAGCCAAACAAGTCCCAATGCTGAATAAAATACTAAACCAAAGTACAAAAGAAAACAAATAAGCAACTCCTAAGCATCACAAGACTCAACTTGGTCCCATGATCTCCTGCTCAAATGCAATCAAGTACCTGATGTCGAAGGGTGATTTACCTTGTCTATACAAGCAACAATATAATATGTTTGGGCCCAAAAGAATGACCTGAATAGGGTGTGAGACTAAATCCCAGTAGGAAACCACCTGAAGATCTGTTCCTAACAGTCAGTGAGCATATGGCAGGTAATAATATAGTAAGAAGTAAACAGTAACCAGTAAATAGGATGATACCCAATAGTAAACAATCCACAGATCAACAAGCATCGGTGAAGCAAATAGCTAACCACAAACAGGAATCCCTCTGGGAAGTACTCACAACCATCCTCTCTGGTCCTATCCAAGAAGTGACAACAACCCTCTAGGAAGTACACTCATCCTAACCCCTCCGGTTTGGTCAAACAAATTGTAAGACTCTATGAGGAAGCACGCTTAGTCAATTCCCCTTATAGTCTAAGGTATTCAGAGACTCTCTAAGGATGATCATGTGGTCAATTCCCCTTATTTCTCCAAGGTCTAGAGACTAACTGAGGAACCAAACTCGGTCAATTCCTCCAATAGCCTCATGTCTATCATAGACGCTCTGAGGATGCTCACTCAGTCAATTCCTCCTATATCCTAGAGTGGTTTAAGGAAATTCAAACAAAACAAAGGCTATCCAAGGAAGCTCCCTCGGTCTACCCCGTATAGTCTATAAAGCTCAATACTCACTAAGGAAACTCACTCGATCTATCCTCATGTGGTCTATAATATCCAAGACTCTCTGGGAAGCTCACTCGCTCTATCCCTGTAGGTCTATAATGTATAAGACTCTCTGAGGAAGCTCACTCGGTCTATCCCCATATAGTCTATAGCACCAGGTTCTCACGGACCCATGCCAGTCAGTGCATAATAATGCTATAAGGCCAATGTAAACCTAGAGATCTACTTAGATAACCAGTCTACAACATAACAAGCATTTCAGGGAACAATACTCAATCCTACAGTCACCAGGCATAGAAAACAGGTATAACGGCCCAAGGTAGAACAAGACCAAAAGGTCATAAATAGAACAAGTCACGTGAAAAACATCCATGCATAGAAATTGTCCTCATACATAACCAAATTACCTCTACACAAGCATAAAAGCAAGGAAATAAACCTACAGTGGAAAAAACAGTAAACACGCAATACCCTGTTCAAGGGTATTGGTGGAAATTGCACAAAAAACTCAAATACTTCGAATGGAATGACACAAACCATATAACTTGGTGATAGGAGATCAATATACTTAAACCAAGAGGCTTGAATCTCTATATAATGTCGTATATAAATGAAAATGCACAAAACATGTAACCCACGATAACTTGAAAAAGAGGAGGGATTGGAAAACGATGCTCTAGAAGAAGGAAGAGCTTACCACTGTGGTTCCAACGCAATAAAAGGTGGTCGATTATGAGAACGGGGGGATGCTCGGGGGCTTGGAGAAGTTTCACGGCTGTACGATACGCCCTCAGTCAAAGAAGCTGGAGAAGAAGACAGTTCTAGGGTTAAGATGCGACCCCAGTCCGTTTAATGAAAAAAAAGAAAGTACACGACATACACTTTTGGAGTACATGGTGTGTACTAAGATTTTCCATAATCTACTTTAAGCAACCTCCACATCACTCCTACATGGCCGTGTGTGTGGCCCAAACCCTTCCAGCACATGGCCTCACGTGGAAAGGAAGTACATGGCATGTACTCATAAAGTACACGACGTGTACTTAAATTTTTTCTAAAAACTCCTATTTTCTCAAAAACTCCAAAAAAGGAAAACATACCTGGAAAGAAAGTCCGAGTTCTTACAAACATCCCCCCTTAATGAAATTCATCCCCGAATTTCCCTAGCGAGGCATAGAAGAAGAAACCCCGATCAGCTCTGGCCACTGCGATCGTACATCGGCCTCCCTCTCCCATGTCTCGTCCTGTACTCGCCCATGTTGCCATAGAACCCATACCAGAGGAATAGACCGACCACAGAGAACCTTCATACTACTATCTACAATACGGATAGAATGCTCCTCAAATGATGCATTCACTTTGAGCTCAACCTCCTCAGGTTGAAAGACATGAGACATGTTAGAAAAGTAACGTCAGAGCTGAGAAATGTGGAAGACTTCGTGCGTATCCCAGTACCTATGAGGTAATTGCAACCGATTAGAAACCAACCTAACTCTATCCAACAACTCAAACGGCTCAATGTACCTGGGTGAAAGCTTACCTTGTCTTTGAATCCTCTTGTGTCCCGACCTCGGTGCGACATGCAGGAAAACCTGATTCCTGACCTCGAACTCCAAAGGTCATCTCCGCTGATCAGCATAAGACTTCTGTCGAGACTGTGCCGTATCCATACTTTTTTTATTAAACTCGATCTACTCTGAGGTCTCCTAAACAAGACGAGGTCCCAAAAAAGCTACCACTCCTACCTCCAGCTAGCATAAATGTGATCGGCATGGCCTACCGTACAAGGCCTCTTATGGTGCCATCTGAATAGTCGTTGAAAACTGTTGTTGTAGGAGAACTCCACAAGAGGGATATGCTTCTCCCAAGAACCTCCAAATTAAAGAATGAAATATCGAAGCATATCCTCAAGCACCTGAATTGTGTGCTAGGACTGGCCATCTATCTGGGGATGGTATGATGTACTCAAAAGTACATGTGTACCCAAAGCCTTATGAAGCCCCTGCCAGAACCGAGAAGTAAAACTTTCATCCCTTTCTGAAAAAATGGAGTTTCGAACTCCATATAGATGTACAATCTCTCATATGTATAACTGTCCCAGCTCATCAACACTGAGGTCTCCTTGATCGACAAGAAGGGAGAAACCTTCATAAGCCTATCTATGACAAGCCAAACAAAATAATTCCCTTGAGGTGACCTCCGAAAACCGGTCATGAAGTCCATCGTGACATCATTCCACTTCCACTCCAGAATGGGTAACTATTGTAAAAGACCTTCTGGTTGCTGGTGTTCCGCCTTCACCTGATGACACTTAGAATATCTCATGATGAAACCAGCAACATGCCTCTTCATACCTGGCCCCCAATACGAGCATTCTAGATCACGAAACATCTTGGTGACACCAAGATGAACTTCCCAAACCATGGAATAAAAATCTTTCATTAGTTCCTCGCGTATTTCTTCTGGCACACATACACACCCCTAGAAATGAAAGATCTCATCCTCACCCACTATTCATCCAGGAAGAGGGTCCTCTCTGGACACACTCTCCCACAGGACTAGGCCTTCTATGTCTAATAGATGCCTCATCCGTACCTGATCAAGAAGTGTAGAGGTAACAACTATATAAGATAGAAAATTTTTTCCTTGTCTATCGTGCACCTCCAAATAAATCTTAGAGAACAGAGCCATAAGCTTCCACTCACTTATGGCCTCCTGAACTACCTGTATCTGAGTTCTCCTGCTCAGTCAATTAGCCACTACATTATCTTTCCTAGCTGTATAGGCAAGCACAAAGTTAAAGGACTTAAGATACTCGACCCACCTGCGCTGTCTCAGATTTAGATCATGTTAAGTGAAGATTTACTTGATAATTTTGTGGTCAGTGAAAACCGAAAAATGCTCTCCTAGAAGATAACTTCTCCAACAGCGTAAGGCATGATCAATGGCTTCCAACTCAATATTGTGTGTCGGGTAGTTCTTCTCATGTTTCCTCAACTGCCGAGACCCGTATGCAATGAATCCATCTCCCTGCATAAGCACAGCTCCCAGAACAATACCTGAAGCATCACAATAAAAAGTATAGCTCTTGCCCAGCTCTGGAAAGACTAGTATCAGTGCTAACGTCAACCTCCCTTTCAGCTCCTGAAAGGCCAACTCACAAGAATATGACCATAAGAACTTCTCACCCTTCTTGGTCAGACCTTTCAGTGGTGCTGCTAAGTGTGAAAAGTCTTTTATAAATCATTTATAGTAACCAGCTATCCCGAGGAAACTCTGCACCTCAAAGATGTTCTTTGGCTGTTCCTAGGAAAAAACTTATCTCAAATTCTCTGGCTCTACTGATACCCTTTTCTCTGAGATAACATGACCCAAGAAGTGAATCTGGTCCATCCAAAAGTGGCATTTTGAGAGTTTAGCATAAAGCTGATGCTCTCTCAGTGTAATATGTATGATCTCAAGATGGGTATCATGGTTGTGTCATGTGTCAGAGTACACCAATAGTTCGTCCACGAAAACCACCATGAAGGAATCCAAGTATGAATGGAACACTCAGTTCATCAGTTCCATGAAAACTACTGGCACTTTTGTGAGACCGAATGGCATAACCATATATTCATATAGACCATACCTGCTCTGGAAGGTTGTGAGAGGTATATCTGATGGTCTAACATGAAACTGATGATAACCGGACCTCAAGTCAATCTTTGAGAAGCCACGGGCTCCTTGAATCTAATCAAAGAGATCATCGATCCTCGGCAAGGGATATCAGTTCTTGACTGTCAAATGGTTTAGCTTCCGATAATCCACACAAATCCTGAGGGTGCCGTTGACCTTCTTTGCAAACAGGACAACCGAACCCCGGGGAGAAGTACTGGGTCAGATGAAACCCTTTACCTGAAACTCCTCCAACTACTTTTTGAGCTCCTACAACTCAGGTATAGAAATCCTATAAGGATTAATGGACATTGGTTCCAATCTTGGCATGAGATCAATCGAGAAGTCTACCTCACGCTCCAGAGGAAAACCTGAAAATTCTTCTGGAAAGAAATCCCTGAAACGATCCACCACTGGAAGAATGTCTAACTATGAAGTCCCCTAGTCATCCAGATAAAGACTAGAAATATGGGATGTAACTCCTCCTATACCATGATTCTTGGGTCCTGCTCGACTAGCCTAAACATCCCACTCACCTCTATGATGAAAAGATCCACCCTTTGGTGATATGAAACTCACCCTACGACAATAACAGTCGATGACTGCCTGGAAGGGGACTAAACAATCCATTCCGAGAATGAAATCATAGTTCATCATCTCTAGGACATAGAGGTACCATAAAAAATGACACCCTAAAAACTCAAGAGGGCACTCTCTGCCCTGACGTACACTAACCACTCTAGTCCCTAATGGTGTGTCTAGTTTCAAGGTATTAGCAGAGGAAAAGATGCAAAGACCAAGGATATCCACAACAACAACAGAGATAAAACTATGCGTATCACTAGTATCGAAAAGAGATGAAGATAAAAATGAGGATACTAAGATCATACCTAGAACTGTAGAAGGTCCGGGATCCTGCTCTTGAGGGGTTTTCTCCACAGTTAAAGTCTGGCCTATACCGCGGCCCTGTGACTCTGGCTGACCACTCTGAGCTGATCCAATATGTTGTCGCTGGTAACCTGGAGACTGAACACCATGGGCGCGACCTCCACCTCGGCCCAAATGGCCAAAAGAACTCATGTTCTCAGACTGGTGAGAAACTGGCGATGCATCACCTGAACGTGGGGTCATAGAAGAACCCCTACCACCAGCTATAGGTTAGAAGATCTGATAAAAACGCAAAAGATGGCCCATCTTTCCACAAGATCGGCACCCCCTCGGGTATCTCTCACACTGAGGCATAATATGTATGATCCTCATGTATTAATAGAATACTACTTGGATACCCAAAGATACATTCCACCTACTCTGATCTCCTCGAGTAGACTCCCAGTGGCGCTTCCTGCAATCAGTAGGAGGAACACTAGCTCTAGAGGTCAAACCGCTCTGGCTCATTGCTCCATAATCCCTCAGATTGCGTTTCGTGATCAGCGCCTGGTTGATTATAGAGGATATCGACATAAAACTGAAGATGTTCACCTAGGAATGGATCTCCTACCTGAGACCATCTTAAAACTTCCTAGCCAGGAACAACTCATCACCTGCTGGGATAGGCGTGAAATGTCGCATCTCAGTAAAGAGAGACGAGTACTCCATAACAGAAAGAGTACCCTATGCCATAATCATAAACTCCCATAATTGATCGAACCTCAGGGTCTCCGGGTAGAATTAGTCATAGAATATGCACTAAAAATCTTCCCAAGTCATACTCTGCTGGCGCCCTGACTATGAGATCACCTCCCACCATGCCTTGGCAGAGTCTCGGGGCATATAGGTGGCGGGTTTCACCCTCTTCTCTAGAGGTATCTCTAGATGCTCTAAAATTGTCAGCGTGGCCTCTAGTCGTGACTCTGAAGCCTAAGGGACTCCATCCACTGAGAAAGTAGGAGGATGATGCTATTGAAAAACCCGCTCAACTCTGCCATCGACGGGGCAAGAGGCGACGCTTCCTAGATGGTCTGCATCATCCTCATAAAGTATTCCCTAAACTGTGCATTGGATCCAGCCACTGGTATAACTGCTGGTGCCATGGATGGCACAATAGGAGGATTTATAGGAGGTCCCTGATCGGCCATATCTGGTGTTTGATCACCATCTGGAAGTTGACATAAAACCGGAGGATGTCTCAGTGGCATATCTTTGAAAGGTCAGAAGCACACCTTAGATCAGGATTATCAAAGACTGAGAACACAATAGTACAAGAGGGGAATAGAAGAATGAAACATTCAAGTTTTACAAGACATGACTACATGGAGTGTATAAAAACTATACGACATGTTCTTTTAATCCATTCACATGGGCATGTACTTCTGCCATTGCTGGTCATGTAACACCCCAACCACACGACAAGTTTTCTCTACACCTATTCCCCTTCCCGAGTCTCCTTAAACGACTAACCCATATGGTCCTCATAATCCTAGACTACCCAGTGTGTTCACAAAGGACACGACGTGTACTAGACAAGGTTTCAACGACCCGTGTTGATAGTTACATGACCGACTACATGGTTCACACTACACAGCGTGCTCCCTGAGAACACGGCGTGTACTTGAAGGTTTTCCCCGACCCATGTTGTTTGTGACACAACCAGGTACTTAGGTTACATGGCATGGCACATGATAACAGAACATGGCGTGTATAATCAAAGTTTCATCCATTCGTGTCGTTAGTAACACGTGTAGATACACAGTCACTACAACATGGAGTGTACTTACCATACACGGCGTGCTCTTGAAGATTTTCCACAACCCCGTGTTTCTGCCCACACAGTCAGTGCCATGGTTTAAAAACTACACGGTGTGTATTAATAACGTACAAGGTGTTTATTCTGGGTTTTTCTGGGAAACAGCTCAGAAAATGCTCCGAAGCCCAGAAAACACAAAAAATAAGAGTTAAGGTGGCAAATTATGATATGTGAGGGCCCATACTCCCCGCTAATCCAAGCTTGGAATCGTATACATGTCATAACAAGGGAACCAGGAAATGATCCACCAAATTCCGGTCTATAAGAGCCCATAACACCTCAAGAACCCAAGTGTGGCATCCATTTAAGCAAGGTACTATATAAACAAATTCTCGATCACACAACAAAGATTCAATCAAAGAGTCTATCACAACAACATGCATAATTTACACAATGTATATCACAAAAACATGAAATTTCTAATTCATCCTAGATGGCATGGAAAGAATGCATGGAATGCGATTTATAACAAGTGCTTATATGATGCATCAGATGGCATACCCTCATCTCCTCGGGTTGCGACAGAAATCGAACCACAATAACAACAACGGTAACAACACAAAGCATGCGAATCACCCAACGGTGAAATAAAATCAACTGTAAATGTGGAAACCTGTAAAACTGCAATAAACAAGGTATTGTGGCTTTTCCCTGTACACAAGTTAGCTACTCTCGGGCATAACTTATTACCATGTACCTATTCTTTCCTATCCCTGGATATAGGCTCCGAATAACAAGTCACGAGAAAAGAGTTCCTCTGATACCACTTTGTAACGTCCCAGTTCCAGAAGCCACCAAGAGGCGCCCCGTACCCGATTGGTCAGATGGCCTTAAGCGCATTTCCCCAAACGCCAGAGGCTGCCGACTAGCAACGAGGGCCTTGGGTGTGATAGTGGAGAAACTATGCCTTCACTGGAAGAGTACACAATGGAAGTAAACAACACATACAATAGAGGAAGCAGTAAATATCCAACAACACTAAACAGTGGAAGACTAATACAATAGAAAACTAGAGCACACAAATATATATATATGAAAATATGCATGATACATATGTCTAGGAAAGCAGCAAAACAAGTCACAATACTGAATAAAATACTAAACCAAAGTACAAAAGAAAACAGATAAGCAACTCCTCAGCATCACAAGCTTCGTCTTGGTCCCATGCTCTCCTAATCCAATGCAATCAAGTACCTGAAGTCGAAGGGCGCTTGACCTTGTCTATACCTGCATCAATATAATCGGTTTGGGCCCAAAAGCATGACCCGAACAGGGTGTGAGACTAAATCATAGTAGCCAACCACTTGAAGATCTGTTCCTAACAGTCAGTGAGAATATGGTAGGTAATAGTACAGTAATTAGTAAACAGTAACCAGTATACAGGATGATATACAACAGTAAAAAATCCACCGATCAACAAGTAGTAGTGAAGCAAACAGCTAACCACAAACAATAATCCCTCTGGGAAGTACTCACATCCATCCTTTCTGGTCTTATCCAAGAAGTACCGACAACCCTCTGGGTAGTACACTCAGCCTAACCCCTCTAGTTTGGTTATAAGAATTATAAGAATCTCTAAGGAAGAACGCTCAGTCAATTCCCCTTATAGTCTAAGGTAGTCAGGGACTCTCTGAGGATGATCACGCAGTCAATTCCCCTTATAACCCCAAGGTCTAGAGACACTCTGTGGAAGCTCAATCAGTCAATTCCTCCTATATTCTTAGGTCTTTCACAAACTCTCTGAGGAATCTCACCCAGTCAATTCCTCCTATAGCCTGGAGTGGTTTAAGGAAATTTAACCAAAACAAAGACTCTTTGAGGAAGCTCACTCGGTCTACCCCTGTATAGTCTATAAAGCTCAAGACTCTCTGAGGAATCTTACTCGATCTATCCTTCTATGTTATATAACATCCAAGACTCTCTGGGATGCTCCCTGGGTCTATCCGCTTTGGTCTATAATGTCCAAGACTCTCTAAAGAAGCGCACTCGGTCTATCCCCCTATAGTCGATTTTACCAGGTACTCACAGCCCAGTGCCAGTCAGTGCATAATAATTCTATAAGGCCAAAGTAAACCTACATAGCTACTTGGATAACTAGTCTATATCATAACAACCATGCCAGGGAATAATACCCCATCCTACGTTTACCATGCATTGAAAACAGGTATAACGGCCAAAGGTAGAACAAGACCAAAAAGTCGTAAACATAACAAGGAATGGGAAAAACATCGAAGCATAGAAATTATACTCATATATAACCAAATTAACTTTACACAAGAATACACGCAAGGTAGGAAAACTATAGGGAAAAACAGTAAACAAACAATAACCTGTTCAAGGGTATTGGTGGAAATTGCACACAAAACTCAAAGACTTTGAATGGAAATGAACAAACCACCTACCTTGATTCTAGGAGATCAATATACTTGAACCACGAGGCTTAAATCTATTTATAACATCGTAGATATAAAAAACCCTACAAAATTTTTAACCCATGGTAAATTTCAAAAGAGGAGGAATTGGAATACAATTCCCTAGAAAAAGGAAGAGCTTACTGTTGTGGTTCCAACAAAATCAAAGATGGTTGATTCGGATTACGTGCGGAGGCTCGGGGGCATGGAGGAGTTTTGTGGCCATACGGGATGCCCTCAATTGAAGATGATGAAGAAGAAGATAGTTATGGGGTTAAGATGCAACCCCGGTCCATTTAATGAAAAAAATAAAGTACACGGTGTGTACTTTTGGAATACATGACGTGTACTCGGCTTTTCTGTACTCAGATTTAAGAGGACTCCACATAACCCCTACATGGCCAAGCGTGTGGCCCTAACATGGCCTGCACATGGCCTCGCATGGAAAGGAAGTACACGACGTGTAATTCAAAAATTTCCAAAAACTCATCTTTTCTCAAAAACTATTGAAAAGGAAAACATACCAGAAAAGAAGTCCCAAGTTTTTACAAACCTAAGGTGTTTTAGAATGAAAATAAGATGTCATGATTTAGATATGGTATAAATTATTATAAATTTTCTTCACTATAAATATTGTTACAAATACTATAATTTCTGGTTTTAGTCAATGGCTGGAACCTGAAAGAGTAATGCTTACATTGAACATGGAGGAGAAATTGGAGATAATGAGAAACCCAAGGAGGTGTTAATAGGTTTGAAGGATATCTTGTTTATTTCTAATTAGTTTTTCCAAAATATAATTAACAACATATACCTTAATTGACTCTCAAACTCACCAAATAAGAGTAGGATGATGGTTTTTAAGAGTTCAAGTGGTCAATACCACAGAGAAAAGAAGGCTCGATTTCCCTAATACAAGAAATTTTCAAGTAGTCACCCAAGAATCTGTCTCAATGAAATAGTTAAATGATTTATGTATGGGAAAAAAGGATATAAACCTAATAATTATTGAGAAAAAAATAAAGAGTATGATGGAAGGAAATAAATCTCATCCATAGGATTCATTTAAAGATCATTTCCTTATCATTGGGGAACATGGGAATTACCTAAGTCAATACAATATTCAAAAAGATAAAATATAGAAAAAGGGATGGCCTATATGGAAATAAATTAATGATATACTTATGTATTGGGGTTTTATCGAAAACCATAGTTAAAATGATATTTAATGATTAAATTCCAAAGATATCCATATTATTTATTTTGGAAATTATAATAATATGGTTTTAGAAAAGGACAACATGTATGTAAGTGGGAATCCCATCATGTCTGACAAGGTCACAAGACATGAACCGACATCTGAAGGCTGATAAAGGTTTCAAACCATCCACTGACTTATGTAATGTCCTTATTAATATGTCATTTTTTTTAGTAAAAAAATTTGAAAAATAAATTTTAATGATGAACCTAGAGTGTTACTTTTAATTTTTAGAGTTTAACATATTAACCACATTGAATTTATAGAATAGTTTCAGATAAATAGTTATTCTTTTTATTCTTTTATAGGCCTTAAATATCCATTAAATGTGTATTCTAGTGCATCAGGCGTCAAAGTTAATTTGTGGATATCCATATATTTAATTAACTGATGAATAATAATTTGATCAAATCATAACCAAAAGATGAAATTTTTAATATGAAATTGAAACCTATTGTGTTAGTAAATTGGTGGTCCATAAATGAATTACTCTACATTTTAAAAATAAACAATTTTTTTTGTTCTAATACATTAATTTTTATTGACTATATGGTCTTTTAAGTCATCAGGTATTTATGGCTTTGAAGCCAGAAACATTACATTGACCAGTAACTTGTTTTTATCTATAACCTCAATCTCCCCTATAAATATTTATGCTTTTCCTCCATGTAGGTATCTCCACTTTCCACCAATGTTCTCATACTTATAGAGCCAGTTATATGTTAGTCCATGTGACCTTTGTACTTCCCAATCTCTCTTTTTAGTGGATGTTTTAGGAACCCTTCTCATGGCGTGGTAATTAAACATAAGAAACATATAAAAATATTATTACCAAGGTCGAGTTTAAATTGGGATGATGGAATTTAATTAAGGTGGGGATAATGTAAGACCCTGAAAATTCTAAGAGTTCAACTTTTTATTATATAGAATGTATGACACACATCACCAAATATAGAAATTAATATAAAATCCCGAGACATTATATTATATTTAATATTTTAATTAAATATAATATGTCATATACCTTTAAATTCACACAAAACTTAGTTATCTTACATCATACACAACAATGAGTTTCTTTGATAGCTTGCGTTACATGCAAGACCGAGTATTATCTAACAAAAATATATTATTACAAAATTTTTATTTAATATAATAACATGTAACCTATATATTAAATTAATTGTTATGAATAATATTAAACAACATATGAAAATTTATTTTTTACACAAATATAAAATGATTTCATTTAAAAGCAATTAATTATAAATTATTATAAAAACCAATTGAATATAAATGAATTTCCTTTATGATCATAAGGATGTTTTTCTAATAATAAATTATATTAATGTCAATTAGTGAGTGATTTTAATTTATTCCATATATTAAATAAAAAAACTACTTTTTTATATTAAACCAATTGATTTTATAGGCATAAGATGATACCAAACGCAGTTTCACAAATAAAAACCGATATTTTTATTAAGAAACTTTTAACAAATTTTAATAGAGAACCAATTTTAAATAATTTTTTTGGATATTTTAAAAAATTTATATTATAAATAAAACTAATTTTTGAAATAGAAACATAAATTTTTTATGGTGAATTTCTTGTATATTTATGAGATGTTTCATTTTTTGATGTGTATTGAAAAATACTAAATTCTAATTTAAAAGAACTTTTTTCATTTAATTTATCTATAAAGTTAAATTAATTTTTTTATTATTTTAATGTTCAGTTATATAAATTATAAATAAATTAATCCAATCTATTTCATTTTTTGAATTTCAATTTGAAATTGAAAATAAAAACATAGAAAACTTTTGAACATTTTACTTTAAAAACCGGTAATGTCTTCTCGTCTCTAGGATTAAATTTAAATTAATTTATACCAATTATATGATTGAAATTAGAAAAAATGGATTCTATATTGGTAATAAAAATAATATTTAATTTAAAATAAGATAAATTCTGTTTTTGTACAATAAGAATTGTGAACTTAATTAAAATTAATTTTAGTGATTAACAGAAAAATTAACTTAACAAGGGACTAAACCTTAATCTTAAAAGTAAAAATGTCCTATAATATTTTTATAAATATATTTTATGTTATTATTTATAACATATTTCCCATTAAATATAATTTTAAAAATTATTGTATCCACATTAAATGGGATAAAGTGGGTGGAATTCACTTTTCAAAAATCTACACAAATGCCACTCCTCCTCCACTAAAAAAAGACACTCACCCTAAAATATCTTCACACCATTAATGAAATTTGGATTGCCAAAAAATTGATCCCAAAAACCATAAAATACTTCTAAAATCCTCCATTTGGGTATATATCCTAGAGATAATGTTTTTTGGTATAAATCAAAAGGAGTTTCCCAAAAACTAGGTAACATTAATCAATAATAACTTTGATTTTTTTCCTTATCCACCCCATAAAATATTCTTATTATATTATTATATAATAACATAAGTATCTAAAATATGATTATATGTTGTTATTTTAAGTTTTTTACCTACACTTAAAACACACTTTCAATCAAATGGTTGTCAAATTTACCGATTCGTGTGCGGTGAACTACTGCTTCGCTGAACAATGTCAATCATTTTTTCTTTACACCATTAATGGATGGGAATTATGAAGAAAAATATATTTATATATTATAAATATTATATTTATTATTAATTTATGCTTATTAAAATTTTATATAACACATACCTTTTGGAATTCGATTTTTTGTGAATATGATAACATCGTTGGTGGAAGTGTGTACTACTGCATCCTCAAAACAATGTGATTCATTTACACAATACATGGGATATTAAAAATGAGATATTTAATAAGAATACGAGACATATATTAAATAAATATGATAATGGAATTATAATATATATATATATATATATTACTTTTCATTCTTTTAAATATGATAAGGAAATTAAAGTATTATTCATAAGTACATACGACCTACAGTCTCTTTGAACGGTGCATTTCACTTCCTATATCCAAATATTATGGATTATTATAAATAAATATATAATTAATATTTATTATATTTATATCATGGTTAAATTGTTTTATATGTTGAAACCTTGATCTTATTAATAGGAACAATAATTAACAAGTTAAAACATACTCGAAAATCTAGACAATTAACACATGAAAGAGTGAAAATAATGAAAGATTAATAAAAAATATGTAATAAGATAATATAATAAGATAATATATAATATCATAAAATTTATTATTGTTCTATTATATTATAATGACATGTTTAGATCCATTATATTGGAGGTTAAAGGACATCGACTAAAAAAAGAAACAAAGATAAGGGATTCTGGTCTCGCTTTTCTTTCCTGAGGCATACAACATTTTCACCACATAATTATTTTTTATAGAATATATACTCTCAATATTTTATTCTATATCATAAATAAATTTATTTTAATGGTATTTATAGTTTAATATGAATTTTTTCTTTTCAAGGGGATTCCAATTCAAATGTTTCCAAGTAGTAAAATAATTCGTCTCTATTTTAATTCTTTGAGGCGTGAGTTATAATTTTTCACCACATTTATTATATATGGTGTAAAAAATTACAATTTTAAATATAATATAACTATTAATAATTTTTTTGTATTATATTTATTTTTATTTTTAATTATTTCATCAAATGTTATTTACACTTAAATTTACCGAAGTGGTAATGAAATATCACAACCCAATTCAATTTCATTGGGTTATACTACTTCCTAGTTTTTAATAATATTATATTATTATGTGTTTTCTAAAATTTAATATCTATTTATGTATTTAAAATTATTTTATGTGGATTTATAATTGATAAACAAAATCATTTCATTGATTAATTCTCACTTCAACATTATGATCATTTTATGTGTTTATTTCAAAATATCATTCTAATCAATATTTCTTATTCTTGAAATTACAATAAAAGAATTAATTTAACCATTTTTTAATAAAATATTTAATTTTATTATCATATGGTTGTTCATGAATCATTTCATGTAATAGTACCCGCTTTTAACTCTTTTTCACTAAAACTGTTTTTTAAAATGTTTTAAAGAAGAATCGATTTAATTTTGTTTTTTAGTTAGAGAACCAGTTTTATTTTAAAAACAATTTTTAATTAAGATTTCTTCAAAAATTGTTTTGAAATTTTTAATATTATTTTTAAATAAAATTTTACCCCTTTTTCATTTTAATTTTTTTTAAATTGAATAATCTTATCTCTTTACAAACAAGTAATTTTTAGAACATTTTTACCCTAAAAAATGTTCTTTTTACCGTGTACGAAATGTATAGATTCACCCGCAATAAATTATTTGAAGCTAAATTTGGATGTTTATAATGTTAATTTGTAATTAAAATTTATTGAAAATTAATTTTCAAATAAAAATATTTTCAAAAATATTTTTCAAAATGAAAAGGATATTTTCCACCAGAATGTTTTAAATATCTTTTTATTGAATTTATATTTATCAGCAAAAACAACACTTTATTTTTACTCCAATTGGGACATGTTGTATTGAGACCATCCTTATTCATCATTTATATAGTTCTTGAGTGATTTTACCAAGGGTATTATTTATATACAATCACTTGATTCCTTTTATTCCTCATGAAATATTCAATTTCATATGATCCGTGAACATTGAATTTATCATAAAAATCCATATCAATAATCAGGGATATGTTAATTTCCTAAACAGGATACCATTTTTACATATAGTTTTTTTGACATACTGTTGAAATACTGATAAGGTAGTATCCTTTACTCAATAAAAATATCTGAAAAGTCATATTATTAATTAATTAAATTGATTATTTGATATGATGAATGCTTTGGACATGCAGTGATGGGAGGGACCAAGATTATATGTTGCACCTAGATGCATTGATAGGTTCTTAGGGGAAAAATTATCTCTAAAAACTAAATAGGTCTCAACATATAGTTTTAGAATGTCTTATGAGTGTTCTGGATGGTTTTGGTTTTCATGCGCCCCAGACATGACGTCCAATAAATAAGAATTTACTTTAATTTGATTCAATATTTATTATACATGAGACCTTTACTATGAAAAATTCTATGGATGCATTTTATTCTTAGTTTATTGATTTAATAATTTTTTTTTTCAATTTTTTACATTTCCCTATTGACTATTCCTTATTTATTTTTTATAATGGAATGTGTTTTCATTTATTTACCTTACCATATTGTTTGTGCACTTCCTTCTTAGTTTATTGGATTTCATGGCATGTGTGTTAATATATTTACCATTACATAATTATTATTCTCAATGATTTTATTATTTATTCCAATTTACTTATCCTTACTAAGAATTTGATCTCACCCTTATTTTATTTCACTTCCCCAGGATTCCATAAAATGTACTATGGATGATATGCAGGGATACAATAGATGGAATAAATTTATTATCTGTGGAAAAATATTATTTTGTAATTTTTGTATTAATTTGTAATACAGTATTCATGTATGTATCTTGTTTATCAAGACCACTAAACTGTTCGATCCTTTGGGTCATGATTTACTTCTATATTATGTCAATGTAATTGTAGTAGGCATTAAATCCAAGCATTATGAACTCAGGTCACCGCAATATACTATTTTAAACAAGCCTTTAATTTTTTGGGTATTAATAGTAGTAAATAAAATTTTAAAATAATGGTTTTCTATTTATTATAAATAAAATAACAATCATTTAAATGAAAAAAAATTATGAAAAATTAAATTTTTTCTAAAAGACGGTTTATTCGTTCTGTTCACACATAATTTAAAATTTATATTTGACACTTTTATAAAATTTATTTTTCTAAAATTCTCTTCATTTTTTAAATCATAAAATCAAAACTATATTAGATTTAATTTTTAGGATTTTTTTAAATAATTCATTTATCGATGAATAATGAAAAATATTGATTTTTATTGAAAATATACTTTTCATTAAAATTATTAAAAAAGATAAAACATTTTTATAATATTTTTTCAATGTGAAATTATTTCAATTATTTTAAAATTTAACTAATTTAGTACATTTTAATCAATTTCATATTGAATTATGAAATAAAAAATATTAAACATTTGAATGTTTTTCTTTGGATAAATTGTTTTTTCTCAGTTTCTACAGGTATAATTTTCAATTGGATTATACCTCATATGTGATTTCAATTTGTAAAATTTATTCAATATGTGGAATAATAATAATTTATGTTATCTAATATGGTGAACTTAATTTTTGATTATTATGAATCGTAAAAGAAGTCAAAATCAGTAATTGTAGTTAAGGTAAAAATTAGTTTACTGAGTGTTATACTTAAACGATAAGAGTTAAAATGGTCTACTAAATTGTCTAACACCAATTTTATGGACTCATTTCAACATTATTACCTGTAATGTGTGATAATGTATCATTTTGAGGCTTCTGGATTGATAAAAACGCGGGTGTAACTGAATCGTTATAAAACATCCATGTGTGTCCTTTCCCCCACTTATAAAAGACCACCCACTATCCTCCCCTATTCACACTTCCAAACCCATTTAGTTTGGAAAATACCTTCCAAAATAGATTTTTTACTATCATACCAACATCATAGATTCATTTTTATTATAAATCCATCCTAGTGAGGCTTTGGTGCAAACCAAAAGATATTTTCTGAATAAATGGTAACATTCATAAATGAGTATTTTCATTTTATTTATCTTACCACCTCCATAAATTCAAATTTAATATTATTAATATAATAAAAATTGTATATAACATATATATATATATATCATTATGTTTATTTCGTATCCTATAACTATCTCCTCTTCTATCAAATGGTAAACAAACTCATCGATTTTGTGTACATTGGACTACCGCTTCACGAACCAATTTAATTCATTTTCCATCACAAACATTAAAGTATATATATACTGGTTAATTTAATACATGTATATTATATTTATGATATTATTATACTTATTTAATTATAATGTAATATATACCTTCCTACTATCAATTCTGTTTGTAATATGATAACGTCACTCGTTTGTACGAATGACTACCGCCTTGTAAAGTGATGTGATTATTTTTTCACTTACAGTTTACATGAAAAGTAATAAATATAAATTCAATGAATAAATTTGATAAATTTTAGATTATATTTATTATGGGAGATTAATATTTCACTTAATTCCTTACATTTACTCGTTAAGGGAATAATATGATTGATTATGCGTATATACGACTTACTATCTCCATAATGAAAATCGATTTATTTCCCTCATCCAACCTTCATGAATGATTATAAAAACTAATATAAGATTAAATATGAAACTTATAACATTAATATATTTTTTATATGATGTATCTATATCATTTATCCAAGAATATAAACTTTCATGATAATGCACGAAAGAGAGATCTGGGCAATTAGCACACATAACATAATAATAATTAAATATTTTTAGAAAATAGGAGATAAAATGTTATAGTAGGAACATATATGATATTATTAATATCAATATGGTTTTTTAATAAGTTAATAAAAGTATTCAAATCATTATCCATGATATTAAATCATGTTCAACAAAAAGGAAGTGTGAGGTAAGGGAATTCATCTCAATTTCCCTTCATTGAAGCATATTGCAATGTTATGCTCTTAATTTCTTTTATATGGTATATATACTATGCCTTTTACATATAATATCATAATTACATATAAATTTATGGTATTTTATGTTATGATTTTAAATTATTTCATCCAAGTGGATTTAACATAAAAATTACATAGTGGTAAGGGATGTCGTGACTCAATTTCTTTTTGTTGGGTCATACTGCTTCTTTATTGTCTTTTATATTCTAAGAATTATGTGGGTAATGAATTTTTAATATATTATGTTTTATTTAAATAATTTTTATGTTTATTTAAAACAGATACACATAATATATTCATTTACTAATTCTTAGTTCAACATTACTATATTTATAAGTGTTTATTTCAAAATATCTTTTTAATTAGGGGTGTTTATGATTATATTTTCATTGAAAAAAATTATTTGATAATTGTGTAATAAAAATGATCCATTTTATTTTAATATTTATATTTAATATATATTAATGTAATAGTAACATTTTTTTAACTCTTTGGTACTAAAAATGATTAGGAATGTCTTTTTTTTAAAATCCTACTTCATTTTTCACTTCCTTCGAATATCCATTTTCTTCTAAATTAATATTTTCAAAAAATATATATATAATGATTTATAATTATTCATATGATTTACTAATTTAAATTTTACCCATGTTTTTTTTTTTTTTATAAAATTCAAGTAATTTTCATGTCATTTTCTAAGCAAGGCGCGTTTGGATTTTACTGAAAATATGAAATGAATCCTTGTTTTAACATATATTCCATTTATCAAATTTATCTCCATCATGAATAATAAATTTTTAAAATAATCATGTATATTTTAAAAAGTTTATTTTAAAATAAAATAAATTTCAAAATGTTTTTTGACCTTTTAGTTTTAAAAAGTTATTTTCAAAATGGAAAATATATTTTCCTAATTATTTTTTAAGGTATATATATTCATCCAAGAAAAAAACATTAATATTACATATACTCTACTAGGTATATGTTGTATGAATACCATATTTATTCTTTGTTTGAATTGTTTCTAATTATTTTTAACAAGGATATTATTTAAATTCACTTCCTCGATTCATGTCTGTTGTCATTAACATCACCTTGAATTATTCAATTTCTTTTGACCATTGAAAATTAAATTTCCCCTAAATATCAATATTAATTATCTTGTATATTATTGTTTCATAAAAATATAACATTTATACATATGGAATTTTATTTTAAAAAATCATTGATTGACTGGGGAAATTATTGTTAATCTGTATTCCTTACTCGATAAGAATTTTTTTGATAAGGCATATTGTTCAAGAATAAAATCAATTATTAGATATATGAGTAATTATTTGGATATGTAGATACATGTAAATCTCATTTATAGATATCCCCTCAATGCATCAGTAGTCTTATCAGAAAAATTAGTTGTCCAACATTAGTTAAATGGGTTTTTGGTGTATACCTACCCAAAATTTTTTAATTGTCTTTAAAAAGGTCCTGATAGAAGAAGTATTAGGATTCCTGAAATAATGAAATCAAATAATTAATAATTAATTTCATTTATAATTCAATAATTATTATCTATGATATTTTCACAATGATTGTCTCTACAAATGAATTTCATTCTCAGTTTATTGATTAAATGGAACGTGTTTTCAGTTATTTGCATTTCCATATGGATTACGTATTATCTAGTTATGATGGACAGGTTATTGATTATATGGAATGTGCTTTCAATTATTTATCTTTCCATATTAATTTTTAATTATTGTATCATGATATTTAATTTTTTAAAAGGGATGGGTGTTCTATTATTGACCCATCCATATTGATTATTAATTATATTTTCATGATTGTAAAGTTATTTAAATGAAATGTATGTTTAGTTATTTACCTTGATTATGCGTTATCTTTAATTGATAGTCATGTTATTTAAATTTATGTGTGTTCAATTATTTACCTCATCATATTTGTCATTCTTATTGATTCAAGCTAGCTTCTACTATGCATAACCCTTACTGTGAATTTGTTCTCAACATTATTTTGTTCCATTTCATAAGAATTTTTAATGTGTATTGGGACTCATATAAAATAATATAGTAGAGGGAATAATTTTATTCGTAAAAAATTTATGTTTTCAAATGTAATATGGGAATCATATACTGATCTATTTTACCAATAATAAACTATTCTATCTTTTGTGATGTTATTCAATGTATATTATGCTAATTTAATAAAGAAGGCACTAACTCTAGGTTACATGGGTATGTTTTATTAGTTAATCTCTATAAAGAACTATAATATTTATTTAGATAATTAAATAAATTTAATTATTTTATTTAATTAAGTATAATCTAGTGGGAAAACATTTGATGTCTAACATCTGTAGAAACTTATCACATAAAACAGATGGACTAGACAAATAATTCCTTATATTTTCACCAACATAACTAAAAACCATTTGTAAAAAACATAAAATAAGAATAAATAATTCGTTAATTAATATATAAAAATTAATGAAATTGAAATAAAATATAAAATTGAACAAAAATCATCAATAATGGATTGAATTCATGAGATTGAAAGTGCCCATGAATAGGGTCTAGAATCATCATTATGGAATAGTTTTGACCTCTCCAATATGATGGTGTAGTGGAAGCATCAAGTGAGTCAGATGAAGGATCATATGAATCATCACCATGTTTCACACTATTGATGACTATACCACACAAATCGTTATAATTCTTTATATCTGTTTGACAATTAAAATAATGTTACTTGAAAATAATTTTAAATAAATATATCACATATAAGATAATAAAACATATTTATAAAAAATAAAAAAATAAATATTTATTATCACTTTATCTATAATATAATACATCATTTTTATCTTTATCATCATATTCAATAGTGAAAATGTATTCATCATCTTCCTTAGCATCATTTTTTCCCCTGTGGGCTTCAATTTCATCAACTCGTTATTTGAAAATTAATATTTACACTATCCATGTTATCAATACTATCAGCGATTAACCGTTGGTTCTTATCATTGATATCTATATCCCTTAATGTAAGATATTTATTTAAAGGTTTTATTAATTTTAATATTTTGAACTTCTTTAGAACCAATTTCGTTTAATTTAAATTGATTTTCATGAGATTTAATTTATATTATACTCTACTAGTTGTTTAACTATCACAATGTATCTTAGTATATTTCATAATAAACATTATGTGATTGATGTTCCATTATAAATTGTTAATTTTCTACATGAATAATTTTATATTTAATTTCAAAGAATCAATGATATGAATGAATGATAAACCCATTATTAGTATCGAAGCAACTAAAATTTAGACATTGTTTTAGTGGGTTAAATCTATACTCTATTGTGAATTCCATGAGCCATATTACTATTTCGTGACTCTTCACAATCAACATAGCATCTCTCTTTTAATCAAGGGTAGATCTATCGCCACATCATTTTTTTAGTTTTTTATAATATTTCTTTGAACAATATGGAAAATTATTCTTTACCATAGTTTTTTATCCCTGGCACTCAGATGACAAGAATTATTAAGATCCCACATTTGGAATAGATTACCACCTCTTATTTTTTACCATAAGTTATAATTTTTAAATTTATTAACACATGATGATACCTATTTTTTTATAAAAAAAGAATATTTCCATAATGATATAGTCGGATTACACTCAATATATTGTGTTAAATCCCTAAAAAATAATATCTATATATTTTACCCTATGATATTCATTCTTAGTAGAACCAAATCTTATAATTTTTATAGAACATTCATTTCCAATGGTTACTACATTTCTATTATTTTATTCAATATTATTAAATATTTTTAAATCAACTATTCTATGAGATGAATAGTCACTATTATGAATCCATGTATTACCTCAATTATAATTTTTTAAATAAATTTCATAATAATATATTTTTCGTCCCTTTTTTAAAATTACCATTACTTTTTCACCATAAGAGAAATATCTTGGATGATTATTCATGAACTCTTTATCACAATGAACCTGTTGGTCACAACTACAACACATTTCTCTCGTCTAGTTAAATTTGTTAATGGTAAACAGAATTAATGAATGTTTAGATAATGATTTTTAGTTAATTTAATTTCACTAAATCATTCTTTAATTTCATCCTCTATATTAATTTTTTATCTCCATAATATCATTATTTATCCAAGGGAAAAACATGTTTGACTAGTATGAGTATAATTTCTTCCCAAAAATTCCATAGCACCAGTGGTAACTTATAAATTTTTATTTCCATATTGATATGAATTTTATACAGAAAATATTTACTTTCATCCATCCATATATTGTTCTTATTTATATCAAATAGAGGTAATTATTTTAAAAGTAACATCGTTTTTATTTTTTTGTGAGGGGATTATTCATCACTCTTATTATCCAAAAAATTAAAAATGATGGTATTAGAACCTAAACTATTAGAAATAAAAAATTTATTTTGAAATTTAATAAGGGAAAATTTTACCTACCCTTTTAGGGAAAATTTATTATCAACATGATATGACATAGATTTAACTTCCTACTCATTATTAAAATACTCTTTGATATTAATTAGTGAATTTTTAGCTTTATAAAACTTTCATGATGATATTTTCTCAATTTAACTTTCTATGAAACCTTAAAATTGACATTTTTCATCTCATCAATGTAACCATATACTCTTATTAAAATTAGTCCTGACCTTCATTCTTCATTTTATTTTAATTATTAAATAAATTTTCTTGCTTATAGGGATTATTATTTTTATCAATATCGGACTCAAGTTCATCTTTCAATATGTAATCCTTGAATGTCTCTTCACATTCTTCTCCTCCACTACTTGAAGTATCATCAATCATTCCAATTTTATCCATGAAGTTCATAAATTATTTAGGAACATAATTTTTAGAATACCTTCATGTAGATGAGAAGTATTACACATATTTTTTCAATAGAAACTGTATTTTACCTCATGGAAGTATTTTATTACTCTTAATATATTTTATGGCATACATTATGTAACACCCGAGACTTTTATGTTATATAAATCATCAAAGGAATCTTTTTCTACACACAACACTTGCTTGGCTTGATTTACACGAAATCACAACCTTCCTCGATAGCTTGCGTCGTACGCAATACCGAGTTTCACTAAACAATGATATGCTAATAAAATATTATTAAAACTAGCTGTTATGAAGAGTAATAACCAATTTTTGAAATTTTATAAATTTAATTTTTTAAAATGGACTTCATTTTTGGATTCGGAATATCGAAATTATCCTAGGGTGAAATTCTGGTATTTTTCTGAAAACTTTAAATTTTTCATGAATAGTGAAACCACTAAGTGGTAGTTAAAAAACTGAATTTTTCATAAAAAATAATTTTACCACTTCTGTGAGTGGAATTTCAAAAATCTGAGATACATGGTTGATGTCAGTAAGTAAAATGTGGTTCAATGAGATGAAAATAATTTTTGGTGAATAGTAACTTTTTACTTTTATTTACCACAGTTAAAAGTAAATAGGGTAATTAAGGGTAAAAATGATATTATTATTACCCTAACACATATCCTAATTCTATTGGACAAGTGTAATTCGACCAAAAACAACCTTAGGAATAAAATATGATCATTTAGGCCCACTTGGATAAGATTAGGACATTTATTATTAATTTATTTAAAGAAGGGTTAAAATAGTTAAAATCAATGTTTAATAAGTAAATCATTTTTAATATAGGGTTATACATAAGATAAATTCGACTATAAATACTCATTATAAATCTAAAAGTATTTCCTACATAATGGTATTTTATTTGTAATTTTTAGACATTAAATAATATAATTAATTTATGACACAAAGATGATGCAGTAATTATCTTATTAATGAAATATTGACATAATTGATGTTATAAATACCAAAATAAATGTAATTTGAGACTTTTTATGAATTAAACTAATTTTCTAGGTTAATATGACATGTTAGTATTGATTTAATTTACTTTTTTCGAACTAATCATTCTTTTTTTATTTTCACAAAAATCAATTACTAAATAGTGTCAAAATTGACATAAAATAGTTTTTAAAACAAATATTATAATATTAATTGTTATTTTATTCATAAAAAATTTAATGTTCGGCCAAATGAATTAGATAATGTTATATATACTAATAATAAACAACTTGGGGTTCTTTTTTCTTGTTATAGTATGTTTATTAACCTTATAGTGTAAGAAAACAAGAGGACACGGTGAAAGTTAAATTATCTAACTTAAAGTTAAATCTAAATGATAAGGTTAAAATTGATACCTAAACTTGTCTAAATTCTATTGGATGAGAGGATTTAGACCCCTACCCAACTAATCTTTGAGAGATATCAATTTGTAGCTATTAAAAACCGAATTTTACTTTATAATAAAATAATATTTTTAGTTATTCCAAAGGTGCCCCTCTCCTCCCTTATAAAAGGGCACCTCCCCCCCCCCCTCTTCCTCGCACCACTTTGAGCCTTCAAGCTCGGTCAAACCCTGCCAATTTCTCCTCTCCACTTCCCTAGAGACATCCTAGAGGTCCTTTTCTTCTTCAAAGACCAATTTTAGTGCCCTAAAAGAAGGTCTCAAAGAAGCACTTCAAAGAAGAGGTAATGTCCGTTACCGATTCTTTCATCTTTATTTCTTCTTCCACTTATTCTTCTTGCGTTTTTTCATTATGAAGTAATAAAATCAGTATCACTCATATACTGAAATGTTATTATAAGTATGAAACAACCCTATTTCACCATCTATCCATCCTACGGAAAAAGAAATCACCGCACGTGTGTACGTATGGAATACCGCCTCCACGCCGTGGTGTAATCTATTTTCCACCACCACCTTACTTGGATGAGTATAATGGTGTAAATAATGACTATATATGACTATTAAAAATTTATATTGATTCTGAAATAGTATACATATACTCCAATACAATTCCACAATCATAGGAACGATATCATCACTCGTGCGTACGTACGGAATACCGTCTCCACGATGTGATGGGACTCGTTCTACATGGTCTTCATTGCATAATGATTATATAAATGAATTTAATGAATGAATATGATATATATTACACTAATACCATTCTGGAAATTAATTATCTATAACCTAAATAGAAGAATAAGAATTTATTCGACAAAACACGCATAAGAACAAAAAGTAATAAACACCCAAATAACAAGTAGTAATGAAATATTACTAATAAGAAGCTAAGAATATGACCATATATGATATCATAATAATAAGTATGATTATGGAATAATTCAATAAAATTATTTAAATCATTATACAGGAGGTTCAGACACTTATGAAGCAAAACGGACCTAAGGTAAGGGAAAATATCACAATCTCATTTTTATCTGAGATTTTTTATACTTTGGCATTTACTGTGGTGTATTTTATCATCCAAATCCATATTTCCTCAATATGTAATAATATTTCCATCCAACTAAATTTTTTTAAATCCAATTTTACCATTCGGTGAGTTTTTAGTAAAGGATATGAAAGGAATCTTTTGTCGTTTTTCGTATGAGGTACTTTTTGACTTTTCTGACAAAAGTACGAAGAATGTTTTTTTAACTTATATGGCATGAATGGATTTTTAAAACATTATTTCCAAGAAGCTTCCATTACATGTTTTCAATTTTATTTTTAATCAACTTCTTTTAGTTTAAAATTTTATGACATGGTAATAAAGGAAAAAAATTTTGAAGTAGAAAGGATATTTTCCTCAAGAATGGAGTTGTAGTGTTTTATAAAAATTATTTTCCATCTAATAAAATATAGGGTTCTATTTTTATCACCATTATTACATTGATTTGATTATGTTATGATGGAATTATATTTTTATGAATTCCTGTAAAGACCCTTAAAATTCAAGGGAAATTTTTTCTTAATTTTCTTTGGAATTTTACAAGAACGCAGTTTTAGACGGCACCTGATTCCGAGGCCCGGTGTGCCCGAAATTTCTATATGAAGTTTAGCTCGGGTACGTTCAGTGAACGAACGAGCGGGAATTTCTAACTTTTTAACCGGTGCCCGGAATTGAATTCCGAGGGAACCTATGGAACCGCAACGTCGGTAATTGCGTAGGAACTCCTGTTCCAGAGTTGCGTTATCACGGGTGTGGATGATAAAAATTGTGGAAGTTAATTTATTATTATTCTACATTTTTTATTCTAAGTGTTTAGTTCTTGATGGAAGTTTGGTATCCACCCAACCTCCCTTGGGAGGTTATGAGGGTGGTGGGGCCCACATGAACCCCACCCCTTTATATTCTCTAACCCCTCTCAACTCCCATTAAATTTTGTTAACATAAGTTATAACTTATGACTTTAATGTAATATGTTTAATGTGAGTTTTGAATTTCAAAACCCTTGTTGTGTTAATAAAATAAGTTGAGAACTTATTTTATTTGGGTTGGTGTTGGGTTGTTTGACGGCTTTTGGAGAAAAAGCTAAGGAAGTCTTGAGTTCTTCATTCCCCTTTCATGAAGAACGCGGAGAACAAACGATCTCCTATGTAGAGCACCGAGCCTCGGAGACCGTCTTCCGCGACACCGACCCGCGACATGACGTTTTCTTCCACGACGTTCTTCTTTCACGTCGTCTCTTCCACGACGGTTTTCCGTGACGAAATCCCCGTCAACATCTTCGAATCCTCGCTTCACGACGTCGACATTCGTTTTCCGCAACGCCCGACCTCCCTGACGCTCGTTTTCCGCAACTCGTTGACGTGAACCGTTCTTGAAACCGAGGTAGGGGTTTTATTTATTTATTTTTTTCGTGAATACCAACTTGATGATCTTCATGGATTAAAACCAACAGTTATCGAATAACGCGGGGGGGACGGACCGCACAAACACGGCCAACCCTCCTCCTTATTTCATGTTGGTTCCTTTGTGATTTGGTACGGGAAGGAGTGGTGCCGTCGCACCATGCAGAATCATGCGACAAGGAAATGCGTGGCGCCGTCGCGCCGCGCAATGAAAACAAGAACAAGGACACGACACTGCCGTGCCGCGTCGAAGAAAACCACAGACACCGTGGATGGAGCGGGGCTGCGGCGGAAGGGCGCGGTGCCGTTGCACCACGCCGGACGAACCAAGCCGCGGCCGGTTCCGGGCCGCGGAGGAGAAAGATGACCGGCGGCCGGTTCCGGGCCGCCGGTGTCGGCGAAGAAGGGGACCGGTGGTCGCCGGTCCCATGGAGGCAGGAACCGGCCGACCAGGACGGGCCAGCCGGACAGGTGTGAAACCGGGGGAATTAATTCCCCCGGCCGGCCTACAAACAACCCCCATAAATCGGGGGCCGTAGTTACACAGGGGGGCAGCCCCCTCCCCCCTTACCAACGGCTCGACCTTCGGTCGAGTTGGAAGCACGCTGGGCGCACTGTGCCCAACCGGGCCGGGGTGGGTCGACCCGGTTCGGGCCGACCGGGGGGTCTCCGGTCGGGTCGGTCAGGGCCCGAAACCCCCGTTTCCGGACCTTTTTGGTGTTTTGCACATAAATTGAGCTACGGGCCTCCAAACGACACGCCTTCAGAGGCGATGCGATCCTTAGATCGCGACGGTCGTTTCCGTATATCGCACTGAAGGGTTTGGAATAAATTGGGTACGACCGGGTTGGTTCGTACACGAAACCAACCGGGCCCTTGGAGCAGAAACGCTCATATCTTGAGCTACGGACGTCCGATTGACGTGCTGTCAACTTTGTTGGATTCCTCTTAGTGAGAAGGATCTTTTGGCATACTCCGCCCGTGGTTTAAACGCAGGTGGAGTACGGTCGGGTTGGTTTTTCCTTAAAAACCAACCGGGCCCCTGGGACGAAAAAGCCAATAACTCTCAGACTGGGCGTCCGATTGACGCGCCATCTGCGACGTTGAGTTCCTGTTGACGATACGGAACTTTTGGATACATCAACTCTGGACTATGTGTCAATTGATGGATCAGCCTCTCGGATCGTGGAGAGGACCCTCCCGAACGAGCTTGCTGTGTGCGGGAACCATAGAGCTGGCTGCGACTGCTACTGTGACGACGACAACTGTACAGAGATCCTCAGTGGATTCGACGGCGACGACTACAACACTCAGCGATCCTATGTGGATCAGTGCTACCGATCCTGTGTGGGTCGGATCCTGTGTGGGTCAGCGCTCAGCGGTTCTATGTGATCCAGCGCCTACAGTTCCTGTGTGGGTCCGATCCTGTGTGGGTCTTTGTGGGGGTTAGTTTCCTACCGATCCTGTGTGGGTCTTTGCGGGGGTTAGTACCTATCGATCCTTTGTGGATCCGACGACTTAGATGGATCAGTGATCATCTCTATCATCTTCGAAGAAGTATACCTGTGTGAGATGAATCCTTTTTTCTTTCCTATGTGGATTTTGTTGTGTTATCCTGTGTGGATTACGTTTTGCTTTCCTGTGTGGAATACGTATACTTTCCTCTGTGGACTGGGTTGTACTTGGGCTCGGAGGTTGGAGCTTATTGAAATTGATGACTTAGGTATATGTATGGGCATATACCTAAGCAGTGTCGGTTGTTACTTCGTGATTGTATCATTCCTTTATGGGTTATCCTTTGTGGATTTTGGGAGACCTTCGGGGGTCTCGGGGTCCCTACTGAGTAGCTTATACTCACCCCTGCACGGGCTATGCGCGCACTACGTTGTGTTGGTTACAGACGACGGACAGCGTTGATCGTGGTTGAGGCTTGCAGAGCAGGATGGTACCTGGAGGTGGACCACTGGGTGGGACATACTCGGAGTGGACGGTGGAACCTGAGGAGCAGTGGAGCTATCTGTACCCACCCTTCAGGTGGGATTTCCAGTGGACAGCTCGGCATTGCAGCTTTACTTTACAGTTGCTGTTTTCCCTTTTGAGTTGTACTTTACTTTCAGTTTGGGTTTATATACTGGCCCATTTACTTTTTCCGCACTTATTGTTGTACCAACTTTTACTTAGTGTTTACTTCTTCTGTTGCTTACTCTGTGATGTTTATTTACTTTACAAAGGCAATGCCTTCCCTTTTATCGGGTTTTTACGCCTTGGTGCTAGTTGCCAGCCCCTGGCCTATGGAAGGAGGGCTTGGGGTAGTCACATCACGGGCCCCGAGGACGGGTCGTGACAAATTGGTATCATAGGAGTTCGGTTCTACCGCGAACTATGATCTTTTCTATGTGAATCAATAGTGTTTAGCATATTGAGTGTGGTTATCAGTCCAGGGAATTCAGTGTTGGTGCGGCGGCCGACGTATCTGTACACCAGGACCCTGACTTCGAATTTCTGACTTAATGCACGAAAACATTGATTGCGTGTGTGTTTCAAGTTTTCTTTGGGATTACATTGTATCAGCTCACCAGGTATACTATTCTGACCGTGGCGCACCTGTTTCCTTTTCAAGATGGCCCCACGACGACTGGTAGCTAGGGTTCCGAGAGTCAAGCGTGACGACAGCCCACCGAGCGACGAGGCCTTGGTGCAGGGCCCTTTGTCAGCAGTGGCACCGACGGTAGCTCTACCCTTCGAGCCACCGATGCTTCCAGCCCCAGCCGCTGATGATGCACATCGCCTTAGTGCACTACATGAGTTCCAGCACCAGCGACCACCCAGGTTCCACGGGGAGATGGACCCTCAGGCAGCCGAGGACTGGCTGGAGGCAGTGGTATGAGTTTTTCGGTTAGTGAGGACACCAATAGACCTCATGGTGATCCTCGCAGCGATCCTACTGCACGCAGCAGCGGGCCGATGGTGGAGCTTGATACTCCTGGTGCACGATGAGGCATCTCTACTCTGGACAGACTTTGAGATCCTCTTCCGCTCAGAGTTTTTCCCAACCACCCTCCGTGCGGTGTGCATCCAGGAGCTTCTTCAGCTGCGACAGGGCAGCATGACGGTCGCCCAGTACTCGGCGAGATTTACCGATCTCTCGTTCTACTCTACAGACATGGTACGAGACCCATTATTTCGGGCCCGGACTTTTGAGCAGGGATTGAGACATGAGATCAGGGCATCGTTGATCTCCCTCAGCATTCCGACTCAGACAGGAGTACTGGAGCAGGCCCTTTTGATCGAGAGCTTTCTTGATGAGTCTACACCAGCGCCGAGACCCACCGCAGGGAGGCACGTAGCAGAGTCTTCTGCAGTAGGCAATCGACGGATGACTCATGGGTCCAGGCCGACTAGACCCTCAGGCAGACGACCTCAGGACACTGGCTCAGCAGTGCGGGGCACACAACGCGGAGTCAGTCTTTCGAGAGGCAGACAGTGCTACTCGTGCGGCGGGCAGGGCCACATAGCTTGTGACTGCCCGACCCACCGTGCCGAGGAGCAGCAGACGGTTGAGGGACCACCGAGGAAGAGGCAGAAGATCGACCGTGGCGGTCCGCAGGGAGCAAGCGGATGAGGCAGAGGAGCTGGCCGAGTAGTAGGTGGTGGACGACGCTTTAAGGCTTTACCACCACCACCAGGAGGTCCACCCCGACCACTGGGAGATGGCGGGCAGAGACAGGCACATCTCCAGACAGCAGAGGCCTACGACCACGGCATGCCTGAGATGATTCTAGGTACTATCTGTGTCTATTCCACCCTTGCTGCAGTACTTATAGACATAGGAGCGAGTCACTCTTTCATAGCCGCTGCCCTTGTTCGGAGCTCGGAGATTCCGACAGAGCCGTTGGCTCGATCCTTACGGCTAGAGACTCCTACGGGAGCAGACTCGACGATTACACACTGGTGCCGGCTGTGTGAGCTTACTCTAGGAGGTGAGAGCTTCGGCTGGGATCTTCTTGTAGCGGCGTCAAGGCCTTACGACGTCATCTTGGGCATGGTTTGGTTGTCTACGGTCCATGCAAAGATTGACTATTTTAGGCACAAGGTGCGATGTGTACGCACCGACGGGAGCAGGTTCACCTTCACCGGAGAGAAGGGAGCCTTTGCAACACAGGATGGACTCTCGCAGAGGAGAGGACAGCCCATGACTCATCAGTTGGCTAGCCTCATCCTAGGAGCATTTGACGTGTGGAGTCCTGGTTTTCCTGCAGTGGTGGATCAGTATGCTGGCGTTTTTCCGGACAACGTCCCAGGGCTACCTCCTCACAGAGAGGTAGACTTATATATTGACCTGTACCCCGAGACAACCCCGATTTCGACTCCAGTTTATCAGGTAGCCCCCGCTGAGCTTCGAGAGCTACAGGTATAGTTGGAGGACTTGCAGAGCAAGGGGTTCATCCGACCCAGTGTTTCACCCTAGGCTTCCCCGATTTTGTTCGCCAAGAAGGCGGACGGAAGCTTGCGACTTTGTGTCGACTGTCGTCGCCTGAACCAGGTGACAGTGAGGAACAAGTATCCGCTACCGAGGATTGATGACCTCTTCGATCAGCTCAAGGGAGCATGATGGTTCTCGAAGATAGACCTCAGGTCAGGCTATCATCAGCTCAGAGTTCGAGACGAGGACCTGCAGAAGACGACCTTCAGATGTCGGTATGGCCACTATGAGTTCTTGGTTATTCCATTCGGCGTAACCAATGCTCCAGCAGTATTCATGGCCCTCATGAACAGGATCTTTCAGCCATACCTCGATCGATTTGTTGTGGTCTTCATCGATGACATTTTGATTTACTCGACGACTGAGGAAGAGCACACCTACCACTTATGGGTTGTACTAGACACACTCTGAGAGAACCAACTTTATGGTAAGCTCTCGAAGTGTCAGTTTTGGATACATGAGGTCCACTTCTTGGGGCACGTTAACTCTGAGGTGGTATTTGCAGTGGATCCTGCGAAGATCGAGGTAGTGTTAGCTTGGGAACCATCCAGGAGCGTGACGGAGGTGCAGAGTTTCTTGGGACTAGCTGGATAATATCAAAGATTTGTGCCAGACTTCTCCAGAGTTGCGGCACCACTCTCAGCATTGAAAAAGAAGGGGAAACCATTTGTGTGGTTAGAAAGATGTCAGCAGAGCATCCAAGAGCTGAGACAGAGATTGACCAGCGCACCTATCTTGTGGTTTTCTGAGGAGGGAGTAGGGTACGTAGTATACTGCGATGCATCAGGGACCAGACTCAGATGTGTCCTGATGCAGGAGCGGGTAGTGATCGCTTATGGATCACGTTAGTTGAGGCTGCATGAGTAGAACTACGCTACCCATGACCTAGAGTTAGCAGCATTGGTGTTCGCCCTGAAGACGTGGTGACACTATCTGATGGGTGAGCACTTTACAGTCTTTTCTGACCACCAGAGTCTCAGGTACATCTTCTCGCAAAAGGACCTGAACCTGAGACAGCGACGATGGCTCGAGTTCCTCCAGGACTATGACTTTGAGATAGTCTATACTCCGGGGAAGGGGAACGTGGTAACCAATGCTCTTAGCAGGAGGACGGGCATTCAGCTACTTGAGGAGGCGACAGAGAAGCTATCCGCTTTGCAGATATCCTTTGTGGATAGAGATGGAGCAGCCTTCCTTAAGTCTCTCACAGTCACTCCTCCACTACTGCAGCAGGTCAGAGAGGCACAACATGGGGATGCTGATTGTGAGATGCGGCGTGCACATATATCCTCAGGACAGGAACCTGATGGTTTCACCTTTGGAGCAGAGCACGACATCCTTTTCGGAGGATGTACCTTGGTACCCGTTGCTTTATGGGAGGAGGTTCTGAGAGAGTTTCCCACTTCTCCCTTGGTGGTACATCCTAGAGTGGCGAAGATGTATCAGGATCTCAGACGACAGCACTAGTGGCCAGGCATGAAGAAGGTTGTGGCAGAGTTCATTTCTCGATGCCTCACCTGCCAACAGGTAAAGGCAGAGCACCAGGTACCAGCAAGCTTGGTACAACCCTTTTGAGGTTCCGGAGTGGAAGTGGGATGGCATATCTATGGACTTCATGACTGTACTTCCATGCACTTCCAGAGGTCACGACTCCATTTGGGTGATTGTCGACCGACTCACCAAGTCAGCTGACTTCTTACCCATCAGAGAGCAGGGCTCAGTGGAGAGCTTGAAATGTCTTTACGTTCAGGAGATTATTCGGCTTCACGGTTTTCCATCATCTATCGTCTCCGATCGAGATGCTCGTTTTACTTCCTGGCTATGGAAGGGATTACAGGAGGCGTTCGGGACGCAGCTATGTCTGAGCACAACCTTTCACCCTCAGATGGATGGTCAGATGGATAGGACCAATTAGACTCTTGAGGTCATGCTTCGCGCATGCGTCCTCGACTTTGGTCGCAGCTGGGAGGACCACCTACCCTTGGTGGAGTTCGCGTACAACAAAAACTACCACTCCACCATCGGGATGGAACCATACGAGGCATTTTACGACCGACCTTATAGATCTCCTTTATACTGGACAGACCCTGGGGAGTCAGCACTTGTGGGACTGGAGATGGTCCAGGCCATGACAGAGAAGGTCCAGGTCATCCAGGGGTGGATGAGGACAGCTCAGAGCCGACAGAAGTCATATGATGACAGGAGGCGGAGGCCACTAGAGTTCGAGGATGGCGACCACATCTTCTTGCGTGTCTCACCTCGACGTGGATTACGGTGATTTGGCCAAGGTGGAAAGTTGTCTCCACGCTTCATCGAACCATTCAGGTCCTCATCATGATTGGCGAGGTGGCTTATCGTCTGGATCTACCACCTCAGTTGCACTGGGTGCACGACGTCTTCCACGTATCTCAGCTGAGGAGATACGTGCACGACCCAACACACATCATTGACCATGGGGAGCTTAATGTTGATGATGGGGAGACTTTTGATGAGGTCCCAGTGGAGATCGAGGATCGATAGGAGTGGGTCTTATGTGGATGGTCGATTCCTCTAGTGCGCATCAGATGGCAGCACGGGAACCTCCAGGAGAGCATTTGGGAGCGGGAGGCTCAGATGCGTGCTCAGTACCCACATTTGTTTCCCTAGTTTTCGATGTATCTTTATGGGGACGTAAAGCCCTGAGGTGGGAGTAATGTAAAGACCCGTAAAATTCATGGGAAATTTTTTCTTAATTTTCTTTGGAATTTTACAAGAACGCAGTTTCATACGGAACCTAATCCCGAGGCCCGGTGTGCCCATAATTTCTATCCGAAGTTTAGCTCGGGTACGTTCAGTGAACGAACGAGCGGGAATTTCTAACTTTTGAACCGGTGCCCGGAATCGAATTCCGATGTCACCGATGGAACCACATCGCCGGTAATTTCTTAGGAACTCCTGTTCCGGAGTCGTGTTATCACGGGTGTGGATGATAAAGATTGTGGAAGTTAATTTATTATTATTCTACAATTTTTATTCTAAGTGTTTAGTTCTTGATGAAAGTTGGGTAACCACCCAACCTCCCTTGGGAGGTTATGAGGGTGGTAGGGCCCACATGAACCCCACCCCTTCATATTCTCTAACCCCTCTCAACTCCCATTAAATTTTGTTAACTTAAGTTATAACTTATGACTTTAATGTAATAAGTTTAATGTGAGTTTTGAATTTCAAAACCCTAGTTGTGTTAATAAAATAAGTTGAGAACTTATTTTATTTTGGTTGGTGTTGGGTTGTTTGACAGATTTTGGAGAAAAAGCTAAGGATGTCTTGAGTTTTTCATTCCCCTTTGACAAAGAACGCGAAGAACAAAAGATCTCCGACGTGGAGCACCGAGCCTCGGAGACCGTCTTCCGCGACACCGAACCGTGATGTGACGTCTTCTACCACGAAGTTATTCATTCACGTCATCTCTTCCACGATGGTTTTCCGTGAGAAAATCTCCGTCAACGTCTTCTAATCCTCGCTTTGTGACGTCAACATTCGTTTTCCGCGACGCCCGACCTCCGCGATGCTCATTTTCCGCAACTCGTTGACGTGCATCGTTCTTGAAACCGGGGTAGGGGTTTTATTTATTTATTTTGTTTGTGAATACCAACTTGACGATCTTCGTGGATTAAAACCAATAGTTATCGAATAACGCGAGGGGGCCGGACCGCACAAACATGGCCGACCCTCCTCCTTATTTCAGGTTGGTTCCTTTGTGATTTGGTACGGGAATGCGTGGTGCCGTCGCACCACGCGGAATCATGCGACAAGGAAATGCACGGCGCCGTCGTGCCCCGTCATGAAAATAAGAACAAGGACGCGATGCTGTCACGCCACGTCGAAGAAAACCAAAGACACCGCGACGGGAGCGGGGCCGCGGTGCCGTCGCACCGCGCCGGACGAACCAAGCCGTGGCCGGTTCCGGGCCGCGGAGGAGCAAGATGACCGGCGGCAGGTTCCGGGCCGCCGGTGTCGGCGAAGAAGGGGACCGACCGTCGCCGGTCCCGTGGAGGCAGGAACCGGTCGGCCAAGGCGGGCCGGCCAGATAGGTGTGAAACTGGGGGAATTAATTCCCCCGGCCGGCCTACAAATGGCCCCCATAAATGGGGGGCCGCGGTTACACAGGGGGGTAGGCGCCACCCCCCCTTACCAACGGCTCGGCCTTCGGCTGAGCTGGAAGTGCGCTGGGTGTGCTGTGCCTAGCCGGGCCGGGCCGACCGGGGGGTCTCGGGCCGGGTCGGTCCGGGCCCAAACCCCCGTTTTCGGACCTTTTCGGTCTTTTGCTCATAACTTGAGCTACGAGATTCCAAACGACACGCCGTCAGCGACGATGCGATCCTTGGATCGAGGCGGTCGTTTCGGTATATCATACTCAAGGTTTCAAAATACTTTGGGTACGGCCGGGTTGGTTCGTACACGAAACCAACCGGGCCCTAGGAGCAGAAACACTCATATCTTGAGGTACAGACGTCCGATTGATGTGTCGTCAACTTTGTTGGATTCCTCTTAGTGAGAAGGATCTTTTGGCATACTCCGCCCGAGGTTTGGATGCAGGTGGAGTATGGTCGAGTTGGTTTTGCCTTAAAAACAAACCGGGCCCCTGGGACGAAAAAGCTAATAACTCTCAGACCGGGCGTCCGATTGACGCGCTGTCTACAACGTTGAGTTCCTGTTGACGATACAGAACTTTTGGATACATCAACTCCGGACTATGTGTCAGTTGATGTATCAGCCTCTCGGCTCATGGAGCTGACCCTCCCGAACGAGCTTGCTGTGTGAGGGAACCCTAGAGCTGGCTGCGACTGCTACTGTGACGACGACGACTGTATTGAGATCCTCAGTGGATTCGATGGTGACGAATACAACACTCAGCGATCCTATGTGGATCAGTGCTACCGATCCTGTGTGGGTCTGATCCTGTGTGGGTCAGCGCTCAGCAGTTCTGTGTGAGCCAGCGCTTACAGATCCTATGTGGGTGCGATCTTGTGTGGGTCTTTGCGGGGGTTAGTTTCTACCGATCCTTTATGGGTCTTTGCGGGGGTTAGTACATATCAATCCTTTGTGGGTACGAAGACTTAGATGGTTTAGTGATCATCTCTATCTTTTTTCGAAGAAGTATACATGTGTGAGCTGAATCCTGTTTTCTTTTCTGTGTGGATTGTGCTGTGATATCCTGTGTGGATTACGTTTTTCTTTCCTGTGTGGAATACGTATACTTTCCTGTGTGGACTGGGTTGTACTTGGGATCAGAGGTTGGAGCATATTGGAATTGATGACTTAGGTATATGTATGGGAATATACCTAAGCAGTGTCGGTTGTTACTTCGTGATTGTATCTTTCCTTTGTGGTTTATCCTTTGTGGATTTTGGGAGACCTTCGGGGGTCTCGGGGTCCCTATTGAGTATCTTATACTCACCCCTGCACGGGCTATGCCCGCACTACGTTGTGTTGGTTGCAGACGACGGATAGCGTTGATCGTGGTTGAGGCTTGTAGAGCAGGACGATACCTGGAGGTGGACCACTGGGCGGGACATACTCAGAGCGGACAGCGGAACCCGAGGAGCAGTGGAGATATCTGTACCCACCCTTCAGGTGGGATTTCCAGTGGATAGCTCGGCGTTGCGGCTTTACTTTAATGTTGCTATTTTCCCTTTCGAGTTGTACTTTACTTTCAGTTTGGGTTTGTATACTGGCCCATTTACTTTTTCTGCACTTACTATTGTACCAGCTTTTACTTAGTGTTTACTTCTTCTGTTGCTTACTCTGTGGTGTTTATTTACTTTACAAAGGCAATGCCTTCCCTTTCACCGGGATTTTACACTGTGGTGATAGTCTCCATCCCCTGCCCTATGGAAGGCGGGCTTGGGGTAGTCACGGCACGGGCCCCAAGGACGGGTCGTGAAAATTCCTTTATCATATTGTTTTATGATGTCATGATGTTTATGATTCCCATTTTTATTACATGGGTTATGCTATGATGTATGGTTTTCTGATTTTGTGGCACACATAAGAATGGTATCATTATGGGATGGGTAGGACCTATATCTCCCTCCAATGCATTGGGTAAAGATTTTATATCTCATGAGATAGACATGGATGGAATGGTAGGTTATACCAGTTCTGTGAAACAGGACTGAAACGAGGAATGAACTCGGTTCAGAAATGGACTTTTCCCACTAAGATAGTCTTGGAAATGAGTCTTGACTAATAAGAAATGATTCTCTATGATTATGTGTGTATTCCACAAAGTTTCATGTTTTAAGTTATGATTATTTGGATTACATTTCATTACTATGATTTATCCCATGTTATGAAATTACGATCTCTTTTGCAGGTTAAGTTTTCGAAAAGTTATGTACTTATGTATATGATGTGATTGATATTTCTTGTGTTTACCCTTACAGAGCATTTGAGCTCACCCTTTTGTATGTTTTATTTCCCTAGGTCAGGAAGAAGGTTATTAAGTAGAATATGCCAAAAAGGGACTCTAGATATGATGAAATAAATGGGAGGAAAAGTTGATGCTTTATGAACCAGTTGTTTATGTTTCCCAGTTTCTAAAGACACTATACCTATACGGTCCTTTCTTGGTTTTTTATATGTTTTAATAAGTGTGCTTCAATTCTGAAGTAATAACAATGTATGTAAAGTATGGGTCACTACCGTTGGTATCAGAGGAAGGGTATAGTCAACCTTTGGAAACTAGGATGTGAAAGCCTTAGTAAGAACCCTAAGGATAAGTCTAAGCATAGAACACAATCTTAGTGTTTTAGAAATGGCCATGAATAACCTAGGATAATACCTTAAGTGTGAAATTTTATTCTTGATTATGTGGTTTTCCTATTATAATTAATGTTGCTCACACTATTCTTCTTGGTTTTACTCAATGGCTGGAACCCGAAGGAATCGTGTTAATGCGGAATGCGACGGGCAATGCAATGATTGTCCCCCTGAGCAACCAAACGTTATGGGAGCTGGAATGCAAAATCTTGTAGCTATGCTCACACAACTTTCTCAAGCTATGAATCATGCAGGACATCAAAACGAGAAAAGGAAGGAGCAACATTCTGTTGAATCCTTCATGAGACAGCGTCCACCTTCATTCAGCGAGTCTACTGATCCATTAGTTGCTGAACAATGGATTAGTACTACTGAAAAGATATTTTCAGTTCTTCAATGTTCTGAGCATGATAAAGTCATCTTAGCAGTGTATCGTTTGGAAGGTGATGTTGATCAATGGTGGAATCTTATTAAGAATACGAGGAAAAGGGATTAAATTGAGTCCATGGAATAGGATGAGTTCAAGAAATTATTTTTCAATAAGTACTTCCCTCATATTCTTTGGACAATGATGGAGAAAGAGTTTCTTGAACTGAAGAAAAAGGATGATGAATCTGTTGGTACCTATGAAGCAAATTTTACAATACTTGCAAGGTACGCTTCTGGTATTATTATTCAACCTGAGAGTAAGATCGATCGATTATTTAGTGGCTTAAAACCAAGTCTTCAAAGGGCCTTAGTGATAAGGGACTTCAATAGCTACGAGGAAATCGTTCGATGTGCTCTCAAAGTTGAGATGGAGATTGGAGTAACCCATCAGTTATATGGGTTTGATAAGAAGAGGAAAATGGAATTCAAAGGAAAATCTAAAGAGCACACTGAAAAGAAGATGAGATTTCCCTTATGCTCAAAGTGTGGAAAGAAACATGGAGGGAGTTGTCTTAAAAGGACAAGTAAATGTTTCAAATGTGGAAAGGAAGGTCATCGGGCATTTGAATGCTGCGATGATGGGAAGAAGATGTCTAATGATGCAAAAAAAGGAAGGGATACACAGAATGAACCTACTACACATCAATGTTTCAAGTGCAAGGAGATGGGACATTATGCCAATAAATGCCCTAATCCAAGGGTTGATGATGATGGTCGATATCAACAAACTCTTAAGGCTAAAGACAAAGGAAAGTCACATGCAATTTCTATCAGCGATGTGGAGTACGATAACGATGTGGTGAAAGGTACACTTACCATCCAATCTAAAGTAGCAAATGTTTTATTTCATTATGGATCCACCCACTCTTTTATTTCTGAAGAATTTTCTAAGGGTATCACCGTATTACCTCAACAATTAGATGTTGAGTTAGCTGTGACAACACCTAATGGCACAACAGTCACATTAAAAGTTTATAATTCTTCTCCGATTGAAGTTTGTGGGAAAGTGCTTCCTACAAATCTTGTGATCCTTCCTATAGTGGAATTTGATGTGATTCTTGGCACGGATTGGCTTTCTCTACATGGAGCTCATATCAATTTCCAAAGAAGGGAAGTCACATTTCATATTCCAGATCAATCTATGATCGTCTATCGATGCAAGGATCAACATAACCTTCCAGTGGAAATTTCTTCCATTTTATGGGTATTGACTCCACTAAATGAAGGTTATTTATCTCAAATGGTTAGTGAGAAACTCGCGATTAAGAATATGCCCATTGTACGGGAGTTTGATGATGTCTTTCCGAAGGAATTACTGGGTCTTCCACCAAATCATGAAGTTGAGTTTTCAATAGAACTCGTACCAGGTGCTTTTCCCATTTCAAAGACACCTTATAGAATGGACCCAATTGAGTTGTAGGAATTGAAGAAGCAACTCCAAGAGAATTTGATAAGGGATTCATACTCCCTAGTACGTCACCTTGGGGAGAACCTGTTCTATTTGTTAATAAGAAAGATGGATCAATGGGACTCTGCATTGATTATCGAGAACTTAACAAGATCACTATCAAGAACAAATATCCTCTCCCATGCATTGATGACTTATTTGACCAACTACGCGGAGCTCAATACTTTTCCAAGATTGATCTTCGTTCAGGGTATCATCAATTAAGGGTCAAAAGGGAGGATATACCAAAGACGGCTTTCTGTACAAGGTATGGACACTATGAATTTATAGTGATGCCATTTGGTCTTACTAATTCCCCTGCTATCTTCATGGATCTAATGAATAAAGTCTTTAGAGACTATCTTGATCAGTTTTTGGTAGTCTTTATAGACGATATTATTGTCTATTCAAAGAGTAAGGAATAACATGAAGATCACTTGAGAATTATATTGAAGACCCTGAGAAAGGAGAAGCTTTATGCCAAATTTACCAAGTGTGAATTTGGAGTTAGCTGTGGAAATCGTTGCATTAAAGATTTGGAGGAATTATCTTTATGGATAAAGGTGTGACATTTATACTGATCATAAAAGTTTAAAGTATATTTTCACACAAAAGGAGCGGAATATGCGTCAAAGAAGATGGTTGGAGCTGATTAAGGATTATGACTGCTCAATTCATTACCACCCTGGGAAAGCAAACAAAGTGGCAGATGCATTAATTCAACAAGACCATGCCAGTTTATCCATAATGAGGATCACAAAAGATCCAATATTTATGGATTTACAAAGGATGGATCTTGGAATTATAATGGAAGGGGAAAAATCTTATCTTTCTCAAATGAATTTTCAACCATCTATACATGTGAAGATTAAAGAGGCACATAAAGAAGATGGTGAGTTACAAAAGAAGGTAAGAAATGTTCCTGAATTCAACCTTGATTGTTATGGGATAATAATGTTCAGGAATCGGGTTTGTGTTCCTCCCATCCCCGAATTAAAGAAGGAGCTGCTGGATGAGGCTCATAGTTCTTCATTCACTATTCATCCTGGAAGCACGAAGATGTATAGTGACCTGAAAGAGTACTTCTGGTGGGATGGCATGAAAAGAGATGTTGCTGAATATGTCTCCTGATGCTTGGTTTGTCAAAAAGTTAAAGATGAGAGACAGAAGTCTAAGGGGATGTTACAACCATTACCCATACCCAAATGGAAATGGGAAAAAATCACTATGGACTTTGTCACAGGACTTCCTAAAACATCCAAAGGCAATAATGATATCTGGGTCATAGTTGATCGTCTTACAATGTCTGCACACTTCATTGCTATTAGAGAGGATTTCTCTCTGGATCAGCTTGCCAGGATATATGTAAAGGAAGTGGTAAGATTTCATGGAGTACCACTTTCTATTATATCTGATCGGGATCCGAGATTCACCTCGAAGTTTTGGCGAAGTCTTCAGTATACTCTGGATATAGTGTTGAGTTTCAGCACTGCTTATCATCCTCAGACTGACGGTCAGTCTGAGAGAACAATTCAAACTCTAGAAGATATGTTGAGAGCTTGATCTATGGATTTAAAAGGTGGTTGGGATCAACACCTACCTTTGGTGGAATTTTCATATAATAATAGCTTTCACTCCAGTATTCTGATGGCTCCTCATGAAGCACTCTATGGAAAGAAATGCAGGACTTCAACTTGCTGGGATGAAGTTGGGGAAAGAAAGCTATTAGGACCTGATCTCGTTGATGAAATGGCAGAAAAGGTCAGATCTATTCGACAACACATAAGAGCAGCTCAGAGTCGACAGAATAGTGATGCCGACAACCAAAGAAAAGACCTAGAGTTTTAAGTGGGTGATAAAATGTTCTTACGAATATCTCCCTGGAAGAGGGTTATGATATTTGGAAAGAAGGGGAAGTTGAGCCCTAGATATATCAGTCCTTTCAAAATACTGGATCGTGTTGGGAAGGTAGCTTACCGATTGGCGCTTCCACCGAATCTCTCTCAAGTTCACGATGTGTTCCATGTATCTCTCCTGAGAAAGTATATACCTGATCCTTCACATGTACTCAGCTCAGAAGTTGTACCGCTGGAGCAAGATCTTTCTTATGAAGAACAACCGACAGAGATTCTGGATCGTAGCGAAAAAGTCCTACAAAACAAGACCACTCGATTGGTGAATGTTTTATGGTGAAACCGCCAATTAGAAGAATCTAAATGGGAGCTTGAGGATATGATGAGGGAGAGGTATCCTCATCTGTTTGTTACAAAGTGACGAATTTCGAGGGCGAAATTCATTTTAAGGGAGGTATAATGTAACACCCGAGACTTTTATGTTATATAAATCATCAAAGGAATCTTTTTCTACACACAACACTTTCTTGTCTTGATTTACACGAAATCGCAACCTTCCTTGATAGCTTGTGTCGTACGCAATACCGAGTTTCACTAAACAATGATATGCTAATAAAATATTATTAAAACTAGCCGTTATGAATAGTAATAACCACTTTTTGAAATTTTATAAGTTTTATTAGTCAAAATGGACTTCATTTTTGGATTCGGAATATCGAAATTATCCTAGGGTGAAATTTTGGTATTTTTCTGAAAACTTTCAATTTTTGATGAATAGTGAAACCACTAAGGGGTAGTTAAAAAACTGAATTTTTCATAAAACTTAATTTTACCGCTTCTGTGAGTGGAATTTCAAAAATCTGAGAGACACGGTTGATGTCAGTAAGTAAAATGTGGTTCAATGAGATGAAAATAATTTTTGCTGAATAGTAACTTTTTACTTTTATTTATCACGGTTAAGAGTAAATAGGGTAATTAAGGGTAAAAATGATATTATTATTACCCTAACACATCTCCTAATTCTATTGGACAAGTGTAATTCGACCAAAAACAACATTATGAGTAAAATATGATCATTTAGGCCCACTTGGATTATATTAGGACATTTATTATTAATTTATTTATAGAAGGGTTAAAATAGTTAAAATCAATGTTTAATAAGTAAATCATTTTTAATATAGGGTTATACATAAGATAAATTCGACTATAAATACTCATTAGAAATATAAAAAGATTTCCTACATAATGGTATTTTATTTGTAATTTTTAGACATTAAATAATTTAATTTATTTATGATACAAAGATGATGCAGTAATTATCTTATTAATGAAATATTGACATAATTAATGTTATAAATACGAAAATAAATTTAATTTGAGACTTTTTATGAATTAAACTAATTTTCTAGGTTAATATGACATGTTATTATTGATTTAATTAACTTTTTTCGACCTAATAATTCTGTTATGATTTTCACAAAAATCAATTACTAAATAGTGTCAAAATTGACATAAAACGGTTTTTAAAACAAATATTATATCATTAATTGTTATTTTATTCCTAAAAATCTAAGGTTCGACAAAATGAATTATATAAGGTTATATATATTAATTATAAACAACTTGGGGTTCGTTTGGCTTGATATAGTAAGTTTATTAACCTTATAGTGTAAGAAAACAAGAAGACACGGTGAAAGTTAAAATATCTAACTTAAAGTTAAATCTAAATGATAAGGTTAAAATTGATACCTAAACTTGTATAAATTCTATTTTATGAGAGGATTTCGACCCCTACCCACATTATCTTCGAGATATATCAATTTGGATCTATTAAAAACCGAATTTTACTTTATAATAAAATAATATTTTTAGTTATTCCAAAGGTGCCCCTCTCCTCCCTTATAAAAGGGCACCTCCTCCCCCTCTTCCTCACACCACATTGAGCCTTCAAGCTCGGCCAAACCCTGCCAATTTCTCCTCTAAACTTCCCTAGAGACATCCTAGAGGTCCTGGTATTCTTCAAAGACCAATTTTATTGCCCTAAAATAAGGTCTCAAAGAAGCACTTCAAAGAAGAGGTAATGTCCATTACCGATTCTTTCATCTTTATTTATTCTTCCACTTCTTCTTCTTTAGTTGTTTAATTATGAAGTTATAACATCAGTATCACTCATATACTGATATGTTATTATAAGTATTAAACAACACTATTTTACCATCTATCCATCCTACGGAAAAAGAAATCACCGCGCGTGCGTACGTACGGAATACCGTCTCCAGGCCGTGGTGTAATCTATTTTCCACCACCACATTACTTGGATGGGTATAATGGTGTAAATAATGACTATATATGACTATTATAAAGTGATATTGATTATGAAATAGTATACATACACTCCAACACAATTCCACAATCATAGGAACGATATCATCACTCGTGCGTACGTACGGAATACTGTCTCCACGATGTGATGCGACTCGTTCTACATGATCTTCATTGAATAATGATTATATAAATGAATTGAATGAATGAATATGAAATATATATTACACTAATACCATTCTGGAAATGAGGTATCTATAACCTAAAGAGAATAATAAGAATTTATTCGACAAAATACGCATAAGAACAAAAAGTAATAAACACCCGAATAACAAGTAGTAATGAAATATTACTAATAAAAAGCTAAGAATATGACCATATATGATATCATAATAATAAGTATGATTATTGAATAAGTCAATAACATTATTTAAATCATTATACTGAAGGTTCAGACACTTACGAAGCAAAACAGACTTAAGGTAAGGGAAAATATCACAATCTCATTTTTATCTAAGATTGTTTATAATTTGGCATTTACTGGGGTGTATTTTATCATCCACATCCATGTTTCCTAAATATGTAATATTATTTCCATCCACCTACAATTTTTTAAATCCAATTTTACCCTTCGTTGAGTTTTTAGTAAAGGATATGAAAGGAATCTTTTGTAGTTTTTCATACGAGGTACTTTTTGACTTTTCCGACAAAAGTACGAAGAATGTTTTTTTAACTTATACGGAATGAATGGATTTTGAAAACATTATTTCCAAGAATCTTCCTTTACATGTTTTCAAGTTTATTTTTAATCAACTTCTTTTAGTTTAACATTGTATGACATGTTAAGAAAGGAAAATGTTTTTGAAGTAGAAAGGATATTTTCCTCAAGAATGGAGTTCAAGTGTTTTGTCAAAATTATTTTCCATATAAGATAATATAGGGTTCTGTTTTTATCCCTATTATTACATTGATTTTATTATGTTATGATGGAGTTATATTTTTATGAATTCCTTTATCTTATTGTTTTATGATGTCACGATGTTTAAGAATCCCATTTTTATTACATGGGTTATGCTATGATGTATGGTTTTCTGATTTTGTGGAACTCATAAGAATGGTATCATTATGAGATGGGTAGGACCTATATCTCCCTCCAATGCATTGGGTAAAGATTTTATATCTCATGAGATAGACATGGCTGGAACGGTAGGTTATACCGGTTCAGTGAAACAGGACTGAAATGAGGAATGAACGCGGTTCAGAAATGGACTTTGTCCACTAAGATAGTCTTGGAAATGAGTCTTGACTAATAAGAAATAATTCTCTATGATTATGTGTGTATGACACAAAGTTTCATGTTTTAAGTTATGATTATTGGGATTACATTTCTCTACTATGATTTATCCCATGTTATGAAATTATGATCTCTTTTACAGGTTAAGATTTCGAAAAGTTATGTGCTTATGTATATGATGTGATTGATATTTCTTTTGATTACCCTTACTGAGCATTTGAGCTCACCCTTTTGTATGTTTTATTTCCCCAGGCCAGGAAGAAGGTTATTAAGTAGAATATGCAAAAAAGGGACTCTAGATATAATGAAATAAATTGGAGGCAACGTAGATGCTTTATGAACCAGTTGTTTATGTTTCCCAGTTTCTAAAGACACTATACCTATACGGTCCTTTCTTGGTTTTGTTATATCTTGTAATAAGTGTGCTTCAATTATGAAGTAATAACAATATATGTAAAGTATGGGTCGTTATACATTATACTTTTACCCCATTTCACTTTCTGATCACATCTTCCTCATTTTCCTACCTATATTATATTAAAATGTAATTATGAAACATACAATTCAAAAAAATTGAAATATTTTAGTGATAAGATAACTTCGTAATTTAAAATTATTTTCTATAATTTATTTTATATAATATCCAGAATTATCTTATACTATTTATTTTCTTCCTCATCTTTAGATTCACTAAAATTGAAAACTTTTCTTTCCATGACTTATATTCATATCATAAATTAGAAACACCTATTCTCTTAGATATTATTACTGAATATAAGAGATTTAATAATCTCATAAGGAACAATAATGTTATGAAATTCAATATGGGTTAAATATAATCCTTTTATTCTAATGAATAAATCTTAAGATAAACCATAAATAAAAAATTCCTCATTAACTTTTTTACAATAGTAGAGTTTTCTTGGTTTTCTATATAACCTATGATATTTATGAAGAACTCATTTACTCATATAAAGTAATCATCAATAGTTTCTTTATCAACCATTCTAGCATATTTGAATTTGTTGTTATATATATTTAGATTAACTTTAATTTCACATTCACTTCAAAGATTGTTATAAGTTTATCCCAAGTCTCCTTATGTGTTTTCAAGACCATCACCTTATTATAAATAATATTTGAGAAGGATATAAGAATGGAATTTATTTCCTTTCCATCAACCTCAAAGTTCCTATTACTAGAAGAATTAATTTTATGATTTTTATACCATAGTGAAAATCCCATGGTAGTAGTATCTATAACTTTTAGGCCTTGAGAGAGAAGAAAAAACATCATACCAATCTTCTATCTATGATAATTTTTTAAATATATTATATAAATAACACTGTTATTGAGTAAATCAACTCTTTATATCTATTCCATAATAAGGTTATTCAAAGGTATCCTGGTATGTTATGATACAAGTTGAAGTGACCAAGAATGTGTTGTACCATTGAGGGGGGGTGGGGTGATGGATTGAATTAGTGGTACTTATTTTACAGTTTGGTCTCTTGAAATAATAATATGATACTTATTGGAGTCTGATGTAGTAATGTATAAAATCATAACCTTGTGAAAATGAAATTTGGAATTAAATAAATACATGGAACATGATATTTTTATAAAATTTACGTACACATTATGGGTGAATATATCCTTTATATGATCAGGAAATGTTTGAGTGACACGTTTTTCAATAGAATCAATAATAAATTACCTATGGGATAATAAAGTTTCACTCCCAATCTAATAGGGGTTTCCAATAATTTTTCTCAAAAAATTATTAGATTGGTTCCGACCATTTTACAAAAATATCACCATAATAAAATGAGAAATATCACTCTGACATTAGGCTTCTTGTTTGGAAAACACCTAATATTCCTCTCAACCCATGAAATTATTTTACTATACACCTTATTGAAATATCAATTTCTTTATATTAATAGTATATAACCACAATTATCAATAATTATTCATCTAAAACTAATCATCTATTAAACTCTTGGAACTTATCTATCCATAGCTTCAATATTGAAAAAATATTTTCTTGAAATATAAACTTCTAGATCATCTTATTTTGATAAATCAGCTTCAAAATCATCAAAGTTCTTGAATCTTTACATCAATATGTTTTAAAATATTTATTCAAATTGAATTCCCTTTCATAAATTATTTTATTATTACTATCTTCATAAGAAATATTCTTCACAAAATCTATATTAATTGATTAAAATTATTATAATAAATTATTAGAATAAGTCACATGAGAATATGAAGCTATTATCAATGACCAACTATCACTTATCACACTCTTATTAAATTTTCATTATGATATTAGAGGGGTAATTATAAGAAATATTTTATAGTTGTGGAAATATTTGAGATTTCACAAAATACTATTGACAGCTAAACCTACCGTGACTCTGAAAATCGCGATATCCAATTTTAAAAATTTTACCTATAAATTAATTACCTACATAAAAATCCAGATCATATAATATAAAATATTAATTAAATCAAAATAAATAAAATAATCTTCTATATTAACTAATTTTACCTCTACCTATACACCAACACTTCATATTCAACGAAACTTTTGAAAAAATTGTATATGACTCATGAGATTCTAGTTTTCTATTAATTTAATCTCTATTTTTTAAAATATATAGATTCAGACATCTTATCTTCTAAAAAGAAAATACCAATAATTTATCATCATTAAAACTTCAGTCTTCTCATTCTCTGATAGTCTATGTTTTCTGATCATGGTAACTTTTCAATTCCAAAAAATTGAAAATTTATTTTATCAACATCAAATTTCAAAACTTATGGTGAATTATGTATTGGATTTACATTATATATTACCTCAAGATCATCACATGATTTCACTAACATCATAATTTAAACTCTTCTTAAATCATGGTTTATATTCAATCATCATGATGTTTATTTATTTTAATGGGCTAACATCTCATCACATGTTTGAAATCCCAGATTACCATCTGAAACACCTTAATGATCCCCATCGCATTGAACTAAAAAAAATTAGATAAGATATTCGTAGTCTTATGTATCAAAGTTTGGATATATTAATTTCCATAATATCTAGATCTTATATATTTTAGAAAAATATTATGTACTTATTAATATATTGGCATATACAACCTTCACTACTCTATGTACTTTGGTAATCATTAATTGATCATCCGAATATAGTATCCGTTAAATGGGTTTAAATTTTCATAACTTGACACTTCATATTTAAATTATATTGAAAAAAATTATCCCATATTATGTTGAAAAATATATAATACAACTAATGATTTTATGGGTTCTTCACACTATAATCTTATGCATCATTGTTGGTGCAAAAATGTGTGCAAAGGGAAAATATGCCAAGAGGAAACCAATTCCAAAGGGGATACATTTTGAAGCTCCTTTGCGAATACCTTTATCCCAATGGCCTTCATAGAGCCCCTCTGAACCGAGGCCAGTGCAAAGCCATAGCCCCCTCTATAGCCCCCACAGAGTAAAATAAGAGGAAGGCTCTACGGTTACAACGTAATTGATGGGAAGCTTCGCACCATGGAGGGAACTGGATCTCCTCTGCAATCCCTTGGAAATTGAATAATTACTCTGTAAGTGTCGTAGAATGGAATAAGGATACCTCTACACTGAGGAGGGTATGTAGGTTGACTCTGTAGTTATGAGAAACTTGATGCAATCCACTACTGATCACAAAGTGCCACGTGGATTTCCAGTGAGCTGTCAGAGCTCTACGCTGCCTCTTGCCTATGAATACCAGGATTTTCCTGAACCCAAAGGATGGATACCCTCACATTTCTCCATCTTATCTCTCAAATCATGAATCACTTTATTCTTTGCGAAACATTGAGAAAATGTGCTCATCAAGGTACTTGAGTATTATAAGGTAGCTTTCCCTTATCTCAAATACAACCCCTCATAAAATAGGGATTCCCTTAGCAGAGCCCATGAGCCATTAAAAATGAATAAGATCCCTAAGGGAACTCAGGTCTTTTCCAAGAACTCATGCTTCGTGAAGTACCTTCCATGCACATATGGACCCCATGCTATTGCAGGATCACTATGCTTCATGAAGAAAATTTCCTTACAGTGTCACGCTTTGCAAGGCCCCAATGCTACACGAAGTCTAACTCTACAAAAGAACATTCACTTCATGAAGCACCCTTCATATGATGTATACCCCATGCCTAGGCTAGGCCACTCCACTTTGTGAAGTATACCCCTTCCTGGAGTCCCTTCACCATGTAAAGCCTCAGATCTTCACAATGTCCCTTCATGTGAACCCCATAGCTTTGAAAACCCTTATCCAATACATCCCTCTAGGTTTGTACAATGTGATTTCAAGGTCCCTTGGTTGGTGCTTCATATTGTGTTGATTCACCTCAATCTTCTTTTCATAGGAATGAAAACGACTATTGCTTCTTAACATATGTATGCTAATATGAGCCCCTCAATGGATCACTCAACAACCACATCTCCAAATGGAATTGTTGATGCCTTACATTCCCCAAGGGTGGGATGGTATCTGTTATATAAGTCTTAGTGGTGAGGAGTGAATCCTCTTCATCTGAGCTACATGACTCTAAATTGAAAAGAACCATCATCCACAACACATGATAATAAGGTTTAGCCTCGCCCCATGAAATATACACGGGGTGCCTCATCTCATATATTCTCCTTGCCCACTGGTGTCTGCATACGTGGGATATTCCTCACATGGAATGAGGTAATTTTTGCTGGAATGAAATTTGTTCGTGGGGAAGGGAAACCATCTTGGTGTAAGCCCCTAGTCTTCCTTGAGGGAGGTATCTTCCCTGCTCCTTCTATCTTATTCTGTGTGCAAAGGACAGAGGAGAGATAGGCATTGAGACCTTCATTATCCTATCCATATATCTTGGGGATTTATCTCCATCAGTCCTCCATCATAAAGTATGTCCCAATCATCATATCCCTAGGCCATTAACCATGTGTAAGACTCACTTCATTCCTCACAGATGCACCTTTCGTGGCATGATCGTCAGGTCTTTTCCACCAATTGATTCTCACACTGAGCATGAATCCCATGGGTTAGAGTAAGCATCGACCATGGAATCCTCCCTAGGACACCATATCATGTAAGACCCGATACCCTTCCAAAATATCTGAACTTTAATCCATTCCCTTTCTGAGAAAAGTACGTAAGAAGCCTCCCTGAGGTTCAAGCCTATCATCTATCGCTTTTGACCACTTCACGTCGATTCACCTTCATCCTGTATAACATTAAAGAATATCCCCCATCCAAACAATGTGGAATTATGTCCTTTACCTTTCTGAGCAAGGTACATAGGAAGCCTCCCTGAGGTTCAAGCCCAATACCCATCGATCCTGACCATCTTCAAATCTATTCATCCCCATCCTGCATGTCATTAAACTGTATGCCTTTCTCCACCCCGCATGATACCAAAATATACCTATTCGAACTACGTGGGTTTTGATCCTTCTCTCAGATACATGATACATATAAAGTCTCCCTAAAGTTCCACCCCATCCAATGGTATGCCATCGTAGACCCCAACCAATGGTAAGCTGTTGTAGACCCCAACCAATGTTAAGCTGTTATAGACCCCAACCAAAGGTAATCCTTTGTAGACCCCAACCAACAGTAAGTCATTATAGTCCCCAACAAATGGTAATCCGTTTTAGTCCCCATTTTTGGGACCCCTATCTCCATTCCACCCCCAGGTGTTAGACCAAATACTACGAGAAAACCGCCGTTTAGCGGCGGTTTTTTCGCGGCGGTTTCTAAAACCGCCGCGAAATGCGTTTCGGGCCGGCATTTCGCGGGGGTTTTTAAAACCGCTGTGAATAAACCGCCGCTAAACGGCAAAAAAATATTTTTTTTAAAATATTTTTTTTATTTTTTTTCAAGTTTATTCGAGGATTAGCTGCGGTTTTTCAAAAAACCGCCGCGAAATAACGGGGGTTTCGGTAAAACCACCGCGAAATGAAATGAAAAAAAATAAAAAATCGTGAGAAACCGCGAAATCACTAAAACGAACATAACTTTTGATCCGGGCGTCCGTTGAAGCGCCACGACCAGTCAAATCGAATCTCATGAAGAGATCTAGAGTCACATATAATCAAAACTGTGAGACGGTCTAAGGTGTGGAAGATATTAGAGTTATAAAAAAGTTAAAAAAATTTCTCCAACTTCAAATGACCATAACTTTTGCTCCGGGTGTCCGTTTGGGCTCTACCACATATCAAATCGAAGCCAGCGAAGATAGCTACGCACCAGTTCGACACAACAAGATTCTGTCGTGTTTTTCGACCCCAAAAACCCCTCTGAAGGCCTCCAAAACCCCATTTCCGTCACCGGTGTCCCGTCGAACTTGTCTTCAAATGGACCTAACTTTCGATCCGTGTGTCATTTCGGCCTCCTCCACCTGCCAGATCATAGCTCGTTCCATGAGCTTCAGTTTGACTGGTCGCGGCGCCCACATGCACTCCTAGATCATATGTTATGGCCTTTTTAGTGGGTATCGGGTTTGTTATGTTTTTCAATGCCTCGTTTCTAGCACCCGTTCCCCGTCAGCTTTTTTTTAAATGGTCGTAACTTCCGATCCGCCTGTCCATTCGAACTCTTTCACCTTTCAGGTTGAAGATCGTTTCAGGATCTTTGATTTGACAGGTCGCGGATCTAAAACGGACTCTCGGATCTTAAGTTATCTCCGTTAATGTGAGTCAAATATTTTTGTCTCTTTATGACCATTTTGACGGGTTTTAATGGTAGCTCCATTTATTACTGTTTATTTAGGATTCCATGACTTGTTATCTTTATCAATGGTTTTTTGTGGGTTATTATGATGATTATGTTGAATTATTAAGGAGTTTTCCAAAGTTGTCATGAGTTTTCATGCGTTCTCATTCTTTCTAATACCTCATTCTTCATATGCTTCTCCATCCTTTTTCATACATTTTCATGATTTTTCATCCCTTATCATGTCTTTTCATACTTTTTCATGTGTTTCCTTTATTATTTATTATTTATCATTTATAATATACTTTAATTTATTTATTATATATTATTTGTAACTGGTTATTTATTGTTTATTATTTATTATTTATTCTTTATATTTATTAATTATTTATGTTTATTTATTATTTATTATTTATTATTTATTATTTATTAGTTATTAGTTATTAGTTATTATTTATTTTTTATTATTTATTTATTATTTATTATTTATTATTTATTATTTATTATTTATTATTCATTATTTATTACTTATTATTTATTATTTATATTTATTTATCATTTATATTTATTTATTAATTATTAATTATTATTTATATTTAATTATTATTTATTATTTATATTTAATTATTATTTATTATTTATATTTATTTATTATTTTTTATTTATATTTATTTATTATTTATTATTTATTACTTATTATTTATTATTTATTATTTATTATTTTATTTATTTATTATTTATTATTTATTATTTCTTATTTCTTATTTATTATTTATATTTATTTATCATTTATATTTATTTATTATTTATTATTTATTATTTATTATTTATTATTTACTATTTATTATTTATTATTTATTATTTATATTTATTTATTATTTATTATTTATTATTTATTATTTATTATTTATTATTTATATTTATTTATTATTTATTATTTATATTTTTTTATTATTTATTATTTATATTTATTTATTATTTATTATTTATTATTTATTATTTATTATTTATATTTATTTATTATTTATTATTTATTATTTATTATTTATATTTATTTATTATTTATTATATATTATATATTATATATTATATATTATATATTATTTATTATTTATATTTATTTATTATTTATTATTTATTATTTATTATTTATTATTTATTATTTATTATTTATTATTTATTATTTATTATTTATCTTTATTTATTATTTATTATTTATTATTTATATTTATTTATTATTTATATTTACTTATTATTTATTATTTATATTTATTATTAATTTATTATTAATTTATTATTTATATTTATATTTATTATTTATACTTATTATTTATTAATTATTTATTAATTATTTATTATTTATATTTATTTATTATTAATTATTTATATTTTTTAATATGTATTATTTATATTTATTTATTATTTATTATTTATATTTGTTTATTATTTATTATTTATTATTTACTATTTATTATTTATCATTTATTATTTATCATTTATTATTTATTATTTATCTTTATTTATTATTTATTATTTATCTTTATTTATTATTTATTATTTATATTTTTTTATTATTTATATTTTGTTTATTATTTATTATTTATATTTATTTATTATTTATTATTTATTATTTATTAATTATTAATTATTATTTATTATTCATTATTTATTATTTATTATTTATTTATTATTTATTATTTATTATTTATTATTTATATTTATTTATTATTTATTATTTATTATATATTATATATTATATATTATTTATATTTATTTATTATTTATTATTTATTATTTATTATTTCTTACTTGTTATTTATTATTTATTATTTATTATTTATCTTCATTTATTATTTATTATTTATTATTTATATTTATTTATTATTTATAATTATTTATTATTTATTATTTATATTTATTATTTATTTATTATTTATTTATTATTTATTATTTATATTTATTTATTATTTATATTTATTTATTATTTATTATTTATATTTATTATTTATTAATTAATTATTAATTATTAATTATTTATTATTTATCTTTATTTATTATTTATTATTTATATTTATTTATTATGTATTATTTATATTTATTTATTATTTATTATTTATATTTATTTATTATTTATTATTGATAATTTTTTATTTTTTATTTATTATTTATCATTTATTATTTATTATTTATTATTTATTATTTATTATTTATCTTTATTTATTATTTATTATTTATCATTATTTATTATTTATTATTTATATTTATTTATTATTTATATTTATTTATTATTTATTATTTATTATCTATTATTTATATTTATTTATTATGTATTATTTATACTTATTTATTATTTATTATTTATATTTATTTATTATTTATTATTTATATTTATTTATTATTTATTATTTATTATTTATTATTTATTATTTATTATTTATCATTTATTATTTATTATTTATTATTTATTATTCATCTTTATTTATTATTTATTATTTATCTAATTTATTATTTATTATTTATATTTATTTATTATTTATTATTTATATTTATTTATTATTTATTATTTATTGATTATTAATTATTAATTATTATTTATTATTTATTATTTATTTTTTTTCATTATTTATTATTTATTATTTATTATTTATATTTATTTATTATTTATTATTTGTTATATATTATATATTATATATTATTTATTATTTATTATTTATATTTATATTTATTTATTATTTATTATTTATTATTTATGATTTATGATTTATGATTTATTATTTATTATTTGTCTTTATTTATGATTTATGATTTATATTTATTTATTATTTATTATTTATTATTTATATTTATTTATTATTTATTATTTATTATTTATTATTTATATTTATTATTTATTTATTATTTATTATTTATATTTATTTATTATTTATATTTATTTATTATTTATTATTTATAATTATTTATTAATTATTAATTATTTATATTTATTTATTATTTATTATTTATATTTATTTATTATGTATTATTTATATTTATTTATTATTTATTATTTATATTTATTTATTATTTATTATTTATTATTTATTATTTATTATTTATTATTTATCATTTATCATTTATTATTTATTATTTATTATTTATCTTTATTTATTATTTATTATTTATTATTTATATTTATTTATTATTTATATTTATTTATTATTTATTATTTATATTTATTTATTATTTATTATTTATTAGTTATTAGTTATTATTTATATTTATTTATTATTTATTATTTATTATTTATTATTTATTATTTATTATTTATTATTTATTTATTATTTATTATTTATTATTTATTATTTATTATTTATTATTTATTATTTATATTTATTTTTTATTTTTTATTTTTTATTTTTTATTTTTTATTTATTATTTATTATTTATTATTTATTATTTATTATTTATTATTTATTATTTATTATTTATTATTTATTATCTATTATTTATTATCTATTATTTATTATTTATTATTTATTATTTATTATTTATTATTTATTATTTATTATTTGTTATTTATCTTTATTTCTTATTTATCTTTATTTATTATTTATTATTTATTATTTATTATTGATATATATTTATTATTTATATTTATTTATTATTTATAATTTATATTTATTATTTATTTATTATTTATTAATTATTTATTATTTATTATTTATATTTATTTATTATTTATATTTATTTATTATTTATTATTTATATTTATTTATTATTTATTATTTATTATTTATCATTTATTATTTATTATTTATTATTTATTATTTATTATTTATTATTTATTATTTGTCTTTATTTATTATTTATTATTTATATTTATTTATTATTTATTATTTATATTTATTTATTATTTATTATTTATTATTTATTATTATTTATTTATTATCTATTATTTATTATTTATTATTTATTATTTATATTTATTTATTATTTATTATTTATTATTTATATATTTATATATTATATATTATATATTATTTATTATTTATTTATTATTTATTATTTATTATTTATTATTTATTATTTATTATTTATTATTTATTATTTATTATTTATTATTTATTATTTATTATTTATTATTCATTATTTATTATTTGTTATTTGTTATTTATTATTTATTATTTATTATTTATTATTATCGAGTTTATATCTATTATTTATGTATTATTTGTTTTTTCAATTAATATATATAAGTATATTAATTTCTGTTTATTAACCACATGGCGAGCTTGCTGGAGTGGTAAAGTCTTTGGAAAATATGCAAGAGGTTAGGGGTTCAAATCTCACCTGACGCAAAATTTATTTATATTGTATGGGCATGCATGGGCATGCATGTGCATGTGCATGGGAGGTGCATGCATGGATAAATAAATACGAAATAAATAAATAAATAAATAAAATAAATAAATAAATAAAATAAATACGAAATAAGTAAATAAATAAATAAATAAATAAATAAATAAATAAATAAATAAATAAATAAATAAATAAATAAATAAATAAAATAAAATAAAATAAAATAAAATAAATAAAATAAAATAAAATAAATAAAACAAATAAAATAAATACAAAATATATATATATAATTAAAAAAATTAAAAAAATTAAAAAAATTTAAAAAAAAATTGCCGCTGAATCATTTAGCGGCGGTTTAAACCGCCGCTAAAAAACCGCCGCGAAACGTTCTGCGACGGTTTTGAAAACCGCCGCGAATAGTTTCCCGACGCACGATTTCGCGGCGGTTTTTGAAAACCGCCGCCAATCGATTTAGCGGCGGTTTAAACCGCCACGAAACGAAAAAAAACCGCCGCTAAATTCCTGTTTTGCCGTAGTGAACCCGGGATGCTAACAATACATAATCCCTAGAATGTCTTCAGGTTGTTGTCCTCTATGCACACCCTGATTCCATGACCCATCCTGAACTACATGGAATTTGATTCCCTACAACTGGGATATATAAGAAACCACCCTAAGGTTCAATCCCATCACTCATTTCTTATCCTAGTCCTTCCCACGAACCTCTGAGTTTCAGGAGAACCATGCCTCAACCCAAAGGTTCTACTTCCTATGGGTCCCATCCATGCGTCCATCATCATGGGTCGCCTCCGTAGGTGTCCCATCGCCCCCACTAAACTATGCAGAGTCTGATTCCATGCCATGGGGATATTTAGGAAACCTTTCTATGTTTCAAGCCCCACACCAACCTCTTCTTCACGCCAGTTCGATCTCATTCACCATCTACTTCATTCAACCCTCTCTCATCCATCCTAATTCTTCCCTAGGCTGCCACATCCCGATGAGATCACACAATTATAATGGAATGAAACCCATGCATAAGCCCCTACATATCTCTGAGTCATTTTCTTTTGTGTATACCCCTATTCATCACCGCTTCAAACTACATGGGTTTTGATCCCAATATTCTACATAGGGTATGTAGGAAACCTCCATGAGGTTCAATCCTAGCCAATGGTAAACTCTGGTTTCCCCTTTATTGGGACCCAAGCATCCTTAGATCTGTCTTCATTGGACGTTTTGATCTAATCATCTAGTATTACCCTCAGGTTCTCCCACTTGGGAATGCACCCATCTGATCCATTCCCATCAGTGTTCCGATCAGTCTGATCCATCTCTTATAGACATTAAACTAGTGGAATACAATTTGTTAAACAAGAGAAGATGATGGGAAACATAGAGACATGCCCATGGAATATATTTCCCCTTACTCGATGTGGTATTCCTTGGTCTTCCATGCCCTCGAGAATCCCTATCACAATGGGAAGAAACTTAGATGCACCAGTATTTTATCATGAAGACATGCCAGCGATGTCCAATGTGAATACTCTCCCAATTGAAGGTTGTTTCCATGACATGACCCCTAGGAATGTCCTAACATAATAAGTGTAATTAACTGGTGTCCATAAAGATATGACAGTATGAATATATTCATGAGAAACATCTTAATCATTAAGGGAGACTCGGACTTGGTCGCGAGTAACAAGGAGAAATCCACAAAAGGAGAAACTGAAATCCCATCATCCTATTTTGATCAAGAAACAAACATTGCTAAATAAGAGATGAATATTTCGCCCCTTCGGAAAGGGGGAATGCAGGGAAACAATCAGTGTGTTCTCGATGGATAGATATATGCCCTGAAAAAAGTGTTAGAAATAGAAATGGTGAACCTGACGTGAATTTCTTCTTTTTAATGTGGATATTATTAGCATTTGATACATCAGTGGATAAGAGTGTCACCAGATCCAGCTATCTGGTGCCAAGGCCCACCAAGAAAATAGTGGACCTAGTGTGAAACTCAACTGAGATTGGGGAATTTGAACATTGGTCATCCTGATCTATGACGTTGTTAGGGTGGATCCCTCTTACTAACCAAGGGAGACGGGACAATGCTGGGGCATTGTACGTCGATTTTCACCTTTCAGAATTAATGGTTGAATTGTTCTTCTTTCCAGGACCCAAGATGTTATGATAGGAAATCGATCACCACCCACCCACCAAAGTAGGTTTCAGGGAAACACCAATGAAAAAATCCAACATTGCCCCATCTCTTCTGAGATGGCCTCCACGTCTATGGTCTATGGGTGCTCACGCCCCCTATCACAATCCGAACTCATTCATTAAATGGTTATTAATAAACCTATTAAATGATACAAGGAAGAAGGAATTATCCCTACTCTAGATATGGACCGACATGACCTAGAGGCTTTTACACCTCGCTGTCTCCGCCACCCCCAAGGACACGCAGGGAGCCGCTGCTCCCCACTCTAAACTATAATCATTTCAGAAGCCTCTCACGAGCATGCTTTGATGACTCTCTCCCATACAACGATGTGGTGAGGGAATTCTGGGTCTGCCCAACTGTGATCCCGTCTCAGTGTCTGCTAAGTAGTTCTCTAACTAGGCCGTGTTAGCACCACCACCAGACCCCACATGGAAACAATCAAGTGAGTTATACACCTATTCCAACAACCCCATTCTGGTTAACCTAACGCAAGCATCGTGCACAAGCTGAGGAGGACACCCTCTATGGTGTGTAATCATCAACATTTACAGTGGACCATGCCACTGCCTACACATATCATCAATGCCCCATTTATACTGAACATGGTCACTCATACCATCAAGCTGGATCGAGGCCCCAAAATCCCCATGAGAAGTTTGGGATGACTCTCATGGTCACCAACACGGGTGACATCTGTTGCTGGCTGGCCTAAAGTTATTACATCAAGCATGGAGGTCCTCCCCATGCCACCATCAATCTAAGAGACGTCCCTCCCTGCCGCACTAACATCCAGCAGAGAGGCCTCCCTCTCACCTGTGACCCCCAGTACAGAGCTATTCCTCCTATTATAGGTCACCGATGCGAAGATCCTCCTTGAACGGTCAAGAAATAACATGGGGTTTTACTCATGTTCTTACTGAAAATAACGAAGGACCTCCTCATCCCAAAAATCATAGAAGCGGAGGTCTTCCCTGCTTCATTGGTGTCCAAAATGGAGGTCCTTCCCATGTTCATTTTGACCAGTATGAAGACCCCCCTCGTACCATCACTACTAAGGTAAAATACCATGGAGTTACTTCCCATGCTCCCACTAGCACAAGTAGCATTTCTACCCACTCCATCACCTCTTGTGGAGATTTCTCCCGAATGCTAGCCAATGGATATCGAAGCCCTCCCTATATTCCCTTTGACAATTTTCCGGATGCTCCTATCACCCCATCTCCCCAAGGCGGAAGTCCTCTCTGACTAAGAATCAGTTAGGCCAAAGGTCCTCCTCATTCCAAAAACCTAACCTGCCCCGAAGAACCATCCTAAGGTAGGAGGGTAGGTATTCGCCACCAAAGGAAAAATACCGAGACTTTAGAGAATGTGATTAAGCCCTTCTACTTCTCATATTCTAAGGTGGATTGCGATTCTCTAATGGTACCCTCACCTTGATCCTCTGTGTCAAGGACCAGGGCATGGACAAGGAGTATAAGTCACATCCTTCTAGAATGTACGGTCTACTAGATCCCACCTCCGTCAAAAGATACATCTAGGAGGAGGAATATTTGGCCTCTTTTAAGGGCCTGGTCATGCAATCCTCCCTATCATCAACAGGATCATTATCTACCTCAACTAGAGATCTCAGAGAGTTATTCTGAGGACTGATGGGGGACCAACAATAGTGTAATCCACCGTTAGTAGCTGGATCCCCTATGCGGGATGTTGTGGCCGCTATACCGTCTTGCTAAGATGTGGTGGCAGAGTCATTGCATTATTCAGAGGAAAACTCAAGATGCAGCAGCTTGTCAGCTCGCTGACCGTATTCTCCATCAGCCAGCCTACAGTCTCAACGGTCTACCTCAGTACTGTTACTAGTCCCTCATCCACCCCCAGTTGACGAATAGGGCAACTAGGGGCCATATTGTTTAGTCTAAGATGAGGAGCTTGTGGGACATCCTTGCAGTATACCATTACCTAGAAATGTTCTATCCAATTTCAACCACAAACTTCAGTGCACCAGAATCTCTTACCTAGGGGGAGGACATGTGTTTTCACCATACCCTTTGGGCTATACACTTCCATATCTGTTATCATTGAGTGGATTACCACAAGAGTTTGGAACAATTTGATGATATTGGCCAACAATGTCATGTGGTTGACATAGATGCTCTCCCTGTGGACCAGTGCCCTGAGTCACCCGGTCACCATCAGACCCTCCAACAACTATGCCTTAAAATATTTCATGTTCTATGAAAAATTATCAAGGAGGATCCCCCCCCCAGGTTCAAATCCCTGGTTGGGGGTAGTATGTGGCACTTAATTTCAGCTCTATCTTGCACCAACTAGACTTTCTAGGATATATTGAACATATGTCTCTAGGTAGAGTCGTGGTTAACATGGCCAGCCTATCAGAGGGAGAGAATGAGATAGATCTCATTGAAGATAATGTACCACTTGGGGGGTGCAACACATATTGGATCCATTGGGAAAGTTCAATCACCAACATAGAAATTTACTAGGTATCCACATACCGACCGAGTCATTAGGCCTCGGTCAGAAACCCAATAAGGTTAAAGAGAATCCTAAGACCTTCAAACCCTCTGACCCATCTGGATCAGTGTAGAAAATGGAATATGATCTTAAAAAGGCTACATTGCATCAACCGCTCGTGGAGAATAAAAATATGGTCTACGATCTTCTAGATCAACATGCCACAGAACGACGACCAGCCTACAATAATCCTCAATTGGGGCAGTAGGGGATGGTACACACTACCTCCGATGAGGTGCCTCCAGGTTTCCTTGACCATCCTAACCACATAGATAGGCCAGAATCCATATTTTATGGCCAGATGTTGTGATATGCCTTTCTAAATCCACATGAATTGCACGATAATCCTCGACACCCAGCTCAGTTCATACCAGCCACTCTATAGGTCATCCGACCAGCCAATCTATGAGTTAATGGGCCTACTTATCTTGTTGAAGAACCTACCAATGTACTGGTAGTCATGGATCCTCATAAAAAAATTAATCCCCACCCAGATGATCTGATGACAACACTCATTGCCTGCATCGATCCATTGGTAACTTGACATGTGTAAATCCCGCCCGATGGCAAGACATATCCAACATGGGTGGATGATATGCCCACACCCCATGGATTTTTAAATCCTATATTTCCCCCTTTAATGGGATAAGAAATCCATTACAACATTTGACCCACTTCATCTCAAGGTGTGGACCCATGCTAGGAACTCCAGTGCAGTAGGAAGCCACCAAACTATGTTGTTTTGTACAAACATTGGAAGGGCATGCATATGTACGGTACAACCAGATACCATTGGGTTGGTAGATGGATGAGAGGATCTTCGTAGGTAGTTCCTTTACTAGTTCATCTTTCCCAACCATAATATGAGTATTTAAGACCTCTTCATGTTCAAGAATAGCCCTGATGAGCGCGTCATGGACATTGTCTCCAGGTAGAAGGGACTTACCTACTCCCTCGATATGCCACTGACCCTGGAACAATTGTTAAAAATGTGTGTGGGAAATTTAAAAAAATGAACTAGTCCCCTCTCTTATCACACAGAAATACCAAGGGGGATTCCAGGATATCTCTAACAAAGCCCAGCATCCAGAGGAAGCCTTGCAGCAGGCCGAAAAGGCACATCCATTACCTCCTGTAGTTCCGGTGAGAAGATCAACTAAAGACGATACAACCATATATCCCAAATAGAGGCCCCCAAGAAATTGGATTTTTTACCAGTGGAGCCACCTCGATAGACTTGTAGAGGCATTCCACCTTAGGCTATACCTCCGGCCCAATAGTGCCTACCTCTGAATTGACAAGAACCCCCTCATAACGTGCCACCACCGCCTAGGTGAGATAACCAGGTTCCACCTCCTCGATAGAATCCTCCAGCCCCTGGTTAGGCTTAGGATCCCAGATCCCCATTTTTGGATAGACAAAACTGGAACTACACATTCAACAAGGTTCAGGTGCTTAGTTATTTCTGAAGTGCTTTGGGGAAGGGAATCCTATTGTTGTCAGAATTTAGGAGACCCAAATAGGCGGATCTCACTGACCGCCACAATCACTACCCCTATCACTAGATCCTAGGTAACACCCTCAAGTGTCTCTTTATGTTTAAAGATTGGCTCCAAGACCAGATTGATAACAACATAGTCAGGTTAATCCCATCACCGGCATTGGTGGCATGTGTATTCATACATTCTGACAGAGATAGTGACAGTGAAGGTGAGTGACAGGAAGTTATTAACTACGATCTCAAAAATATGATGGGTGGATGACTCATGAGGTAGTATCCAATTCCCATTGAATTATCAGTGCACATTACAATCAATAAAAACCTTCAGAAGTCACCGATCACCCACATCCAATACATCTGTGTCGACATTTCAGCCTTCCTCCTCCCAAAAGGGAAAGCATCAACAATGTAAGAGAATGTTATGTCCCCACCGATTCTATAGTCATCCCGTAATCTTAGTAATTTCATGACCCCAGAGTTGAAAATTACCCCCATAATCCATCCAGTGAAGCAGGATTCATCAAGTGATGATCAAGGGTACTCATCAGTTATCACTGTGGAGTGGTAAAACCCTACATGATACCCGATGATGAGGAATTATAGACAGATATTACCAATGTCCCCATCCATTTCTATCGTCGATGGAGCCATATCTATGTGGTTCATCATAAAGACTTAATCAATACATCCATCCAGGTTGTGCATGCCACCAAAACTAGACAACATGCCCAATGTAGAGCTCAAAATGTGTAGCCTTCTCATCTGGTTTCACCAAGACCACCTTCACCGTCGTTAGTGGTATTTGATCAGGCGGAACCGCCCCGACCACACTGTGATAAGACATGATCTATTATGGATCAGCCTCAGTCATCTAGCCATCATCCAGTTGTTACTCCATGAGTTTTGACTAGCGAGAAGGGGACATTCCTAGCATAAGTCGACCGCTAGTTCCGATAGAAGGGCTTGTCATACCTCCTGCCACAGAATGACCTACTGTCGGTAGATCTTCATGCCTGGATCAGAAGTATGATATCCTTAATCACCATCCTAGAATTCCTACAAGTCTCTCTGTTTTCAAGGCTCTTTTCCTGTTAGCATATATGTGTGACGCCCTTGCCGAGGATTTAAGGTGCCCCCTCCAATTTGAGATGGAGTTATCAGTCATAGAAGCCTTCCATGCTGAGGCAGCCGAGCAAGAAAAATTTCAAACCATCATCTATTTCTCTGTATAATATAAAGGCTTTCCCATACTGGGGAACATATGCCAATTTTACATCACTGACTACTTCAATGGTATAGAGTTTCTTTACTATCTTATTGACACAGGCTCTAGGATCAACCTTATCCAAACCCAGACAATCTGAAATATGGGTTTGTCTGAGGATGATTTGAGCCGCTCTGACCTGATATTTCAAGGTTATGATAGGACATAATAGACACAGTTTGAAAATACCTACCTGAAGACCCAGTTTGGTGGCCTGGTAGCCAACATTGAGTTCGTGGGTTCCTCACAAAAAAATTCCTACAACGTGTTGATGGTTAGGCCATGGATCCACATGCACACGACAATACCTTCTTCGTATCACCCATGCATTAAGTACTCCCTTAATGGTCAAGTAGGCATACTACAATGTGATGCATCTCCCTTTTCATCTTGTGAATCCCACTATCTGGATGTAAAATATTACAAGATCCAGGAAAATTATATTTAGGCTAGGGAGGTTGAACCCGCAGTAGTTGTGACTGACCCGTTGACAGGCCTAGATGAAGCCTAAATCTTTCCGATCCACCTATTGAAGGCCACAACTATGGATTTAGGGTAATTATTTGTTGTATATGGAATGAGGGGGAAGCACATTCTTAAGTCTAAGGGACACTAGAGGATCACCTTGTACTCCTATACAAATCAGGCTTAGGTGATCCCAGAGCCTCTTACTCCCATAATGTATCAGGATGTTCACCTCATGGAAATAAAAATCCATCATAATTTCTTGTTTAATTGGCATAGGATAAACCATCTCAAGAATAAGTGACACCATTTTATTCATATCATCAATCATGGCCCCTTGGGCTGAATGCCATACGAGATTGGGTCAACAGCATTCGTGGATATGGTTTTGACAGTATAGGAGCTCCCCGATGCGGTGTCCACCGCAGCTCAGGCAGGAACCAATTTCTCATCGGGATCTTTCAACTTAGAGGAATTTCCTCCCTCTAAAGATCACACCTCTATAAGTGAATAAGAGAATTTAGAAGATTCTCCTCCCACTTTCTAAGAGGGTGTCTCCACCATGGTCGATGAATTGGTACATGTGAAACTTGGTAACGAGACAGATCCAAAATCCAGATTGATTAGCGCAACTATGCCTTTTGAAGAGAAAATACAATACATGGAAATCCTAAATCAACATCATGATGTGTTTTACTAGAGTTATGATGATATTACAAGAATATCTCCTCATGTTACTATCCACTGACTCAGCCTTCTAGAAAATTATCGTGGGTTCAAACAACCTCCCAAAAAGATGCACCCATCTCACTGTGCCATGGTTGAGGCTGAGGTCGATAAGCTCATCATATCCAGCTTTATAAAGAAATTACAGTACCCCAGATGGTTTTCTAACATTATTCTTGTTAGGAAGAAGAACTTATGGATCCGATTCTACATCAACTTCTAGGATCTCAATCATCTCTATCCGAAGGATGACTTTCCCCTTCCTCCGATAGGATTGTTGATTAACCCCACTACTAGGTTCCATGATCTCTTATTCATGGATGGATATTACAGGTACAAACAAATTCAAATGGCCCCTATGGATGAAGAGTTCACACCCTTTAGGGAACCACAAGGTACTTTTTTCTACCAGGTAATGCACTTCGGTCTAAAGAATTTTGGTTCCACCTATCAGCGTGCCATGCATCGCATATTTAAGCCGATCCTTAGGACATTAATGGAATAATATGTGAATGATATGGTGGTCAGATATATCTAGTTCTAGGACCATCTCAAAGATCTCAAGAAAGAGTTCGGCTTCCTCTGATCCCACCATTTAAAGATAAACCCCTTGATGTGTGCCTTCAGGGTTACCTCCTGAATGTTTCTCAGCTTTGTTGTTTGATATAGAGGCATCGAGATCAATCTGGAGAAGATATAGTCCATCAGTCAGATGTCTCCTCTGAGAAAATTTGGGAGATCTGATGTTTTCAGGGCTACTTAGCCTAAATACACCGATTCATCGCAAATCTAGATGGAAAGTTCAAGCCCGTCTCCTAACTTGTAACGAAAGGTGTCGATTATCAGTGGGATGAGGAATGCCAGAACTCCTTCAAGGAAAGCAAGAACTACCTACCCTATCTTATGGTTTTGATTCCCCTCATCCCTAGGAATCCATTGATCCTTTAGGTGACCGCTCTGGAATGGTCCCTCAGTGCCCTTCTCACCCAGAAAAACAATAAGGGAGTGGATAACAGTTTATACTATCTCAACTACATTGTCGTCAATAAATAGACCATATATTCTTCTATTGAGAAGAGTTTCCTTGCACTGGTATTCACTGTGTAGAAATAGTGACACTACCTATAGCACCATGAGATATAGCTAGTGTCTTGAGTGAATCGACTAAAGTACATGGTAAACCACATTATGTTGATAGGACATCTAGCTGGGTGGGTAGTGATCCTCCAGCGGTTCGACATCATGTTTTCCCCCTAGAAGGCCATCAATGGTTAGAAATTAGTAGATTTTATTACCACCCATCCATTCCCCTGTGGATCAGTATATAGATCTTGATTTTCTAGATAAGACCATTATCTCAATAGATCAAGCCATTCCGTGTTGGAAAATGCACTTTGATGGCACTTCCCAAAGCCCTACTGACAGAAGACTCAATGATCCCAGACTCAACAATGTGGGCCTGAGTATCGTCTTCATCATGCCAGCACAAGTTTTCTGCCTTATTAATTCATGTTGTCGGAAGGATGTACCAAAACTGAGTCAGAGTATCAGTCTCTCATTACTGGTCTCGAGCTGGTCATTGAGATTGATGTTCTCCACTTTCAGGTGAAAGGGGAATCCGTACTGGTAATCAAGCATATCAATGGTGACTACATCATCAGGAAGCCATAGCTCTTGCCATTGTTAGAATGTACCCTCCAGCTGATTGCCCGGGTTTTTTCTCGGCCAGAACATACTTATGTCCCTCAGTTCCCAAAAGGTCGAGCCGATGCCTTGGCTAGATCGGCTGTATTTATTTCAGAGCCTGATCAGGATGATTTGAATATCCACATGGCACATCATATATTCATCTCTCCAGTTACTTCGGATGATGATGATATCCCATAGGTAATCTACCTTACCTTTGATGCCTCCACGTCAGGATCCCTAAGTCCCACCACCTAAGTGTTCGAACTGAATCCTGACGGGAGGACCCCCTTCACTGAGTACCTCCAACACGGTAATCTTTTAGGAGAACAAGATAAGCATGAGTGAATATAACAACATGCAATACAGTTAACCCTCCAGAGTGGTCCCGACCTCATGTAGATCCTCTATAGATGTGCATTTCATGGGGTTCCCCTTCTTTGTATCTAGGGAGGTGAGATTTCTCAGGTCATGTAGGTGGTTCATGCTGGTTCCTGTAGGGCTCATCAGACAAGGATAGAACTCTCTCACCAGATCCGATGATTGGTGTATTTTTTTCCCACCATGATCTGTGATTGTATCAAGTTTTCCAATAGGTTTCATGAATTCCAAATACATACTAATTTTCATCATCGACCGACCAAACCCCTCCACACTACCATGTACTCATGGACCATTGCGGTTTGGGGACTCAATTTCATGGGACCCTATCCACCAGTGAAATCCCACCAGTGAAGGTTCATCCTGACCTCTACCGATTATTTTCCAAGAGGTAAGAGGTGGTTCATCTCAAGAAGTTCAAGGCACATTATATCATTGAATTTGTGATCTACATAATCATATACTGATTTAGAGTCCCTCACACTATCCCCACCAATAACGACACCAACTTCTGGGTAGAAGAACTGAAGAAGTTTTATGCCAAGTACAACACCTATTATAACCATACCACCCTCAATAATGTGCATGAAAATTGGTAGATCATAGAAATAAATAAAACCCTCTCTAAAATTATGAAAAATATGGTTTGTCATAACATGAATAGTTGGTTGGATAAACACCCCAACGATCTCTGGGCCTATCAGACGCCGAATCACAATTCCACTCTGGTGAGCCCATATTCCCTGGTGTATAGAAAAAGGTAGTTCTGCCCATAAAGATTTCGTTTCCTTAATTGTGATTAGTTTTTTGTGATCCACAGATGCCAGATAAGGTGGCCGAAATCCTTATGGAGGAACTAGAAGTGCTCAATGAGAACATGCTTTGTGCCCTTCCCAAACTAGAGAGGCATTAGAACAAGATAGTCAGAGCTTTCAAAAAGAAATATTGCCTCCAGTGTTTATTACAAGTTGACATGGTATTGGCCCTAAGAACACCAATGATACCTAGTAGGAAACTACCCAAATAAGAGCCCAAATTGGAAGTACCTAACATCATTCACAAGTTTTACTACAATGGCACGTACTCCATGGTTACAATGGATAGTGAGAATATAACTCCTCCCACTAATTCTGAATTCCTCAAGAAGTACATTGCCTGAGTAAAATGGTCCTACATGACATTAAACAATTAAGTACTCACCAAACCACATTAAACTGTGTGATCCATCCAATATGATGGATGTAAGACTACTCAGCACCCATCCTACATGATGTTAAACTACTTTTTCATCTTTTATGACATTAAACTGTAAGTGGTAGATATATCGTTATGGTCTGAGCTCCATGAACCTAAACTAAGATAAATAATGGCTCACATGACAATAAAAAGAAAAATGGTTTGAGCTCTATGACCACAATCTATGATCTACCATGTCCTTGTCGCATGACGTTGAACTACCCAACATCTCATGAACAACGTAAGACATGATTCCCATACTCATGGTATATGTAGGAATTCATGGATGCCTCGTATTAGAGTCCATTTCTCAAATAATTATTTTTGACTACCCATGGGTATAGTTTTCCTGGAGGATCACACAAAATGTAGTGTAGAATTACTTAGCCCCATTTTTTCTATTTTTAGAATGATCGCACCATTTTCCCCTCCTGTTCTTCTATCCTCTCATGTCCTCACCACACGACATTAAACTGCATGGCCCTTTCAGAACTACGTATGGCTTGATTCCTTCCACCATAGGATACATAGGAATGCCAGTAAATTTCTTCCATAGTCTTAGCCCCAACATTCAAGATCTCCCCTTGGGTCCAGCCCCTTGGCCTAGATGCTTCTCAAAACTCATGGTGTAGGGCAGGCATTTCATTCCTCCATTTACATCAGGTTTATCATGACATCACCATGTATTACCATCCTAGGAGATCTCCACCTCCTCCTGTCTACCCCACAGAAAATGAAACTACATGGTCATATTCACACTTCCCGTGTTCCCATTATTTGTGTCTCCATTAACATTCACATCCAAAACAAACCCTGAATGGTATGAATGCTAGGCCCCATGTATCTCTTACCATTTCAGCCCAATGTCCTCAAGGATCTCGAACAACACTTCGATAAAATTACAACATTTCGACCAATGTCAGTGGTCTACACTCATTTGTTTTTCCCATTTCAGGTCACATGATATGAATGCTGTGTTATGAACGCGGTCAACAACCATCCTCCACCATTATTGCCACCACAACAAGTACAAAATATTTGGTGTAATGATTTATTTTGTCTTGATATCCCTTTAAACATATGTCTTCCTCAAGAAATATTGTTGTTCTAGTCAGGTTCGACCCTGCTTGATCTCATTCTTTTATTACCGTACCCTTATATGCTGGGTAGAACCTGATCTCATTCCTTGCTTCCCTCACTGAGCATTTCTCACGTGGGATTAGGAGATTTGGTAAGAAAATACCAACATAAAGGGTCATGTAATTATTTTCCAAGCCTAATGACCATAAACTAAGATCACCACCATCCTCACCACATGATGTTATACAATGTGAACCGTCCAAACTGAAGGACGTAAAACTATTCATCACTCATACCTCATGATGATAAACTGCAAAATGGCAGGGAATTTCCATCTGTGGCCCAGTCTCATGTCCCTAGATATTTCTAGACTCCTATCCCATGTTCTCAATTAGGATAGTTTGGTATGATATGAAATCTATGTCCACGTTCACATTGGGCTATTTTTTAATGCCACATACATCCCCTTGAGACACCCCACCATCCATCGTTCTTGCCACAGGGAATTAAACTGCATGGGTACCACCACACTTTACACATCCCATAATTTGGGTTTTCATAATATTCCACATCCCAAAGGACCCCCAAAAAACATGGATTCTAGAACCCATGTCTCTCCTACCATTTTGGGCAAACATCCTTGAGGATTTTTTTACAACAACATGATACAAGTCCTGCATTGCGAATATTGTCTGTAGTTGACGCTCATTTTTTGTTCCCATTCCAGGTCACATGATACAGAAACTGTGTTGTGAACATGGTCAGGAATTATCCTCAATCATTATTTCTGTTCTATGGTATCCTAAATGATAGGCACAATGATTCACCATTTCCACCCATCTGTCCTATGCACACAACATTAAACTGGGAATTTACGGTCCAAGATCCATGACCATAAAATAAGATCTACCATATCCTTGTCACATGACGTTAAATATCTCAGATTCTTGAGAACTACTTTTGGATTTATTCCCATTCTTGTGGGATACAATGAAAATACAAATGTTTTTTCTTCAGGTCCATCCTAGGTTCATCTATCCTTTCTCTCAGCCACTTGGCCCGAGTTCTCTCCAGGAATAATGAGTGGTGTGGCGTATGCAGGATTTATTTTCCCTCATCCACGTTGGGTTATCCACAAAACCATAAACATTTGTCATTGATGTACCCCCTACCATCTTCTTCCTTATCGCATGATGTTAAATTTCATGACATTTCCGAAACTACATGTGGATTGATTCTCATTCTCATGGTATACATAGGAACACCGGGGAATTTTCTCTTCAAGTCCATCCATATTTCATAGAAACCTACTCATCTCCTTGGCCCCCTAGATTGAGCCCTATAAAAGGGGGTATGTGGTGTGGTATAGGCTTATGTCATAACTCAAATCTGATTTTCAATAGTAACGTCACATACCTCCCTATTGAGATCTCTTTATCCCCCTTTTCTCTACTCAGATTCTAGAGTTGTCTTCTATCAAATTGGGCCCCTCGACCCTCTTTCAAAATTCACCAATGTACACAGGAGTTCTCTAGTTCATTACCTAGAGGGTTGGATCCTACATAGACATGTTTTCACCCATTTTCATTCTTTATATTCCCATTTATTTAGGATTTCATCATCTTTCCAATATGGAAGGACCCCTGAACAACATGAATGCTAGGACCCAGGGCTCCCCCACCATCTCGGGACAATGTCCCTAAGGATTCTGTATGAAAATTTCATACAAGTCTCATGTTGCGAATATAGTCAGTGGTTGACACTCATTTTTTGTTCCAATTTTCGGTCACATGATATGGATGCTATATTTCGAACATGGTCAACAATCATCCTTCATCGTTGCGCAACCTTTATTAATCCTCAAGTATTGGTTTCATGATTCACATCATTTTCCACTCCATCATTTTAAAGTATGATTTCGACATTCTTGGTGCTATACCTCAGTGCACCTTTGTGTATTAAGAGGAAAAATCCACGGTAAGGTGTCATTCGAGGCTCCTCACCATTTTCACTTTTCCCTGTATTCCACATGTTATGAAGACCATATCTGCCCTTATTTCCCACATCAAGCACCACTCACTTGGGCTTAGGGATTTGGTCAAGATTTATGACCACTCGGAAGATTCGCTTTTTAATTATGGTCCAAGTTCTACGGCCAGGTTTAGAAAAAATTATATTTAGTCAAATTTTGAACTGTGAATTAAATTTTAAAAGTTTTTATAGAATTTATATAGTAAATTTTATTTTAAAAATCCAATATATTATTTTAAAATTTTTCAAATATATTTGATAGTCAATAGAATAAAACAAACCCAATTTTACATATAAAACCTATATCCTTATAAAATAAATTTTACTGTCTTTTAAAGGTGCATGAACCGTAAATATGAATTTTAAAAATTTTAAAAATTCAATATGAAAAAAGTAATCTTCATTTTTGAATGATAAATTTTAAAATTATGATAGGGTTAATTATTGTTATTTTTCTTTGATGTTTTATTTTTTTTGTGAATAGTGAAAATACTAAATTTTAATTCAAAACAGATTTTTCATGAAATTTATATATTTGGATAAAATATATTTTTAAATGGTTTTAAAGTCAAATTATATAAGTAATAAATTAATTAATCCAATTTTTGTCATTAGGATCAATTTTAAATTGAAATTTAATTTAAAAACATAGAAAAATATTGAAAATTTTTACATTAAAAAACCTCTTTGTTGTCCCAAATGTGGGATTAAATTTAAATTAATTTCTACTACTTATGTGGTTTCAAATTTACAAAATGGATTCCATATTTTTAATAATAATAATACATAATTTTTAATATTGTAATTTTTTTACTAGAAATATTAGTGAATGTGATTAAAATTAATTACAATGATTATAGGAAAATTAGCTTAACAAAAGACTAAATCTTAAAAATAAGGAAAAAACCAAACACTCTAATAATATCTATTTGATGTTATTTTTTCTACAATATAATCCCTCAGATCATATTTTTACCATTATTGGATCCACTGTACATGGGAAAATGTGGGTGGAATTCCCTTTACAAAAATCTATAGGAATTCCACTCCCTCACTGTTAAAAAGAACTCACCCTACCCTTTATTCACACAAATCAAAGGAATTTTCCTATCCAAAAATCTACCCAAATAAGCTCCCAAAATCCATCCCATAATTCTAGAATATTTACATTTGGATGAAATAAAACCAAGGAATCGATTTGGTGAAAACCAAATGGTGTTACCCAAAAAAGTGGAAACATTATTCAATGTGAATTTATGTTTTATTTGTTTATCTACCCCTTAATTTATTATTATTACAAGATTATATAAAAACAAAAGTTTATTAAATATAATGATATTTTTTTTATGTTAAGGGTTCAACCTAGACCTACATAAACTCCCATCAAATAGGTCATGAACTTACTATTTGTTTACGGTGAACTACCACCTCATGAAATGATGTCATTCATTTTTCATTTACCAACCATCATAGTTGGTAATTATTATGTACACATTGTTTTTATATAACTAATGTGATATTTATTATTTTTTTATTCTTATGTAATTTTTATATAACACATACCTTTATGCTTCCATTTTTATGGAATACTATAACATCCTTTAAGGAAGTGTGCACTACCACCTTCTCAAAGCAACGCGATTCATTCACGATATACATGGGATGTATAAAGGATGGTTTTAACAAAAATATTTGAAATATATTACATATAAATGATAATCAAATTTTCATATACATATATAAATTGTACTTTATATTATTTTAATATGAAAAATGAATGAATTATAATTCATGCGTATGTACGACCTATCATCTCCATGAATGGTGCATTTCATTTATTATCTCCAAATTTTATGTATTATTATAAATACATATGTAATAAATATATAATATATATTAATAATGTTTTATATTTTTTATTTGAAGAATTTTGGATCTAATTAATATAAATAAACAAGTAAAAAGTAAAAACATACTCGAAAAACTAGGCAATTCACAACTTAAATAGTGAAAATAATGAATGATTGTTAACAAATGGGTAATAATATATTATAAGAAGATCATATATGAAATAATAAATATTAATATGGGTTTGGTATAAGTTATTAACATTATTAAAACCATTATAATAGAGGTTAAAGTGTGTTCACCCAAAAGGAAACACGATGTATGAGATTTCATCTCAATTTAAATTCCATTGATACTTTTATGTTGTTCTGAACCAATTTACTTTTATGTGGTGTATATAGATCACCTTGTAATTTTTTTATCACAATTCATTCATATTTCATTTTATTATTTGTTTCATTTTTAATTTCCTCATCCTAGTGGTTTGGCTTAAAAATTAACATGTTTTAAAAGTTATCTTTTTAATATCACTTTAGATTGTTATTGTTATGTTTCTATAGAAACAAAAACATTATTGTAATCATTTTCCATTGAAACCTTTGTTAAATATAAACACTCTTGGGTGATGGATATTATTTTTTCCTAAACCTTATAATATTTATACATGTGGTTTTTACTTTGATAAATATTTTATTATCTAGGAAAATATTGAAAAATCCATATTATTTATTCAATATAGATATTTCTCAAGGAATATGGTTATTAATTAAATTGATTAATATATATAGGAAATTATTTTCAAATTCAATTATAGATTATTCCCCAACATTATATATCTCCTTGATACATCAATTAGTTATCTTGATACAAAAAAGTAGGCCAAATTAAATAGGATTAAAACTATAGTTTTAAACATTATAAAGGATAGATACTGACAGTAGAGGCTTTCCGATGCCTGAGACGTGATGATTGATAATTAATAATTTCCTTCATTTCGGATATCATTTGTATCCTTGATATTTTCACTATGATAAAATATATGGATTCAATTCAATATTCGTTAATTGATTAAATAGAACATGTTTCAATTATTTATTTTTTTATATTTATTATTCCATATCAAGTTATTTAAATGTATTGGGTTCTCATTTATTTACCATACCTTGTTGATTTATTATTACCGATTTGTTATTTCTTTTTATTTTCTTAACCATACTACGTAGTCGAGATCACCAATTTTTTGTTTCATTTCCCTAGTATATGAAAATAATATTTTATTATTATTTACAGAATTATATTTATTTAATTTTATCATGTATCATGTTTTATTTTCTATTTTGAAATGTAATATGGGTTTGATGTATGTAATATTATTTTTCAAAACATCTAAAATAATCACTATTTCTGTATTCGATTTCTTGCAATCATGATAATATAATAAAATAATGTACCAACTCCAGGATTCTTGGGCCAGGACGTTATAGTTGGTATTAAAAGAAGTTTTGCAGAAACCTTGGAAACTAGATTTAGAATACATAAATTAAAGAAAATTTCCCTCAGATATAGTTAGTGGATAACTATAGAAGAAAATCATATAATTTTGGTATGAAATAGATTATGTGGGTATTCATTGCAACACATCCATGTTTGGATACTAAAATTTGATGTGGTTTTGGTACAAATGTACCTTGGGTTAACAACTCTAAAAAGGTAAATTAGGCTTGACTCAAAAAAAAAACTAGTACATCAAAACATGCCTTCCGAGTCCCCAAGTTTGACTCTCCTAGGTGATATGCTTAGGATAATTCCCATTTTATTTAATAACCATTATAAGGGATTAAAAATTAATGATGTACCCAAGGAAACCAATGATTATGATTCTAATATTTACGATTTATATATTTATTTTTGGTGAAATAACATATTTGTAATTATAAATTAGGATTTTATGAGCTATTATATTATATTCCATTTTATTAGAAATGGAACTTAAAATGATGAAGGTTATCGAACTCATGGAAAATGTAGGCATTTCCCTATTGAGGAAACAAATACAGTAAGTATTATAATGGAGAAAATTATAGAAATATTATGGAAACAGAATAATTTTATGAACAGTAAACTTACTTGAATGGAGAAACCTATTCCATAGAGATAATCTCCTATGATGGATCTCTTTTTGTGACACAATCCCTCATCATTTAGTGGGATTATTAATCCAAGTATATGTAAATAATAGATTATGTCTCTAGAGAAGATATTTATGGTATTGGTATGTAGTGAAATGGAAAAGGTTACACTTATGGTGTATTGTCTTAAACTTGATGCTAATAGTTAGTGGTTATTGATCTAGAAAACTAGGAAGGAAGAACAAATATAACTCAAGGAATGGATAACATTTAATGATATAATATTTGATAAATACTTCCCTCATGATCGAAAAATTGAGATGAAGAGAAATTTAATTATCTTATAGATATAGAAAGAATAAAGTGTTGAATATTATGAGGCTACCATTACAAGGTTATATAGGTATACTATAGATTAAATACACGACATGGAGTTCATGATCGATTACTTCTTTGAAGGGATTAAACCAAATCTCTGAATGGAACTTGTTTCTTATACTTTTTCATGAAAAAAAGAAATATTTTTTTGTTACCCAAAAATAGAGAAGTAATTTTATAGAGTCAATATATTCAAGGGAAACCAAGAGAATAATAGGTCATCTTATAATCATGAAAAATGGACTGTTTTCAAGAATTATAAGAAAACTAAATATTTTAATGCTTGTGAAAACTATGGGAAATGTCACATAAGAAAATGTTTTATGGGACTGAGAGTTTATTATAACTGCATGGATATGGGCCACCTGGATCATGAGTGAAAAGGGAATAAAAAAAATTATATTGTTTAATGATTTAACTATAGGGATATAGAGAACTATGAAATTTAATTCCCTAGGAATCATGGGAATCTATCAATGAATTGGCTATATAGAGGTGGAAAATATTATGTGATCACTACACTAGAGGTAGAATTACTAAATAATGTGGTGGAAGGTACATTAATTCTATCTTCAAATTTATCCAATTCCTTGTTTGAGTATATATCATTAAACTCTTTTATATATACCTTGTTTTCAAAGAAAATTAGACACTTACATTTCTATTTAATAAGAGAGTTGTTAGTAAACACACTTAAGGGAAGTCTCATTTCATTGAAGATATATCGAGTAGTCCCCATTATGAAATATAAACGTTCTTTACATACTGACCTTATTATCATTCCAATGATCAACTTTGATATAATCCTTGGTATGGAAGGGATTTCAAAATATAATGAAAAAATTAATTGAAAGATAAAGAAAATTATGATTTATGAGGAAGATATATAATTCATTATCCTTAGAGAAAAATATTTCTCACCTTATTCTTAGCAAGATCCTCCCCCAATAGATTTTCTGAATGAAATTTGTAGGGTTGAAGAAAAAATGACATCTAGTGACGATGAAGGTAATATTAAAATTTGGGATATACCTATTATAAAATAACTCATTGATTTATTTACTAAGTAATTACTTAGAAAACCCATAGAGTGTGAAGATTAATTTTACATTGATTTAATCCTCTATGGAAGGAAAATATCAAATACTCCCTATATAATGGACATTATAGAATTAGTAGAGTCAAAAAAGAAACTAGAGGATTTTCATAATAAGATTATCCCTAGTGTTTCACCTTGGGGAATCCCTATCATCTTTCTTAATAAGAATTATGGATCCATGAGATTGTTCATTGATTATATGGTAATAAAAGATATTACAATAAAGAACAAGAACCCTCTACCTCACATTCATGACTTGTTTTATAAAATTCACAGAGCCTAATATTTTTTAAATATTTAATTAATTCTATTTATCACCAAATGAGATTAATGAAATAATAAATTCATAAGAAAACTTTTTATATTAGTTATATATATTACAATTTTACAGTAATTCCATTTGGATTGACAAATGAAACATCTATTTTTATGGAATTAATGAATAGAGTATTAAATAAATATCTTGATGATTTTGTTGTGGTATTCATTGATAATATTCCATTGTATTTCAAAACCTATGAGGACAATAGTAATCACGTCTAGATCATTATTAAGACTATAATATGGGAAGTGTTATATGGTAAACTTAGTAGCTACTATTTCTGGGTTTAATAAATTTCTTTTCATGGACATATTGTCTCCAAGGAAAGTTTAGTTGATCCTTTAATGAAAAAGGAAATAAAAGAATGGACTATATAAAAAAACTAAGTTACATAGTTTCATTTTTTTAGAAGGTTACAATCATCAATTCATTTATAAATTTTTTAGATTGGCTGACCCATTAACCAAGAATACTTGTAAATGGTTTAATTTTATTTGGATAGAAGAATGAGAAAAATGGTTTGATGAACAAAATTGAATATTAGTCAATGATCTTATTTTGAATATACCATCTAGAAGTGATGGGTTTTTTATATTTATTTATCCATCTAAGAAGGGACTTGGTCGTGTCCTAATGAAAAATGATAATGTTATTGAATATACAACATTTCCAATGAAGACCCATGAATAGAACTATCTAAACCATGATCTTAAGTTAGCAGTTGTAATTTTTCCTTTGGAAACAAGGAGTTATTATATCCATGGTGAATGATGTGAGATAAAAATGGATCATAAAATACTTAAATACATATTTTCATAAAAATAGATGATTATGAGATAATGGAGAAGGATCAAGATAATCAAGTATAATGATTTCTCAATACACTACCACCTAGGGAATGAAGATATTGTAGCAGATGCATTGAGTAGAAAGGATCATGGAGTTCTAACACAAATAAAGATTGAAAAGAATACTATATTTAGGGATCTAGTAAAGATGGAAATGGATATTTATATGGAAGGGTAAAAATAAATATTTTATTTAAATTATTTATAAACTATCATTATTTTTTAGGATAAATAATTCTCCATCTGATGATGAAATATTTTAGAACAAAATTCAATGAGTGAACAAAGGAAAATTACCATTTTTTGAAGATAATGTTCTAAAACTTGAAAGAAAATTTATGTTCCATCTATAACTAAGATAAAAAACTTATTATTAGAAAACATACATATGTCAAATTTATCTATACACCCTGAAAATACAAATATGTTTAGGGACTTGAAGGAACGTTTTTGTTCGCAAAACAAGAAGGAGGAAATTGATGCTTATGTGTCTAGATATGTGTTTTTTCAATAAGTTAATGTTGTGAGGTAGCATCCTAATGGATTTTTCCAACTCTTCCAATTCCTATGTAAAAATTTCATGAAATTACTATAGTTATTTTCATGGTACTACTAAATAATCCTAGAAATAATGATGCAATATGGATTATTGTTGATCACCTAACCAAATCTACACATTTCCTCTATATATGGGAAGTTCTTACTCTTGATCAAATCATAAGGCTCAATATTAATGAATTGTTAATTATTAATGGTGAACCTATATCAATTTCTTCTGATCGAGATCCCCGTTTTACATTAAAATTGATGAAAAGTATTCAGATTGATCTTGACACTAAGAATCATTTGAGCACTTCTTACCATCCTCAAACAGATGGATAAATTAAAAAAAATTAAAACAACAGAAGACATGTTGAGGTCATTATCAATTGAATTTTAAGGTATTGGGATCAGTAATTACCTTTGGCAGGGTTTTCTTATAATAATAGTTTCTATTCAAGTATTCAAATGGCACCATATGAAGCATTATATTGAAAAAGGTGTCATACTCCAACATGTTGGGATGAAGTTTGTGAAAAGAAAATCATAGGCCCATAAGTTTTTTAAGAGGAAATGACAAAACTAAAGGCTATTTCAGAATATATTAAATCATCTCATAGTATAAAAAGGTCTATGATAATAATTTGTGGAAAATATCAAGTTCCATTTGACAGTGCATTTTTTTTGTAAAAGTATCTCTGTTGAAGGGTGTTATAAGGTTCAATAAGAAAGGGAATCTAAGTGCCAGGTAAATCATACCATTTGATATTCATGAAATGGTTTTATTTGTTTCTTTTTGTTTGGAAATTCCTCTGAATCTTTGAAAGGTACACGATGTGTTCCATATATTTATGATACATAAGTATATGGTAGAAACAATTCATGTGCTCATATATGAGGAAATACAGTTGGAACATAACCATTAATACTATTAAGAACCTATCCAAATTCTTTATATTTATAGAATGTATTGAGGAATCATATGACTCATTTGGTAAAGGTACTTAGGATAAATCACAAAAATTGAAGAAGCAACATGTGAACCTGAGGATTCTATGACACTGAACTGCCCACATCATTCTGGAAGGTAATACCAATAAAATTTTGAGAATGAAAATTTTTATGAGGTAATAATTTAGCACCACAAGGCTTTACAAAAATTTTCATTTTATAATAAATGTAATTTTGTTGATATCATTCAATGCACACAACACCGAGTCTAAACGAAACACTATTTAGTCACATTCTGAATAGTCAATTATATTCTAACACTTTTATATAATTTATATAGTAATTATATCTATTATATATCCAATAAAACATTTTTCAATTTTTTTATAATATTTTTATAGGCATAAGATAAGAAGAAACCAAATTTTACACATAAAAACATATATTTTTTAAAAAGTAGTTTTACAACCTTTTAATTGAAAAATTACATTATATATGAATTTTTACACTTTTATAAAATTAATATGAAAAATTACACTTCATTTTTTAAATTCAAATGTCAAAATTTTGTTAGTTTAGTGGTTTTTATTTTTCTTTGATATTTTGTTTTTTGATAAATTATGAAAAAATAGAATTTTAATTCAAAACCGATTCTTCATCTAATTAATTTAAATGGATAAAATATATCTGAAATTGGTTTTAATGTAAAGTTATATCAATAATACGTAAATTAATATAATTTATTTTATTTTAATCAATTTAAATTGTAAATGGTATTTAAAAACATCACAAACATTTGAACATTTTTAATTTAAAAACCTATTTTTCCGTCCCATTTGCGAGAATAAATTTTAATTAATGTCTGCTACATTTTTATGGAATTTTGAAACATTTATTCAATTTTTTAATAATATTAATTTATTATTTTCTAACAGGGCCATCTTATATTTTTATAAAAAATATCAGTGAAAGTGATTAAAATTAATTTCAACGATTAAGAGTGAAAATATATTAATAAAGAACCAAATCAAAATCTTATGGCCCAAAATGACCTTGAGACTTGTCCAATTTTTTTATGTTTTTATTTGGAACCCATAATACCTTTTATTTTATTTGGACCATTATTTGATCCAATTGAAATATGAAAAACTTGGGTGGAATTACCTTTTCAAAAATTTATAAGAATGCTCCTCCTCATCCACAAAAAAAGGCACTCAACCATCCCACTTATTCACACCTCTAAAAAAAATTCACTCACCAAAAATCATAAAAAATAATCTCTCAACACAAATCCCCATATATAATAATTCTAACCTTGGGATTAAATAAAACATAGGAATCCCTTTGGTGAAAACCAAAATGAGTTACCTAAAAAAGAGGTAATATTCTTCAATGTGAATTTATGTTTTATTTATATGTCCATCCATTCATTTATAATTATATCATGATGATATAATAAAAAATATATAAACTAAATTGATATAATATGTATGTTATGGGTTTTACATGCACCTAAACACACTCCCATCAAAATAGTAACAAACATACCATTTGTGTATGGCGAACAACCGCCTCATGAAACAATGTCGTAATTTTTCCCATTACCACACATCATGGTTGGCCATTATGATGATAACACTTTTTTTATATGTTATATGTGATAATTTTTATTTATTTATTCTTATGAAAGTTTTATATTACACATAAATTTATGATTTCCATTATGGGGGAATATGAGAATCTCATTTGTGGATGTGTGGACTACCATATCCTGAAAGTGATGTGATTATTTATCTCTATACATGGAATGTATAAAGGATGGTTTTATTTAAAATATAAGACATATATGAAATAAATATTATACTATAATTATAATATAAATATATAGTATTTACTTTCAATATTTTAATATTTTAAAGTAATGGAAGTAGCGTTCAGGCGTACGTACGACCTACCATCATCATGAATGGTGTATTTCATTTCATATCTCCAAATTTTAGGGATAACAATAAATAAATTCTTAATTAATATATTTTATATTTAAATAATGTTTTATATTATAGATATTTTTATATCATGATCTAATTAATATGTAATACCGGTATCGAGTCAAATCATAATCGAAAAACTAGCCAATTAACAACCAAAATAGTGAAAATAATGAATGATTATTAATAATAGGATAAAAATATATTATAATAATTTCATATATGATATGATAAATATTAATATACATATTTAATAAGTTATTAACATTCTTAAAACTATTATATATTAGGTTATATGACGTTCAACCAAAATGAAATGCAAGGTAGGTGATTTCATCTCAATTAACATTCCAATGAGAATTATTTGTTATTATGAAAAAATTATGTTTAGTGTGTTGTATATATGTCCCATTTTCATTTGATATAATTATTTACTCATGAATAATTTTATATTATTTTTAACTTTTACTTTGAAAATTATTTAATCGTGTCGGGAAATATTGACAAATCTATATTCTTTATTCAATAAATATATTTGATAAGGTATATAATTAATAGGTAAATCAATTAATCGATATGAGGATTTATTTGGACATGAGGTTATGGGTGGGGATCGTAATTTGTGTATCCCTTCAATGAATATAATGGTTATTATAAGAAAAACCAGTTCACCAAATTAAATAGGTTTCTACCTGTAGTTTTATATTGCTTGTAAGATTGATTTTGACAACAGAGGATTTCTTGTGCCAGAGAGATGATGTATGATAATTAAGAATTTCATTCATTTCCGTTATCATTTTTATCCATGATATTTTTATTATTATAAAATATATGGATGAAATTTGATATCAATTTATTGGTGAAATGAACTGTGATTCAGTTATTTACCTTTTCATATTGATTATGCTTTATCTATTTATTTAAATGGCATGTGTTCTCCATTATTTACTATAAAATTATAACTTATTCTTATTGATTAATTATTTATTCAACTTCTCTTACCCTTACTAATCATTTTGAGTTCCCCCTTATTTTGTTTTCTTTCCCCAGGTTATGAAGAATAAATTTTTGAATTACCCTTCAAGGTTGATGTTTATTTCAACTTATTATGTATCATGCTTTATTTTATATTTACCAATGTAATATATGTGTCATGTACGTAATCTAGTTTAAAAAACTACTAAACTGATTTGTGTTTCAACATTTTATTCCTTGTAATCATGCCAATTTAATAAATTAATGCACCGAATCTAGGATTCAGGGGTCATGTTATTACATTAAGGCTATGTCATGTATCCAGCCTTTATCCATGATGAACGACGAAGAATTAAGGATTTTGGATGTACCAAGAGAGTTTGAGTTCTTCCCACATGGTGATCCCCCCACTATGATGTTAATTGATAATGGAATAGATGGTGTCAATCTTAGATGATACATCATTTAATTCAGAGGAAGCATATTTTCAGCTCGTATTGACAGTGAGATCATATGATTTGTATAGATTTACCCACTAGTTCATGTGTCAAAAAAGAAAAGTGTCTCTCTCCCAATGCATGCTCACCTTGAGAAAAACCTTGATGGTGGCCCATTAATTTTGGATTCTCATGGATTTGGAGATTTTCCAAATTTCAATCAATCTAACTCAGTCGGATGCACTGATCTGGTCTAAATCTGGGTATTCTAGACCTTAGATTTCTTCATACCCTCAAGGGGAATTAATGAAAAGTGAAAATTGGGAAATGTATTTGAGAAATAGTGGATATAGAAATCATGGAAGTAAGGTTAAATACAAAGGTTATGGTGATAAAGCTCCAAATCCTTAAAATATATATTTTTAAAGGGCCACAGAGTTGGACGAGGTTGAGAAAAACACATCTTTCGGGTTATGGTGGTCTATTCAACACCACTGTGAGGAGATCATAGCTTTTGTCACCCAATCACTTATGAGAGCAGAGTGACTTTAAAATAATTCAAATTCTAAATACTTCATATCCTTATCCTAACAATCCTCATTCACATTAAATTATGTGCTACCCTTATTTATCCAATCATAATAGAATATAACCTATGATGTCAGATAAATGTGGGTATTTCATTAGGCAATCATATGCATCTTGGAGATGAGATAATATCTAATAACCCACTGATATTTTCACTGGTATAATTTTATTGAGATAAGGAAATAGGTTCGGGAGCTAGAAATATTGATATATTCAACTGATAATTGGATCCTAACATCAATGTGAGTATCTGACGTGTTGGATTGAGAAACTATTACTGGGATAACTACTCTATATAAAGAGGAATGAGATACTTATTTCAAACCAATTGAATATTCCCTATCTACTCCCATATATTTTTTTCCTTCATCCACCATCATTAATTTTGAGGTGATATATCTCACGCTTGGAGTAGGAGATGAAGAATTAGCATGAAAAAAATTCTATTCTCCAAAATACGTGGCCGAGGGAACTCCTATAAGAGCAGTTTATGTGTCTATCAAATAGGTGGAACTATCCCCTGGTCAAAGGATGATAGTGTTAGAAATTTAAAGGGTGTCCCATTAACTACCTCATAAGTTCTCGCGACTAAGAGATAAAAATGGGCTCCTTTCCATCTGAAGAAAATAAATAAAAGAGGGAGAAGAAATTGGATCGATGTATGTGGTGCATAAATTATTTTTTCTATCTTTTAATCTCTGGAATTTTCTGACATAACAATATGATTTTTCTTTCCCCTTATAAGATCTACTTTACTTTCCTCCCTTATGGGGTCCAGGACTAATCCTTTGAAGATATAGGGGGTTATCTTAGAGAAGAAACAAAATTCCTATAATGAATCTGTCCCTTTTATGAATGAAGTTATAAGATATAGAGCCACATCCATATTATTATTTTAGAGAGGTGAAATAGTCAAGGTAATTTTATATGTATATCATAATGTGTGATGGGATGGTTACTGACTTTCTTACTTGTGTTATTTTAGATCAACCACAGACAAAAGAGGATCCTACAAAAATCACCCCCAACCTTATAACCCCTCCAGAATGGGTTGACAGGAATCTTTGATGGTCTGATGATAGTGTGATTGATAACCCTGAACCTAGAGGATTCAATGATATTGTTTCTAATAAGAGGTCAGTAGAGAGAATCAACAATGGATCCAATGTAGGTCCTAAGCTACGAGTTTTAGATACCCCTACTAGTGAGGATGCTTTAATACATGATACAATGTTTAATGAAATAAAAAAAACTAGAGGATTGGTTAAATTTTTTAATATTTCCACCCCTCTAGAGGGGTTATGAGATGTTAGTATAGAACTAAATTGATGTGAGTTTTCTCCTTCTTTCATTTTCAAAAATAGTCTCCCCTTTTTTCATTTTATCCTATACATCACAACACAGCTTGTGAAAAGTTTTCAATAGAAAAAATTTCTAGGGTACTTCATGAACAAGGAATTCTAGTACATCTTATTTCCATTGCAGAGGGAGTGACATTTAATAACCATAATGTGGGATATTCTCAAGAACCCTTGATCCCATTTACTAAAAAAACTATAGGGGGACGTTTCTTCTTAAGATATTATTACTCAATGTACTAAGGCTGGGAGTACCAGGGATGAACTAGTCCTAATAATTGAAATATTAATGAGTTATTGTTATTAAATACTTTGTTTTCTTTTCTATCTCAGTTTTTTGAATCCCTTGACATTGACGAGGAATATCATTTACTACCCACTTCCATCGACTTTGGTGGTTGTGACTGGTAGGGGAGATTAAAGGAAAATTCTAACAATATTCGTAGGTGAAACTATATTTCTTAATAGGGTATAGAGAAAGTTGACACATTGAGTACACTAATACCAAATTACATTCTCCCTCTATGAGTATATTTGAGTCAAACTTGGATATATAGGATGCCTTTTACCCAACATTCCACATGGTCTGGACATACATCAGGAAGATATTCTGAAAGACACCTCTCAAGAACCCACCATAATGAATTTTCTAGATTCCAACCTTGTTTTCTATTTCAGGGTATGTCAAATTTGATTACTGCATGATCCACCCTATTTTAATGTTAATCCTCTGGTGACATGAGGTGGATAAAAGATTGTAGCAGGCTGAGGCACAACTAGAATGATGGATTGAAGATCTTCAGGAAACTATATTCGATGATAGGCTCAATCATTAAAAGGAGGTGGAGTAATATTAGTGTATTATTAATATGAAATCTCTCAAGATGAAATTCCTTCAAGAATAATTAGATGTTTTAAAGTAATAGATGATCCAACTCCCCCAATCCTTGATGTGTTCTTCGGAAAGAGGGAGATATTCTTTTGTTGTGGAGTAGAATTATATTCATAATTATGAAGATATTTTCACCAAAAAATTGGAAATATATTTCAAAACTATTGTTAACTCCCAATTCATGATCCGAAAACTAAAATCCTTCATTAATGTTAACTAGTAACACATAGTAGAAAGCTCCAATATGTGTATGTTCCTTCATATTTGAGAATAATAATGAAAATTATTTTTTTGAATCATCTGTTCATGTATTTCTCTCTTCATAATAATTTTAATATAATACTAAAAATGACCCATATGATGGAATTTCATCACGTTATACATGAAAAGAAGGGGAAAGGGAGTGCCATAATTTTTTACTAGGTCTTCAGACATAGAGAGTATAGTTTGAATGTTTCTAAGGTCATATGGGAAACCCTAAAAAAATTGTTTCTTTTGTTTCACCACCATAATTTTTCATATGTATAGTATTAAGAATACTTAATGGGAATGTTTTTGAATTATTCATAGGCAATTCGTTATTGGTTTTTAACCAAACATGTTTTGTGCCTCAAATCTTTTCGTAGCGTAATTATTTCCAAAACCATATAGAGACAATGTCTAGGATGTTCATTTTCTCTTTTCATGGGATGTTTCAATTTTTCAAGCCATAAAAATTGAACTATTATTTTATGTCGAAAAACCATGAGTTTTGGAATGATGACCCAAATAATGATTACTTTCCACGAAGGGTATGAAATTCATGACATACATAAATGGGAATTTTGAGTTTTTTTCATGATCTCCAGATCTAAAACATTATATGATAAAAATATACAAGGAAAAATCACATAAAATATTTGAAATGTGCCCTACAACATGATACATTCCATTTGGTTTTATGGGAATATAGGAGGTGTCTTCAGAGGATGAATGTGAAACTAGTTTAAAAGACCTTTTGTGGGTGAATTTATGAAAATCCAACTATTACATGTTACTAAATAGTCATAAAAATTCATCAACATGAATTTTGACATTCTAATAACAAAGTCCATGAAGTTTTAGAATATCATGATTTCATAAGTCCATGAAGGGTAGTTGTTAAGGGAAGGTGTCTTATAATGAAGAGATCATTTTTATTAGAATTGGCCATGAAAGGAAGACCACTCCTACATGAATTTGGCCATTTTAATGGTGGGTACATTCTATTAGACTACATGTGTTAGGGGGTAAGGATCCTCCCAATCAAGGGTTTAAGAATCATGCAATTTAATATCATGAGACTTGAACATGGTAAATGTCATTTAATTTATTACAGTGATGATGTTGAAGATATAGTTTAAGGTTTTATAACATTGTTTTTAGCGGTTTTACCATTTCATGGTAATCTTTCAAAGAATGTTGTACCATTTTCATATATAAAGGGGGAAGGGTTATATACTGTAATTTGAGGGCTTCCATATCCAAAGAGTGTTATGGGATGAATATTTCATTGGGGATTGTAGAGATAGAAGAGGTTTCTCCTGGGGATAAATGTACCTATGGTAGACATGAACTTTTGGTGGGAGACTTATGCAAATACTACTGAGGTATATTACTGTATATTCAAAATGTTCCATCCAATAGAAGATTATCCCTTTTGGTGTAAGACTTATACAAAGCCAGCTAAGGTGTATTACTGCAGAGTCATAAAAAGGTGTCCTAAAAAACCTAAAATTCATCTATCGATGGCTGGGGAAAGCTTATAGAAATTTGGATTATCCTAGGAACATATCCTAGTTTGTTGTAGAAAAGTACTTGAATATGGGAGCTATATTTATTATAAAAAATATCAATAATAGGGAGAAATTATTTTATATTGTAGGTATGATCCCTATGTGGTAAATGTGCATTTCCTTTTTATATTGTTATTGGACCCTGGATTAGGTTTTGGGCGGTGCTAAATATCTCATCAAAGTGAGAAAAAAATCCATATATAGTTTTGGGAAACCATGTAGTTTAGTGTCTTTATTTGAGGACATCAACAATGAAATTTTACATCTTATGGTATGGATGAAGGTGAATTTATGTGTAAACGGAATAATGCAGTTGTACCAGATTATACGACCTGGGTGTTACTATATATATTGTCAGTGAAAGAATCAATCCACACATAGTTCAAGAAATGATTACCCACTATGGTTGAATTACTATATGGAGAAGGACAATTTTTTAATATAGGATCACTAATAGGGTAAGAACCCATATTGGACCCTCTTATATAGATCTAACTTATATAAAAGAGAGTGGGTGTATTTACTGTATTGAATCTAGACCAGGATATAGTATCTGGGCTTCACTACATATGGCATGGGAATGAGAATAAAGCCACACATATTACACAATGAAACAACAAGTTTAATTTCATATATAAAGGAAGTGTTTAATTGATGTGAAAAGGATATTTTATGGCTGGTACCAAGATCAGAGACCTCGATGTCACTATGTATCCCATGATGGTAATATTCAATCCACAAATAGTTATTGAATTTATGTGAATCGTGAAGTTAAATGTAACATAGTATAGACAACTTGTGTGATTTTTAATGTCTTTCCATTAGAACAATAGTATCCCAGATGTAAATTGATATGCCCTTATCATGTGGTAAATCCTTTTCCAAAACTAATAAGAGAAAGTGATCTATTATTAGTGTGAGATACAAGGAGTGGTGAAGGATTATTACACCAAAAAATGAAATAAAAATGATGTATATAATAATTTTTATTAGTTTTTTTAAGGCTAGACAGGGATGTGGTATCCAACCACTGATATGTATATCTTCAAAGTGAGAATCAATACATACATAGTTTTTAAAAACCATTCTATTTGGGGTCATGAAAAGAGTAAATTGTCCATGTAGTTTAATACCATGTAGTAAGGATAAACTATAATGGAAAAGATAAATGTTTTAGGGATTAGTTGGATAATGATGCTCTAACATACAAAAAATTAGGAAGGAAATCATCAATCAAAATCTTGTTGGTTCTTTGATCAGAATGAGGGAAATGATATAAAAATTCCAAGAAGGGACTCAAACCAATATTTTAATAGAAGGTTCCAAGCATAGTTTTGATGAACCTTATGAAGATAGAAGAGGTCTCTCTTGAGGACCAATGTACCTTTGGTTGACTAAACATTTTTCTAGGTGACTGATGAAAATCCAACTGAGTTGTATCACATTATAGTCAATTAGTGGAATCCTTTGGATGTAATTTCATTTTTCTATGTGACTTATAAAAATAAAACTGGGGTATATTATATTATAATTAGAAAAAAGTGTCTTCTAGAATCATACATCTTCTTATTGATGACGGATGAAATATTGTGGAAATATGAAATTTCCCTTGATAGGGAGTATGATGTATTGAAGGAACATGTACATGAAAAAAATGAATCGTTTTGATTTGGATTTACCATGAAGTGTGAATCTCTTTAGCAAATATATTTATTTTTTTATATGTGGGAGACGAAGCATTATATTTACAAAATGGATCTAAAATAAGGGAACCTGAGTTATGTATCTTATATGGACCTTTGATTTTATGAAGGAGAGTGAGATTTTTTTACCCAATTGGTGTGCCTTGGACATGAGGTCGAAGTATCACTACATATCTCATTGGAATCTGAATCAAGATAGACAATGTTTTAGAAAGGATCCCCATACTGGGTAGAACCGTAAACAGTGAGGGGGAATTTATTTTCATTATTGGACATAGAATTGGAGATATGGGTGTCAGTACATATTCTATAATGACATGAATCAAGTCGTGCATAATTCTCAATTAAAAAGGTGTTATAGGATACTAGAAATGATGAATATAATCCACTCAAGTAAATATCATTATGTTACATTGTTTTACATATTGAAAAAAGGAAATGAACCATAATGTTTTACATTGTGAAACAAATACAAGGTTGTGGGATGTGAGTTAATGTTTATTATGATGGGAACTCAAACATTAATCCATGAACAGAGTCAATAAATGGAATTAGTTATTCTTTTCTGATGGAATAATCACCATTTTTATAGTTGATTATCAAATTTGAATCGTCTTTCACCTCTAGGTGGCCCATAGGTATTTGATGTTTTGGTTCTAGGACTTCAATGAGGGTTCGATATTCTAACTCATTGTTTGTATATCCTTATAAAAATAGGAAGGAGTAAGGAAATAATACCTTTTTTTGGATAGATGAGAATGATATCCAACCTGATTTTATTGATATTATGGTATACCATTCTATTCTATGTTATGATTCAGGACCATCCATCAAAATACATTTCCCCTATATGGGGGCTATCTCTAATAGAAAATATCCATTCATTTGGAAATTTAGAATTTAATGATGTTGTTCTTGAATATTGTTTTTATGTAAGAAAATCAGCCAAATCCAAGACTTCCACTACTTTCTAATGCAGAAAAACTATGTTAGAATTCTATAGGATAACCTCCCATAATTACAAAAATCATGTCAACATAGGATGGATGAGGATGTATTTGAGTGGGTAATTATGATTGACCAAGAGGACCTCATGGTATTGAATGTAATGACATAGTTTCAGAAGTGAAATGATTAATTTCAGACAACTCTTATCAATATGTTAATAAAGAGTCTTATTTTTGATCATGTTATGACTAATATAATAAATGTTTTTTAAATTCCTATAATTGTTCTTTTTGGTAAGGAAAGTGAATAGTGGTCACTTGAGGGCCACCATGTAAATGATTAGCAGTTTCCCCAAAAAAGGTAGAAATAATACTGGTGGAATCAATATATATTTCTTTAGAATGTCTAATTCTTTTGAAATTTAAGCATTTCTCTAATAAGTTTATGTAATCCCACCTTTTATTATATAACTTTTCATACATGGTACTTAAATAGGATCTTTTATGTTTAGTTTCTTATAAATAAGGTACATAATATATGAAAACATAAAAATTTCTTCTAAAATCTACTTGAATACATCCACATAGGTTAATCTAAAGTACATTTATTGTATCTCATATCCTAGAGAGATACATCAAAGGAAAGTGTTGAGTATGAGGCCTAGTATGGGAAAAAATTTACATGTTATCATGATGAACATAAAAATTAACATTAGGAACATCATTATGGAATGATCATGGGAAGATGAGGAATATCAATATAAAAATAAAATCAATCATAACATGTAAGTGTGGCTAAAACATTTAAATGGGATAGTCATAATAATATCACCTTGGTTTGTCACTAGGGTGTTATAAATGAAAATTACGATGTTTATTCACCTAGGTATCATAAAACATGTCATATTTAGTGATTAAATTATTTAAACAACGAATTAGATCACTATCAAGGAACAAAATTCATATGTATTAATTAATTTCATACACAAATATCATAATAAATAATTTTACTAATAACCTGTGGAGAATAAAGAATGAGTTCTTATTAAAATCATTGGATAAAAAAGATCTAAAGGACATGATCATTACATTATTTTTAACCCATAAAAGGATATGTAAGTTTAGAATATGTAAATAGAAAAATAAAATAACTAATTTTTATATATAGGTAAATACCCATTAAAATGAAAAAGGTTTGGGTATCCACAGAAATAAAATAAATGATAATTTTTAAATGGGAAGAGATAAAATTTGAGAAGTAAATTCGGCTGCATAACGGGTATAAAACACTATTTTTAGAAAAGGGTAAAATGAGTGGGAACATAGGTATCACATTGATAAAGAAAAGTTTTATAGAAAGGTAATGAAAAAAATGTCTAATAAAATAGTGTAACCATAATATTTAGAAGAGATATACTATAGAATATCTAGATTTTAAGAGAATAGAAGGATAATTACCCTACCTTGAAGAGTTACTCCTAGATCTTGATAAATAGAACCATGGAGAATTTAGGACACATTAGGGTGATACTTGGGAGGTAAAACCACTAGAACTTAGTAGTGTAAGGATTTTTAGTGAAATTATTTGGAGAAATGGGTGGGTATTTATAGAAAAATTATAGGATTTTTTAATATTTTCCAAATACCAGCCTTGGAATTATTGGTAGTGGAGAATGAAAAATCATTGGATTTACCTTGATATTTGACCATGTTTTTGGACATTTTGGTCATATTTTAAGTTATTTTAACCCACATGAATAGGGAATAATTTTTTATTACTTCTCATGGAATGGAAAAATAAATCTTTCCCAAAATAATGTTTTTAAAGTTAATGTTTGAATTTTAGATTTTGGAAAGTAACATACATGTTGGGAAATTGATGAAAATATATTAAAATAATTGATATTAATAAAAGAAAATATTTCATTTCATGTATTGTTATTAACTAATTATTACATCATTATAACATAATTATGATGTAATTAAACATACTGAAAACCTCAAACTATATTTTTACTATTCAGGAAAAAATAAAGTATTTTCAAAAATTATAATTAATTCAATATAACATAATTTCAATTTTTTTATTTCAAAAAAACTTATTTTATCAAAAATATTATCTAAATATGATAATTTTATCTTTTAAATATAAAAATTATTATTTAATAAAAATTGCAGTATTAAGGAAAAATTATATTTGAGACAATTATAAAAAAATTCCTAGGATATTATAATATTATTTTATAATTTATTATTTAAATATTTGTTTTTAAAAATTATATTTAGTTAAAATTAATACTATTCACAATAGATTGGTTTATTATAAAAATTTTATATTTTTTCTTAAAAAAATAAAAAATAGTTTTATTTGGTCCAAATATCAAAATAATAAAATTAATCTCACTTAAAAATATATTTTAGTATGAAAAAATATTCTTAAGAGGAATATATGGAATAAAATTTTATTTCTACAAATTCTTTTACACTTTATATAACTAAGGTCTGGACATGTATCCCCCTATTACACCTACATATTCCCTAAGGGTAAATAGTTTCATTGTCACAATTTTATGTGGTGGCTTGACTCACATCGATCGAGTTGTAATATCCTCTAATTTGAAATTATACCTTCTGAGATTTTGTTTATGATTATTTTTTAACCTTATCTTGGTATTAGTCAATGTTAAACCCTAGTGGCGCTCCCTCCCTCCAATGTTCTTACAGATGAGATTCATACAACATGACTCTACTTGTTGAGGCTATCCCATATCATCTTTTCAATAATCATCCTTAATCATTTACACTTATAAACAATAATTATAGAATTAAAATTATTATGAAGATCATTGTTTCCAAATAACATATGGATCAATGTTCATATTGAACAATAGTCATATTTGACCAACTATCTTATAATGGTTAGATCCTAATGGTAAAATTTAACATTAAAATCATTTATTTATTAAAAAGATATGATTCTATTGTGTAAATTATAATATAAAAGGAATTTTATTAAGAAAAATTTATCATTTAAAAAGTCTGGTTTGTTACATTCTTCCACATTTACGAAATTTTTTCCTTGAAATTTCAACCCATACTCTTAGTTGATAAAAGTTGTGGGTACTTATTTATCATTTTTTCCTCTTATTACCATATTTATTAATCATGTTTATGGTTCTTCCAGAACACATTGAGGTGGTGGGTAGTCATGTTGTGTATAAAATTATCTCTATGGTCCAATAACTTTACCGGATGCTTCTAATAAGATAGGTCATGTTCTTGTAGTAACACCTCCAAATTCAGTATATGTTTGGGATCAAGTATGTATTTATTTAATAGGGATACATGGAATGCATCATGTACATAAGAGTTTTTGTGGATTTTAAAGCCACTAGGATGCTGCTTCTATGTGATCAAGGATTTCATATGGGACAATGTACCTAGAGATAAAATTCACATTATTCCCAAACAACATGACTCTCTCCCATGGTGATATTCAAAGGAAATATTTCTCCCCAACATCAAACTCCAATTACCTTTGATGGTTGTCTGTATATCTCTTCTGCTTACTCTGATCATCTTTTATATGTTTTCAGATATCATAAAACATTTCAGTCATCTTTTTCACATGATCAGGCCCACACAATTTTCTCTCACCAACTTCATACCAACACGTATGATTTATATATCTCTTTATATAAATATTTTCATATGGTTCCATTATAATAATCGAGTGGAAGTTTTGTTTTATAAGAAAACAACTAATATGATTTTTCAATCTCATGAACATTTAAATTTCTTTAATAACTTTCTCATCATGTCCTTTAGTTCCTAAATAGTCCATTCAGATTTGACATCATTTTAGGGGAGGTAGGACATATTGAAATTAAATTAAGTATTTAGAGCATGTTTCAGACTTCTCTAGAATTTAGATGTGAACCTTGGATCATGATCAGAAATGATAAAAGTATCACCCCATTAAATCTCACCACTTACTTCAAATATATCTTAGTATGTTGTTCAAGATACAAATATTCCTAAATAGTGATAAACTGCTATGTTTTTGTGATTTTTTCCACTATAATCGATATCACATTGTTTTATTTGGATATTATTTGGAGAGTAGTGTAAAAGTACATAGTGATATTGTCCCACTTGTATGTTATCATGGGTAGTGGCATTAATTACCCTTTAAGAATTTTTCAATCATCCTTCACTTCTGGACACATTAAACACCATTTATTATAGTTGGAAATATCACTTTTCATATTATCCCACCATAAATGATCATGAAGGGCACTATAAACTTTAGTTCTTCCATGATGTATAGGGACTATAGATCTATGATATTTATCCATCAATTATTTTTTATATCTAGAATATATGGAACATATATCTTTGTACAAAATTTTAGTAAACATTATTGGTCAAAATTGATCTCTAGAAACTTCCCATTCTTCACATCCTCTATCTTATTTTGTAAAAAATGTTCTTCTAATTAACATTTCTTGATCTTCTCTAGTAATTATGGTTAATAAATCATTTGGGACAATATTTATGATGTCCCTTATCTCATGATTCCCATTTCCATCCTTACTAGTTCATTTATCAATGGAAGTCCTTGAATCCTCATCATTTCCAGCACAACAAGTTATTTCATACTTAATGCATCATCAGTATTGTTTTCTCTTCTAGGGTGATACTTTATTTAATATTCCTATTCTCTATGAATTTACAAGCATCTCGGTTTTCTCATGTTCAATACCATTTACATAAAAATATTATCAAAACATTTATGGTCTCTATATATATCACATTTATACCCATAAATATTGTGCCTCCATATTTTTATATCAACAATAACAATAACTAGCTCCAGGTCACACGTTGGATAATTCGGATAATGTGGCTTTATTTGTTGAGATTCATAAGCAATAACCTTTTAATTTTTAAAGAGGATTCCCTCAATAGCTTTTGGATATGAATCACTATAAATAACAATTCCTTATCTAATAGAGGGTAGATTCAAAATAGGGAAATTAATTAATCACTTATTTAGTTCTTGGAAACATTCTTCAAACTCTTCTATAAAGAAATAAATAACCTTAATTTTTAGTTAATATATCTATTAGATTATAAATTCATGAAATGTTTTTAACAAACCTTCTATAATATCCAGCTAAACCATGAAATATATGATTATTAGTTACTTTTTTATCATGAGGCCACTCCTCTATTGACTTTGTCTTCATAGGGTCAATTGAGATTACTTCATTAGTTACAATGTTCTCCAAGAATGAAACATTACTTACCCATAATTCAAATTGGTTGAATTTCCCAAAAAGATTAAACTTCATTATATTTTTCCATAAAAACCATAGATGATCTTTATGATCCTCCTGAAATTTAGAATATATCAAAATATCATCAATAAAAAACATGTATTTATCAAGGTAGTACTTCAAGTCTTTTCATAAAATCCATAAATATAGGTGGAGAATAGGTTAATATGAAGGGAAAAAAATCATAAAACCCATATTGTGTTTGGAAGGACGTATTTGGAATATAATTATTACTCACCCTCAATTGATGATACTCAGATTAGAGGTAAATCATATAGAATAATTGGGCTCCATAAAGCTAGTCAAATAGATCATTAATCCTTGGGAGGGGGTAAGTTTTCTTCACTGTGACCCCATTGAGTTGTGAATAATCATTTCATACCCACATCGATCCGTCTTTCTTTTTCATAGAGATAAAAGGTTCTCCCAAAGGAGAAAAACTTTGTTAGATAAGTCTCTTATCCAAAATTTCTTTATATTGTTTCTCAAATTACAATAACACCATTTTTTAAATTCTATAAAGGGGTTTTGATATTGGTTTGGATCCCAATATGATTTCAATATATAACTACAACACTCTTTCTAGGGGAGTTCGAGGTAACTCTTAGGAAATACATCAATGTATTCTTGAAAAATGGGACTATTTTCAATTCTTACACTCCCATATCCTTCTTCATCATCACCGATATAGGAGGATAAGGCATGTGATTATTAATGAAACTAAGGTAGAGATATCTTTCCTTTGAAAATTATTATAGGTTTTCCATTCAAGACAACTAAAATTTCATTACTTCTATAGTTGATATTAGAATTATACTTTGAGATCCAGTCTATTCCATGTATAAAATCTAAATCCACCATATGAATTACTACTAGATTCAGGATGATATTTTACTCCATAGAGTTAATACAAGAGTTTTTATACACCGTTGATATTAGGATAATCCCTCCAAGATTCTCAACTTATAATTCTACTTCTAGCAGTTTAGGGTTTTATTCTATACTATTTGTATACCTGAATGAGATTAAGGAATGTGTAGAGATTGAATAAAAAAAAAGTACTTGATAGTTTTTATAGAATGATGATAGTACCTTCCACCATATCATTTGGAGCTTTTACATCTGTTTTCATGATATAAAATTTATAAAATATCTCCCATTACCTATACTGAGGCTGATAATGGTTCCTCTCCATTATATTTTAATATGGAAAATGATTGGAAAAGTTCCCAAGTTATCTATAAATTAATAATTAGACAATAGGATAGGCCTTTATAATATTCCCTTGGTCTTTTGTGTTTATAATTTGAGGAATTACCTCACTAAAATAGTTCCATGATATATGGACATCTCTTCCATAATTGTAAAATTTTCCACTCCTAAGAAATCATTTCTCTGAATGGTTCTTCCTGTATTTTTTTTCATGTGGGAAGTCTCACTTTCATTCCTCCTCTTCTATGATCAAAGTTCCTCCCAATGTTTGGATCCATTGATATATTCTTTTCATTAAACCTATATGGATACTATGTCTCTCTTAAAGCTATTTAAACCTTCATTACACTCCTCACTATATCCTTATATCTTTCATAATATTGATTTTATAGATTCCTCCACATATGGATTCTCAATCCACCAATGAATTTATCAAAATTTCTCTTATTATCCCTAACAAATATAGGGGTGTGTCATGGAATTCTTGTAAAATTCATCTCATATATTTATACTGATTCATTTTTCCTTCTAATTTAGTTCTAGATATTATTTATTAAATTTAATTCTAATTAAATGGTTGAAATATTTATTGATAAAGATTCCCCTAAACTATTCCCACTTTGTAGCATCAATCTCCCTTAATAGACTTGTGTTCTTATTTAGTGTCCACCACTGAACAACTTAACCTTATAAATGGTGTACTTCTAGGGTGAATTTATTTTACTTTGAATATCAGAGTAAATAATATATTTTTTATATAGATCTTATCACTTTTTCAACAATCAATGGGTCAGTATATCTAATATAAGAAGGTGGATATTGACACATGAAGGAATCGACAAAATACTTTAAACTTTAATCTAAATCTGGTATCTCAACATGATTATAATTATTTATCATAACTCGAGTTAGTTGATTCATCATCCTGATTAAGTATTCCATTCCATATTCCATTTATGCACCATCAGTGCATCATTTGTTTCTCTTATCATTAACGTGGTTCCTCCTATTTTATACCATTTTTATAAAATAAGAAATCCACAGTGAGAAACATGTTACTTTAATGAATATTAATATTCTAACTGGTTTTTAGGTCTTAAAACATCATGATTAACTATTTTATTAATCTACATTAAAAAATTACATTTTCTATATATCTTTCATAATGGTTCTTAGAAATATTATGGTTAACCAAACATATCCCCCGAGAGTGTAAAAACCGGATTGTAGCAAGGCCTATTGTCATTCCCCAGTTCCCATTCAAGTCAAGCTTAAAGTGGTGTTTTTGGGTGTTTACCATAAGTACATCTTTTCGATAGCCACACCCACTTGTTCATACCCAGACATGGATTTGTTTATTAGAAACCACTTACTTAATACATGATGAAAATATCAAGACGTCTTCTTATATATATACTTTTCTTAAGGATTCTTCATAAATGGTTAAAATACTAATTTATAAAAATAACTAAAACATTATTTGATTCCAACTATGGAATCCCACATTTTTATTACACAACTTTTCATTAAATTGTATATACATATGATATTTTAAATTTTATTTTATTGTAAATAATGTACTCAATGAATGAAAAGTTAAAAAAAATATTCTATATACACAGGAATATATCCTAATGAGTTCATACTAAGTATATTAATTGCATCTCATATCTTAGGGATATATATTAGTGGAATGGGTTGAGAATGAGGCCTAGTATGGGAAACAATTTAAATATGTTCACGGGGAATATCTATAAAGAAATGAGGAATATAATTATGGAATGAGCAATGGAATAAGAGGTGTATAATATTAAAAATAAAATTAATTTTTAAATATAAATATGCCTATCAAATTTAAATGATACATTCATAAGAATATCTATAATGTTTTTCACCAAGTTATCGTAAATAAAAATAACCATGGTTATTCACCATGGTATCCAAAAACATGTCATATATAAAGATTAAATTATTTTCCCAATTAATTGGTTTGTAATGAAGGATTAGTAATCCTATGTATTAAACAATGTGATAAAAATATATCATAATAAATCATTTTATTACTGACCTATCGTTAATAAAGAAGTAGTTTTTTTATCAAAATCATGTCATAAAAAATATCATATACACCTGATCATTACATTAATTTTAACCTCTTAATGTAAATATTAGTTTCATATAAGTAAACCCACATATAAAATAATTAATTTCTACAAATACGTGAATACACATTGAAAAATAAATTGTGTATCAAAATAATGAAAATAAAAGAAAACTTCTGAAGGGGAAAAGAAAAAATTTGAGAAGTAAATTCAGCATCATAACGTGTAAAGGATATGGTTTTTAGAAAAGGGTAAAATGATAGAGTATAGGATTAAAACATTGATAAAATAATAATTTTTATGTAAGGGACTGAACAAAATGGTAATAAATGAGGGTGAAAAAAATATTTAGAATACATATATAAAAAGAGGTTCTTGAATTGAAGAGAAAGGATGGATAATTCCATCACAATAAACATTTACTCCTAGATCTTGAATAATCAAACCCTGGTGGCTTGAAAAAACATTGGGGGCTCATTGTGAGTTAAAACCACAATAATATTGTGGATTATTATGATGACCAAGACTTTATGAATGATAACTTTTTCTTACAAATTTGTGTTGTATTATATTATTCACTAAAAAGTATGTTTTTTTAATAAAGTGAATATAATGGGAAATGTTACCCTATAGATTCGACCATTATATGACTATTTTTAAATTATGTGTATTGTTAAATAAGCCTATTTGGAACTATTCTCTTGATAATAAATTTAATGTTATCAGTAGAGTTTTATGTAAAATTTTTAACAAAATAAAATTGATATCGAAAGAAGATTTGATGGCCTCAAATAGTAGAGTCTTTCCATACGGAGCCCATTTATTAGAAAATGGGAGAATGGTAGTGTCAATGGTATTTTTTGATAACTAATACCAAGGTGAGATTAAAAAATTTAATCTTTAACGAAATCACCTATGTGATAAGTAAAAGTTAGTATAAATTACCACACGGATAATGTTAGCCGAGCCGCCCTAGAAATCTATCATCACAACACACCTTTCCCTTAGATCATATGAATGTGTTATTTAGGGTTTAGTATTGTGGCCTCAGTTACTCAAATTGTAATTCCACTGTATAAATAAAATATCTATTACATAATTTTTATTTTAGGAATATTTTTCCCTAATAAAATTGAGATGAAAGTTGATAAATTGATTTTTTCAAATAACAAAATTTATTTTTTGGAAAATAAATAATGTTTATAATTAAATAAATTATTATTAATAATGTTTATTTTAATAAAAAATTATGATTAAAACAATATTATTTAAAAATAAATGGTAAAATAATTTTTTTTTTCAATTGTTTGGAATTTATCTATACATTTTGAATCCGCTATTATTTTTAATAAATAAGGATTTTTATGTTTAAAAGATTAAATTAGAATATTTATAGGATTATTATGATAAAATAAATAAATTTTTTAAATTCATCACATAAAAATTAGGTTAGGATTAATTTAAGAAAATTTTATAAAATACTAATTTTTTATGAATTATAAAAATATTGTTTGAGTTTTCGGTATGTTTATGATATCAAAATTATTTAACAATTTTTTAATAACTAATTAACCACAATAAAAGAATTAAAACATTTTAGTTTAATAATATGAATTATTTTAATACATATTATTCAATTTACAAATATATAATTTACTTTCCAAATTCTATAATGAAAACATTTTATTTAAAAATGTTATTTTGTGAAGACATAAATTTTCCTTTCAAAAATAGTAATATATATTTATATTAGACTCTAGTGGATTAAAATAACATAAACTGTGTCCCAAGTTTCCAATAACATGTGAAAATATCATTGGAATGCCCATGGTTTTTTATTTACCACTACCTAGGTGTCCAAAGACTTTATTTAGAAATTAATAAAAAATCCCCCATTTTCTTATAAATACCCACACATTTATCAATTTAAATTCACTCCCATTTCATCATATATTATGATATGATAGTTTTACAACCCAAAGAGTCCTCTTGGGGTTTCCTCAATCCCCTAAGGTACCAATATTTATGTTTTATAAGTTACTCTTCCAAGTAAGGAAGATATCCATCTTTTCTTTTCTTTTCAAGAACAACTTTTTAAATACGTCATCTGAATCTTATAGTAACTCTATCCTATTTCCTTTTTGTTTATTTCCATAATTTAGAATTATGTTTTATATATTGGATACCCATGTACCATCTATTTTGAACCTTTCATAAAACCATGTTTTATACTTGTCAGGTTGCTTATTTTACTTCTCAAAATTTCGCTCTTTTCATCAAGAAATTGCATTTTATTTTATGATGTGAATACCCAAACCAAATTATTTTTCAAGTTTATTCACCACTATGTAAAAATTATTTATTTCATTCTATAACTAGCCTAAATAAAACCCTCATTCCCATTTCACGGGTTATAAATTACATAATGATCATGTCTTTATGAACATTATAAAACGACATGATTTTTCCTTTAAATTAAATTATCATATTATCCATGTGTTATTTATGGAATTATTTATTATTATTTATATGTCTCACATTAATTATGAAATATTAATGGTGAAACTTGATTATACTCCATTTAATTTGGTAAATAATTTAATCTATAGTGATGACAAGTTTTTCGATACCTTGGTGAATAACCATAGTAATTTTTACAGCACGTCAGTGAAAAAACTTGCTAATAAGCTTGTGAATTTCACATTTAAAATTTTTAGCCACATTTACTTGTTATGATTCATGAGTTTTTTATTTTTATATGCCCATTTTTTTCCATTCTCCATATTTTATGATCTTCCTCAAGTTCATACCGATATTTCACAAGATCACATGTAAACTATTAACCTTACTTTACCTTACTAGGATTTATGCTCAACCATTAATTTTATGTATTTCCCCATGTCATGAGATGCATTAAAATTATATAGGATGAAAAAATTCAAAAGAATTTCACAATGTTTAGAAAAATGTTTTATGTTTTCATTTAATATGTACATTATTTGTAAGAATCTAAAATTTAAAAGATACTCTGTTTTGTACAATGTAAGAAAAGTTTAATTATTAAAAAGGTAGGATTCCATAGTTAGTATCAAAGGAATATTTATTTATTTTTTTAAATTAGGACTTGAAGACATTACGAATAATTGTATATAAAATTTCAAATATAGGAAAACATCTTTGTATTTTTGTGAAGTATTAAGTAAGTGGTTTATGAGAAATGAAATCATTGTATTGATACAAACAAGTAGGAATGGTTATAGAAGAGACGTACCTAGGGGTAACAATTATGATAAGTTGTGTTGGGCCTTACTCAATTTAACCTGATACCTGAAAATGGGTCCCATTATTCACCTAGTTTTACAGTCTCATGGGATTTTTTGGTTAATCACAATCATTTTATGAACTATTCTGAAGGATTTATATAATATGTAATAGTTTTTAATGAATAAAATTTTTAATCATGGCGGTTTAAGAAATAATACTCCTTTAGAGTTATAAGATTATTAAAATAAATAAATTTCTCACAATGTTTTCTTATTTTAGAAAATAGAGGGAAATATGAGTAACTATGAAAATGGTGAGCACAACAAACCAGGTGATGGAAACCATCTAATGGAAACCAGAGTAGAAAAATTCATTAAAATGATTAATCAACTAACTCATGTTACAGAAAATAACTTGAATCAATCTAAAAGACTTGATTCACCTCGAATGGAACAAATTTCCGTTGACTATTTTATTCATTAAATACCATTGTCTTTTAGTAGATCTAATGACCAAATGATTTCTAAAAAATGGATACAATATATAGGAAAGATATTTTGTGCACTCTATTGTTCAAAACAAGATAAATTCACCCTAGATTTGTACCTATTATATAGACAAGCTAATCAATGGTGGACACTGATTAAGAACAAAAATCGAAGAAAGGAGATAGAAGTTATGGAGTGGGAATAGTTGAGGGGAAACATTTTCAAAAAATATTTCCGTCATTCGATGAGAATAAAAATAAGGATGGAATTCAAAGAGATTAAGAAAATAGAAAATGAATCTATAGGAGGCAATGAGATGAAATTTAAAATACATTCTTGTTGCACCTCATTCTTTTTAATTGATCCTAATGGAAAAGTTGATATATTCTTCGGTGAAATAAGACCCCATCTGTGGTAAAACCTAGAATATAGAAACTATGATAAGTTATATAAGATGGTGAGAAGTGCTATGAAGGATGAACTATAGTTCATAAAGATGAAATGGTCGCATAAATTGAATAAAAATAAGATATCAATGGATTTATGATTAGGGAGTAAATTTGATAAAAAAAGATGAGGAAAGAAAGTGTAAATTTCCACATGCAACAAATGTGGTAAGAAGAATTTGGGGAATAGCTTTCTTGGGAGATGAAAACGTTACAAGAATGGAAGATATGACCATATTACTTGAAATATTAACAGATAGGTGGTGACTCAACCTACCAACACTAAAGATAAAGGGAAGATGGTGCATGCCCATCCTGAAGTTCAATGCTTCGTGTTTGGACAACCTAGGAACTTTTACAATCACATCCCAAATCCAAATAATGGAGGGAAATCAGAATCCACATCATCATAGGATAAGGGATCAAGTTTGGGATTTTGATATAATGATTGCTGAAGTAGATGCTTCAAATGATTTACTGGAAGGTACACTTGTTATTATCTAAAAGCTACTAAGAACATTGTTTCATTCTCATTCTATATATTCCTTCATATCCTCAATTTTTACAAATAATGTAGAATAAATCCGTAAACATATAAAAGTTTATTTATTAGTCAATACTCTTGGAGGGATTATACAAGAATCAATAGTTTATAGAAACTCTAGGATTTAATTTGGCGAGCATAATGTCATATAATATCTATTAGTCATTCCTAAGCTAGAATATGACACTATACAATGTATGTGTTTTCTCTAAAATTATATTACAAATATAAAATATAGAACAAATAAAATCTCAACATTAATTAATGGAAAAAATACATTTTTTTTCAAAGGAGATATATCTCGACCTGATATTTGTCTAGAAGAACTGATCTTAGTTTTGTTGTGGAGATTATCCGTGATGATGACAAAAGAAATAAAAGTATAAAAATAAATAATTTCCCCATCATTCATGAATAAATCGATTTATAACTAGAGGAATTACCTGGAACTCCCCTAGAATGATATATAATGTTCTCAACTGAACTCATGCCATGATCCAATCTGATATCAATGAACCTGTATAGAATTGAAAATGTGGAGCTTGAAGAATTAAATAAATAGCTTGAATATATTTTGGAGAATGGGTTTATCTTAAAAAGTGTGTCACCTTAGGGATAACTTATTCTCATTATAAATAATATGGATGGATCAATGCACATATTAATTAATTATAGAGAATATAATGGGATCACACTGAAGAAAAAATTCCCACATCCAAGTTTGATGATTTATTTGAGCTACTTCATGGGGATCAATTATTCTCAAAGATTCATCTTCAATATGGTTATGATAAATTGATGTAAGAGAAATAAGATATTACAAAGGATATCTTCCAATCATGATATAGGCATTATGAGTTTTTTATTCCCTTCAGTTTGACCAATACTTCAGTTTTATTTATTGGTTGGATAAATAGAGTATTTAAGCACAACCATGATAATGTTTTAGTAGTTTTCTTTGATGATATTCCATTATATTCCAATATATTCCAAAATCCAAGATGGTCATGAGGATCATATAGGGGTTATATTATAAACACTAAGGAAATTGAGGTTATTTATAATGTTTAGAAAATGTGAATTTTGGATATGAAAGGTTTCGTTATTGGGGTATATTATAACCAATAATGAATCTCCGTTGAACCTTCCAAGAAAAAAGTTGTAGAGGAGTGGCCTTATCCTATAATTGTAACTAATATTTGTAGTTTCTTTATCTCAATTTGATATTATAAGAAGCTTTTGAAATATCTTTAATGGATTTCTAATCCAATAACCAAGTTAACATGAAAGAGGGATAAGTTCATTAGGACAACAGAGTGTGAATAATGTTTCCAAGAGGTGATGAAGAGATTGGTTACTACACCCGTGTTAACTCTACCCTCTATTGAATAATGATTCGTTATTTTTTGTGATACATATATGAAAGGGACTGGGTGTATCCTCATGAAATATGAAAAGGTGATTTCTTATACATCTCGATAGTGAAATACTCTATAGAATAATTATCTTATGCATGACCTAGAGATGACTACAATTGTATCTTCTTTGTAGGTATAGAGGAACTATCTTTATGGGGAGAAATTTTATATATACACAGACCACCAAATATTGAATTATATTTTAACACAAAAGGAATTGAAAATGAGATAGAGGAGACCATTGGAAGTTCATAAAGACTATTATTATTTAATTTATTATCACCCAGAAGAGAAAACAATGTTGTTCATGCATTAAGCAGGAAAGACAATGTTGTTATAGAATTAATGAAGATTCAAAGAGATACTTCAATTAAAGACCAAGAAAAACTAGACATGGGAAACATAGGGGAAGGGAAATTATCAACCAAATCCCAAATGATTTCTCAACAACCATAATTATATAAATCAAGAAATCTCAATGGGAAGATCTTTTTTATAATAAAAGATAGAGGTTGTGAAGAATATGAAGTTTCTTGAGTTCAATATTGATCAAGAAAGGGTAATGAAATTTTGTACAAGGATATGTGTTCCATCTATTAAATAAGTATATAATGAGGTGATGGATGATGATCATAACTCTACATTATCTTTAAATTCTAGAAGCACTAAAATATATAGTGACCATTATGATAATTATTGGTGGGATAACAAGAAATGGGAGATTGCTAAATACACTACCAGGTGCCTAGTGTGTCAAAAAGTTAAGGAAGAGATAATTCTTCTAAAATGGGTATTACAACCACTATACATACCCACATTAAAGTTGAATAAAATCACTAAGGACGTTGTCACTAGTATTGAAAGAAAATCCAGAGGAAACAATGTGATATGGGTTATAGTTGATAATCTCAAAATGTATTCACATTTAGTTACCATTTGAAAAGATTTATCTCTTGACCAAGATTCCATGATATATGCAAAGGAAGAGGTAAGGCTTCATGGGGTACCAATATCTATTGTTTTTATCCTAATCCGTGGTTCACATCAAAATTCTAGAGATGTATGGAACATGATATGAATGTTGAATTGAATATCAGTACAACCGATTACCCACAAACTAATGGCCAACATTAAAGGATTAATCAGACACCAAAGGACATACTGAAAAAATAATAAATGGAATTTATAGGTGCATGGGATAAAAAAATCCCATAAGTGGAGTACTCATACAATAAGATCTTCCATTCGAGTATTTAAATGGCACCCTATGATGCTATATATAAGAATATATGTAAATATCATACATGATGGGATGAATTTGGTGAGTGAAGGATTCTTGGGCCTGATCCTGTACAAGATATGAATGAAAAGGTTCATGTTATCTAACAACACATTAAATCAACTTAGTTTTTGAAGAAGAGCTATGATGAAAACTGTCAAAGGGACTTGGAGTTTGATGTTGGGGAAAAACTCTTCATTCTAATTTTACCATGAAATATTGTCTTGTGGTTTTGGATGAAAGGGATACTTACTCCCTAGTACATCATCCCTTGTAAATTTTTTGATTGCATAGAAGTAGTGGTTTATCGGATTTCACTTCTTCCAAATCTAGATCATGTTTATGATGTACTCAATGTATATCTAAAAAAGAAGTACATAATTAACCATTCACATGTACTATATCCTAAGGTGGTACAACTGTAACATGAAATCTCTTATAAAGAGGATCCGGTTGATATCTTCAACTGTATAGATAAGGGTTTATGAAGCTAGACTACCAAAATCATCAAAATGTTGTGGATAAACCATAAATATGAAGAAGAGACATGGTAACCAGTGGAAGAAATAGGAAAGAAGTATCCACACCTCTTCTAAACTGAGAGAATGAGTTGATTTTTTTGGGAAAAAACTTCTTAAGTGTGGAATAATGTAACAAATCAGACTTTTTTAAAGATAATTGTTTCCTGAAAATGTGTGTTATATTATATTATTCACAAAAAACTATATTTTTTAATGAAGTGAAATTAAAGATAAATGTGACCATCTGGATTCCACCATTATATTAATGTTAGTCAATTATGGGAATTATTTAATAATACCTTTTGGGAAATGTAATCTTGATAATAATTTTAACATTATCATTATTTTTTATATGTAACATTTTTGAAAAAGGAAAATTGATACCAAAAGAATAGTCAATGGAATAAAACCAGCAGTGTCGTGCCATAAAAATTAAATTTTATCAGAATGTGGGAAAGAGTTAGAATCATTGGTCTTCACTCTTGACAAAGCCCATGATGATCTTCATCAAGTGAAGCTTGAATGAAATATCCTATTAGAGAAGTTCAAGTTAGTAAAAATTACCACTCATGCAATATTTTCTGAGCTATCCCATGAATCTATCATATGCACTCACCTTACCCTTAGGGAATATGTGGGTGTTTTAAGGGGTAACATATACCAACCTTAGTTTATTAATGTGTAATTCCATTTTTTGAATAAAATTGTTATTCCATAATCTGTGTATTAATAATAGTTGTTCTAAATAAAATTGAGTGTGAAGTTGATAAATTGAAACTTTAGAAAGAGAATTGAACTTTTCAAAAAATAAATATATATTATAATATACTATATATTATGAATAATATTTATTTAATGAAATAGTATGATTAAAACACTCTTATCTAAAAATAAATTAGAAAATAATTTTATTTTTTTATGTGTTAGAAATTTTAGTTATTATTTTCAATCCGCTATTTTTTTAATAAATAAGCATTTTTATATTTAAAAGTTAAAATTATCATATTTGGATAATTATTATGATAATATAAACATATTGTTTTTAATCTGAACACCAAAATTATGTTAGGTTAAATTTATGATAATTTTCTAAAATAATTTATTTTTTAATGAATAGTAAAAAAACAGTTTGAGTTTTCAGCATGTTTAATGAAATAATAATTATGTCATAATTATGTAATAACTAATTAAACAAAATATAAGAACAAAAATACTATATTTTATTAATATAAATTATTTTAATATATTTTAATCAATTTACAAAAATTTTATTTACTTTCTAAATTCCAAAATGGAATCATTATCTTTAAAAATATTATTTTGTGAAATAATTAATGTTCTTTGCCAAAATAAGTAATATAAAATTATGGTAGATAGTTTTTTTATTAATGTAACTTAAAATATTTTCCAAGTATCTAATATTGTGGGAAAAACTATAGTAAATCCTATGGGTTTTCATTTAACACAACCTAGGTGTCTATGGCCTTTATTTAGAAATTAATAAACAAATCACCAACTTTTGCTATAAATACCCACCAATTTATCCTTTTAAATTACCTTAAATTTAATTCTAAATGAATATATTATAGTTTTACCTCCCAAGGTGTTCCCCAATGTTTCATCAAGCTCAAAAGGTCCCAATAATTTTATTTTAGGAGTCAGTTTTTAAGGAAAGGAAAATATCCTTCTTTTCTCTTCATTTCAAGAACCTATTTTTGTATAAGTCTTATGAATGTTATGTTAAATCTATCTTATTTCATATTTATTAATTCTCTTACTTAAATATTATTTTTTATCAATGGGATAACCCTATCCCATCTATTTTTACACTTTTTTAATTCCATGTTTTATACCCATTACACTACCAATTTTACTTCTCAATGTTGATCTCTTCTCCTCAAGAAATTTCCTTATATTTTCTTATAGGAATACCCAAAAAATTAGTTTTCTAACGGTATTCACCAAAATGTAAAAATTATTTATTTTATTTTTGTAATTGACATACATAAACCCTCAATCCCTTTATGTGGGTTATAAATTACATAAAGATCTTGTCTTTAAGCACTTTTAAAAAGCCATGTTTTTTATATGAACCCCATTTCTTGTATTCTTCATGGTTTATTTATGAAACGTTTAATTATAATATATGTGAATTAAATTAATTAATACATATTGAGGTTACTCCCTAATAGTTCTTTAATGCACTGGGTAAAGAATTTAATCTATAGAGTTGATAAGTGTTATAATAACATTGTGAATAACCTTAGTAATTTTTATGAGACCATAGTGAAAAACCTTAGTGATATACTTATCAATGTCTAATTTAAATGTTTTATCCACATTTCCATGTTATGATTCAAGTTATTTTTATTTTTATATGAATTTTTTTTTCTATTTCTCATGCCTTTATAATGTTCCTCATGTTCTTATTGATATTTCACAAAATCACATGTAGAATATTTCCCTTGATTACCTTTACTAGGACTTATGATCACCCTTTCCATTGATGTATGTCCGTAGATTATGATATGTTGTATAAATAATCATGTTGAAACAATCAATAATCCATTAAAGTTGTTTAGAATAATGTTTTAGGTTTTCATGTAATATGTAACTTGTTTTCAAGAAACTAAAATTTAAAATATCCTTTGTTTTGTACAATGTAATGATTGTTTTATATATTGAAAATGAGGGATTCAATAAGTATAGATTGTGAGTGAATGGAAATAAATAAATTGTGGGGTGATTATAAAAAAAGTTGAGGTTTTGTTTAATAATTTCTAAATATAGGATATAGAAATCTAGGTTGTGGAAAATTAAAAACCATTGTATTTACCATGGTTATTGGCCAAGGTTTTGGATATTTGGGTAATATTTTAACTTTTTTTAACCAAAAATAATGAAGAATATTTTTTAGTACATCTTCTGGCATAAATAATTAATGTTTCCCATAAATAATGTGTTTAAATCTAATGTTTCCATTTTAGACTATGAAAATCGTCTTATAGGTTTTGAAATTGATTAAAATATATCAAAATACTTGATATTAATAAAATAAAATTTTAAAGGTTTTGGATTATATTAAATTATTTATTTCATCATTATGACTTAATTATGAAGTCATTAAACATACGTCAATACTCAAACTATATTTTTACTATTTTCGAGAAAATAAATTATTTTAGCTAATTCTCATAAATTAACCCTAAAATAATTTTAATGCGGTGATTTTAAAAATTATGTTTACTTTATCATAAATATAATTTAAATATAAATATTTTAAATTTTAAATATAAAATCCATATTTATTAAAAATATATGTTTTTAAAGTAAAATATAAATTTTGAGACTTATAAAAACTTTTCTAGGCCATTATAAAATTATTTTATCATTTATCACTTCAATAAAACTGTTTTAAAATACTATTTCATTAAAAAAATACTATTTAGAATATTGTGGTTTATTTTAATAATTTTATATATTTTTTAAAAAATGAAAATATTTTTTATTTGCATCCAAAAATAAATTTATCAAATGTGACTCACATTAACAAATATTTTATTATGAAAAAAAATATTATGAAGAATCAATGTAATAAAAATTTTATTTATAAAAAGGATTGTAAACTTTTAGTAACTAAAGTCCTGAAACATAACCCCTTACTACACCTACATATTACTTAAGGGTGATGTGTGTGATGGCCATAGTTTTATGCGGTGGCTCGACTAACATCAAACAAGTGGTAATCTACACTAATTTAAAATTATCCTAATGGTGGATTTTAAGCTTCAATTCTGAACCATGGATTGGCATTGGTCAAGGTAAAGCTCCAATGACACTACCTTACTACCAAGTTCTAACAGATGGTCTTCATACGTCATGAATCTATTGGTTGAGGCTATCACCTCTACAACCTGAATTAATTATTATATTTAATTTTTACTTATAAACACTAACTATAATGTTAAAATTATTTCCAAGAGTATAGTTTCAAACAGTCATATTGACAACCATTAATATAACAGTCAAATCATGATGGGAAAATTTCAATTTATACTCACTTAATTATTAAAGATATAGTCTTGTTTTATATAATAAAATATAACACACATTTTATTAGGAAAAAAATATCATTTAAAAAGTATAGTTCATTAAAATGTGACCCATAATTTTATTAACCTAGTTATGTGAAAAAAAATTCCCATCTGGTTCTATACAATCCAATGAATTTCGGGATGATGTCCCTATAAACCTCTTGAACTCATTGAGGTTTTGAGGTTTGGACATACTGAGGATATCCTTTTTCATCTCAATGTAATATTTGATACAATGATTGTGTATAATGAATCCTAGGAAATTCCTCTAAGGTGACCCCAAAGTCACATTTTAGGGGGTTCATATTTAGGCCATGTTTTCATAGTTTATTGAATACAATTTAATGATAATCCATGTGATAAAATGTTATCAAGACATAACAACCTGATTTTCAATATAGCATTTGATAAAATTCTTCATAAAGGGTTTGAAGATGTGATGCATAAAATGTTGGTATGTGGTTCAAGTATTCATAAATTGAAAGAGCATTAACCGATTGTAAAATAATACCTGATTTTGTTTGAATGTGGTGGATTATTCATCTTATTAATCCATTCAGATTTTATTATACCCCAAATTTCCATCCCTGAAATAGAGGGCTTTATATCTGGATATTGCATTAATCAGTAGCTATGTTGTCAGGATTGGGAAATAATCTTTTGGAATGTTCTGGATGAAAACTATGATGTATATGTATAACCTAGTTTACCCATTGTTTTTTGTTTATAGGTACTATATAGGCCATTAATTTTAGATAATGGAAATTCTAATAAAGTTGCCTTTGATGAGCTTGTCATCTTTAGCCACAATTTTAGAAGTATGAGTTGGGTGTGTCTTTCTGGAATCTTGATTTAATACCTTTTAGTTATATGAAAAACCCATTTGGTGAGTGGATTCCATGAGATAGAGGATTGAAATATCTGTGTAATTCTTAGAGAACATGTCTCAATGTTACTTTAGGTTGGAGGTAAACACATCCTATAATTTATAATACATGTCCGGCCAGATCAAAGTGGGTTGTGGGTTTTTTTAATAACAAGATTTATATCTATGAGTTCATAAATTATGGTAAAGAAACTTCCTTGAATTATATATGTGAATACCTAGTGTTATCCTTTTACTATACTTATCTTTTCTCTTCCACTTCTAAATTTATCCGATTGGAAGTAGGTAAGAGAGGAATCTCTCCAATGTTAGGAGGGGAGTTTACATTTTTACCTTTGGAAGATAAAAATACTCCCTATGAACCTCTTAGAAATGTGGAACATTTTTTTAAGATTCAATGGGTATGAAGTGAGAGATAATGAAGGATTATCTTTATTCTCTCTTGGCTTAGCTAGTGAGGAAGTGTTATGTTAGGACTATGTGGAAAGAACATGGGTTTTTAATTAACTCTTAAACATCTTTTTGGAGGGTCTGTTACTTTTTTATCAATGTCGGGACTATATTTCATGACTAATATCATGATGTTTGTGGAAAATATACCTGAATTTGGTTCCAAGGGTTTGATTTTATGGATATGAAGCACATATTATTCAATGATATATATTAATGGATTGCATGGGGTCATTTCTAGACTATTTAGGATTATGACCCAAGAAAAATCATTGGTAATGTGTTTCTTCCCATCCCTATAGTGAAATCCTAAACAATGTAGTATGTCTTCCAAGATGAAAAATAGGGATTTATCAACATAAATTCTTCAAATTTGACCATTAACGTAATATATGTGGCATTGGTGATATGATGAGGTGATTTCTACTTGAAGATTCCATCAATATCTCCCTAGAAGAATGTTGAAAGCAGTTTATTTTTGGAGAATAAAAAATTATGAGTTATATACAAGGTCCCCAAACTAGGCCTTGAGATTAATTCCACTGATAGGGTTTTACATACCATTATCATAACCCTGTAGCTTCATAGAGGATGTGGACAAGTGGGTTGTGTTATAACCTCATCGATGAAGAATTCAGACCATAATGAGGTTTAATCTGGAGAATCTGTCAATAAAGGTAATTCATATATCAAACATGATTATCCTATAGAATACATATAATGGTATGATGTTTCCATATATAGTGGCATCATTATCACGCTCTTTAAAAAAAAGATCCTATATAATTATTCAAGATATATTTTTTCCTGATATATATCAAAAATATAACATTTTGCCTAAAATTATTGAGGTCTTAGTAAAGCCTCTATGAGTTCTTTCTAGAGGTATTTTGATAGAAACAAGGAATCTAGGATTGAAAATTTATCTAGTGATAAGGCCAATTGATTTAAAATGTCATAATTTTAGGATAAAGGTCTATTATTTCTAGCGTGAAGATTCACATATACATGAAATTTATGAACTAAGTACTTTATGTATGTGGATAGACCCTTGGGGATATAGTAGGAGGTGATTCTATCCTTGGTGGGTTAGGTCAACTAGGTCAGTTTCTGTATCGAGGTTGATTTGGGAACGACATCCCCTCTAGTTGATCTTCTAAGATAACTGGGTCAGGTAAAAACATGATATATGCGGGGGAATGTTATTTATTCTTTTAGGCACACTAGAGATATCTCCCATGAGTTTGGTCCATGTAGATGGTCCAAGCAAGAATTTGACCAGAGTATTGATTTCTACTACCACCGTATCATCCCTTGTATCCTTGACCATTGTGGACTCTTCCCAAAATTTCCTAATAAAATGTAGATAATTCATTTCATAGACAAAATTTTCATCTTATAAGTGATCCATTTTTTGAATAACATTAATGGAACAACGAATCAAATACTCAACTTATTAAGACTCTTCCTATCATGGAAACTCTCATTATACAATTTTGTGGGGCAGTGCCCATGATTTTGGGACTGAAGGAGTGAAGCTTGATAGAGAAAAATCAAACATTATCCATGGAACAAATTCATCTTATTTTTTTTCTTCCCACTCTTTCGTCCATATTGTTTTTTAGAAGACTAGATTTTTGAGGATTATGATGCTGATGAAGGTAGCTACGCCATAGAAAAAGCGACTAGGTGCATAGTTTTCTATTTCTATTATGATCAGAGGATAACCTGAGTCCCGTTGATATTATTTCGGACCATTCAATAACTAAAATTTTACATACCTCTGTTAGTAACTTCTTTCCATTGATAATATTCTTCTGGATTTGCAGTAAAGACACATGATACCTATGAGGGAAACTTTCATAGCATTACCAGTCCAAAGTCCACAATTTTTTGAAACATATCATTAAAAACAAATAATTCCTGAATAATGTGACCTAATGTTCTATGGAAGGGGAAGTAGTTTTAGAGATCTTTGGGACAATCCGGATTAGGAATCTTGGGATTTGGAAAATCAAGAAGGTTGTTTCCAAAATATTGAATGAAGTAACAAGTGACATGATCATCTCTAAACAAATATTTTTTTATTTATCTCCTCAAAACTATTTCTCCTCTAATCTCTTCAATCATTATATAATTTTATGCATTTTTGAAGATTATTAGGAGGAAGGTTCATGAGATATAGTTCAGGTTTTGGAGTTAGATATGGGGATGGGGCTGGCTTAATAGTAAAATTGACAACCTCATCTTTCAATGTTCTCTTCCCTTGATGTGATGAAATTACTCAGGGATTTTCCCTAGGGTGTAAGATGAAATCTTCCATTTTCTGAGCTATTACAGAAATATCCCAAAACCCAAATATTTATTTTATAGGATTGAGTGGTGTACACAATTGTCATGGAGGTTCTCTATATAGATAAATAAAAATTATTCATAGGGTAGCTATAGGTTCAGGGAGTAGGTTAAAATTTTTCTTTGAGAAATGATATATTATACACTCTCTTTATCTCAATTTTTATAGATTTAGAGTTCAAGGAATATTGTCTTATATAGCAATGATATTAACTGGAAGATAAATTATCGAAGTATATCGTCCCATCCCCTGATTGAACAAGTTGGAAAACCAATGTACCATATGAAGGATAGCCAGTATAGTGTTTGTATGAGGCATATAAGTTTCATTTCTTCTTTTAGTGTAGGGGTCCCCATCTTATGATCACAACAGGACACAAAATGCATCGAATTTTCATCTGAATCACCAAAATCATTATAAACTAAAAATGTACGGTACCCAAAATTTGGTGGGGGAGGGGTTGGATCCACCTATTATGGGTTGGGACTTTTTTCTAGGTAAACTAGTGCACAAAATGTTTCCATATATTCGAATAAAACATTAAATGAATCCATATTATTGAAGAGAAATTGATGGATGTCTAGATATTTAAGAGATTGATTAGGGGTAAAAACCTGTATTTCCATATAAGGAAGCTCTACTTGTACCCATGATGGGTAACCTACAGGGATTTTCCATGAGAATGCTTCTAAACACATCATAGTTTTGTGCCCAAGGGTGGGAACAAATTATATTTCATTACCACATGATTCATATATACTGGTCAAAAGTCCCATTTATCCAAAAAATGTTATAGGTCCTTTTCAATTTATGGGGTGAGCCCCCTTTTTTGAGGTACACTATATGAGAGTGCAAGTAGAGGCTCTATTTGTATAAAATATATGGTAGGAATTTTGCTTCGGAGAAGTTCTACATTGAGAGTCTATATCTCTGTCATTTATTCGGATTTTTGAGAAAATATTTCTTCTAGTGTATGGGGTTTCACTTTTCTAGAGGTGGGTGTGGCACAACCTTATCATTACCATTTATTTTGGTAGATTTTCTATGATGAGTTATTAATTGAGTAGTTAAGGGAATGACCAAATTTTTAGCAAGCCTCTAGTTCATGGTATACACACATCTTTTAGTCATTTTGGTGTGAACCATATTATAAACTAAGATATCATCATCTTGATCCTCAATATTAGCCTCTTGTTCTCTATGGTTTTTAGGGGTGGTGTAAATCATATTTACTAATACATAATGCATTTTAGTTATTTCATTACCCTCTATTGTGAGATTGTCTTTGTTTTCACCCACCATAAGGCCTTTTACTATCTTCCACTATTTCTCTTAGAACTGTTTGATGAACATTAAACTGAAAGGAATATCTACAAAATTACATAGTGTGCGTTCCAAGAGAAGACAATGGGTAACTATAGGGGAAAAACTAGGTATATTCATTCTGTAGTATTCCCCCGAATTGGGAGAAGATAGACTTTATTTAATGAATAGGTAGTTAAGGTAAAAAAACACCATCTTTGTGGGTTGGGGATATTCATTCTCTATTTCTAAAAACTATCTATCTTAATTTTCTGACATTGAATATTGTGTTAAAAAATACCTCATTCATGTGGTCTAGGGATTCTCTTGGATTGTTTTCAATACTAATACTGTAGTTTCCATCTTGATTTTATGGATTAGTGCCCAAAAATGGGTAGGTTTCATTATATTGTTTTCAATTGAACCACATGCTTCTGAAGACTTTTATAATATTTGTGACATTTGCACTATTTAAAAATTTATTTTCCTTACGTGGCTGGCCTACCCATTTTATTAGCTTCCTGATAAAAAAGTATTTATATGGATCAATCTCTTCTATCCTGACATCTATGGGTTCTAGTTATGGCTGGGTTCTTATAATACGATCTATTATGAATAAAGTGTATTTTTTGAAGTCAACATGAAGCTATAAAATTTCATGATGTCTCCTTCATCAAACATTGATGATTTTGGAGCATGGTAAAATAAAACCCTTAATGTTTACTCTATCCCTTTATATTAACACTGTATAGGGAATATGAGATCAGCTGACATAATTATTTTAATGCAATGTGACATGCATGCTGATGGCATTTTTTCTGTTTTACCAATTTTGGATGTCGTATAGCCAGTAGAGTTGAAAAGTAAATTTAGTGATTTATCCCTTATATTACCTTGAAATTTCATAGATATTCACCCTAATTTAATAATTTTTTTTAAATGATGATGATATTTCCATATATTGAAGTGGATATCATGCACACAATCTTCTAAAAACGCTTCAAGAATGCGGAATTGCAAAGGGTTAAAGAAAAAAACACGACTGGTATGTCATATTTAAAAAACTATTTTATAATGTACTACATGACTTCTTTATATTCTTCTAGAGGTGACTCAACCCTATTGGACCAAAGTGGAATCTTCCCTACTTTTTTATAGTAAAAAGCGAGATTGGAAGAAACATCCAATGGAATATTGGAAGGAAGTAAATACATGGGTGGTTCAGAGAATGAAAATCACCTTCGGTTGTCTTTTGGAAGAGATATGATTCTAATTTTCAATGAAAATGCATCAGGAATGACTAGCCTCCTTTTCATGTTCCTTGTGGTAGGAGGTATTTCTCATCCCCAAACTTCAAATGGGAAGACATACTTAATGATGTGAAATTACACTATGGGGAGGACTACCATCACGACTCAATGTTCAATAGAAAAAATATTTCCTATGGTGTATACTGTAGGCAGGACCTTTAGGGAGATTGATATAAATGGGAGGAACTGATTTTTTTTTGATCATATGAAAATGTGGAGGGTTTTTGTTTCTATAATCAAAAGATGGGCTGTTGAAATCAATAAGATTATAGAAAAAAGTAAGATTTATTGGCGAGGTGTCCAAGGAGGACCTCTAGAACTTCTTCTATTGATCCCTTAATTTTGTAATAGAAGATCAAGGTCACGATCTAACAAAAATAAGAATATTAGGGCTTCATGAACTCCCGTATTAAGAAGGGTGGGATCATTGATCCACTCTTCATTTTCCATTCATTTCGGGTGATGCATGTTTTTGGATACCTCCACGTGAGCGACTTGGTCCACTTGAGGTAGAAAGTGGTTTTCATATTTGAAATATTGTTTGGTTATATCCCTTGTCTCTATCATAACATGATGCAAAGTTTTATAATTTTGGTAGGGTTTTTTTCTTCCATGGAGTTTCCGTAGGACTAGGACAATTACATCCAGCCCAAACCTGGGTGTGGACCTAATCCAGTTTTCTGTATATCATGGGGTAATTTTTCCCACAACCCTCTTTATGAGAGAAGAGGTGAGTGTCTACTCCAGTGTGACATGTAGATGAGTTACCTTAATTATGGAGATGGAATTATATGTCAAAATCTTTGATAAAACCACTTCCATTATTATTTCATGATAATTTTATAAGACATGTGATTGAATTTTTGTTTACTCTTTAACCATTTTTAAGATGTTTTTGGAAACTCCAGTGGTCATAATGGGGATGTATAACCATTCCATTGATAGAGAAGGGATATGTACCTCTAATTTTCCCCCATTTACTACTGGTGGATACTAATATCACTCAAGAGTTGGGGTATAGGTATGGGTCTACCCCTTTTTAGTACCGACACATTTTATCCCCTTTCTACAGATGCTTCTAAATGAGGCTAAATTAAGGCTTGATGTTTGGAGATAGGTGTGTATTATTACTCACAGTGTGCCATATAATTTTATGTGTGAAATGATTGAAGTGGGTATGAATTGGTGCTCACTCGCAGTTCAACACCAAATATGATGGGTTTTCTTTTTTGGACACTACAGAATTAGTTTAGTAGGTTTGACTGGTGTGAGATGCTGTTTGTGCCCACTCATGGTTTGCTACCAAATATTATTGGTAGGCATTCTATGTATGGTAAGGTGTTTCTTCCCACTCCATTTTTTTCCATATTTTATTAGAGATACTCTTTATAGGGGATAGAGGTGTATCTCTATTTCATGTTCACCAATTTAAAGCCGTGCATGGATATTTTTTATGCATTGGTCTAGAAGCCTTGGGACATACCCTCGAGTGTGGAACACTCATCATGCTAAGTGTCTAATTCCACACATCATTGGTAGTTGAGATTACTTGAAGGATACCTATAAAAGGACACCTGTGTATTTTGGGTGAGGATATGTGTTTCCTATTGATTTTCCACCCTAATATAAGAGAGGATATTAATTCTGCAACTCAGGGATAATCTCCAGAAATGGTTGTAGATGATGATTAGTGCCACCTATTTACGGGCCACAAACTGTCGTGGAATGGATTGATGGTGGGGCTTGATGAGATAGGGGGACTATTGAGAAGCATCTAGGTTTGGAATGGTACCATTTTTCAGTGGTCATGGACTATAAAATTCGATACACAGAATTGAATACACTGGGTGGGAGATAGTTTCATATACTTAGTTGATGACCCAACTTGTGCAGTGGCTGATGCACATGTCTGAGATATCTAATACGATTTCATTTGGATCAAAGGTAGTTCTTGTCAAAGGTTCCAAAAATATTGGTGGAAAAAACAATTAGAAAAAACTCATCAATGACTCATCTCAATAAACAAGAACATGCATAATTTATTTTCTTGCTTCACCCTCTATAATTTTGATAGAGAAATGGTCCAAACATATGGTAGAAACTGCCATCATGGTTAAAGATTCATGTTAGGATAAAAATTTATAGTTCATATTCAAAATGTTCATGGTTTTTTTCTTGACATTATGATTTTGGGTGTTTAAATGGTTTCTCAATCATTCACATTGAGTTTATTATTTTCAATCAACTTCTAATAAGTTTTTTTCATGGACTCGAAAATAACCAATAGTTTCCTTATTTGAGATTTTTACTAACATTATTTCCAAACGTAGATGGTAATTGAGAAATGGATCCAAAATAACTTATGGAAACACATTGTTTAATAGGGTGGGATTTTGGGATCATCACACCCTTTTGGGGGGAATTTTTACATACTCCATGAGTCTATTAAATATTTATATCATATTCATGAATCGTTCATTCATTCCCAAGTATAATTCATGTCACCCTCATGCTAATAATCTATTAGTAGAACGAATGTAACTTAAAATCATCTTTATATATATGAAATTTTTCATAGATAGAGAAATCTATTAGAATCCTAGGTTTTCCATCAATGGTATGATTTTTCATACATATTAGAGATTCTTTTGTCATTTATTATTTCGATACTAGTTTAAGACACATAGTGGGGCTCCTTGGAATCTGTCATTGCCTAGGGAGATATAAATTTTTTTCATGCCAAAATCATACCCCTAAGATGGGATTCCTATGTATCCCAATTAATTGAATCAGAATCCACATAGTTTTGTTCCACATGACATGACAAATCATACCTTTTAAGGTCTTGTGAAAAGGTCAAACCATTTAGTTTAATGTCATAAAGAAGGGGTTTCTAGGTTAAAGGTGATTAGTCAAAGATTGATTTAGGACCTTTTTTAATGAACCCCAAGGAACTAGGAAGGGTTTTAGGCTCCCTCTTTAGATGTTAACATACCTGAATTATTTCTAAGAGAGGATTCGAGATGATTTTGGGGTATTGTGTTTAGACCTCAAGGAGGGTTCCTACATATTCTATTTGTTTAGGATTAAAATGCGACATAGATCGAATGGGGTATATAACCCACAACTATATAGGTACTCATGAGGTTTTTCTGATAGGGAATATATCCCTTTGGGAGGATTTAGTTGGGGGATTATAAATAATATGAGACCTTGCGACATGATTCATTAAGAATATGACCCTTTTGAAGACTGTGGACTGATTTTGGGGCTCACACCATATCGATTAATACTCATTGGTAGGATACATATCTATTAAGACCCACACATGTGGGGTCCCTTTCAAGGAAGGTGAGAAGAAGAGCGGAAAAAAGATTATTTATGAAGATATTCATCTGATCATGTAGATATCATGATCATAACTAACATATATGCCCATATGATTAATGATCATATGTGAGAAACAAGTGTAATTTTAAGATCTAGAAAACTACACAAACATTCTTCCATTGGTATAAGATACGAAGGTGATGGGGGAATAAGAAATGTCTTTGGTGTGCCTGTATCCTCTTCAATTACAGTATTAAGGATTGCTAAAAAAGACAATTTTCATAAATACCACCCATATGAAAAGGAAAATGGTTTATTCTAGGATTTATTCCGTAATTTTAGTTCTATATAGTAGAGGGGGATATTCCACTAAACCTCAATAGTGAAATAATGTGTGATTCTCTCCCTCTCCTACTGGAATCAGTGGTACCTGGTGTATGAAATGATGATGGAAAGACATGGTCCTATACCTCATATCTAATACCATGAGGTCCCAAAAACTATCCCCAAGGTTGATATAATCTTAACAAAGGTTATTCCAAAATTAATGAACCTTGAGGAACCTTCTTTCTGGGTACGATAATTCTGCGACACCTCTGGCCGATGGAATTGATAACCAAATGGGAGACACACTAGAATGTATCTCTCCATTTTCATGAAAATATTAAGCATTCATAAGAGGATTTAAATTGTCCCCCCTTAGATGAGGGATCTAAATGAAGAGGATCTCTATCATTAGTGTCTTGAAAGGGGGCTTGGAAGGTATCTTACACAGATCAAGGCTAGGTGAGAAGGAGGTTCTTTACTCTATGTGAACTACGACAGATTGGAGGTGAATCATGTAGGGGAACATACATGAGATAGAGATTCAATGGGAAATAGAAAAAAAGGGAAATAACACTTTGGAGTATCTTGGCTCTAGGAAACAAGTGTTTCTTTGGTTATCCCCAAAATTTCCTTACACAAGCCTCAATTTTGGGAAGGGACCTTAGCGCTAGTTCTTTCTAACTAGAGAGAGGGGATCCTTGCACATGTGTCTTGTTATTTAGACCATGTAGGTACTTATTCCACTATCCCCATTAATTAAATCATCTCACAAGTTTTATAGGGATACATTAAATATTTGCGAGGGCCTAAGTGAAGGGGCAATGTGACAAGAGCTTTGATGAATCTTCTTATTTTTTTGGTGTGTCAAATGAGGAGACCCATGTTATTATTTGTAGAAAAATATGGGGCCCTAGCTTAAGGAGTTCACTTTTTTAGGTACAAGACATAGGTACCATGCATAGGAGTTTTTGAAATCTTGGTATATCCTTCAGATCCATATAGGGGTCCTTCATGAAAATTCATGTGCGCAGGATGAGTGCATGTATGCTGGCATCAGTAAGTTCTCTTGATCCTACTTGGATATCTTCACTTCTCTAATACTAGAGGAATATTTCATTAAATCTCTTTATTACATGTGAAATAATAGAGTTTCAATAGTCTCTATAGTTTTTATTAGAATTTTTTTTATTAAAAATCATGGGAACTAGATTTTGGGAAAAAGGCTGGGTAATATAACCCTGTGATAGATTTTAAGTATAAGCAGATAAAAACATCATAATGTTTTGTAAATGAATTTATTTTGCTATTTTTTAGTAATATATCCCTATATAGATTCTAAAATTATACATGGTTCTAGAAAATTGGAACCTATGGGTAATAACTCTAAAAATGGCATATTGGTCTTGATCTGATCATCACCTGGTGCATGACAATGAGTCTTACTACACATTTGGTTTTAAACTCTATGGAGACATGATTGAGATAATTCACATTTTAATTACAAAACATTGGTATGGATTTAAAAATAAAAATATTCCCAAAGAAACCATATTAATGATTATATGATTATCTATGTACAAATCCTTCAATTTATGTAATGAATTCCAATAGATTTCAGGTTATAGATTATGTTTCATAATTATATGATCTAAAAAACTATATTCAATCATTTATAAATGGTTTATATAAGAATTAATGAGACCTAAATCAATTCACTTAATCTAATTATTTTGAATGATCATTTATTTTTTTTCAGATTAACCCAATCATTCGAAGAGAACTAATCACCCTAAAATTCACATCATATGATGGAACTGTTTCATTTCATAACTAGATAGAGAAATGATTATATAATTATTATTTTACATAAGGTATACAAGAGAATAAATGAGTGGAATAAAAAAATATGGGTAAAGGGAAGAAGGGAAAATTGATTTTCCTATAGATGATAATTGTAAAAACAATCACCTTGGTACATTCTTAACAGGAATGGTAGTTTTTTAATTGTTTAGAGATAATGGAAACCATACATGAGATTTTAAGGGAAATAAAAAGTTTTTCAATTTTCAATGATTCAACTATAATAAGATACGCTACTACAAAAATTAATTCCCTAAGTATCAAAGGAATATACCTGAAAAGAATCTAGTAGATCATGATCAAGACAATTATATTACCAAATATGAAGTGTAATAACTAATTTTCTTGTGTATGGATCCAATAATTAAGTCATTTGAGTGTTTTATCAATGATATTATGGTTAAAATAATTATTATATATATAAGGAATGTATTACAGTACTTTTTCATTAATGATTTTAAAGTGTTAGTTGAATGGTACCAATGACCGAGAAAAATGATTCAGTAGAAAATTTAACTTCTGGAAAAAAATGATTTTAAGAATGATAACCCATAATATGTTCCTAAAATTAATAGGAGGATTTTAGGATAAAGTCATGATATATATGGATAAAGTAAACTGGATAGTGCTAGCTTCCATGGAACTAATTAATTATTTATTGAAAAATTTCTTTATTCAATCATTTATAGATTTATCAAAATTTTTGGATTTACTAAATATATCCTATAATTTATTTTTTATTTAAGTGATATAGAATCATGTATGTTTTTAATATGGTTTTATATTAATTTAGGGTATTACTATATTTCCAAAGAATACATGATAATGGTATTCATATTTTTGGTATGTAATGATTAATATTTATTTCAAGTTGTTTGGTGGATTAACTATATGTTCATTTCGGAAATTTAGTGACCTTATTTATAAATTTTGGGATCTTAATATTTCAGAAAGGTCATATGTTTAACATGTTATGAAATGGTTTAGGTTTAAATTTTGATTAGATCATAAAGATTAATGTATGAATTTACCATATGAATATTTATTCTTCTTGGATAACTTGTACTAACCAATTTTTAATAATAATAAATAGAGATAAAAGAAATGACTTATCATTCTATTGTAGAACATATAATCCATTAAAAGTAAATTTTATTGATCTAAAAATAAAAAATTCATTTTTAGATATTCATTACATGGAGTAAATGATGAATTAGAAATTGAAAGATGGGAAACCAAATGATGAAATTTTTCTTATGAAATTGATTCATATTGAGTATGTATATTTCTTTATATTATTATATAGTATAATAATTATATAAATTTAGGAAAAGGATGTTAAAAAAATGTTATCCCATCATCTTCATATATGATGAGTCATATTTTCTTCTAAACCATCCCATATTTATGGGTTTTTATCCCTTAACATTCCATTGATAATTTAAATTATTATAAGCAATGATCTTTATCATTATCTATAATTTTTTGTACCATTATTTCATGTGAACATCACGACAAGCCACTAATGTTATCCTACATAGAAAAGTAGATACGTGTCATTACATATGACCTTTTTTACTTCACTTTCTCACTTAAATGAATGCTATTTTATTAAAAAAAATTATTGTGTGATTTAAAAAAAGGAATTCTCAAATATGAAACACATTACTTCTGAGTATGATATCAAATTGAAAAACACAATTTATTTTAGTTGGGGATAATTTAACACCCTAAAATTATAGAAGAAAAAACTTTTGTTAGATATCATATATGACATGAAACATAGAGCTTAAAAAATATGAAATATATTTAACTAAATTTAATATTTTCCATAGCTTGTTGAATATATAACCCAGAGTCTAAATGAATATTAATATAACAAAATGTTATAACATAACTATTAATTTTTTTCTATGAATTATATTAGCTAAATTATGAAAATAATATTCTTTAAAAATATAAAAACAAATTAATTGGTTCTCTATTTATTATAAATAAAATAATAATCAATTAATATAAAAAGAAATATTTTCTAAAAAATATATTTTTTTCTAAATGTATGTTTAGTCATGCTATAAAAAAATCAGTTATCTTTTTAAACATTTATATTTTTTTTTGAAAAAATAATATTGTTTTTTTAATCATCACATAAAAATTTACATTCGATTAATGTGTTGGATTTTTTTTAAAAGGCTCATTTTTAACGAGTAGTGAAAAATTCTTAATTTTAATTGAAATTGACATTTAGTTTAAATTACATATGAAGGTAAATTCTATTATAAATTGGGTTTAAACTAAAATTATTTAAATTATAAATCTATAAATCCAATTTAGTTCATTTAAATAATTTTAATACTGAATTTTTAGATAAAAACATTGTAACATTTTGATTATTTTCAATTGGAAAACTCACTTTCTCATCGCGTATATGGGATTAATTTTAAATTAAATTCTTCACCTTATATAAAATTGAATTTAAAAAATTGAATAAATTTTTTAATTAAAAAAATTAATATTATCTAATAATAAAAACATAGTTTTTTACCATAATGAATTGTAAAAATAGTAAAAATAATTTTATTGCGGTTAAACATAAAATATAAATATTAAAATGACATAATTTTTTTATCAAATCTATTTTATGGGAAAAATTAGACATTATAATCTATAAGACACTAAAATAGTCCAATTTGTTTTACCATTTTCTAATTTTAAAAACAATGGTACACCTTTTTCATTTAAAATATTATAGGTGTGAAACTCACCTCACTTATAAAAGGATACCCACTATCCTATATTATTCAAAATATAAAACCATTTTGGTTTAGAAAATAAAAATTCAAATAAGTTACTAATTTCCATAAAATCAACCTAAAATAATTTTCTTTCATTAATCTATTATAGGAAGAATTTAGGTATAATCCTAAAGAGGTGGTTCGAGAGGAGTTGGAATTTCTGACTCTACAATTTTGTTTTATATATTATTTAAACTACTTAAAATCTTATTAAATTATGATTATATAATAGAAATATTATCCAAGAAATACTAAGATGTTATTATGTTATGTTAGTTAACTATATAAATCTTCTATTCCCCCACATTTGAAATGATAACATCACTCATGTGTACGATAGATTACCGCCTCACAAACTGATGTGACTTGTTTTCCATCAAGACCTCTGATGGTTGCATATGATGATTGACATAAATTATAAAAATTATATTTATATATAATTTTAACTCAATATTTATTATATCATATATACCTTTATTTACTTTCCATTCTTTAGGGGATATAGTAATGGCACTCATGTGTACAGCGAACTACCACCTCACGAAGTGAAGTGATTGAAATTTCACTAACTCTTCATATATAAGGTTATAAATATAAATTTAATAAATATATGTTATATAAATTATATAATTATGATATTAATGACTTTTTTAAAATTATTAAAATGTAATATATCATTTTATTTCTTAAATTTTCACATACATAATGAGGATAATAATATTCATGTAAGTGTGGACAACTGACTTCATGAAGCGATATGAATCACTTTTCCTCACAACCCATGTGGGTGATATAAATGAGTATATTTAAATAATTAATATGGTATTTATTATATTATTATTATTATTATAAAAGGATATAAAATTTCTCAACTTATTCTTATAATGGTCATTGAACAATGGAACCATTTCCTATTCGTATGTATGACCTAGCATCTCCATGATTGTAACATAGTTCAATTTTTATAACCATCATTCGTGATTTATTTTAAAAGTATAATTTATGTATAAATATGATAATACTACGATGATTATTATTAGAAATATGCTTAAATTATGATATATATGACCATAGTAATCCAACAAAATTAATTTTTCCCAAATAAAACAAATATCATTGAAACATCAGACATAGAATTAATTGATTAAGTAATATTATATAAAATGGAAATATGTGAAATAAAATAAATAATAAACATGAAAATGGTTCATAAAAAAAAATTAACATATTTTTTTATTCAGGAAGATAAGGAACATACCTAACGAGTCATACTCAAGGTAACAGTTTCTCATCTCACTTTTACTTCCATGATATATACTTCATATTCACCACTTATTTATTTGGTTATTTTATATAATTCCATATTTGTAGGTTATATAATTATTTATTTTATATTCATGGAATTTAATGTTTAATTTAATTTTATTTATTTCAGGGGTACTATTATACAAAAGTTACCAAAGTGGTAAGTGTTTATTTCACAATCTTGTCATTATCCAAGATTATTTCTATTTAAGTATCCCTTTAAATAATTACATAATATTTATAATTTAAAATTAATATAATTATTCCTACTTTAGTTATTAAGGAATAAACTTAATTAATAGCAACATTTTCCTCTCTTTGGTACCGAAAATTATTAAAAAAGCATTTCTATGAAATTCTATCTTTTTTTATCTATTCGATCAAAAATTATTTTTGTTCTGAAATTTTTTTTTTCTGAAGATGTTCTGAAAAATGTGTTAACATTCTAGAAATAATATATTAAAAAAAATTCACACATTTTTAATTTTTACAATAATTGTAAGAAGGGGATATTTTTATCATTTTCTGAAGAAGGTACATTTCTATTATTTTATAGTGAAAAAGAAAGTTTCTTTTTAACATATACAACATGTATGAAATTAACATCTAAAATGTCCATAATTTCATGAAATATTACAATGAATGTTTACAAAATTATTTTTAAAGAAACATATTTTCCAAATATTATAGAAATTATTAGTTTTATAAGGGATATTCAAATAAATTCATTTTGAAAATATTTTATGATTTTCGAGTTTTAAAATAAAAAAAGTGACTTTTAAAGAATGGTTATCTCCCTCAAGGAATGTTTGAAGTGATATTTAATAGATATTCAATATAATAAGACATAATTAGATTTTAGTTATGATTTAATAGATATATACTCCAATATTTCCATCATTATTCTTTTTCTAAATGGTTTATGATAAGTTTAACTAGGGATGTACTGTGTTGATACCACCCATTTTACTATGGATGATTTATGATTATTTTTATTCATTGGGTAGTTTTAAACAATTTTTATGAAAGTTTTTATATATTAATGTTTATTTTTATTAGGATTCACTCATTTTATATAATGACTTAATTAGATTTAGTATTTAATATGTGGAGATCACTATAGCCCCATGATTCATTGATAGGTCTCATGAGATAAAATATATTGGTTTTTGGATAAGGTCTTTCCCATTAATATAGATTCCTTAGAAAAATTTCCCATGTGGTATTAAATTTATTAGAAAATTTCTTTTATGGTATATCTTAGATGTACATAGTTAATCATTTTATCATTATGAATTCAATTATTTATATTCGCTGTGATTATTTGATTAGATATAATATATAGGGTTAAGTTGTATGCTCATGTGATTATTCATATTAAATTATTTGATCGTCATTTATTCCTACAAAAATATTCTCAAATTATTATTTAATGTAATGTGTTTTATTTATTTACCTTTCCATATGAATTATGGATAGTTTATTTATATCTTCCAATGTACGCTTACACTTACTGAGTATCTGAGCTCAGCCCTTTCTTATGATTTATTTTTTATAGGTGGTGAAGAAGTGTTTTGTTATTGATATGAAGGGATACACTAAGGGGAATAAGGGAATTATTAAAGTTTTTTTGTATTCTATGTTTTAGAATTTAATGTGAATTTCAATTATGTATTAAATTTACTAATTAAGACCAGTAAACTATTTAGTTCTTCTGGATGTGATTCTATGTATTGTATGACATTTTAATAAAGTATAAACCAGATATAGGATAATATGGTTTGTATCAGTACACTATACCATGTCCCTTAGGAAATGGTTTTATTAGAAAACCATCATTTGAAGGATTTTGGTGAAAACCTGAAGATGTTTTTGAAGAAGTTGTATATTTTTTAACCATGAATTTTTGTATTATTGTTTCTCCCACCTCATCCAAATATTATTCAATCACTATGATATATAAAAATCTGTATACTCTATATACTTATATGTTATATTTTAATGGAAAAACATATATACATTTCATATTCCATCAAATGTGAAATTAAATCATCAATTGTATGTATGAAAGACTACCATCTTATGAACAGATGTAATTTATTTTCAATCCCTTCTATTCACAGAAGGGTATAATTAAGTAATTAATGAATATATATATATATATAACATTTATGACATTATTTTACTTCTGTAATTATAATATCACATATATCATTTACCATCCAATCAGTTGAAAATTGATAACATTGCTTGTGTATATGTGTGGACTACCCTCTCCACAAATCAATGTGATACATTTTTCATTTAATTTTATCATGGATTTTAAAAAGTATACAGTTAATGATTATATATGATATCTGTTATATAAAAATTATTGAAAAATTTTAAACTATAACTTAGTTATCTCTTTTCCCATTATTTGAAAAATTAAAACTGCATTCATGTGTACATACGATCTCTAATATCCAAGAATGGTGTAATTAAGTTTTATATCTCTAAATTTTGAGGATGATTATAAATATGTATACAATGAATATATATTATATTTATATCATTATTAATTCTATTAGGATGATGGAACTATTACAAATTTATAAGGACCACTACTATGAAACCAAAACAAACATGAAAAAACAATAAATACACAGAAAAAATGATTTTAATAAATAATTATTAATAAATGGATGTCTAAATATTAAAATAGGATAAATTATTATATTATAAGTACATAAATTGTTATTACATTGAATCATAATATATTTAAATTTATTTATTAGGCGATTATAATTCTTTTGAAACAACATGAACTCAAAGTAATATCTTTTCGTCTCACTTTTATATCTACGAGACACATTCCAAAATCGCCAATTAATTATTTTTTGTGGTGTATATTGTTACCATTTATGTATTTTGTAATTATACTCATTAATATTTTTTGGAATGTTAATATCCATATATGTACCTCTTTTTCTTAATATTTTTATTTGAAATTTACCAAATATGTAAGGGTTTTATGTTACAATATCATTGTTTTTTTCAGGATTGTTTATGATTATGTTTTTGATAATTAAATAATATGATCTGTATCTCATAAAAACAATGAAATTTCTTACCCTCCATTTATTTCATTAAAATATTTCTCCTTTCATTTTTCTCTTTTTCTTTCTTCATGTCACGACCCATCCCATGGGGCCTGCACCGTGACTACCCTAATCCCACCTTTCATAGGCCATGGGTTGGAGACTAGAACAAAAAAGGTATATCCCTATAACGGGAAGGGATTTCCATTAAACATATATAAACAAACAATCCAAGAAAATAACAAGAAGCATCAAAGAAGTAAACCGCTACAGTAAAAAGTGTACTGAAAATAAAGGGGGGGGGGAATATAAGCCCAACTAAAAAGTACAAGTACAACTGAAAAGAGAAAAAAGCTCTTGGAAACTGAGAATACTACCTAAAAAGTAGGTACATATCATCTCCACAACACTCTACGTCATCCCGTCTTCTCCATGTACCACATGGTCCTGGCTCCCTCAAGTCTCAACCCAGCTACTCGTTGTCTGCACAAGACACAACAAGGTGTGGGAGAAGCCTATACAGGGGTGGGTGTAAAAATACTCAGTATAGACCCCAAGACCCTCAAAGGTCTCCCATAGTTCCAAAAAGGAAATACCACAAAGCAAGACCTCAATCACAAAGCATGAAGTAGTCATCAACTGTACTTAGGTATAAGCCCATACATATACCTAAGTTATCAAAATATACACGTCTCTTACATGAGGGAAAACAAGATCCAAACTTTAATCCATTTTCACATCTGATCTACAAGGGAAGTATACCACAAAAGTAACACCAAGATGGTAAAAGTACCAAAAGGGTAACACCACGAAGGAATCACCATGAAGGTAAAGTACCACAATGGTAACACCATGAAGGTAACACCATGAAGGTAAAAGTACCACAGTGGTAACACCACGAAGGTAACACCATGAAGGAAAATTACCACAAAGGTAACACCACGAAGGTAACACCATGAAGGTAAAAGTACCATAAAGGTAAGGACTCATCTCACATGAGGTATTTAACTTAAGTGTAGAATTACAAAATATTAGTCTTAAATCAAGATCATATTATTCTGTCGAGAGGCTCTACTGCTAACCCACACAGGATCAGTATGTGCTGACCCATATAGGATCGTTGAGTGATAACCCACACAAGATCTAACCCAAAAAGGATCACTATATGCTGACCCACACAATATCACTGAGCGCTGACCCACACAAGATCAATATGTACCGACCCACACAAGATCACTATTCATTCATCACGTCACACCCAGACACAAGATTCATGCACTAAGAATGTTTGATTCTGAGAGGATCATCTCCTCAAGCTATCAATCATACCTAAACAGACACAAAGTTCCATGAAGAAGTATCCCAATGTACTACCATGTCATAAGGGTTCCAAAGTGATAGACCACACGTCGATCAGACTCCCGGTCTGTGAGATATGGGCACTTTTGTAAAAAGGGCCCAGTTGGATTCAAGTCTGATCCAACCCAAGTATAACATAAAACTCTAAGAAAACTCACATAGAATATCTCAAAAGTACCTCCAGGTCACTAGGGTCCTTATACCACAGATGGCGCATCAATCAGATGCCTTGTCTATTAGTTACATTCCTTTTTGTGAAACAGGGGGTGATTGCACCTCGGTTTGGACCGGCTCGGTCGGGCCCATAGAAATATGCCAAAGGTACCGCTTCCCAGAAGGGGTCCCAATTCCACAAATGGTGTGTCAACCAAACACCCGGTTCATCAGTTGCATGTGTTTCATTATTCAGGTATCATTTGGGTCTGGGACCGGTCCGATTCAATCAGACCAGCCTAAAGAAACCAATCTCGGGGTCTACCAGACCCCGCTCGAGTCCGGCCCACTAAGGGTCGGTCTAGTTCACTGGGTCCAGCCTATCAGGGTCAGCCCAGTTCAGTTTTTGGGCCTGGGCCGTGATTGGACCGACCCATTGGGTAGGGCTTGGCCCACCCACACTAGACCTTTGAGCTGCGGGTGCGGCCCGTTCCGCTAGCTTCTCAGTTAGCCAGATTGCTGACAACTTCCTTCGCTGGCCCCATGGTTGTGGGGCCATTTCATCTAACCGGTGGGGCACTACAGTACCGTATTAATCAGTCATCTTTTCGGCCAACTGGGTTTTGCCAAAGAGGTGCGGCGTGGGCCACGCCGCACCCTCTTGCCGCCGCCGGCTAGCCGTAGCCACTTCCACTAGTGGCACCTGCGGGTGCTGCCCTTGGCCCATGCAGTCGGCTTGGGCCAGTTGTCGCGGCGCTCCGCCTTCCACCACCCATGACCGGTTTCCATGGGTCTCCTCCAGCCACCTCTAGCCGTCACCGACATGGCACACTAGCAGTTTCTTCCGAGGGTCACCAGACGTGCTCCGACATCCATTCTTGGTGCCGTCTATGCCTACAGATCTTCTGCACTACCTTCGACATATCATGACCAACTATTTCGTGTTTCCGTCAGTTTTTATATTTTTTCCCCAAATTACACATCATGAACGAAGCAGCGGAGGGTCCGAGCCTTTTTCTTTTGGCCCGCACCCTCGTGTTAAGGAGATAGCAAGGGAGAGATGATTTAATTCATCAAAGACAACATCAAAATAACCACCCTATGACAATATTATTGAAGAATGTTCATGTTTAGAGAAGAGTCGGTGGTAATTATTCGATGGCACTCGTCACCACCTTCTATAACCAGTTTCGTCCTCCAGGTGGTTGGCGTCATGATACTTTGCCAGAACTTCGTTTCTTGATGAAGCCATTTCGATACTCCTCCTCAAGCTCTATATAAATTGTAGTGGGGAAGGGTTAGTAACACACATGTAATTAATGATGTTCAATTAATTAAGGAACCTTACTAATTACAACGGTGCTGTTACAATGAATTGAGGAGTCCTGACATTTAATGTCTTGACACGTCATTGGTCCCATTGCTGCCACTTGTTCGTTTGAGGAAAATAAAGAAAAGAAATAAAATAACATTGTTATTTATTATTCTTTTAAATGTCAAAAATATTACTTTTTCTCCTGAACATTTGTAGTCGAAGTGAATCCTCCATTAAGAGAATCCCGGCAGTGCGGATTCAATGGGGCCCTTATATTTTTAATCAGAGCACCTGTTCAAAAGTTATAAAACGCTGCTTGCGCATTTACTGAACGTACCATAAAAAATTCAAAAAAATATTAACATTCACCCTTGACCTGTTACAATCATGGTTAGGATCTGCATTAGGGGAAAAATCCCCAACAAACTCAATCACACTCCTAGTTTTTCAATCCGAGTAACCATTTAGAATTTATGGATTTTAACATTAAAATAATTTTTAATTTTTTTATTTGTGGCCAAAAACTAACTTCAATAGTTGGCCCGCGTCAGCCAACGTTAGTGTGTGCCTAAATAAAGCAAACCCACATGAGCTCAACGGTGGTCTCATATTTTTAATCCGACTCAATTTTCTTGAGTTATAAGAATTTGAAAAATAAAATAACTTTATTTAATTATTTTATTTACGGTTATTCCATTTTTTGGTTTTCTCACCGAAGGCCCACGACGACTAAAATTAAGTCGCTCCTAGGTTAAAACTACTATACTAAATGCAATGGTGCCCTCAGATTTTTGATATGGGAACTATCTTAAGAGTTATTCCAATTGTTCAATAAAACTGCTCACATGCGCTAATTAGAGAATAACCAAATTTCGACGGATCATTCCGGGAACATCGGGCCTCAGAATCAAGTGCCGTCAGATTTTGCCACCTTGAAATAATCCCAAATAATTTTAAAAAAAATTATTTGGGATTTATAGGTTTTACATTCTCCCCACATTACGACCTTTCTTCCTTGAAAGACAAAACAAAGGAAAATAAAAAAATTGAGGGTACTGAGCATGAATCTAAACCTCCCGCTCCCATGTGGTCTCCTAGAGGATCTCATGCTGCACAGAACTCACACCAGAGGGATCATCCATCTAAAAAGAACATTCTCCTGCCGATCCTCTATCTCCACCAGAAATTACATAAAATTCACCCCATCGTCGATGCCGAGCTTTCCCCAATTGATAACATGCAATGGATCATGTACGTACCTCATTAGTTATAACTCAGGAAAACAATTATGCACCTGGTGCATCTGTGGGGAAAGATCTAGATGTTACACCACCTCACCTACTCATTATGAGGATCTGGAAATGTCTAATGAACCATGGAGATAGATTGTCACCCTGGCTGAATCTCCACAATCCTCATCGAGATGAGACCCATAGAAATACATGTCATCCCTCCTAGAACTCCAATGGTCTCCGTATCCTATCGGCATAGGAATTATACCTATTCTATGTATTCTTCACTTGCTAACAAGTGAGTAATCATGATACAAACTCTTCCACTGCCTTCTTCATCCCTAGTCACCGGTACTAATGTCGTCAGTCTCGGTACATTTGTCATTCTATGATGTACCACTAATGAGGATGTATGTAACTCTATCAAGACCTCCTCCCATAGCATCACTTGTACTATGGTGCATTCTCTGAAGAGAAAAATGTGCTCCCCACCTTCAGAAAATCCTTCAAGAGACCATCCTGAGGATATCTGAGCATGTCGGGTCTCGCGGTTAATGTCCCCAAGCTATGCCTCCCAAACTCACAGAAGAATTGGGGGAGTTAAAGTCATTGATTTTAGGTAAGGTTCCCCATATTTAACCATGAAGGATATCCATAGCACAACTAGCTTCTCTGATACCTCACTCAACAGCTATTGACCAGAACCCCTACTGAGTGTGTCTGCTACCACATTCCCCTCCCCAGGAGTATAGGCTATCTCAAAGTCATAGTCATAGTGTAACTCTATCCATCGTGGTTGTCTGAGGTTCAGGTAATTCTAGGAAAGATACACCTGAGAATATTGTGATCCGAGTAAATAGTAAACCATTCACCCATCAAGTAGTGCCGCCACATCTTCAGTGCAAAGACCATTGATGCTAAATCCAGGTCATGGGTAGTGTAGTTATTCTCATGGTCTCTCAACAACTATGAGCCATAAGTGATCACATCGCACTCCTACATCAAGAAAAAACTTATTCTGGTCCTTAATGCATCACATTATATTATATACCTAATTACCTCTTCTCGTAACCATAATATGGGGCACTTGTCAGTCTCTTTCGTAGCTTCTGAAAGCTCTTTGGACACTTCCTCATCTATAAAAAGTCTCTCCCCATATTCTTCAAAGCTAACAAGGGTTCCACTACCCTGGATAAGTCAGGTAAAATTCTATAATAGCACTTAGCCAAAGTAGAAGTCCCTCTCCCTTCAAAGAGGGAGTCCTGGAAAAATGTTTTGTAAAGATTTCCCCACAATCTACCACAACTATTGGGAACTGAAAAATCAAAACTCATGATTCCATGAGGGTAAGGTTGTCCAACTCTAGAGTGGTCGACTGCAAACTCCTATGCATGATTTTTCCTTTGCTTCTTGGGTTTCCTTCTACAAAGACCAAGGAAAAACCCATTCCAATGCTATAGATATACTACATCATTTTTGCCAAAAATAGTCAATATGAGTATGAATTGTGGATGTCAAGTCCATACCCAAACTAATGTCCTAAAGCCTCGATGCTGCCACCAAGATGCTCCAACTGAAAGTCTCACCTTAAGGGCCAGATCACACCATCGACATAAGTGTGACTATCAAGTCTCCTCTCAAAGGTATATCCAGACGTAGGGGTCAATTCATCAGTTTAACTAGAAACTTTAGGTCTTGAACAAGATTTGTGTGAGGAAGGAATGATTGGTACCTATGAATATTAATATGTCATCTAGTAGTAGACACATACCATACCTCGAATCATTCCTGGAGCCCTTGGGTCACACTCCTTGATCGTATAGAGCTACTCCCTTCCCTTGTCCTCTAGCTCCCTCATCCTGGTGGGGACAACATTAGGGTGGTGGTTGTAACATGTCAAAATGTATACCACCTCATGCTACTCTCCTAGCACAAATTCCACATCTTCTGCCCCGCATATTCATCTTTCCCTGACACTTCCTCTTCCTGAAAAATTTTACACACCCAAGTCTCTGAGACTGGCATCCATTTCTTGCTTTCCCAATGCTAAAAATCACTGGCTGCATCCGCTAAGCCAAAGGAAATACAACCACAAAGGTTCTCTGTAGCCCCTAACATAATTAAGAATTCATAAAGGAAAATTTATAGATCAGATGTCCCTAAACACACCTCGCTCGGTGGTCCGAGCCCTGACGCACTGACCATAATGTATTCATCGAATACATGAGATGGTCGGTACACCTCAATAAATAATCAGCTACTGACATGTTGTCCTACCGAAGCTGTAGAATCTCTTGAGAACACTAACACCATAGATTTTAATGGAAGGAGACAAGTTTCTCCAAGGAAGGTTCTCAATATTTTCTACAAAAAGTCACCACTTCGCAAGATCAGGTTATTCTAAACCCATTAGTCATCTTGCTGAGCCACATAAAGAGGCTCTCTACCAGGACTTCCAACTGATCGAATGGTGTCCTAGATAGATGGAAACTCGGCCACCTCTTCAAGCCAGTCCTTAGCCACCTGTGAGTCAGGTTCACCTCAAAACCCGAGGGGTATCTGTTGTTGAAACACATGTAAGGTACTAGGCCTATATGTGTTTTCTATTGGTAATGTATGTTGTAAATACTGACCAAAAAGTAGAGATATAGCTGGTACACTACTCAAAGGTACCATCTCAGGCAACGACCCATGTATCGAAGCCTCATCACCATGAAGAACATCCTCATAGTCATGCACTGATGAAGACTAACAGTTAGGATCACCATATTATTTGTTGGTGTCCAACCTAGGAGGAAAACTCTTGTCACATCCTCCGGCTAGTTCTCAGCTGCCTGGGGATCTGTTTTTCCTTGAAACCTTAGAGTCCTTTGCCACTGAAACTCGTGCAATTCACTCATATGGTGTGCATGTTCTACTAGTAGCATCTATTGTTGATCCACACAAGATCTCTAGAATGTTGATCCACACAGGTTCGCTCGGTGGGCCATCATCGTGTACTCTCTTGGGAATCCTAGATGGCTATCTATACAACGACATCCTCTTAAGGAATAGGTGCTCCATGGTTATTAAGTTTACCTGGTGATCTGACTCCAAATAAACCATGGAAAAACATTTCCAAAACACACACAATTAGTGTTTTTGTGCACCGAGTCCGAAATCAAAATTTAGGGTCCTGGTGTATGGATACAACAACCGCCACATCAACACTGGATTTCTTAAACTGAAAACCACACTCATAACTCTTAACACTATTTCCTCATGGAAATGATCAGTGTACTAGTTCTTTGGCAGAACTGACAAACCTGATACCAATTTTTTCATGACCCGTCCCCTTGGGCCTGCGCTGCAACTACTCCAAGCCTACCTTCCATAGGCCTGGGGTTGGCGACTAGAACCAAAAAGCTGTATCCCTATAACCAGAAAAAATTTCCTATAAATTTGTACAAGCACAAAATCCGAGAACACAACAAGTAAAATCCATGAAGTAAACTGATGTAGTAAAAAGTGTACTGAAAGTAAAGGGGGATAGAAGAAAATCCTAACAAAAAAGTACAAGTATAACTGAAAAAATAAAATAGCTCCTGGATTATCCACTAAGGATCCCACTTGAAGGGTAGCTACAAATCATCTCGACAACACCCCACGTCAGTCCTTCTCCTCTATGTACCACCTTGTCCTGGCTCCCTCAAGTTTCAGCCTAGCTGCTTGTCGTCTAAAAAATACACAACAATTTGCAGGCGAAGCCCACGTAGGGGTGAGTATAACAATACTCTGTGGGTAACCTGAGACCCCCGAAGGTCTCTCAGAGTTCCACAATGAAAATATCACAATGAAAGTCCTCATTCACAAAGGATGAAGCCGTCATCAACTCTACTTAAATGTATTCCCATTAATATACCTATGTTATCAAAATATACTAGTCTCTTACATGAGGAAACACAAGGCCAAAACCTTTAAGCCATTTTCAAAATTTATCCACAAGGAATGTATACAAAAAAGGTAACACCATGAAGGTAAAAGTACCACAAGGGTAACACCACAAAGGTAACACCACAAAGGTAATGTACCCAAAAGGTAAAACCACGAAGGTAACACCACAAAGGTAAAAGTACCACAAAGGTGACACCAAGAAGGTAAAGTACCACAAAGGTAACACTATGAAAGTAACAACATGAAGATAAAAGTACTACCAAGGTATGGACTCAGCTCACACTAGGTATATAACTTATGTAAAAAAGTACATATGAATAGTCATAAATCTAGATCATCCTATTCTGTCGAGAGGCTCTACTACTGACCCACATATGAATGGTATGATCTGACACACATAGGATCACTGAGTGATGACCCACACAGAATCTAAATGATATAGGATTGATATGTTCTGACCCAAACATGATCGTTGAGTGTTGACCCACACATGTTTGATAGGTACTAACCCACACTGGATCACTATACATTCTTCACGTCACATCTAGCCATGAGATTCCCGCACTAAGCACAATTGATTCTGGGAGGATGTGCTCCTCAATATATTGGTCATACCTCAACAGACACAATTTTTCATGAAGAAGTTTCCCAAAGGAGCTCCATGTCGTAAGGATTCCCAGGTGATAGATGGCGCTTCGATCAGATACCTAGTTTGTGAGATATGGGAACTTTTGTAAAGAGGCCCCAGTTGGATTAAAGTATGACCCAACCCGGGTCACACGTCATACTTTGAAAAAACTCACTTAGTGTATCTTAAAAGTACCGACTTGTAACCAAGGTCCTTATAAAATAAATGGTGCATTAATTGGACACCCAATCTGTTAAGTACATCCCTTTCCATGAAACGGGGGGGGGGGTGATCACACCTCAGTCCAGCCCGGCTCTGTCAGGACCACCAGAGTATGCCAAGGGGACCACTTCTCAAAATGGGTCCCAACACCACTAAAAACATGTCAAACAGACACCATTTTCATCAGTTATAAGTGTTTCATTATTTCGTTACTGGTTGGTTCTCGGCCCGGTCCGACTATGTCAGACCCGCCCGACGCAATGGGTCTTGCGGTCTACCTGGCCTCGCTTGGGTCCAACACAGTAATGGTCGACCCAGTTTGCTGGGTCTGACACATCGGGGTTGGCCCGGTTCGGTTCGCAGGCCTGGGCCGTGGTTGGCTCGGCTCGGCAGGTGGGGCTCAGCCCACCCGCGCTGGCCCGCTGGGCGGGTCTGGCCCTCTTGGCTACGGGTCTGGCCTGCTGTGCTGGTCCCACTAGCTTGGCCAGCCCGCACCGGCTCTGTCTGTCGGAATATGGACCGCTTCATTCGTTGTCCCATTGGATGTAGTGCCATTTCGCCCATTCGGTGGGACGCAACCTCACCACATTAATCAGTTGGTAGTTCGGCCAACTAGGTTCCGCTAACGAAGTGCGGCGTATGCTGCACCCCACCATTCTGTCGTGGCTGCTTCCACCGACGCTGCTTGTGGGTGCCACACTTGTCCCACACGGTCGGCTTGAGCCGGCCGCCCTTGTCTACCATGGCGCGCCGTCGCGCACTGCCTTTAACCACCTGTGACCAGTTTATGTGGGTCTCCTCCAGCTTCCACCGGACGCTGCCAATATGGCGCGCCGTCAATTTCTTCCGTGGGTCACCAGACGTACTCTAGTGTCAGTTCTTGGTGCCGTTTGCAGCTAAAACTCTTCTTTGCTGCCTCCAACATATCATGACCTGCTATTTCTTGTTTCTGTTGACTTAGAAATTATTTCCCCAATGTTCAAATCAAGAACAAAGTGGAAGAGGGTCTAAGCCTTGTTCGTCTAGCCTGCGCCCTATGCGTTAAGGTGATAGAAAACAAGAGAGGATTTAATTCATCAAAGAAAACTTCAAAAATAAAACTCTACCCCATGATCATTAGAGAATGTCCATGTTTGAGGAAGAGTCGGTGTTTGTCGTTCAATGGTGCTCATCACCACCCGCTGGAACCAGTTTCGTCCTCTAAGTGGTTGGAATCACGATACTTTTCCAGATTTTAATCGCGTGGTGAAGTTGTGCCAATACTCATCCCCATGCTTCATAAAAATAAGAGAGGAGAAGGGTGAGTAACTCACGTTGAATTAATGGAGTTCAATTAAATAAGGAACTTTCCTAATTCCAATGGTGTTTCCACAAATAATTGAGGTGTCAAGACATTTAATGTCATGACACGTCTTTTATCCCGCCACCACCGCTAGTCCATTGGAGGAACACAAAGAAAGGAAATAAAATAACTTTGATATTTTATTATTTTATTAAATGTCCAAAATCTATCTTTTTCTCTGGAACTTCTGTGTTCAAAGTGAAGCCTCCCATAAGTGAATCCCAGTGCTTCAGATTCAATGGTGCCCTCGTATTTTTAATCCGAGCACCAGTTCATATTTTAGAAAATGTCGCATGGGGGTTTACTGAACGTACCATAAAAAAATTCAAAATTTTTTATTAACATTCATCCTTGACCTGCGCCGGTCAATGTTAGGATCTGCATAAGGGGAACATGCCCCAACAAACCCAATGGTACTCTTGGATTTTCAATCCGAATTACCATTGAGACGTTACGGAATTTAGTTATAAAATAATTGTTACTTAATTACTTTATTTATGAACAAAAACTAACTTCTATAGTTGGCCTCTGCTGACCATTGTTAGTATCTTCCAAAAGAAATCATACCCTCATGAGATGAGGGGTGGTATCATATTTTTAATACGAGTCACCGTTTGTGAGTTATAATAATTTGAATAATAAAACAACTTTATTTAATTATTTTATTTACGGTTATGCCATTTTTGGGTTTTCTCACCAGAGGCCTGTGCTAACAAAACTTAAGTCGCACCTAGGGTAAACCTGCTATCCTAAATGCAACGGTGCCCTCAAATTTTTTATCTGGGAACCCGTTTAAGGGTTATTATAATTTATCAGGTAAACTGTTCATGAGAGCTAATTAAATCTTAACAAAATTTTGACGGATCATTTTCGGCACTCTAGGCCTCGGAATCGTGTGCCATCAGATTTAGTGACCGCTAAGTAATTCCAAATAGTTTAAAAAAATTATATGGAATTTCTGGGTCCTTACACCTTAGAATTAGAAAAAAAAATTTGGGAAAAATTACTTTATCCCAGTTTTTAGTCTGAAATCCTTTTCTTCCATGTTATTGTTTTCTAATAATATTCCATGAAATTTTATACCATTACATTAATGATTTATAAATTTAATTTTTTGCAATTTTTATTTTTTTGGAAATGGTTCAAAATGATTCTTATTTTCATTTTTTAAAGTTGTTACTTTTTAAATTTTAACTTAAAATGTGAAAGGTGTAACACCCTATGTTTTTGTGAAATATCTTTCTAAACTAATTTATTATTTTTGATATTTTTATTTCACATAACTCTGAATATAGTTTTTATATGAAATTACTATATTTTGACAACATTATATACGAAACCAATTTAATCATACACTACATGAAAGACATATATTATCTTATAGAACACACAACACTATTTTTTCATTGTATTACATAGAATATCACATAAATTCAATATATTTCATTAAATGTAAGGACATGTTTTTACCTAACTACAATATACTATTAATATGATTATTAAATTATTATTATGGATACCACAAAGCCAATGGAATGTAAATTATAAAAAAATTAACTAATTTTTAAAAATATTGTCTACAAATATACATAAAATTAATCATTTGGTAATCAATTAGTAGTAGTGAATGTATTGACTATTTGAAATAAAGAAAATAATTTTCTAGGAAAAATGTTTTCTTTGTAAAAACTTAATTTTTTTGTCATAAATAAATAAACTAATTTTTATTAATTATTTAATATATATATATATATATATTATATTAAATTAGTATTTTTTATACTCATCCAATAGATTTTGTATGTATAAGATAATAATAAATCCATTTTTTGAGTAAAAAGATATATTCTACAAAAAGGAAATTTTACCACATATTTATGGTGAACACATTCCAAATATTATTATTGTAAATTTTACATAATAAAAATCATTTTTCAATTTGGGACATAAAAATTAGATTAGGATTAATTTTTGGTATTTTTCTTCTAAGTTTCATTTTTTGATGAATAATGAATAATATTGGATTTTAATTCAAAACATTCTTTATGTATAAATTATTAATAAGGTTATATTATAGTTTATATTTGTTATAAATTACAATTAGATCAATTATAAATAAATTAATCTAATTTAGGCCATCGGAATCAATTTCACTTTGATATTGGATATTAAAACTTACCAAATGTTTGAATATCTTTTACATTAAAAACTTAATATGTCATCCTATCAGTGGGTTTAAATATGAATTAATTTCATCCACTTATGTGATTTGAATTTTTGAAAATGAATTATATATTTAAGATCATAATTATATATTATTTTAAATAATATAATTTTTTTTGACAAAAAATATTTGTGAATGTAATTAAAATTAATTACAATGATTGAGAGGAAAATTACCATAAAAGGGAAAAAACCTTACACTTAAGGGAAACAATTACATAAAAACTTTTAAAAAATTAATTTAATGGCCATATTTAGACCCTATACTCCCTTTTATCTAATTATGATCATTAGGGGATCACTTTTTCATAGAAAAAACATGCGTGGAATTCCTATTTTTAAAATTTATAAGAATTCCACTCCTCCTCCACTATAAAAGGCACACACTCCTTAAACTTATTCAGAATTATAAAGAACTTTGTATATCTCAAAATCAGTATAAATGATATCCAAAAATCCTCAATTTTATCCTATAATCCTCCCATTGTGTTTAAATCCATCCAAGGAATCCCTTTGGGGAAAACAAAAGTAGTTCCTGAAAGAAGAGGTAAGATCCTCCCTCAAGCTCTTTTGTTTTATTTTCTTTCTCCACCCCCTAAAATATTAATATTCAATTATTATATAAAAAAATAATTTTAATAAATAAACTTTTATGTTTATATTCTAATGTTTATTCCTACATTTATACACACATCCATCTAATGGGTAACAAATATGTTGTTCTAATGTATGTTGAACTACCGCATCGCGAAACAATGTTGTTCATTTTTACATTACCACCTCTCATGGATGTGAATTATGATAGAAAATATAATTTTATATGATTTATATTATATTTATTAATCTTAATGATATAATATATAACACATACCTTCATTCTTTTCATTTAGTGTAAATGCGATAATTTCATTTGGGGACTTGTGGACTACCGTCTCTTCAAAGCGATGTAACTCATTCAGATTCTACATGGAATTTATTAAGGATAGGTTGAGGAAAATTATATTATATATATGAAAAAATAATTCTTCGGTAATTATATTATATTATATATATATATTTTATATCTTTATTTCTTTCAATATGAAAATAAAACGAAAATATTGTTCAGGCGTACATATGTCCTACCATCCCCATAAACAGTGTATTCCGTTTCGTATTTATATATCATATATATTATTATAAATAAAAATATACTAAATATATATGATATATATATATATCATTATTTACATTTTGGAAATATTTAAATCAGGATATAAGCAAGTGGATCAAGAATAACAATACAAAACATATACTAAAAACAAAACAAATATTACCCAAAAAGAAACATTAACATGGAGTAGTTAATTAAGGGGTGATATAAAGTCATATGAAAATTATATACGGTATTATATATAATAATATAATTCTATTGAAAATGTATAATAAAAATATATCAATATACAAGAGGTTTGAACATGTACGATGAAAGTCCAAACATAAGGCAAGAGATTTGTCATCACACTTTTATTTTTCATGAGAAACGTGACATGTTCACCTCCTATTTCTTATACATGGTGTTTTTAATAAAAATTTGTGCATTATATTATTTTAATAATAATATTTATGTATTATTAGATATCCTTTTTATGAAATTTCTTTCATTGGATCTATGTTTCAAATGTCACCATATCAGTAATGTAGTTTTGTCTCAATTTGCCTTCATTGAGACAGATGCCATGGTATGAAACTATATTATTCAAGGAGGTGTATAAACTGAAATTTGAAAATTTTTATCATGAATATCATTATTTTAATTATAAATTTATCTTCACAAAATTTTATTCATTCATGTAGATTATTATTCAATGTTAATAAATTGGTAACGGTTTATTTCTATAGTCTCATAATTTATCGAGATTGTTTATGATTATGCTTCCATTGATGACATTATATGATAAATCTCCTAAGAAATATCATGAAGTTTATCCTTTTATAGTTATGAATTTTATATCCACGTAATGTTACATTTTTTCACTCTTTGTTACTTAACATAATAAATAAAAAAATTAATGAAAATCATACATTATTTCTTATTTGTTTAAAAATATGTCTAATTTCAATATTGTGTTGTCTAAAACTATGTTCAATTTTTTTTACTAATTTCCTATAATTATTAATCAATATTTTTACCCACTTTTATCCTTTTTACAAAAATGTTTTAAAATGGGAATCTTCTTTTCATTTTCTAGTCATGTTAATTTCTTAGAATTTTATGTTGAAAAAGGAATGATCGATATGTATAGATTTATCCAACACCATGAACATAAATCCTTTGGAGAATATTTTTAATGTTTAAAATATTTACTTTTATCAAAACTAATTTTCCAAATATTCTGGTTATTCATTATTTTTAAAGTTGGGTTTAAAGAAAAGTATTTTCTAAACATGTTTTATGATTCAATAAGTGTTTTAATTAATTTTTAAAGATTCCTTTTAATTTTATCAAATATATTTTCAAATATATTTTACATTGAAAAGTGTTTTAATTTTTTTGATCTTCTAGTATATTTTTTCATGTTTATTTTCAAAGAAAATGGTCGTGAAAATGTTTTACGTTTTAAAATACATTTTTCAAATTTGGAAATATATTCTCCCCAAGAAGTGTTTTAATAGAAAATATTAATTAATTAATTAAACAAAAATTATTTTAAATGGTTTTATAAAAAATATTTTGAATGAAAGGATGTTTTCTTTATGAAAATTTTCATGTGAACTTTAAAAAGCCTTCTCCATCTATGATGACATACTTTGTAATATATTATGCTTTACTAGGGATATGATCCAAGAATACTATTTATATGGCTTCTTTAATATATTATGTTTATATGGAATGATTTCTATAAAAACCATTTCTTTTCCTTAGATTAGATTCTTTTTAATCCTATTTATTGTCACTATTTATCCTTTAATAAAAGGATTATGAAACATATCTTTTTTCCATAGGTAATGACATGATAAAATGTTAGGATATCTATTTCATTTCATGGGTTATGAAATGATGTTTATGTAGCCCATTTTATTTTACGGTACATGATGTAATACATGTTTTATAAACATGTGGCACATGTATGTTTGATTTTATTATGTGACGTGTGGGACCTATATCTTCCTCTAAAACATTTGGTATTGATTTATATCTCATGTGATAAGAATAGGAATAAAGTTAGTGGTCTTGATCCACTCTAGAATATGGGGAAACCTGATCCACTATGGAATATGGGTAAGCCTAATCCACTATGGGAATATGGGGAATCTGAATCCATGATGGAAGATGGTGAAACTGGACCCACTATGGGAAGATGGGGAATCCCGATCCTTTATGAATGATGGGGAAACCCGATCCCTTAACTGAAAAGGACTATGTCTAGGAATGGTGGTGTGTACCTCCTAGTAGGTGTAGTTCCCAAGAAGTTCCCTGTTATGTTTTAGAAATGCGCCTTGACTTATATAGAATTATGTTACATGTTTATGTGTCTAACAACATTATATGTTTTATGCCTTTGATATACTGACATGGTTCATGCTCTTTATTATCATATGATTTCACTTATTATGAACCAAAAATCATTATTCCATATCTTGTGATGATGATCTTTTTATGCAGGATATGATCTTAAAATGGTGTGATCATGTCCCCATGCCCTTATGTTCATGGTATTATAACTTATTTCAATTATTTACATTTACTATGATTTTAAGATCACCCCTATCATCTTCTTCTCTTACCCAGTTTACGAATAAATGTTTTAAGTAGTAGTATTAAATGGAAATATATTTAAATAAGATGTTGAATATATTTTAATAGACTAGAATAATGTGTTCTTTGTTTCCAAATACATAAAAATATTATATCCTCGACCATGTATTTTTCTATTGTGTTGAATATTCATATAAAATGATGTAATATCCATGTATATTAAGAATGTGTTGATAGAGTTGGTATCAAAAGAAAGGTTTACTCATTATTTTTAAACTAGGATGATAAAAAATCATTGAGATCCCTAAGGGTATTTCAAAGGATACGTTGATGGATGTCTCTAAAGATGAGTCTAAGAACGAGTAAATGTTAATAAAAAGATCCTGAAATTTTTTTAAAGGATAGAGTGAGTAGTTTATTAGTAATAAATCTATATCTAGATACTACGAATGGATGTGTATATGGAACAAATGAATATTGGGGTAACAACCAAAAAACACTATATTGAGCTAGACTCGATCGACAACTAATGCCAAAGAACAAGCCTTGCTGCACACCTCGTTTGACACTCCCAAGTTATATTCCTTGGGAATTAAAAAACACTTTATGATACCTTATAAAGGATTTAAATAAAATATGTATATGAAAAACATAGTATAAACATAAGGTGTCATAAAATAAATAATTATGTTTAATGATTTAGACATCCTATAAGTGATCTTTCATGTTTTTGAGGTTTTCTACTTTGATAAATGTTTCTGACAATATTATTTCTGATTTTAGAATGGTGGAACAAAAAGTACCTATATTAACATTGGACATGATTAAAATTTGAAAATTATTAGTAAAATGGGATGATCATTAAAGTGAAGGACGTTTCGATCATTCATAATCAGTTTTCATAGTGCATGATTGACTATCTGAACCTTAACCCACTCTGTGAATAATGAAGGAAGATAATAAGATAGTTTTCTAAGAATTATGGTACTGTAGAACCCATATTAAATGATATTAGGTTTCCAACATTCCATGACTTCTAGATGAAATTGAAAAGTGAATATATCTAAGGAATAAGAAGATGTTTTGAATTTTGAAATGAAGGAAAAAAAGTAAGTAACTATAACTGGAAAAGTGCACATGAGCCTCATCCTGGTTGGTGAGGACTCTTAAGAGCATTAGGGTGACTTTGGAACAAATCCAGGAGGAGGCACAATTTTTGGTACTGTAGCAGCACTGTAGCAGCACTATAGAAGTACTATAGCAGGAACTGTAGTAGTACTGTAGAAGGAAATGTAGCGGGAACTATAGCAGGAACTATTTGGCATGGTAGCACCTGGGAATTTTCCCCCGTTTAGGCCTTAGGGCCACCAATTTATTCCCCGAGTCCTTTAAGGACTTCAGGACACCCAAGCCTTCGGGCCAGTATGGCCTTCAGGACACCTCAAGGGCTTCGGGACATGTTAGTGTGTAGATTAAAACTAGACAACCTACAAGTAACAAGCTCTATAAAGAGGATGAGCAAGGATCATTCACCACAATAGAAGCTACACAGATTGCAAGAATGAGAGGGTGTGGCACCTTCTGTTGGGAAAAGCTTGTGCATGCACTGGATAACCTAGCTGAACAAACATGCGAAGGTAGAGAGCTGATTTCACAATGAATATGCTGGGGAAGAGTAATTCCAAGTAGTAAGTCGGTGTTGTATGTAATGTTTGAAGCCTATGGGAAATCAATTTATCTATGGCCTACGGGCCATGTAATACTTACGCCTACATTCCTTCTAAGGGTTCCACATCACCCCTTGAAATTTGGATTATCAAAAATCAATAAAAATGAAGGCCTTCAGGGAATTGGATGGATGGAAATGAAAAATGAAAGGCTTAGTTAATTTAATGGATGGAAATATCATCCTACCTATGGTATTATCAATATTTGAATGCATTAAATTTAGAATGAATAGTAATTATTCAAATCAATGTCCTATGTGGAAAAATATTAAAGGGAATCATCAAAGTGGTATGACTAATGAACATATTGGTAATGATTATGAGACTACAGATGAAATTTCAAAGAAACATGGTATTATATAATAGGATGAGATACCTTTTCTAATCTATTACATATGATATAGAATAATCAATGTGTTTATTTATTTTAATTCAATAATTATGAAAAATATAAGGATTTTTTAGTTTTTTTTCTTTCAATAACAATTTATAATAATATGTTGAGTGGCACTGATGTACTATAAAAGAGATTTCATTAAATAGTGACATTTTGAATAAATTAAGATAACCATTTACAAGTTCCTAATAAGTATGCTCTGATAAATATTAATAGGGTATGTATAAGTTAACTGGAAGGTTCTAAATTACCTCAAAATTGATAAAGGCATTTTTGACAAAGAAGTTTTTACAATCATAGAGAAAATATAATGTATTTTTTGATTCAATGAATTTTTTCAATAAACATTGAAAGAAGGAAACCTGGATGTTTTCCATAAGGATTTGTGGGAATTCAGGTTATTATCATGATTCAAGAAAATACATAATAAAGTTATTCACATGTTTGGTATGAGACAACAAAAAGACACTTTATCATATATGGTATACCAATGGTCAATTTTTTTTTATAAATTTAGTAACCTTGTTTTTAAATTTTTTACATCCAGGTTTTAGAAAAGTTATAAGGATAGCCATTTAGGTACTAGTTTATGTTAAAATTCATATGAGGGGTTATATATTACTATATTATCTCACTATATAAGGATTTATGAATATTTGATAACTTGTGATAACCTTTATGTTGTGATTAAGATAGATGGAATGAACTATGACTATATTTGTGGGTCTTATTATATATTAAGTATTTAGAAATGAAAACTTCACCTTCATTTATTGTAATACGTATGTTGTTCAATGCATAAGAAAGGGTAAGGCTATCTAGAAATCATGTAAGTATATCATTTCATGAACCTTCTACAACATTAGGACAAATGGCCTCCGAATAAAATTTTGTTAATTCAATATCATTTTTGATGATGTTGATGACCTTTTCAATCCACTTTGGTTTATGGATTTGTGATTGTTAACATTATCCTAGCCACGTTATCTATCAGTATATATAAAAATTTTATAGTAGTATTTCTATTCCATGTCCATGTTTTGAATTGCCTCCTATGTTCTCAAAATTATGAGTTACTTTGGGTAACAATTATGGTTCTAACATTCCCTTTTTAATTGAAATATTAGTTTTCATTTTCATAATGTGGGTTTATATGAAAGAACTTTTATGTATTAAAACATTGATAACCCATTTGAATTTATAGGGTGAAATTCATTTTAAGTGGGGTATAATGAACACCCCAATACATTGTGAAATATGTTTTTCAAATTAATTTAATCATTTTGACATTTTTCATTTCATGCAAAAGTAAATATAGTTTTTTATATTAGAGAACTATGTTTTCCTTGTGTTATATGAAACACCATGTTAATAATGCACTACACAAAAGACATATATTATATTTTGGTGAAATCAACACTATTTTTTTCTTATATTACACACAATACCAAGTCCAATTAATATCTTGAGTTACATATAATGCTTATTTTTTTGAAAACTACAATATAGTATTAATATAACTATTAAAATATTTTGATAGCTACCACCCAGCCATTAGAATGGAAGTTGGGAATAATATTAACTAAATTTCTAAAATATTGTCCATACATGTATATAAAATTAATTATTTTGATCCCAATTAGTAGAAGTTAATGTAATTACTATTTGGAAATAAAATATTACTTTTCTAGGAAAACTATATTTATTTTTAAAAACAAAATATTATCACAACTAATTAATCAAACCAATCTTTATAAATTTTTTTTAAATAAAATTCATATATTAAAAATTTAATTTCTTTGATACTCATCAAATATATTTTATAGGTATAATATAAGTATAAATCTAATTTTATGAGTAAAAAGATGTATTCTTCTAAAAGATAATTTTACTGACTTTTGAACATGAACACATTTTAAATAGGGGTTTCACACTATTATAATTTTTAACTGACAAAATATTATTTCTTATTTAAAGAGGAACATAAAAATTATATAAGGGTAAATATATGGTTTTTCTTTGTGAAGTCTCATGATTTGATGAATAATGAATAATACCGAATTTTAATTGAAAACTTATATGAAATATAATTTATTTATAATGTTAAATTATGTTTTATATTGGATTTGAGGTTTCATAATATCAATTAAACATAAATTTATGCATTTTATATAATTTTAGTCAATTTTAAATTGATATTTTCCTAAAAATCTTATCAAAAGTTTGAATATTTTTACTTAATAAACTTGCTTTGTCATCCCAAATACGAGATTAAATTTAAATTAATTTATTCCAATTCAATTATTTAAATTTCAAAAAATATATTCCATTTTTTAGTCATAATTATATATAATTTAAAATAATCTAATCATAAATTTTAACAAAAAATATCGGTGAAGGTAATTAAAAATAATTACAATAATTAAGAGGAAAATTAACTTAATGAGGGACTAAACCTTACACATAAGGTCCAAAATGACATTAAAAATATCCTAAAATAAATTTTATGGAAGGATGTAGATGCTAGACTCACTTTTCTCTACTTTTCACTCTTACTGGAGTAAAATTTCATCGGTAAAATGTGGGAAGAATTTCCTTTTAAAAAATTTACAAGTATGCCACTCTCCTGCACTAAAAAGAGAACTCACTCTTTACACTTATTCACATCTGTAAAGTCAACTGTATTAAAATAAATCCACTCAAATAAGTTCTCAACATACCTAAATTAATCCTTGAATACTCCCTTTGGGAATAAATCCATCAAATTGATCCCTTGGGTGCAAACCGAACGGAGTTAACCAAAGAAGAGGTACATCCTTCCACAAGCTATTTTATTTTATTATTATTCTCTACCCCATAAAATAATCATATTTAATTATTATATAATAAAATTATTATCCCTTAAATATTGGACATTTTTATTCTAATGGTTATACATACACTTACAAACATATCCATCTAATGGGTAACAAATTTACTATTATTTTGGATGGTAAACTATCGTCTCAAGAAATGATGTTGTTTGTATTTACTTTACCACATCTCATAGATGGGAATTATGGAAAAAAATATGTTTTTATATGATATATAGGATATTTATTAATATTATGGAATTATTATATAAATTATAAAATCATTCTTTCCATTTTTTGCAAACACGATAATTTCATTTGTTGAAGTGTGGACTACCGCCTCATCAAAGCGATGCTATTTATTCACACTCTTCATAGAATGCATTAAGGATGTTTTTAGTTAACTTATATGATATATATATATAAATAATATTTATTTAATGATAATATTTATACATATAAATATATTTATTCTACTTTTTTTCTTTCAATATGACAATAAAATGGAAACAACATTCATGCATACATACAACATACTATCTCCATGAACGATATGTCCCATTTAATATTTTATATATATTCTATAATTATTATAAATACATAAATAGAAAATATATGTGATATTTGTATCATTTTTTACATTCTATAAATAATTAAATCAATATCTATGTAATATGATCAAGAATAAAAGGAAAAAACAAATATAAAAAATGGATGTTACCTAAAATGTAACATTAACTTGGATTTGTTTATAATTAGGTAATATAAATTCATAAAAAAATACTATATGGAATTAGATATAATAATGTGCTTCTGTGTTAGATGTATAATGATACTATATTTATTATATATTATTTTTGTATATGTATTAATAATGTCAAGACTTAAGGTAAGGGTTTTCTTGTGTCACTTTCATTTTCTATGAGACAAAAGCCATGATCACCAACAATTTATTACATGTGGTGTGTATATTAACCATGAATGTATTATACAATTCATACAATAACATTTATTTATATTTATGTATCAATTTTATGAAATTTCTTTCATGGGGTTTATGTTTTAAAAGTTACCCAAATAGAAATGTAATTTTATCTCACTTTTTATTTGTTGAGACACATGCCATGTTATGCCCCTATATTCTTCTATGAGGTGTATACACTAAAATTTAACTTTTTTTCATCATGGATATACTTTTTAATGATATTTTATGAATTATTTCATTTTATTCTTTCACGGGGATTTTGATTCAAGGTTACCAAAGTGGTAATAGTTTATTTCTATAATCTCATTGTTTATCAGGATTGTTTTTTATTATTATTACATTGATGAAATCAAAAGATACACATATCAATAAAACCCATAAATTTTTTCTCCTCTAGTGATTAATTTTATATAAAATTAGTGTTCCCATTTTTACACTCTTTGTTAGTTTAGATAATTAAAAAAATGTTTTTATGAATATAAACCTATATTCCTCCTTTCAGTTAGAAATATGTGTTCTATAAAAATAGTGTTCTCTAAAAATGTTTTCAAAAATATTTTACAATTATCCATTAATAATTAAAGGAAATTTTCCCCAATTTTTACCATTTAAATAATCATTTTAAAAAATGATTATTCCGGTAATTTTTTGATCGAGGAACTTTCCCAAACATTTACGGTGTAAACAGAATATTTGGCATATAAAGATTAATTTTTCATCATGGTCATAATTAATTTAAAGATTCCTTTCTAAGTTTAAGATATTTATTTTTATAAAAAATTATTTTCTTTATATTCTGAAAATTCATTTTTTCTACAGTGGTTTTCAAAGAAAAAGTGTTTTGAATTTTTTTTTCTGATTAAAGAAGTGTTTTAAATGATTTTAAAAGCCTCATTTAATTGTTATTAATGCCATTTTAAACAAAAAAATATTTTAAATACATTTTAAATTTATTATTTCTTTCAATTGTTTTAGATTCCATTATATTCTTTCAATATTATATTCAATGAAAATTGTTTTCATAAGGGTTTATGTTATAAAATCATTTTTTAAAGAAGAAAAATTAGTTTCCTTAAGAAATTTCTTAAATGAAATTGTAAAGATCAATTTATAAGAAAATTATTTCAAAATGAATTTATAAAAAGTATTTTCCAATAAAGACTACTTCCCTAAGAAATGTTTCTTGTAAAATTTCAAAATCCTTATCCATATAATATTCCATACATTTTTTTTCTTTTTTGACTAATGGGGATATGATACAATAATACCATTAATATTCTTTCTTGGATGGGTTATGTATAGATAGAATGATGATTATGATACCGACTCAAATTGCATGATTTATATTCTTTTGAAACCCATTTCTTTTCCTAGGATATGATTTGATGAAATGGTTATGAAACGTATCTCTTTTCTATATGCAGTGATATGAAAATTTGTTAGGATACCCATTTAATTTCATCGATTATGATACGATGTTTATGAAACACATCTATTTTAATGGGACATGATATGATGAAGGTTTTATTATCTTATGGAACATATATGTATGATTTTATTTTATGATGGGTGATACCTATATCTCTCTATAGTTCATTGGGTAGAGATTTATATCTCATGAGATAATTATGGGAATTTAATCAATTGACTTGATCTAATTTGAAAGACGGGGAAACCAGATCATCTATAGATGATACTGAAACTTGATCCTTTATGGGAAGATTGGGAAACCCTATCCACTATGGGAAGGTTGAAAACATTGATCTATTACATGGAAAGGGATGTTACTTGGGATGTTGTATGTCTGTCCCTGAAATATTAGTCCTCATAAAGTTCATATTAAATTTTTTGAAATACACCTTGAATTATGGGGAATGATGTTACAGGTTTATTTGTCTACTATAAATTCTATGTCTTATCCATTTTATATGATCACATGGTTCAGGTTCATGATTATCATATAATTTTATGTCTGATAAACTACCAATCTTTATTCCATGTCTAATGATTATGATCCTTTTATGTAGGGTATGATCTTAAAATTTTAGATCATGTTCTCATTACTTTATTTTTATGTAATGCTTACATATTTATTTTATTTACCCTTACCAAGAATTTGATCTCATACCTTCATATTGTTTCCTTTTTCAAGGTTATAAATAATGGTTTTAAGTGGGATTACTAAAGGGGAATATCTTCGAATAAAGTGTTGTTGACATTTCTCTAAATGAGAATAATGTGTTCAATGTTTCCAAAGACAGTAAAATATTATAGTCCATAGGTATATATATTTATTATGTATGTAATATTCATCTAAAAAATATAATATACTTGTATGTTAATTGTGGGTGAATATAAAATGAATAATTGATTTAATATACATGGAATTAATATGATATCCCCCAAAATTACTGGTAAATTATTTAAATCATCCCTTGAATGTTTATAAGACTATTCAAATAAAATTTTTTCATTAATATTTTGAATATTTTTTGATTTTATATAAGTGATTTAAAAATGTAAAGGATATTTTCATCAAGAATGTTTTACTGAAAATTTTATGGTATTTCTATTAATTAATGAAAATAACCTCAGATGTTTCCTATGGTTTAATAATGATTTCAGCTATTGATATAATCCATATCATTTCCATGAATGATTTAGGATTATGAAAAAGACTCTTCATGAAACTCATTTATTTCACATGGGTTATGCTATAATGAACTACTTATGAACCACATTTCCCTTTAATTTATTATGATATGATGAAGATTTTGTGGCACACATATGAATTTTTTCATTATATTACTAGTGGGACAAGAAATATTTTTCCCTCCAGTGGACTAGGTAAATATTTATATCTCATTAAAAAAATAGGACCAGAATTGGGAGTGAACCATGTTCTATGTAATAATCCGAGTTTTGAACATGAGGAAAATATAAAGGAATTTGAATGTTTTGGTGTGATGGATGGGTTACTTTTATAACCAAGAATTATAATTGAATTTTGAGAGTTTGAAAACTTTAAAGCAATGTTTATGAACATGGTTGGGATTTTTTAGGAATTCCGGGTGGCTTGAGGAGTTTTAGGAGGACCAGACCTCGATAATCACGGTTTTGAAAGGATGAAGATGGAACATGCATTGTCTAAAATAGTGCATCCCAATGTAGGAAACTTTGTGTCCTACAAAAGGAAGAGAGAGGCTATCGCATGGGCTGCACATAGTTTTCCAAAACTAAGAACTTATCCCTCATGATTAGTGGAAGATTTTGTAGCACAACACTATTCAAAAAATGGTTTTTTCACAGGTTGGAAAATGGTGAGGGACAAACCATATGGTATAGTCCAGGTGTACAGTAGAGGGTTCATAGTTGGTGCATGGTATTCCAAACTGTGAATCTCAAACAGTACACAATGACCTATAATAAATATTTATGTATTTTAATTAAAATTAAAATAATACAAAATAAAACTAAACACTCATCGTCCCCCTCTCTAGATCATGACACCCCACCCCCTTGGTCTTTCCTCAGCCACATGATGCACTTACTCAAAATATCCTATCATTATGAATTTTTGTCCAAATTTCTAGAGGATCCATGGTTGATTCATCATGGTAAGCCTCTCTCCCCTCTCATCCTTCAATTTCTAGCCAATTTGAGGTCTCCTCAAATCCCCTAATGCTCGGTCGAAAAACCTAGGATAAGGGATGATCTTATTGCTTGGTTTTTTTGAAGATTGCAGGTGAAAATTATCTCATGGATAGTGATCATGCAAATTCCAGAAACATTATATGAATGTGAAGAAGATTCCATCTCTTTTGGTTATCCAGCATCGATTAAGGTGAGTCTTTCATCGACTTATTTATCTTTCCCTTTCTAATTTGGGGTCTTTTGTTTGTATTGAGTCCTCAAATTGGTTATAGGTAGTATTAATCATATTTAGAGGTCTGTTCTCATAGATATATATATATATATATATATATAAATCATCCATTTACCTATTCCCTAATGGAATGGGGAATATATGAATTGGGTTAAATATATATATATATATATATATATTAATGTATGTGTGTGTGAGTGCAGGGTAGTTTCGAATGGTTCCTATCAAATATATCAAGTGATAATGTAGTTTGGAATGGACTAATTCTTGATTTAGGGTCATATTCCCCACCATTTTCATTTAAAATGATCGATATTTCTTTTATAAGTTAAAATTTCATCATTGATAAAATTATTAGTTATGATAACTATTTTTGGGCATACTAAACCATGGTTTTATAGTAAAATCCCTCCAATGGAGGTGCATTGTCTTCGAAAACTCATAATGATGAATTTCAATTCATAACATTATTTTCTTATTGCATTGGTACTTCTCTAGGCTTGTTTCCATTGTAATGTAAATATTTATAGCATGTTTTAGATTACAAACCCTATATATGTTCCTTAATGAGTTTCCCTTTAATGGTCAAATCCTTATTACCCTTAAAATCAATGTAGTTTTAGCTTGAGATTTAATTGTAATTTCCGTTTTTATATGAGGATTAAGAAGACATGATTAGGAAGGATTAAATGGGATAATGGCGTCCTTAAATTGAAATTACCATGAGACTTATACCTTGGATCAATTTTCCATGATCAGGAAAATTGAGTGTGGTGACCTTGAATAGGATGGAATATACTAAATGGAATGTTTTCTTTAAAGTGTATTAAATGTAAAAATCTAGATAGACGTTTCCTTTATAGTGAAATGGTTCTTTAAGATGGAAAGACCATTCCCCTTCCCTTATGACTTATAAAATGCTGCTTATGAAATTTATTGATTAAATAGAATTGAACATGGTTAAGGGAACACATGAAAGGTTTTGATGCATGTACCATGTTAGGTGATTGATTACGAATTTCCCATTTTGAAAGGATTAATGTCGTGATATAAGAGGTAATTATTTTTTGTTAACCTCCAAAATTATATACATTCTTATATAGAATAATGAGATAAATATATAAACATGAACGGTTTGGAGTAATTCTTACCCCATGATAGATAAATATATAAATGTGAATGGATATGAGGCATTATTACCCCTTTCCAGCTATATATAAACTTGAATGGGTGGGAGGACTTATTAGATCATTATATATATATATATAAACAAGAATGCATGGTAGGAATTCTTACCCCATTCTAGCTATATATAATGTGACTAGGTGGGAGGAATTATTACACCATGGAAGATATATACAATTTTGAATGGGTGGGAGTCATTATTTCCCCATGCAGCTAAAATATATAAATGTGAATGGTTGGATGAATTTTTACCTCATGCCAACTAAATATATAAACGTGAATGGGTGGGTGGAATTCTTACCCCATGTCAGCTATATATAAATGAGAATGTGTGGGAGAAATTCTTATCGCATGAAAGATATATATAAATGTGAATGAGTGAGAGTCATTCCTACCCCTAAGAAATCTATATATAAACTTTAATGGGTGGGTTTTATTCTTACTCTGTGGCAGATATATAAAAACATGAATGGGTGGGAGGAATTATTACCCCATTCCATCTATATATAAACAATAATGGCTGAGGGAATTTTTACCCCACCCCAATTATTATACATATATTCATGTATGGGTGGAAGGAATTATTACCCCAAGCCATTTTTGATATATATATATTGACATGTTCAGACTTATTCCTGCTATGAGCTGAAGCAGGTATCACTATCAGGTGTCCCTTCAGATCCTATGTGGGTGTTTATTTATTCTTTCAATTCCTTCATTACTTATCTATATGTACACAATACATAATTAATATTGAACTATATATATTGTGATAGAAATAATGGGTTTTGTCCTACTAGGATTTATATCTCACACCTAGATCGGGTTTCCATTAGATTGAGGTATGAAAGTAGACTTTATTGTTTGGAGGAACGCATACCGTGTTAGATATTTATTGTCATTTTCATGTACCTAATGTTACGACTAGGGGACATAGTAGGATATTAGTATTCTTGTAAGGATTTTCTTATAATTTTTTAGTTCTATTCTTCTCCTAATTCTTGTATTTGTACTATTTTGAAAATCATTTTGTATTGGATACTATTTTTTGTTAAGTATCTTTACCATGTAAGGAATTCATATGCTGTATAGACTGGTGTTGGATTTTTTCATTCAACTAATTTTCATTTATCTTCCACTATTTTCAATCATTCAGATATAATGCTTTTTCTACTTTCTACAATATAATATATGATAATACTATTGTGCATTTCTGATAATAGGGTATAGTCTCTTGACTATTAGCTTCTAATAACCTTGCTACTAATCAGAAAACTCAGGAATATGGGAAGATGTGCTTGATTCCATGTGACCCACAGGTGTAGCTACTGTTTTGATGGTAAGCCAGGTCTGAATGTTATAATTTGGTATGAGAGGGTAAATCGTTTTTCCTTTTACTAACTATTTTGGGTTGGTAGAAAATGGACTAGAAATATTGGAATGCTTGGATAATAGCCATTCTTTTAGCTGATAACCTTACATATTGGAAATGACCATGTATCTAGTGTTGGGGATTGTTGTTCATGTTGTTCGCTATTACATTTTTTTATGATTTCACCTTATATGACTGGTATTTTTTCCAATGGTTACGATTTATAATTTTTTTGACATTTTCCCTTGGCCTTTAGGGTAGGAAAGTAACATTTCATGCATCATTATATGCATTTATAAATTCACATGCCATGCATATATCGTTCCATGTAGGTGTATTTTATCCTAACTGTATAGAATGCTTGGTATTTTTATGCCACATTATTCGACTATTAAGAATGATTTTACTATATTTCATACTCTTATGTTATAACATGTTTCTGTTTTACTACTTATGATAAAATTCTATGTTTTATTAATAAATAAATGGTTGCATGGGATAAATTTATGGGTTATTAATGAATAAGAACTAGTATTAGTTTTTAAGGTGTACGGGAGCCCCATAACTAAGAAATGATAAACTGTATATTAAAACAATCTTGAGAAGAATATATATACATTTTAAGGCTAATGATAATATGTAAAGGCTCCTAAAGATGAAATGAAAATGTAAATTGCTTAGTAAATGGGATCCAAATACCAAACTATATAGTGTATGCATGGTTTATATGATGATAGATGTCCCACCATATTACTATAACACTGTGTTTGAGTATGTTATAATCTGAAATGGGATTCATATATGATTAATGGGAGCCATATTAATATCCCTGATTTGTATGGGCACTTCATGAATTGGGAAATGGTAACCCATGTAGTCAAACTTTGTTATGTGAATTTGTTTGGTTGTGAAATGGTTTTAGACTTTGAGGCTACTTATATTTATCCTTAAATGATTTGTTTAAGAAAGTTATAATGAGTTTCTCTCTAGATAATAGGTATGGTTAAATGGAACTCTTGTAGGTCGCCTTATTTATTAAGAAAGAATTTGATTTTAATTGGATATTTAGGATAAAATGTCAAAAAACGTATAATGGTTAAAATGAGAATATTAGGATTCTTTACTTTTTCCCTTTGAGCATTTGTTAAGATCAAATACCTTGTTTTTTATTGAAAAAATTGTACTTTTTGTTTTGATTAAGTATTTTGATGATTAATGATTAAATGTGATTAAATGCACTGGGCATGGAAATAGAACCAAGAGTGATGTCCTCTATTTAAAACACCATGTGTAAGGGAATCATGAGATTTTTACTCTGATTATCATAGGAATGGAATCATAGGTGTTTTCCATAGGCTTTCTCCTTTTATAAATGGATTAGTTAATAGGAATTTGAGCCTAGTGACTTATATTAGTTTGACCTGGCACTGGGGTTGATTTTTGTTTTCATAAGGGGAAACACCACAGTAAGTAACACCCTTAGTACTTGAATCACTCACTTGTGTTAGCTTTTTTATGATTTTTTGTACCGCTCGGGTGTCACTATCCCTTCTTGGACTCTTGAATTCTAAATGACACACTTTTTTGGATGGGTGGTTAGGGTGTCTTGGAAATTTTTTATGGGCATGAGCATTGTATATATCTCGTTTTTAGTAGGTTGGAAATTCCTAGGGAATGGTTGGAATCTTAATTGGTCATTTGACCCTTTCTTTACCTTGTTAGTGGATAACATGGAATGTAATTTGCCATGTTACACGTTGTATGGGGAAATACGACTCTGGAATAAATCTCTTATGTTGTTGAGTATGGTCTTAGGTCGTCTCGAAGTAGAGTAACCTCATTGTTAAGAAATAAATATCTTCCAAATTCATGGGATTATGATTCTAAATACATATGAGTATTGAATTGTAGGTCTTGTTGGTTTTTATTTCTTATGTTTGATGTTGTGATTGTGTCTTTGAGAGAATCACATCTTTATTTATAGTGGTTTTTACCTAGTGCACTAATGTACTACTGATAATTATATAATCTCGATGACTGGGACACTCTAATGGTGGGGAACATATATTCGGTTATGTTAAATACGTGTTCTTCCGAGTAGAAGAAAAAAACGAAAGAGAACCATTTGTAAATTGCATGTTTTTCCTTAATGACATTGAGACTTACATGTTTTTAAATCATGTCAGTTATTACTCAGTAGCATGACGTTCTTGCAGTTGGGAGAGAACGAATCCCTTATAGAGCATCATTGGTCTCAGATAAACATTAGTGGGTAGTATTTAACAATCAGACAATGCCTTGTGTGGAAAAGGTATGTGTTCGGTTATATGTTGGCACATCAGCAGATGAAGCTGAGTCACATTCAATATAAGTTCAACAGTGGTGGATTTACTTTTCATCTTTCCATTAATTTGGCATGATTTACCAGAAACCATTAAATTATTCTTACTGTATTCTTTTTAGTGATGATCATTTCCCATATTCTGACATCATCCAAGATACACTAAGATAACAACCGTCTTAAGTCGCGCTGATGTTTTAAAAGACTATGAGCTTGTTTAAGTGAACTCTGTCAATGATTCACACTGGATGTGTGGTTTACTTTATAGTTTTTCTAAGAAAATTACAATAGCTCAGATATATAAATCCATTGAAATGTTTTGGGTGAATATTAAATTCATTGGGATGATGCATCACTGTTTTTCTTATAAAACATTTTCCATTTAAGCTCATGGTCTTATTGAATTGTCAGCTGAATTGTATTGACTCCCTTTATCTCCTATTTAATTTTTATGGCCAGTGAAGGTATATTTTTATGCACCTCATTTGGTGGTAAAGAGTTTTGTTGGCCTAAACTAGGGATTTTTATGAATATACATCTACACTTGGGATTTCAGTTTAGAGGGGAGTTCATCGTTTTATCATTTTAAAATCATAACAATAGAATCTTTAAAAAACATTTGGGTGTTCTTCGAAAGAAAATTCTAACAGTGGAGATGTAGTGTCCTGGAAATTTTCCCTTATAAGGTCAAAGAATAAGGTGGGAATTACCTTTTTCCAAATTCTTAATGAGATTATGACATGGTCATGTCTCTATCTAATTGGGTTGGGTAATATATGTGTCGGTGTTTTAAAGGTAAAATGAGAATTAGATCAATTTATGACTAGTAAAGTTTCTTGTGCATAAATGTTTACTTATAGGTGTTTTGGGAATTTTGAAATGCAAGATATCCATTTGAATGAAGCTACATTATCCATTTTGGTTTGGTGATGATTACATTGTTCCTGAAGGCTTCTTAGGGACGAGATGTTCTAAGGTAGGAAAATTGTAATGATTCATGTCTTGAACCTGATGAAAATGAAATGAAATTTGAACTATTTGGTTTACTGGATGTGGACATTTTTAGAACCGAGCTTTAGAATTGATATCAATAGTTGGAATGCTTAAGAGAGATGTTTCTAGACTTCAGGGAATGATATTTATGTTTCAGAGGTCTCATTAGCAGTTTTGAGAGTTCCAGACTAAAAAAATAATGGTTTTGAAATATTAACTAGGGTGAAAAGTTTGTTTGAAACCATGTAGCCCACTATAGGAATCATTCATGCCTATAGAAGGTGGAAAGAGGCTGTTTCTAAGGTTGTACATGATTCCCAAACCATGTTCTTATCCCACACAGTTAGTGGTAGAGGCCATAACATAATACTATTCAACGCATGGTTTCCACATGATTATGTAAACCATATTGGACAAAACTTGTGTCATACACCAGGTTTCCAGTAGAGGGTGCATGATTTTACAAACCATGTGGGCCAAAACATGAATGATAACTTATATTAAAAGTTAATATATTTAAAATAAATTTATAGTAAATTAAAATACAACCAATAACTCATCCTCCCCCTCTCTAGATCATGACACCTCGCCCCCTTGGGCTCTCCTTGTCCGCATGACACACCTCATCCTGACCTCCTCTATTCATGTGATTTCATCAAGATTTTGTGAGGATTTTAGGTCAATTTGTTAGGGTAATTCTATCTCCCCTATCCTCCTTCCATTTCTTTTTTATTTTAGGTCTCCTCATTTCCCCTCATGCTCATCCGAAAACCCTAGGGTAGATTTGATATTGTTTTTGGTTTTCCTTTAATTTTAGGGTGTGTGAATGGTCTCCCAAGTCATTCTAATGCATCTTTTGATATCCTCTACCGATGTAAAAGAATATTGGATCCATTTCAGTTCACCACCATCGTCCAAGGTGAGTTTTTATTCTGCCTCTTTGTCTTTCACTATTTAATTTAGGGTCTTTTGGTGGTATTGAGTCTTTAGAATTGGTTGTAGAGAGTTTTAATAATTTTTGAAGGCCCACTCTCACATAAATAGGAATTTACACACACACACACACAGATATATATATATATATATATATATATATATATATAATGTATGTATTCCATCATGGAATGAGGAATATATGCATTAGGTTAAGGATATATATATATATATATATATATGAATATATGTGTATAAAAGTGAGGGGTAGTTTCAAGTGGTTACCACTAAATCTATTGAGTTCCAAAGCAGTTTGGCATGGTCTATTTGTTGAGGTAGGGTCCTATTTTTCTCCCCTTTCATTTAAAATGCTTTAGATGCCTTTGATATGTAAAATTTTGATTCGTGATAAAATGATTAGTCCAGATAAATGTTTTGTTTTATTAAGAAAACCATGGTATTATAATAAAACCCCTCCAACATAGGCGTTTTGTCTTCAAAAACTCATAGTGATGAGTTGTAATTTCTAGCATTCATAGATTATTATAGTGGACAATCTCTATTCTTGTTTAATTTTTTATGGAATGTTTAGTAGAATTTTTAGTACACATCCCTTACAAATGTTCATAAATGATATTCACTTTAATGGTAAAATGATTGTTGTGTTGAACACCTAATTATATTGTATCTTAACTATTAAATGTAATTTTACTTGTGATATAAGGATTAAATAGACTATATTAGGATGGATTAAATGATATAGTGGCATCCTTCAATTGAAATGACCATAACACTTATACCTTGGATAAATTTTTCATGTTTATGAAAATTGAGTGGGATGAACATAAATATTATGGCTTATACTAAATAGAATGTTTCGTTTGAAATTAATTAAATAGATAAAGACGGATGGTCATTTCCTTTTTAATTAAATCGTTTTTTTGAGAATGGAAAGACCTTTCAACTTCTTTTATGACTTATGAAGTGCCTCTTTTGAAATGTAATTTTTAAATGGAATTGAATGTGTTGAGAGGAAAACATTTGAGGTGTTTTCTCATGTGTCATGTTAGGTGCTTGATTATGCCTTGGATATTTTTAATGGCTCGATGAAATAAAATAAAAAATAATTACTTATGTTCAACTTATAAATTATGGACATTATTATCTTTAATAATGAGATAAATATATAAACATGAATATGTATGAGGAATCCTTACCCCATTCCATCGAAATATATAAACGTGAATCGGTGGGAGGTGTTATTACCCCATGAAATCTATATATAAATGTAAATAAGTTGGAGTAATTCTTACCTTATGCCAACAATATGTAAACATGAATGGGTGGGAGGAATTCTTAACCCATTAAATCTATATAGAAACGCGAATGGGTGGGTGGAATTTTTACCCCATGTCAGCTATACACACACATGAAAGGATAAGAGGAATTCTTACGCCATGCTAGCTCAATATATAAATAGGAATTGGTGGGAGGAATTCTTACCCCATGATAGATAAATACATAAACATGAATGGGTGGGATGCATTCTTACCCCATGAAATCTATAAATAAACCTCAATGGATGGGGGGAATTCTTACCCCATGTCATCTATATATAAACATGAATGTATGAGAGGAACTCATACCCCATGAAATCTATTTTTAAACATGAATGGGTGGGATGAATAATTATTCCATTCTAATAATATATAAACATGAAATGGTGGGAGAAATTATTACCCCATTCCAAATATATAAAAATGTGCATGAGTGGGAGGAATTATTACCCCATGCTAGTGATGTATAAAAATGAATGGGGGGGGGGGGATTCTTACCCCCCACCATTTATAAAATATATTCGTGTATGGGTGGGATGCATTTTTATCCCATGAAAGTTATGTTATATAGATATATATAGTGACTTATTTAGACTAATTCCAGTTATGAGCTAAAGTAGTTATCACCATTATGTGTCCCTGATGAACCTGGAAGGGTGTTTATTTATTTTTTCAGTTCATTCATTATATATCTATACCTTAACACAAGTTAATAAATATTGAACTTTATTGATTGGGAAACACACCATGAGTTCCATCCTACTAAGATTTATATCTCACACCCTTCTCGGGCCTCTATTTCACTGGGGTACCCGATTAGAATTTCTTATTCACAGGTCTGAAGACCTTGGTTAATTGCTTGTTGTTGTGTGTTTTTACCAGAAGCTAGGAGAAAGGGGATGGTCTTGAGCTCAAGATACAAATATATATCTCTATAATAATTTTTAATTATTTAATTCTCTTGAATTTTTATTTGTATTGTTTTTTTAAAAAAAATTATTTGTTATTTATTTTAGTTATATATCTTTACCAAGACATGAATTCACCTATTTTATAGATTTTGATTGGAATTTTTCAATCAATTGATTATTATTTATATTTTGATGCAGAATATCATTCTGATATAATACTTCCACTGTTTTATGATGTTTATTATCTGATAATACCTCTATGAATCTCTAATAAAAGGTTATTGTCTTCCCACGATCACCTCCAAAGACCCCCACTACTAGTCAGCAGCCTCTAGCATATAGGGATATGTGCTTGGGGTCGTCTGACCACCGATCTGGATACTAGTTGGATGGTAAGATGGGTCAGGATGTCACATCCGAAAGGGAAATCTTCTATTGTGATAGTCTTGGAATGGAACCTTGAATATTATGATGGTTTGGGGACTGAACCCATTCCACATTCATAGTATTAGAAATGATACTGGAGAACCAATTAAATGATTCAAAATGCCTATGTTTTTGAAAAAATTATATATCTTATTCTAATTCTATTATCACATTACTTATGTTTTTTGATTCCATTATGATTCATGTCTTATTTACTACCAATAATTATAAAACGCTCATGTTTATGATCAATTATATATAGAGTATGGTTTTTAAATTTTATTCATATGATCTCATATCATTATGCTCATGTTATATTAATATCTCCCTTATTTACCCATATTGAGAGTATGATGTCATCATTTATATGTTTCATTTCCATAATTTATGGATAATGATATTATGTATGATATTTCTAAGAGGGGTTCTTATCATTAAGCATTTATTGTTGTATGATTTAGTTCAATTTTGAACTAGTTATTTTTGTTTCCATTTTTTCGAATATACTAATACTATATGATTTTGGTTTGGATCCTTATGTTATATAATTATTAATATTCTTGTAAGATGAATTATATATACATGATATGTTTGGGTTTCTACAGTTTGTATCAGGTCAAGGTTCAGTTAACCATTAGAAACTAGGATATGAAAAATTTAGTGAGAACCCAAGGAATATGTGAAAGAATAGAAAAAAATCATAAAATTTATATGAATTGTAGAGAGAGTGGTTTCCATGAAATGAAATCCTTGTCTTTATAAAAGAAGTGAACGTGGGTCTGGAATAGTTTCACATAGTGGTAATAACTCTGAAAAGGCTGAATTGGTCCTTGAATCAATCATTACCAGATGCATAACAATGAGGCTTGCTACACACCTCATTTAACACTCCTGGGTGATTTGTTTTGGAAATTAAAAAAACCCTCTTAAAACCATAATAAAATATGTGAATTGATGAAAAATAAGAATGAAAAAGGTAACACCTAAGGTTTAACATATTTAAAAAAATGTTTCATGACTTACAAATCCTATAAATAATATTTTATGATTACGTGTATTACCACTATGTTTTTTATTTTTCACACTATTTTTTTGGTTTTAGCCTATAGAAAAAACCTAAAAAGATTATGTTAATACTGAATGTAATGGGTAATGAAATTATTTTACTCCTGAGAAATAAAATTTAATTAGGACTAGAATGAAAAATATCATTTTTATACTCAGACAATTTTCGCATGATATGAGTGATTCTAAATATCCAAATGAGAAAATAAGGGAACAAAATTATATTAAGTCCTTCATGTGGAAACACCAACAATCTCTTGGTGGTTCAATAGATCCAATACATTTCATGAAATTAACTAGTACTAGTGAGAGGTTATTTTACATTCTCAAGTGTTTATAGCATTACAAATTCATTTTGGCTGTCTATACTTTAGAAATAGAAGCATATACATGGTTTAATACTATCAATAATATTTGGGAAAAAGGTGAAATGGACCCTATGAAGTGGGATGATATTAGTAGTTTATTTTTCAATAAGTAATTTCATCATATTCATCATGAAAAAGTGGAGAAATAATTACACGAGGTAAATTAGAATGATATAAAATCAATTGGTACCTACGAGGTAAATTTTACCAGACATGTGAGGTATGATTTTGGTATTATCATATGACCTGAAAGAAAGGTTTATTAATTCTTAAGTTTACTAAAACCAAGTATCTAAAGGGAGTTAGTCCTATAGAAATTAGTAGTAGTGAATAAATTGTTTGATGTGATATAAAGATATAAATGGAGAATAGAGTTACCCATCAATATCAGGGTTTTTATAAGAAAAGAAATGTTGTATTACAGAACTATAAAAATCATAGAAAGAATAAGATGATATTTCCTTCATTATAGATGAATTGATGGAGACATGGTGGAAATTTTCTTATGGGGATTGGTAAATATTTTATGCATGTAAATAAAAGTCATTAAGTAGTTGAATACTTAATTGAAGGGAAAAAATTTCTAATGATTATAATATATAGAAAGCTTCATAGAATGTAGTACACACAATCAAATGTGTCAAATGATAGGAATGTATAAATTATTCAAAATTTGGATGAAACTTATAGGTTAGTGATATTGATCGACGATAGAAACCCCATAATCAATGAGAATGGGGAAATATCATGCGATCAATATATCTGATGAGGGGTATAATAATGATGTAGTGAAATGTACATATACCATCCAATCTGGAACTACTAATGTCTTATTTCATGATGGATTTACCCAGTCTATTATTTCCTATGAATTTTATAATGGTACCAAAATACCATCTCTACGATTAGATACTGAATTATATGGGAAAAAACCTAATGGTATAATGATCACATATCATGTTTATGAATATTATATCATTTATGTTTTTGGGATATTGATTACAAAAATATCCTTATTCCATCTCTAGTTGATTTTATAATATTATTCAAATATTGTGTTTTTTACATAAAGACTACAATAATTGCTATGTAATTGAAGTAAATTTTTATATTAATAACAAACATATTATGTTTTATCACTGGAATGAAAAAAATTAACTTCAGAGGGATATCACATCCATTTTATGGGTCTTGATTCATATTCAATAGGGGTTCTTATCTATGATGGCTATAGGGATACTTGATATAAAAGATAATCATATTATTCATGAATTTTTAATATCTTTTCCAAAATAGTTACGTAATAATCATCTGATTCATGATATTTATTTCTATATAGAACCCATACCTACGGTGGCACCTATTTCAATGGATCCATATAGAATCTCACCAATTGAGATATAGGAATTGAAGAAGAAATGATTAGGGAATTTTAATATGGGATTTATTCAGAAATGTGTTTCACCTTGGGCTGTACCATTTCTTTTTATTAAAAATAATGATCGAGCGATGAAAATTAGTATTGATTAACAAGAACTAAAGTAGATCACAATGAAAGAAAAATTATCATCTACCCGATATTGATGAATTGTTTGATCAACTGTGTAAAACTCACTATTATTTTTAAGATGAACTTCATTCTGGATGTCTTTAATCGAGGGTTAAGAAGCATGTTATACCCAAGACAACATTCCATACATGGTATGAACACTATGAATACATAGTGATGAATGTTTTCTTACTAATTCCACCACTACATTCATTGAAATAAAGAATATAGTATTTATGTATTAACATTATTAGTTTGGGGTAGTATATATAGGTTACATAATATATATATATATATATATATATCAAAGAGAAATGATGATCATGAATGCCACTTCATAATTTTAGGAAAGACCCTATGGGATGATAAGTTGTATGAAAAATTTACAATGTGTGAATTTTGGATATAAAAGTTTTCATTTTTTCTTCATATAATCTCAAAAGAGGGTATTTATGTATTTTCATAAAAGATTAATGTTATTAATTGTTATCCCAAGATAACTACTCTAACTATGATCTGAAGTTATCTTAGTTTGTATGGATATTAAAAATGTTTTTGAAGAAATTATCACATCTATCTAATCTTCTCAACATTCTAAGTCACAAGGGATCTATTTTCCTTTGTAGAAATAAATGAAAGGAAAATTTCTAGGAATTGAAGAGAATGTTAGTCAGTGATAGTATTATTATATTACCCTACTGTGGGTATGGGTTTTTAATATAATGTTTTTTATAAAAGATGGTATTATGATGCATTATAATAGAGAATAAAATGGTTATAGATTATTCTTCATGCCTATTGTAGGATCATGAGAAAATACCAACCTTTGGATTTGGAGTTAACTATGGTAATGTTTTAATTAAATACATGAAAGAATTATTTTAATGGGTTAAGGTGTGATATATATTAAAATAATTAATTTTTAAAGTATAATTTTATGGAGAAATATTTGAATGTGATATAAATTAGATATTTAGAGCTAATTAATGATTATTACTCCTCAATACATCAACAGCTTAGGAATGCGAACAAAGAAGATATTCATTTGAGTTGAAAGGATAATGCTATCTTATCCATGATGATGATCATTCAATATCCAATAATTATGTATTTTTAAATAGTGGATCTAAAAAAATATGGAAGGAAAGAAAAATTGTCGGTCATAGATAAGATTTCAACCATCTATATAAGTGATGACTAAATTAGTTAAAAAGGAATATGTAGATCTACATAATAAGTTCAAAATATTTTATAAATTTTACATTAATTATGATGGAATAACAAAGATCATGAACCATGTTGGTATCCCATATATACATGATTTGATGGAGTTGTTAGCAAAATATCATAGTTATTAATTCAACATTCATCAATGATTTATAATGATATTTTGAGATCTAGAAGATTTTTTTGGTGGTATGGAATAAATAGAGATATTTTTTAGTATGTATCTTTTTTCTTTTGATTTCAGTATGTTAAGATAGAGAGATATAATTCTAAAGGTATTTTACAACCATTACTCATACAAGAATGGAAATAGAAAAACATTCTTATAGACATTTTCATCAAACCCTCCAAATCATCTTATGGAAATTATTTTATTTTGGATGTAGTTAATCAAATTAGAATGTCATCAAACATTATATAAATTAGATATGATATCTATATGATTTAGTTTATTATGATACACATTAAGGAATTTGTAAGTTTCTATGGTGTACCACATTTTAATATATATAATTAAGATCTAATATATATATATATATATAATTTCTAGGGAATTATTTAATATATTCTAGATATTAATTTTAGTTTCATCACTTTTTATAATCCTCATACATGCGGTCAGTTTGAGAGAACAGTTAAAACCTTAGAGGATATATTTAGATCTTGTTCAATAGATATCAATGGTGGTTGACATCACCACCTTTTTCTTATTATATTTTCATAGAAATAATAAATTTCACTTGATAATTCAGATGTATCCTTATAAAACCATACATAAAAAGAACTGTAAAACTAAAAAAATTTAGGATAAAGTTAGAGAAGGAATATATTGGGACTTGAGCTTGATGAAGAAATATTATAGAAAGATAGATCTATTCCGAAACACACAAGGGCATCATAAATTTAACAGATAAGTTATGGTAATAATCATTGATGATATTTGGAGGTCAAATTTAGTGATAATGAGTTTCTATGGATTTTTATATAGAATAAGATCATGATTTTTGAAATGAAATGAAAGTTAATACCTATGTAAATTCACCTTTTTTCGATTCTTGATTAAGTAGGGATGGTAGCTTAACACTTGGTTCTCCCACCGATCCACTCTCATGTTCTAGACGTGTTTCATGCATATCAATAGAGTAAGTACATAATTGACCCTTAATATTTAATAAAATTTCAGGTCATATCACTAGATTAAGATATTTATTATGAGGAACACACATAGGAGATTTAGGATTATAGATATAAAGTAATGAAAAACAAGACCCCTCACCTGGTAAATGTTTTGTGGAGTGAGCACTAATTTGAGGAAGATATATTAGAAATAGAGGATATGATGAGGAAGAAGTATCCCCAATTATTCTTACTAGAGTCACATAATTTTTGAGTGAGAAAATCATTTTATGGTTTGTTGAATATTACACCTCAAAAGTTTACAAAATATTTATTTCTATGTAAATTTTTATTTTTCGATAGATTGTGACATACACTAACCCATGTTTAATTGAACAAAGATATAAATAATATTATTTAAACATAAAAACTACAAAATTACAATTAAAATTAGTGGAATAAATATAAATAACCACAATTTAATACTTATTTATAAAGGTTAAAGGTAAAAAAATATTAATAAATATGCTATTAATTCTTAATATAGTTTTTATATGCTATAAGAATACATTTAAAAAAAGACATTTTTAATTTTATGAAAAAATAATAAAATTATTTTTTTACACTTTTAAAAAATTTATTTGAAAGATATAAATTTATTTTTGAAATGAAAATCTGAGTTATCTTAGAGTGAATTATTGATAATTTTTTGAAAATATTATTGTTTTGATGAATAGTGAAAAATAATGTTTTATATAAAATATTATATTCCAATTTGAATCCTTTTTCAATGTCAAATTTAGTTTTAATATTGTTTTAATATTAAAATTAGTTGAATTATATTTTCATAAATTCAATTTAGATTTTTTGAATCAATTTAATGATGAAAATTAAAGAAAAACGTTTTGTAAATGAGATAAATATTTCCTTGGAAAACTAATTTTCCACCATAATTTCACGTTTACTATTAAATTATATTCTACCATTTTTATGAATTTTATTTGATAAAATATATTCTATATTTTTAATAATCATAATTTTTATTATTTAATAATACAAAAACTAATTTTTGGTCATCATGAATAGTAAAAACATTAAAAAATAATTCCAATATTTGTTTTTAAAATGCTATTCTTCACATTATATACACTTGTGTTAAAATTAATTTTCAATGAACATTGAATTTATTTTTATAAATTGGATTTCATATTTATAATTAATGGATCCAAATTTTTTAAAAAGTCTCATTTTTTTCTTAAAGTATAAATTGGGTAGGTAAAAAAATAATTATCGTGTTGGAGACTAAAATGGTAAAAGAATGTAAACATAGTGGTTAAGGGAATAAAATGTTTAAAACATGTATATTTTTATTATTGGAGGTATGGATAAAACTTATATTCCATAAAATCTAATATATATCAATTTTTGGGCACTTTTCTTGAAAGAGACTTCCCATTTTTGAATAGCTCTCAGTATTTATTAAAATACAACTCTTTCTCACTTATGAAATGGTACACATATTTTCTTTTCATAACATTTACAAGGCATATTAGTTTATGCAATAAAAAAATATATTCTATTCTAGTTATTATAGGAATTATTTTTATTATGAAACCCAACTATGTATTATTTTTAGGAAAACCTTAAGTGGATTTCTGATGAAGAGGTATCTTTCTTAACCAAGTGTTTTTGTTTTATTGTTATTCCACCTCATTCGAATATTATTCGACCATTGTGATATAAAAAATATATATTATTTATAATTATATTTTACTATGTTAATGAACAAAACAACACCCATAATTTCTACCATGAAATGGGAAATGAAACAATAACTATTGTGTGTGGTAGACTACAACCTTTCAAACTGATGTAATTCATTTTCCATAACCATCTCTCAAATGTGTATATAATGATTTATAAAATATTTATTTATAATAAATATTAAATTATTATACCTTTTCAAAAATAATATCACATATATATATATGATATTTATATCAATATAAATAATTTAATGATTTTTGAACCTTAATCAATTATAAGTAGAAATATACCCAACTCAAAAGGTATATGAAAAATTCCAGTGTTAACACCAAGATATAATTATTTTGATAAGGAATTATTAATTAAGAGATTTTGAAATATTATAAGTAGATCATTTATGTTATTATAAGTATTTAAATTATCATTTTATAGAATTATAATAAATTTAAATTTATTATATAGTAGGTTATAGTGCTTTCAAAGCAAGTGTAACTCATGGTATGTCAATTTTCCTCACTTTTAATTCTATGAATCACACGACATATTTACAACATAATTGTTTTATGTCTTGTATATTGTACCGAATAATTTATTTTATGATTTTCAAACCTAAAAACTATATTGATATACCTATCCATATATGTTCATCTACTTCTTGATGTATTGATTTTAAAGTTAGCAAATAAGTAAGGGTTTTATGTTATAGTCTCACTATTTATCAAAATTATCTATGATTAATTTTTTTTATGATTAATTATTTTGATATATCCCTAAATAAACACATGAATTTTATTTTTCTCTACTTATATATTTAATATACATGCCATACTTTTTTTTACCCTTTATGTACTCAAGAGTCCATAATATTTTTTTAGGAAAATCAACTTTTTTACTATCTCAAATAAAAAATTATTTTTTCCCATAACATTGTTTTATAAAAATGGTATCATGAATTATTTTAATATTTTACTATTATTTTTTTAATGTCATTTGAGACATATTTTATTTTTTACAGAATAGTTTAAAAAGAACCTCCTTTCCATTTTCTGAATATGATACCTTTAACTTTTTACTGAAAATATCAAATGAATATTTGTTTTAACTTACACAAAATGAATGTAATTTTTTCTATAATTAACACTATATTTATTAAATATTAATTTAATGGTTTCCAAGGTTCTTTTCAAAGAACATGTTTTCTTATATATTGGGTTTATTTTCATATTTTAAAGAATTCATTTCAGAATGGAATGGATATTGTCCAAAAAATGTTATAATGATATTTTTATGGTATTCCATCTGATTAATGAAAAAAACATTGTATTTTTCCCATGATTTACTAGGGTATAATCTAATTATAAAATCCTCTTTTTTTACTCAGATGGTTTATGATTATGATGAAAATTATTTATGAAACAGATTTCTTTCCCATGGGTTATTTTATGATGAAATGTCTATGAAACTAGTTTCCTTTTCATAGGTTAGGATATGTTGAATGATTTTTTGGAACACATATGTATTAATTTCATTATATTATGGGTAAAACTAGAATTCTATACCCCCATAATTAATTAGGTAAATATGGATAACTTTTGAGAAAAACAAGTATTCAATGGGGAGTAAACCATGTCCAGTAAGGGACATTTTCCAAAATGATAGTCTTATGAGAAAGCCTTGAATATTTTGAAGGTTTGGGGAGTGTGTAAAAACCCATAAATATAATAGATAGATATTAATTATTTTATAATAATATTCATTACATTACATAGACACATGCCAAAGGATCTTATAGTTTTATTGCCTTTGGAGACTATGTATACAATCTTCTTATTTAGTGAATGATCTTCAACACCTCTAATAAATATTTTCTCACATTTTAATCCTTATAAAAATAGCCTACATAAAAAATACTTTATATTATAGGAAATAAAACATAATAAAGGGTGATATAATATTATTGTAAAGGATAAACGTTGGAAATATGTTAACATAATTTGAATATAAGAGTATGAGAACATGAGAATAACAAATAAATACAATACCCTTTATATCAAAGATAAAAATATTATTTCACAGAATAAAAAAATTTAGTTCATAAGATAATAATAATAATGGAATAATATTACATGCGACATGATAGCATAATACGGGCATAAAAAATTGATTTTGGCATACAGATAAGCTTATAATATTGGGAACCTTTATAATTAGAAATAGGTTCAATCATTAAGTTATGGACATGATACCATGACCTCACATATACTTATATACATGAAACTAGGTCCATGGATAAACTTATGAACATGAATTCCATGTATAATAATAACACTAGGAATATGTAATTAAGTTCACACATATCATTGTGAACATATCATTCAGTCCACACATAACATTTTTAACATGTAATTAGTTTCATGCGTATCCTATTTACCCATGTGTTATTTATCATTACCCAAAGAATTAGAAAGATATTTGTACCAACCATCACATTATAAATTTATTTGTGTGATAAAGGATTATAAAAAATCCATTATATCATAAAACATGAAAGGGGGTATAGTTCTACTATCATTTTATTATTGTATAACCCATTAAAAGAAACAAGTTTTTTAAAAAACATTTCTTGAGGAAAATATTCTTTTCACTTTGAAAAACACTATTTAAAATATACATAATTTATAAAATTATTTTATTTGAATATAAAATTGAACAATATAATATAATCATTAAAATATTGAGTGTTATTTATGGTGGAAAATTCCATATACATTAAAAAAAGATACCTTTCACATTTTTGAAAAAATCCAAACATGAATTGTTTTCAACATGACATGAATATTATTTTTATAACAATTTGTGAAAAGTAAAAAAAGAGTAAAATTACTTAATACATATTTTTTTGAATGTTTAAATAATTTTAAAATACAATTTTAGAATACATGGATATTAGATAAAAATTATTTTCGACTAAATATTGAAATAAAGTATGTTTTTTATAAAAAACATTATTTTGAAACATTGAGTACATAAAGAGTGGAAAAATTGAGGTAAAAAATATATTCCAATGAAATAACATGAGGATAATAAATTTAAGGTTCTTATTGAGATATTTATTGTATCATTTAATCATCAAAATCATAAACATAAACAATCTTGATAAATGATAAGATTGTATCATAAAATGATTACCTCTTTGGTAACATCAAATCGTAAGCCCCATGAAATATAGATACTAAAAATAATATGTAAGTAAAAATAATTTTCTAGAAAATATTAATAAAAAAAATTAAAATTATGTATATATACAACATAAAATATATAATTTGTGAATATGGAATATGTCTAACTGAAATAAAAAGTGGGACATATATCCCTATCCATAGGTATCAACATGCTTAGCACAACTTAAAAACAAATGTATAATAAATATAAGTTTATTTTAAATCTATTAAATAATTATTATGATATATATGATACCAAATATTTTTTAATTATGACCTTTTACTACCCCTTTATTAACAATTACATGTTAAAATCCCCTTTTGTGAAATAACTTCTCTGTTTTTTCCATATGTTTTGTTTTGTTATTTTTATTTAATATTACTTTATTAAAGGTAAAATAATATCAATAATGTTATATAGTATATATATATCATATATATTCAATATATATGTATTTATATTAATTTTTAAAATATAGATATACTAATTGAAAAACACTATTTTCTGAGAATGGAGGCCATACGTACCAATGAACCATGCTTCCATTTTATCGATGGAATAAAAAAATATGGGTAAGTAATATTATAAAATTGAATTATAATTCATATGTCATATATGTAGAATATTTTAATTTAAAACATTCTTTATTACCTTTTTAATAAAGCATACAAGAAAAATATATGACATCGCTTCACAAGGCGGTAATCCGCCGTATAAACGAATGTCATTATCGTATCCAATACCAAATTGAATATAAGGATTTTTATGCGATATAATAATTACATTAAAATAATAATATTTCAAATATAATATTTCTTCATTTAATATATCTCTATTTATGTCTATGTGAATCAAAACTGAAAAACACATCATATCGATTCTTAATGTAGTAGTTCATCATACACACAAGTAACATTTTTTTCCATAATAGGGTGGAAATTAAGAAGATAGGTGTGATATTATTATTAAATTGGTATAATAAAATCCTAAATAGCATATATAAAAATTAATTCCATCATTATATCTAATTTTGATTGGCATTGATGAAAATAATAACATCTATTCGTGTGGTGGTAGTCCGATGTATACACAGATGATTATTTAGTATACCATTTTATAGATAAAGAGATGGATATTGGTTATTAAATTAACATAATAACATTTAAGGGATTAGAGTATGAATTTGGTTTTATTATTTTATCATGGTTGGAAAATATTTGAATGAGTTAGATGAATAAGTAAAACAAAGATACATAGTTATGAACATTACCCCTTTTTAAAAAAACCCAATTTTAGTTTAATTTAAGGACATTATAGAATTTATTTGTCACCTCCCCATTGACTATATGATGTTATTGTGGATTTAATTAAAAAATTTGGGTTGGAATTGGATAACCCCAAGGCTTTTTTATGCGTTAATAGTATAGGATATGGAGTGTCCTTTTATATGTGAATTGAAGGGGCACACTTCTAATTTTTGAAAAGAAAAAGGTGTACCCATGTTTTTACATTAATAAATTCTCAAAAATAAAAAATTGTCAAATATAATATGTTATATGGTCTTAATATTGAAATAAAATTTGTGTTGTATAAGTTTATTGGTCCTTTTTCTGCTTATATTTTTATTTTAACCCCCAGTAAACTCATTTTAACCTTAACCAAAATTATTATTTATTTTAAATATTAATTGTGAAAAAAAATTAATTTGACGTTTTTAGATTTTAAAAATAATTGTCATTAAAAAAATGGAATTATTTTTTCCAAATTCCATCCACAGAAGTAGAAAATTTTAACCTAAATTTAATCTAAAAAACGTGATGAAAATGAGGTTTTCCAAAGAAAAATGTTTCACAAGATTAAAGAACAGTATATCAAAATTCAATATAAAATTGATTAAAATGAAAAAAATTAGACTTGAATATATATTTTAAAACAAGTTTTATGAAAAAAAATTAAAATAAATTTTTTCTTGTAAATAATACATTGAATGATAAGGCAGTTTTTATATTAAAAACTATTATTTTTCACTATTCATTAAATATATAATCATTTTAGGAAATTTATAAAAATTCAACAAAATATAATTTTGAGATTATAATTTCAAAAATAATATTTATTTTTTCAAATAAATTTTGTATGGGTGGAAAATTTACTTTAAAAATATGTGCGCAAAATGTTAACAAAACCATCTTTTTTAAAAATTCAATTTAAAGCCAAAAATTGGATTTATTCTTATTTCACTTATATAAAAAACATAATATTCATTTTAAAATTTATATTGAATGTGTAATATATATTTATATTAATATTATTTAAATCATTTAAAAAAAATATTTGTATAATTTTTTGAGGTAAAACATGTTTTTGGGCACAAAATAGTTTTTCAAAAAAAGATTTATAATATTTTTAAATAGTTATTATTTTAATTTATAATTAATTAGTCACCAGATTATTATTTTTATATACAAATGTAAACCATATAGTTTGATAATTTTGTTAATCCTATTCATACCCACCATTCTAATGACTAAGAGATATTTATCATATTAAATAATTATATATTAATTTTATTCAATGTTTTCTTTAAACTCAATGTTGTGTGTACTGAAATATAAGATCAATGTTAGATGTAACTAAATTTAAAATAATTGTTTCTTAAAACAAAATCTAATCATGGTATTGAATTTAATAAAAAATATAAAAAATATTAAATTTATTTGATGGAAAACTCATAGAATATCATATTTTTACATTCTACCACCTTTAAATAATTTTATCCCTAGAAATTCATCAGAATAGTTCAAATAATAGAGGATAATTATACCTCATTACATCCCCAGGTTCCCAAATGAATTCCTCAAGGTGGTTCTCATTTATGAACATGTTTTCTAGGTGAGAAATCATATTTTTAGGACTTTCTATATACCATAAAAAATCTCCACCAGTTGTTCCTTATAAGAATGATCATGATACAAGGGTATGATCACTGAGTTTAACACATATGATAGACTAGATATTTAATTCCTCATGAGAGATACATAGAACACATATTAAACTGGAGATATAGTTTTTCGTAGTGCTAAATGATAAGATACTATCTCAATAGAATAAAAAATAAAAAATAAAATTGATGTATCTATTAAAAAACATTACATTATTTCAAAAAATAATAACTTATTCCATAGAGATATTCATAGGAATAAATTATTACCAAATTCAAATTATAAATAGAGTTGATGATTATCAGTATAACCTTTTTATTATTATTATGCATCCCTTATGTGTCACTGAATGGCTCTATCCTTCTATATAACTTTATTAGTTGGTATAGGTCCCAATAGATTTATTTCTATGACAAAATTTTATTAAATTGGAGCTATATAGTTCATTCCCTAGAGGTATTCATAAGGATCCATCTAAAAACATGATTAAAATCTACTATCAAATAAAAATTAAACTAAAGAAATGTGTTTATACAAATAACCATTAAAATAAATATACAATATTATAATGTCCCTTATGGGTATAATTGTTATTTAGAAAACCCCAAGTATCTGTGTATGATACAAAGTTTTAAAACGTAGTTTTGAATCTAGGTCCTATTGGATACTTCTCTAGAGGTTTGAGGAAAACCTTATATATTTATTAGATACAATATCATGTTCAAATCCATGAAATCTTAATACTTATTTAATGTATATCATGGAATGATTTTATAAATAGAAGTATTATCTGGTATAGATGAGGTTTTCTGACTTTGTAATGAAATGAAATACAACCCATGTAGAATTATTACATTATGATGTATTGGGGATTAAGATAAAAAGTCCCATAATGTTTTCTACATATTTCCATTTCGGTAAAGATAATGGTTGTAGTATCCTTTTTGTCATTTCTCTCTCAGTCTAAAGATGATGACATACTGAGCATCGAGATACAAAATTAGAAATATATCTCTTTATATAGTCCCAATAGAAATAATATTTAATGAATGCAAGTTATAGGCACTATACCTTAGTTTACCATTGGTTATTGGTTCAAGCCCCATGGTGTTACCATATGCAATAAGTTGTCAGCCATCATGTTAGTTATCATATTTCCAAAATTGTATCCACATATTTCTAAAACATTATTAAATGTGAATAGATCAAAATTAACAAAACATAAAAGATAATATAATCCCTAATGGTTATCAATAACTTTAATCAAATTCCCATAAAATTTAAATTCATTCCTCCTTATAAAAATTTCCACTAAAATATATACTAATCCTTAGGATTTAATAACTATATATATCACCCAAAAAATCCTTAATCCTGATAAATTACCATCACATAATACCTCAAAATATGTTCCTATTACTTTTTACATATGATCAAACATAAATTCATAAACACATTATGAAATTTTTAATATTTATCTTAATATTACATAGAGATATATATTGTTATCTAATTAATAAAATTCACATATCTTTCACAATTATTACAACCAAAATAAAATTTGTGAAAATAATTATAGAACCGAATCTTCGAATCCCAATATTTAAATACTCTAGTCATTCCACTTAAATTATTGACATAGAATTGGTATTTTTTGGTCTATAAGTTAATTATTTTTTCAGGTAATTGCATTGTATAATTTCCAAGTTCCCCATTCATATGAACTTTAATTTCACAACAATTATTCAATCCATGAGATTTTCTTCCACAAGGAAAACATTTTCCCCTCTATTTTATATATTCTATTTCAAATTTTATTCCCTCATTCTAGACATGAAAAAAGATGAATATTTTTTCCTTTGTATTCATTACCTCTTAAACATTCATAGAATTTCATCCTAATCTGATTTTATTATTTAGAAATTTCACTAAATTTCATGTTATTAATAACATATCATGATACCTGGTTATCAATAATGATAATAATGTCTTATCTAGTCATTATCCAATTTTTTTTCTCATCAAATTTCTTTATCATTTTCTAAATTAATTTTGTTCCTTATTGTTCTCTCTAGTTACTAAATGTAAAAAGAATTGTGTATTAAAAAATAATCATAGTGGGAAACCAAATAATAATTAAAAATTACTTATAAAATGTATAAACCATGAAGCCAATTTTGAATATATGGAACCTTAGGCTTAACCCAAGTCATTCAAGGTCAATATTAGAATCCATAATAATAGTTCATAATATGTTTTGGAATTTCCAATACATATCCTCTGGGTTTGTCTAACCAGGTGTGTAGAAATTCCCTTTTTCATGAACCATGTGACAATTGTGTCCATCATAATGCACCCTATTTGGAGTTATTTACCCTAGGTTATTTCTATTGGGTCCACATCCACTTGTATTATCGAAAAATGGATTAAATTTATTGGAAAACACTTAATATACCCCTTAATAAAAATCTATGATATTTTACTATACATTAAATTATCATTATACATATCCTTATATATATCCCTAGACATATACATTTAAATATACATAGGTATATGACTAATGTTTTTTTAGTCTAGTTTGAAAAGGAAAACAAAACCTTTACACTAATACTAACTATAACAACCTTGGATTATTATATATATACAAAACCTATTCTAAATGATTCTTGATTATAATTCAAAAAGATAGATATGAAAGTAATGATGGTTTATTTACATTGTAGAATAGAAAAAATATTATTATTTTGTTAAATATCCTCAATATCCCCAATAAATATCTACTTCTTTTACTCTTTATAGACTAACTATACATAAAAATATTATTTATAACCCAGGAAAGGAAATATAAAAAAGGTTGAGCTCATATATTCAATAAGGTTAACCATGTGATATATGTAAACATAACATGAGTATAAGGGGATGATAACATGAGCATAACATATGAAAACCATACAATGTATATCAAATATAAACAATATTTTTTTGGGGAAAAATATTTGTGGTTAATTTGACATGAATCACGGTGGAATAAACGATCATGAGCAATGAGAATATAATATTAGCATAAACCATTAGTTTTTGGTGAAGATAAAAGATTATAACATTGTGAACATGTATAAATAGACACATGTGCACTCATTATGTTATAAAAATGAAATTATTCCATTTTAGAAATTGATGAACTTGTAATCCAGTCCACATAAAACCTTATGCACTTGATACTCATGTCGTTGTATAAGAATGTCATCTTGTAATCAGGTTCAAAATAAAATTTTGAAAATATCATCAAGTTAACACATAAAACTATAAACATTTAATTTGGTAAACACACATCTTATTTAATCATTATTTTCCCATACCAACCCAATTCACTAGAGGGAGATATATATCTTAAACAACAAATAAACCATACATTTGTGTGCCATAGGATCAAAAAGTAATCATCATATCGTGACCCCTAAAGAGGGGGTTTGTTCTTGAAATTTCATTATAATATAACCCATGGAAATAAATAGGTTTCATAATCTTCTATTAATAGTAAACATAAACTATCTAGAGAAACAATAAATATGGTATCATTTTAAATCAACACCAGTAATGGTTAAGTTACATCAAAGGTTGTATTTTTAGATGGAGAATTAGTTTGAAAGAAAACATGAATCATTTCCTGAGGAAAATAAATCATCCCCATTGAGAAAAATAGAAAATAGAAAAAAATTTCTAAATTAGTTTCTTTTAAAATTAACATTGAATCATATAATGGATGCTTTAAAACATTTGGTGGTCATGATGATAGAAAATACGGTATATATTAAAAAGAATTCCCTTTATATTCTTAGTAAAATCCAAATTTTAATTTTTTTGAAAACCAAATAAAAATTTATTTTGAAAAAATATATAATAAATCCTTTAGGGATTCATATACAAAAATATATGATATTTTTTGTAAACATCGATTTAGAAGAAAAAATGTTTTCAACAAAATGGAAAAATAAAGTGGTTTGTCTTAAAATAATAATTTTGATATCATGAGTATAGAAAGAGATTAAAATGAAAGAAAAACATATATTATAATGATATTACTGAAGGATAAAAAAATTCATGTGTCTATTGAGATATTTATTATAATATTTTATTACAGTAATCCTAATCATATACAATCCTCATAAATGATTTGATTGTATCATAAAACCATTATCGCTTTGGTAACATTGAATCTTATGTGCTATGAAATAGAAAACATAAAATCGATATTTAAATCAGTATTATTTTCTATAAAATCATCATAAAATATATTCATGGGAATTATTTACACCTCATGAATGAAATGGGTGGTGAATATGGAATGTCTATCACATGAGTAAAAAATGAGATGAAAATATAATACCTTAAGTCTCAAGATCCATCATACATAGTCAAACCTACTCTAAAGTAAATATAATATTATAATATATATATGTTTATATATAAAAAACCATATATATATATATATCATATAATATATTTTTTATTTAGGACATTTCATTACCAATCTATTAAATATTTAATGTTAAAATAACCTTTTAGGAAATAACAAATTTGTTTTTAATCTACAATTTGATTGTATTTTTGGTCATATTACTTTGATAATGGTAAAATTATCTCAAAAAATTTATAAATGAAATAAATATCATATATATTAATTATATATATATTTATATTAATCCCAAAAAGTTAGAGATATAAAATAAAATACGTAGTTCATAGAGACGGTATGCCATTTATATGCTTGAACACTATTTCAATTTTCTTAACATAATGAAATAAAGAAGGGAAAATTGTATAATACTATTAAAAATTAATTTAATGTAACATATATAATTTATTTCTTATTAAAAAACTATATTTATTACCTTATATGTAAATCATATGTGAAAAATGAATCTCATCACTTTGTGAGGAGGTAGTCCAACGTACACAAGAACGACATTATTGTATACCCCCCAAAAGGAAAGTAATAGGTTATATTTGATATAAAAATTCCATATGTATATTAGTATTAAAAATATAATATTTATTCATTTAAACTATCCTTATTAATATCCATGGAAAACAAAAATGAAGAACACATCACATCAGTTTGTGAGGCGGTAGTCCATCGTACAGACGAACGACATTATTGTTTTCTAAAATGGATGGTATGTATGTAGAAATATGTGGTATTATTATTTAATATGTATAATAATACCCTAAATATCATATATAAATATTAAATCCATCGTTATATCAAACTATGAGAGGTGGTGGTGGAAAACGAATAACATCGGTTTGTGAGGTTGTAGTCCACCGTACACATGAATGATGACTTCATATCCCATTTGATGAAAATATAGATTGATATAGGATGTTAAATAAAAAAATAACATATAAATAGATAAGATATAATAGTTTTATTATCATATAATATTTTTAATATTTTTTGAGGATTTAGATGATGAATTAAATAAAAATTCTTAGTTGAAAACATTACCTCTTCTTCGGAAAGCCTTTAAAGGTTTAACCTTTAGCCTTACTATAATGGATTTATGATATAAAAATTTAATTTAGGATGTATGTTGATATTAACTATAGAATTATAATAGTTATTATCTAATCAAATATAATTTTTTATGTTTTATTAGGATAGGATATGGGTCACCCTTTTATAAGTGAGGTGAGTAGAACCCTATTAATTTTTTGAAAAAAAGGTGCACCTACATTTCACACATGACACACGGTTCTAAAATAAGAAACTATAAAACTATATAGGTTATTATGTCTATTTATTTCTATAAATTAGTTTTATACATGTTTCTAGGAATAGGTACCCCTTATCTTTTTATTTGAAGCCCCGGTAAACCCGTTTTAGCCTTAACCGTGATAATTATTTTTTACTATTTTTACTATTAAATTTGGTCAAAATTTAATTTGATCATATAAGATAATATAAATTATGATAATTCCAAATATGGAATCATTATTAAATATAATATTAATATAATTAGAAAATTGTTATTTAATATTTACCCCGTAAAGGAAATAAAAAATGGTTTTCTGTAGAGAAAACGTTCAGAACATTAAAATGTTTTTATATGAGAATTCACTAATAAATTAATTCAAATAACGTAAAATTTATTAATATATATAATTTGAATAATTTTACTTTTAAAACCATATAAATTTAAAATTTATCCTATAAATGCTTTTAATGTAATAGTATTTTTTAATAAAAACAAATATTTTTCAATATTTATTGAACAATTTATCTAATTAGAAAATTATAAAAAATTCACCATAAGATAATAATGAAAATATTATTTAAAAATTATTTCTCTTTTTTAAAATAATTATTCATAATTGTTTGGAAATTTATTTCCAAATAAATGCACAAAATGAAAAAAAAACCCAAATTTTTAGAGAAATCCAAGCTATATGTGTAAAATTGGATTTATTATTAACCGTTATTTTTTAAAAAACATAATATTAATGTTAAAAATAAAACTTAATATATAATATATATTAATTAAAATAAAAACATTCCCAAAAATCGATTTTTTAAATTTATTACGGTGAAATGGGTTTCTGTGCATAATAATAGTTTTTAAAAAAATGTTTCAATTATTTTTAAATTCATTCTATTTTTATTTAGAATCTATTATTCATATTAGAATTTATTTTAATTAAATATTTAAACCATATATTTTTATAATTTAGTTAATCTGATTTATACAGACCATTTTAATGGCTTGGTGATACAATCATATTAAAAAAAATTATAGTATGTCATATTTCATTTATATTCATTATTGTTTATAAAAAAAGATAAACATGTTGTTGAATATATCAAAGAAAAAAATTATTTTTGTGTGTAATATAATATAAAATAGTGTGTTTCTTATAATGAAAAATATTGAAAGGATTAAATTTATTTATAAAAAGTCATAAAATATCATAGTGTTACATTCTAACCATTAAAAAAGAATTTATCCCTCAAAATTTGTCAACATAGAACAAAAAAATAAGGATAATCCTTCCACATTACATCCTCGGGTTCCCAAATATCCTTCTCATGTATATAGCTTTGAAAATAATAAAATTTACTAGGTGAGTGGTACTGTTTCATAGTATATTCTCTCTATGATCCAGAATCTCCAACAACTATTCCTCATAAGAAAGATAATACACAAGAAGTTTGACTTAGGGGTTTAGTACATGTGATGTACCAGGTAAAAAATACCTTATGAGAGATACATGGAAGAAATTTTTAACTTGAGATAGATATGAGGGAAGCTCTATACGATAAGGTACAGTCCCGATACAACAAAAAATATCAAAATAACGATTTATCTAGGGATGATCTTTCTATTCTTTCAAAACGCCATAATTTTATTCTATGGAGATATTTATCGTAATACATTTTCACCAAAATAAAATTATTTATAGTGAAAAATATTATCAATATGAAATTTCTATAAACATTGTGCTACCCCTTTGGGATGCTGAATGGCTCTAATTAAAAGGACCCGGCCTTTAAAATCTTATATTTTATAAAATTTAGACTGAAATTATCTTTTTTTAATTCAAAAAATATATTTTATATTTAATGTTTTATAGAATCAGGAATAAATTTTCATAGTAAACCATTACATTAAAAGAGGATACTTCAACTCAACATCTATTTTTTTGAAAGAAAACCCATTTTAATTGTAACATGATTTCTTTATGAAAAATATTTGCAATTTTCATCTTAATACCATTAATATCCCTAATATTCCTTAAGACTCAGTGAAAAAAATTTAAAATATCAGATGAGAAAAAAACTTTAAGTTATATAAATAAATAAAACCATTAGTCCAATGAAAATATGAAAACCTATTTAATGTTTTTGAGCATATTATTATATCAGATTATACCAAATATACACAAGAGGGGAGTGAATTGTGTCTTTTACAAATTCTTTGCAATATATTGTTCTGCCCTTTAACTTTAGTCAAATGACTTAATGATGTGGAAATTTAAATAGAAGAGAAACACAATGTATAGTGGTTCGGGAATAGAAGACCCCTAGTCAACTCCACCAATGCTCTACTCCATGATCTTGGTGATTTTCAGTATCTGGTTCTCTTATCAAAAGGCCATTCCACAACTGAGTACAGGTAGTTGACACCTTTCCAATATAAGACAAAAAAACATTCTGGTTCACTCAAAGAACCTATATAGCTTAGTACAAGAATCCGATCACTCAAGAATAGAAAAGAAAGGTCTTTTTACTTTGAAAACACTTTCTAGTTGTTCTTTACAATTTCAAAAAAATGCAATTTATAGTAGATGGATCGTAGCCTTCAGAAATAATGATCTTCAAAAAAGAGTTGTTCTGAGTGAATCCACTTGCAGAAGATAAAAAAATATAATTCAAAACCTCAATAGGAGTAGAGTCACAGTAAATCTTCGATGTAGAATGAGTGAATCTTCTATCATTAATCTTCTTCTTCAATAAACTGATCCTTGTCACTCTTTTGAATCAACAGATCTGTGTTTCTGATTGTCCTTGTTTTCTTTCTTTTTATGAATGTTCGATGTTTCTATTTGGAAAAACACATATATATTCTCTGTGTAAATGTTACATCTATATAATAACGACGAGCACATCTCCTCCAAATTTAGATCCAAAAAGTCACCTTCTGGCTCGCGATAATCAAAAATTCAAAATAACCGAGCAGTTGTAACTTCCCAAAAGATTCAGCATAAAAATATCCTTTTAAATTGATCCTTTAAATAATTGAGAAAAAGGATTTGAATCAGTCATGTACGCGCTTTAAAATCAGCTTTAAATCCAGCTTAAATTTATCCAAATAATCTTCTTGCAAACCGTTTAATAATAATATCGTCTTTAATTATCTGATGCCAAATGTAAGGTTGAACTGTATAGCATGCATCCTTCAAACATAAGGCTGAACACAAACACAGGGTTGATGTCGTATCATTCAAATGTAAGGTTGATTATAAACGTAGGGTTGATGAACCATACGTTTCTTTTCAATAATCAAACATATGTTAAATGATCCATACTTTTATAAGCTTCCAAATGTAAGGTACATGATCCATACTTTTGATGAAGCATAAGATTGTTTACAAAAGTAATGTTGATGAACCATAATTTTGAGAAACAAATATAACATTTAAAGCTTACATACGGTTCTTTATCCATACTTTTTCAATAACCCAAATGTAGGGTTCCTTCCTAACATAGGGTTCATCTTTCATACTTTTCCAATAATGTATGGTTGATTAACCAAACTTTTCTAATATCCCATATTGTATACATCACATTTCATCCTTATGCTACGTTTCTCCATGTAGGGTATGAACAGTGTTTCCAGAACACGCTTAAGAAATTCACGAATATGTAGAGAATGAACATTGTTTTCAGAACACGCTAATGCGAATACTTTATCAATTAAATCTCATTGTTCAAGAATATAAATATTTCTTCCAGTAATAATAAAAAATAAAAAATAAATTCCGGAAATATTATTAAAAAAACAATTAGAAAACAATTATGGTTATATGTGTGCATCAAAATCATCATAGAGATAGAGTATTATTCTCAATAATCTCCCCCTTTGTAATAAAAATATTATGTATCATTGAAAAACAACACCGGCTCAATAATATCCTCTTTTTTGATGATCACAAAACCAATAAAATAACCAAATAAATTAACTTACAAAATTAATTACATATAGTTTTGAATTTTGAAAAGGTAAATATAATATTAGAATTAACTCAATTTCTTCCCCTTTAAAGGATTAAGATAATTCTTAATATTTGAAAAGGTTAAAATAAAATGTTGTGTTTATCCAAATTTCTCCCCCTTTTGTGATATCAAAAATAATTATAGAATATGGAATAGAACACATTTAATGCAGCATTGAACATATGTAAATTCTATTATTAACCGTTTGTCAATAATTAAACATGGATTTCTGGCCTATCCAAACAAAGACAGTAAAAAAATAATAGCAAAAAAAGATAAAGTGAATCAAATTTTCATTGAAAACATATAATATGTTAAATCAGGATGATCACAGGAATCAAGGTATGGTAAGAGTATGATATAGGGTCTATCTCCTCTGAACTTCTGTCTTGATTTCTATCAAATTCTCCCTTTGACTTTTCATCATTCCATCTCCTAGTTTGATAAGAAGATATCGATTCTACTGAGTCATATAAATATATTCAATCAAGTTCACTCTAAAAAACTCATAAAGTCTCTCTTCCTTCGCCATAAACAGAGTTAACTTCTCTGTGAACTGAGTCAGAATAGTTCTAATACTTGGTTCACTTTAGATCAACTGGTCAACCAAAAACTTCTGATTATCAAATTAATAGACAGTGGAGCACTATTGCATTGAAAATCATGAAATCTATCATTCATATTGCACATTGCTACACTGATTTCCTGAAATCTTCTGATTAAATCAGGTGAAGTACCTGATTTAATAGCTTCACCCATTATGATATATGCAAACTGTGACTCCATATAGGTTTTGAATTCGGATAGATCTGACTTCGTCACCATTTCTAATTGCAGCTTGTGTACCTCTGTCAACATCTCATGCTTAAAATTTTTAACTTCCTGTCGGGAAACTGTAGTTCCTTTAAGTATTTGAAATTTCAACTATTCTTTCTCTAAGGATATCCTCAGTTAAAAATATTTCAGATTCCAAATTAGAAAACTTTTTATATAGCACTTCTACTTAATTATTCACTAAATTAGAGGCACCATGTGCTTGATTATCATTTTCAGCTTCAATGTGATGCCTCAGTACTAATGGAAAAGAGTCTTCGTCGGATTTTTTGTTTGCTTCCTCCTGAGTTGGTTGGTCTATGTACTTTTCCTCAGAGACTTTTCCTGACTCTTCCACACAAAAATTCTCATTAATTACCTCTGTTTGAACTTCCGAAACTTTCTCATCGTGAACATCAGTAATCAGTTCATCCATCGTATTTTATAAAATAATATCTTCTTGATTTTCTTGAGGACTGGCCACTTCCTCACCAGGCTCTGCCTCCTTTTACTTTTCAATTGTAACATCAGCTTCAGTTACAATTTTAGGTTCAATTTCAGTTTGTACTTGAGGAGTCACTATAATTTGAGCAGTATCCTCTTCTTTTGGCTTCATGAAAACTTCTTCTCTGAAAAAACTATAAGATATTAAATCTCTTGTTGTCAAAACAGGTGAAACAAGTTCCTCATTAGTAGTTCTTTTTCATTGAATCTTAATTCCCTCTTGACTTCCTTCTTCATTAGATTCTTCAGTTTCAAATATTATTCTCCTTATAGTAGTGCTCACTCTCGATTCAGCATGTCCCTACTTGGACTTTGCACACTGAGTTTGAGCACTCTCTTCTTCTTCCTCAACCCCAACTGGAAAAATTTGTCATTTAAATGTGACCAAGAATTAACCAATCCTTCTCAGGGCCCAACACCAAATGTGTTACTATGATGACATCTAACTCTGGCTTTCACAAGCCTCACCATATACTTTTGGAACAGATTTTTTGAAATGAATCTACCAAATGGATAAAAATTCACGTGAGCTTCTGATTAATAACAATAATTAAGATACCTTACTATGTACCTAGGAAAATTAATCTGTATATCACTCATTAACAAAAACATTATATACATGTATGTATAGAAGATTTTCTCCAACTCAGACATCCTCGGAGCAATCCCTGTTTGAAAATATTTCACAAGGTTTTTCTGATCTGGCTCCAGGTTCTTTATCAACATCTTCTTTATATGAGTATAACCAAAAAAAGGCATGATATCTTTTGACTTATGCATTGAATCTTCTATATTTTTTATATCAAAATGAAAAACTCCCTTATGAGGGAAGTTCAGAGTCTGACCAATCTCTATAGAGGATATCAAAACATCTTTATCTTCAATCATCGCTCCCATAGTATCCTCATCTTCTCCCAACCTAAATTGTACAAACATAAAAAAATATTGTAGTTCTATCTCAAAAAAAAACTCATACTTCTCACCACTGAAGGTATGCTCTAGATTTTGAAAAGAGAGAGCTTGTTTTAGTAGATGATTAATGTGAAATAGCCATTCCAGGTCTATGACCATTCCTAGGAAAATTTTTCTTCCTTTGGAGTGCTGTTTCATTACTGTGCTGGTCTCATCTTCATCGGTTCTCTTAGTCTTGGCCATTTATGTCGGAAAAATCTCCGAAGGTTCAAAAGAGGATTAGGGTTTCGAAGCTTCAGGTTTTAATTGACAAAGAGTGGCAAAGTTCCATAGGTTCAAAAGGGGTTTTGGTAGAAAAATAAATAATTCATAATTCAAAAGGTTTTTGACAGCCTTGATTTTCGTGTCATCAATAATTATTACATAGATTTTAAAAACAAATAAAATTCATCGCGTAAAAAACATATTCTGTTTGAAAAAAAAATAACTAATTTATTTTAAACAGTATTAAAATAAAGAAACATCATAATAAAATAAAAGATTATTTAAAATTAAATAAACCTATATCTCACATAATAAAATCAAACCTTGTAGTGGGAAGTGGTTTAGTAAAAATATCTTCCAATTGAATTTAAATACATACAAATTCAAAAGATATATCTTCTTTTAGAACATGATCTCTTAGAAAATCATGTCTGATATCAATATGCTTAGTCCTATAATGATTAATAGTATTTTTTAAAATATTTATAGCACTATTATTATCACATAAAATAGGTGTACTATTAAAATTTTGTCTAAAATCCAGAAGAGTGTTTTTCATTCACAAAAGTTGTGCACAACAACTGCCAGCAAATACATATTCTGTCTCGGCTGTTGATAGGGAAACTGAGTGTTGTTTCTTACTTGATAATGACACTAAGGATTTTCCTAAAAAGTAACAAGTACTCAAAGTGATTTTCTTATCTAATGTAAAACTTCCAAAGTCTTCATCTGAATATTAAATTAAATTAAAATCATACGTTTTAGGATAAAATAAAGATTGAAAAAATAGTTTATTTTAAATATATGAAAAATATTATAACCACAGTTAGATTGGATTATTTAGGATTTGATTGAAATCATGCACAAAGACATATTGAATACATTATATCTGGCCTACTATCAGTAAGATACAATAAACCACTAGCCCTACCTCTATATAACTTGTTGTCAACTGATTTTCCAGTTTCATCCAAATCATGTTTTATATTAGTACAGATAAAAGTTGTATATATCTTGATGTTTTGAAGTCCAAATTTATTTAGTAAATTATTAATGTATTTTCTTTGATTTAAAACATTTCCAAAAAAAGTTTTGATAAATTTTAAGTACTAAAAAGAAATTTAACTCTCCCATCATACTCATTTAAAATTATTTTTTCATTAGATTTTAAAACTCATGACAAAGGGACTTATTAGTTGATCCAAAAATTACATCATCAACATAAATTTTATCTAATAAAATATTGGAATTTAAATTTTTTTTTAAATAGTGCTGGATCTTCCATTCCAACAGTAAAATAATTTTTCAAAAGAAAAGAGATTAATATTTCATACCAAGCTCTCGGTGCTTATTTATGGTCATAAAGAGCTTTAGCAAGTTTAAAAATAGAATTTGGTTTTTGGGAATTTTCAAAACCATTAGGTTGCTCAATATAAACTTCCTCCATCAAATAACCATTTGAAACGGAAGACTTAACATCCATTTGAAATAATTTAAAATTAATATGAGATGCATATGCTAAGAGGATTATAATAGATTCTAATCTAGATACAGGTGAAAAGGTCTCATAATAATCAATACCTTCTTCTTGATTATATCCTTTAGCAACTAGTCCCACATTATTTCTTGTTATTACTCCTTGATAATATTGTTTGTTTCTAAAAACCTATTTGGTTCTAATAATTGGATAATTCTGTGGCCTATCAACTAATTTCCAGACTTCATTTATTTTGAACTGGTTTAGTTCTTCTTTCATTGCTATCATCCAAAATTCATCAAATAAAGCATCTTCTATAGACTATGGTTCTAATTGGGATAGAAAGGCAGAAAACTCAACATAATTTCCTATGTTCCTTCTAGTTTTTATTCCTGTTTCTAAGTCTCCTATTACAGTTTCTAAAGAGTGATTATTTAGGGTCCTTGATTGTCTAGGTAGTAAAATTATATATTCTTCAGTGTTAATTTCTTCTGGATTGGAATGAATTTCATTTATATCTTTTTCAAAATCATCTTTTAGGTTCTCAAGTCTCATGTTATCAATAGAATCAATATCATCCATTTGATCTGTCCTTTTCTCAAAGGGATCAGATTCAAAAAATTTCACATGAACTGATTATTCAACAATACATGACTTTTTATTAATTATTCTATAAGCCTTGGAAGTAGAAGATTATCCTAAGAAAATTTCATCATCAGATTTTAGATCAAACATACCAAGATTGCCTTTGGTGTTTAAGCTGTAAACGTTTTATCCAAAAAAATTAAAGTATTTTTCTTTAGGTTTTCTGTTATTCTAGAGTTCATAGGTTTTCTTTTTTTAAAATTGGTCTAATTAAAACAATATTCATTATATAGTTGATTGTGCTTACAAATTCTTTTAAAAAATACATAGGAATATTGTATTCATTTATTAAAGTCCTAGACATTTCTTGAATAGTCTTATTTATTGTTTCAATAATTACATTTTGTTAAGGCATTATTTGTGTAGAGAAGGTGTGTTTAATACCATTATTTGAGAAAAAGGAATTGAATTCTATATTCTCAAATTCACCACCATGGTCACTTCTTACTGATATTATTTTAAAACATTTTTTATTTTGAACATATTTGCAAAAACATTTAAATAATGTAAAATATTCATTTTGATATTTCAAAAAGAAAATCCATGTAAATCTAGAATATTCAAAAACCAGAACATATATATATAATTTACCAGCCAAGCCTGCTACTCTTGAAGGTCCAAAGAAATCCATAAAGATATGTTCTAGAGGTTTAGATGTAGAAATTTTGTTAACAGATTTGAAGGATGATTTGTGCTTCTCCCCAAGTTGACATGCATCACAGAATCTATCATTTTCAAACTTGAGACTAGGAAAATCAAAAACTAACCACTTCATGGATAATTTATTTAAAGAATATATATTTAAATTTCCAAGTCTTCTATGCCAGATCCAGGATTAATTTATCTTAGCAGTTAAGCACTTTACTTGCTGTTTACAAAAAAATTAAATCCAGGGTATACACATTGTCAGTTCTAGGTGCTATAAATTTAAGTAGTTTATTTTTGATAACATAACAAAATTTGTTAGAAAAATAAACAACATAACCATCACCACATAGTTGAGAGATACTTATTATACTGTGTTTCAATCCTTGTATATAAAGTACTTTGTTGATTGAGACAGCTTCTGGATCTCCAACTGTTCCAATCCCAATGATCGTACCGTTGGAATTATTACCAAAAGTGACAAGTCCACCATCTTTTTGAGTGACTATAGAGAAATTCAATGAGCTTCCAATCACATGCCTTGAGCAGCCACTGTCTATATACCATATGGTGTTTTTTTCTTCTGTAACATGATTCTTACAACGGAATTTAAACAAGTTACAATAGTACCCATATTCTATTCGGTATAGTTGTGTTAGCCAGCAAAGATCTAGGAATCCAGACTTTCATTTTTTTTAAAAAAAATAAACAGAATAAAATAAATTATTTGAAACAAAATCTTTCTTAATACCACTTATTTGACGTTGTATTAAGAAACTATTTTTAAAAATATGTCCCCTTGTTCCATAGTAATTACAATTTAATATTTTTTATCTTAGAATAAAATAATTCTGGTAAAGATTACGTTTTTCACCTTTACTACCAATTCCAAATATTTCTTTCTTAATAACAGTTTTTCCAAGAATTTCATTCAAGCAGTTTTCTCCTTTGGTAAAAATAAGGGTTGCACTTTTATAAGTTTCTACTTATGTTTGCAGTGTTTTTTTAGCTTCATGATATGTATAATCAATGTTAATTGAATTATACGAATCAGTTAACTCCTTAAATTTCATTAGTATTGTATCTATTTAATCTAAAATAGCCTTGTGATGGGTTTTAAATGACTTGCATTTCTTAAAAGTAGAGTCTTATTTTTCTTCAAACATGTTATAGTAGGATTAATGTTTTTCAATAGGATAGATTGTTTCATATCTAGAGTCAGAGTTATAAGAGTAATATGTTTGTACCTTATCTGTTTCTTCCATAAAGCACATGTTGGATTTCAGATTTACATATTCTTTCTCTAAGTCTGATTCTGAAGAGATGCTAGAGTCTTCAGACACACTCCATGTAGCTTTTATTGATTTCTTGTCTTTTTTTCTCATAATCATTCTTCTTTAAGAACTTCTTCTCCCTGTATTCTTTTAACTGTGGATGGTCAGGTCTAATATAACCCATCTTCTTGCACTCATAACATCTAACTTCCTTTTCATCCTTTTTAAATATTCTCTGGAAACCTTTCTTCTTTCTGTAGAATTTACTAAACTTTTTGGCTAGCTGAGCCAGTTCTATATCATAATTTGATGAATCATAACTTTTTGATTTCACCTTTACTTCTTTTTTCATTAGATTTTTTCTTTTCCCTTGAGATGACACTTTTAAGGCAGTGTCTTCTCTCTTGATCGGAACCTTATACTCATTTTCTTTATGATGCATCTTGACTTAATACATCATAAGTGTTACAATAAACTCTCTCATGGTTATGTCTTTGACAGGTGTTGACTGTTTTATTTCAGCAAATATTTTATTCCATTAAGTTGGCAAAACACTTTGTACTTTTAAAACTTGATCATCTTGTTTGATTGGGTCTCCCAAAGTTGTTATATTATTGAAAATTACTGTCAATATTCCATTAATTTGAGTAATGATTTCACCTTAAAACTTTCTTTATGTGTCAAATTTAAGCTTAGCAGTAGCATATCTCATTTTCCTAACATTGTTAGTTCCTTCATAAAGAACAACAATAGTTTTCCACATCTCAAATGCTGTTGGGAATTGAGATACTCTGTTGAATTTATAAGGTCTTAGACCGCATATAATAGCATTCATTGCTTTCAAGTTCATATCATATTCTACTTTAGTAGTTTCTCTCCATGTTTTTGGTTTTTCAGGTATTTAATTAAGAGTCAGAATATTTGAATATACATTATATCCAAGGTTTTTCAGATATGCTATTATTCTTGATTTCCAGAATCCATAATTTTCTCCACCAAAGTGCGGTGCTCTGACCATAGACATTCCCTCTCTTGTATCAGTCATCTTGCTCTGTGTATAATCACTTTTAGCTTTCTAAGGCTTAATCAGAAAGTTCAACCTCTGATACCAATTTATGGATCAAATTATACAAAATATACATAAGTGGGGGGTGAATTGTGTTTTTTACAAATTCTTTTCAAGATCGTGTTCTGCCCTTTAACTTTAATCAGGAAAATTAATTCAGCGGAAATTTAAATACCAGAGACACACGATGTATAGTGGTTCGGGGAACAGAAGTCCCCTAGTCCACTCCACCAATGCTCTACTCTACGAGCTTGGTGATTTTCACTATCTGGTCCTCTTTTCAACAGACCAATCCACAACCGAGTAAAGGAAGTTGACATCTTTACAATCTTTGAAAAAAAAACCTTTCGGTTTACTCACAGAACCTATACAGCTTAGTACAAGAAGCCAATAACCCAAGAATAGAAAATAAAGATTTTTTTACTTTGAAAATAATTTCCAGTTGTTTTTCACAATTTCAATAGAATTAAATTGATAGTAGATGGATCGTAGCCTTCAGTAATAATGATCTTCAAATAAGAGTAGTTCTGAGTCGATCCTATTACAGTAGATAAAAATAATATAAATCAAAACATCAGCAGTAGCAGATTCACAATATATATTCATTTTATAATGAGTGAATCTTCTATCATGATTCTTATTCATTAATAAAATGATCTTTGTCACTCTTTTGAATCAGCAGATCTGTGTTTTTGATAGTCTCTGTTTTCCTTCATTTTAGGAATGTTCGATGTTTCTGTTCTAAAAAACTTGTATATATTCTCTGTGTAAACATCACATCTATATAATAATGATGAGAACTTCTCTAACAAATTTATATCCACTAAAGTCTCCTTTTGACTCACCATAATTAGAAATTAAAAATAATAGAGCAGTCTTAACATCCCTGAAGATTCGGCATAAAAATCTACTTTTAAATTGATCCTTTAAATCATTGATCAAATGGATTTGAATCAGTCATAGAAGCACATTAAAATCAGCTTTAAGTATGACTAGAAATTATCCTAATAATCCTCTTGGAAACCATTTCATAACAATATCGTCTTTAATTCTCTGATGCCAAATATAAGGATGAACTGTATAGCATGCATCTTTCAAACGTAAGGTTGAACACAAACGTAGGGTCGATGTCGCATCCTTCAAACGTAAGGTTGATTACAAATGTATGGTTGATGAACCATACTTTTCTTTTCAATAATAAAATGTATGATAAATGATCCATACTTTTATAAGCTTCCAAATGTATGGTACATGATCCATACTTTTGATGAAACGTAAGATTGTTTACAAAAGTAATGTTGATGAACCATACTTTTGAGAAACAAACGTACCATTTAAAACTTACGTACGATTCTTGTTCTATAATTTTTCCATAACCCAAATGTAGGATTATTTCCTAATGTAGGGTTCCTCTACCATACTTTTCTGATAACTTATGGTTGATTAACTATACTTTTCTGATATCTCATAATGTAAACATCACATTTCATCCTTATGCTACATTTCTCCATGTAGGGTATGGACAGTGTTTCCAGAACCCGCTTAAGCAATTCCCAAATATGTAGAGAATGAACAATGTTTCCAAAACACACTAATTTTAATACTTTAGCATTTAAATCTCATTATTCCAGAACTTAAATAATTTTTCCAAAAATAAAAATAAATAAATAATAAATTCATGAAATATACTTAAAAAATCATTAAATAATAATTAAGTGTATTTGTGAGCATCAAAATCTTCATAGAGATACATTATTATTATAAAAACTCAACCCCTATTTAATTAGAATATTATGTATTGTTAAAAAACAACACTTTCTCAACACATATGAATTAAATAGTTTCCACTTGAAAAACACCCACACATTTTTCTAAAATAAAAACTTTTAAACCCATAATTATAGTATAAAAATATTTTTGGAAACATAGTTCACCACATTTATAAAACCATTACAAAACACTATCAATTAGAATAACTACATGGCCTTCTTCAAATACAATTCTACATAGAATATATTCATTACCCAATATATTAGAAAGCTGTAATGGGACTCACCCTTGATATAATCTATATCAGGATCACTTATTTTTGTGAGATATAATTGGGATCAACACATTATATAAAATATAACAGGATCACCAGTTATAAATAATAGGGTTTATCCCAACATAAAATCCATATCAGGCTCATCTGTTCATATATAATTCACAAGTACCAAATCATGAATAAACCATTTTTCAATAACATTTATTCATAAAACCTTTAAAAAATATTTAAATCCCATATGAAAAATACTTTCAGATATCAAATTACCCTTATGTTTTAAAAACATATTTTCAATACCAAAATATCTAAAACAAGTTCAATAGGTGGGTTTTTTTACGAAAATATTTTCAATTTCTTTTAGAAATAATATTTACATTTTTAAAACACTTATTTTTTGAAAAATGCTAAGCAATTATATAATAAAACATTTTATTTATAAAACTAATTTTAGAAATGTAAAGGGAGCATTAAATAATTGATCAATTATGAAAGTGAGAATAATTGATGCATTATTATGGTTATAAAATACAATTATTCCATATTAGTTAAAAACATTCCTTTTGAATTTTGTTATAAAAATTGAATAGGAACATTAAATGTCAATTTTTATAATAAAATCCCTTAAATCGAGTTGGAACGTTAAGTATTTTCTTTTTATTTCAGAATAATATTCTTAGGATAATTTTATAAATTCATGGGAATATTTTTCATGTTTATTAATCTTTTAACATCACTTATTAACATGTTATGTTTAACTACTTAATTATATATGATAACATTAGTTGTTTTAATGATATTCAGTTCATTATTTAACATGAATTCAGTGGGTTAAATATAGTCAAAGTGACCTTTATTCAATCATATCATAAATAATAATAATTAAATTATTATCATTTTATACATAAATTATATTTTTAAATCAATTGAAAGTGGTAATGAAAATTTAACTTGGTTATAATCTGGGAGATGGTAGATTGTACTTACGCTTGAGTAATGTTACCATTTTTCCATTACCTATATAGAAAGAGGGTAAGTATAATTTTATTATTCAATAATTATCATAAAATCATAGATTTAATTTTAATTATTTAAATATACTTATATATATATATATTTAATATCCACGTGATGTGGTGATGGAAAATGAATCACATCACTTTGTGTAAGAGGTAGTCCAGACGTACGTATCAATGATGTTATCATTTTTCTATGCATGGAAAGGTACTTGGGTAAATGATGAATTATATTTTAATAATGATAAATGTTTTATTAAAATAATATATAAACATTAATTGCATCACTATAACCTTTCTTGAGGGACAACTATGAAAGATGAATTACAACGGTTTGTGAGGTGGTAGTCGGTTGTACACATGAAAGATGAATTATTTACCCATTTAATGGAACGAGAGAATAATATTAGTAATTTAAAAAATATAATAAGATATAAGTATATTTAAGAAATTTAGTTTTTTATTTTATCATGGTTGAAAATGTTTTAATGGAAGAGGAAGAGGAAAAAAATATAAATGCTCGAACAAATATGACACCACTTCTTCGTTAAATCAACATTTCTTACTACCATAAGACAAAAAAGGATGGTGTTTTTTATAAAACAATACCTCTATAATTAGGAGTGTTATTATAATAGGGGATTTGGGTAGGTATTTTATGATACAAAATGAGATTGTAGTCTAAAAAAATGGGAAGAATATGTGTGCTTTTATAAGAGAGGGGAGGGACGCTCTTGAATGTTTTCAAAATATTAAAATACAATAAGACAATTATAGAGACAAATGACACCAAATGGAATATAAATACACTATTTAAGTCATTTTAGACCATAAATTTTCCCACTTGTGAATAATTAATATTTTTTTGATTTTCATATAATTTTAAAAAATGATAATTTAATAAAATATCATTGATGTCAAATTTGATAATATTAATTTATTTGACATTAAAACATTAATAAAACAAGTTAAACTAGATATAATAGATTTATTATATCTAAAACAAGTGATGTTTATATATATATATAAATATATTAATTAATTACATAAAATTATATTAATTTTAATATTTTTATTATCATTGTTTTCTAATAGTGGAATAATTACTGCATCAACATCAAGAAAAGAATAATGATTATTATTTTAATAAAATGTAGAAAAAATTATCTCTATGAATGTATAAATTTTAGATCTAAAAATGATATTTAAAGTGAAAAATATCCTCTAGACGAAGATGTATTAAAAATATAACACTTATTAAATTTAAGAGTGTTACTTGTTTGAGTCTTCTTTAAATAAAATATTATTATGGTCATAATCAAAAAATGTTGATCCAAATGGTTAAAAATTAGAAAATAGGATTATTATGTTCGTGATATACACTAAAAATAATACTTAGTCATGTGTTTTCCATTTAATGGTAATTATCATTTAAATTTTAGAGTTTTAATGTCATTTTATTGACTTTTATTCTGTATTAACAAGAACTGTGTTAGTGTTGCATAAAAAAATAGGGTAATTATTTCATATATTAACATTAAAAATAATTAATATAATAAAAATACATTATTTAGGATTAAATAATCATTTATATTTTTTCATTATGTATATTTATTGAAATCCATCTCAAGATAACTTATTTAATTTGTCACCTTTAATTTTCTTGTCTTGCGTAAGCAATGCACAAGAACTTGGATAAGATTATTGTCATATAATAGAAAAATTATAAATTATTATAAAAAATATTCATTTATAGATGAATTTTAATAAAAAATCATAATAAGAATTTATAGCTCTTAATTATTAGCTATAAACACCAGATTTCTCTTTTATGTTATTGCGCAAGCACTACGTTATCACTGGAACTGATATGCATATCTATCATAAAATAAATTATAATTTACAAGTAATGAATTAATTTTTATGATATTTGTAATATAATATCATAGATTATTAATTAAATCATTTTAATTAAATTTTAAAATCATAATTATATCTTGATGATTTCACAAAACACACCGTTTAAAAAAACTGTATTTTTTACTATTAATTTTTTTTTCTTTATTAGAAAATTATAAAAATTTAACAATTGAATAATACTGTTATGGTGACATCAAAAATTAATTCCATTTTTAAAAATAAATTTTATAAAACTTATTGAAAAAAATTATAATAATCCCTCATAAAAATAAGAAAAACACATTTTCAAGAAAAAATATTCTTGATAAATAAATTTACCTTACCGAATATTTTGCTTTTAGTTTATAATAATTTAACTATAAATTTATATATAGAAGGAACTATATATTTATTTACTAAATCAATTATAACTATTCATCCCCACCAATTTAACTCTTTGGTCGTAATAGTCATATCTAAACAACATTATTTAGTTTTTCATTTATGTTTTGTGTTGCATATCTTGAATGCTATCGAACAGAGTCTTTCCCTTAAAAAACATGGGATGTTTCATTACCCCCCCATTTAATAAATTTTTTCCTCTCAATTTTAACTTTTTATTGAACCCTATACATTTGAAATTGAGAGAATCAGTTTTTCATATGCCTAACACTCAGGGGGGGGGGGGTGGGTGAATTAGTGTTGGGGTCTTTTTAAACCAATTTCTTCCTTTTATCCATGTACCTCTTGGGATTTTTGGTCCTTTATCCTCTTATTCTTTTTTCCTTGTCACATGCATTAATATTACAGCAATAAAAATATGCACATGATATTTTTAAATGGTTCACCACTAAATAAGAGTAGTTACGTCCTTGTCGTGTATTGTAATGACCAGTGCACTAATTCTCCACTATAATGTAGTAACTATTACAATGGATGACTAGGAAAACAATCTAAATGCCCATGTGGCTCCCTACACTTGAAGAAAGGAAGGAAATAATTGATTCCCATTGTTTCTCCCAACACTCAGAGTGGGTAAGGGAAACAATCCTCTTACAATATGTAATGAGTAGTATATACCCTTATACTCACTTATTATTTATACTTCCAGTATAGATAGTCTCTTTCAGCCTTTCGCTAGTTCTTTATACTACCTCTGTACACAATCTTATCTCTATTAAAAGAGTTTGCAACACCAAAATAATCTTCCACCAATTGGGACATGTTGGATGCTAAAGTGATACTTTGTTATTACATAACCTTTTTCTTCTTCTAGTTACATACTTAGCATCATACAAGTGACTAACCTATTCTTTATCTACAGAAAACCTGTAAGATACAAAATTTTCTTTCTCTACTTCTTCAATACAAAAACAACTACAATGAAACCTGCTTTTCTTCACAATTTATCTTTCTGTGAAAAACCAATTTTAATGAACAATTATTCATATTATTTCTAGAATCACCTGTTCTCTTTGTTATTGCTAAAAAAATGAAGTCTACATCAACTTAGAATCATCACATTTGAGCAGAAGTAGGTAATAACTTCTAACACAACCCATATCTTGGGAATCAATCCCTACTTGTGTGCCAGCCTTATTAAATTCCTCACATCGTGTGCACCACCAAATACTTGCACGCCACAATTTCTCATAACTCACAACTTGCATGGAACTTTTGGTGTATACACAACACACTTGTTGCACATAACTCCCTTCTTGAGTGCCTCTTTCAACTTGCGCACCACTTCTTCTTGCGAACCACTCTCTTTGCATGCCAGACTTCTTGCGCACCACTCTTATTACACGCCTCCCTACGTGCACCCCTTATGAATAACTCCTAACTTGTGTGACACTTTATCTTGTGTGTCACATTATACTACATGTGCGATCATAGGTCAAATTGTTTTCTTAAGTGTTGATATTTTTAAGAAATGAGGAGGCTATTCATTTATTGATTGTAATTTTTGTGACTCATGTGCCACATATAGTTGTGTGCCATTCCTACTTGTGAATCGCTCCACCACTTGCACACCGCTCCATCACGTGCATGTCGCTCCATCACATGCGCCCCACTTGTATTCATTTGTCATATTTTGATGTGATTGATGTTGAAATATGACTTGTGCGCAATATTCACTTTCGCACCACTGATACATGCATGCCACATCCTAATTAAAAACCACTTTTTTTCCTTTGTAATATTCTGATGTGTTGATCTTGAAATATTACTCGTGCACGAGAGGCACTTGCACGTAACATATACTTGTGTGCCACACTTGCACGCCAATTATACTTGCGCGCCACATTATTTCCTTTGACAAAAACAATTATTTACTCCCCCTGTCCATCATAAGGCTCTCATCACAATTTCCTATAACTTATGATATTTGTGAAATAAAAATCATCAAATCATTGTAATATTTTTGGACATTCTCAATGTTCCAAGCCCATGTACTACATCATGTATTCTCTTCATTTTCAACTGTTACACCCAATTTTTCATTTATTTGTTTTGATCAAATTCATTGGAAATCCTGAAACATTTTCAGGGTCTTGTTTGAGATTAATGATGAGTTTTAAAGTTTTGTCTATATCTAATCATCCAACTTTGTGTTGCTCAATTCGTTTTTTTTTTGAGTTTTTGTAGAAAGGGAGGTTACTTCGTGATTTGGGCCAAATCGTGATCCCATTTTCAGATTTCAAAACATATTTTGTTTATTTTATAACTATTTCATTTTTAACATTTTTGACACATTTCTCTTCCAATTTTTCCTCCGCTAACATATTAAATCATAAATTTCCTTTTAGACTCATTAATAATCAATAATCATGGTGAATTTGGGTTATCAATTCAGGTATTGGGCCACCCCATGGTCCCATTAACCTTTTTAAAAAACTAATTTGTTTCACTTATATCTTTTTTTAATGTTTGAAATTTGTTAGTGATTCTACCTCCCACCTGAGCGCAAGATAACTAGACAAACCCCCATTGCCTAGTTTCACTATTTGGAGCTCATCTTAGATGAGTATTATGGATAAAATTATCATTATTACTAAAATCATCCATATTTTAAAAGGTAAATTGTATCTTTAATAAATACTTTATCTAACACTATTTTTAACTCAAATCAAATTTTTTTAGTTCATCTGGACCGAAGGAAAATCTCCAAGAAGTTCCATGACATTACCTTCCCTCTAAGGGTTCAGATCTAAGGGAAGATGAAGAGTCTTTTAGTTTCTAAGGTGAAATTCCCTCTCCTTTCTTCTAACTATTTCTTTCCCTTCATTTTATTTTGGTTTCCTTTTCTCCTCTAGTCATTAATGACCTAGGTTTCTATTTTGGAATGATTTTGGATGTGGTTTTGGTTCGTTTAGGGTGGTTTTTTATAGATCTAGAGTGCTGGGAACCACAACGGGTGATTTCGGGTGTGTGATTACTTTCCGCCATGGATTTTAGGTAGGATAATCCCCCTTACAAGACTTTAACATTTATGATTAATAATTATTATGTTGTTATAATCTTATTTATTTGATATGTGCTGCTGTGAAACCTTGGCTTTATTTTTTTTGCGCAAATGATGTTTTATGCCTTATTTTGTTATAAATATAGTTATTCTGGTATAAATATTCACTCATCTTGTTTGATAGATTATTCAATGTGGTTCCAAACTTGGTTAATGTTATTTTGAATATGTTTCAGTATCTTGAATAAATTAATGCCATGAAAATGCTATTTCCGCCTTTTTAAATTTGTAAAATAAGTTGTTTTGTTAAAGAGAGCATGCCATGTGTTCAGTAAATTGCACGGTTGGCTTTTATATGTCTAGTCAAATTTAAAATTATTTTTTTCAATTTTAAATATATTTAAAGTATGAAAAAAAATTATATTGGGATATTTTTATGGATTTCCAATTTGGTTTTGGTTTGACAAACAAACGGGTTTTGGTTTACAATATGTTTTGGTCCGAGTTGCCGAAAAATGGCATCTTTCACATCCTTATGAAAATGGTTGTGTTTTGAATATGTAAACCGAGTGTTTTAAGGGATTTATGAATATGGATTTCTGATATAAATGGACTTTATAAACCTCCATAATAAAATTTAAATGCATAAATTTGTTAAATGTTAGTTTTGATAAAATATTTAAAGGTCCATTTGGCCTTTCCTAAAAATGAAGAATGATTGTTTTACATGTATATACCATTTTGTGTTAATCAGGATTGGTTTATGGTTCTTGGAATGATTTTATTAAATGTTTTCTGGGCCTCCAAATATGGATTTCTATGGTTTTGTTGTGTGTTTATACTAAAAATATTGTTTTCGAATGAGTTTTTTGTTCAAAGCCTCAACACACTCCTTAAAATTGTTTTATGATTGTTTTTGTGGTTTATTGATTCATGGAATAAATGTGAATCAAGTTTGTAAAATGTTTTTTTGTTTATGGTTTGGTAAATAATTATTTATTTGAAATGTTTATTTGATAATATGTGTAAATTTATTGAGCACTAAAGGTTATCCTAGGTATCTAGGTGGGAAGACGTGTACTAGTATCCTTGTGATCCCGTGGTGTTTGGCCCCTATTTAACGTAGCAATTTTGATGATTACACCACTAACTAAAATATGAAGATGATGATGTTTGGAGACCACTAGTTTATGGGTATTCTCTCTATTAATGGCTCATGTGCACAAGAACGAATATTTATTAAGGTTACTTTCACCAAGATACGAGATACCTGGGGCTCACAACTAACTAGTTCCTAGGGGTGTTCATGTGACTTGTGCTCATTGGCTATTTGCTACTCACTATCGGAATATGGTGTGTTTGGTTGGTAAATTAAATAGTGTGTCTGATTTATTTAAAATTGTACACTCTTTAAAGCATCCCTCTTGAATATTTTTTTCATTTTGAAGTTGCATCTCTTTGAACAATGTTTCTAGAATTCTTATTTATAAAACATGCAAGTTTTTTTCTAGTAATTTTTTTATAGAATGGGACCTCATTTGGAAAAAATTCTATTATATATTGTATTTAAAACTTGAAATTGATGTTTCTTTTATTATAAAATATGTGCATTGGGAAAATAATATTGGAATCACCTACTGAGTTTCAATACTCATGCCTATAGTCTTATTATGTTTTTATCCCTTGTAAAGGTTTCATCTTGAGTTCGATCGCCTTGGGAAACATGTGATAATTGTGTTGGAGAGTGACCAGAGGGTTCACATGGAGTTATTTGGTTATCACGTTTGGTGAGTTGATTTGTTGGGTTAGTTGTAATTTCTATTTCTTGTACAAATAATGTTCAGTTTAATTTTTATGTAAATGTATTTTGGGCTATCAATTTCATTCAGTTGTTTGATTTATTATATATATTTGGGAGAAATCATTACCTTGTGTACTCTATTGATTCCCTAAGTGCTTGTCTCTATAACAGGATGACCGAGAACGCCTCTTTAGGCTTGTCACGGGCTGGCCTGGGTGACTAGTTCAGGGTCGACTCAGGCTGGTTCGTGACATCAACAATCATCCTTCATTCTTATTATACTATTTGGAAAATGAATCCCAAAGTATTTCTTCATCCTCACTTAAAATCCTAAATTCCATTTTAGAGTGTTAATTCCCTAGAACACCAATCATCTCTCTTTGTCCAAAAGTGAAGGCTTGAGGCTTCTTCAAACACCTTTAATGTTGTAGAAAATGTATCACCATTGATATATGTATTTGGAACTTTATGAACAACAAAGGAATTGTCTGATTTCAAGGTAATGTGTAATGCATGACCATCTTAGAATTCCAAGAACTTCCACTCTCTCTCTGATTCTTCAAACATCATTATCTACTTCATGAAAATCATATGATTCATTTCTTCATGTATGCTATAACATGGGTCCCATGAAATCAGGAAGCATTGCATGGTCTTCATCAAATACTCAATCTTCTTCAATCATATTTAGATTTATGATAATTCACCACTCTTCATTAATGTAAAAAATGTGTCACATTTGTTAGAAGGTCATTGAACGTAGGATCAGTTCAAAAATCATCTGAATTGCATTATCCATTAACTATAGAGACCTTCTTTGTTTCATTCATTATTTTGACCAATATTGACAACTATTGACAAAAAATACAGTCTTTATATACAAAGTTGTCCCAACAATATTCCCCTTTGTATTTTTTTGTCAATACCTTAAATTTATCCTCATATGAATGTTTCAATGTCAAAATGAGAATCTTCTCTCTCTCCATTACTTCTTCCTGTCCCACATCAATTTTGAAACATTTATTTCACTTTCTCTCCTCTATATTGAAAAGAATCCCAAAGTCCATAGGGAAAGGGTATCATTTCATTCTTATGAAATGTGCCATCAACCATTTTACTCTATGTCTACTTGAGCAATGCTCAGTGTGGAAAACAAGAGGATTTGATTTAGACAACAAAGATGTCCATTATCCACTGATGATGATACCTCATGAGATTATAACTCATGTACTTTGTCTTCAAGGGATTCCCACATTCATTCCAGGCTTATGATAATAAACGTGCTATGAAATAATCAACATGAAACCCCTTCACTCACTTCAACAAAAAGATAAAAAACATTCATGTGTAATTGGAAGGATAAGTGGCCTTGGGGAACATTCACTCTTCCTATGTCACTAATTGACTTAATTACTCCAACTTTTTAAAATAATTTTTATATTGAGTAACTAAGGTTAATAGATTAATAAATGACATACCTTTTTCAATGAACTGTTCTTTAATAAATTTCTTGAGTAATTGAATTTGATACCAATTGATGTTGATACTAATTGATATAATAACTATAGAATCTTCTTCATCTTTCCCACCCTCAAGAAAAAAAAACTCATAATCATCTTCATCAATAGTGATCCTTCATTATATTGTGATTTGAATACCAATTGAATAATATTGCAAGTATTTCAACTTTTTTAACTTTAAAATCATGTATTGAAATCACTCACAACATCTTAGGTTCTCTTAAGAACATTATTCACCTTAAAACGCATTTATTATCAGAAAAATAAGATTTGAGGGAATAAAGTGGATCCTCCTTGCTTCTTCAATGTGATCAGGAAGGCTATAATGATTTTATCAACCATGATGTTCCATTTTCTCCAGTCCTCAAACTTTCACATATAATATTCAATTATGATTATGGTTGTGTGGATCTCAGTACTTATACTTTTTTTTGTGTTTGAAACTTTTTTCTTCAAGAGATTTCCAAGAATTAGAATCTCCTGGTGCAATTTTCATCCATTTGATAAATTCTACTTGGGCTGGAATAATTTCAATGCAATTTTTAACAGTGTGACCAGCCTTGTTGCACCTCACACACAGAAATTATTGAACATGAGAGTTTCCTTTTGTTTGAAACCTATTATTAACCTTTTCTTCATCATGTGAAATATTCTTATTACTTTTTGTACTGGCCTTATCCTATGCATCTTCCTCCTTTCACTTTCTTTCCAAATCTTTAGGCTAGATAACGAAAATATCTTTAGGAATTGTTTCGGCATGATTGTAATTTCCACATGGCTTCTTTAGAGTGTCATCCTTCTTGATTGTTCATTTGGATTCACTACCCTTCAACTTCTGGGATTTAGAATCCAAGGAATTATTAGTTTTTCTCCTTCTAATCTTATTATGAGAATTTTATTTTAGAACATACTTATGATTACTTCCCAATATAGATTGTTCATTTTTCATGGACCTCTGTGGTATTCTATTCTTATTATCTTTGAATACATTCTGAGATAAGCATGCACCATTCTTGTTACCACACCCATTTCATACATCACATATGTTTTCCAGCATTCCAAATCTGTTTGTAGTATACAGATGTTTCTAGATATATGGATGTTGCTTCTTCTTTTCTACCTTCTTTCCCCATGATATGGGATTTGCCTTTTATTTTACATTTAATGGATTGGACCAAAATTACAGTGCATAATGCCTAAATCTATTGCAGCACCAACATTGACCCACAAATCTTGAGTTCTTGATAACTTCTGTATTAGATTGATGATCCGTATTATTGATGTGTTGTGCTGTATATTGGGAACCATATTTCATGTTCTTATTCTCATCTACCCTATCCTTGGTGGTATTCATCACATCACATTTCCCCACACATACTTTTTTAGAGTTTTTCTTCCATGCTTTAGTTTTTATAGAAACAGTTTTAGAAACATTAGTACAAGTTAGCATGGATGGTACGTCCACTTTCTCAGATTCTTTTGTAAGATCAATGAGTGAAGACATTATCTTATTATCACATACTGGTGGTATTTTGAGAGTATAATCTTCCAGTAAGCATTGAGTATTAGTATCAACTATTTTCTTCTTTTGTGGAGACTCAGTATGTGTATTCTCAATATTGGTCAACTGAGCTTCCAACTCTAGACATCTCATATTAAGGATGAATTTTTGTTCTTAAATCATAGTCATATTATCTTAACAAGACTTATTCAATATTTCAACTTCCTCTTCAAGAATATTTAAATTTATTTCTAACAATGTGTCATGTTCCATGGTCATCTTGAAATTTAATTCCAGATATAACTTTTTGACTTCAATGCTCACTTTTAGCTCATCTTCAAGTGAATGGATCTTCTCTTCAAGAGTCCTATTGACTCCCTCTTTCTCCTCAATATCTTTGATCCATTTTGAGGAACTTATTTCAAATTCCCTCTTTGTTTCTTTAAACGCTCCAACATTTCTTGAGATTATTAGACATTCAACAATTTTTTCTTGGAAGCCCTTCTCTAAAACATCATTTTCTTTCTCCAGCTGGGTGACATATTTTTGTATACATTGAAATAATCCACAAAAAAGGGAGGCACATTATTTAGGGATATCATGCAGAATAGATCTTAATCTGTCAACTGATAATTCTTGAGAGTTTGTTGATTGATCATAACTGCTTGTTCTAGAATTATCATCACAAGAGTAGTTTTCAAATGTACTAACACATATCTCCTGATCACTAGAGGTATGAAGGTTTTCTATATTCTTGGTGAAATCTTGGGCCACCATATCATTACTTACAATGTTTTAAATATTTTCATTGTCACCCAAGCTTGGATATATAGATACTTCCTCTTATTTAGATAACAAGGACTTCTTCGTTAGCTTTCTATTATTCTTATTTTACCTATTCATCATGGTTTTGGTAGATGGAGAATTTTGCTCACAGATAACTGAATCTTCATCAAAATTGAACTTCATTGTTGACTCAGGAAGGAATCTCATGTCTTCAAAAGAGAATATCTTAAATGAAGAGAATCCAACATAGGTGAACCTACCTCTGATACCAATTGAGAAGAATAGTTCAGTATATGCCGAAAACTGGGGGGGGGGTTAATCAGTGTTGGGGACTTGTTAAACCAATTTCTTCTTTTTAACCCTGTACCTTTGGACCTATTAGCATCTTGATTATCTTATTATCTTTTTTTTTCCGCATGCAATAATATAAAATCAATAAAAACATGAACATGATATTTTTACAAGGTTCACCACTCAATAAGAGAAGCTACATCCTTGCCATGTATGGTAATGACCAATGCATGGATTCCCACACTATAATGTAGTAACTATTATAGAGGTTGACTAGGAAAAAAAATACACTATTCATTGTGGCTTCCTACACTTAGAGGAGGGATGGAAATAACTATTTCCCAGTTTTTCTCCCTACACTCAGAGGGGTAAGGGAAACAACACCCTTCCAAATCGAAACAAGTAGGATATACCTTTACAATCGCAAGTTCTTTATACTGCCAGTGTAGAAAGTCTCTTGAAGTCACTATCTGGTTCTTTATACTGCCTCTGAAGATGTTATTCTCTCTATTAAAAGAGTTTGAAATACTAAAAGAATCATTCACCAGTTGAGACCTATTGGATGATATAGTGAAACTTTGTTCGTCTACAACCTTTTTTATTATTATTCTTACTTACATAACATCATGAAAGTAACTATACAATTCTTTATCTGCAGAAAACCTGTAAGCTTCACACTATTCTTCTTCTGTTTCTTCAATGCAAAACTAGCTGCACTGAAACCTTCTCTTGTTCACACATTATTTTTCAGTAAATTCCAACTACAATAAACTCTTATTCTTATTCTTGCTATAATCCAAAGTTCTCTTTGGGGTTGTTAAGACAATTAATTCTATCTCAACTTTACATCATCACATTTGACATGAAGCTAGTAAGAACTTTAAGAACAACCCACATCTTGCACGCCAATCTCTACTTGCGCGCCACCCTGCTTACGTGCCTCTATAATTACACACCACCAACTACATGCATGGAATAACTGTGCACATCTCACAACATGTGCGCAAATTTTTACTTATACACATCACATTTCTTACACAAAAATCCCTACTTGAGCTCATATTTTAACTTGTACGCCACTTCTTCTTGCACTCCACTCTGTTTGCGCACCACTCTAATTGCGCACCACACTTCTTACATGCCTCCCTACTTGCACACCTTATGAACAACTTCTGACTTCCATGAAACTTCATCTTGCACGCCAGTTTCTACTACCTGCACGATAATTGCTCAAATTTTATCTTAAGTGTTTATATTTTTAAAAAATGAGGAGGTTAATCATCTATTTAGAGGAATTTTGGTGAATTGCGCACCACATACACTTGCGCGTCATTCCTAATTGTGTGCTCCTCCATCACTAGCACTCTATTCCATCACTTGTGTGAAACTTTCTTTCCATTGACATATTTTGATGTAATGATGTTGAAATATGTATTTAACACAACATAAACTTGCGCGCCATTGATAATGGTGAGCCAATTCCTACTTGCACACCACTCTTGAACATGCACACCACTTTCTATCCTTTTTTATATTTTGATGTGTTGATCTTGAAATATGACCTGCACGCAACATACACTTGTGCACCACATATACTTGCACACCACACTTGCACGCCATATATACTTGTGTGCCACTTTATTTCCTCTACCAAAAACATTTGTTTACTCCCCTACCCATCATAAAGATTTCATCACAAGTTCTACAAACTTATGATATTTGTGAAATAAAAAACAGTAAATCATCATCAATGTTTTGTCTATTCTCATAGTTCCAATCCCATTAACTACTTCATGTCTTCTCTTCATCTTTAAAAATTAACTTTCTTTCTTATTATACTATTTTATATTTTAATTCCAAATTACTTCTTCAGCCTCACTTCAAATACTCAATTCCATTTTAGAGTGTTAATTCCAATGATCTACAATCATATCTCTTCATCCAAAACTGAAGGCTTGAGTCTTCTTCAAACACCGTCAATGTTGTAGAAAATGTATAACCATTGACACATGAATTTGGAACATTAAGAATAATGCAAACATTATTTGATTTCAAGAAAATATGTAATGAAGCACCATATTATAATTCCAAGCCCTTCCACACTCTCTCTTCTTCTTAAACCATCATTCTCTACTTCCTCAAATTCATGTGATTATTTTTTTCAAGTAAGATCTTGCGTGGTTCTCATGAAATTGTGAAGCATTGAATGCTCTTTTTCAAATCCTCATTCTTTTTAAATCATCCTTTGATGGATGATACTTTACCATTCTTCATTATTGTAAACAATGTGCCACCTTTAACAAAAGTTCTTTGAACATAGGATCATTTCGAAAATCATCTAAATGACATTATCCATGTACTATATAGACGTTATTCACATCCTTCTGCATTTTGACCAGTATTAACAACTATTGATAACAAATACAATCTTCATACACAATGAAGTCCCAATAGACTTTTCAAAATAACTTTTTTCAAATCCCACATCAAAAAAAGGATTAATAAAATGATTACTTAATAAGAGGGAAAAGGGGAGTACAGAGGTCATCTGGAGTAATACATACAAGGTTTTCACGTTTTATAACATATGTGTGAAGTAAAAAATGATATGGAAGAAAAATTAACTCCCATGTAACAGTGGATAGTGACAGAGAGCATAGTCATGACAAACTTAATAATCACAAAACTATCAATTTGTGAAAGGTTAAAAATCCATTGATTTCTCAGCCAGAAAAGTAAACTAATAATTTTTATAATGATTCTTTTACAAAGGGTTAATAATTAATTTAGTATTTAAAATAATAGAATAAGGAATTTTACTTACTTGAGAATTATAATTTTATCATTTAATCAATTTCTGTAATAACCTCATAGTTTTATCCAAAAGACACGTCTTCAATATGATTTTTTCATGCCTAAAGATCTATAGTCAAATTCTATGGATAAAAATGTCCAAAAAATAACGAAAATATATTCCTTCCATCATTACGAATTGTCCAAAATAAAAAAATTAGTATAAGATAGGGTAATTCTCCAAAAATAATAATCCATTATATAAATACACTACTTTAGTATAAAAGTATACAATTAGAAAATTTCATAACATTAATCACAAAAGTGATTTCTAATACATTTAACTTATGGTAAACAAAAAACATATAAACCAATGATCATATCCAATAATATAAAGAAAAAATCACAAGGAAACATTTAATCTCTTATGTTGTAAGGACCCAGCTTTAAACATAACTTATTATAGTGAATTTAGTTTATAATTATCTTTATTTAATTCCAAAAGATATTTCAGGCTTATATTTCTAGTTAATTAAGAAAAAATATTCATATTAAACCTATAAATTAAAAGAGGAACCTTCATCTCAATATCCATGTTTTCACAAAACCAAACCCTTTTAAATAAACCATGATTTCTTCATGAAAAGTATTCATAATTTTTATTTTAACCTCATTTTTTCCCTAATCTTCTGTAAAACCCTATAAAAAACATTTTAAAATATGGGATGATAAAAAAAATCTCAATAATGGAAATAAATAATTATAATATTACTCCATTGAAAAACTTGAAACCCCATTTAAAGTTCGTTGAGCATATGAAATAATTCTTTTCTATATAAAAAACACACACCATTGTATCTCAAATAAAACTGTTAAAACCCATAATAAGAAAATTAAAACTTTTTTGGAATCATAGAGCATCATATTCATAAAACAATTTCAAGACCCTTATAATTTTGATAACTATATGGCTGACTTATTATATAATTATCTAGATAATAAAATCATTACCCAATGCATTAAAGAGATATAATGGAGCTCAACCTTTATGTAAGGTATATCAGGGTATCATATTTTTCATGTGTTTTTATAGGGTTCAACCCTTTATATAAGCTATATTGGGAAAAACCATGCTCTATAATTTCACTCAACCCTTCAAATATTCTATATTGGGATCAGTTATTTTACATACAATACTCAAGTACCAAATAATCCATAAATTGTTTTGTTCTTTCACTTTTCATCATAAAACCTATGAAATACTATTTATTTAAAATTTTAAAACACATTTAGATATAAAAATAAAACTTTATTTTAAAAAATGTTTTTAATACCAAAATAAAAAAAAAAGGTAAATATGGGTTTTTTATGAAGAACAGATCATTAGAAACCGTATTTTTGGAAATAAAAATTTCATTTTGAAAATAGTATTTTTTTTCAAAAAGTAGTGTACTTATAAATGTAAAAATTTAATTTGAAAATGAAATCTTAAAATTATAAAGGAAGATTAAAAAAATTAAGGCATCATGATGGATAGAAAATAAACTCATTCTATATACGTTAAAAACATTCCTTTTTTAGTATTGTAATAAAAATGAATGTGGAACTTTAAAATTTTATTTTTAAATGAAAGTATCTTACCTTGATTTTAACATGTCACCGATGTTATTTGAATTACTAAATAATAAATTTTTGATAATTTTAATCCTTATTGAGAATCTTTTTAATGTTTTTTAATTATTTTACATCACCAATTATCATTTCATATTCAATTAATTAATCATTTATGTTCACATATAACATTTTGATGATATTGGTTTCATAAGTATAGATTGACTTAAGTAGGTTGAATATGGTCAAAGTGGTTTTTATTAAATCATATTCAATATATTAATCATGAAATATTTTTATTATTATACATTAATTATACTTTTAAATTAATTAAATATGGTAATGAAAAATGAACTACGCTACAATCATGAAGACGGTATGTCAAACATTCACATAAGTAAAATTTCTAGTTTTTAATGATTATTATGAAAAGAGAGTATGTATAATTTTATTATTAGATAAAAATTATAAAATATTAAATTTATTTAAATATATTATCCATGATATGTGGTGATGAAAAAAGAATCACCTCACTTCACGGATTTCATAGTCCACATGTACACATAAAAAACGTTTTCATTTTTAATTGTATGGAAAGGTAAGAGTGAAAATGGTATATTATCTTCTAATAATGAAAAATATTTCATTATTATAAAATATAAACATGAATTATATTGTTATAAAAAATCTTGAGATACAATGATGAAAAATGAATTATAACGGTTCGTGAGGCAGTAGTCTTATATGCACATGAAGGATTAACTATTTTCCACTTTGATAGAATTGGAGATAGATATATGTAATTAAACTACCTAAATTAAATGTAAATATATGAAGGATACCTTATTTATTATTTAATAATTTTTTAATTACGTTTTAGGGATATGGAGAAGGGAACAAAATAGAAACACTCAATTGAAAATGAAACCTATTCTTTAGAAAATATCATTTCTTAACACTTTAATTCCAGAAGGATGGTTCTCTACTAAATTAGGACATTCAGTTTGATGTAATGGATTCTATTAATTAATTTGGTCAATTACTTTATAAAAAAAATTGTATGTGGTGTGATGAAATTAGAAGAGGTGGTTCCCGTTTACAAAGAAGGGGAGGGGCACCCTAGAAATTTCTCAAAAGATTAAAATATAATAAGAATAGTATTTATAAAATTCTTCTAAATGAAAATTAAATTGATATGATATGAAATTAAAGACCATATATTATCTTCTTATGATTAATTAATGGTTTTTGATTTCTAAATAATTTAATAGAATATTAATTCTATAAAATATCATTGATGTAAAATTGGATGAAATTCATTTCATTTACATTAAAAATATTAATAAAAAAATTAAAATTCTGAAAACTACTTAATTATGTCATAAAAATGTCATGTTCGTTTTTAAAATTAGTTTATATCAATATTTAAATCAAAATATGTATATTTTAATATTTTAATTGTCAATTATCTTATTTTTCAATAATTGAATAATCACCACATGAGCATTGTAAAAGAATATATATAACTATTTCCTCACTATAAATTATAATTTAATTAAAATCATTAAGATAAATATATTATATTTTAAATTACTATTTATAGTCTAACAAATCTAATGGATAGAATCATATTAAAAATAGAACACTCATTATAAATAAGAGTGTGACATGTTGGGTCTTTATTTAAATAAAATACTATAAAAGCCATAATCTTATCCAAGTTACTCACAATGGTAATAAATTCGACATTAGTATTATTATGGTTGATATATACTCCAAAATTAATATTTATTCATGTTTTTTTTTCATTTAATGGTTTATATATTTTAATTTTAGAGTATTTAAAATAATTTTATTGAATTTTCTTTTACATGTCCATGTACCACGTCGGTGTTGCATAAGAGTATAAAGTAATTTTTTCATATATAAAAATTAAAACTAAATTAATATAAAAATAAAAATTAATTTGTCTAAAGCTAAAATTTTATATTCTTTCATTATTTATAATCAGTCATAACAATGTAAGGAAAGCTTATTTAATTTTTAAATTTTAAATTTCTTTCCTTGCATAAGCATTTCACAATTCTTGGGATAATATTCTTGTTATATAAATATAAATTATATACTATCTATAAATATCTTAATTTATTGAATATGTTTAATAACAATTTCATGAAAATACTATAAACCTCTAAATTATTTTCTCTAAGACATTGGATTTTACATTTCGAGTTCTATGCAAGCACTGTGTAGTCACTAAAAATGATTTTCATCTTTATCATAAAATTTATAATAATTTCCATTTTAGGAATTATTTTTTGTATTATATTTATATTATAATATCATACATAACTCATTAAATAATTTTTATAAATTTTTATACCATAATTATGTCTAGAAGATATCAAAGAAGATATGTATTTAAAAAATATATATATTTAATATTTTAAAAAATTACTTTTTCTAAATATTCTAAAAATTTAACCATAGACAAATTTTGATATACATATTTGAAAAATTAATCTCATTTTTTCAAATAAATTTTATGAAACTTCCAGAAACTAATTATAATACCTATTCTAAAAAGAAGAAAAACTCATTTTTTAAGAGAACATATTCCATAAAATTAAAATGACGACTAAAAAATATTTTATTATATTATAATAACTTACCTATAGATATTTATTAAGTATGACCTATATATTTTTTTCATAAATTTTTTATTCTTATTCCTACCATCAAATTTTATAGTTAGGTTATAACATTGACATTATAATAATAATATGAAGTTGACCATTTTTATCTCGGTGTTGCATATCTTGTATAATATTTAATGTAGTATTTAGTTTAAAAATCTCAAGATGTTACACTAACCTTATCTTCCATTTAATTAGTTAACTCAGGTAATAATAGATCTATTTCTATAACTTCATTTCTGTATGTTGGAATTCCATTGTTATTTCAATAGAGGTCTTCACAAGGAGCCATTTTAGTGCTCGAGTGAAAGCTGTTGTTGTATAAAGATTCAACTAGGGGAAGGAATTGATCCTAGACACATTTGAAATAAATAAAATATCATAACCTATACTGTAGGGGTTTAATTATTCTTTATAACCATCCAGCAATCTAGGTATGATACATAGTACTGAAACAGATCTCTATATCTAGGGCCCACTAAATTCTTATCTAGAACATCAAGGTAAATATCAGATCTCGATTATATATAATAGAATATTGTACACCATTTAACCATAATAAATAATTAATTTATATCATGGAAATATTATCCAAATAGAAATATTATTTGGTAGATATTAAGGGTGATGAATTTTTAAGTTAATCATCTATAACCCAAGAAGCATTATGAAAAATAGATGTTTTGGTGCGTTCATAAAATAAATCCCATGGTAATGTTTTACCATTACCTTTATTGTATAGATAATGGTTATAGTATACTTTTGAACCATTGTATCCCAGATATATATTGATGAAATTATATAAATCAAGATACATACTTATAAATATCTATATTTATTTTGGAACACCGGAAATAATCTTTCATGTTGTCTAGTGGTGGGCCTTATACCATTTTCACACATCAAATTTGGGTTCAAGACCCAGAACTTTACCAGATATAATAGATTATCACCTAGATTACATGTTATCCATCTTCCAAAACAGTATTAACATAATTATGAAACCTTACTGAAATTTTAATATATCATAATTAGCTTAACATCAAAGATAAGTGAAACCATAAAGGTTACCAATACTATTAATCATATAACCACAAAATTTTAAGGTATTCCTCCTCAAATAACTTTTTTCCACTAATACATTCACAAAAACCAAGGGATTTATTTCTATAAATTTATAACAAAATATGCTTAATGTTGATTAAAATCCATCACATAATACCTCAAAATACATTTCCAAGAATTTTAACTTATGATAGTCCATAAACTCATAAACTCATGATGGTATCCATAACTAATATGTTAATATTACATGGATACATAAATTCATCCAAAATTAACAAAATCATTATATATTTCATTATTTTTACAACCCAAATAACATTTGTAAAAAAAATCTCCAACATAAAAATTAAATCCCAATATAAAATACTTTAATATTTTCACCTCAATTATTTAAATGGAATAACTCTTTTATTGGTATATAAGTTAATTCTTGGGCTCGGGCATTGATTTGAATAGTTCTTATGTTCTCCACCCAGAGTACATTGATCTACTTAATAATTATCCACTATATAACCTTTTTTCCAACATTGAAAACATATTACCCTTCATTTGAAATATTCTTCTAATTTATTTCCCCCTACTTCAGGACATGTAAAAAGCTGAAAATTATTTTCCCTATATTAATTAAAAACCAAACTTTCATAAAATTTCATCTTCCTCTTATTTTATTCCATGGGAATATCACCAAAACTTATATTTTTAATCATATATTGTAGTAGGGGATTAGGATTAATCATATTATTTTAATATTAGTCATCATCTAATTTGGTTTCTCATGAAAACATTTATATCACATAAAACATCTATCATGTTACTTTTTCTTTCAACCATTTACTATAACAAAAATCATAGTGTATGATAGAATAATCATAGTGGGAACCAAATAATCATTAAAAATTACTTATTAGATATATAAATGATGAAAAATTTTCAATATATGAAAACTCAGGATTAAACTAATTCATTCATATACATTACTCTAATCTTTTATGATGGTTCCTAAAGAGTTTTTCAATTTCCCAATCATATCCCCTAGTAGTGTAAAACCATTTATGTAGCACAACCCATTTTCATTCACCACGTAAAGATCGAGTCCATCACAATGAACCCATTAAATATATATATTTACCTAGTTAACTCTATCCAATAACCACATACACTTGTAGTATATATACATAGATTCCTTTTTTGGAAACCACTGATTTAATCATTTACCAATTTTCAATGAAAATTTCCAGGACTTTGATATATACAAAGACTTATACTTTGAAATATCCATAAAAATATCAACAGGGGTATCACTAAAGTTTTCCCATATGAGTTTCCAATGGTTTAATATAATATTTTTCTGATACCAATGGTAACAACCCAGGATTCTAAAACATAGATATGAAATATTTTATTTGAATATTAATTATAATTAACCAACACATTCCTAATAGTTTTAATTCTTTAGTTCCTCTGAAGACTTGGTAAAATCATTATTACTTAGTGAAAGATCATAAATATCTACCATAAATATCATCATTTTTTTACTCTTCATTATGATACCCCATTTTAATCATTATTTATAAACTGGGAAATTAATGATAAAAAAAGGTGAGATCTGATGCCCTGTAAGGGTAAACATAGAATATATATAACCATAATATGATAATAAGGTTATGGAAACATAAACATAACATCTAAAACCCATATCCTGTATATTAAAGATAAAAATATTATGTTAATGCATAAATATTATAATTTCTTAAGAAATGAATCATGAGGTAATGAAATAATATGATCCCTGAGAACATAACATTGGAATAATACATTGATTTTTTATGTACACATTATATTATAATGTTTTGAACATGTATAAATATAAATAGTATAACTAATTATGTAAATGAAATTACACCAGGCCCTCGAATTGACTTATGGAATTGAAAATAAGTCCACACATAACCTTATGGACATGAAATCTATGTCCATTCATAACACATGAACATATAATCTTGTTCATGCATGACATTGTGAACATGTCATTAGGTTCACAAATAACATTGTGAATAAGAAATAAGGTTCATTAATATAATATTTAATCATGAGTTATCCATATTTAACCAATGAATTGGAGAGAGACATATGTTTCATATGTCACATAATCAATACATTTTTGTGACACATGGTCTTAAAACATTAATAATATCGCAACCCATGAAAATGGGTATACTTCCATTAATATTTTATTTAAGTGTAATGTATGGAATGAAATGGGTTTCAAAAATACCTTATCATCATAAGTATAAACCATCTAGATTAATAATAAATAAGGTATCATTGTATCATCTCCCTAATATAGATTATGTAACATCAAATGATGTTATCTTAGATAAAAAATGATGTTGACAAATCTATTAAAAAATATCTTGTTGAAATTTTCCATTACAGTTTTGAAAATAATTCCTTAAACATAAAATAATTTTAAAATAACCCTAGAAACATATAAATTACGTTTAAAAATATTCATTGGTCATGATGGCATAAAATTTTATACATATTTAAACATAGATTTCATTCACATTTTTAGTAAAATCCAAAGAAGAATTTTTATGAAAAATTCATAAAAATCATTTTATAAGACATTATAAAATATTAAACATGGGGAAAATACTTTAATAAGTCGTTTGAAAATTTTAAAACATTTCTAAATCATTTTTTTGAAAAAAGGATATGAAAGAAAAATGGTTTTTGATAAAAGATGGAAATGAAGTTGGTTTTTCTTAAAAACATTATTTTGAACTCATTAGTACATAAAGAGATAAAAATTATGGAAAAACATGTATTATAATTATATAATCAAATCAGAATAAATTTATTTATTTTCATGTGAGTGTGATCATAATATTTTATCCATATATCTATAAACATTAATAGTCCATATAAATGACGAGATTGAATCATTAAACCATTATGAATTTGGAAAAATTGAATTAGAATTCCCATGAATGATTAATAAAAAATGGATATGAAAATAGACCTTTTTTTAGTTATATAATCATAAATTACATTCATGGGATGTATATAAAAGACATAAAATAAAATGGTGGTGAATATGGAATGTATATCATAGAAGTAAAAAGTGAGACACAAATCCATTACATTAAGTCTTAAATTCATTCATACACACTCTAACCTCATTTATAATAAATCTATTTTTTTTATAAATCTATTAATAACTTTAATTATATATATATATATCCATATTTATTTTATAAATTATCTTTTATTACATATTTGATGACAATTCCATGTTAAAATAACTTTTTAGGCAATAACTACATTGTTTTCATGGTATGTTTTGATTTTGATTTTTTGGGTTTCATAAATAGATGATGATTATAAAATCTCTATAATTTTAACCAATATATTAATATCATATATATTGAAAATTTATTTATTTATTTTAATCCATAAAATTTTGACATGTAAAATAAAATACACAATTCGCGAAGATGGTAGGTTATAGTTCTTTCCATTTTATTGAATGAATGAATGAAATAAAGTAAAATAATATATTTGAATTTTTTAATAATTTTTATTTCATATATATCATATATTTTTATTTAAACATTTCCTCATTACCTTCCATATAAAGATAATGTTAAAAATGAATCAAATCGCTTTATGAGGTGGTATACCCCCGTACACCCGATTGACAACATCGTATCCCCCACAGAATAGAATATATTATGGTATATGTGGTATAATAATTCCATAAGTTTATGAAAATTGAAATATCATAAGTATTAATTTAATCTATCTTTATTCCAATCTATGTAATATAAATATTAAAAACATATCACATTTTTTCACTAGGTAGTAATATGTCGTACACACAAGTGACATTATTGTTTTCCAATAGGATGGGAGTTAAAAAGTTCTACATTATATTATAATTATATAGGTATAGTAATATATTAAATTTCATAAATTTTTTTTAAATCTATCGTTATATCCAACCATGATAAGTGGTGATGGAGAACAAATAATATCAGTTCGTGAAGAGGTTGTCCAACCTACACATGAATAATGATTTAACATCCCATTTGATATATTTGGAGATGTATATATATTATTAAAATAAATAAAAACATCCATATATCTAGAAGATACTACTGTAATTATTTTATCACATTTTGAAAATATTTTATGGATTTATAAGAAGAGGTAAAAGAAAAATACATGGATAAAAACATAAACTATCATCCAGAAAGTATCTTTATATTTAACCTAAATCCTTCATAGATTATATTTATGAACTCTAAATGGATTATATTATGTTTAGAATGAATTAATAATGAAATTTAGTTAGGTACTATCTATGAAAAATGGGTTTGGTAGTGTGAAGAGTAAGGGAGAGTGGGTAATCTTTTTTAAGTAAGGTGAATGCTACACTTCTAGTTCATGAAAAGAAAATGATATAGCCAAAAATTTCACATTACAAAAGGATGAATAATGGTTATTTATCCATACTAATAGGTTATATGGTCGAAATATTTCCATACAATTGGTTTTGGACAAGTTTCTAGGTTATCAAACACTTGGTCATTTTAGTTTAACCACACTATAAACTTGTTTTAACATTAACAGATGTTATTAATTTTTATAGTTTTTTATTGTTAAATAAGTTAAAAATTATTTTGAAATTATTGGATAATATATATTATGATTATTAAAAATATGTAATCAATTTATTAAAAATTTAATTTACATAGGTATAAAAATTTAATTTAAAACAAATCACTTAGATATGATGGAAACAAATATCCATAGTGAAAAATATTAAAAGTTTTTATATGTAAATTAAATATGAAACTTATCCTAAGAAATAAAATGGATATATATATATATATGTAACTTAACTAATTTCTTTAAGAAAATAGTTAAATAAATGTATCATAAAATCGTTTTATGAAAAGGTAGTTTTTCAATAAAACCCTATACTTTCAATTTTAATTGAAAAATTTATATTCTATGAATGTTTTAAAATATTTACAATAGTTTTATTATGAAATTTTGTTTGAAAAAATAATCTTTATTTATACATGTAACTTTTATGAAAGTTGAAAAAATTAATTTTAATATAAGTGCATAGAAATTGAAAAAATATTTTTTTAAAGAAATATATTTTAAGCATAAAATTGGATTTAATTTTATCTATTATATCAAAATTAATTTGAATGTAAATTTATTGATTTAATATATAATATATATGCATTCAATTAAAAAATTTACAAAACATAATTTTTTAATTTATTGAGGTAAAATGCATTTGTTTGAGAAAACAACTTTTTTAGATAATGGTTTTCATTGTTTTCAAATAGTTTTCATTTTAATTTATAATTAATTAATCCCCAAAATATTATATATATATACATTTTTACCATATATTTTTACAATTTAGTTAATCTTACTAATATGTGCCATTCTAATAGCCAGATGATAACTATTATGTTAAATAATTATATTTTAATAGGATTCCACATTTTGTATATAAATTTTATTATGTGTAACACAATTTAAACATAACGTAGTGTGTAACACATGATAAAATCAGTGTTGTAGGTAATAAAATATTAACAGGTTGATTCAAAAAATAATAAACTATCAATAACATTAAATTTATTTGAGAAACTAAATTTTACAAATTCTTTGGGTGTTACAGGGAGATAATATTCCGCTATAATAGTATTTGAAATTAGCATTCAAAAACAAGAAAATTATTATCTATACTTACCAGTAAAGAATAAGTTAATGTATTATTCCAATGTTATGATCTCATGAATTTTTTCTTTCATTCCTTTATGATTCATGAATTATGAACTTCCATGCTTTTTGCAGGGACTCATTTTTTATCAATGATATTATGGTGTTGTTTTAAAATGTTTTTATGTTCTCATACCATTATGCTCATGTTATCTGGATATCATTCTTTTCTACCCCTACAAATAATAGGATCTCACCCTCTCTTATGTTTCGTTTCCCTATGTTATGAAGAAATGTATTATGTATGATGTTTTTAAGAAGAGTTTCAAATATGAATAACTTAGTTGGAGATGATGTAGTTCACTTGTGAACATGTTATTTACGTGTCTTTGTTTCCATAAATATTTGACCTAAACAATTCTATTGTGGAGCATTATATTATTTAATTAATATATATCTTATAAGATGTAAAATATATGTTGAAAATATAAGGGTTGTTATAAAATCCAAATAATATGTAACCCAAATATTGTAACTCACTCAAGATTTATTAAAATAATTAATTTGGATGATTTTTACACAATGATCCTTGTTATTCAAACCATCCAATAATTATACAAAAAATATGAATCTAATTTTAAGAAGATCGATAAATTGGAAAGGAATATATATTGAGAGATTAATTGGTGAATAAGTTAAATAGGAGGAATTTTTTTATCATATGTTAGTTTTTATTGGTTCTAATTAGTTTAGTTATTAATTGGTTCTTAGTTTAGGTTATTATATATGTATGACATATTAGGGAGTTTCTAGAAAGAACATCATCTATTGGTTTTTTTCTTTAGTGAGTGGAGGTATTAGAAATATAGTTATCTGATTGATAACATTACTCTTATTGTTGATTAGGAATGTTGCTTTTGTATAGAATAGGACTATTCATGGTGAAGATAATATGGAAAATGAGGTTTTATTTCATTTATAGATCTATTTTATTTTAGAGTATCATTAATTTTATTTGTATGGTACTTTTTTTGGGTTTGATTTGTCTTGATAAGAGTTCTCATTCTAAGATGTTTGTCCTATTTTTATTTTGTGGGTGTCTATACATATTTATTTTAATATATTAAAATTTCTACTTCTTCCTAAATTTTCATAATTAGTACTGTTTACAAATATTAATTTATTAATATTTGGAAAATTATTAAAAAGTAATTATAATTTGTAAACACCTTTGTAGTTCAAAAGTATCATTTATTATTAAAGAATGATATGGAGTTATGTAGTAATTGATTCTATAAATATGAATGTAAAAATAAATAGGTCACATTCTCATAGTAATTGGTATTTTTACCTTTTTCGGTACTTTTATAATGTTAATGAATTATAATTAAAGATTATATATATTTCATAAAATAATATTCTTTTCCAATGATCTCTATTAAATTTTCTATAAAGCACTTCATTTTAGTATCAAAAAACATTTCTAATTTTTAGTGATCCCTCGTTATACAAGTGATACAGAGAAAAATTATTCAAGGAATAAACATTTCTTTCCTCTAAAAATGAACTTTGAAAACACCCATTCACTTAAATTTGGAAAACTACTAGAAATAAAAATATAATGGTTTCCTACTATACTTGATACTTGTGGTCTCCTCCCATTGATGTTTTCTTTGGTATAAAATTATAAAAAACGATTTATGTATAACTTATAAAAAAACTCACAATATGTCAACATATGTAATAGTCTTCAAGGTTTCCACATTAAAACATTGTGGTTTTGAGAACATCTATTTATGTAAGATTATATTAGGAATTATTATTAATAAATGTTAATAGAAATATAAAGAGTCAATATTTATAGTGATTAATATTTTTATTATAAAAATCTAATGTGGTATGTTGAAAAATAATAATGAATAATGCTAATTTTTTTTAATATTTTAATCATTGTGTAGTCAATTATAACTACTGTTTTCTTCAATAAAATATTTTTTTGATCAACGTTTTTTATAACTATTTTTAATTATTACATCATTCTCAATTTTTTATAGGTAATTTTATATCTTTAATCATAATTAATATTTACAATGTAATAATGTATCTAGAATTTTTGGTTATTGAAAAATTTTGGTTTGTTATTTTTTTATAATTGATTATATGTATTTGTTACTATAAAAATTTAAATAATTTATAAATTTAATAATTTATTTAAATTTTTTTTAAATTATTATATATTTATTATGCTAGTTCATTATATTTCAGGTACACATTATGAATTATTTTAAAAAGTCATTTTTTAGTAAAATGTGAATATTTATGATAGAAAATAATTTTTTTCATATTGTTATCATTCATGTGGTAACACCCCACCATGGCCCACTATGAATAGTAGGTAGACCGGACCACCATGTGACCTCAGAAATTTCCCCTCGTATTCCAAAATCTACTAACAAGAAGGAAGGGTCTGTAGGAATACTATAGGGAGATTATACCCCGATTTCAGAGTGTGTAATATAATATAAAATAATAAAAAATAAATATAATTTAAACATATATTATAGTATAGAGAATTGAATAGACATTTAAAAATAATACATGAAATGTAGAGAGGGACATAATATTCATGCAATACATACATCTTACCAACCACTTATCTTGTCACATATACATAAAAAAAGTTCTATATAACAACAAGGATCCATTCCACATCCTAACGTCTAATCCCATTCATGTTGTCCTACTAATATAATTTATTCTTGGTTGTAGATCAATCTCTATCTAAAATAACCATGTATGTACTTCTTATGTACCCATATCCAGTGCTGTCCTAGGCTAGGTTTGAGCACAATATTAAATAGGGAACCACAAAGGTATTTTTATACTAAATGGTACATTCTAGATATGTGAACGTGACATTATAAAATTAACTAAATAAATAAACCTTACATCATAACAAATAACCAAATACACTACCTAAATACCTACTTCACCATGAAGTTGGAATGTATTTGATCATATCATGATGAATATGATGCCATTATACCACAACTACCCCATGGGAATACTTATAACCCAAGACATTCCAAATTACCATTACTAATACTTAGGTCCATGATCTTGATTGGTCAAACCATCCTCCATAAATGTAAAAATATCTCTAAGCATGACCATCACTTATGAGAACCTCTATCCACACTATGGTAACACCACACCCACATGACCATTGATCATTACTAGATACTAGGGTGTCCCCTGGAGTCCCTCATCTTCAATACCTTTGGCCAAAAACCATGAATTTACCTTGTAATTATCGATGTGAGGAAGAAGAATGATTCCAAGGTGGGAGATGACCTGGGTAAACCCTGTACATATAAGTGTGATATTTATTAGGTGGACTAGGAAATAAAATTAAATGCCCTCTATAGATATAATTGTAAATTCCTAATAATCCACTAACTCATGGATATTTATCTAATCCATTAAGAGTGTGTCCACCCAATTCTAGGGGGGTATTCTAGGCATCAATCTGTGGAATAAAACAATAACACTTAGGGTTTTGGTCATGTGGCTATGGTGCATTGCAATGTTAAGAAGTTGGTGAATAAGTGGAATCCCAGTTTTATTTTTATTGTATTTCTTAGAAAACATAAATCAATTAACACATCGTGTTAGATGATCTTATGTCCCAAACAAGTGCGTACTTTTTTTGGAGAGTTTTTTTATAAAAAATATGATGTTTCTGTAAAGATTTGTCTATACAAAGTCTTTAGACATCATGCTACTAGGCTGAGAACGAGGAGTTGAATGAGTGGAGTTAGTGGAGCATAATTAGTTTGAGGCTAGCGAGCTAAATCTTGAAGATGGAGTGAGGTGATGCATGTATATCCGATTATGCACACATCAATCATGCATAGATGTTCATAAAATGTAATTATGTGATTATTTACTATTCCTAAAGTAAAATGTATCATGATTGTTGAATTTCATGATGTTCTAAGAATATGTAAAAATGAGTAGTTTGAGGTATATTTTTATAATGTTAATGTTACCATGTTTTTGATGTACACTAGACTATGTGATCAGAAAATGGTGTGGATGTGATTGGTTCAAGATGTGATGTAATTAATATTCACAATTCAATACCACATAGCCTATAAATAGATGTTTTTAGAATTATATAATATTTTTTCAGATATACATTTATTAAGTCTAAGATCAATGGTTGTTTGAAGAAGTATCAAATAGAGGCCTTTAAGTAATGTTATCGAACGAGCTTGACTAGAAGAACAATAGTTTATTCATTTTATCAGCCTTATAAAATTTAATAACACAATTAACTTAAAATTTTATTTTTTAATTGGATAAAGAATATAAATTATTTTCATCAAACATTTTTTTCAAAGATAACTAAATATATAAAGGATTTTGTATCACGACATTAGTCATTGGATATTCCATCAGATAGAACAGTTTTTATAAACTTGTTCCAAACAGATGGTTTAAATATCTTTAAAAATATTTTTTAATGTCATATATATACTGATACTTAGTTGTATGGTCAACATATCAATAATTAGGATGTAGAGACCATGATTTTAGTTGATATAGATAGTTTTCGGTTGATGTTTTTTGATTTTGGGTCTTAAGGATTTTTTCTAAATTTTTGGAATTTTATGGCTCTCAATCAATGAATATATGAGTGGTATAATCAATTTTTGAGTAGGATATTTGAGTTTTAATTTTACAAAACATCCATATGTTTTCTATAAGTGGTTTCATAATAAAGGGGGTTAGTTTTTCGATATTTATGTATCTATTATTTGTAGTTTGGTGAAGTGTTGTAGAAGTGAAAAATTGATCAGATCAATAGGGTGAAGGGGAATTACTATGAAGAACACTAGAAAAAGTGTCCTATTATATGTTATCATATGACCGATGTATTGGGATGATCAGATGAATATTAATGAGAGGGATAAAAATACAATTATTATATAGAAATAAATAAATTATAATAAATTAGTAAGATATAAGTGATAAAATGAATTGGGAATGAAACTAACCTTTAAAATACTAAAGATACTAAATTAAGAGTTGATCAAACTGATAATTTCATATAAATGTCTTAGAAGATGTTCTTTCTTGCTATTGTTAAATAATGTAAAGAATAAGAAGTACCATCTTGAAAGGAAAATGTTAATAATGTTTAATTAAGAACAACTACAACATTATGTAACATTGGTGAAGGTTATTATTATTATTAAAAAATATCCCTGTATTTTATCTATACAAAACAAACACATGATTTTTTCATTGATTATATTTCTATGCAAGTGAAAGGTTATTCCCTGCTTACTTGAACAACCAAATGATTATTTTTATATGTTATGTGTGGTATTATATTACTTCTAAAACATTCCAAGGGATAGATACTCTTATTGAGTGGTGAACATTATAAAAACCTATGTTCATGTGATTGTAGTTTTTTGTTTTTTTTACCATACTGATTTCTTACTAACTATATGTGAAAACTATTTCCTACATAGGACAACATAAAAAATAGAATATCACTTATTGACCCCCTCCTCTACCATTTATCACATAGATCATGATTGGTTATTTAAAATGGTTTAAGAGACATGGTTTACTTCATTGAATATTTGATAAAGTTTGATGTAAATGAAATATTCACTGGATTATTATAACTCTATTAACAATAAGGGGATTACTATCTTCAATGGGAAGAACTATAACATTTTAAAGGATATAATGTTACCATATATTTTTTCCATTATATATAAAGTTCTTAAAGCGACAACATGTTGTTCCCCTATTCCTACTATGGGTGATCTCTTAATATATTCACATGAGAAAGAATTTGTGGAATTATACCTTTTACCTAAATAAAATAATTTCATCACTTTCTGGAAGTAATTTTCTAAGAGTTAAATGTATAGGAATCAATAGAGGCATTTGGGAAAAACTGAAAAACATTTTTTATGGAAATAAGAACTTAATTGAATCAATGTTGCAGATATATATATTAAAGTATGATGTTCTTAAAAAAGATGAATATGAATATATTGGTGAATTATTTATAATAGTTAATGACATTATAAACACTATAATATGATTCAGTGAGAAAATAAAAGATTTAATTATTTGTAAAATGGTTCTAAGAATTGTTTTATAGAAATATGATTCCATGTTATCATCATTGGATTATAGAGATCCTAAAACTCTATCATCAGATAATCTGAATAGAATTATCACAAACATAAAAATGAGAATTTATAATGTTATAAAGAATAATAAAATGGTATAATAAGAAATATAATTCAAATATTTTAGGAAGTAAAATTTTAGAATGTTATTAGTGAAGAAGGAATTAACTCTTACACTAAAGATGAGGAGTGTAAAAAATTTGATGAATTTAATTCTTTGTATTCTAAAAGAGTATATAGAGGCATATGTAATTATAAAGGAAAATTAGATCTTAAATGATTTAGTTGTGGAACATTTGGTAATTTCACAGCAAATCTACCTTGATAAAATTAAAATAAAGCATGTGATGAAGAAGATGGAAATTCAAAAAGATCCGCCAAGAATATGACTTATAAACATAATTACTATTCATAAGGGGGAGGATATTAAGCTCTCAAACAATAAAAATGAGAATCATTTTTTTCCCAATGTTAGGAAGAAGATGACAGTGAAGTGAAACCTAAAAAATCATGTGATGATGCTACTAAAAACTACTCATTACAAAACTGATGGATGAAAATTTCACCAATGAAGAAAGTAGTATCTCTGAAGAATAAAAAGATTCTCATATAGAGTATATTCATAAAATAGAGTTAAATGAATATATTTTAAATATTTTTAAATATAAAAATGAGAATAATATGTTAAAAAAATAAAATATTTTATCAAATTATCAAGAATCGTTTCTTAGGAAAATATGAGTCTGTATAAGAAATGAACTATCTAAAGAAGTTACTCGATTAAGAGAAAAAACATCAACATTAATATTTATGAAAATTTAATTTTGAAAAAGATAAGATTTTATATTATTATAAAAGTTTATATTTATTCTTATTTGGGAATAAAAAAACATCCAAAACCCATTTTTATTAGTTTGAAAAAGTTTTAAGAAGTGTACAAATTATAAGCTTTAGAAAAATATGCCCTAAAATGTTAATATCAAGGTTAAATATATTCATAAGGGAAAAAATTAATAAGAGAATATATTTATCCAATATAAGAAATGATGAAGATACTTAAATTAAATAGGTTTCAATGTATTAACCAAAATATACTACCACTATAGATATTAATAAGGCTAAAAAGAAATATAATATTAGGAAGAATACAACGATAGGATACACAAAGCATTGGTGTAATTTTTTAAGGTAGATTGTAAGAGAGATGATGGAAGGATGGTATGTAGTTTTGAACACCATATAAGTTTTAATGGGAAATTTACTTTCTATGGTTATTTTTGGTATAGTGTAGGTATGGAATTATACTAATAGTTCTTGGTTCAGTTATTAATAATACAATTAATATAGGCGAAACATGAGGTATACTTTACAATGGTAGTTAACAGACTTAAAGAAGTCAAATTAGAATGTACATTTGCGGATTTTAAATAGTTTCCTACATATGAAAAATATTTTAGAAATATTAGATCGACCTATAAATCTTACTAATGGATGTATTATAATGTTACAGATAGAATATTTTTTTAAATAAAATACCAAAAGATGCATGAGATAGAGGAAAAGGGAAAGACAAAAACCTTTTTTGTTGAAACTTATATAAAAAATAATACAAGTCCACAACAATTGATATTAAATAGTGGGTGTTCTTAAAAAATTAATGAAGATCTAAAGTTAATAAATAATTTGAAATATTACAATGATATGATATTGATATTTGAAAATGATAAGTCTCTCTAAATCATAGGCATTGAATATTATATTATTGGGGAACAAAAGGTAAAATAAAAAGGATCCTTATTTGTTGATGAATTGAAACAATTAATATTAAGTTTTTAACAACTCTATGGGAAATGAAATGAATTTGGGTTTTTGAAAAATAGGTATTCTATTTAATGTATTAATGGAGTAGATGTTGTTACAAAAGATAAAATTAGAAGGGAAACTTGTTTCAATTTATAAATGAAATGAGTTCATGATATCTAAGCACAATGAAATGAAATTAGTTCTAGAATAGATGTAATCAAATTTTTTTAGATGAATTTTTGAAAGATAACATAAATAGAAATAATTTTTGGTATTCCTGAAAAGAAAAAGAAGAATGGACTGGTGTTGTTTTATTTTATAGCATGTGAAACCTAAAAAATCATTAAATAAGAAAGATGAGATTCATTCAACTAATCCCTTTGTGCTGATAAATTAAAAAATATGTTCTCCCATGGAAAATTACCCAAAATTTTGGATATGTACATTATTTTCTTTATTAATGATGTTATTAATATTATATGCATTATGTTTTTAAGACATAAATTAAAGGATCCCAAAATATTTAATAGTTTCAATAGAAGTTTATATATGGTATGTAGAAATTTTGATAAGAGTATTTTAAATGATAATCAGTTTGAATAAAAAAATTATATGTTTTGAGATTAACTTGAAATATATAGAATTATTCATGAGTTTAGTTAATTGTACAAACTTGAAAAAAATTTGGTTCATTATATAAGAAATAGAAGTTTTTATAAGATGGAACAATGTATGTTGACTAAACATTATACTTATAAATATTTTTTTTCAGAATGATATTGGAGCATATTTTTTATCATTAAAAATAATTACTTATATAGATGAAACATTTATATGACTCAATAATGGAATTATTATAAAGGAACCCCATGTATTAAAATCCTAAATATGTTTATAAGGACTAAAATCAACAATTTAAAAGGTGAAAATAATGGTAAGTTTGATCAATTATGTCTTTACTGAACTACTCTTGGAATACCCTTCAAATGGTAGAGGAAAATATTATATAATATGAAATAAAAATTATTGTTGAATCTATAAAAGTAAAATTTGTGGAACTCTATGATAGAAATATTTTATAGTTAGTTGAATATATAACATATTGTAAATATGAAGTTGTTCTTATAAAAAAACAAGGTTTATAAAAGATGTAATGATGTTAAATCCATACAAGTAAAATATTTTGAATCATATAGCTCAATTTATAATGTAAAATATCATTTATTTCATCTTAGTATGAGAATACTAGTGGAAGTAAAAGACAACAATGTTTGAACAAAGGAAATTGGTTCAATCTATATGAATATCATGGTAAGTTTCACATAATTAATTTTATTCAAAGGATGATCCAAGAGTTGTTATAGAATCTCTAGATCATTATGAGAGGATTTATACCATGAATTATAAAATTGTAAATGGAATGAAATGGTGTTTTCAAACAAATTTTAATGAAAAATGTGGTGTAATAAAAAAAGGAATTCCTTATTTGTAAAGGCTACCCATAGAATGAATTAATTGATTATGATGAGACATTTATATTAAATAGAGACTTAAAACTTACAAAATAATTCTTTTTATCACTCCCAATAAATATATAGGATATATTAGAGAGATTTCATGTGGGATTTCCTTTAATAGATAGAGTGATGAATATATTTATATTGAAAAATATTATTTCATTGTGCTTTTCTGAGATAAAATTTCTATTTGAAAGTTGTATAAGTATTTTTATGGGTTTATAAATGTTTTTATATACTAATTTTATAAATTTAATTCATTATAATTGAAGATTAATTTCATGAATGAAATATTTGGTATTAACATCTATATAAATTTAAGTCAAGATCTTTCTATCAATGTAAATGCTTTTTATTATTATATTGTAGTAACACTGAATGAAGAAGTAATGTTTGAAAATAATTTTTAGGAGATGAAAAATGTATTTGATATAACTATGATAGGATAATTGAAATAAATATATATCATAAAAATCTCTCAAAAAGAAGAATTAAATTTTAAAATACCAAGAGAAATATGCTAGGTAAAATCAATGAAAGATTGACATAGACGAATCAATTCATGTTTCGATAAACAATTTTTTGGGAAAAAAGATATAAAAAGTGGGTAAATAAATGGATATTGATTATAAAGAGTTCATAAATTTTATTTCAATACTGTAATATTTTAAAAATTCAAGGCTTGAAATTTTCCATGTTGTTATATTTTATTCTTGGAATAAAAGTGTCCCAAAAGAATCTAGTCTTATGGATGAAAGTAAAATGATCAAATAGATAAAAGTTACAATTAATTCTGGAATAATACATGTCGACACCTGGGAAATTTATTTTACTGTTTTTATAGATACTTATTTGGAATGTTTTTTAGAAGATATAAGATCTACATCTGGTGGAGTTTTTGTCTTAGGAAAATATATGTATGTTTGAATACATATATCTACCATTAAGTGACTCTTAGCATGGATTAAACTGAGAATATTACATCCAACTAATATGAAACATATTTAATTTAGATGACGACACAACTAGAATATTTGTTAGTTGATATTAAGTTACCCTATTAATTTGATAATCAATGTCACTTAAATATCAATAATAATATAGTAAAACACTATTTTTCTAAGATCACTGATATTATATATCATTTCATCAATGAGAAAGTGAAATGAAATGAACAAAAACATGATTTTTTTTGTTAAAATGAATAATGTTGATGATATCTTTAAAAAACCATTCATGAAGTAATAATTTCATAAGATATGGATGATTATGGTTATACACCTCACTCTCTTTAATGTAAAGATATGTGGTATCCATTCCCTCTCCTGTCTCTACCTTTGGAAAGTTTTTTAAAAGGGGGAGAAAATATATAACATAAATATATCCATTGATTTATATATTTCTTTTTAAGGAAGAGAATACATTTTGGGGGATTTTGTAAAAGTGGTATGCTATGGTTTTAAATTTTGTGACCTATTTTAATAGTTTTTTATGTGGATGTCATAATTTTTTTCTTCTAGGTTGAAAGTTATATGAAAAATATGACATTTTAATGTATTTCAATAAAAATGTCTTAACTCAATTATTAATGATGATATGGTGTTGTTTCTTAGTGATTATTATGGACTATATTTATTTTGATCACATAGACATAGAATTATTGGATAAGTGATCAATTTTTTAAGTTACAACAATTCAGTGATTTATGATCCTTGGTTACTAATAAAATACAATGGTTTATATTGTAGAGACCAAGAGCCTCTAAGACATTGTTATGTTAAGAAGAATCTTGTTAGGATGAATGATGATTTTATTTTGTATTTTCTTTTACAAGAAAACCAAATTTACATATGAATAATGATGATATCATCTTTTTTCTCATCCATGTTCTTGATATTTTATGAATCATTTTTGTTATCACTAGTATGAAGTTTTCATATGGTGTTTTCTTTAATAATTACCCAAAAAAATTTACCAGATAGAGAATGAAGAGTTAGATTAATGGAGTCAACATAGTCAAACTGGATAAAGTTTAGAGGAATAAGTCAATTAGATGAAATGATGTGAAATTTGTTCATAGAGTTGTGTTATCATTTATCATATAAATATGATTGGTAATATAAATTGGGGAAGGATTTTTTGTGCCTAAAATATAAACTATACTTTTAATTTATAATTTTAACGATCAATTATTAAGTTAAAAGGTGGATATTGAGGTATGGTTATATAAATTTAATATTTTAACGTTTTTTGATGTAAAATTTACTAATGTTTTCTTTTGAATATATTTTTGTGAAAATTTTCAAAAGTGAATTAATGATGTTTTACAATTTATGGTCCAAGTTATATATAGAGATGGAGTTTAAATAATAAAAATTATTATAAAATAGACATTTGGTAAGTCCATTGTTCAGAGAATATTTGAATAATTTTTTAATAGAAGACTCTAGGTAGTTACATTATACATGGTCCAAAAAATTAATAAATTTATATTAATTAATGAGGCTGATAAAAGGATTTGAGTACAACAAATGGATAATTAAATTTTAAATTGAATTAATTTTCGGAATGAAGTTCATTAGAAATAGGTTCACTAGCAAAGGTAATAGATAAATAATTTCATATCATGACATAAAATAGAGAATGTTTCACCATATTTAAGACTTACAATAAGTCTATACTAAATAAAAGGTTCAAAGAACATTATGATATTTAAATAAAGTCATTAATATGGTAATGATGAGCTGGTCATTTAACATATCAATACACATAATGTAAATACTATGAATTAAGAATATATTATAGGATATTTCATGAACTTTGTTGAAGCTGGGTCATAAGGGAAGTTCAAATCATTTTGGGATTTTATTATAGTAAAAAAATGAATGTTTTTATGTGATGTTCAATGTTTGAGTAGGATATTTGAATTTTAATTTCACAATTCACCATTGTTTTGGATATGTGATGCTTATATAAATATGTTGGGAGTTTCAATATGTGTCTATCAATTTTTTATAGCTTGGTAAAGGGTTTTAGATATAAATATTTGATCTGATGAATATTGGGTAGAGGAATTGGACTGAAAAATAGTGATTTTTCCTATAAACTGGTATCAGTTGAATGATGAACACAAGTTATTTGGAGAATTGGTGGGACAACCAAAATAAGAAAGTTGTGAATAAGAAATTAGTCAATTATAATTGATCTATTAGTCAAATGTGTTCAAATGTACATAGAATTGAACCAAGTTCTATTGGAATGATTTTACCTAACAAAGGGGATATTAGACAGATAGTTTCATATAGAAAATCAAGAAGAACTTATTTCTCACTACTATTCATTAAAGTGAAGCAGAAAAAAATTCTAGTTAGTAATTCAAGTGTGAAGAAATATAAAAGAGCATATTTAAAACTTTTAATCCCATTGGTGAATATTTTTATTTCTTTTTAAAAAATGTGTAACATATTTTAATAGTGTGATGTGAATGTGAAATATCAATTGACTATAGTTCAATGTAAGTGAAAGGACATTATCTGATTTTTAACCACTAAATTAAATGTTTTCAGTTGTTTTGTGGAATTTAATTACTTAAGAACCACACCACGGAATACCTACATTTATTTAGAACAAAACCTTGTAAAAACACATATTTTGGTGGTTTTTATTTGTTTTTGTTTTCTAAGAAGGTATATCTATTAATAATACTATGTAAATTTTATTTCATATGTAATAAAACATAAAAAGAGAAGAACATTTATTGTCCCCCTCCCATTTTTAATGATCACATAGATCCAAATTAGTGCTTTCGCACATGATTTCTAAGATGTATGCTTAGGAATATATTCCCACATGATATCTCATATCACCAATAGGATTATAGGAAAAAAAGAAATATATAATGGTCTAATGGAATCTCCATTTTAATATCAACACTTGGGAATTTACAATTGTATCGATGTATCCAAGGAACCCCAAACGTAATAGGAATTCTTGTATGTCAAAAAACTCAAATATCCAGTGATGGATCCTAGATATGGCCTCTAGGTATCCATACCTATAACAACCATATTTCTAAATGCTATATAAACTTGGAATCAACCCCTAATATTCTATGTCTAATACATATAATCATGTTATTTCTAAGAATCCCAATAAATCACGTCAGTGCTAGGATCAATTGTTCATTCACAAATAGTCTGGGTAATCAAATAAGTCAATTATAATAATATAAAGATATAACTATGGCTAGTTTAATTCCAATTCACATCACATGAATCGCTTCCCCTACACGATTACACATTATTTTTGGTTCTTGGTAATACTGAAACCATCTCTACCTATATCCATACACACCCTCCCATGGTCGGTCTATCTCTTGGGAACCCACTCGGGTCCCCTTGGTCACTTCAAACTAGAGGAACCCTCATGTTTCCCATAGTCACATTAAGAATATGAGGATAACACCCAATACACTAAGGATATCATATCCCCTGGCATCATCATACGGTAGCCATGCCTCACTCACTATATGGGTTTTGTCACACAATTAAGGGTTTAGAGATAGCACATTACCCATATCAATACTCAACGTATCAATACACTTGTTCAATAATAAAACTCATTATCCAATCATATGGTCCATCCACATAGGATAAGTAAAAATCATTTTAAGGACATAGCAAATGATAAATTAAGAAATATAATAAAATATCTTGAAACAATATGTTGTGTGAATAAACATCCCATTCTTCATAATAAATTATAAATTTCAAAGATAATGTATAAGTACCACCTACAATTTTTTTTGAAGATTTCCCTATTTTTCTCTAAGGGTTAGAAAGAAAAACCAAGGCCCACCATTCCCCATCCTATATCATCAACTAAAATCTCAATTTCCTCCTCTCCAAACTCAATATTAGGAACTCATTATATAGTTTTAAAAATTTTAAATTATTAATTAATTCAATTTTGACTTTCTGTAAATCCCAACTCGTTATCAGGTTGTCAAACCACACCTGATAAAATTCTAACATCACCCATAGGGTCCATCTAACATCCCATGATCTACACTGAGAAAAATTCATATCAACCATCTCTAAATCTGATGGAAATTTAATTAAATTAGAGAAAAAAATGTAATAAAATTTCAAACTATGACACACCATTAAAAATCAACAAGAAACATGGGGAATATGTTTTTTGGGGATTCCATCATCCTAGGACGTACAATAGTCCCATCATGTCTGGAAAATTAGGCGACAATCTAATTAAATCAAAGTCACTCCCAAAATCAGAGAAATCAAAATCATAGAAAAACTGAGGAGGATGTGAGCATTGAATATTAGAGTAAAAGGTTTGTCTAAAATATCCCAAAAAACTCTTTAAAGGAATCTTAAATCAATGGGGTGGAAGAAGGTGAAGGGGTAGGACCAGCTTGTTTTCATGGATCAAATAGGTGATAAGGGGGATCCACCTTAAAAAACCCCATGTAGGGGAGGCGGGGAATTTATTCAACCACCTAAGACCCCACTGGATTTTTAGTGGATATTGCTAGTGGCTATTTCCAAAACTAGACACTACTGCTCAGTTAGTATATCTACTATAATATCCACCATATTTCACGAGGCTCCTTCCACCCCCTACGATAACTCTTAAAATTCTAAAAAAGTATAAAACAATCTATTTAATTCATTAAAATTCCAAAAAAATATTAGGAATACAAATTAAAAAAATAACCCAACCAGTAATTTGAATACTATATTTTCCACATGAATTTTACTTATATTAGGGATATTTGTCCTTCAAAACTCTCGAGGATAACACTTTACCTTATTGAGAAGTATCATTAGGAATTTGAGCATTGATACCAATATACTTGGGTTAACACTTCATCACCAAGTACCCAAGTCCCATCTTGAAATTTTGGATTCACTCTCAATGTGAAACTTCTAACTTATATTGTTAAAGCCATAAAACCACAAGAAAAATCATGTAACCACGAATGAACATTGAGAAATTATTTTTTTACCCCATATATCCAAACACACGCTCTTTTCATCATCCAAAAATACATTCAACCTATAGTTATTCCAACTATATTTTGTGTCTCATAACTACCAATTACAAATGCTTTGGTGCTACCCCCTCACCATTGGTAAAACATACCAATGTTCCATGGGTTTTAATATATATTTTTTCATCCTACTATTCTAAAAAATTCATGAAACCATAAAATTAATAATTGGTTCCTCTTTTTATTAAAAAATTTCAAAACTATTAGACGAGTCTTCCTCATCTAATAAAACATGAGTAAATTGACTTTTCTTCAAAAATCGTAATCCAATTTGGAAAATGACTCATCATATAAAAAATGGCACCCCAACCATTTTTTACCACTTACCACATTCTATCTCACGTGAATATCAGTTTTAACTCCTTTGGGTGGCCATTATTGAAAACCATCAGATCCACAAACTAGTGCATTTCCCAAACAATCGATCCCAATGACTTTATGAAAAAGGCATAATGTGATCATCCAAAAAACTAAACAAAGTTAGTATCTATCACCTGGGGATGTTCTAAGTTTGAACAATCAATGTCCATTCCCATCATCATGTCATTCCAAAATCACTAATACTCCAACGAATAGACAACATTCATATCATAACTATGAATCTATGCTAATCCAAATTCCCACACCCATACTCAACTCGATATAGAATAATTTTTTAACTTGAATTCATTGAGGAATCAGGTAGTACTCATATAAATTTACTCATTGGAATAAAATTTCCAAAAAATTCATACAAAATTAGGTCTCAAAATCCTATGGCCATTTTATCACGGAGGATCAGACACCCAAACTGATATATAACAACCCACAACAATAACACCATCTAATATTCACTACAAACATAATTCCCAGATAAATTTCACCCATAGACCATTCATCACTAAATAAAATGACTATCATGGATAAAACTACTCATTTATGAGTCCCATCATTCCATTAATTACTAATAATTCTCATCTCATGAAGATAGAACCATTTCAATCTAAAAATATTCATTCCATTACAAGTGCCTCACACTATGATGGATGTTGTTGCACTCCCCACCATACAAAGTTTCTTATACTAATACTCAAGTGAATTCTTAGTAGTCTACAAGGTCACAAATAGTGTTGATCCTCCTAGTCCACACTCAACAAATCCCATGAAACACATTCTTCTACCAAACATTGAACCAATTTCCATCATGTGTGATCCATTCCTGAAAATATCCATCATTATAGGGGGAATTTACATTTCCAACCAATATTAGGAAACCAATCCCATTATTTTTCATAAAAAATACTTTATTGTTATCTCACACAGGACTATTAACTAATCAAAAACTAAAAAAACCATATGTATCGGGTGTGTGGTAGCTTGATCTCATCTGAAAAATTGAAATATGCATATATACCACCAAAATATAGAATTTTTTTTTCACAATCCCTTGAGTTTCATGTAATAGAGTTGGACTGAACATGATACATGATATGTTAACTCATAAATATATGAGATTCCTTATAAATCAAAAAAAACATTAATCACTTCACCCCTGCAAAGTTCAATTACACGACTGATATCCACTAGCATCATTATAACAAATGATCACCTACCCATTCTCTCGAAATATCCTAAAACGCAATCATGGTTATTATGTTTTGGAATTATAATAGTCCATACCTTCCAAAACAACATCAAAATAATATTTCAAGAACCCAAGGTGCATGACCCCACAATTACCCAATGAAAAGTAATTCCTCAATCATAAACCCAATAACACCATTCGGGGATTGATTTTAAAAAAAGAACCTACCCGTGTTTCCAACCTAAATGGAACCCATAAATTTGGTCCAAAACCTATTGTAGTTTCCATCAATGATCATATATCCATAACTTACTAAATCTACATTGTAATTAAATGGTCTATTGGTCCTCCCACTAACCCTAAAAAACTCACAACAATCACATATCTTATAAACACATCATGTTCCCCTTTCAAACCCATACAATATCTGATGTTTCAATACTTCATCTAGTTTCTCGTATCTATAGAGGCATAACATGTCATCTCAATAGCCCTATAATGCATTTATTTTCAATAAGAATTCATACATAGGGCATCCCATTGATGATCCTAAACTCAAGATGATCCCCCCCATCATTGTCTCTGATTATTCATGTCAAGGAACTATATTAATGAGGTTTGGATAATATAATTACATTCCAAGATACTTTGGAAAACAACATATATGTTTTTAGTGGAACATTAAATAATAGATACATGGGATCTCACACTTTTTGATCATCATCACATCAGACTACTCTCTATAGGATATGGTAACACCTCACTAACATATAAATAAAAATGGAATCACCCTAAGAAGATCTAAATCATGGGAAATCACAACATTAAGTTCGGATAAGGGAAATACCATTCCAAGATACATGGGACAAAAATTAATGTGTAGTTAATAGTAGTCTAAATAATTGAACATTCACAAAACTGATCCCTAATGGGTTCTCCTATGAACTATAGATTCCTTGTCTAAACCCCTTAGGGCCTCCACTAATTTCTTACCTAAGGGACCTCACCACCTTCATTTTTGTTAGATCCATATGAACTGGAAGAAAAATAAAATATATTTACATGTTGGCCTAAATGAATAGAATACCACAGAGTACTTATAATGGAAAATATCATATGATTACTTGTTGACACATTATACAATTGAGAATAATTCATCTTTGAAAGTAATCATAATTGTAGTTTTATGTAATAAAGATCCTATACACCTAACATGATAGATGAGATGCCACTGTCCACTATAGTCCAAGAGAAAACATCCAATAATTGTCCTCTTATTAACATTCCAAGATATAATGTCTGAAACCATAAATCATAAACCTACAAATCACATGTTTTTTATTTGTTCAAAATCATAATAATAGTAAACACAAAAGACAAAGACATCATTCCTATACCCATGGAATCCTATACTTATATAGAGATAGGCGTTTGCGACAAAAAATCTAGGTTCCATCACATGTTCAAATAAAAACCAATGTCTCTTGTCTACCAACTTCAAAAGTATCAAGACAATGATAAAAAAAATAATTTGTTACCAATTTTTAATTCCCCACTATGGATCCCCCCTAAAATTATTTAGGATAGACTAGCACTTGACATTAGGTGCACCTCACCATACACCCGCAATTACCAACAAGAATTCAGGGTCTGTAAGAATAACATGGGGAGACTATACCGCAAATATCTTAGTGATAAATAACGTATAAAATAAAATAACATTAAATAATGTAAACATCTAGTAGTTTGAATAGAAATAAATACGAATACCCCCAATAATATATGATATATAGTGAAGGCCAACAAATCTATTCCCTATATACAACTTACTACCCAATGGGCTTGTCTAATATACATACTCTAAGAAAATAAAATAAAAGACACCGGACCCAAAATTACACTGAGATATAAAACATCCCAATCTCTAATCCTATCCACAATATCCAAGTTATCCTTTGTATTCTAGGCTTCATCCCCACATATGATTTCAATAACAATGTGAGCACTTCTTAGTTACCTATGTGTAGTGGTTGATCGAGAAAGGTGTGAGTACATGACTTAGTATGGAATCAATAACACATTCTGGTAAAAATATGTACATTATTTTACATGTGCATGTAATATGCTCAGATGAACTAAATAATTAAAATAAATAAATTGGAGTAATAATAAATGTACATAAATACCTCCTCTGGTTTGATGTCGAAAAGTCTTTTAGAATTTCATGATTACTACACCACCACAATAGAAACTCAACCCCATGTGAATAATCGTAATTTGATCCATGCACAATAACCATCACCAATCCTTAGGTCAATGACACTAATCAACCCTACCATCCTTGAGAAATGATGGAATTTCATTGAGCATGAGAATCATATCAGTGTTACCTCTACCTATAAGATGAAATCCCATGATCACACCTACACTGAAGAGTAGTGGTTCCTTGGGTATCACGGGGCTTCATTTATACTCAAAACCTAAAGCTGAATCATATAATAGTTACTAGGTGTTCTTTATGTTTAGAGGATAAATAATTATTAGGAGGGTTGTGTCCCTAAGAAATATAATATATCTAGGGGTGAATGATTCATGGGTTACCTTGGCAATCAAAGGGAATAACATCCCTAGATCCCATGGTCTTGTCCTTGGGATCTCCTAACTCAAGATCCCCATCCAATCTGTGAAAAATGAATATAATAGATCTTAGGGGGTATATGAGGCATCATTTGAGGGGAGAAAAAATTCCTCCAATGATGATATGATTAGTTGGGATCTGGTCTCACAATCTATTGGTGAGGATTTCTAGATCAACTTGCATCCAACTATATAGTTGATACAAGAGTCCATTCATTTAGGTGTTAGCTATTATAATGTTTCAAATATTTGAGATTGCATATATTCATGAATTTCAATGATGGTTGGGGTTTCATTTATAGAGTGATACCATTGGGAATTTCTATGTTAACGGATTCAAATTGAGATACAAATAGAGAATTGTAAATTCCTATGATTCTTAGGATTTTAATTGTAGCAAGATTTGATGGGTGGGAGTATATCCCCAATTATGGTTGTTATATATCATGTTGATCATTTATTTATCTCCTCAATTGATTCCTAGGATACCCTCTAGAATCATGTTGGTTCACCTTCCTTTTTTGATGAGTAGTGATATGGATACTCAAGACTTGATTTGGGTATTTTGGAAGGGTTTTCCAATGGATTTATTTTGCCTCATAAGAATACTTATTTCATTGATTTGTATTATTTCATATGGTGTCGCTCGCCTATGAATAATTAATCATTCCTTAATTGAGAATTACTAGTACTAAAACGGGGTTATGACTAAGGGATTGAATATGAGGGATGCTTGATGATGACCACGACCTTCTACTCATAATCGGATATGTGAGCATGGGACATCTTGATTATGGAAAGTGTTTTACCTAAGGTGGTGATCATTCTCAGAGACATTATAGTGTTAGCTGATATAGGTATGGTTTATCAGGTTTATGTACACGTGGATGAACAATTGTTATTTGACATAGACCAGGTTAAGAGTATTACCATGGTGTGGTGGTGATATTGTGGTGACATAGTCCTCATGATATACTCAAAGACATTGAGGAATCAGACTATAGTAGGTATTGAGGTTGTTTATTTTATTTAAATTTTTGTTTTTTTGAATTTAATTTATTTACTATAGAAAATAATATCACTTGAACATATCATAGAATATTCTAGTTAGTTTGGGACTGTGTTGGTAGTGGACTAATGACTTCTTTACTCAAACCCTGCTTTGGATGCCATTACACATGGGTACTCAAGAATCACTAACATTGTTATTATATGAAATCTTTAGGTAGAGTGATCGAATATCTTGAATAATTGGGGAATATTCCACGGGATTATATATTTGGATGTGGTACAAATACAAAAAGTCATGGAGCAGAATATCATTTATTTCCAAGTTTTGGGTAATTATATGTGACCAACGTTGTAGGAATTCAGTTGTATGTATAGAATATCTATTCAATAATTTATTAAATATTGTGAATTAATAATGAACATTTTCTTTTTTTCATTATACACTCAAAGATATTTAAATTATGCTAATGTTTTATTATTCTTTATTTTGTGGCGCACTCCAATATATGGTACCTAGTATCCACGAGCTCTTCTTAGAGAGCTTCACTGCTTATTAGTAGACTCTCATGTATAGGGAGATACACTTGAGGTTATGAGGTGATTTTCTCTAGCTACTACTTAATGATTTCTAGGGGGAGATTATACATGTACCAATTGAAAATTTATAATTATAAAATAAGAAAAATGAAAAAAAATCTTTAACAATTTAAAATTACTAGAAGAGAAAAATTAAAAACATACATTTATTTTAGAATGGAAATTAATGCTCTAATAAGTTGTTTAATATAATTCTACTAGTAATTTCCACATCTTTTTTACAGATCATTTGGATAAATATTTAAGGGAATATTAAAATTTATAAAAAATTTTGTTAAAGAGAGTATAATTTTCAATTTAATTTTTAAATAATCATACAAAGAAATTAATTGAAAATAAATTTTCATTGATAGAATTAAAGGCTGAGTTCATTACAAAAGGCATTTTTATAAATATTTAAATAAAAAAATTTATGATCTCATATTTTATGGGTAAATTGTTTTGATTAATTATTTAAATAGCATTGATCATTTAAAATATCAACTATGAAACATTATATAAAATTAAATAAATAGTTTTGATGATGTTATCAATTTTCTATGATGAAAGAAATTTCTTACAAAAGTGAAATAATCAAGTTGGAATGTGTTATATGGCTAGTAAGGAATAATTGAATTGGGTATTATTTTGTTCAGTGAAAAATTTAGGTTCTAAGAATGTTATGAAATTCTTTCTATAAAGGAAATTCTAATACAAAAATTATTAAAGGAATTTTTTATTTTTTTTATGATATCAATTATAGGTTATTGAATTTCAATTTTCAAATTTTTGTAACATATAATTGTTTCCTAAAATGATTAAAATATAATATTAATTATTTTATACTAATTAAATAATATTAGAAATTTCATGGGATGATGATTAAAAGAATTAATTAAATTAATAATGTAAATAATAAAACATAATAAATTTTTAAATTATATCAATTATTTAATAAACCACCATTTTTTGGAATGGAAAAAGAATATATTAAAAAACAAGAGATATTAAAACAAATATGAAACATAATCATAATAATGAATATTAAAATTCTAACAAAATATTTTAAAATAAGTAGTCATACTAGAAATAATTATTGATTTATTACTATATATATTTTTATTTTGATCAAATAATTTCTCTTCAAATTCAAGGGAATTTTTATTATGTTTTTATTTAATTGTGTCTACTAAAAATGGAAATTTTATTTTTAAGGTTATTTATAGTATGGAGAATATAAAAATGGAATATGATAAAATAAGTCATTAAGAAGTTAATTATGTTCATTAAATAATAACTTACAAGAGATAAATATTGGGGGTATCATTAAATGATTATGGAAATTGGATTTAACATAATTTTAATGGGTGAAAGGAAAAAATGAAGGGGGAATTTTCAAATGTTTTCATTTTCTTTTTCGTTATGTGATTATATTCATTTTCATTAATCGACAAACATCCTCTAATTTTTCTTCATTTTTATTCTCACACTTTTCTCTACCCCCTTGCATTCTCTTATAAAATTAAAACCATGTAACTCTCCAACCTTTCTTGGTTCTTCTAAAAATTTATTAATCTGAAGTTTTTATTTTTTTCTCATCCCTCTCATATAACTTAGATTTAGTTATATGTTTTTTATATAATTTATTTCCAATAATATTTTTAGGGTTTTTAATAGGATTCATTAAAGTGAGAGTAATTAATGGTGGTTTAAACACCAAATAAAAATTTCTTCCTAAAAAATTTTAAATTTTTATATTGGTAATAAAATTAAGGTTTGTTTCAAGACATATTAATTTGGTTTTGTGTGTTTTGGGTTTTGTGTTTTTTGATCTTTTTATGAGGGATAATATTTTATTTAAATTTATTTAAAAAATAAATCCGAGATTTTTATGTTTTAATTTAATTTTTATGATTTATTCATTTATTTCATAATTTTTGATAAAGGAAACATGATGAAAATTGTTTTTTTGTAATATGTTATCAGTTTCCCTTAAATTATTTTTGATAGATAAAAATAAAAGGTATTTATTGTTGAGGATAAAAGAAACCAACCTATCTGTTTTAATTACTCACCCTTCCACATACTTGATGAAATTCTTATATGATGGTATATATATAAATAATAAGTTTATTGAAATTTATTTATGATTAATTGTGTTGTATTTGATTAAATTAATAAATATATGGTTGGAAATAGTTTTTATGAGAAGATTACCACATGTAAAAAAATACGATCAATGAAATGTTTAATGATCAAGATATACACTTAGGATGGTGATGTTAGTTTATATCATACCTGATATACTGATTTATATTAATAAAATATCTTAAGAGTCTAATTCATTTTTATAAATGTAAATCATTTTTATCACATTCAATGTAATAAGTTGGTTAAGCATTGATGTAATATTTATTGTGCTTGATTTCATTGGTTATAACCTGATGGATTATTTTGACTGATTTAATTATAGGAATTTATGTCTTCAAGAAATAAACAATAACATTTTACATAAGCTCATTAGATCTTGAATAAATGGTTCTGATAATCAAAATCACTTGTGATACATATTATTTGATCAATTTCATGTTATGTGAATATTTTTCTATTTTTTTATATGTATTTGATTAAAATCTTTCACTATTGATTATATCAATTTATTATTTTTTAATATATGTTTTTATGTTGTATAATTTTAATCATAAAATAGAATAATTATAATATAAAATATGTTTTTTGTTTAATTATATAATATAATTATTTCATATTATATGAAATATTGGTTACATGATTATTGGTTGACAATTTCTGATAAAACCAACATCAAAAATATATATCAGATTCCATAGAATAGGTATATCGTATTTGGATCTATGACAATATAGTGTATAAATATAATCTCATCACATCACGTGATATAAGCCTTATTTGTTATTTTTTCTAAACCGTTGTCTATAACACAACACTAACCTCTTACAAGACATAACCAATTATTTTGGGTCCAAACATTAAAGGGAATTATTTTAATTTTTTGTGTCATAAAATCATAATGTTAATAAATTATTTTTAAAATACATTGGTATTTTTGTTGATTATTTTAATTTTATTGTATTTTTTTAGAATTTAAACACATACTGTTATACAATCTGAATGTACAATTATTAATTCTGATAAAACTATATTATTTTATATAATATATTATTGGTTTTATAATAGGATTATATTGTTTTATATGATAATGTTTTTTTTATTTTAAATCATTTTAGGTAATTATTCTATAGGTCTGTTATGGTATAAGATATTAGATAATTTATATTACATTGAATGAATAAAATATTTATTTTCTATTTTTATCAGGAGAATAGTTTTCTAAATTTTACACAAATTATCATTAAAACGTTTTTACTATAAGATTATAATATTTGATTAAATTGAACAAAAAAATCAATAAATTACCTCACAATAAATTAATTTAATCTTTCCACCTTGGATAGTAAATGGGTTTTATAACATTCCAAACTCTAATGTATGATTCCTTACTCATCCATGAAATAGAAAAATACATGGTGTTAATGGATAAGAGTGAATGATAAAAATAACTTGGAGTTTTATAGCTCATTTATGTATAACACAAATTTTTTCATTCATTTAAGAAGGCTTAAAAGATTTTATTTATAAATAAGCCGATACAACTTATATTCCCATCAATTTTATAAATGTTTGACCGTAACTCAAAAAATATAAAAATGTATCATTTTTATAAAACTCCTAGTAACATGTGACTTAACATTCTATCAATTGTTTAACATTTAAATAATTAATATAAATTCTTAAACTCTATAAAATTATTTATATCCATTAATAGATCCTTTTATTATTTCTTTTATGAATGATGATTGAGATGTTAATAATCATAAAATGTAACGACAATCATGTACTAAACCACGATATAATGACTTTTACTATGATATGGTTTAATTCACAGAAACAATTTCATGATTAATATGTCCACATCATGGTTTGTATTTATTTTATATTTATATTAATAACCCATTTCACTAAATCCTCATATTTATAATTCATTTTCACCGTATGTAACAACATACTTGACTACTTGTGAAACTGTATCCAGAACTCCGGTCGGATATCCTATAAAACAATGACGAATCAATCATTATACGTTCTAGGTTTTCTAAAAATGATTTGTATCAAAACCTATACACACTTTAGAAGACCAATTCGTTTTACCACATGAACATTTATATAGTAGAAAATAATTCATAATTCTATAATCTATTAATTTAAGTATGGAGTTTCCACTAAAAAGGCATTTATGATTTTAAAAATATTAAGAGATCTACATTGATATGTATAAAACAAATGTATCTCACCAAGAAATGTGGAATAAAGAAATATTTAATGTGAATCTCATAAATTATCAATTCTACGAGTAAAGACTAAATAATTGAAATGTATGCATCTCATATCATTAATCTATGTGGATTATTACAACACTAGTCAAAAAATTTAATCGAAAATAAAATCACTTGAAATTTATATCTTTATGGTCATACATGGTGTAATTCTATCTTAATATATAGTATATATATCCATCCCATCATATAGTATAAAAATCCACAATGGTTAACAAAAACCTACAATACGAGAAGAAAAAAACCACACCAAAATTTTATCTAATTAGAGGATGTCATAAGTAAAATATAAATATATGAAGGTTCAGATATGATATTACAAATTAACATTAGATAATGTCGATCATTATGAAACATAAAACCCACGTATAATAATAACATAATCTATGACATTCCATGGGTTATATACAATTGTACACCAATAATAAAAAAACATATGTTGAACTTATTGTGTGAAACTTCATTATTTAATATAAGCCCCAAATCCTGATTAACAAAATATTTTTAATAAAAATTCAATCTCTATGAAAACCATAGATTCTGAATCACACAAAGTTATACTTGTAGATATTAAGATTCATTTAATTCCATGAAATATTTAGCTGATATAAATAAATGAAAAATCACAGACACCTTGAATATGACATGATACATTTTATATATATTCTTAAAAAACATTAACAATAATAATAATAAAATAATAATATTTTATATTCATGTTATCCAATATGAAAATATACATGTACCTAAGTCTTTCTATATTTTAATAGTATTTTTAATAGGGTTACATATTTACATAATATCTTTTACATCCCTATATAAAACTAGACACTAGAATACCTATAAGAGGTCTATAGTATAAATATGATAAAATAATCCCACTAAACTCCATTAGGTAGAAAATATATATAAAAAATATTGTCTAAATAATGGTAATATTTGGGTTCATAATCCTTATATTTCATACCTATACATTATGGTTAAGAATACACATTAAAATATTTAATAATATGTTTTTTATAGCATTCATTTTTTAAATACGTAATAATTTTCTATGATTTATACTATTATCATCTTATTGATTTAAATTAAAACTATATGTATTAATTGAGGTAATTTGGTAAAATACCTAAATATAATGATTTATCTTATGCTTTTTTACCAAAATATCCAAAACACCTTTAGGATGAAAGGTTTATTTTAATTTCAATTATACTAGTATAATATTCTACTCTTTACTCTTTAAACCTCTCTATGTTTGACCCTACCCCCACTAACATCTTATAAATTATATTTTCATAAATTATAATTCGATGATACAAAACATATTTCATAAAAAAAAATATTCCCTATGAATATTTTACAAATAAAATATTAAAATATTTACAATCTATATAAGTTTATGTGACTTATAATAGTGTCCTATAAAATAATATTCTTTTGATATATTATAATAATTAAAATTAGAAAAAAATTATTTCCATTAAATTTTAATAAAAAAATCAGATAATTCACTTTTACCATAGATAAAACTCTTATATCATATTATTTTTATATCATGTCACTAAAACATGAAAATTATAAACCATTGGTAACAAAAAGATCATCCAATTAATTTATAATATCCAATCTGTAAAATTATAAATATGTTATTAACATACATAATATGAGATTAATATAAATATTTAATTCTTTATGTTTTAAAAATTAATTAAGAATAAATTAAAAATTAATATTTTATTTTTATTTAACTAGAACTCTAATGAAATTATTAAAATGAAATCTTCAATATTCATTTATACTTTCATCAATTATGAAATCTTATACATATTCACAAAAAAATGTAATGTATTCTTTGTAACATATACCATTCCAAAACTAAATAATTTATTTACATCCAATAAATAGATAATGTTTACTATTTGTTGATTTTATTACACCCCATCAAGTATTCTAATAAATTTTTCATTCAAAGTCATTTATTGGCATGATATAAACATTATCATTCTTTCACGATGCGTCATTAATGTTTCAATGAAAATGTTCAACAATTAAAACATCCGATAGTTTAATTATTATTATGAATTAATAATTTACCTTTATATTATATCATCAATGAACTAATGAATTAAATTATTAAGTTCTAATCATTTATCAACAATATTTATAAAAGATATGGGGAACATTTATTAAATTGTAATTCCCTGATCCTAGAATCTCAGATCTGTTTCATTTTTTATTATATTCTCATGATTAGAAGGAATCAATTCCCAAAAGTCATATTATTTTAGGAGTATTTTAATTCTATATTAAATTCATGATACACATTATATATTGGTAAATATATAAAATAAGACATGATGCATAATTAAATGAAATTAATAGCATCCATGAAACTCATTCAATGGATTCCTCTTTATAAACCCTGGAAAGAACAACTAAAAAGGGTGAGATAAAATTCCCAATAATTGTTATATGAAATAATAATAAGAAAATTAAATTCAATAAGGAATTGAAATTATGGAATGGTAAATAATATGAATAACACATGCCATCAAAACACTGGTAATAAAAATGAATCCAACGAATTTTTTGTAGTGAAAATCCATTGGATAATAATAATATAATACTGAATGAAGGAAAGTAATTATCATTGGAGGACATGTATATGGAACATAATCCATGATAACTTTGGGATGCTTTAATTCATTTGGTAGAAACTTGTCTGATTCTATTTGGAAACAAACATGAAGGGTTTGTCATGAACTGCTTCGCCACATGAGACCTCTCGAGGTATCGAGGGGCTATAGAGGGACCCACCCATCATTGAAACACCAAAAAATTATTAATACATAGATTTAATTGAAGAATAATATTCCTTGTAAAAACATCCAAAATTTTTAGAGGATACATATTCATAAATATTTTCCCAGTTAAATAAACATTTTAAATAAACACTGTATGTAAAATGGAATAAAATTAAGACAATAATCATATCCGTGAAACATGAATATATATTTAATATAAATATATTTTCAAATTAATAATGATATCAAAGGAGTATTATATACACCAAATTAAAAATATTAGGTGTACAATATCATATAAGTCTCATAGAAATTGAAATTCTGATGAAGTCCCTTACCACTTTGCAATCAATCAAATTATAAGCCCAAAAATAAATAATCATAAAATATAAAATATAATATGATGAATCTAAATATATTAATGATATTATATGTCAAATGGATGTATACAAAAACCTCATATTATTAATAAATGGTGAATAAGGGAAATCTCACCGAAATAAATGTGAATCGAGAAACACCAGGCCTTTTCTCCAAATGTGTTATGTACTTGATCATAGTATCCTAGATAAAAATATTAAATCCATAAATTAATTAATAAAGGATATTTTTTACATTTATTATATTTTTAATGATTTTAGTATGTTCATTTAAGTCTTTTTGTGAATTATAAGATACAATTTTATCATTCAAGAGTGTTTGTTTCCTTGGTTTTCGTGATCAATTTACATCTATATGAGTATGGAAGTCCATTTAAAATAAAAATAGATATCTAGAATTCATGATACATGTTACTAATGAATATACATAAGGATAAATTTTTAGATAATTAATATTTTTATTAGGATTTTGGATGAACCATTAGATAAGACGTCATTGATAATCACTTAGATTGTTTTGGAGGGGTTTTGATTATCATAAAATAGTTTCCCTTTATTAATTAATAGCATGCATATATAATGGATCCAAAACATTAAATAGGTTTTAATATATATGTTATAATTTTTTTTCAACCATGAATGTGGTTTCATGAGCAAATTTAGATGTGGTAATGGAAATTGAAAACTCATCGTCCTTGAATGCTATAAATCAACACATAAAATATGACATTTTGATTTTTTGAAAAAACTGATAGGGAATAAAATAGATGATGGATTATTCCATCAACACAATAAAATTAAAATATATAAATGATACATGATATATCATGTGACTTGGGTTAGAAAGGTGGGGAGGAGATAAGAAAATAAATGAACATGAAATGAAATTAAAGGAACATGGAATAGGTTTTGACCTCTTGAATTATTCTCCTTGATAACCAACAAAAGTCCCTTGATTTTGGCCTATTTGTGATATTAGTAGGTATAGGACATGGAAAAGATGGTTTTGAAGATTATAGGGTAGAACTTATAAAAGGATCAAATATTGGAATCTATGTGGAGAATAGGTGGTGAGGGGTGGTACTTATAGTAGAGGAGTGGGGGGGGGGGGGTTCTTGAATATTTTAATAATTAGTTTACTATTTCAATCAAGACTATGAATAGTTTTGATTCCAATGAATAAATATAGTGAAAAGGGAATGTAAGTTCTATATTATTTCTTACATCATCCTTACATCATATATAACACAATAAATCATTTATTTAACTTTTATCATAAATTATCATATTTTTTTATTCAAAAAAAAATCAATGTATTTTATAATAACCCCCAAAATTTAGAATAACCATTTTTTGATGTCTAGAAATCATGAATGTACTACCTTTTTTGAAAATAATTTTGAAAATATGAAAATATAATTTTTTAAATAAAATCATCATTTAAAAAATACAAATTTTAATATTATAACTCATTTTATGACACATACAAAAATTAAATAATGTCTAATAATACAATCCTATAATCAAAAGGAAACAAATATTAATATATGAATCTATTTTATTTAAGTATGTTTTCTTTTAAATGAATAAATTATTTCTGAAATTGTAATTAAATATTTTTTACAAACAAATATACCAACACATAATTTGTGACAACTGGGACCCCGCAAAAGCACATACACCCCGCCTTAACATGGTTGTCATGTCATAGCCCACCAGGTACCGTCAGTTTCCCTGCAGACACGTGGTCCCCACTCTGGGACCCACCCACATGCCCGAACGGGTCATTTGACTAATAACTATCCCCACATGCCAACACATTTCCTTTCCACTATGCATTGACCTCACTCACACACCCTGGGAAACATCCCAGAAGGTCAGCCATCATAATCACAACTAGGGGCTAAGCACGCTTAATTGTAGAGTTCTAATTACATAGGCTCCCAAAAAAGGAAGGTGCACCTTGTTGACATGAGCCATATCATTTATTCATTTAACTCTTTATCATTTGAGGTGTTACATTCCCCCCACTTTAGATCACAACGTCCTTGTTGCGGGCCCTAAATCTCAACCGAGGCAATGCAACACACTTAAGGCTGGGTACCACCTCTGATACCAAATATGACAATTGGGCCTTGGTGTCACTATAGACACCACTCTTTAACATGGTCATTGGGTCCTGGCTCACCAGGTACCACCAGTTGCCCCGCAGACTTGTGGTCCCCACCCTAAGGCCCACCCACATGCCCGAACGGGTCATCTGACTAATGATTGTCCTCATAGGCCAACACATGTTCTTTCCAGTGTGATTTGTCCTCACTCACGTGAACCCTGGGAAACATCCCAGAAGTTCACCCATCCTGATCACTACTCCAGGACAAGAATGTTTAACTGGGGAGTTCTAATCAGACAGGCTCCGGAAAAGGATGGTGCACCTTGTTGACATGAGCCATATCATTTAGTCATTTATCACTTTATCATTTTGGGTCTTACATTATTATGGAAAATGGGAGCTTTTGGTTTTGTGTCGACTACCGGTGCCTGAACCAGGTGACTGTGAAGAACAAGTACCCACTCCTGATGATTGTAGACATCTTTGATCAGCTGAATGGAGCAAAGTGGTTCTCAAAGATAGACCTTAGATCAGGGTATCACCAGCGCAGAGTTCGAGATGAGGATGTGCAGAAGACAAACTTCAGATATCGGCACAACCACTACGAGTTCTTGGTTATGCCATTTTTCATAACCAACACTCTAGAGATGTTCATGGGACTCATGAACAGGATCTTCTAGTCATACCTCAAACGCTTTGTCGCAGTCTTCACTAATAACATTCTGATATACTCGACTACTGAGGAGGAGAATGCCAACCATTTGTGGGTAGTACTAGACACACTTTGAGAGAACCAGCTTTATGGAAAGCTCTCGAAGTTCCTGTTCTGGATCTGAGAGGTTCACTTTCTAGTACATGTCATCTCGGAGTATTGAGTTATAGTGGATTTAGTGAAGATTGATGAGGAAATTTCTTGGGAGACACCCTATAGTGTGACGAAGGTGTGGAGTTTTTTGGGTCTGGATAGATACTATTGTAGATTTGGGCCAAATTTCTCTAGAGTTACAGCACCACTATTAGCCTTGACAAAGAAGGGGAAACCCTTTGTGTGTATGGAGAGATGCCAGCCGAGCTTTCAGAAGATGAAGTAGAGCCTGACTAGTGCCCCATCTTGAAGCTTCCAGATGAAGGCATAGGGTACATAGTTTACTACGACGCATCAGGGACCAGACTCGGATGTGTCCTGATGCAGGAGCGAGCACTAATCACATATAGTTCTCGGTAGCTGAGACATCATGAGTAGAACTACGCTACCAATGAACTGGAGTTAGAAGTAGTGGTCTTCGCTTTGAAAATGTGGTGACACTATTTGATGGGCGAGTTCTTTACAGTGTACTATGATCACAAGAGTCTCAGGAATATATTTTTCCAGAAGGACCTAAACTTGAGATAGCAATGTTGGCTTGAGTTCCTCCAGGACTATGACTTCGAGATAGTATATACTCTTGTGAAGGGGAACGTTATTGTAGATGCACTAACTAAGAGATCTGGTATATAGTTTCTAGGTGAGACTACATAGTCTCTAGCCGCTTTGAAAATTTCCTTTTTGGATAGAGATGGAGAATATTTTATTCAGTATCATATTGTCACTACCCCACTCCTTTAGCGATTCAGGGAGGCACATCGTAGAGACACTTACTTCGAGGCACGACGTGCGCATATATCCACAGGACATGCACGTGATGTATTTTCTGAAGGTGGGGAGCACGTCATCCTCTTCATAGGATGTACCATAGTACTAGTGTCACTTTAGGAGGAATTGTTGAGGGAGTTTTACATTTCCCCTCTAACAGTAAATCTAGGAGTGGCGAAGATGTATTAGGATCTCCGATGACAACCCTGGTGGCCGGTAATGAAGAAAGCAATTATAGAGTTTATCTCTCAGTGCCTCACTTGTCAGCAAGAGAAGGCAGAGCATCAGGTACATACAGGCTTGGTTCAGCCTTTAGAGGTCCTAGAGTGGATGTGGGATGGGATAACCCTAGACTTGGTGATAGGAATTCCACGTACATCCAGGGGACATGACTCGATTTGGGTGATCGTTGACCGACTCACCAAGTCGGCTCACTTCCTATCGATCAGAGAGCAGTGTTCAGTAGAGAGATTGGGATTCCTATATGTACAATAGATTGTGAGGCTATATGGATTACCTTAGGTGATTATCTCCGATCGTGACACACGATTTACTTCCCGGATATGGAAGGGGTTGCAAGAGGCTTTCGGGATGCAGCTTTTTTTGAGCACTGCCTTCCATCCTCGGACGGATGGCCATACCGAGCAGACGATTTAGACCCTCGAGGACATGATACGTTCTTGTATCCTTGACTCTGGTCGCAGTTGGGAGGATCACTTACCTTTGTGATTTTTTTCATACAAAAACAGTTATCATTCCACCATTGGGATGACACCTTTTGAGGCATTGTACAGGCGACCTTGCAGATCAACTTTTTTCTAGACTGACCTAGGGGAGTCAGAACTAGTGGGACCAAAGATGGTATGGGCTACCACAGAGAAGGTGCAGATCATCCAGAAGCGGATGAAGACTGCACAGAGCAGGTAGAAGTTGTATACCGACAAGAGATAGAGACCTCTGGAGTTCTAGGATGGAGACCATGTCTTTCTATGTGTCTCACCTCGATGAGGTCTTTAGAGATTAGGTCATGGCAGAAAGTTATCTATGAGGTTAATTGGTCCTTTTTAGGATCTCATTAAAGTTGGTGAGGAGGTATACTTCTTACCTCTTCCACCTCATTTGCACCGGGTGTACGACGTCTTCCACGTATCCTAGCTGAAGAGATATGTGGACGACCCTTCCCACATCATCGACCATGGCGAGCTAGAAGTTAATGATGGGGCGGCTTTTGCGGAGGTTCCAGTAGAGATTGAGGATCAACAAGAGAGGTTCCCTCATGGACGGTTGATACCTCTGGTACACGTTCTCTGGCAGCATGAGAACGTCCAGGATAGCACATGGGAGTGGGAGTCCCAGATACGTGCTCAGCACCCCCACATGTTCCATTAGTTATGAGTTGTTTCTTATAGGGACATATAGCCATGAGGTGGAGAGAATGTAAAGACTCAAGATTTCCATGTAATTTTTTTTAAATAAATGGAAATTTTATGAGTTCACAAAAGTTGATGACGAGTGATTATGAGGCCCAGTGTGATCAGAATCAATTTCTGAAGTATTGTTTGGGTACATTCTGTAAACGTATGGGCGAATTTTTCAAACTTTTGAATTGGTGCTCAGAATTGAAATATGAGGACACCGATGAACTCGCAATGTTGATATTCGCTTAAGAAGACTTTCACCTCGACAGTAGTTGGTCGAGGGTGAAAGTTAGTTTTTGGGGTTTTTCATGGAAATAATAAAATAAAATAAACACATGTTTTATTTTATTTTATCTTTTATAACCACCCAAGTAGAAGTTGGAGGTGGGGACCACGACACCTTAACCTCCCATGAGAGATTATGGTGGTGGCGCCCATTCGAACCTAACCTCCCAATGGATGTTACGGTGTGGGGACCACCTGGGACAACCCCCCCCCCAAATTAATTGAGTAGAACCTCTAAACTCCCTCATAAATGAGAGAGAGTCTCTTGAACACCCTTAACATAATGATGTCACCACCCCCTCTTTTAATGGTCTCAACCCTCCCCCTTTAATTAATTGATCCATATAATTTAATTAAATTCAACAATTTGAAATTTAAACCCATCAAACTAAATAATAGATAATCTATTATTTGGAGGGGCTATCTATTCATTTGTTGGAAAAGGTTGGAAAAGGAGGATTAGAGCTCTTGAGAAAAAAACTCTCCAACAAAGAATGCTTCCTCTACGGAGAATGCTCCACCAACGAAGAATTTAGACCCCAACATTGACCTTCTTCCTTGGTACATTCTCCAATGTAGGGCATCTTCGACTACATCAATCCGGCACACAAACCGACGGTCGAGGAAAACACCAACGCCCGCCTTTTCCCAAAAATCAATCTTCTTCCCTAGGACTCCGTCGACGAACAATGAACAAGTTAGGATTTTTAATTAAGTATGATTTTATTCCATTGATTCTTTCCTTCTAAAAAAAGAACGCAGATCAACTTATTATCAAGTTCATTCGCAGATGGTTTACTTGTGGGATGAGAATATTTTTTTGCAAGAAGTTTTAGGGGTTTAATGTTGTTTGATTATCACTTCACAAGTACACCCCTTCTTTTCTTTGGCAGGTTGGGAAGAATCTTTGCAGGAGGGTTTGATGTGCTATTTTCTTGTTAATTTCTTGATATCGCTCTAACTTGGAGGGATTGGGAAAAAATTGTCAGACCACTCCACAAACCCTTGTGTTTTTGTTGTAATCTTTGCGACGGAGGAAGACAACAACCGAATGTCATCCACACAATGATAGAGGCGGCATACATCCGCTCTGCACGGCGAACAAGGAGCTGCAACTTGTGTCGCGATGATAAATGGAAGACGGCTGGCCCTCGAACCAAAATAGGGACTTACCCAAGGAGAATCGCCTTCAATCCACCAAGAAACCCCTTAAAGTTTCATCCCAATCGAGCTAATGAGTTTCCCCAACCTATAAAAACCATAACTTCCATGTGATCCTTGATTGGAGGGAAGGGCGAGGGAAAAGTTGGGAAATCCCGAGTGGCCTGGGACCTAAAACCCTATTTTTAAGTGGTCACACGACTTACCCGCATGGTTTGGAAAACCGTACACCAACCATGCGGTTTCTACTGTCTCACCCAAGGACTTCGCATGGATTCCACACACGGTCTGACTAACCATGCGCTGCCTCTACGAAGCCCATTGTCAAGGCTAATAACTAACAAGAACGGGTCCCCAGGACCAAAAGGCTAAAAACTCACAGACTAGGATCCGATTGACGAGCTATCTATTTCATCGCGATTCCTATGATGTGGTGTAACTTTTTGATAATTGTTCATGGAACGTAGTGACAGTTGGAGTATTGACCAGTAGCTCATGGAGTGGATCATTCCAGTGACGAGTGAGCAGAGTGTAGAGACCAAGTAGCTGGCTATGACCTGATGACTACTAATCGATGGAATCAGAGTGACTCGACTAGCCTAGTGGAGAGCACCTGGTTGTGGCAGAAAAACCACGGCAAAGGAGCACTTGGTTGTGGGGGCAGACCCATGGTACTCGATAGGAGGATTACCTCTGCATTCTATGAGGGGGAGAGCCTGGTTGTAGCGACAATCTCGGGGTGGGGAGTGCCACTGTGTGATGCGACCAACCCACGATAATCCACAAGAGGAGTACCTCAGCACTCTAAGGTTAGTGGAAAGCGTGCTTGTTGTTGAAGAAGGTCCATTTTACCCGATTGAGGAGGAGTTCTCCAATAGCTGTGCTTTCGATAATGTGAATAAAATCCTAGTTGATCTACTTCCGTTTTTCTGTGTTTTCCTCATGATTGAGATGGATCACTTGATAACATAGGTATTTGTATGGGCATATACCTAAGTATGGTTATCTGTTGATTTCATATGTTATGGTTTATCCTTGTTGGATTTTGTGAGAACATGAGGGTTCAGGGTCCTTTCTGAGTATCGTTATACTCACCCCTACATGGGCTATGCATGCACCTTGTTGTGTTGGATGGAGACGACAGACAACGTTGAGAGAGGCTGAGAGTACCAGGACTGGATGGTACCTGGAGGTGGACCATACGGCTTGTGGGTAAATGGAGGAGACAGATGAACATAGTGTGTTGGGAAGGTGATATTGACCTACCCTTTAGGTAGGAACCTCAGAGGATCACCTAGTAGTGGTTTTCTTCTGTTTCCTCAGTTGTACTTGTACTTTCAATTTCTTGTACTTTCCAGTTGGGCTTGTATTCTGGCCCCTTTTTACTTATTGTACTCAATTTGTTGGTTATAAAGTTTACCCATTTTCGTATCTGCTATGTTTGTTTACTGGTAATAAAGGAAATTCCTTCCCAGTTTTAGGGAATTTTTCCTTTTGTGCTAGTCTCCATCCCCTGGCCTGTGGAAGGCGGGCTTGGGGGTAGTCACGGCACGGGCCCCGGGGGATTGGTCATGACATAATTATCAATTTATAAAACAATTATTTAATTATTCTATGATGAATTAAGATCATACTTTCATTTATAATATTATAAAATTTTATTTATACCATTATGGGTGAGGTTTATATTCAATTTTCTGGTTTACAATTTATAAGGGTAAAATAACTACTACAAAGGGTAAAGTTATCATTCACCAAAAAATTTGGTTAGTAATCATAGACCCTATGTATCTTATTGATACAAATCATGTATGTAAAGTTGTAAAAATTTAATTCATTGAATTAGAAAAACTAAATTTAATAGTAATCCTGTAGTTGTGGTGAGAATGCGGGTAAAAAGAACGTTCAAATGTTCAATATGCTTTAATAAATAATTTGAATATAAAAATGATTCCAATTATCTACATTGGATTAATACATGTATAATTTATTTATAGTGACATTGAGAATAAATTTAAATTATAGTAATTATTTAAACAAAAAACTCAGTTTTTAACTATAGTGTAGTATTTTTCACTATTCATCAAAAATGGAAACTTCTTATAAAATACTTAAAATTCACCAAAATTTAATTTTATATTCCAAATTCCAAAATAATGTTAATTTTACCATTTGATTTAAATTTAATTATAGACATGTTTAATTTATTTGAAACCATTATAAATAAAATTTTAGAGTAGTTGTTACTATTCATATTAGTAAGTTTAACGTCTAGGTTATAACTATCTGTTTTAAATAATTACAATAAAAAGTGTTATTTCACAGAGATTCATTGTTTCAAAAAATAAATGATATATTGAATTTATTTATAAATTATTGGGCTGTTGCATTCTACCCATCATCAATAAATTAAATTCTGGAAATTTGAAATTATAATTCAAGGGAAAAATGCTTATACTATAAAATTACTTTGTGGAAATCCCACATAATAAAAAAATGGGTTATAAAACATCATACATAATATTGGTAAAGACAAATGTTAAGGTCACTTTAATATTAATATTATGAAATATTTCATCATTCATGAAAATACGAATATGTAAGAGAAATCTAACTATGATGTTCTAATAGACAGTGATATAGGACATGGTCAGGAGGAAGATAACATTCACAAAGCCACAAATCCATGCTGATTTCAGGGACCATTTGAATATTCAGAAAAAAAAGATACTTAGATACAATTTTTTGTTTCATTTTCTATTACTTAAAGATTAGAAATTATTTAACTCTATAATAATGTAAAGAAGTATAAGTACATGATATGATTCTATAAACCCAATCTTATCCTTCGATTATGCATTTAAATATTCCTACTTCATTTCATGGAACAAGTTATATCATAGGGTAAAACAAACTATAAAACCTTATTCAAAGAGAAAATTAGACAATTTTACAAATGGTTATATTTTCCAAAATATAATGATCTTGCACTTTAGAATATGGTTAGTGAATTTCAATGATGAACTTATTAAACCACATGAAGTGGCTCTTAATGATCACATACCAACATGTCAGTAAATTTTATTTATACTCTTTTAACGAATGGTAATAATATGAATTACCATAAAACCTTGTTGAATATATTCAATCTTCCATATTCTATATGTTAAATATTTTAATTTGGATATATTCCTTATGTCTTAAATATTTTAGACTTTATCACTTTGTCGACAATCCATTATTTAGATCCAAGATATTAAGTGCTATCCAATGAAAGATATCAAAATAAATCTTATATTTATTTCCAAAATTGATATCTTAGTATCACGAACATGTAAAGGGTTTTCTTTACATCAATTATATAATTTTACAAAAGTTTAAATTGATACTGAGTGACTTTTCCAGGGTACCATTCATCATAAAACCACAAAACCTTAAGAAAATAGTATTGTAGTACAATGCATATATATTCTATAATTCTTATAACTATCACATCATGGATATAATACTCATAATACATAATTTTTTAATCCATACATTAGAGTATTAATCATTCCTCTTCATTTGTTGTAGTATCATAATCTTGACTATGATCCATTTTTCTCTTTTAGAGTATATTCTTTTGATTCATGGTAAATTGATTTTCATAGTGTCCCATCACCTTTTAGTCGAACCATTGTATATTAGAAAAAAATACCCTTGAATTAATTAGAATAGTGTTTCTTTTCATTACCCTTTAAGCATGCTCCTTTTCATCTCAAGCATATACCATGGTGTTTCCTTCCAAAATTATCACCTATGGGAAAATAATTATTTCCCTTCATCCATTTATATACATTTTCCCTTCCCATCATATTCTTCTCATTTTTCCTTCTAAAACTGTTATTATTTAATATGTTTTATTTCTAAACAATGACATACATTAAATTAGGATATGAATCATAATGCATAATTTCAAACTAGTAAAACACATAACATGAAATCAAAAATATTGTATAAATAATCTTAAAGTAAAAAACACGATTTCTTTAGGGATATATTTACTGTTAAATACTTCAAAATTTTTTGTAAATAAAATGTTAATTATCATATGAATATCACATATGAGTGTCAAACTATGTGCACAGTATGTTGTGTTGTCATATACCAGGTTACCCTAAGTTAATCCCAGGATACCATTTTAGAGTTGTTACCCCTAGGTACATCTATGCCATAACCACATTTGGTTCTTCTATCTTGATAGAGATCTATTTTTTGGAAGACCCATATAATCTATAAATTTACAAAATTATAGGATGTTCTTCAAATATTATCATCAAATTAAACCTTAGGGGTGTGATTTATAATATATATATATATATATATTCTAAATTTAGTTTGTAATGTTACTTTTTAAATTCATCTAATACAAACTCTAACACCTTGACCTCAGAATCGAAGATCAAGTACATTATTTTATTACATTAGAATGATTTCAGGGAATAAAATTACAATGGAACAATTTGGTTAGTAGTCATAGAATCACATACTATATTCATGAAACCCATAATAAATTTTTAATGATAGAAAATAAAACATGAAACATAATAAAATAAAATAAAGTACATCCTTTAAAATCATTCAAAGGATTCCTCTCCATATCCTTTGTAAATCAAACATAATAAGGCTGAGATAAAATTATCAGTAAGAGTTTTAAGAAATAATAATAATCAAATTAATGTCAATAAGGAATAGAAATTATTTAAAGGTAAATAATATAAAAAATACATGCCATCAGTACACTAAGAATCAAAATGAATCCATAGATTTTTTCATAGTTAAAATCCAATGGATAATAATAATAGATTGTTGAATGAATGAAATTATTTTTTATTTGACGTCATGTATCTAAGAAATGATCTATTATACCATCAACATTGTTTATGTTTGTGGGTGGGAAACCATATGATTGTATTCAGAATCAAACATGAAGTGTTTGTCGCCAAATATTTTATCTCGTGAGACCTGTCGATGCATCAAAGGCCTATAACAGACCCACACATCACTACAGGCCCAAATAATTCATCATACATATATTTAGTTCAAGAAAAATATTCCTTTTAAAAATAATATATAATGAGTATAGGATACAAATTCAGTAATATTTACCTAGTTAAAACAATATTTTAAATAAACAGCATATGTAAAATGGTATACTGATATGAAAATAATCCTATACATGAATCAAGAATATGGATATCTAATAAAAAATTAATTTAAATTGAATAATGATCTCATATGGTCAGTATATACACCACATAAAAATTATTAGGTTTATAATGGTAAGTAAGTAGCAAAGAAATAGAAATTGAGACGAAGTCCTTTAGTAATTTTAAATCAATCAAATCATATGAAAAAAAATTAATAATAATCCAATGAAATATAGAATACCATGAATATAAATATATTCATAGTATTATATATAAAATGTTAGTATACATACACATCATAAATAAAATAAGTGTTGAATTAGGGTAATGTCACCGAAATAAATGTTAGATGACAAACCCCATAACTTATGTTTGAATGTGTTATGAAATTTTTCATAATGTACATGATAAAAATATTAAATTAATTAATTAATTAATTAGTAACCTTTTATATATGTATTTTATTTATTGAAATTTTATTATGTTCATTTATATCCTTTTTATGGGTTATAGTATACAATTTTATCATTCAGGAGCATTCATTTCATTGGTTTTGATGATCAGTTTACTTGTATATGAGTTTGGATGTTCATTTAAAATGGAAAAAGATATCTAGAATTTAAGTTATATTTTATTAATGAGAATCCAAAAGTTTAAATTTATATATAATTCTTTTTTTTATTTGGGGTGTGGATGAATCATTAGGTAAGATGTTAGTGATAATCGTTTAGATTATTTTGGTGGTTTTTCGATTATCAGAAACTAGTTTTGGCATTTAATTAACATTGGTAAAATATAATGGATCCGAAACATTACATAGGATGTAAAAAATATATTATAATACGTCTCAATAATGAAAATATTTTCATTACAAGATTTTTCTGTCGTAATGGAAATTGAAAACTCTTTATCCATGAATACGATAAATCAACACATCATTGATGATGTTTTCATTTTTAGAAAAAAAAGGAGATGGAATAGAATTGATGAGAAGTTTTTCCCTCAACAAAATAAAATTATTTTATATGAAAGATACTATATATATCATTTTACTTGGTTTAGGGAGGTTAGGAGAATATAATAAAATAGAAGAACTTGAAAATAAGTTAATTGAAAATGAAATAGGGTTTTACCTCTTGAATTCCTCTTCTTGATATCCTCATTAAGGCCCTTATTTTTGGACTTTTTGTTAGAATAGAAGTATTGGAATGTGGTAAATAGGATTGGAAAAATTATTTGGAATAATTTTTACAAGGATAAAATCATGGAATGTGAGAGGAAAAGAGGTGGTATTTATAGTGGAGGAGAGGGGGGTTTCCTTATTTATTTTAATAATTAGTTTACAATTTTGACCAATAAAATGAATAGTTTTGATTAACATTGTTAAATATTGTAAATGGATCATGAATATTCGAGATTTTGGTCTTACATCGACCTTATATATTCTATGACTCAATAAATCATGAATTTAGCTTTTATCGTAAATTATCGTATTTTACTATTCACTAAAATTCAGGTATTTTAAAAAAAATCAAAAAATTTACCCTAACTATTTATAGACATGTAGAATTCTAAAATGGACTCCTTTTTTTGAAAATATTTTTATAAATTTGAGAAAATAAATTTTTCTGTAGAAAAATCATTTACTCAAAAAATATCGATTTTATTATTATAACTATTTTTATAGCACCTTTAAAAAGTAACGAAGGTCCTATAAAATTATCATATAATAAAAAATATTCATATATTAAACCATTTTATAAAAATATGCAATCTTTAAAAATATTTAATTAATTATAAAATGGAAATTAAATATTTATTACAAACAAAAATACCAACACTTAATTAATAATTTTTAAAATATTTATTTACTTATAATATGATATAATTGTATCCTAAATTTATTTATAAGATTCCAAAATTTTATTTATAATATCATGGGTGTGGTTACTATTCATATGGTCTGTTTACTATTTATATGGGTTGTATTACTATTCATAAGAGTAACATTACTATTCCAAAGGGTCAAGTTAATATTCACCAAAAAATTATGTTATTCCTATTAGATAGTATTTTACTAATCACAACCTTGTTTTTCTATTTTTTAAAATTCAATTCATAGAAGCTAACAAATTTCAATTAATTCTAACCCCATATGAGTGGCAAGAAGGTGAGTAAAAAGAACTTTCAAAAGGTCAATATGTTTTATATCTAATTTCAATATAACAATGATTCCAATGATCTACATGGGATTAATATATGTATAATTCATATAGTATTCCATTAGGAATCAATTTAAATTATAATAAGTATTTAAACTTAGAACATAGTTATCAACTATAATTTAGTATTTTTACTATTCATCAAAAAATGAAGCTTCTCACAATAATAATAAAAATTCACCCAAAAATTAAATTTAAATTACAAATTAATAAATGATTTTTATTTCACAAAAAAATATACATTACATTATAAATATGTTTCATTTGTGTAAAACAGTTATAAATAAAATTTAATAGTAGTCATTCCTATTCATATTAGTATTTTTAACATCTAGGTTATAACTATCTCATATAAATAATTATAACAAGAAAGTGTTTATTAAAGAGACTCAACGTTGAATGCATTTTAGGCTATACAAAATTTTTTTGCAAACTTTTGGGGTGTTTCATAAAATAATTTATATTATAGTTTCTAATTAGTTATAATTCCATTTATAATAATAACTGTAAACTAAGATTAATTTCTTGGAAAAATTTTTAAAGGGTAACTGAACCTCTCAATTTCATCTACATACCAAATCATATTGAGCACATTAGTGGAGAATGTAATTTGTTAAGTCATTGTTCATATAAAAAATGTCATTCAAACCTTTTATCTCTCATATTTTATCATATTCTTGATAGATAATTTTTATATTATCTATAAAAATGAAAATACCAATGTCCTTATATTAATTTTTAAAATCAGTCTTTATGGATAGAATCATGAGAGTGTAAATATCAGGTGAGCATTTTTATTAATTATGTACGAATAAAGATATTATTCTTAAACTAATTCAGAAATTGGCAAGTCAAGATGTGTATTCTATGACCCATACACTACTTATTATTTCATAAGGACTATAATTATGGTTTTATTCATGTGTAAAAATATATCTCTATTATGATTATATGATTGATATAAATTATAAATTTAACTATTATGGTTTTTATATACAATGGATACTTTATTTTTAACACCACAATATTTTAGATCATATTTTCTCTTAAATAAATTCATGGTTTTGATAAAATATTCATCACACTATAATAAATATATGTGAATAATTATTTTAGATGGAAAACTGAAGCACGTTATATAGTATTTTATTGAAATATAATTCTAAAAAATAATTTATAATTCACTTTGTAAATACTCTTGATCTTAAATAATTATTTTGAAATATTTGGTGTATGAGTATTATTTTGTACATATTTGTTTTAATTAAATATTTATTCATTGTTAAAATTATATTTTTTTCTGACAAATGAATACAATTATTTAATCAGTTATCAATTGGTTAGAAATGTAAATAAAATAATTTGATGGTAAGAAATATACATGTTTTTTTAAAATATATTTTTTATATGTGAATATTTTTTATATTAATAAATTAAATTGATCATTATTTATGAATAATTTTAAAGTAATTTTAATATAATATTTGCAACAAAATAAATTTACATTAATTTAATGGGTTTTAATCATCATTGAATTTGATTAAACATAATGTTTTGTATAAAATATTATTTTAATAAAAATTGTTTTCATTGAGTATTATCTTCTTATTTTAAAATGAATCTGTACCACTTTTGTAATGCCCTGACCCTAGTAACCCAGAGTTGGTGCATTGTTACTTAACATTGGCATAATCCTAAAAGCTTAAGTCTCGAAAGACCGATTAGTTTAGTAGCCTTGGAAACACTAGATACATTCATAAATGTTATAATACATCATAAAGTGAAAAACTACAATAACATAGTCTCCATAGTCCACACTCATATCCCTTTTAAACTATCCCTCCAGGTCAGTCATAAAATATTTCTACACATCCTGGGAAAAACAAAACACAGAAAGGGGTGAGCACAGATGCTTAGTAAGGATAAAAATATAGCAGAAAATTTCATAAATAAGCATAAACATTTAAGGAAATGTATAACTAAAACAAAAGCCTTTTAAGCTTTAACTTCAGTATACTATGGTAAAAATAAAATGAAATAATTCCATTTACTTATTCACATGGATATTCTACTAGTCGAATAATCACATGAAATATCAATAACCTATTTCATAATGATGGAATGCCTAATTCTAGACTATCATAAACACATAGTCAAGGTCTTGTGCCAAGACACTAGTTTGTCTCATTAGACCTACTGATGAATCGAGGAGCTATAGCAGGCTCCACCCGTCACTTATTAAGTCCAATGCATTCCTCATATGAACAGGTTTAAACATAACAAACAATTCCTATTAAAAATATCATATGAAATGTCAGTACTTTCTCCATAAACCATGAATGGTATAAAAATAACATATCCATAGTCAAACATATCACAAAACCTTGAATATAATATGTAAGTTTTGTATCATAATAAATCAACTTCAAATAAGATTAAAATCTATCAAAGGATGTTGACATAGATGAAATCAAAACTATTTGAGACAAATATATCTTTTTTTTAATCATTTTAAAGTAACATAATTATAGAATAAAACATTTACTTTGAAGATATTCCTATAAGATTGTAAGGGAATAATCGACGATTTTATAACGGCGGAAAGTAGCCGCACCTATGGTATAAGTTAAAAAAGAAATTTTTACCTTAATTTTTTCGAAAAGGTTATAAAGGACCTTGTTAGGAAAAATACAGAAAGATTATTTCATAAAAATCTTATAAAATGTCCAAAAAATGGTATAAATGAATTTAACCCATAGTCTATAAAATAGTAAGAATGCATTGAAATACATTTTTATGAAAAATGGATGTGGATGATAAAGAGGTCCCAGTACATAATTACGTATAAACAACCTCGGATAATGAAGAGATTGTGAAATAAACCCTTACCATGTAGTTTTCATTGGATGAGGGTAGGTTAACCTCCTGTATAATGGTAAAATAATTGTTATTGAATCATATATGATCTTTTAACATTGCTTTGTTAATAATTTATTTGTATTATCGTCGTTTCAGGTGTTCACTTAGTCATTTTCTTTTATATGTATTGTTACATAAGCCATGTTTGTTATCCATAGGTTGTATATTATTCATATCTCGAATGATATCAAGTCCTTAAACATTATTTTAAATCATAAAATGAGAATTAGACTTTAATGGATTTGATTGGGAATGAATCTCATCACGTTCGTGGAGACGGTTGTCCATACGTATGGACGAGAGATAATATTATTATTTTGATATTAAAATAATTTATAATTGGATGTCATCTCATATATACAGAATCATTATAATGTTATATTTATTATTTTATTCAATTACACATCATTAACATAACCATCCAAATAATAATGTTTTGAATAATAATTACACCACGACGTGGAGACGGTAAGCCGTACGTACGCACGTATGGTGACATGTCATTCAATGGATGGATATAATACTGAATATGGTTGTACCATATTTATAATAAAATAATAGTATATAGAAGATACTAGAGATATTATTTTATAATGGAAATAACAAAGAAAGAATAAGTTGAAGAAGAAAAGAACTTGAAAGAGGGTGGTGAAAACATTACATCTTCTTCAGGTTCTTCCTTTTGATTTGATCAAAAGGGATCTTTAGGATGGATTTATAACTAAAAAAAGGCCTCTAGGTTGAATTGAGGGAAGGTGAGAGGTTAATTGGGCAGGGTTTGGCCGAAGAAAAAAGGCTTTGATGGTACAAAGAATTGGTTAGATGTGATGTCCTTTATTAAGGGGGAGGAGGGGCTCTTTAGAAAAAACGTAAAATATTATTTTATAAAAAATTAATATTCGTTTTCTAATGGCTCCAAATTGGATTATTCTAAGTATAAGGTGAGTATGGGTCGAAATACATTCATCGAATATATTTTAGACAGTTCTTTGGTAATATATTAACCTTATCATTTATATTTAACTCTTAGTTAAATAGTTTGACATTTAACATTTCACTTTGTATTTTTATATTATATGGTTAATAAACATACTATATACTACCAAGAGACCCCGAAGTGGTACATTAATGATAAAAATATCATTATATAATTCTTTTGGCCAAAAATTAGATTTTTAGGAATAGAATATCAATTAATAATATAATATTAGTTTTATAAACTCATTTATGTCAATTTTGACAATATTTAATAATTGATTTTTATTAAAGTCATAAAAACTTTATTAATTCGAAAAAAATTCATTTAAGCAATCCTAACATGTCCTATTAACCAATAAAATTCGTGGATGTCATAAAAACTTTCAATTTATATTTATTTAAACATTTATAATTCTAATTATTTGATACTATCATTAATAAGGAAAATAATACATCATTATCATGTGAAAAATAAATTTACATATTCACAGTCTAAAAATTATAAATAAATTAAAATTTTGTTAGGAAATATTTTTATATTTATAATGAATATTTATAGTCAAAAATATAACATATATAACCCTATATAAAAATTGTTTTTGTAAAAGATAAATGCTTATGTCATTTTTGTATCTACTTTATCTTTATTAATATAAAGTGTCATTATCACTTAGAAGTGGATCTGTGGGGTCCCAAAATAGACCAAAATATGCCCATGGTCGTACATGTATCAACCAATAGGGTTAGGACACGTTTTAGGGTAATTTATTATTATTATAAGATTATTTTTTTACCCTTATTTACCGGATTTACCCTTTAACCATGGTAAATAAAATATTTACAGAAGTAATTATTCAAAATGTCTAAAAATAAAAGTTACCTATATACACAATTTGGACCTCCTGATTGTAAATATGGAATCTATTTTTGTAAATTCAAAACACATAAGTGATAGAAATTAATTTAAAATTAATTCCCATTATTAAACCAAAAAGCATGTTTTTATAAGATAATAACTATCAAAAGATTAGCATTTTCTTATGTCCAGTTTAAATTGGAATTTATGTCCAATGAAAAAAATTGGATTAAATGGTAAAAATTTAATCTAATTATACACTAAAATAACTCAAATTTATAATTTATCACTATTAATTAGTTCGATTAAAAAAGTTGTTTTTAATTAAAATTTAGTAATTTTCATTATTCATCCAAATAACAAAGTTATCCGAAAATTATAAAAAATTCACCCTAAGCAAATTTCGATATTAATAATCCAAAAATTATGTCTATTTTGAAGGATAAAATGTATAAAATTTCAAAAAGTGGGTATTACTATTTATGATGTCTAGTTTGATTGTGTGGTGTGTGTTAGAACTAGAAGTTGCATACAACACGCACTACTGTATTATTCAAAGAGAAGTGTACTATGAAAGCTTGGGGTGTTACATTCTCCCCTCTTTCAAATAATTTCGTCCTTGAAATTTGTAGAATAATACCACATGAAAATACTCAGGTGGGTCTTCATCATAAGTTCCTCAGGTTCCCACGTTGCCTCTTCCATCTTATGGTTTCTCCATAGTACTTTTACCAGACGAGTATTCTGGTTTCTCAGAACATGTTCTCTCATATCATGAATCTAGATAGGCTCTTAGAAATAAGACAGATCAGGCTCCAGTTCTAATTCCCCATAGGCGAGTACATGCGTTGGGTCAAGCATGTATGTTTTAAATAGTGATACGTGGAACACATCGTGAACTTTGGAAAGACTTGGAGGCATTGACAAATAGTAAGCTATAGCCCCAATTCATTCTAGAATTTCGAAAGGTCCGATGTACCTGGGACTCAATTTACCTTTATTACTAAAACGTTTAACTCCCTTCCATGGAGATACCTTCAAGAAAACATGATCTCCTACCTAAAATTCCAAATCCTTCTATCGGTTGTCAGCATAGCTCTTCTGCCTACTTTGAGATTCTTTGATGTGGTTTTGGATTACCTTCACCTTTTCCATAGTTTCCTCCACCAATTCTGGGCCTACGAGTTTTCCTTCACCAACAACATCCCCACATGTTGGTCTGCGACATCTCTTTCCATATAACGCTTCATATGGTTCCATCAGAATACATGAATGGAAGATATTATTATAGGAAAATTCTACCATAGTTAAATATTGATCCCACATACCTTGAAATTCAAGTGTGCATGATCTGAACATGTTCTCTAAGGTTTGAATAGTCCGTTCTGATTGTCCATCAATTTGGGGGTGGTAATCTATGCTCAAACGAAGTTCAGTATCCAGTGGTTTCTGAAGACTTTTCTAGAATCTTGAAGTAAAACGTGGTTCGATATCAGAAACAATCAATAGGGGTACTCCATGAAGTCTCACAACTTTATTAATATATTGTTTTTCTAGACGTTCAAGTAGTAGATATTATCTTATAGTAAGAAAATGTGCTGACTTGGTACGAGGATCAACAATGACCCATATTGCATCATTCCTTCTAGGAGTATTTGATATTCCCATGACAAATTCCATCGTGATATTATCCAATTTCCACTCAGGTATGATCAGAGGTGGCAATACTCTTCCAGGTTGTTGACTTCCAGCTTTCACTTGTTGAAAAACCCTACACCTTGACACAAAATCAGAAATCTACCTTTTCATGTTGTCCCACCAATATTTTTCTTTCAAATCTCTATATCTTTTGGTGCTCCTAGGGTGTATAGAGAAACTAGAACTATGAGCATCATCTAAAAATTACCTTTTTAGATCAGGTATATCAGGAACAAAAAGCCTCTTCCCAAACTTCAAAATTCCATTTTCATACACAATGATGCTGAATCTCCCATCATTCATAGCATTAATCTTTTTTTAAAATTTTTCATCATCGGACTGAGAACTCTTAATACATTCTAGTAATGATGGTTTGGCAACCATTTTAAAAAGAATTGATGTTTCACCTTCCATGGTTATTCCCATATCCATCTTTACTAAATCCATGAAAATAGGATCCCTTCCAACTCTCATTTTTTTTAAAACTCCATGATCCTTTCTACTCAAATCACCTTCTACCTTATTTTCCTTCCCTGGGTGGTAGTGTATTGTTCAATCATAAACCTTTAGTAGTTCAAGCCATCGCCTTTTCCTCATGTTGAGTTCTTTCTGTGAGAAAATTTACTTTAAAATCTTGTGATCAGTATAAATCTCACATTTCTTACCATAGAGATAATGTCTCCAAATCATCAAAGTAAAGATTACAGCTTCTAACTCAAGATCATGACTAGGATAGTTTTTCTCAGGAATTTTTAGTTGTTGTGATGCATAGGAAATAACCCTATCATTCTGCATAAGGACACAACTAAGTCCTTTCTTTGATGCATCACTATAAATAACAAACCCTTCATTCCCCGATGGTAGAGTCAATATTGAAGCATTGACTAATCTTCTATTCAGTTCATCAAAACATTTTTCACACTCTTTTGTCTAAACAAATTTAACCCCTTTACGTGTAAGATATGTTAATGGGTTAGCCAACCGAGAAAAATTATGGATGAAACGTCGATAATAACCTGCTAAACCAATAAAACTGCATACCTCAGTAATACTCATCGGTTCTGGCCATTCATGGATTTCTATTTTCATAGAATAGCCAACGGAGATTCCATCTTTGGAGAAAATATAGCCAGGAAAAGAAATCTCATGAAGTCAGAATTCACACTTGATAAACTTCCCATATAATTCTTGTCTTTTAAGAGTCTTCAGGATAATTCACATATGATTTACAGGATCTTCATAGTTTTTGGAGTTTTCCAAAATAAATACCACCACAAACCATCGAAATATACCTTTAAAACTCTATTCATTAGATCCATGAATACAGAGGGTGCATTAGTCAATCCAAAATGAATTACTATAAACTCGTAATGCCTATACATAGTTCGAAATGATGTCTTCATAATTTCTTCCTTATTCACACACAATTGATGGTATCCATATCGAAGGTCAATCTTAGAAAAGTATTGAGCTCCATGTAGTTTGTCAAATAAATCATCAATATGAGGAAGGGGATACTTGTTCTTTATTGTTATATCAATGATTTCCCTGTAATTGATACATAACTTCATAGATCCATATTTCTTCTTAACAAAAAGGATAAAGGCTCCCCATGGAGAAACACTAGGGTGAATAAATCCCTTATTACTCAATTCCTCTAGTTGTTTCTTTAGTTCAACTAATTCCACAGTGGGCATTCTATAAGTGGTCTTCGATATAGGACTTGAACCAAGAATTAAATCAATAGAAAACTCAACTTATCATTCTAGAGGATGTCCAGGTAAATCTTCCAGAAACACATCTACATATTATTTCACAATAGGTACATCCTCTATTTGAACATTCCCTTCCTCACCCATAGTTATTTCATTGTATTCCACCCCGATAATTGAATTTAGTTGAGCTACTGGGGGTGGATCTAGATAAGAATTAGGTGGTGATGATTCTGCTCAAAAGATAAGGTGTTCTTTATCATCATCATCAAAAATTGTAACCTCTTATTCATATAATAAATCTTCGCATCATGGTCCTAATGCCAATCCATACTGAGGATTATATCAAATTCAATCATAGGTATGATGATGAGATCAGCAGATAAAGAACATTTATGTTCTCTAATGGGGGGAAATTCACAAAACTTTGTTGTAATGATACTTCCCTTAGGATTTTTGACTGACAACTCCCTTGTTAAATCATATTAAAAATATCTAATTTTCTTAGAAAACTGGGATGATATAAAACAATGCGATTATCCAGAATCAAATAAAGAATTTTCTAAACATAAGGAACCCATTAAATTACCTTCCACCATGTCTTTCAAAGATTTTACTTCAGCAGTACTAATAGAAAAAGCTTATCCTTGGTCCCTTGGCCTTTTTGGAGGTATATTACCCTAACGCTTAGGAAATTCATTTTCATAATGTCACATCTCCCTGTAATTGTAGAATTGAACATCAGTAGCTTCTCTCTTCCCCATGTAATCTCGATCTTGGTGGCTTTTTTCACCACACTTGTAACAGAATATCATTCCCTTCAAGCTAGTACCAGGGTGTCTCTTCCCACATTTACTGTAGGATGGATATTCAAATTTTCCCTCCTTCCCCTTATTTCCATTTCCAGAGTGGTCATCAGATCTCTTCTTCTCTTGCTTTTCTTTAAAGTCATAAGACTTCGAGAATTCTTTTTCTATCATGATAGAACATGAGAAAATATCTTCGTACGATGAGAAGGATTGTGAGACTAATGATTGACGAAGAAATTGTTTTAACCCATAAAATAAATGATCAATCTTAATTCATGGGTTACGTTTATAATCTGCAACATGACTTTCTAGCCTTGTAAAGTTAGCCTCATACTTTGCGATATTCTCATTCTCCTTTTTTCTCAGACTCAGAAATTGACTTTCCATATTTTCTCAATGGTCACGAGGAAAGTATTTTTCTAAGAAAATATCTGTAAACTCCATCCATTCCATATTTTATACTTCATCATCATCCTTTGTGTTTTGAATCAATGACCACCATTGATCAACATCTCCAGTAAGGTGGTAAACTACCATGATAACTTTTTCCCTTTCACTACTCCCCAATGCATGGAATGTTTTTTCTAAAGAATTTATCCATTTCTTAGCTACAAATGGATTTGTACTCCCATTGAAAGTTGGTGGCTGTTCCTTCCTGAATCCATCTAACATTGATCCTCCACGCTGCTGATCAGGGTGTTCAATACCTGTAATGTTATTATTCATAACCTGAGTGAGTTGTCCCGTTATAGTGATAAGCTGATCAGCACTTGTTGTATCACCAGCTTTACTATAATTATCTTGAGCAGGAGGGAAATACCTACATGGAGTGAGTGCATTGATACAATTTCCATTCCTTCCACTAGATGCCATTTCTAAACAATGTCGTACACTAAATTAGTTTATGAATTTAAATACATAATTCCAAACTTGTAAAACACTTAACATAAGTTGAACAGTTTAAGGATATAATCCATAATCATTAAAATGTTTTCTTTGAGAAAGTATATATTCATAAACCCTTCATAATTGTTTGTAAAGAAAATAAGAATTATCCTAAGAATATCCCCTAGGAGTGTCGTAACCAAGAGTAAAGCAAGGCCCGTTTTCGTGCACCAGTTCCCATTCGAGTCTAGCTCAATGATGTTTTTTCGGGTTTTACCCTTAGGTACATCTGTGCCAGAGCTGCTTTTACCTGCTCATATCCAGACAGAGATTTATTTCTCAGAAAACTCACAAAATATCTACAATACCAAAGTTCTAGGAAGTTCTTCTACACTATTCCTCAAATTCCATCTTAGGGATATGTCCTCTAATCAGAGTTTATCTAAATCTATATTCCATGATTGGTACTAAAATTCCTCTAATACCAACTGTAATTCCCCGACCCCAGTTACCTAGAGTCAGTGCATTATTACATAACATTGGCATGATCACAAAAGATAAAGTATCCAAAGAATGATTAGTTTTGTAGTCTTGTAAACACTAGATACATTCATAAATGTTACATTACATCATAAAGTGAAGAACTAAAATAACATAGTCTCAATAGTCCACACTCATATTCCTTTCAGACTATCCCTGTAGGTTAGTCATAAAATATATCTACACATCCTGGGAAAAATAAAATATATAAAGGGGTGAGATCAGATTCTCAGTTAAGATAACAATATATCAGAAACATATATAAATAAGAATAAACTTTTAAGGAAATTTATAACTAAAAAAATCCATTTAAACTAGAAATTCAGCATAATAGGTAAAAAATAAAATGATATAATGCCATTTATTTATTCACATGGATATTCTACTAGTTGAATAATCATAGGCAATATCAATAACCAATTTCATAATGATGGAATGCATAATGACATACTATCATAAGCAAATAGTCAAGTCCTTGTGCCAAGAATACAAATAAGAATTTTCCAAGGCCTTGTGGCAAGACACTATTTTGTCTCATGAGACCTACCGATGCATCGAGGATCTATAACGGGCTCCACCCATAACTTATTAAGTCCAATGCATTCCTCATATGAACATGTTTAAAAATAACATAAACATTCGTATTAAAACTTCAATACGAAATGTCAATACTTTCTCCATAAACAATGAATGGTATAAAAATAACACATCCATAGTCAAACATATCACAAAACCTTCAATAAAATATGGTTGTTTTGTATCATAATAAATCAACTTCAAAGAAGCTTGAAATCCATCAAAGGATGTTGACATAGATGAAATCATAAATATTTGAGAGAAATATCTGTTTTTTTGAAATCATTTAAAAGTCACATAATTATAAAAGAAAAAATTTACTTTGAAAATATTCTTATAATATTTTAAAGTAAGATTCAATGATTTTATAATGGTAGAAAATAGCTTCACCTTCTATATAAGTTAAAAAATATGTTCTTACCTTAATTTTGTTGAAAAGGTTAAAAAGGACCTTGTTTCGAAAATGATAGAAAGATTCCTTTATAAACTTCGTAAAAAAAAGTAAAAAAATGGTATAAATTACTTTAACCCATAGTTTGTAAAATAGTAAGAATTATTTAAAATATATTCATAAATAAAATGGATGTGGATGATAAAGGGGTCCTAGTAGATAATTACGTATAAACAACCTCAGATAATGACGAGATTGTGAAATAAACCATTACCTTGTACTTTTCCTTGGATGAGGGTATGTTAAGCTCCTGTATAATGGTGAAATAATTGTTATTAAATTATAAAAGAATCATATACATTAATGTCATATCATATATGATCTTTTAACATTTCTTTGTTAATAATATCTTAGTATTATCGTCGTTTTAGGTGTTGACTTACTCGTTTTATTTTATATGTTTTGTTTCATAATACATGTTTGTTATCAAAAGGTTGTATCTTATTCATATCCAGAATTATATCAAGTCATTGAGCATTATTTTGAATTGTCAAATGAGAATTAGACTTGAATGGATATGATGTGGAATGAATCTCATCGCGTTCGTGGAGACGGTAGTCCGTACGTACGCACGAGTGACAATATCATTATTTTGATATTAAAATTATATATAATTGGATGTTATATCATATATAATGAATCATTATAATGTTATATTTCTAATTTAATTTAATTAAATATCATTATCACACCCATCCAAATAATAATGTTTTTAATAACAATTACACCACGACGTGGAGACGGTAAGCCGTACGTACGCCCGTATGGTGACATGTCATTCAAAGGATAGATAGAATACTGAATATGGTTGTACCATATTTATAATTACATCATAGTATATAGATGATACTGTAGTTATTATTTTATAATGGAAATGACAAAGAATGAAGAAGTTGAAGAAGAAAGGAACTTGAAAGAGGGTGGTTAAAACATTACCTCTTCTTCAGATTCTCCCTTTTGATTTGATAAAAGGGATTCTTAGGATGGATTTATGACTAAAGGAACACCTCTAGGTTAAATTAAGGTAATTTGAGAGGATAATTGGGCCAGGGATGGTCAAACCAAAAGGCTTTGAAGGTATGATGAATTGGTTAGAAGTGGTGTCCTTTTATAAGGGGGTGGAGGGGCTCTTTAGAAAAAGCATAAAGTATTAATTTATAATAAATTCATATTTGGTTTCTAGTGGATCTAAAGTGTATTATTCAATGTATATGGTGGGTATGGGTATAAATAATTTTATCTAATATATATTTTTTAGATTTGGGTCACTAGATTAACCTTATCATTTATATTTAACTCTTAGTTAAATAGTTTTACATTTACCATGTCACTTTGTATTTTATTATTATATGTTTAATAAACTTATTATATACCTAAAAGCAACCCCAAATTGGTATATTAATTATACACCTATCATTATATAAGTCCTTTGGCCGAACATTAGATCTTTAAGAATAGAATATCAATTAATAATATAATATTTGTTTTAAAAACTCATTTATGTCATTTCTGACAATATTTAACAATTGATATTTTTAAAGTCTTAAAAACTTTATTAATTCAAAAAAAATTCATTTAAGTTATAATAACATGTCATATTGACCAATAAAATTCTTGGATGGCATCAAAAATTTCAAATTATATTTATCTTAACATTTATAATACTAATTATTTGATTCTTTCATTAATAAGGAAAATACGACATCATTATTGTGTCATAAAAAAAATTAATTATTCAGTGTCTAAAAATTATAAATATAATAAAATTATGTAATAATTTTTTTACCTATCTAATGAATATTTATAGTTGAAACTATAACATATATAATCCTATGTAAAAATTTTATTCCTAAAAGATATATGTTTATGTCATTTTTGTATTTACTTTAACTTTATTAAAATAGTATCATTATCACATACAAGTGGATCCATGGGGTCCCAAAATCGACCCAAGATGCCCATGGTTGGACATGTATCAAAAAATTGGGTTAGAACATGTTTTAGGGTAAATTATTATTATTATTATAATATTTTTATACCCTTATTTACCGGATTTACCCTTTAATGATGGTAAATAAAATATTTACCGAAGTAATTATTCAAAATTTCTAAAAATAAAAGTTAACTATTTACACAATTTGAACCTCATGATTCTAAATATGGAATCCATTTTTCTAAAATCAAAACACAGAAGTGGAAGAAATTAATTTAAAATTAATTCCCATTGTTAAACAAAATGCGTGTTTTTAAGAGATAATAACTATTAAATAATTGGAACTTCCTTATGTCCAGTTTAAATGTGAATTTATGTCCAATGACCAACATTAGATTAAATGGTAAATATATAATCTAAATATACACTAAAATCACTCAAATTCAGAATTTATCACTATTAATTATTTCGCTTAAAAAATTTGTTTTTAATTAAAATTTAGTAATTTTGACTATTCATAAAATTATGAAAGTTATCCGAAAAGTACCAAAAATTCACCCGAAGATAATTTTGGTATTCCAAATACATCAGTGAAATCTATTTTGAAACATAAAAGGTATAAAATTTCAAAAAGTGGGTATTACTATTCATAACGACTAGTTTGATTGGTTGTGGTATGTGTTAGAACTTGAAGATGCGTACAACACCCGCTACTGTATTATTCAAAGAGAAGCGTACCGTGGAATATTGGGGTGTTACAACTTATAATAAATCAATATTGTAAAATGGGTTTCTTAATTGAATTTTTATTTTAGAAATTTGGTAATGTTATTCCACTTCATTTTTTAATCTAAAAATTGATTTAATTGAGTATTGTGTTCTTATTTTAAAATGAATGTGTACCAATTATAAGAAATCAATATGGTAAAATGGGTTTCTTATTTGAATTATGATTTAAAAAATTTGGTAATGTTATTCCACTTCATTTTTATCATATTGAATAGATATAATTGTAAAACTTTTTCATCATGGTGGGGGTTAAAAAGATTAACCATGGTAGTGTTAAACTAATAGATAAGGAATAAAATATCTCTAAAATATAGGTAAGTGTTATTTGATAAAGGAATTTATTCCCAAATTTATCTTATATACAAATTTGGGATTCTGTGGTTCCACTTTTACTAAAATACGAATCTATATTATCTTATTTTTTTATATATTAATAAAAATGAACCTTATCTCACTAAAGGATTTCATTTCCACTGAAATTATTCATAGTATTTAATAAATTTATCTTAGAAAATACATTCCAAAATACCTTCACAAATTCTGTTCCCACATCTTAGTGCTTTTTGTCTTCCCAAAAGACTTACATTTTATGGAATTAGTTGTAAGCCAAAGGATGTTTCCTAATAAAGAGGTAATTATATTTACCTATCAATTTGAAGTTTCATTCATACTTAACCATATAAAAATATTTTATAAACAATATAAAATTATAAAATAATTAAACTTACTATATAAAAATTTATTATTGTTAATGGTACATAATTTTTCAACATTATTTCCATCCTATGAGAAATTATAATGTCTTTTTTTAAGATCATATAGACTACCACCTCTACAAAGTGCTGGGATTTTTTTTTCATTCCTTATATTCATGGATGTTCATATTGATGTATATAAGATGTAAATATTATATTTATTATATAATTATGATACTTTAAAAGATGATATTTTTTACCTTTATATTAATCCATTTATTGAAAAGTTAAAACACCACCCATGAGTATTTTCGATCTATAATCTCCACCAAATGATGTAATTTATTTTTCATTATCACCTTATATGAATGTATATAATAGTGTTTATAATGAATAAATATTATACATAAAAATTATTAATATTCTGGAGATTATGTAACCAAAACTAATATTCAAGGACTATAACTGATGAACAAAAAAAAGGGAAAGAAACCATTTTCACCTAAATAATGATTTCATTGAGGATTTTTTTATAAATAATTAATCATAAATTATAATGGAATTATATATATTATTTTATATATGAAAATATTTCTAGAATATATATAATATTATTAAATATTTATTATATATAAAGTTTTAATGCATGTGGGGGAAGAAGGGACTTAACCTAAATATTTATTCTATAATCAAAATTCTTTTCTGTATTGTCTACGGTAAATTTCCAATGTATAAAATTTTATGATCCCAAGATTTTTTACACTATCTATTTTATTATAATCTAATTATTTATATGGTTCTTATTTTGTTATTTTATTCTAATCATTGTGGTAATTAAAACTATAAATATAATGTTATTGAAAAACATTGAACATAAATTCTCTTTGGTCGGTGAATTTCTTTCCATATAAATTGTATTTAAAACCTTTTTAAGATGGTTTTTTCTAGGTTTTAATGATAATTTAATGTCATTTTTAAATATATTTGATTTTATTTTCAATTGTTTCAAAATTGAATTAATAATTTTTTTTGAACTAGTGATATATGTATTTTAATAAAATAAATTAAAAATTAATTCTTTTAATATTTAATGAAGGAATGGATTTTGACACTATCATGACATTTATTTTATTTTAACATTATTTTATATTTTTACATTTTTATTTTAAAAGAAATGAATTTTTCCAAAATTCAAGGAATTTTCAATTCAAATTGAACAAACAAGAAATTATATTTTTCTCATGATTTCAAAAATTGATTCAAATTTTAATTTAAATGTATTTTTCATATATTTAAACATCCATGGATTTTTTCATCACTAGGGATATTCTGTTATGATACCACACACATTAATTCTCTCTATGTATTATGTTTATGGTGTTTTATGGATGATATCATGAAACCTTTTTCTTTTAAATTGGTTAATTATGGTATTATGAATGGATGAATGATCATATAATCTTATAAGACAAATATGTATTTTTTTCCATTATGATAAGGGTGGGGAATAAATTATGTTCGTCTCTAATTCATTGGGTAATGATTTATAAATCATGTGATGTTATAAACATGAATTGCGAGTAAACCAATTATAATAAAGAAAAGAGGTTTGGGAGAGAACCCAATCCATTACTAGGATTTGCCCAATATGTAATAATTTTTTTCAGTGAACCTTGACTAATTGAAATATTTTTTATTCTTAAAATTGTGAAATTATTGTTATGAAATACTCAATTAATTATAATATTACATAATGGACCAGGATTTATTCATGATGAATCCTCCCTCTTACGACTGATGTATTTTTAAATGTTTAATCCACATTCCATGACTCGTTATTTATGGTTTAGTAATTATGGGGAATGAAATTAATAATGTATGATTATAATCTCATAGAATTATTTATTTCCTATGATTACATATGATAATTGTTTTATATCTCAAATTTTTACCCTTAATGATAATCAAATATCACTCTTTTTTATGTTTCCACTTCTCTAAGTTACGAAGAATGATTATATAGATGATAAGTCTAATAAGGGAACTTTGAGAGAAAAAATTAATAGGAAATGTTGAAGATATTTAATGAAATTAATTAATTATACAACTAAAATAAAAATACAATAATATTTTATGGTTCTAGGAAATTAATTGTTATGTAATATATTATATTTTTATACAGATTAATGAAATATGTATGTATTTTTTTCTTGTTTTAATTAATTTGGTATGAAAGAAGGGTTTAGTTTTTTTATGATTATGTTACAATTATTATAAAAATATAACTTATTAAAAAATAATTTGAACAAAAAGTGATATAGGTTAAACCTAAAAGAAAAATAGGTAGTTAATAATGTGTCATAGTTTAGAAAATATTCGGATTGATTTATATGATAATGTGAATAATCTATTAGACTATTGTAAATTGATTCATACACTGTGATTATTATTGTAGTCAATGGATTTAACCAAGAGGAATCATGTTAGAAATGAATTTAGTGTAAAATGTATTGATTTTACTCGTGATAAACCTATTGACATAGGAGATGGAATAAAAATATTTTTTTATGCTCCCACAAAATTCTCAGGAAATGAATTTTATTGAGAATCTAAATGATAAAAGTAAGGACTGCTGCATTGTTGAGTCTTTTATGTGGAAATGTCGACCTTAATTAAATGGGACCTCTAATCCTCTAATGGCCCTATCATGGATCATTATTCTTGTAAAGATATTTTCTATTTTCCATTGGTTGAGTCACAAATAAGTTATCAAAATGGTATATTGTTTGGAAGGTGAAAAGGACCAATAGTGTAATATTATTTAGAATATGAGTCAAGAGTAAGAAATTGAATCCATGTAATGAGATTAGTTTAAGTGGGTTTGTTTCAGTAAGTATATTCCATAAACTCTTCTTAAAAAATTGAAGGCCAAATCCATGAGCTTAGAAAAATAATGATGAATCTTTTTATATCTATGAGGCAGACATTTAAATAATTTTGAGTTATGCGTATGGTTTTATGATTAACCAAAAAATGTAAAAAGTAACAGTTCATAAGTGGGTAATAACAATTTCTCTTAAACACAATGCACAATGGGGACCATAATAGATATAATGAAATCAATTGATATAATATTTATGTATAAATATAGAGTGTATATTTCTATCAATACCATTTTTATGATAATAAGATAAAGATGGGGATTCAAATAAATACTAATAATAAAATTCATAGGGCAGATAATGTTAATATTACATTATAAAAGAAGTATAAAAAGAAGCATAGGGGAGATTTTCTCTAATATATTGGAAATTGATTCAATTTTGGAATATAATTTCTTCAAGAAAATAAATTACAATGTTATGTGAAGAATAAAACTAATTAAATTCATTGGGATAAATATTACCTAAATGAACCACCAAAACACTAATACTACAACTAAAACGAGTATTAAATTATATTAATTAGTTCCCTAATCAATGGGTGAATGATAACAGATGGAACTAATAACCTCTTAAGCTCTGGTATAATGGGAAACCTCATATGATCACAATTTTCAAAGTGGGTCAGGATAAATAAGTGGTGAAATGTACAATTACCATCCACTGAATAAATCAAAATTTATTAGTTGATTCTTATTCAGTTTAAAATTTTATACATGAAGAATTTTTTAAGAGTTTCCCATATAAACCTCATTGATTTGATGTTTAATTAATAATTAAATATCCCATTGGTATTTTGATTTCACCTCATGTCTATATCTCTTCTCTGATATAAATTTAATAGAACCTGATTCTGGTAAAACTAATGTTTTAACATCAATTTAAATTTGATGTAATTCTGAGTATTGATTGGAATTATTTATATAGAATCCATAAAAATTAGCGGGTATGGGAGGTCATGTTTGATATTATAAATCGCTGACTAATTGTATCTCAGTGCATAGATTAATATTGATTTCACCTCATGTCTTTAAATGAATCATGATGTTGAGTTTCTGATATAACTGATACCTAGAGCTATTTATTTTTCAAAGGGTCCTTATATAATTACTATGATTGAGTAGTAGGAATTAAAGAAGTGAATCCCATAGAATATTGATAATGGATTCATTCACCCTAGTGTATAACCATGGGATGAACCTATTTATTTTATTAAGGATAATTATAGATTAATTCATATTTGAATTAACTATCTGGATATTAATAAAACTTATATCAATAAAAAGTACCATCTAACCCATATTTATGATTTCACTAATCAATTATGAGGAGGTAAATACTTTTGAAATATTGAACTCTAATCTTGATATCATCAGTTTCATGTAAAAAGAAGGAAATATCCGGGATAACATTCTATACATAGTATAATGACTTTGAATTTATAGTGATTCAATATGGACAAAAAAATTCCTCTATTATATTCATTGATCTAATTGATATCAAATTTAGATATTTCCATGATCAATTTATGGTAGTATTTATAGATTATATTATTATATATTTCAAGAGTAAGGAAGACCATGTTGATCATTTGAGTACGTTCTTGATTACCATGAGAAATGAGAAGCTTTTTGAAAATATTTTAATGTTTGAATTATTGGAAAAATAATTTTTCATTGTCTATGAGATCAAATGTGAGGTAATATCATTGGATCCTTCAATGATTAATGTTATTAAACATTGGCACAAACTAACCATTGTGACTGAAATTTTATTTTTCTTGGTTTGGCTAAATATTCATTATTTTTTTATAAATTTCTCATTGAAATCAAACCCACTATGTAACATCCTTAACATGGGTTCCACTGAACTGGTTCCTTGATCTGGGTCACCACATGACTTCAAATGCACCTCCCCGTACAACATAGGATTCTAACTAGTAAATAGGGTCTAACATATCATTAGGGGAGACTATAAAATATTTATTAGAGTAAGGCATAATGTAAAAAACATGAAATAAATGAATCATAAATAAATGATACAAAATAAACATCAATTACCAACCATTTCCCAAAACTGGGTATAAGCCCACAATTAAACAGAGAATATGCAATGTCATGTCATATAGACCCTAGTGTAAGGGAAACCAAAATAAAGAAAACCAAATGAATATCCAAAATAGGCCATGACTCAAGTTATGGATCCCTCTTCCATGCTCATCCTATTCCCCAAATCAACAGTCTAGTATAGGGACTCTACCCATGTAATGACCTAAAACCATGATGTTTTCTCAAGTACCCAATGGTGGCCCAATTAGGTTGTTAGTATAAGTTAGTAGGCCACCCCAAATGGTTTATATGAAATATCTAGTCTAAATAGACATTTTATGTAGGTACTGAATTAAATAAAAGGTGAATAATAAATTATCCATGTTTCATTACTCAACAAAAATCACATAACCTTTTTAATTGTTCATTCCATGGGTTAAGAATTTTCATCACTTCCGCTAGGACCTATAATGGTCAACTACTATGAATAAAGTGTTATGTAAATTTTTTGATCACACTAGGTAAAACATTTCACACACAATCACATCACACCTAACATAGAGCATAATTCTACGTAATCACGTATAATTACATTACCTTTACCTTGGATCTGCAGTCTAGGAAGTCTCATCCAATGAAATTTCCAGGGGTATCGAACATCAGTGTGACTCCCTAAACTGTGCGTTATAAGGGTTGGGTTTAGATATTAAATCCAAATAGACCTATTGGCATATAACCTCATGTCAATACCACACAAACCACAAGTCCAGGGGAACATGGTTATTAACCAAAATACATATACAAAACATAAACCAATTCCTTTTAACACATTCCTAATTCACAATAAATGTTTATTAAAAAAACAATCCATTATTACTCTTTATGCCATTTAAACATTTTAATTTACATGAATTAACCTATTAACTCAATTAACATTTACATTACTTATCCAATCAACAATTATTATCATTTAAAATCCATAAAACATTTAACCCATTTGCATTATAACAAACAAACCCTTATTCCATGTTAACCATCAAAAAAATAATCATTAGTTTCACTTCATAACCCAAGATAATATTTCTACACATTCATTATGGAATCTATGTATTAATAATTCAATTATTCACTTAAAATCATAGTTTCCATGTTCAAGAAGCAGAAAACCCAATGGTTGGCCCATAACCTGTTCAACTGAAACTAAATTCATCCCATGGGGATCATGTGGGGTCCAATTAAAAATTTACAAAAAAATTTAAATTCCGTTCATGTAAAACCAAAAAATAAAATAAAATCACACGATATAAAATTCACATACACATAAAAAACAAATAATACTATAAGATATAACTTGTAGAGAACCAATCTTGATTTTAAATATGAATGCATTCTTAAACAAATCATTTGATTCAGATTCATAAACCATTCAAATCTTCAACCTAAGATCCCTAGATCTTTGATTCTCTACCAACGATGCTCCAAATGACCTAGAAATTTGGGATATCAATCCTTGGTGAGTCTTGGGTCATTTTGTTATTACCTAGAGTTATATGAGGAAGAATGTAGTAAAAACCTGAGATAGAATATTTAGGCCTTAGAAGAAAATATTGTAAGATACCACTTTTTATGGAGTGTGTGGTTTCACGACATGGTTGGCCAAACCATGTGCTAACCATGCACCGAACTCTAACCAAGAAAATAAAAAGAAACACAATTACTTCGGGATCCTGTATGGTTTGAAAAACAATACGATGACCATGTGGAATGGATCTGTACAAGGATGCATAGATTTTTCCTTCTCCTTTTCATGGTTTCATAAAATCTTTCGACCCCCTTCCATGGAAACACGGTTAGGGAACACATTTACTATTAGCCATGCCCCATCTGTGTAATATACACGTGATGGCCCAGTTCTCCCTTTTTTGTGTCCTGAACCCCCAGAACACCTGCTGAGCCACTATATAGACTCGAAAAAACATTTTATTATCCATATAAAAGGTTTTGAAATTAGAAACATTATCAATAACGTACCTCAAATAATTATAGGATCTTACAAACTCCCCTCCATATAAAATATCTTCCCAATGATAGAATCCCAAGCCTCACTAAGATTCATATGTAAAAGGATCAAGCCAATGGTCCCTCGTATATGCCTCCCTCACCCATGTTTCCTTCTAAAAATTACCATGATCCCACAAAACTAAAACCAAAGGAAAAATCTATACCCGCATGAAATTCCCACTATGATCCCCAATATGATGAAAATGATCCCCAAATGAAACATGAACCTCTTTATCAACATCATCAACATCAATCAAATGAGTCAGGTCCATGTGATACTATCGAAGTTGTGACACATGAAAAACATCATGCATGACACTTTACAATTGTGGAAGATCCAATCGACATGCCATCAGTCTGATTCTCTCCACAATCTAAAATGAACCCATATACCTGGGTGTAACCTTACCCTATTATCTAATCTGATAGTGACCCAATCATGTATAAACCCATATAAAAACATGATTATCCACAGTAATCAAAATATTTTGATGGAGTCGATCATCAATTGAATTCAGCCTACTGTGAGCCATATACATATGCTTCTGAATCAAATGAACATGTTCTAACACCTCTTATATGAGACTCATTCACAAAAATAGTAATTACTCTACCACCATTCAGAACATCATATATCTATACATCCTCCCTTAGAGGGAATCATATGGTTCCATCATAATTGTCTCTTGGTAAATATTGTTATTATTGATCTTAGAAAGTGGAAAGTGCTTCCACCAAGTCCAACCAAAATCTATGAAACATTCCCTCAAAATGTTCTCTACCACCTGAATAGTATGAAATAATTTCCTATACATGTTCGAGAGGAAAGTCATACTAAAAAACACTTGGGTACCAAGAGACTTCTATAACACCTTACAGAAGAATGAACTAAAATGGATATTATGAATTGAATATATAGTTTGTGGTACCCATTTCAAAAACACTATATATTGAACATAAAACTCACCTGACTGGCCAATGGTGAAGTTTTCACAAATTTGTAATTAATACACCACCTTCAAAAATCAATTTACAACTACCCATATTTTATCATTCCTATGAGTCATCCTTGGAAGACCCACCACAAAATCTATTATCAGGTTATCCCATTAACATTTTGAAATAGAAAAAAGGATATAACAAACTACCTGGACACTGATTCTCATCCTTCACATGTTGACCGGTGTAGAATCTTTTAAAAAATACATAAACCACATTCTTCATTTGATGCCATTAATAATATTTTCAATGATCGTGAAATATTTTGGTTAAACTAGGATGCACTGACCACTTTGATCCATGGAACTTTGTTCTTCAACTCTTCCCACATACATGTAGGCATTAAAAATTAGACATAAACATATATGATCTTATCCTCATCAACAATAAAACTGGAAGTTGAAGCCCCACCTTCAAGAAGTTTCATAAATTCCAAATACATTGGATCCTCATATTGAATCTCCTTGATCCGACTTAAAAGGATGGTTTGGGTAAAATCAGAATCAGTTTAGTGGTAATCCTCTTATTCCTCTCCTAGAGAGCATTCTCACATGCTAAAATCCATTCAAACTTGATATACATCTTAGTGAAAACTAAAAGTGGTACATCCAACCAAAAAAATTCTTTTATGAACCTTTGATAACATCATGGAATACCTAAAAAAATTGGACATAAAAAACATTCTTTGTATTCTACCAAGATAGAAAAACATCCTCTTTGTAGGGGTTCACAGACACATTATCCTCATATATGATGTTACCAAATAAATAAACCATGTGAATATAGAAATGGAATTTAGATAGCTTAGTGTATATACTATTATCTATTAGTGTACTCAAAATTATTTCATGATGTTTGGCATGATCATCATGTGCCTCACAGTACACCAAGATTTGATCTATAAAGGAAACTAAAAACTCATATAGGTATGGATGGAAGATTCAATTAAATAGGGCCATAAAAATTATTTTTTCATTGGTCAGCCTGAACAACATCATAAAAAAAGTCATAAATTCCATACATAACTCAGAATGTAGTCCATGGTATATCAGAAGGCCTCACCCTTAGCTGATGAAACCCTAATCTCAAATAAATTTTGGAGAACACTTAGTAAATTCTTAATTGTTCATAATGATCATTTATTCATGGAAGAGGGTATCTATTTTTAAACATCATCCTAGTAAACCATTTTTAGTCAATGAAAAACCAAAAATATCAAACATCCTTCATGGAAATCATAACAATAGATCACGAAGGTGGAATTCATGGATGAATGAACCCTTTGTTCTAAAATTTATCCAAATGTGTTTTTGGGTCTTCAATTTCTATGAGACACATTCTATATGGAAGAATCAAAACAGGTTCATCCCTCGAGAATAACTCTACTATGAACTCAATGTATATCTTGGGTGGAAACCCCATGAATTTAATAGAAAAATCATCCTAAAATTAGTCAATCATAGAAGGAAAGGAAAGATATGCTACACCCCCATCATCGAGAATAAGATTATCCACTTTGGCTATGAGTTCACCCAAAAGATGACTAACTGCCCCTACATGGCCTACTTGGATATCTCATTCCCCATTATTGACCTAAGTATTCCCCTGTAGAGACATGAATATAATCTTATGGAAGTAAAAGTAAATATGTTCCTGATAAAACACTATAAAATACATTCCCAAGATTAGATCAAAACCCAATATCTGAAGCACAAACAAATCCCATAGTGAAAGGTACCCACCAACCTCAATACCACACCACTTAAATTAATGGTTATATTATGATTTCACCTATAATAGTGTAATAATTGAAATATCCCCCCACATATAAACCACATATAGACCCAAAACACTGAGAAATTGTGAATATATAAAATAATGTGAGGAACATATATCAATGAAAGAAATATAAAGTGTAGAAGCTATATGAATCACACCTCAAACTATTAATGGTCTAGAATCACCACGTCCTGATGTTGGTTGAACCAAATGATACTGATTTTTCCCTCTACCATAGGCTCTGGTTAGTGTTACTAGTGCTATAATACCATTAAGATGAGGATGCCCATATCTTGGAGCCCCACACCCACTTCCCTGATCAATATGGTCAGAGAAGCTCGAATTGCCTGCCTGAAATGGGTTAACTGAGCGCATACCTGAACTCTTCACAGGAATAGATCATATATCATCACCCATCTATTGATGGTTCCTATAGAGCCTTCTCACATGTCACATTCTTCCATATGATCATCACTCAACAGGTTGTTGAGGACACTATCCTCACATGTTTCCCAACACACCAAACTAATACCAGTAAACCATATCATTACCCTGAGAGGTTGGATCACTTTTCCAACTACCCTCTCCACCACCTCCTTGTTGAAAACTCTCAAATCATATCCTCGTATCATTAGAAACTGCACCAAAGTAGTTCCCAACTAGACCTTTATGTCTAATTCCTGAAGCCTCCATCAAGTTCCCGTCTAAAATAAGGTCATGATCCAACACCTCATTAAACCTATTCAAATAAAATATATTCACCTGGTACTTGATCTCATGTCTAAATCCATCCTAGAAACGTCTCTCCATAACATCCTCATCCCCTACCCATGCTGGAACAAAGAATTGTATGTAAGTGAATAGGCCAACACAATCCATCACTATCATAGTCCCCTGACTCAAACTCATAAACTTTATAGCCATCCACATCCTAAAGGTATTTATATAAAAATTACTGAGAAATATTTCAGGGAAATCATTCCTCTAGATTCCATCTTTCACCTCCTTTTATAATAAAATATCTCACAAGTGCTTTTCCTGACCTTACAACATGTAAGCCACCAACTCGAATCTCTTATTTGGAGGAGTTTCCTAGTGAAAAAGAATTGTCTCGATAGAATATATCCAAAACATGGCTATATCAGACCCAAAATATCCATAAAAATTATAAGGGTATTGTATCTGAAACTCTCTCGTCATCTCAAACATTTTTGGCGCAACCCGCCACAGGTCCCCTACCATGAATCTCATAAAACACGAAATGTTATCTCGAAACATCCCCTCCCCATTGTTACCCTAGATCACTAGGGTTTATTTATCAACTTATGGAGGAGGATTATCAAATATATCATCTTATCTATAAAACATCACCCATATTCATGGTGTAATTTCTCTACAATTACAAACAAAAAACTCAGGACACGTAACATAAAATAGCCTCAATTTTAAAAAATGTAGGCTCTCCACTAGCCACACACAACCCATTTTGCATACACAATTCCCAATAGAAATAGTTGCATATTTATTCATAAACATTTACATCTCTTCTTTGGGTCATTGTCAATGTGGGGTAAACTAACTCACACAACCATAAGAATTTCCATTAAACATGCATTTTACCCGGTTCATATTCATAGTATAAATCTTTTTCTTTTAGGTGCCTTTTTATCTTTATAACTTATTACAACCAAAATTTTAACCCATTGATAACCTTTCATTAGGAACAAGTATTTAACCATTATTTCACATTATTTACATTTACCCATTTTGACATCTTTATTATACACTAATTATTTATAACTTCCAAAGTAAATGAAACACATTGTATCCCTCATGTATCACACACATTCCCCATGTGTGCTTACCAGGATATATTTCACTTATAAACCTATGTTCTTAATTTGTTATATGAATAAAAAACATATTATATTCTGATCCCAATTAAAATATAATAAAATAGTTAGATTACACAACAACATAATCACCCAATGGTGAAATATGAATAAACTATAATAATAGATATCACGAACAACAATCCCACCTTGAGTACATGGGTATTCCTTCATACATGGGTGAGTTAATCCCATGTATGAGCTCATTTAAAAGTCCAAAAACATCCTAGAATCATGTCTACCATTCCCAAATTACAAGAAAATAGGAAAGAAAACCTTCCTCTAATACCAATTTGTAATGTCCCGAACATAGGTGCGACTAAATTGGTGCCCCAAGGTGAGTATCTATATGACCTCAGGCATGCCTCCATGTATGCCAGAGGCTGTTGACTAGTAGTGATGGTCTAACGTATCATGATGGGATAATATACCCTCTTAATTATATTAATCTATAATAAAAAATTTAAATAAAGGAAAAAACTATAATCCATAATCATGAATGATCAAACATTTCCCAATACTCAGAACAATCCCAAAACCAAATATAAATATGAAATGTTAGGTCATACAATTCAATGTTTAAGGGAAACCCAAATTGAAAAAATAATACAAATCCACAAAATGGGTCCCCACTCCATGTCGAGACCCCTTAACCATGCTCCTCCCATTCCCCTAATCAACTATCCCTTATAGGGCCTTTTCCCTTGTATTGCACTGAATGCATGAAGTTTTCATAGGTACCCAATAAAATACTTAGTAAGGAGTCATTGTAACTTAGTAGGCCTCCAAAAAAGTGTCTATAAAATATCTAATCTAAACCTATTTTGTATAAATGTACTATAATGAATAAAATGTAAACGATAAATAAACCAGGTGTCACTATTCAATAATATCTACTTAACCATTTTCATCGATCACTCCTTAGGTTATGAATTATCACCAATTCCAATATGTCCTTTTCTATTTAAAAAATATTCATCAACTGATAAGTCATGTTCATTATCTCACTAGGGGAAAAAATTCACACACAATTACATCACACTTTCCTTGAGGCCTCATTCCAGGTAGTCTCATCTATTTACCTCCCTATTACATTAGAGCCTCAGTCTAGGTAGTCTCATCCAAGTAAACTATTAGGGGAATAGATCATTATTTGGACTCCCTAAACTTGGAATTCTAGATGCAGGGTTTAGAGCCTCGGTCTAAACATACCCTTGGGTGTAGAACCTCAAGTGAATTACCCCAAACCACTAATCCATGTAAAAATGATTCTATAACCACAATCAATTTACTAAACATAAAACAATACTTTTTAACACATTTATCATTTACCAAAAAGTTTATTTAACACATATGAAATCATTATGAATTATCCCATTTACACTTTCTCATTTACAAGCCTTAACCCATTTTACTCACTTACTATTTACCCACCTTGGCCATAACTCTTATAACACATTAACATTATAAAAAACAATCCCTTATTACATGTTAACAATAAAACATAATTATCATTAGTTTCACTTAATAACCCATGAAAGAATATGAACATGTTAATTTTGTAATCTATGTTATAATAATTCAATTATTCACTTCACATCTTAATTTCAATGTTCATGAAGTAGGACATCCCATGGGTGTCCCTTAACCTACTAAAATCAACTATGAAGAACCCCACAAGTGTCATGATAGGTTAAATTAGACATTTACCTAAAAACATTATCATTTTTTTGAGAAAAGAAAAAAATGGAAACACAAGAACACCAAAGAAAATTCACATACACATAAATAACCAATAATACTATAGGTCATAACATATAGACCACCTACCATGATTTAGAAGACAATGATTGCAAAAAACTATCCATTGATTCAAATTTGAAAAAACATCACAGACTTAAATAAAGATATTAAAGATATTTTATTTTCACCTAAAGATGCTCTAAACAGAGAAGCCACAAGGGAGATCGATCCTTGGGGAGTCTTGGGAAATTTTGTTAATCATTAGGTTTGTATGAGGAATAATTGAGGAAAATCAAGAGTAAGAATAATTATGGCCTAAAAGAAATAAAACGGTAAAATCTAGATTTTTAAGGGGGGAAATGTTTTTTCCACAAAGTTGGGTAAATAGTGCGCTAACCATGTTCTACCCTTTTTCTAATAGGTGTTACAACTACACAACTACCTGGGGACCCCACAAGGTTTGAGAAAATTTGGGATGAAAATGAAGAATGTTTATGTCCATGGATACATGGTTTTTCATTCCCATTTTCATGGTTTCTGAAAACTATGTACCCATCCTCCATGAAAGCATGATTAGTGTGCACATTTACTATTAAGCATGAGACAACTATTTTACATGGACTAGATGGCCCCTTTCTCCCTTCTTTCATGTCTTAAACCCATGGAACACCCCTAAGCCTCCCCATAGACATGGAAAAAATTAATTCATGATTTTAAAAGTTTTTAATTGAGAAATATTACCAAGAATGTACCTTATATAATTCAAGTATCTTACAAAATAACTATGTTAATATGTAAGGTATCTATGATTCTTTTTACCGATGAATGTGAAGAAAAAATATGGAACTGATGGAAAAATTGATTAGTTTATCCTTTATCCCACTACCTTATAGTATAAAAGAGTTTGTGATCTACTATAATGTATCAAATTAAATATTTGGATGTTTTATCATGAAAAATGACATGGTATAATATTATTCCTCACAATAATTAAAGTTCTATGATGAACATTACCAAACTCATGATTTGAATTTGTAAGAAGTATTTTTTTTCTTTGAAGATATTTTATAATTATATTTATAGTATCATATATGACATATATATTGACTGTAAAATATTGAATTATTTATCCTCTTAGAAAGATTTGAATATATTCTTGAGGATATGGTTGATTTTACTAAATATTATGACTACTCGATACATTACCATCCATAAAAGAGAATATGATGACTAATGATTTGATTTAGAAGGACCATTCTATTTATTCCAAGAAGAGTGTTGAATGTGATACAGTACATAGAAGATATCAACATTGAAATCATAAGTAAAGGAGAGAGATCCCATATTTCTAAAATAGATGTTCATCTATCTATTAATTTTATTAGTAAAGTGTAAGATCAAGAATTTGTGGAGTCATTCAAGAAAATAAGGGTGGTTCCATAGATCAAATATAACCATTATAGATTGATATTGTAATGGAATAGCATATGTGTCCCACTACCACCATAATTAAAGAGAGATTTATAAGATGAAACTGATAGTTCATTAATCTATATTCATCATAAAAATGAAATATGAATAGATTTGAAAAATATAATTTATGGGGGTATAACATGAGTAGATATATTTCTAATTACATATCTCAATGCTTGGTTGATTATAATGTTAATTTTGATAGAAAAAACTCTAACAGAATATTACAACCATAATCTATAACTAAGTAGAAATGAGAAAATATCACATTGAATTTCATTATTGGAGTCCCCATGACATCAACAGGTAATAATGTTTTCCGGAATATAGTCAATCCCCATAGGAAATTAACACATTCCATTCATGTCTGAGAATATTTATCTCTTGATCACATTTCTAGGATATACATTAAGGTTGTGGTAATGTTTCATTTAGTACCAATCTAAATCATATGTGATCATGATCCAAGATATTCCTCGATGTTCTAGAGAACTGTTCAATATGTATTAAATATAGAGTGGAGATTTAGAACAAAATATCATCCTTAAATATATTTTTATTATAAGATGATAATTAAAACTCTTTATTATAGAATGAGAGATTTCTATGAAGATATCAAAAGAGGTTAGGATAAACACATTCCTATAGTATCATTTTATTATTACAATATATTTAACTTGAGTATTCATATTGTTTTTAATGAATCCGTATATGTATAAAAGTGTTGGAATCCAACATACTAGGATAATGTTGGAGAAAGAAATAAATTTAGAGTTGATATAGTAGAAAAAATAGTATAAAATTTTCGATCAATTTAACCAAAAATTAGATTATCTCAAAATCATTAGGGTATTCTTGTTTACAATCATCATTGGGGTTTGGATTTTAAATTTTTTGATAATTTTTACTTGTGAATATCACCATAGAATAAGGTTGTGAGATTTTGAAAGAAAAGGAATATAAACCCTAGGTGTATCAGTATCTATGATATTCTTAATCACATTAGTATTAAAGACAATAAATTAGTTATTCCTATGAACCTCTCCCAAGCTTAATAAATGTTCTATGTATCTCTTCCGAAGAAGTAGATACATGATCATTTATATGTAATGAGCTCGGAGGTTGTACCACTAGATAATGACCTTTCTTATAAGGAATAACCAATAATGATTCTATTTATCAGAGATTTTGTGTTATAGAAGAAGAATAATCAAGTGGTTATATTTAACTGGATGAATTATAAATTATTGTATACAATGTGGGAACCCCTTTACGTGATGAGGTAGAGGTATCCTTGGCTATTAATGTTGGAGTAATATAATTTTTGGGGTAAAATTTATATAAGTTGATGGGGGTTGAATGCAACACCCTATGATTTGAGTATATATTTTCTATTTTTTAAGTTTGATATATATATATATATATTTAATCTTGTGAAGTGTATAACTAAAAATATTTTCTAATAATTCTAATACATTATAAAATTAACCACATTATTTTTCTTTGAAATTAAATATTAATTTCAGAAATATTTCTAATTCACAATAGAAATAATATTGATGCTAAAAATTATTTCAAAATATTTTTTTATGAGAATTTTTTTTATCTTAAATTGATTCAATAATAATTTATTTATATTTAATAAAATTTTGAAAAATTATATCTAAAATATTTATAAAATGAATTCATTATTTATCAATTGGTTAGAATCAAAAATAAAATCATTTGATAGTAAGAAAATATTTTTTTACAAGAAATCTCTTTCAGGAATACAATGTGTGTTTATTTTAATCAATTAAAATTACAACTATAGATGAATTATTTTATTTAAATTTTCTAATATTTTATTCAATAAATTAATTTAATATTCATCTAATTATTTTTAATTGTTATGGTATTTGATTAAATTCAAAAAAATAAAAGAATTCCATTTTATGAAAATAGTTTTATTTGTATGGTGAGTGTATATTTTAAAATGAATTTGTACTAAATAGATGAATAGAATATGGTAAAATTGTTTTCACATTTGAAGATAGATTTTCATATTTGATAATTTGTCATTTTGTTTTTTTCATAATTAATTGTTACGTGGTACATCTTTTTCACCATGATATGGGTTAAAATGATTAAAGGGGGTGGGGAGGGGGTAAAACAGAAAGATTTTGAATTAAAATATATAAATATGCATTAATTTTATTTTTATAAGTACATTCAAACAATAATTATCTTATATTAAATAATTTTCTTTTTTTACACTTTCTATTAAATAAGAATTTTTCATATTTTAATATTTTAAACATTTACAAGAGTGACACTCCCCTCAGTTATAAAAGGAAATAATTTCCTCCTCACTTCATCACTAATTTTGAACCATCATTATTAGAAACAAATACCAAAATAATTTCATATCTCTCTAAAAAGTTTCTAGATATTTTATTTTTTCCAAAATAATATCCTTTGAAGGCTTATAGTGTTAGTCAACAGAGGCTTCCAAAATAAATTATTATTGTTTTTATCAACCAATTGTGAGTTAATTTCTTCAAAAAACTCCACTAAATCTTATATAAACATAATATATTGAATTCATAAAGAATTTTTAAAATACTAAAATTTTGTTATGATAACGATACAAGAAATTTCTACCCATTTTTCATCCTATGAGAAATGATAACGTCATTCGTGTGTCTGTGTGGACTACCATATCCATGAAAAAATAGCATTAATTTTTATATACATCATAAATGGATGGAAATTTGGATAGATATAATTAATATATATGATATTTATGTTATTAAATTAATCTTTAAAGACTAATATTATTTACCTTTCTTTCATTTTATCTATTGAAAAGCAAGAACATCACTCATGCTTACATACGGTCTACAATCTCCAAATTGTGATGTAATTCATTTTTATTCACAAACATATATGAATGGATATATAAGATTATATAATAAATAAATATAAAAATTATAACACTATTAATATTTTTTATATGATGAAATCATCAAAACGGGTAGGGGACCAGAATCATTGAACCTAAAAATGCATGGTAAATAAACCAATTTTCACCAAATAATTATTTTAATGAAGAATCATTAATAAATGTAATTATGAATTATAAAATAAATAATATATAGAAATTTATATGTGAATATGTATTTATAATATATATCTAATATATATATATATATATATATATTATGAGGTTTCAATTCAGATAAAGTAAGATGTTACTTAAGGTAAGGGTTTATATTATAATCTCACTTGTTTTCAAGATTTCAAATTTTAAATTTCCAATGAGGAAAATAATATGGTTATTATATTTTAAAACAAATATATTTTATTCACCATTTTTATATTTTTTTTGTTTTCATTTCATTCTCTTCTACTTGTTACTTAAAATGAATAAGAACAAATTTGTGAGAAAAGTTCACCTTATTTCACCTTAAAAATGTATATTTTATCCATGCCCTTGGAATTAAAAAGTTTTCAAGAATGTTTTTTCTGATCTTATGAATATTTATATTAATTTTATAACCAAATTTATTTTCATTTAATAATTTTTAAAATTAATATTTTTAATGATTTATGAAAATTTTATTTGTAGGTTTTTACAAAAAATTGCGAAAGCAATATTTGTTTGAGATTTTACTGAATTAATGACATTTCCACCATCATGACAATTAATTTATTTTATGTTCACTTTAAAAATATCCATGGTAATTTTCAATGGAAATAATTTTCTAAATATTTTTTTTAATTTTTAATTAAAATTTTATCAAAATAATAGTATATTTTTCTTATGTTTTGAAAGAAGGGTTTGAATATTATTTTGAAGGAATTTTTATCTATGTCAACATCAGCTAATGTATCATTCAATGAGCATATGATTTTTTTGGAATATATCCAATTTATTTATATAAATAGAATATAATGATTATTTTTTAATGATGATCTCATGAATCATATTTCTTTTACTGTAGTTAATTATTTTATGATAAAATGATGATTGATGGAATAATATCATGGACCAAATAAGTATGGTTTTAATTATGTGGCTGGGGGGACCAACATTATATATCCACCCAGATAATTGGGTAATGATTGATATCTCATGCTATAATATGAGAGAGGATTAAAAGTAGACCCATTATTAGAATGGAAAATGGTTGGGGAGTGAACTCAATCCATTATGGGACTTTTCCCACAATGTGATGATGGTTTTGGTATTCAACTATTAATAATAAAATGATTTTTTATTATTATGATTGTGCTATAATTCAGATTATTTCCTCTTATTCTTAAGATTTTCTCTCATGGATCAGGGTTAATTATTGATGTTTCCACACTCTTATAACTCATGTATTTTTAAATGGTAACAATTAAATACGTGGCTCAGGATTTATGATTAATGATTAATTGCATATGAATTTTTTAATATATGATCATGCTCTCATACCCTTAGACATCGATTAAGATTTCATTTGAACATATATTGATATCTCCAATGTTTACAAATACTGAGAACATGAGATCACCCTTTATTATGTTTTAATTTACCACGATTATGAATATAGGTTCTATGTGTGTTATGTTGAATAAAGGTACCTTCAGAAAATAATTTTGTGAGATTTATTAGATATATTTCTTGAAATAAGTTGATTATATTCATATTATTTAAAGAAAATAAACCTTTTTATTTTGGGGAAGGAGATATTATATAATATATTATATATTCATCTAAAATGATGACATATATATATATATATATCTTTTCTCACGTAACCTCAGTAATCATATTAGTATCATATTTTTCAATAATTTAATAAAGACGTTTATTAAATATTACCAATCTATAATGATATTATTTCTTATTTTACATTATATTCATTTTATGCCTAAGATATATATTTATTATAAATTTGAGACAATTTGTAATTCTTATCATTTTTAACCATTTATTTAGGAAGTGCATTATATCGATCACTATATTTAACTCTTTAATAGTTGAGTTGAAAACTCCTTTTTCAAATATATCATATGGAATATAAAAAATACATCTCTCTATGAACATAATATGACCTGTATCACCCATTTAAGTGTAACCAAATGAAAGTTTCAAATATAGGAACTTAATTCTGTTTGGGTCTCCCATTTTCTATTTTCATTATCCAAGAAAATCTATGGGAACCCATATTTTGGATGAAATACTCAATTGGATGATAGGATACATGAAATGTGTTTTATTTAGAAAAATAAAACCCTTATTAATTTTATGTTTAAATAACATATCATAAACTTATTTGATTTATTCCCTTTATGTGTGAAAACATAAAATGATTTAATAAATGTGTGATATTTAATAAACCAAATTAATATGTTCTAAATATATTAATGTATAAAACTTTATAAAAATAATATTTTTTTACAAACCGTAAAATAAAGAATAATTTTGTCTAAACATATATAAATTATTTTTTCAAACATAAAAAATATAAAACCTTTAATGGAAAGGTTTAGAAGCATAAAATAATCCTGAGAGCTTGTATAGTGTGATGGGTACCCTACCCCAAATTATATTAAAAAATCCTAAGAAATTATGTTACCTTGACTTTTGACCCCAAATATTAAATACATACAAAATCCATAATAGATAGATTAATTATAATATAGTCTAACTCATAAAATTTACACATCCTAAAAATATTAACTATTTATTTCGATTATTACATATCTTACTCATTTATAAAAGTTATATATGAGGGAAAGATAGGTTCATCATAATATTAGGGTGTTCATGTTAAAACTGAGAGTGTGGGAGGTCAAATAAACCAATTAAATTGATTATTATCTACTGTGGGACTCTCTTATAAATTTAATTCATGTTTTGGAATTTTTTGTAGATAAAAATACCTATTTACTTCCATCGATTTCAATCCTATTGGGATAAAAAATATAAAGGAAAAAATTCAATAAAATTATTGTATATAAAGAAAAACTATATAATATTAAATCATCTTGGGATTAAGGAATAATATAACCTGTGATTATCATAAGAGTATATGATTAGAATCAGTTTTATGTCATATAAGAAGGAATAATTGTGTTTTAAATATTCAATGAATTTATAAAGGGGGTTATGTACTAACCTCCACCCATCAAAAACCCCTCGTTGGATTTTAATAAATTTTAGAGTGATCATCAAGGATCATATATAATTAGCCATGTGATTGGTAATTACACCAAGGGTATAAACCATACATATAGTCGTAATTACCATTATAAATCATAGCAATGGAAAAATAAACTACCAATAAACACCATAATATAATTATACAAATATCCTCAATAATACTATAGTTCAAGAATATTGTAGACAAATTAGATCCAAAGATAACATTCTAATGTATTTTTAGTCAATGAAACTATTTGAAAACCCAATCTCGATGATAGTTCTACCACAATCGATCACAAAACACTCCTTGGAAATAAGAAAAATAGTTTATATATACTTTTGTGAACATAACATGTATGCTTAGAAGGATCATACATTATTATCTACAATTTCTTTAAATTTTTTATATTATTAATTAATTAACTTAAATTATTTTTATAATATTAAAAACATATTGGAATTTATTTTATTATTTTTATGTAATGTTTTTTAATAATGTTTTATAAAATAAGTTAAAATATGTTATTTTTTATAGTTTCATACTTTTTAATTATGATTTATTTGTGTTTATGTAAAAAAATGACAAAAAATGGCTAACCCTCAACTAATGTTAGAAAGACACATTATAGTCCCATTAGGGGAAGTTGGCCAAGCTTCCCATAGATATTGCAAGCTACATACAACACAAGGTTTTCATAGGTTATGAATTGTTGAACATGGGAATAAGAGTTTACCAATGCATGTTATAATTGTATATACGATGATGCCATGGGGGTTTCCCCAGCACATGGTGGTTCATGTATGTGTTTGAAATCATCTTCCCAAATTTATCTTAAAACCTAACAAATGGAATGGGATCAATTATATTGTGATTTAAGGACCATGAAATATTTTATGTTCGATGTGACATTATTTTTGGTACTATACACTAAACAAAATGGATATCGTTCAACTTATTCTACGAATCATCTGCCCACATTTATCTTAAAACCTAACAAATGGAATTGGATCAATTATATTGTGATTTAAGGACCATGAAATATTTTATGTTCAATGTGACATTATTTTTGGTACTATACACTAAACAAAATGGATATCGTTCAACTTATTCTACGAATCATCTTCCTTATATACACACACTACACTATAGCAGTCTACCACTACACCATTGTTCAACCTTGTTCAATATATGAGTGCTTGGTAACCATAGTATTTTAGAGAATACCTACTCAAGAACAATGGAAATAAAGTATAGTGACATATGTAGCTCAAACTAAATATGGAGAGATGCACTATTGTCCATATTTTCTAACATATACCATGTAACTCAAAGAAGTAAAATTGATGAACCACACCTTCATGTTTGTATCTGTTAAATGGATTGATGTCAATAATATGACAATAAGAACACTATGGTGTAAGAGGTATGGATACACCCGTGAGTGAATATTTATTTTGGAGGAAGAAAAATATTCACACCATAGGGTTTTCATGACACAATGAAGGTTCTTATAATAGAAGATATGATAAAATGAGGAGTACGAAACTATGTTATTGTAGTTGGACTACCTCATGGAGGTTTCTATAAGGAATGTAGTGATGAAATCAAGAATAATGCATGGATTTTCTATGGTTATTTGATTATAATATAATCCATGAAATAAATGAAATAAGAGGAAGTCGTTAAGCTATAATACTGTTGTCTATTTCATACAGTCTAGTTCCTCATAAAATTCAATTTCTTAATGATCATAGAATATAAAAATGGTTTAGGATAAGCTTCAGGGGAATTTTAAAAGACACATATTTTTGGGACTCTGCCTACACATACCATAGTTAGAGAATAAAAAAGGATGATGATAAGACTATGATTCAAATTTTAAAAAATACATTCAACTAAAGATTAAAAATTTTGTAAAAAGGGACTCCTCTTTATAATGAGCCATATACATGTTCAAAATCAGAGAAAATTACGGAGGGAAAATGAAATTAATAACGGAAGAGACTTAAGTTATTTATCTTGGAATCAAAAAATAAATAGAGCCTAAGGGATAAATATAAAGGGTACAGAGGAGGGGATAATTCGACTAAGACTCTTCTTCAAGTCTATACTAGGTCCTAATGTGATATTTTGAAGGTTATTTCAACTTCCTTAGTTATCTTTTTTATTTCCATATCCCCTCACTAATTTCATGAGGGTGTTATGTTTTATTCTATAGAAAGAAATTTAATAAAAGGGAAATAAATTTGTGTTTGTAATTGAGGATGATTAATATCTATAATGGGTTGTGACTTTATCATTTCATTTAAAACATACCCTCCTCTCTCATGCATGAGTATTTTTATGGGGATTGGGTATGCCTTTTCAATGAAAAATCATACAACCCAATTTTCATGGAATAACCAATACATGATTTAGGTGTAATTATATTTAAATGTGGTTTTGAATATATATATCTACATACTAATATAAAAAAAATGAGGGGAAATGGGTGTATATAGAATAGAGGGTGGGTACTCTAAATGAAGACTCACTAGAGTTAAATTTTGGAAACATCAAAACTAATTTTTTTTAAAAATCTTCAAAAACCTAAATTTTCAAAATCTTTGTATGATTATCTCCTTAAAAAAACTAATTTTTTTCATTGTTTTGTTTTTATACATGGATTTATAAATTTTATAGCTAAACTTTTCCTATTATATACAATATTGAACTATAGTTCCTCTTTATTATGTTTAATGTTAGTATTGTTAATTAAAACTGTAATTTTTACTTTGATTTAAGTGGGTAGAATAAATTAAACATTATAAGAGGTCAAAACATGCACATTTTTGGGAATAGTGATTATAAATATTAAAGATTTTTATGAATTTTTCATTTATTTTATGATTTTCCCCTTCTTAAAAATCAACTTCTTATATAATACCTGCAGGTCCAATTACATTCAAAATTACTCAAATTGGGGTAAAAAAAGAAATAAAAATAAAATTTTCTCTTGATATTGAAAAAATTATTCAATGTAAGAATAATAATACACAAGAACAATTCATGGATGTTAGAGAATCTAAACAAGGATTTATCAAAGGATAACACTTTGTTTTATAAAAAATTAAACATAAAATGAAATCCTTAATAAACTATGGATGAACCTTAAATATCGGGATTAACCAAAGCATTCTCATGTCTCTAGTAGCTACTCTATAGTTTGAGATTAGGCTACAGATCATTAAAATGATAACTCACTCAATGAAATTCATATGGTTACCATATAAAGACACCAATTCTTACCATATGGGTTTTTATATATGTGAGGAAAACATCAGTTAAAAAATGTGATGAGCAATGTGGTAAGACTATGTCTGATCCATTTCGTAATCAAATACAAGGCTTGAGATTGGATCTAAATCCAACCCCACATTCGATAGCCACATGGGAGTACATAGGTAGAATGTTCATCATGATAATTTTCAACCTCAAAAGTCTAAGAATCTATTTGTAACCATTTTGAGTTTTGAAAAAATAAATAAAGAATCACTTTATAGTGTACATGATAGATTTATTTATTTTTTATTAGAAAATTTCCTCATTATGTCATTAATATCTAGAAACTAATTCAATGATTTTAAAAATATCTTTGATACTGAAACAAATCAATAATTGAAAGCATCATTTAAGGGTCATTATTGAGAATGTCACTAGATGGGAGTTATGGATTTTCAGATGAAATGTCCAAAAATGCATTCAAATTGAAAACTAATTGAGGAATAAAAGAGTACACATGGTTGAAAGTATATGGGTGTCCACAAAAATGAATTCCATTTCATGAAAATTTGAAAATATGATGGAAACAAAATAACCCCAAGGCACTCAATTAGAATATTATAATTATATTCATTAAAATTCATAAAATTTAACATTTTACAAAGGAAAAAAATTGAACAAAAAAATAAATTGAATGGATTTCATCAAAGGGACCATGTTTTACAAACCCTAAAATCATGGCCCTTATTTGACTAGTCAAACCACACTTTCAAGGAGACGAATAACTCGTTCATGAAAACAAAAAGTGTTTTATGGAAGGAGTTGACCACCTACTCCATGTATCATGGTTCTTCCATTCGAGAATGAAATTATTATTCAGAAAAACAACACATGGCAATGATGAATTTATAAATAAAAGATTAAATGATTGCTACCAAGCTATAGGAGTTCCCAAGGGGATGTTTTTTAAGATATACTAATTCTGTAATACATGTATAGTTGAAGTCCATTATATTGAGGAGTGGAATAACATCGCCAGATGTTCTAAAATGATATAAGATAGACTAAGGAAAAATATATAGTAGATAAGAGAGGAGACCAAGAAAAGAAAGAGAAATATATACAAAATTATAAGTATGTTATAGTGGAATCACCACCACCAAAACTACCACCACTATAATTTCAAGAGATGGAAATACAAGTTATGTTTTTTGAAAAAATAGAAATGTTTCTAGAAATATTTATGAAATTTCATATCAAATTACCATTCACTAAGGTGATAGTAAACATGAACATCTATATATTGATAATGAAAAAGTTAGTATCAAATAAAAAGAATGTAGAATAATATCACACCATATCATTGATGGTGTAATATTCAATTATGGTAAAAACAAACCTTCCAAAGAAGAATATTTGTTAATGAAGGTTTCAAGTTTCAAATTATATTGGATATAATTAGTTTTAAAATAGTTTATGTGATTTATGTGTTATTGTAAATGTAATATCATACTATAAATTCCTAATATTTGGATTAATATAGATTAAGAAACTTTTGTTTTTCTTCAACACATGATAAAATGGTGATATATCCCCAAGTTCTAAAGGTTGAAATGATCTGAATTTTGGTGAAGTTACTTATGATGTAAATATATGAATATAAGGGTCTAATAATATTGATGAAACATTCCTATAATTGGTAAGGTAATTTATTTGTATCCAATGTGGGGAGTTACACTTAAGAGCTAATGGAGAAGTGAAAATGTTCAATATACACAGTATGATGAAAGGTATAGATAATAATAGTTGTTGTTAGAGAGAACATAAATTTCAAGGAGTTCGGAATGTCATTTTCCATGAAAATAAAAGTGATAAAGATACAACATATAAGTATTACGATACAGAAAAATAGGCATGGAATTAAAAATATGGATAGAAAATTCTAAATAATGATAATTTTCTACTATACCGGAAGATACCAGGGATGAAAAATAGGTTTACGTATTATGTTAATTAAAATTTTATTTTTCTATAATTTTCAAACACTAATGGATTGGGCCAACAGAGTTAGAGAAATTACTACCAAGAGGTATAGTGAGGTTAATTTCTAAAAAATTTAATGGTATCATCTATATGGAGGAATAAAAAAATTGTTGTTTTATAAATCCAGATAAGGTAAAATTTTTCCTACACACAATCACATGACTTTTATATTTATGGTAAATATTAACAATAATTAAGAACAACATTTTATAAGGAAACCCACATCTTTTATCTCTTAGGATTTAATTTATTTTCAATTTTACTATGAAACATTAATTAGAGTGAAATACCCTTTATTTTTTAGAATTCATTATAATGGTCATGTACTTTAATTGTTTGAATATTATTTTTTGGACCCTAATGAATCTGGGAATGAGGAATTAATTCCCTAAGAAATGGTAGAAAAGAGAGTTTAATATATAAGATGAGGGTATGTTTAATTTTTAGTATATGTTTATAATGACTTATTCAAAAAATGTGTATGAATCTTAAATAAACACAATGAATGGACAAAATTATATTAGTGACACTATTTTGATCAATGAAAAAATGAATTTTAGATAAATATATGTACATTTTTGAATTTTTAATTTGATAGAATTGAATAAAAAATATTTTTTGATTGAATGCCTTGATTTGGGAATAGAAATTTGTTTTCAATGAATCGTTATTTTTTTAGTCACCCATAGATGAAAATTTACCTTCCATTTTTCATGATTTTTATTTCAAATGTTTATATGGAATAATTATTTATTACTAAACAAGGTATTTTTTATTGACTATAAATTTTATTCTCTCATTACTAAGAGGATTCTAGACCCAATAATTCTGATCTTTTTTGAGAATATTTAATGAAAAAACATGTTACATTTTACCCACTAGGGATTATTTTTTATCTTTTAAATGTTATGATTATGAAAATTCACATAATATATGATGTAGGAGTTCCATTTCTTTAGCTACTATCCTTAGACACGCCTTTAACAATTATTCTAATTTAAACTATTAGAGACCATGAATGACACTTGATCAAGATATTACACATTACAATACAACTATATCCATTCCAACCAATACTCTAGGTTTTTCATGATTATCATAGATCAAGTATAGGGGAGATATAATTCATAGTGAAAATGGATATTTTTTTAAAAAGGATAATTTTTGGTGTGTTTCATTCGGATATTAAAAATTTCCATGTCAATATTATATTTCTCTATAAAAATTGGTTGATTTTTAATGGTTCAAAAATTAACATCACTTGAATAATTATTTTTTATTATTTTGGGTGGGGTAGTAGATGTAAACATTTCCCTAGATCATCTTTCAAAAAATTAAAAATAAACACAAAAAATATGGGAAACTTTTTCATTATGCCTTCATGGATCATATACATTACTTGGATTTTGGGATTTGAAGAAACTTTAAATTTTAAGAGGAAAATTTCATTATACTTTAAATTTATTATCCTCTATTATAATTAAGAAATAATCATTATTTTTTACCTTTATTTTTTAAAATAAATATCAATTATTTACCTTAGAATCATATGATCCTAATTTGTAAATAACTCATGATTTTTAGTGATTTTACTCTAACAAGTAGGTAATTTAGTTTATTTTTAGGAAAAAAGAATAGTACATAAACTCAAGGTATTAGTAAAGATACACATTTATTTTACCTTTTGGTAGTATAGAATAAAAATCACGGTGAGGTAAATCACAACATGGAATGTTAATGCTGATAAATTATGAGTCTTGAATAGAAGTAAGGGGAACCTCCATCACATTTGTTGGATAAAGATCAAACATATTATTGTTAATTGAAGGATTTGATTAATTCATCATATGAAACACTTGAAATATCATTCTACCTATTGATCATTGTTTGAATTCATTGATTTTGAATTTTAAATTGTAGTAGAATTGGGGTTACTTTTTCATTTTTAGTAGAGATACATTATTGGGGAAGGCATGTTTACTATTTGAAGGACTTGACTACAATATTTAATACATATTTTCTGAATTTTAAATAAATTAATGATATTATTTTTTATATGATCATACCAATATAGTATTTTTTTTAATTTGGGGTTAATTTTGATTTTTAATGAGGTTTTTATAGAATAACTTAAATAAAATATTTTTTTGTGTTTGGTTAAGTCAAATTTTTAAATGGTTTTGTTCGGTGTTTAGGTAAAAAAATATGGCCACTAAATTCAAACCCTCATACAATGGGAGAAATCTACATAAACACCATATGAGGGGTAGCTGGTTAAGCATCACACATGGAGGGATGGCTGAATGTAGTAGGAGGGTTTCACAAGTCAGAAATGGTGCACATACATGTAGAGGATAACACCAGAACATGGATTAAATGACTTTAGTGATATAGGGGATAGTTTTACTAGTGAGTGGTGGTTCACAATGGAATTAGGGCACCAACAACCCTTGTCTGGATTGATTCCCAACTAATAGAAAGATAAATTGTATATAGCACAGTGAGGCCTATGAAATCCTTGATGTGTAATTATCGTATTCATGTGGGTATAGTTGACTTGAAAAATGCGATAAATTTCATAATATATCATTCACCAACACCCTTGGATACACCCAATACACCGCATATGTCCACTAATACACTGTGGTACTCCTACGGCTGGTCGAGGAGAGCTAGATCACCACTAGTGTTTACAGTATTACTATGCCTCATTAAATCTTATGTAGTGTAGTTAACCATATATCTAAAACTATTGATAGAGCACTGCATTATGCTCTATATATTTTTTTATAAACCCTATAGATTATACACTGTTAAATGAAATGTTGTGTTTTTATCTTTACAGATGTCCCATAGATACATGTGAATAAGATAACCAAAGGAAGGACATGGTGTTGGAGGTTTTGTTTTTAGATAAAGTAAAGATGGTATTTTGGGGAAGAAAAATTGAAACAACAAGGTATTTTCATGACACCAGAGAAGTTTTTAAAATGGAATAACTGAGAAAATGATGACGAAGACTTTGTGATATATATTTGGTAGTAGATCATTGTGGTTTCTGTAATGGCAGTAATGATGATTTTAAGAAAAAGAAAGGTAAATTTTAAGGGTATTTAGATATGAAATATGAAATATAATTAGTTAAATAATAACAAGTACATATGTCATATTACTTTTGACCATGCCATTTGGTTCAGTTCGACAATGAATTAAAGACATGACGATCTAAAGCTATATATGTACTTCATGTCATGCTTCAAGGTAATTTTAAATGAATAATGTTCACGGGTCTACTCTTATAAATATATAAGATTATTCACCATAAAATATAAAGATAAGACTAATATTAAAACCTTTAAAGATTAATAATTTGAATGAAAATAATGCCTCTTTCCAAGGAGCAACTAACTGGTTCAAAATGGGTTAAAATATATGTAAAATAAAATACAAAATGAATATGATTAAGATGTTTCTATAGAAAATTCATATAAATAGAGCTTGGGGAAAATTGTTCATGGGTATTGGGGGTCGTTCAACTTTGAATATAACTAGAGCTAGAGACTATAGCTTATGTTTTAGATTGTTTTTGAGTGGAGGAGAACAAAATATTGTGGTGTATATTTACATCCATATCCCCTCATTTATAGCATGAGTGGGGAATAATATATTCTATAACAAGAAATTTGATTAATGAGGAATGAAAGTAGTTTAGGGAATTGTGTGAGATTGAAGTATATGATTGTTTTTCCATTTATCATTTCATTTCATCCTTACTATTATCTCTCATGCATGACCACTATTGTGAAAAAAGGGTATTATTTTTTAATGGATCAGCCAGATACTCTATTCTAATTGAACAACCAATACATGAGTTAGAGGTAGTTATGATTAAATAAGGATTTAAATAACTATATATATACAAAAAATTATTTCTATAGGGAATGGAGGAATATATATAATAAATGAGGAGTAATTTGAGAGGAGACTTGACAGATTTCAATTCTAGAAAAATATAATTTAAGTCATATAATTTTTCTTTTACGATGTTCATGAACCCAAATTTATAGAAGCATGTTATGTTTATCAAATTTTTCAAAACTAAAAAAAATCTTCAATATTTTTTTCATCATGATTTATTAAATTTTATAAATAACTTATACCTATTATCTATGGGAGTAGCCTTAACCTCCATTATTATATATTTAAAATGAATTGTTTTAGTTAGAGTTAAAGATTTGAAATATAATTTTACCCATGTTATTTAGAAACACCTTTTAGATGATCAATACTTAATACCTCTCATGGAATTATGAAAGAGGCATGATAATGAATTTTTGGGAAACAAATATAAAGAAAAAGAACATAACAGGTAAATTATCACCAACATCACCATAGATACCTCACCATGTAGACATCCGTGAGTAACAACATATTATAAATAATATAAATGTATATATATTCATAACCACATCCTTACATATTTTCCACTCTAACACTATAATATCAAATGACTTTCACTCGTCCCCTAAAACATCTTATTTACGTTGATTCAATATTATACCGATACCAACCTCCTATAGGATCCATTATACCATCATAAAATTAGTCCATCCATGACCTAATTATAATGGTACCACAAATAGAGCCTCATTGTACTAATTCTACCATATCCATTTCCATGAATCACATATCTTGTATAGTGGGGAATCATAAACATGAAGGGAATTGACTATATTCTCTACTCCTACCATGACCGACCCCTACCATATCACATCACATTATCCATAGAGGAAATCCACTATAATGCACAAAGTAGGTATAGAGGGGAAGAGGGGGTAGAATTAAATATATCCTCCCTAACCTAGTTTTTATGAAAAACACCTTGAACCCAAAACATTTTAGGGACAACAAGTTCATCCAAATCTGGTGGAGTGTGCAATGAAATTGAAATAAAATACATCGTATATATATATGGACACAAAAACCACACCAAATCACAAATTAGAGGGGATCCATATCAATACCACAACCTCATATCACACAACTATTAGAACACTACAATAAACACACACTATAACATATTCCAACTATAACTCCACAAACTATCTGACATTCACACACAACAAACCCATAGAAATTAGACACATATTTCAAATAAATTTTCATATTTTACAATGTAAAAATTATAAAAAAATATCTATTATGGTATTAAATTAAATATTTGATGAGAAATAATTTATAGCCTACAACCACATTTTTTCTTTATCATTACCAATATCCACATTCATCATTACTAGTTTGTACCTTTTTACTCTACTATGAAACTAAACAACATTTCGAAAGTCATCATGGAAAACAAAAACCTAATTTATAAAATACACCCTAATTAGATAATTATTCTTAATCCACTTTAAAAGAACTTCCAAAATCATACAACAATCACAAAACCAAATAATATGGAATCTTATGTTAACCAATATAGCCCTTAACCACTTACCAACCTCACAATAGAATAAAATACAAGAAAAAATACCAAATTATATTTAATTAAAATATAATTCACCATATATTATTATGGAAATTATAGTAATCCTAATAATAGTGTTTTAATTATAATTACTACAATATGGTTGTTCTAATGGTTATGAGTAGTCTATAAGAGGATATAGTTTTTGTTGTAGGAACAATCACATATTATTTCTACTGCTATCTATTAGTGTATAATAGGACTAGAGACCCCCATGAAAGAGTAAGATTTCCCCACTAATAGAATATAAAAATGAGATAACGTATCTCGAGGTAGAGGGTAATGAATGAATGGGAAATCCTTTTAAATTTCATAGTACCATCCTCTAGTAGATTTTAATATTAAATTAGAGGAGGAAATTACATCACTACATGGTTCTTGATCTCATATTATTATTTAATCATTTACTCTATATTAGTCTCATTGACAACATACACATTTTAAATTAAGGTGTCAATTCTAAATAAAAAATATTGAAAATAATTTAATAATTAAATTTCATAATTCTTATAACATGAAAAATTAAAACCATTATGACATCCCTTATTTTGATTAATATTATTATGTAAATGCGCATGATCTTAAACATCTTCATTGTCAAATTTCAATGATATATACTCTTGTATATTGGCCAATCCATCCTCATCATCATCACTCACTAAGGAAATTATAGGTGATTATTTTATGTATGAAAAATGTGGGCTGTTGATTTTATTTTATAATAACATAAAATAAAAAACAAGTGAATCAAAATTAATGTTCATCCCCTTTAGTTTATCAACATCATGTGTATTTTCGTTATGTAATGATATTGGGAGGAAGAATAAAATAGATGGGAGTGAAATATTTTTCAGTGTACCCACCACCTCACTACTATATTCATTAAATCTAGTTTCCTCATTTTAATCATTCGCCTCATAATGAAGGACGAAATGAAAATATTATAATAACTCAATGAAATAATTGGACTAATATTCAATATATTGGTACATAATAATTTATTTACGGTATATAATGAATCCTTTAAACACACAATTATAAAAAATATACCTATAAACCCCTATTAAATATTTTACTAAAATTGAAAATAATTCATTCAAGGAATGTTTATAAATAATTAAATAAAATTTTGAAAACATTTTAATGAAAATAATATTTGAATAAAATATTAAAATTAATTTAAGAAAAAACTTTTGTCCCCATTAGTGATTCCAATTTGATGATAGTTGTCTTGCACACTCACATATATATTTGTGATTTTACTAAGTGTAGAGTGGGTGAGGACCAATGATATCACCCTTGAGGATTATGTTAAAGAAAAAACCCTAATAAGTCTAAATAAATAATGAAAATATATGAATAATCCATACAAAAGAGAGAGGATGGTTGAGTGATTTTCAAATAAAATGAAATAAATGGGGAAATAATTACATTAAAAATAAAAATATGAATTATTTAGATCAAAATAACCAAAAACTTCCTTATTAATTAATAATTATGTTGTCTACTTAAAATTTTATAGTTATTTTCCACAAATTTTACATCCTATAATCCATATAGAAGAAAACACCACCACATTTACTGAAACAATTATACCCTGAGTTAACTTTGAGACTTCCAATTACGAGACCCTATATTGATTGTGGAATAAAAGCTAAATAATTATAGTTGAAAAAATAAGAAACCATATATTCTGTAGAAATGAAAATTTCTTGTTCTTTGGGATATTATATAAACCCTAAGAATCAAACCAAAGTTTATTATATTAGAGATTTAATTTTTCTCTCCCTTAATTCACACAAGCCTTACCTCACTATCAATGTTTCAATAAATTGATTGATATTAACCATAAAAATCCCATTAACCATAATTTTATTAATTATAGATATTATATGGATTAAAAAGAACTAATGAGTAATTTAATAAGAAGATCGATCATAAAAATTATAACACCCAGATTTATAGTATTGTCATTATAGTGATTATTTCATAGGAAATAGTTTCAAAGGGTATAACCTATTAACATTCCCAGTCATAGATTCAATAAAAATGAAAAAATATAAAAATAGGATAATATGGTGTGAAATAATTTAATTTTGATTATTCAAAGATATTTCAAAAAAAATTAGAGTAACCCAAAATAGAAGTGGGAGAGGAGAGACTTCATGTAAGATATCCTTTCATATAAGATTCCGTATTCTAATTTTTTTTCGAGTGAAGTAGAACCAAAAACTTTAAAAACATGCTCCCAATACCACAATAAAAGCTCCAAAATAGTGAAAAATACCTTTAATATAGTAATGTAGGGATATCATTTCAAATTTCAAAAAGGATACATTCATTATTCTTTCTCCAAAATTTACTCTAGATTAAACATCATTTTGACTAGATTCACATGAAAACGAAGTGCTAGTAAATTTTAATTAAATTGTTTAATTATATCACTTTAACATAATTCAAAATTTCAACTAAATATATGTAGTAATGGATAAATTATGACCAAATCATTTAGTTGAAGTTCATTCATTGAAATTAATTCAATATTTAAATTAATTAATATTTTATACCATTCAAATTTATGATCTAGCATTCAATGTCTAAATTAATTTTTTTAAAAGGTATGGTGAAAATTTATATTAAATTTCATATAAAAAATAGTAAAAATATATTGTTTAATGAAAAAATAAACAAGGATAACTTAAAATTGTAAAAATATAATTTTAATTCAATTTCAAAAATCATGTTCAAAATAAAAAATCTGATTAAATATTAGAAAAATGGTTAATTAAAAAAAGATATCCTTAAATATTAAAAACTATTCAATAAAAACATGTCTTATAATCCCACCCCCACATTTCTTTTTACACTCCTATAAAAACCCCATGTAATGAAATGTATAATTTTTTTCATGTTGACACTTCCCAATCAATAGTGAAAATATGATCATTTAGGGATTGAAAGAAATAATAAATTTTTATAAATCATCAATTAATTATATTTCTTTTATCAAACTAAATTCCAATTAGATTAATGATACTGTTCATTTGGAACCATATTATTAATAAAATATTCTATAAATTATCAATTTGTGTGAAAATAATATCTTCATTGTCTCTCCACACTTTATGTAGTATATATATGTTTTTTAAAACATTTCTTCATACCTAATTTTATTCCACGAAACAGATTCAGTGTCATTTTCATTCAAATTTCAAAACCCACAAATTTAAATATTCCTCAATATTAATCTTTGATCTCTTCACTAAACTATATCAAAATGTGGTATATTTCAACATTCCCCTAATAATTTTATTTTTTGTTTCAATAATTTTTTTAAAAAATTATATAAGTGATTAATAAAATATGATGTATTAGAAATAATCATAGTTCAATTCAGTACAAAAATTGAAACTGTTTAAATATAAATATGTATGTACAAATAATATTATTAAGATGAAAAATATTACTTAACATGAAAATACCATTAAATGGGTATAAAAATATCACAAGTCATGATTGTGTTTGATGTAGTGTGGAGAGATTAAAAGGCATAATTTTCCAAAAAACATATACAAATGAAATGATGTCAAGATATAAATGTATCCATGAAGTCATAATCATACATAACCTTGAACAAATTCTAATTTTCATGAAATTGACAAGAATGATGAAAACATACTCATTCTTAAGATTCTTCAGATGATATTGAAAAAAAATAAAAAATTCAATTTAAATAGGTTCAATAGATATAATGTGATAGCAATTTTTTTTGTTTTATTAATTTATGAATAAAAAAACAATTAAAATAGACAAAGAGAGAAATCCTAAAGAAAATACCATAAATGTTTTCCCAGAAACATACATAAAAAACCTAATTGAGATAATTAGTAACTATCATTTTGAGGGTTTAAATTACAATTAAAAGAGAGATATATCCAAGAATATTTTTCATCTAGTGGAACCAAGTTAATATCCTAATGAAAACCAAATACCAAATATTAATAAATTCAACAGAATAACTAAAAATTCAAAAATGAAAAAAAATAAAAATGAATAAAACTTGTGTTATCAAATAAGAGATTCTAATTTTATGCTTCCTATGGACAAGACATATCAGTGGTCATCTCCAATCTATATGGAAATAATAATTTTATTATAATCATGACCACATTTTATTTATACTAATATATCTATGTTGGAAAAAATAGTGTAAACATCATTAAAAGAGAAAAATGATCCTAACCATAGAAATAAAAAATTAATGAAGTTAGAATTAGAGGGAGGGAAAATACGTAATGGGAACTATGTGCCATATTTTTGTGTGTCATCCTTCATTTCATGTTCATGTTATTGTAAGGGAGGAAATCATAACACCATATGCTACTTGAGATCTTCATTTTGTTTTACCACTGACTATTATGTGGGTTCCATGATAACATCTACAATTAATTTCAATAGTGTAAATTATGCATTAAAACATGAATAAAATAATTTTATAATACCTTTTTATAAACATAAAAATAGTAAAAACTAAAAATATCATGATTACCCTTATTGTGAATATAATTCAATTCATACATTATAGGCCATGGAACATATTCATTATTACATTATAACAAAATCCTTTCCTTGATAGCAGTCATTTCATCCTATTTATCATCACTCATTAAGGATGACATATAGGCAGATTCTATAAATAAAATTATTAGTAGAGAATTTTCATTGATAAAAATGTAAAATAAAAAACAATTTAATCCATATTTAACCCCTCTCCATTTAGTTGATCATCATGATGTGTATGTTCTTCTTGGAGGGCCATTTATAGTAACATAAATAATTATGGAAGAAATATATTTTTTAATATATACACAATCTCTCGAATGTATTCAACTTATCTAAGTTTATATGTTTTAAATTTGGACTCATATTTAAGGAATTCATGAAATTATTGGGATAAATTAGTGAGATCATTTTCTAGTAATTAATGATATTGGTACTGAAAATATTATTTTAGTTTTAAAATAAAACATCTAAAAACATCATGCTTATAAAGAGAATTTGAAAACCATCTTACTTATTTCTCTAGAATTATGAATTTTTCATTTAAGAATGTTTAATCGACATTTAAAAACACTTTAGACAAAAATAATTTTTAGAACACATCCAAAAACTTGTTTTAGAAATAACAATCCTCCATGAAAATGATTTTATTTTGTTAATTATTTTGATTCACACTCTCATAAATATTTTTGATTATATTAACTATAGAATAGAATATAATCTTGGAAATTTATCTTGGGGAGTGAGATAATTAAGAAAACCCTAATTCATAAAAATAAAAAAAATAATAGAGATGAAAAATATTTAAAAATAGAGAGATTTTAGTTGATTTATTTTTGAATAAAATGAAACGAATGAGAAAAAAATTACTTTGATAACATAAATATGGATTTTTGTTCTCAATTTAATCCACCATTTCATTATCCATCAAAAATTATACCTTATGATCACATTAAGTCAGTTATGGTTCCTTGAAATGTTAACCCCCTAAACATATTAAAGGAAAGGAAACCAAAATGATTGAAATAATTAAACCCCATGTTATCTTTAAGGCATCCACTCATTACACATTTATTTTATCTGGTATAAAATCCACCTTATTACAATTGAAAAAATTGGAAATTACATCCACTCTAAAAATAATAATTTATTGAGTTTAAAGATTAGATATCAACCCTATGAATCAATTGAAAGCTTATTATATTATTTAATTAACGTGTTTCTCTAGAAATTCATAGAATATAATCCTCATGATAAATGAATTAATTATTTGCGAGGTTATAACATTAAAAATTATTTTTTTTAAAAAATATCTTATAAATTAAATTGAGATCAAAGATTCAAATAAACAAATTAATTAGGTAAAAATATGATTGGCCATAAAAATTACTACTCTCCGATTGATGGAATATCTATCATGGATATGATTTCAATAGAAAACCATTTAAAAGGGTATTACCAAATATAATCCCCACTCAAAAATTCTAACACAAAAAACAAGTAAGTATTTTTAAAAGTGATCATTAAAAAAATTTTATTTAATACTCATAGAGATCATTGATACAAAATAAATGTATTGTAAAGTATAAGTATGAGATGAACACCTTCTTATTAGTGATCCTTGAACAAATTATTCATTATTAAAAATTGTTAGAGAGTTAAATTAAATTAAAAACTTCATATGAACCTTCCCAAATCCATTAAAACCCCTCCAAAAGAGTAAAAAACTAATTTAAATAGGGTGAGGGGGGACAAGGGGTTTAAATTCAAAAAAGGGTACATGTATCATTATATATCCAAAAATTTCTATGTCTTGATATATATTTTAAACCACCATTCTATGAGAGAATGTGGCACTAGAGTTGACTGAAATTCTTAAAATAGAATCCTTTAACACCAATAAAACATAATTTTGAATATAAAAAGTAATTAATATGTTCCTTCAGAATTAATATGGTAGGATTTGTTTTACTGAATTCATTACATCTATACATTCATAGTAATTTTCTACCCTTTCAATTTAGGATCCATCCTGAAATATATAAATATAAATTGTTGAAAAATTAGCGATGAATATTTATCTATATTTTCATGTCAATTATATGAATAAAAAAAATTTATTAAAACATTACTAATGTGGTTGTATAGTTGTAAAAAATTTTATTCTATATCTAATGTTAAGATAAAAATAAAACATTTCATTAAATATTATAATAATTATCATAATGGAGATATTATATCATTAATTATAAACAAAATTTTCAACAAAATAATTTCTTACCAGCCAAAAAAGTAGACATTCAAGGAATGATATGTCTTTGGAACACCAGTATACAAAACCACTCCATGTTGTGGCATGAAATACATAATTTAGTGTACCGATCACATCCAAAATGTACATTTATAAATCTTCCATTAAAATGGTGGTGTTGAAGGATATGAAAAATGAATGTATTTTCCATAAAACCCTACTCCTAAAAAACAAATTTTACCAAAAATTCATCAATGAACAAGAGAAAACACAAATCCATAATTTCATGGAACATCTAGTTCATGAATCACATACACATGGGAGGGAAATTTGTGACACTAGATGACATGACCACGAACTAAATTTCCCCATAACAAAACATGATTGTTAAATTTGGACTATTTTCATCCTTTACAATAATCTAGTGATATATGGAACATAAATAAATTATTTAACCATTTTTTTATCCTTTCAAATATTTGAATAGATCATCGACCCTTATAATAGTTTAATGATTCTTGGTTGTCACATAATTCAACATTTGATAATCTAAACGCAACTGAAGAACACCATCAGAATTCATGGCCATAAATAGTAGTGTATCCCATGATGACACAATGGGTTAAATAAAATATTAATATAGATGATAAATAGTCCAAATCCTCAAATCATAAAGATCGAATTGTTTCATCTAGTAAGGATCTGTAAACATCAGAGAGGAAATAGGGTACATTGGTATCTAAAAATTAATATCTTTTCGATTAGGTAAATCCAAATCCTTGTTGAAAAAAATGGAATACTCTTATAATACTATTGGAAACTCCACAACATTGTCCCCCACATAACCTATTTAAAAATATTACAACTAATATAAAAATGTCTATAAGCATTTATGACCTATATAAGGGTCACACCCACCAATGATGGAAATAAAGTGGTCATCCTTTTTAAAACTAAATGATATTCCCTAATGGAAATTAATAGTGACATGTATAAAATATAAAAATTCAATGTTAATAATAAATTCATATTTCTATATTTGGAGAATAAATAAATATCAATATTACTAATTCTAACCCATAATTAGATCCAAAACTCTCCACACATAAGAAAAACTGGTTTGACATGCAAAAGGTATAGTCAAACCCATGTTAGATGTAATATTATTGACAAACAATCCAAGAGTATAGAAAAATATTTCTCTAACAAAAGAGTGTGATATTATATAATCAAAAAAAGAATAATCTTTGTTGAAATATCAATGGATGGAAAATCAAATGACCTTCGGTACTTGTGGTGTTGGAACATCAATAACTTGAATTTGTAATGAATTTCTCCTTAAATTCAATGATGATGAAAACCCCCATATTCATTATAAACCCTATTTCCTTGAGGATGAGGAATATAATAGGGTGTTCCTCCATGTCTCCATATACCCTTAGTGGAATAATGTTCTACTTCCCCTAATGCGTGTATGACCTATAGTGAAATAGATCTTACTAAGACTATTAAGGGACATGGCTACCTCCACCATCAAGACCACCCTAATGCATTTTACAAATAATATAATGGTTACCACAACATATATAATAAACAATTACCTCAATATATCTCTATGTGGGTTCAAAAAATATGTTACCCTCAAAGAAACAAGAGAATGGAATCTATTGAGGACAACCCCCAATTCAACAGAACCACGATTGTACCAACACCAATTATCCACTACCAATTACCCTACACTTCATTGAACCATAAATTCTACAATCTCAAGATGTCCCTAGATGAGCATGTATTCTCTCAATAAAATAAACCTTCTTTTATACCCTTGTAGTTTTAGGTAAAAAATGGGGAATTATCGTAGATAATAATAGAGCATAACACAACCTCCATGAATCAAGGAATATACACATTGTTAATGAAAAGACCATGATAAATATAAATAGGGTACGTAAAAATGATCAAATGATCCTTCAAACTCACCCTCCCCTACTATAGGGAGAAAAATTGTATCCTCTTGTCCTCCCTTATCATTGATTATACAAACCTGGAATTAAACTTATTATATAAATCATCCTTATATAGACCTTCCTCATTTTCTCTTTGTGATATAAGACCCACTAATTTTTTTAACGTATCATATATGAATGATGACTAGAAAAACATGATACCCAACACTATATCGGATTAATCTAAAAGAAATCTGAAGATCTTACATATAACACCTTTCTCAAGATCATAAGCACTCCCCTCATAATTATCCATCCCCTAATGTTGGAACTCACATAATGTCTTCCTCCATTAGTCATCCTCCTCAACTGGGCCAACCCTTATACAGTTAACTTGTACATCTTTCTTAATATCAATGACATGAATAATGCATGGAATGTGACCAAATAACATTTTTTAAACCAGAAAACATCAAAACCTATTATCATTGGTTTTAATTAGTCAAATTTTGAGAATTAGATTCATTTAATTTCCAGAAAAATCTATTTTAATAAAATGTGAAAATGACTATGATCTTTGTATATATTATAGGTTTATACCTGCAAGTAGAACAACATCACAAGGTCATTCAGTAACCTTGGTTTCCTGGCCAATCACCCTTATCAAAATAAAAAACAAAATCCTTCTTGTATTGATTCCCTACCAATATATATACTCATCACTAGTTCCTAACTAATATATATATCCTATCTTATAAAGAAAATATCTCATTCCACCCAATCATGTCCCGCTAAACTAGGAATCATTCCTCAGAATGTATTGAAGATGAGAGTGACCACTAGGACTTCCTCCAATAAGCCATGGGTTATAAAATAAGTTCGATATTATCAAAAATAAAATGGGGATATAGTACCCTTTTATGATCTACGAATATCGAAATTACCCACTGATAAAAAGAATATTATAAATATTCAATGATACAAAAATTCTCATAATTTTTTAATATTTAATGAAAAAAATACCAATATAAAATGCTAATAAAGTTATTGGTAATGAATACACAACCAAACATGATATCCATTCTAGTACTTCTGAACTTGGTCACCAAACTCTCCCCAAAAACATAAGAAATTATATATATATATAGTGGTGAGAATACCATGTATTCTTAGTGGGATCACACTCAAGAAAACTCTTGAAAATATTGAATAACATATGAAAAAATAAATAAAAAATTATCATAACAGATAAGAACCTATCAGGAAAACTACCACACAACCATACTAAATATCACTCCCTAATTATCACATCTTATAATAATAAAATTAAATCATAAATATGTGGAATGAAGTGACCTAAAACTAATTTACCAGGGATTTTTCACTCTCATGACCTAACATTAGTCAACACATGCTCACTCCCACTAATATTTGACATGGTTTGAGTCAAAACCCTACCTATCTCATCCTTTGAAAATGTCCATCATCTTGTGATGAAGTCAGCCAATCTATCCCGTAACCACAACCATACAGCCAAAACAACCACATATTATTCATCATCCCATATCCATATTCAGGTATAACATATCCAATATTTTAGGGTTTTATAAACATTAAATGAATCAACCTTATTCCCACGTACTAACATGTTGGACACCTACTATATCTCATCACGTCATCCACATTTCTAATAAACTATACCACCCTTAGTATGGAGAGTGGGAAAGATGGGATATTCATCCATCCATCACCATAGATCTCGATTTTTGGTAAATAACTCAAAAGACAAAATTTTTGGGTTTTGTTAAAGTTATCAAACTCATGTGGGGTATATTCTAAAATAAAAGGAAAATGAATCTTATATATATACACCCACACAGCACAAACAATCCCATTATAGAGGTATTCAAAAAAAATAAACTCTCACTACCCATTACAATCCCAATAACATAATCAACACACCATTCCACTATTTCAATCCATAAAATCACTAACCATCCAATATTCCCAGCTAACACAACTATAATAAACAAAAAATAGTTCATGATTAATTATTCCATTACATTGTTTCTATACATACCTATTACTAATAAATTTAAATTAATTTTGAAATTCAATTCATATTAAAAAATAAACCATTTCAAGATAACACCAACATTAATTATAGATACTAATCATAACCATGTTAAAAATTACTAGTTATAACATTTTCAACAACTAGAAAACTAAAAAACTTGCACAAATCACAACCAACAACCGCCACTTCTATCATAATACATTCCATGCATAGCCCCACAACCCGACCCCCACTCACATCCCATAAAACATCATTTTACCACTATAAAACGTTCCCACAATGACTTTCATGCTAACCAAAACAACCCTAGTACCACACACATTCCAACTGACATAGCCTCACAACTCCCACATATTCCTAACATCCCAGCCTCCATTCTTACACATGCTAACCAGTATATCCCCACTACCCCATAAATTCTAACCAAAACATCCAAACCCAACAATATAGAAAACATAATTCCTCTTAATATAATCATATATTAATTTTATAATATGTTCTTAGTTTAAAAATTACATATCGTAAAAAAAATCTCAGAATTCCAAGAATGGAATAGTTAGAGTCATTGAGGAATACTTATAAAAGCTATTCGTCTTACAATAATGATTAAAATTTATTAATAATTGAGAAATAATAAACTCCTTCTAAACTTACTATATGTTATACTCATATCCATAACCTAAGGAAATGGAAACATAAGCAATGTTTCAGTTGATATGCTCAATAGAGGTTAACATAAGAAATAATAATCGAATATCCTTTGTTAGAATAATATGACCATATTGGAATAATTAGGATACATAAAGAAACATATACACAAAAAAACATAGATATTAAATCTATGCTTGTGAATTGGAATAACATAATAAATGAATCAAAATTTCATGGAAACATGAATCAATACACGTGGACAATGATAGAATAATAAATGATTGAGAATAAGAATAAATGATGACATCATTCAAAAATGGAGTAATAATTATTTCCAGGAAATAATAATTTCTTGATCCACATATTAAAAACCCATGATTCTGAGAATCTAAAATTTTCTCACAAATAATTATCTCTTTAGATATAAATATTTATACAATGAACTCGAGGGTGATATAGGACTTGACCGGTATTTGTCCATTATTTTGAGTTCTGCTTGAAATTATTTCACTTATGACATCATAAATAAGCCTTGTATATAAAATGGGTTTCATAAAATATTAAAATGAAAATCATTATATTTTTATAGAATAAATAAATAATACAAGGAAAATGGGATTCATATCATTTTCAAATAGAATCACAAAAAGAAATCATTAATTATCATGACATGATAATTAAAAATACATGTTTACAAAAAAAATATTAAGAAACTTTCATAGTAAATATCTTTTAGAAAAGATAATAAATTGTATAGTATTTACATCATATAGGTACAATGTATAAAATTAAGACCATAAATTTACTTAAGAATTGATTTATATTATCTTGGTGAACACCATTCTATAAATAGAATAAGGACATGGTAATCCAAGCTGAAAGGAATTAGAAAAAAATTATGGTTATACTGAGAAGATGATTAAGAAGAAAAAATATAGTGATGAATATGTCTTCTAAAATAGAATAATATAAAATAAGTCATGAAAAGATAAAAAGGTAGATGGAATGTTTTGGGTAATATCTTCAATCGAGTATGAGATAGGTATAATAACATTTTTTAAGATGAAAAAAACCTTATAAAAGTTTTGGAAAAATCTACATGGGAATAATAAAAAATATCATTGATCTATTGATTTTTTTTAAAGAAATATACTATAATCCTCAAAGGAATATAATTTATTTTATAAACAAAAAATATAAAGATATAAATTTTCATATAAAATTAAAAAGGTAGTTGATAAATTCACTTATAATTTATATAAATAAAAAAAAGAGTCTTCGGAAAATATTTTTAACATTGTAATATAAATATCTCATTATATTCCATGATAAAAAATTATTTCTCAAATGGTGAGGTGAAACAATTTGAAATCATATACTTTTGAAAAAATAAATTGAATTACTCATATATTAAAATAAATTTTTTTAAAAATAAATTAGTGTAGGAGATGAAGATTAATAATTTAATTTTGGAAGGATATAAAACCTCTTAAATATTTCTAAATGACTGGGCATAAACACCATATCATAAAAATATTAAAAAATTCATTTTTATTAGAGGATAAATGAAATATAGAGGTTACCTGAGATAAAAAATAATTAGTTATTCAATTATATAGGATAATATTATTTTAAATGTTAAATATAGAGCAGGGAAACTGTAATTAATGATGATGTCAATTATTCTCAATAATGATATATATTTTGGGAATGAAATTTTATTATAGTAAAATATTGAAATAAAAGGAAATTTTCCAGGATAGAAGAAGATAATGTCTTTTTCTAATAAACCCTTAATTTAAAATAAACCAATTTGGATATAAATTTGTTTAAAAAGATGCATTATAACTCTAAGATGTGATTTGAGTTATTAAAAACCCTTAGAACATTGGTATCTTATGAATTTAAATCCATTCAATGAGAGAAAATAGCATAGATCATAAAATCCTATGAATTAAAAAGAATGTAAAATGATATTTATTTTTAGTAGATACACCATTAAAAATAAAACATCATTTATAATAAGAAATATATCTCAAGGGGTAAAAATTTCAGACAATAAACCCTTATATTTTATCCCTTCTCAGTAGAATGAATTTTATGATTATGTAGAACATAATTATATATCGTAATAAACTATTTCTGATTTTTGGTAAATATTATATTTTATAAATTTAATTAATGATTTTTATTTCTACTTATATTAGTTAGTTATTATCTTTTTTCCAAATCATATGTAACTAAACATGATAGATTTGAACTAGTTTCGAATTAATGGTGTATTTCATCATTTTTCTCTAAAAGTTCATAATTAATATATATTAAAATACAATTGGATTTATGTTTATAGTTAATTATAATGTTATCATTTCATTCTATGTGTTTTTCATTATTATCCTTAAAAATTAAATCATTGACGATCCTATTTTAGTGATTTATAACAAATGGACATTTTTATATTAATTAATGATTTTAAAATTAACTTTACAACTCAAAATGAATTAAATTTAATTTTTACATATATATATATATCTATATATTATATTATCATTAATTAAATTATAATATTCATCCATATTATTATTTTATATCATGATTCAAGTATGTTTTTAGACCGGACCAAACAAGAACATACCATAAATAATGAAATATTATGATTTAAAAAGAGATTTATTGTAGAATAATATATTTATAAAATAATCATAAATATATTTTTAAATATTTTTATTGTATTTAATAAAAAAAATTAGATTACAATAAATGAAAATGAATATTGATTAAAATTAGATACATTACTTTCTAGATATGGTTATCCACCCAATTCGCAATTAACATTTTCAGTTTTTGAAGAATTATAGGAAAATGTGATGGATTACAATAATATCATAATATTCATAATTTAACTATATATTTTATATTTAAACATTAATTTCAAAAATATAATCTTGAAGTATAGGCAATGGTGAAAAAAATAAGAGACATCACTTCGTAGAGGTTGTAGTCTACATAATGCACAAATGACAGTTTCATATCTCTTAATAAAATATGTGAAAGGTAGTCAATATTTATTCCCTTATTAGAGTAAAATTATTTATAAATTAAATAATTAAATAATTATAAATTAATTATACAATTATAAAGGAAAACAAAATATATAACAAAATAAAAGTTAATAAAAATGAGTTCTCACGTTAAAATATTTTTGTTTTCCATGGAGGATCCCTAAAGAATGGTTATCTTAAAAAAAATTCTATTGACTATAGGATTAGGGAAATATAATTGGATTATAATTTATTGAAAACAGGATATGTTTTAAGAAGAAAATTAATTTAATGACTTGTCATGATGGGGTGTGGAGATAACCATTTTATAAGTGGTGAGAATTACATTTTTTTAATTATAACATATTAAAATAAATGGATTGCATGGTAAACATGTAAGGCCTCCTGAAATTTATAAAAATAAGGTTTTGTTGATGTTATATGTCATATAATTATTCAATCATTAATTTTAACCCAATTATTAAAAAATTTTGTTATGTCCCCCACTTTTAGAATTTTCACTTTTACCATTAATGTTGTTACCACAATAACTAGTTTTCCCAAAAGTAATTTATATTTAAAGACTAAAAAGAAAATAGAACTTATTATATAATTTAGACATAATTAATAAAAAAATTAAATAGTTTTTTTATATTAAATAATTATTTATGAGAAAAATTATTTTCTACATTAACATATATATTGTGTAAAAACCTACTTTTAGAAAATGTATATTTTAATCCAAAAATTAAGGTGTAAAATAAAATCATGAATGAATTTTATTTAAATTTTAAAAGTTTTTTTATTTTAAAAATGAAATATATTATTATTTAACATAAAGAAAAAAATATTATTTTACCTGATTAATATTTAATTAAAATAAAAACAAAAAAAATATCTATGGGAAAATATTAATTAAGTCCTTAATATTTTTGTCATATATTTTCTAAATTCAATAATGAATATTTAAAATTTATAGTTTTATATATTAAATAAATAAATGACAAATTAAAAGGTTTTATAGAATTATATTTCTTTATTATATAATGATAATTTTGTAAAATTTATTATTTTGTTAAAAATGATGATTTTCACTATTTCTCTATAAATTAATTATTTTAGATAAATATCAAAATATTATCGTGAGGGTAAAATTAATATTTCATGTTAATAAATGACCTAAAATTTTTAATATTAAATATATAAATTTTTTAAATTTATTTTTTAAATTAAAATTAATTATATAAAAAAATGTTTTTATTGAAAAAAAATTGTTTTAAAAAAAGTGTTTTTCATATTTTTCTATGTTAATTTTAAGTAATAATGTTAAAATTTTGATTCAATATTTTAATATCAAATTTTATCATAACAATCATTTAATTTTTTTGACAAAATTTATTAACACTATAAATAGTTATTTGATAATGTGAATTCATTATTTTAATATTAAATCTTGTTAATTATTTATCCTATAAAAGTATGTTTTTTTAGTTGATTACTATATTTTTTAGTATATTCTTTATTAATCTTATAATTTCATAATAATTTTCATCTAATATATTTCATCTCATTTATTTTTGGTTTTACATGTAAAAAAACTAGTAAGATGATATTTTTTTAAGTAAAATAAATAGTGAAATATCAAGTCATAACATTCTACTCCATAAATAAATTGAATCCTCCAAATATCAATCTATCCAAACTAATAGAAAAGTTACGTGTGTCCATCAGATATATATATGACTCCTGGTAAAAATTTTAAAGTATTTTTGTCCTCACTATCCTTGTTGTGAATGATTAAATGAGGAATTTACTCATAATATAAATATAAATAATGTGGTGTTTTTCTTTTATCAGTTTTTATAAATACCTCAATAAAAAGTAAATTATTTTTTTATGTAGATTAGAGTCACCCATTTACTAATATTGGGTAATGAGTACAGTTTTATATAGTACTTTTCCATCATTAAAATTATCATGGTTTATATTCCAAGAGTAGAAATCGATACATAATGTCTCATCATATTTTATTATAGGAAAATATAATTTTATAGGGTGAAAAGTACTATATAAATCTACCGGAGAGGAGTTATTTGTTTCATATATAATAATCATAATACTAAAAAATTATTCATTATTAAATATCTAATAATTAGGGTGGAAGTATTATGTTCTTAATAATAATTCTATGCATAGAGGGGTTAATTGAAAAAGATAATAATATAACATTCAATGTTCCCAAAAGGTTGATCATTTTTTCCTCACTCTACATAATTTTTAGAACTCACTTATTAAGTCATGTTTTTATACGATCTTTCATTTATTGTATTTTTATATTTCGTATCATACTTTTTATCCCATAGAGTAGGGTATTGACCTATATAATTTCATATTCATATATATTTAAGATATTGAACTATTAGTGGTGCCTACAAATAAACGCTATTTCCATTCACTATTTCCACCATGATATTTACGTTTCCTAAAAAAAATATCTAGGCCCTCATTTTGCAAATATAATATATTCTCTAGTTATTTTAACATATTCCCCTTGGTGAATCTGACCACATTTTTTACATGAAGAAAATTAGTAATTATTTCCCTCACAATATTTGTTACATGAACTTCCATGAGATTCCATCCTTTCCTTATTCGATGATTTTCAATGGTAAACAATGTTCATGTTGATAATGTTAATTCTTGATATCTAGTTTGGAATAATCATAATGTTTCTAACTATATCTATAATCCCATTAGGCCACTCATTGAGAAAATCCATTGGTTTTCCCAAACATATATTATTAACTTGGATTTATTGGGATTCATCCATTAATAAAACCCAGAGGAGTTAATCATGAGTTAAGAATACCTAAAAAATTAAAAAGACTATTTTAATGTTACAAATTCTAACTAAAAATGTATTAATAATTGAAATTATCACATTAGATTTTAGTTTGTCTTAAATCGGTATTTATTTAATATAATATTCTTTACGATGTGTTCTATCATAATACTTAACATAATCCCATATATTAATTGAAAAAATAATTTTTAATTTCTTTTAAATTGAATGTTATTAATAAAAATATGTTCCATGGGAATTTAAATAAAGTTTTATAGTATTATTACCACTAATTAGGCACCAATGTTAGTATTTAGGTGATCATAATACATCCTTTCTTAGAGTGACAACCCCATGGTGCATCTCTACCATATCTACTTCAACTTTTTCGTATCAGTATAGGGATTTAATTTTTTTGAGAACCATATAAAATCATTTTCAAAAAAGTGACTGTTATTATATACATAAACTTATCCCTAGTTATATCACTAATATTATCTAGCCTTACCTAAAAACTAAATAAACCAATCCTTAGAAATAACTAAACCATTTGTAGTAAAGATTATAGATACTTAAGCTAAACATAAAAATATTTTACATTATTTCTATATTTTAATAAAAAATTATTACAAATTAATCCAACAATATTAATAATATAAGGTTTTTTTATTTGAGGACTAACTATATCAGAAATTTATATCACAATATCTTTGAAAATATCTCAATAATTGAATGAAACTATAATCCTTCTAAAATTTTCTAAAGTTATACTCATTTTCATAAGTGAATAATAGTTCAGTTTTAATATAAATAAACTAATCTTAATACATTTATGTATCTTAAGATTTAATTTCATTGTAAAATTAATTTTATACATAACTTATAACTAAAAATTATCATTATTTTGATATATTTCATAGTCCTTATAATAATTTTCATTTTCTACTCAATACATATTTTCATATGAGGATATACATAAAAAGGTGGTGATCTAGAATACCATTAATGTGAAGGATAATATATAATGAATAAGGTACATGAATCAATAATACGTGGGTGAGTATACACATTATCATCATATCATTAACATGGGATTATCATCATACGCATGAGGGAATCATTTTAAATGCATCAAATGTGACATATTCCTAATAATAAGGCATCATTAAATACTGACTAAATACCTAAAATACATATGATCAATGCTATAATCATATTCACTAATACCTTATGTGATTAAAACACTACATCATAATTATGAACAAATCTAGCATCATGTTTTCTCAAAATACACATAATCTCATGAGTTACATCAGATTACCCAATGATTTTAGGGAATATATAATTATATCCCAACAATAAAATCATAAAATAATCATAATAATTCATAAAACAATGCATTATATGTTTAAAAAAATTTAGTAATGAAATAAACCCTTGTAAAGGAATAGTTCTCATAAAAAATACTTTAATAAATAAATTTTGGGATTCTCTAAATAATAAAGAAAGTGGTATAATGTCCTAAAAGATAATTTTTCAATGAATAAAAAAAATCAAGATGAACGAAGGGGTTTTTTTGAAAAATAAATTTCTTTTTTGAAAAATATTTCCAAGTAAAATATAAATCATTCTTGTAACACCATGATACCTTATGATATATTTAATTTAATATAAATTCAAGCTCTTTGATATCTTATGATACACACAACCCCGAGCATCAAACATAGTAAGTGAATATTATATATGAATTAAAATATTATAAAATTAATATTTTAATATTTCTTGGAACAAAAATAATCTAGTTTTATTATATTAATATCAATTTTAATATTATTTTTTCAAAATAAGCCTAGTATAAATTTATGAAATTTTCCTCTACAAATAATATTTTATCAATAATAAAAAAATAATATTTAAAAATTTATCATTTTAAATAGTTTATTATAAAATTTTTTAAAAAAAATTTATTAACAATTAGCTTAATAGAAACTAATAAAAAAAAATATGGAGGTAAAAAGCAATATTTTTTAGAAAACTATTTATTTTCCAGGAAGCAGATTTTGTTTTAAAGGATATAATGTATATGTATAAATTAATTAATTTTAATAATCTATAGTGTTGAATGGTTTATATTAAAATTTTATAATATATTTCCAAAAGAAATATGAATTTAAATACATATAGAGTTTATTATTTTTAAATAGTTAATACAAGAACAACTTATTCGTTAAAAATGACTTTCTTGAAAATCAGTTTTTTTGGCACGAAATACAGGTTTATTTTAAATTTATAATTAATAATTATGGGACATGAATTTAATAAGTTTTTTCCCTCTTTTTTAATAATAATAAATAACTATTTTTTATAAATTTCATATTATTATTAAACTATAGTGATTATAAAAGTCATTAAATAATAATTATTTCGGTTAAGGTTAAAAAGAGGTTTTGTGTGAAGATTGTTCTTGTGTTAAATTATTTTTTCCCACATATAGAATTAATAATTGATAAATTAGATTTAACATCTAAAATAATTGGGTTGAAATTTTTTTAGAATGCTCATTTAAACCTTAGTATGAATGAATAAATTACAAAGGTAAAAAAAGATACAAGAATCCATAGTGAAAAGTAAAATTGTTAAAAATAAGTAAACATAATGGATAAGGATTAAAATGTAATTTTTTTATTTTTTATGTTGGAAGTTTTTATATGAATAGTAATTTTAAAACTTCATTATTTATCGTTTTATAAGGTACTAAGATGATATTCACTTCCCATTGATGAATAATTTTGAGTATTTTCTAAAATGACACTCTTCCTCAATTAAAGAGGGAACTTGCTCCCTTCACTTATTCAGAACAACGAAGTCATTATTCTTGATAAAAACTACAATAATCTCTCTATAAAATATTTATCCACATTATAGAGATTCAGTTTCTAAAAAATAGTCCAACCCTAGGGTCTTTATGAGGATACCCAAAAGAGATTTCTCTTACAAAAGGTAATTGTCTTAACAATGATCTTTAATTTTATTTCTATTTTTTTTCTAACTAAGATTATGTCTTAAAAATAAAAATATAATAAAAAAGTTTCTACCATATAATTATATGATATTATTTTTATATCATAAGATTTATCCATCTCCATCTCTATCAAATGGGAAACAAAATCATCGATCAGGTGTACGACGTATTATCACTTCATCAACCTATGTACCTCATTTTCCTTCACCAGATCAGATGATTGTATATAATTTTGGATATATTTATATAATATTTAAGATATTAATTTAATTATTTAAATATAATATCACGTATTTTTTTTTCTTTCCACGTCATTTAAAATACGATAATGTTGCTCATGAGTATGATAGACTACAACCTCCGGAAGTTATGTGATTTTTTTCAATTACGCATTATATGGAAACTAATAAATATATATTTAATGAATATATGTGTTATAAATGTCATCATAATGATTTTTTAAAAGTAATATTTCACCCTCTTCTTTACCCTTTCACTCTTTAAGGGAATGAAAACATTGGTCGTATGTACATATAACCTATCATTTCTACGATGCAATGTGATTCACATTCCATGTCCAAAATTAGAGAATTATTCTGAAAATGTTACTAATTAGAAAATATGATATTTATAAATTTAATATAATTCTGTAGATGATGTAACTATATCCTATATACAATAATCATAAATTATATGAAAAAACATGCAAGATAAAACGAGTTAATTAAAACCTGATGTAATGAAAAAAAATTAAATATTATTAAAAAGTTTGTAAAATGATATAAGAATATCATATATGACATTATAAATATGAATATGATTTTTTATAGGTTAATAAAATTCATAAAAAAATTATACATTATTTTAATGCAAGATAAAACAAATAGAAGTGTGAGGTAAGAGATTTTGTCACAATTTCCTTTCATTGAGAAATATTTATTGATGAGAAAATGTTCACTTTTATATGGTGTGTATACTTTCCATTGATATATATAACATGAATATCCATTTATTCATGAATTTCTATGTTTCAATTCATTTTTATTCATTCATGTGTAATAATATTAAAGTTACTACATTTGTAAGAACCTATTTTATAATCTCATGTTCTTTTGGGATTGATTTTATTCTTGTTGAATGAATTTTATCATTTATCCTTCATTAGATACACTCATTATCTTATATATTTATATTTAATATAACTTGTAGATGATTATTTACTATAATGCATAAAATTTGTGCATATGGTGTTTACATTGAATGTTTTTTCATTTACTTGAGAAATATTAATAAATATGTATTATTTACACAATATTTTTATTTCATGACAAGGAAAATTATTCATGAATTAAATTTATTAATTGATTTATGAGTAATGGTTTGGACATAAAATTATTTTTGGGGCCTATCATTATACATCCCCTAGATACATTGGAAGTATCACAAGTTTTAATAATAATCTGTCATTAAATATATTTTTACCATATTTTAAAAGTGCTCAGTGAAAGGTTTTTAAAGTATAGGTATCAGTATTATTAATATATTGACATCTGATAATTATGAATTTATATAATTTATATTTCAGTTATTATTATACAAAATATTTTCATTTTGATATTATATCTGGATGAATTTCATTATTAGTTTATTAATTTAATGGATTTTGTATTTTATAATTTACCTTTCCATATAGATTTTTATTTATCTAATCATGATTGGAATGTTATTGATTAGACAAAATATTTTTTCAATTATTTACTTTTCCATAATTATTATTTTTTATATATTTATGATATAATTTTTTGTACTTAACCATTAATTATAACTGGGATTACCCATATTTTGTTTATTTTCCTAGTATATGAATATAAATTTTTTGAAGGGGTTTAAGGATTCCAATTTTTTCCATTACTATGTTTTTTATTTTTTTGATTCCTAACCATTGTGGTATTTAGTTTTATAAGAATAAAAAACTAATCGGTCCCTGTAAATGTAATCCCATTTATCTTATTACAATATATTAATGTATACATCAGTTTATGGTACTGTATTTGGGGTTCTTACAATTAATATCAGAGGGATTATAGTTGAATACATGGGAACTAGATTATAGAAAACAAAAAATAGGGAACATAACCCAATATTAGACATTGAGTACATCTTTATAATAAAATGATAATTTTTCAGTGAGGAATAGATTATTTAGATTTTTTGATAAATGAATCAGTCCATGGATACTAAAATTTTGAATGGTTTCATAAAAATTGTATATAGAAGAAAAAACTCTAAAAAAGAATAATTAGGCTTGTCCTCATCATCACCTGTTACATAAAAACCATCCTTACTGTGCACCTAGATTGAAAATACTATGATATATTCATATTATACTTCACATTTTCTTCACAAAACATTATAAAAAATATTTGAAAATAAATATATCTTCAAAAAAACCATGTTAATTATTATTAGATAGAAAAGGGAATAAATTGGTAATTTATGTTATGTGTCACACAATGTTTATAATTAAACATTATGATTTAAAATTAATAATTTTATGTGATAATCTAGTATATTTCATTATGTAGAGATATATCCTAGAATGTATAAGAGTATCAATACACATGGTGAATGTAGGGATTCCTAGGGCAAGTAATCCAATATGGATGATATAAAAACTGAATAGATGATGGCTATATTAGAGCATCTTAATTGGGTTATGAAAAATTAGCATTTCTAAATGGATGAATTTCTTTTCTAAAACATGACTCTAATATATTTTAGCACTTAATTATATGGAAGCTACAATAATTTATTGGGAAAAAATACATTGGTAGCAGAGTAATGGATTAAGTACCTCGAAAAGTTATTCGAGATTTTGGGATGCAAATAAAAGGAAATGGATGTAACTACAATATATTTTCTTTAAGGTGATTTTCAAAAATGGTGGTAATTGATCCAGAATACTATAGAGGAATAGGAAATAAAATATTTGTAATGGAAATATTTTAATGTAACATTCCCTAACAAATAGTTATCTCATTAGCAATGAACTGAATAGATGAGAATGTTCCTCAGGTTAAATAAAAATAAAGATAAAAGTATTACAGAGTATGAATATACCTTTATATGGCAATACATGTATACTAATGATTACATACACAACTCAAGGTGCAAGATAAACCTTTTTAAGGTACTAAGACATGTTTATGAGGGGAAATAATCACCCAAACCTTTTCTTTATATAATTAAATATTTTAATGTGTCATCAAAATGAAGATAGAATTCAAAATATTCTACATGTTTAAGGAAAATTTATAAAATAAAGCTTTTACTTAGATCCAAGAAAAAAAATGAATGCATCAAAGAAGAAGAATAGAATGAAACACTTTCTATCTTCTGAAAACATGGAAACGTTAAAAATAAATAATTTTACGAAGTCAAAATTGGTAAAAATTTCATTAATAAATAATTTTGTAAAGGATAAAAAATAATAACTTTTTTTGATAACATGGTTTTGGAAGAAATTAGATTTATGACCGAATAGAGAAATGAATTTTGATTTTCATAAAAAAAATTCCAAAACAAATTAAGTGCTATAGAGTAGAAAAATATTACAAGTACATGAAAATATTATGAAAACCCATATGATCTAAAAATTATAAGTTTTTATTAAAAAATTATCAAATAATTTTCATTAATTTAAATTTATGAATAATTAATATCGATCTAAATGAGATTCTAACACAAACCCTTATAATGATCGTAATGTTGAAGTGAGAATTAATCAATGAATCTATTTAATGTATCATACGTAAATCTACATAAAATAAGTGTACACAAAACCTAATATAATCATAATTAATTATAAACATAATCATATAATATCAGATAAAATAAAGTAGTAATATAATACCAATAAAAAGAATTTGAGTTATGAAATTATTTACTATTTCAAAACACATAATTTAAATCCCCCTAGATAAAATAATTAAAATTAATACTTCAAATACCATGAAGAATGAAGTATTTATGAAATAACTAGTTAAGGGGGTATTATATACACCATATCAAAAAAATGGAGCATAACATTAAAATATGTCTTAAAGAAATAAAATTGAGGTGAAATATCATACCTTATGCTCCATTTTGATTAAATGTTCTTTAACCTTTAGTATAGTGGTTTTAAAAAATTTATTAATTTTTTTACAGAAATATATTAATATTTATAATATCATATACTATCCATTTTTAACATCTTATTAATTTTTCATTAATAATATTTCATTATAATCATTGGTCTATGTTTATCTCTTTTTGTGTGAATATATAGTTTAAACTCATTTCATTTTTATGTAGGTCACACATCCCACAATAGCGGTTTTACCAAAAAATATTGATGGTGTAGATCATAAAAGGTAACTCGAGATCATGTGTTGGGTATTTCTACCCATGAATATTCAATTATCATGAGGAATATGATATCAAATTTGGATTATAAATGATTACACCACATGAGTTTTTATATTTAGAATAATTTTATATCATAAGACATTATAAAATTGTTGGTAGTTTGGTTATAAGAACAGTCATTAGCCTCTTCTTATGATCCTTATTTTTCCCACATCTTATTATATCAAATAATACTTTACCCATTTTTATGTAAACATTGTTACTGGGTTAGAAAATCGTGATAAATTTCTCCCAAATCATCTGTAGTACCAAGCTAATCGAAAGAAATATGGATTTCTATTGCACATGAGTGTCTAGTACATTCCTCACTTATATTTATATTTGGATGTTATATATAAATTTATTCAATTATGATAAAATTCCCCATTAATGTTACTTTCTTTTTCCAAATGTTACACCTTATAAACATCTCATACATTTTCCAATTTTTTAATGTTACCCACAAAATCCTTAGATTATCTTAATGTTTCCCTTTACTCTTTAAATAAATAATAATAGCATCAACAGAGGCTTCCAAAAAAAATTTCTAGGCAGTTTAAAAATACTATATTCATAAAATACATGGATATTGTAGTGGTAATAGTAAGTCTATAGGTTATCACTGTGAAATCATAGAGTCTATAAGTTTCAAGGAATTTAGTTTTCAAAATACCTTTCATCATCACCATTTATGGAAGACATCCAGAATGAATATCCATCGTTGAGAAGTATTGGACTCCTCAATGTTGGTTGAACAAGTATTATAAGTTTTTTAAGTGGAAACTTATTATTTAGGGTGATCTTATTGAGATCCCAATAATCAGTAAAGAACATCATTGATGCTTCATTTTTCATGAAAAAGATAGCTAGAACACTCTAATAGAATACAATAGTGTGGAAGAACCCATTATCCAGATTCCCTATACCAAATTCTGCAACTAATCCAGTTAGATCATGCACATCATATAAGAGGATTTGTATATAAGGGAACCTCTTCGTACAAGATCATTTGATTAATATACCTCATGACCAGGGGTAATGTTGGGTAACTCTTCTTAAAATACATTAGTATATTCCATTATAGTGGGAATTTGATTAAGGTTGATTCATTCATTTGATTAAACCATTTTGGCACCGTATGTTTCTTCACTGGGTATCAATAACCACCCTAGTGGTGGATTTACCAAATGATATTCATGATATTACTTTTTTAGAGGAGTACAAAATGCTTTATGATAAATAAAGGGATTACCTTTTATTAATAGTTTATGTGAGCTCTATATAATGAGAGTAAATAAATGACCATTATTGTATTAAATTACACCAAGGGGTGGATTGTGAGATTCACCTGAAGAATATTACCACAGATGATAATAGAAGAAGATTATAATAGTTTGGTTCTATTGGATTCACCATCATGTGTATTTAGAAAACATCTAATGCATTGTATTGGGGTGATGATAAAAGATTTATATAAAACATATAAAAATTAAGGAATATATAAAATTTTAATCAAATATTATTTTCCATTACTCATTGAATATTTTCCATAACCTATATGAATTAGTTCTCATATTCCACCTCAGTAGTAATTATTTTAAAATATTTCCATTGATCCTTTGATTTTAGTGGTTTCTATTGTTGATTACCCTATATGTTTTAGTGAAGTATCCTTCATAGTGACCTTTCTCCTTACAAATAAAGCATTGAACCTTGGGTGGTGAATTTGGGAGTTTTATTTCATTATACCATCACCTTCATCTAATTATTCATATCTGCTCAATATTCATGAGCACTATGTTCTTCTCTCCCAAACATAAATAATTTATCTTTCCCTATAATATAATCCCCACTATGTTTCTTCTAAAAGAATTTTGTAAGTGTGGGGTGACACTTTTTTTCTTTTTCTTCATTTGGTTAACCCTCATAAAAGTATATTTTTATATTCTTACATATTTTTCCATTGAAAAATTCTCTTTTCTCCATCTCTCCTTTTTTATAATATCAAACAACCTATTTATAACTCCTAAAGAGATATATATCTATATTTTTTTGGAGGTTTGGTTTTATGAAACTAATTAAACTATATAATTTGACATTATTATTTATAATAATACCAAACACATATATTTAATGACATGTGAAATTTTATTCATAGATCACGATATATTCACCCTCCAATTACTTATGATTAGTCACATATATATCCATATTTGATTAAAAATTTAAATGGAAATACATATAAATAAATATAATCATAAAGACTTCCCAATACTTTATATTGATTTTATATTTTAGCTTTGTATTCTTTATCAGCACTTACCATTTAATACCCTCTCCATATAAATAATAGAGAGCGAGAGTAACCTTATCATTCTTAGAATAGTGGAAAAAATATCCTTTTCGTTGAGTTTGTCTACTATTTTAGGATATGTAGATTAGAAGTACCACTGAATATCAGTGGATATTACCACATAAAGGACATGATGTTGGGTTTATTCTTTTTGAGTGATAGTTTACATTCCAAAAGTTTAAGGATATTCTAATGGCCTAATAAATGTTTATAACCATTTCAATGAAGTTATTAACTACACATAAAGAGAGACTCTATATTTTTATATAATACCTTGAAATATATCATGGAATATTTTTGGATCTAGGAGCTCAGGTAGTGAAAGATTCAAAAACCTGGTGATATCCAGACTTATTTTTTTAAAATATTATTAATATTAATATCACATTCATGACGTTTTTCATAAATAATGTAATGTATTCAAAAAAGGGTCTCTGATCCAAAATCTAAGATCAAATTTGAATCAATTGCATGAGGTTTAACCTTGGAGGGACCTAAGGTTTTCAATGTCGAATGTCCCGATAAGGCATCAATTGGATGGTGTCTTGAATTAATATAAATAAATATATTGATAATATTAATTGGTAAATAACATAATTAAATTATCTTAAAATACTCCATTAAAAAATCTATATGGTTAGCCACATTATCCATGGGAGAACTGATAGGTTCTCAAATAACCTTCATTGATGAGTTTACATCTTCCACCAATCAGGGATCAAATTGAGGTGGATTAATAGAAAGTGGATGGATTGGATCTTCATCATCATGGAAAATCAATTATTACACAAGGAGTAATACATAATCAAGGTTGGTCTCATAAATTTTGTTTTTTCATCATTTATAAAATGTTTTCTCATAGATATTAAGTTATATACTTCTGATATATGTATTGATATCCTTCGCATGAGCTTGTTGAGGGATTAAATTGTTTAATTAAATTATGTTTAAATTCTCTAACCCTGAAATCACCATTTGAAATTATTGGATGAGAATCAACATAAAATGATTTTATCACCCTTTTTTGGTTTTTTTTCTTCTGTCATTATTCTCATTATTATGTATTAGAATATATGGCCACCATTCAGAATTTCTAGGGTGGGTTCAAGTATGATTGAACACCAATAATCATGAATTCTTTGTGAATTATGAGTTATTTAGTAATTTGTAGATGGGTATGTTATGATGTGGGTTTCGGGTGATGATTCCCCTTGAAATAGAATCCTGGACATAGAACTAGTGAATGGAGGTGTATTACGTGCATGGAGACATCATATAAGTGGACAAAATATTGTTTTTGGCCATAAAAGTCCAGTAAAGATGGTTTGAGGTGGGTAAATCAATTTTTTGTAGAAAACCGATGGAAATCAGGTTGGGAAATTTGGATATAGTGAATGGATGATGAACCTGAAGATTCTTTAGAGAAAATGAATACTATTTGTCTAGTATTATATATACACGTTGTATAGTACCCCCATGCTATGGTGCTAGGGTTTTGGAAAAAAATTAAGGATAACTTTTTGTGCAGGTAGTTCAAATGAAATGTGATCCTATCTAGGTATAAATTTCATGTTCTAGTAACACACAAAAATGAAACTATATTGGAGAACAATCTATGTACTCTATGAGTAAATAAGAATTTTTGAATTCTCATGCATTACGGGTTACACAGTAAGGTACATGACCTGACCTGAAGAACATAATAATGACCATGAGAGAAAAAAAAGGCCCCATGTTTCTAATACATGTTGTGTGGTCCCCTTACACACAGTTTTTAGTGACATTCCCTTTGATTCATTTTTAGAGGAGAACCCAACTAGAAAGGTAACCACGAAAACTTACTATTTGGATCCCATTCATATTGTAGTCTCCCTTTTTGAGAAAATTATAGTTTTTAACCCCTTCATATGGACATGAATTTTGGATTTTGATTACACTATCCTAATAATTTTTTAACCTAGGATGGGATGATATACTTCAAAGGGGCTTTCAAGATATTATGTGTAATGTTCAAAGAGTGGAACATTTTTATTTTCTAGTTGACCACGGTAGTGACTGGGTAGGATCATTTGAGTGAGGTTGGGGTTGTAAATCCAATATGATTCCATGTTTTGGTTCTTCCTTAATCCTTACACATATTTTAGTGGAACATCCCTATGAACTATAGTATGTGTCCACTGCTTTTTGAGTGGAAACCCCAAACTCACTATCAAATGGGTACTCCACCTTTATGTTGACACCCCCAGGTGAATTAGGGAATGTTTCCAATACATTTTGAGTGGAACCCCTTGATGATTTATGGAGTGTATAATCTAACTTTTGAGTGTCACTTCTCTGAACTAAAAGGGAATGGTTCAACTACCTTGTTGTGGAACACCCTGGTTCATTTGTGTGGGGGTTCGACAACTTTTTGTGAAATCTCACTGACATAGTAAGGTGTGGGTACTATACCTTTTGAGTTGAACCCCTATGAAACACAAGGTCTTGGGTCTTATATTTATGGACTGAGTGGAACTCAATTGTCATAAAAACATATGAGACCTACACATATAGATTATACCCTTAACTATAAAGCATTGTTTTGAGTTGTGGGTCCTTGACATGGTAAAGTATTTAAAAAAAAAGAGGTTATGGGTATCCAAGATGGACTTCATAGATATATTGGTAGACTCATCAACGTTGGATGAGAAATGATATGGAGATCCTCTTTCTCTCACATCTATGAGTCTAATATGATAATACCTATATATATTGGATTAATTTCCCCCATACTTAAAGGGTGGGAATACAACTTATATCGTGTCTCTAAAGCTCCCTCTTCAGTTTTAGAGTGTCATAATGGGTATATATATACTCACCCCTATATGGGATTTTTATTCATGTGTCATGTCTTATGAACAAGGTGGATATATCATAAGTGATTTCAAATGATCATATGGATTATCTGGTGCATTAACGAAAAATGTTGTCCCTTCATAGAGATCATAATATGGACCCTCATAGATATTATCTTTCTTGTTGTTTTTAGGATGGGATATTGTTTCTAGGTGGGAGAGTATTTTTCCATTAAATTTCAAATTGTACTATTTAACTCTTTTATATTTCCTAGAGGTTATTACATGTGTGTTTTTACTCAATATATTACATGTTATTATAATTATTTATTTTAATAACTTCATGGGGATGGTTGGGTGTATGAATACATGTACATTATGAAAAGGCATCCCATTTTTTTATGCCTTCTCGGCACTTGTTTCCCACCCCTTTCCAATAGAGGTGGGATTGGGGTTGTGGTGGCCCATACATAATTCATCTAGGTAGTCCCTAGTGGGTTAGGTCATTATAGAGTGGTATCAGAGTAGTTCATTAAATGGGATGGGGTTTATAGTTTCCCCATCTAGGGATTTGGTTAGGACTTATGAAAACAATGTCAAAGTGACTCGAGTGCATCTATCGGGTAAGAGAACTTAGGGTTGGTGCAACGAATGATGTATCCGTACTCCATGAGACTAATTTTCTACTACTAAACTGAACATTCTATGGAATTAGTTATAGGGAACATTATTATATCCATCATACTAGATTTATTACATTTTCTATCCATCTTGAGTAAGGTCCCCATATATATATATATTATCATCTACCTAAGATTCATCTTGATTGATGTTAAGATTTCTCTACGAAGATATACATCAATGTTACTAAATCAGGATAATGATTATGATCTAATTAATTATAAGACATTCATTAAGGGGCCATCACCCAAGGTCATTCCTCCATATAGGATATTAGAGGAATCCACTCTTATCAAGATGAAGATTATACCAGTAAAAAAGGATGAGGATGAATACAGGATTAGTGAACTCCACGAGTTCTCACACTAGAGGTCAGTGTGGATCCATAGTGAGTCAAATCCCCATGTAATAGAAGGTTGACTTGAGTCACTGATCCAATTATTCATGGTTTTGTAGAAGCCAACTCATCAGATGGTTACACTCATATCTAGTCTTTTTCATGGAGAAAAATTTTCCTAGAAGACTATTGGAATATGGAAGCATGATGAGTCAAAACTCTCAAGTCATGACTTCTAGTAGTTGTTTCGTGAATATGAATACACATAATAATTATGCTCAGTATTGATTCATGTGATTATAGAGATATATCATGTTATTATGGCTATGTTTTAGTATATTTTAGTTTCAGTGAACATACATGATACTCCCTCATAATGATTTGAGATGGATATTTCTGAGTGTTGATGATTGTGTAGGGTCTTTACAAATAAATACGGTCTAGTGTGTTATCCCAATGCATTCCCACATATAATAGAGTTATAGAGGGGGGGGGGGTCTGGTGATAGATATATTATAATATTATGGATTTTATGCATTTTTAGCTACTATCATTCATCATAGGGATTATTCATCTACAAAATCCAGAAGGTTCCAATAAATGGGATCATAGTAGAGTATACCTTCTCATGGTAAGAATCAAGAACATGCTCAAGAAGAACAAGGTTAATATAGAGGACCAGGGTATCTCAAAGAGAATAAATTCTATTAATGTGATGGAAAATGTCATATGAAACATTATTTATCAACTCGATATGTTAAGGAGGCTAGGAATATAGATGACAGACTCCCAGGGAAGAGGTAACTCCCAGATCATGGATCTCCTAAGCTCGAGCAGGGTGGCCCCCAAAGAGGTGGTACTAGTTGACGAGAATACATATCTATAGAGAGTGTATATTATTGATATGGATGAATTTATGAGATAATTCCACCACCACTATCAGAAGGCCTACTCTTGGCTCAGGGAGAGTGAGGTTAGGACCATGGGACTATGCTAGTTACATAGGCTTATGACCAAGCTATATAAGAGATGATAAAAGGTACACTATTTATTTTGTTATACTATTTCATCAGTATTAATAGACACATGTTTGACTCATTCCCTCATCTCTTTACTCCTAGAAAGAGTTATGGGGCTCACAGTTGAGACTTTAGCACATCGTTTTTGTCTTGTGGTTCCTATTAGAAGTAGATCATGGATATAAATTCATTTTTGGTAGTGTGAGTAATCACTTAGTATAGAGAATATCTTATGGGACCTCTAGGATATCATTATGTGACCTAATTAAATAATCTTGTGTAATGAAGGGATTTCCACAATCTCATCCCAAACTGAAAACCATCGTAGATGAGTCAGATACCTTCAGACAGATGGGTCGAGATTTAGTATTATGAGTAAGAGAGATCTCATAGTGGGATGATTGGGTCTTGAGTATATGAGGATGTTTCCCATTACCCATTATTTTACAAGTTTAATCCTTGTAGATGTGGAATCTATAGTCATTTTTATTCCTTCGATATTAGAGGAATTTAGGGATTTCTTGTCGAAGGATTTCTTTATACAACCTCTAAGGATGGAGAAGGAATTAAATATTTAATTTCTCTTTGGGACCATATTGATATATTCTTCAGAAAAATGATTTCCCCTACTGATATCTAAGAGATGAAGGTGTAGCTTGAGGTGCTTTGAGATATGGTTTTTTTAGACACTGTGTGTACCCCTAGGAAGCCCTGGTTTTATTAATGAAAAATGTGGATGAGATCTTGTGGATTTGATTTTATTATCATAACCTGACCAGGAAATGATAAAAAAATAAGTAACCTTTTTCTGATGATTGATGACTTCTTTCATAAGTATATAACTGTTATATGGTTCTCAAATATCAATATCTAGTCGGGCTATCACTAGATGAGTTTTTATGAGGACAGTATTTCGAATCTTGGATTCTAATGACTTTACAGATACTATGAGTTCCTAGTGATTCCTTTATTTGTGATGAATGACCCCAAAATGTATATGGATTTGATTAATTGGTTATTATATCCATACAAAGAAAAAATTTATTGTTTTCCCCGTTATTGACATACTCATCTACTCTGCGTCAGAGTAATACCATGAAGAGAACATGGGGATGTTATTAAACTTTCTCTGATTGTACCAAAATTATAGTATGATATTGAAGTGTGATATATGAATCTATGATGTTTAATTTATATAAAATGACATTTATGAGCATGTATCATCGATGGACCTAGAATATATGGTTGTAGTTATTTCATAGGATCCCCCAATCGAGTATTAGAGGTGAGTAGTTTTAATTGTTTGGTAGTGTAAAACATGTGTTTATTGACGAAATTATCTAGTATTGTATCCCCTTTTACCACCCAGATTCTAAAAAGGCTTCCATTTACCTAAAACTAGTAGTTTCAAAGTTCATTTTAGATATTGAGGCCATAGATGAATAGTTATGCTATATTTAGACTACCGAAGGAGGGTGTGGAGAGTATAGAGTATAATGATACCTCTAGTACTAGGATATATAATGTGTTTATTTAGAGGAAGGAAGTGACCATATATGGGTCAAGGTAGTTGAGAATCCATGAGGGGAAATATGTGACTCATGATATATAGTTGGTAGTTTTAGACATTGATCTATGGATGTGAAGGAACTATCTTCTAGGTGAGTGTTTTTTTCTTACTAAAACTAATAATGTATTTGTTCTTTCTTTATATAGATATATTTAAACCTAAGATAGAGGTAATGGTTTGAGTTCCTAAAGGATTATGACTTTGAGATAGTATATAAACATTAGAAGGGAAATTTGGAATAATATTTCCTTAGTAAAAAGTCTTTTTATCTCTCATGGAGGAGGTATTAGATTAGATGGTTTATTTTAATATAACCCTAGCAAAGGAGAGTGGTGAATCATATTTTCAATCGATGGTGTTGACACCACTTCTTTTCTTATGTGTGCGGGAGGCTATGTTGGGAGAAATAAACTAAGGTCTTATGGGTATATATATCCATAGGAGAGACACTATATGAATTCTATAAATGAGGGAATCACGTCATCTTTTCCCTGTGATGGATGATGGTTTTGGTCACATTACATGAGTCTATGATTAGGGTGTTTCACAATTATCATTATTTTCTATATCCTAGTGTGGGGAATGAGTAATGATACCTTAAATAAAATGTTTTTTTATCTTGAAAGAGGTAGAACATGGATGAGTTTATCTCTTTGTGTTTTATGTATTTTTAAGTGAAGTATGAGCACAAGGTTAAGAAAAGTTTATTACAGCCTCTTGAGATCCCAGAGTTGAAATGGGATTGAAAATACAAGGATCATAAGATAGGGAATAAATGGATAGTGAGAGGCCATGATTCTATATGGATGATTATTGACCAATGTACCATGTCAGTACACTTCCTCTCAATCAATGAGAAGAGTTTTGATGAGAGTTTTAGGTAGTTATACGTGTGATAGATCAACCCCTATCATGTGGTTTCAACGATTATTTTCTCGAGCTGTGATGTGTGGGTCATGTCTAAGCTTTTGGGAGGACTTAAGGATGGATTAATGACCCAATTAGAGATGAGTATAAATTTTGACCCCAGTACGGTTGGGATGACTGAGCAGAATATCTAGCTGTTATAGGATATTTTGTTGTCTTGTGTGTTAGAATATGTCAAGAGATGGGGGGATCACATACCTTTAGTGTAGTTTTCTTATAACAATATCTATTTCTCCAGAATTGGTATGTAACCTTTATAGGACCTCTATATAATACCCTATAGGACATCCTTATGATATATTGTGTTTTGTGACACAATTCTTGTTGGGCCATAGATGGTGTGGATGATGATGGATAAGGTCAACATGATATGTGAGATAATGAGGGAAACTATTAGATGATATAAATATTATGAAGACAGACATTATAGGACCTTATAGTTAGAGTAGAGAGACAGTTTTTTCTTGAAATCTTACCATGATGATGATTGAGGAGGTTCATATATAGATGTGTGCTACATCATGGTTAATCATACAATTCAAGATCTAGCAAAGGGTTGGAAAGGTATCATACAACATAACCTTACCCCCAAAGTAGTAATGGTTTCCTAACATCTTCTATGTGTCATATCTGAGAGGATACATGCATGATAATATACATGTTTTTTAATAGAGAGACATAAACATCTTGGGTGGAGCCACATTCATAGAGTTCCCGGTGATGATAGGGTATTAACAATAGAGGATTCTTTCTAGATGAACCCTTCATTTGGTTCATGTGTTGCGGTAGCATGTGATCATGTAGGAGTGATCTTGGGAGTGGGAGAGAGAGATATGGGATAATTATCCCCACATTTTTGTTTAGATTTTTCTTTTTTGGATGAAAATAATTTAAGGAGGGAATAATTTGGAGACACTATTTTTCCCATTTAAGACATTATAATATATCAAGGAATATTTTTTGAACCAAGTGCTGAGACTGTGCTAGATTCAAAGGCCCGATGGGACCAAAATTGATATTTTTAAAATATTAAATATATTAATATCCAGTACAAACAATTTCCTAGATATAATGGAATATCTCTTAAATAGATTATAAAATAAAAAATCTAATACCAATGTTAAATTGGAAGTGTAGGTTCTATCTTAGGTGTGACCTAAGGTTTGTCACCACAAGATGTCTTGTTGAAGAAGCCATTAGTGGGTATGTTTAATTAAAATTAGTAAATAGTTTTTATTATTATTTTTTTAATGACCTAATTAAATGATCATTAAATACTCTATCATTAAAATTATCTAGGTATTGCACCATAAACCCTAGGTTAATTGTCAGAAGATTCGATGACCATGTTTGAGGAATTGACATCAGCCAATGGTTGGTGATCTGATTGAGGTGGATGGATTGGCAACACACATAACAAATTTTACTCATCACTTGGAAATTTATTCCTTGATAATTATAAATCCCTAATCATGGTTTGTGTTGTAAAATTTTGAACATGATTAAATGTTTGATCATGGATGTTTTATTATCTAATTGACTCTTTTTATTCTCTGCATTCACTCAATTCTGTTACATGATTTAATTGGTTTGTATATTTTCTTCATTTTATATTACATGGTCTCATCATAAAATACTGATTTTAAATCATTTTCCATGAATTCATAGCCAATTATGTTTGTCAAAAAGATTTATGATGCTTTCCCTAATCATTCTTTGCGCTCTTCGCTACTAGCTTATGGGGTCACAGTTTGACATTTTTAATGGGGTTTGAACAAGATAGAACCCTAAGATTCATGATGGTTATGAAAATGAAGAGTGGGATGGAGATTTAAAGATGGATCAGGTTCTGTTGTGGGATACAGGGGGTGATAACCTTGTATATGGGATTCAGAACTGAGTGACAGTGATTGATGTAGAATTGTGTTGGTGAGGATTTTATGTGAATTCAAGGAATCTGTTTCTAGCCATGAAATTCTAGGATATGCTATCCAAAGACTAATACCATAATTTTTGGTTGATCAAAGTGTTGAAATTGGGGAAATAAAGATAAATTTAGGAAACACGTGAATATCCTAGGGATTCCACAAAAAACATGACAAAAGGAAGTTCAATATTATGAATATGCACTATGTAGTACCCCTAGAAGCAACGAAAGGATTTTGTGATGAAATTATGTATAATACACCCTATGGAAGGAAAACGGGACATTTAAACCAACCTAGGAATCCAGTTTGTGTGCTAGAGGATATTGAGAGGACCTCATCTAGGAGGACATGTCATGTACTCCGAGAGTACACTGGCATGTGATGGTAACTGAGCATGGACATGTAATAGGATAGATACAGAAAATGTTCTGACAAACTTAATCATGGTCAAGAGCACACATGTAGACCCTGGGTGTGGAGACATATCATGTGGGAACCTTAAACAGTGTATTGAAATATTTCCTCTGATTCATGTCTATTGGATAACAAAACCATGTAGCAGTGCTAGACCACACATTGTGCGGAACTATTACAAGTCATGTGCTCCCTTTTTTGAGAAAATTAAACCTTTCATGTCACCATCATATGAAAATTTATTTTTTCTCACAATTATCCAATACTAAGTACATTTCTACATAGAACATGATGGTATCCTTAGTAATTGTTTTCATGATATGATATGGAATGTTTCTAGAAGGTTGTTTTTAAGCATTACTTGATGGTGATAGTGATTATAAAAGTACATCATACTAAGGTCAGGTTTGGAAAAATATGTGACATAATAGGTTATGGTTCCTCTCTTATCTACACATAGGTTATATTGGAACCCCTCATACGCCCTAGGGCATGAATCATATTCCTTTTAAGTGGCACCCCTGGAACACGAGGTTATTGGTCCTCTACCTTTTGAGTGGACCCACCCCCACCCCCCGATTCACTAGGGCATGGGTCATCTACCTTATGAATGGATCCCCATTGACACTCTAAGATGTGTTTCTTCTAACATTTTAGACGAACCCTCTTGACACACTAAGATTTTGTTCCTCTACCTTCTGAGTGGCACCCCCACTGATGCACTACAGAGTGGTAGCTCTTCCTTTTAAGGGGATGTACCTTGATGAACTAGGATGTGGCTCTTATACCTTCTGAGTGGAACCCACTAACTCAATAAGGATTGGTTACTTTATAAATATTTTTTGTAGGACCCACATATCATACAAATTCATGGTTCCTATACTTAGATACTGTTCTTACTTGACTTTGAGGAATATTGGTGAGGTATGGGTCCCCCACACAACAACTTCTTCAAACACATGAGATTCTAAACATCAGAGATCAACTTCATAGATATTTTTTATAATCATTCACATAGGTAGTACTATGATATAAATACCTATTTCTCTCTCATATAGGTTTCTAATATGATAATATATATTTATAGTCGGGTTTTTCCCCTATTACTTTGTGTTTATCTAACTACTTCTATCATGTCTTTATTGAACCATATTCAGTTTTTGGGCATCCTATGAGGAATTTATAGACTCAAACCTTCATGGGTGTTTCATGTACACAGCATGTCTTATGAAGATGACATGAAGATCATAAGTAATTTTATAGGATCATAACGATACATGGGTTCATATACCACACATGGTGGTTGGTCTTGGAGATGAGGAGTCAGGATCTCTCATCTATCTTATTTCCAATTGTAGTTATGGTGGGATATATTTTATTGGTGGGAGTGATTTTTCCTCTTTAAATTTTGTATTGAAATCCACAATATTTTTTATTATCATGATTTCATTATATGATTTTTTAATCTTGATGTTATCATTTTTCATTATTATACTTATTAACTTCTGTATAGACATCAGTGGGTGCAATAAGAACATTACATTAGGAAAAGGTTACCCATTTTTTATATGGATTATTGGTTCTAGTTTCCAGGACCTATCCTATTGATATAAGATTCAGTTTGTGGAGGCTCGATCTTCCATCAGCCAATTAGGTCCCAGTTGGTTAGGTTGTTACAACCTCCAATAGATTTTGGAGATTAATTTAGACCGTCATTATATTATGACTCACAGGGGTTGTTGGTTTGGTTTCTCTTGGTTCCCAAAATTTTATAATATTAAATAGGTTTGAAAAATGAAAAATTCAATGAATAATAATTAATTAATTTTTATTATGTGAAAATTAAACCTAAATTCAAACATTATGGGATCCCAATGTTTATCCTTTTTCTCTAACGATGCTTTAAGTGTTAAGTAAATTAATCATTTTTTTCAATTAAGTTGAATAATTAAATACTCTATGTTTCCTTCATAATCGATTTTTTACATGTGATTAAATAAAGAATATCACCTTGGAGTGTATACCTATTCGAACAATAAGGCCTTTTTGTTGTGCACCAGGTTAAAAATGATTCAATACATAATCATCCCTTTTCAAGATTGTTACACCAGATAGATATTCCATAGAACCACAACCACCTGTAGTATGTAGAATGGTATATTAATTATCAAAAACAAAATTATCATGTATTTTATGAAAGCATTAGAATGTTCCCAATAAAACAAAAAACTTATCCCTAGGGTTTTTACCAACATTTTCATATACTAATTTCCAAAATAATTATGAAACACTATAATACCAAGTATTGTGACCCAAATGTTTCTTACATTACTATTATGTCATTTATATGATAAAAAATATAATTTTAATACATTTAAGGATAAAACATTTACCATCTTGAGAAAATCTGGTCCATCTATCACTTATACACAAAACATGAAAATTATATCAATTATTCATTATAGTCCTTGAAAAATTACTCATATTATTCTTATTACATGTATTCACCTAAGGATATATATTAAAGAAGTGGTGGTTTAAAATTCCAATAAATGGAAGGAATAATTGATGAAATAATAGATATGAATCAATAGAACTTGGGTGAGAATAATCATCATAATCATATCATAGGAATGAGATTATCATATCCTAAACGAGGAAATATTTTAAAAATAATGGAATATTTCATATTAATAACAATTAAACCTCATAAAATACCATCCAATTCTATACATAGTTTGTAATAAAGATAAAATCATGTTCATGTATAACATATGTGTATAAATTTTAACATCATTATTTTGGATAATGATAAAATTATGTTCTCATATAATACCAATATTATTATGAGATATATAAAATTATCTAAGGAATTGGAGGGATATATAATTGTGGGGCCACCCATCACCTAAAAAAATCTCATAATCAATCATTACACTAGGAATAGATCTTATAAAAACAATAGTGTTGAAATAAACCCAATGAAGGGAATGGGCTTCATAATGGTTTTAGTATAATTTTATGAATAAAATTATTTTTTATAAAATAAATATGGGGTGTCATATTTTTGTATAATGATTATTTTTATTTGATGAATAAACAACAGAACATCAGTTAAGATATTTTGTGAAAAAATAATGACATCTTTTAACAAAATTATAAATGAGTTAAAAATAAATTTGAAAATTTAGAAACATGTATATCCCCCTTAAAAATATAAATAACCCTAAAATGACCATTTTAGAGTATTAGAGGCATTCCCATAATAAAATAATTTTTAAATATGAGATAAACCAAAATAAAGAGTTGGGTTTGAGAATCCACTTAAAAAAATCCTCAATTATTTTTTTTTCTTTTTACCCCATGAATAATAAAATTATTTTTATCAAATAAATGTAATAAGAAGTTAGTATAGTTAATTTATTCACTCATGGTCAATTATATTCATTTTAATATTTTCTTTAGTTCCATTTTTTATAGGTGAAAATTGTTGATATCATTTGTTCCTTAAAATATATTATCTTTCCACAATTTAATTTTCTTGATTTATTATTACATATAAATTGTTAATATTTACTATAAAACCAGAAGTAATCATATATTTATACATTTACATACTATAAATAATTTATTATAATCATCCATAGTTGTATTGATATGTAGTGAGTTGTCAACATCCTCATGGAATATTAACTGACTGTTAACGAGACATTGTCAACGAGGATGTGCAAAGTAAATGATATGTTCTTTTATAACATTTTTATAGGATATTAATACAATAAAGATCATGTTAAAAAAATCAGTTTTAAAGATGTTTTTGATTACTATATAAAAGCAGAACATGAAATCAAAAAAATAAAAATACATAAAATTACAAAAGATATTTACCTTTTTCTTGAAGTTGTTTCTTTTCTATTGCCATAAACATATTGAAATCGTGGATTTTGATTACTATAGAGAACATGTAAGGATTATATAGGGATTATAATATCGTAATTAGGTATATATTTATCTTTGGTTAGTTAGGGTGGAGTGGTCTTCCTAGGGGAGGGAGAGGGGGTACTTATACTTGAGAAGAGTGGTATTGTTAGAATAAAATATTGAATAAATTAAAATGTCCAAGGAAAACTAGTAAATAGAAATATTTTAAAAATATAAAATATATATAAATAAAATTAAATTAATTTAGGAATTTAAATATCTTTATAAATATAACTTATTTATATATTGAATTTAAATGGAGAAAAATGAAAAAAAGTTTATTTAAATGTAAAATTTTGACTTTTATAAATTGGAAATTAAAATTTTGGTTTGGAAATTATTTTTATTATTTTCAGATAACCCTTTATCTTATTAAATATATTTTTTGGTGATATAAAAATATTTTCATTTACCAATTCATTGTTATATGATTATTTTTTCATTAAAAATGCAGTATTTGTATATCAATATTTTTTTCTACTCAAGTAAAAAATTTATGTCTTCCAAAAATTTATAAAAAAGTCTCCCATGGTAAATTTTAACATGGTGATTATTATAATTATATTCATCTTATGATTTTTTTTTCTAATATATGAAATTCTAATTATTAATATAAAAATTAAGATTTGTGTGAAATACATTAAATATGATTTATTAAAAATTGATATTATAATTTGGTTAGGTTTTTAATCTTCATATGTATTTCATGAAATTAAAAATAATTTATATATTCTTAAATTCATAACGATAACTATTATTTTATTATATTTTATCATTTAGTGTCAAAATTAATAATCTAATGGTGATGTTAGTATTTTTTAATGATTAAGTTTCTATTCATATAGACACATTATAGTTAAAATAATCATATTAATTTTTATAAATACTTATTCATTATATCATACACCATTAAATACAATTCATCCAATGGTTCTAAATTTTACTTTTCTAGAATAAAAATTCGATTAATAATATTACATTATTTTCCTGTACTGTTTTTTATAGGAGAATTGATTCTGGCAGAATAGGATGATCTAAATTTCTTGATTCTCATTTTTTTATTTTCAATTATTTATAATATTGTAATATTTGTAATATTTTTTATATTGTTAGTTATTTAATGTATTGATATGATTTAATGAAGTAAAGCAACAATTTTTCTATGTATTGGTTTTGTATAATAACAAACAATATAATATTAAAAACATACATTAATGAAAATAAGTATCATTTATAATGTTTGGGTCATTATGTATTTATAAATGTGATATTTATTATATTTTAAATAAATTTCATTATAATCTTTAGTTAACTATAATATAATAAATTATATAGAACATGTATTGTATATTTTTGATAATATATATCTTTATGCATAAAATGATTTTATTAATTATTTAGCTACAATAATTGAATTTTATTAAAGATTTATTATTAAAAATTTACCTTAATTTTGTATGCATATATTTTATAACGTGGTTGCCTCTATTTATGGCTCCCATCTAGTGACAAAATTAAAATATTATGTTTTTTAATAGCATTTTTTACTATTTTTATAATTTTAACGTTTCAGGTTAAACAAGATACATAATTAGTATTTACGTAAATTTGAAAATATAATAAAATATAGGAGGTATTATATTCACCCACCTTAAATAAATTTTTTACATTCAATTTTAATTACTAATCCATAAGGAAAATAGATAAGGGATCCCTAAAAAACTCAAGATATATTTTTTGCTTATATATAATCCTCATTATCTTAAGTACTAAGACAATCATCTTCTCACACCTAATAATATTGAATTGGTATTTTCTTTATCACAAATATGAATAAAAAATATTTTTATTTGTTTTTTATAGGATTTTTATAGGACATACAATTCAAAACATCATTTTTTATCAAATTTCCCACCATATACTAAAACCAAAATATTATGATAATGTCCAAACAAATAGAAATAAATTATCATAGGATAATAAAACCAAAATAAAAATATGTTCTCTCATATGAAACAATTGTTTTGTTATATGATAATTGTTGTTCAGAATTTATATAATTGAATCAACCTATAAAATATTTAGTTTAACGAAGGTTGACCATAATCACACTAAAATAACATTCTCAATCCAAATAAGTTTTTATTTTAAATTCACTACTTAAATTTATATCGTTCATAATACTTCATAAATATAATGTGTAGCATCTGTGTTAGAGCCTGCATCTACTTATTTTTTTCAAAAAAATGTTGTTATTCTTGGGAATGTACAAAAAATATTTTTTTCAATGTTTTCTGGTTTTTAGTAAATTTAATCTTATGACTAGTGTTTTTAATAATTGACACTTTTCCATGTTTCTCATAATATATAAACCATTATTTGATAAAATTTGCGATGACCTAGTTCCTCCGTCTGGTTTCTAGTGGTATAGACAATTACATTAATCACTAGATTTGATACCATATTGGAAGACTCAAGACAAACATTAATATATTTGATCAATATAAAAATTATATGTCAAAAATGATCACACAATCTTAAAACATAAAGGATTAATGTCTGTAATGATCTTTCATATAAAATATTATTTTGAACATTTTTTTATAATTGAAACATACAATATCTCATAGATGTCTATTAGTTTATACTCATCTTCATAATGCGTGGAATTTAAATATAAAAAATTCATGATATTAAACAATCAGTATGATAAAAAAAATATAAAAGATTCATAACGGATTGGAGTATAACCATATGAAAAAAATAAACATGGGATAAATTTTTGATAAAGATATGAATGTTAAAAAATAAGAGTTGATTACAATTAATGATATAAGGAAAGTTAATCTCGAATATATACCATAGAATAAAATTTTGGATACATTAATTAATAAATATGAATATTTTAACATAAAATATAGACATAGAAATTTTTAATAAAGATAATCATAAGAAATCAAAACACTATGAAACATCGAAAATTGTCTATTTTCTATAACACAGCGAAGTTTGAATCACTACATAATCTCCATTACATTAAGAAGAAAACATCACCCCCATATTATTATAACATAGTGGAGAAGAAATATCTCATAGATTCCCATAATATATTAGCGTATACATCACTTAAAAATTCAAACAACGTAGTCAAGAATGCATCACAACCTGATTCCTATAACACAGTGTATCAGGTATCACTTCATAATTTCCATAACATAGTGGATCAGAAATCACTTCTTGATTCCCATAGTAGAGTGAGAATTATTACTAATTTACCATAACTATCTCATGACATATATAACATGAACCAATTAATTGGAGAGTGATAATTCTCCTCACCCATCATTATATGCACAAATGCATTTCATATAAAATCAATACTATATTAGATGACCAAAAAACATGGCTGGAAAATTGGTTTTGTTACATTTCCAAATTGTATCATATAAAATGATTTTAGAATTAAATCATTTGATTCAAAAAATTCAGTCACCCAAAAAAGTGTATTTAAAAAAAGAAATTTAATGGGTGATTATATGAAAATTAATAAAAAGAAGATCAATATTTTTTATTTGATGAAGAAAATGGATGTGAAATCATGAAATGATTTTTCATAATATATTTATAAATTTATAGAAAAATGGAATGGTTCATATTAAATATAAGTTTTTGAAAATTTGACATGATATTTTATAATATAATTATTTGAAATAAAATATAAATAATAATTAAATAGAAATGGAATAATTAGTTTCCATTTTCATGGAAGAAAAAAATTAAAACTATAGAAGAAATGACATTGAATATTTTAAAATACCATTATTGATTGCTAAAACTAAAAAATAGTAAGAAAACATCATTTTGAAAATTATAAATGGATAATAATTAGATTAAAATATATAATACATTTTAGATTTAAAAATATGAATGAAAAATATTATGGAATGAATGAATATTGAAATGTAATAAAAATATTTTTTAAAGATGATGATAACAACTCTTGGTAACATTATAAATTTATGCAAAGAGAATTCATAAATGAAGAATATTTTAATTAATAAGGTTATTTTATAAACATTAGATGATGAAGATCCATATAATTGACCCTAAGGTATAAAATAAACATATAATGAGTAATTTTTTGAATAAAGCTTATAACTCATCAAAATAGAATTGTGTTTATAAGAAACCCATATGGTTTTTGTAAACTTTTAATCCAAAGAGTTTTAATGAGAAAAAAATAGACAGATTCTATCTATCTATTTAATATTATTATAATTATGATAAAATATATAAATTGGTTGTATATATGTAATGGTGTAAACTATTTATAAGCCATTCATTACAATTATGGGTTTTTAAGTTGTTCTAGAGTGATTTGAAATATTTTAGAAATTATTTTGAAATGATTTTATAATTTATAATGTTTTTCTGAAATGGGTTTTCATATTATGGAAGTTCATTAAATGTGTGAAAATGTTATGTTAAAAATTAATAAGAAGTGTTTAAAATAATTAATATAATTTAGAAGTGTTCTTGAAGTAATGAAAATTATTTAACTACTTTTGGAAGGGTTTTCATTTTTTTTTAGTTGATAAAAAAACCATTTTTATAATTATTTATAAATTACATTAATTGAAATGTTAATATTTTCTATAAAATAATTACCCATAATGATGAAATTTATATTTTTAAAGAGAATATTTAAATTTAATGGGTTTCATAAGGGAAATGGTTTAAATGTATGTGTTGCGTAATGGTGGCTTCATATTTATGTAATTATTTTAAGAGTAGGCAGTGGTTTACCTCAGTTATCTATGGATATAGGCCCGTTTTATACTCTTATTAAGGTTAATAATACATTTTTGAGAGTATATCATTGCTCAAATAAGTTTAATGAATTTTTTTTAACACTTTTATATGGTTAGAAATAATTTTTAAATAATTCATAAATCTGGGTTCCTAGTTGCATAAGAGTAGCACCAAAATTCTTAAGGCTATATAATGATAATCCCTGGATCATGTAAGGGTAATCCAAATATCATGTAATGATATTTGTACATTTAAATATTCCTTTTAAGGTATTTTCAACCTATATTATGAATAATTTTGTTTTTTAATACCCACATATCTTTAAGTCAAACCACGTGTTAGGGTATATTCGAGTACCCATAGCTCGATTAAGGGTATTTGTGAGTTCATAATGGCTATGCACGTATAAAATAGTAATTTCATAAAGGTTATATCAAGTTCTAATTTGTTCCATAAGGGGAGTAAGACATGAAATGTTAATGTTGTGTTACCCTTACATGTCATATTTCTCTCATGTAATGCTAACCAACAACGTAATAATAAAAGCATATTATCCTTGCATCGCATATTCCCTTCGTTCCAGGTTATCGTTTTATCTATATAATCTTACATTATACATTTCTTTTGACATGTAACCCACATAATATCTGTTACAATTATTTTAAAATCTAAAAAATGAGGTTTTAATTTCTTCTGATTCATATTGTAATTTCTAACTATTTTTTGAATATTTAGTTTGGTCTATATTTAATGTTCTAATATAAAAATCACTGGCAAATTTAATGGGGTATAAAATATGGATGTTCTAATATAATTTATATGGTATTTGTGTATGGATATCTATTAATATAAAAAATCATTTTCATCCAATTTAATGAGTATCACTTTATTTTTCCCAAGTTATGGTGACCCAAAACCTTTATGTTTTGGGTTTGTAATGTATTTCACAGGCCTTATATAAATTCTCAAACTTCTTGGACTATGTTTTTTTCCTCTCTCCCTCTCTCTCTCTTATACTATTTGGTGATGTGTGACAGTTCATTGCTTTTTCTAGTAGGGTATCCCATAATTTCTCATTATATATTATTCAATTAACATTCATAAATATTATTGTTGTGTTATCCTTTAAAAAACTATTTTGAGAATGTCTGGGGATTTTGGGTTTATGGAAAAGGTATGAAACATAGGGAACAACACAATGAAAATAAGAAATGTTAGAGGAGACTAAGTATGTAATATGAGAAATTTAATGGGGAAATATGGTTGTTGTGTGTTCCATATGTTTTACTGGTTATTTTTTTTGTTGAACCCATGTTATTTTTGTTACATTTTTTTTGTTTTGATGATGAATTTCGACGATGAATGATGATATTTAAAATGGACCATAGACCCAAAAAAATGAATAATCATTTAAATATGTAAATAATAATTGTAAAATCTATGACATAAAATATGACCGAACATTCAGAAAATATCATTGCCTTATTTTCATTATTGTAATTTTTTATGTGAAAAGGGGGTGTGGTAGTGTTGATGTTTACTATTACTTCCCCAAATGTGGATAAAGTTATTAATGGAATGGAAATGAGAATTTCGAATGGGAAACCAAAAATATAAGTGGGTTTTGGATAAATGAGTAAATATTAAAATGAATGGTTATATGTTGTGAAAAATGATGAAAAATGAAAAAATTAATTTAAAATGGAACATGGAATGAAAAATGTTTGGTTACAAATAAATTAATAAATTAAAAGAAAAACTTGTCTATAAAAGTGAGATTAATGGGAAAAAATAATGAAATGATTATGGGGACTTGTTTGTGCATACTATAATTTTATAGATATTGGTTTTGATGTTGTTTTTAATTTTTTTATGACTTATGTTGTGGCTGAAAATTATAAAATTGGTATAGAAAAAGGGAAAATGTGGTCATATATTAATTGTGTTATAATGTATCAGAAGGATTATATATTATTATGGGATTTAATGGATCCCTATATTATTATATTCATTTGGGGTATAATATATTGAGGATTGTATATATATGGATGAGCTGTGATGGATATATTTCAAAAATACACTAGTGGTGATGTCAAACATATGATGTGGAAATTCATAGTGGGGATAATTCATTGTAGGGTAAATGAATAAGTTTAATGCTTTATATATTAATGATAACGTACATTTAATAATTGAATGCAGTTAGTGGGCATGTACATGGATGGAGGGGGAATGAAGTTGATGTCCACTATGTTTACATTACTCTAAGTTCAGAAGTAATTTTATTACTGTTATTGTGGGAATAATTGTTGATGTAAATTTGTGGGATTGTGGTGATAAAATTACTAATATATGTAATTTTGCATTAGGAAATGTTGTTTATTTTGAATCATACTTTTTTTCTATGATTATGAGAGGGTGATCCTACTATAACGATACTACTTTGTGGCAGAACACATCTGTGATAAGTTTGAGGTGATATGATTATATCATTGGGATAAGGGAGGATGATTTTGGTGATGATTGTAGTTTGATGGTTTTAATTGTTTGTGAATGGTATATTTGGGTGTGTATGTGTATAGGGAATGGAAATAAAATGGTGGATATAGTTTTATTGATTTTCTCTATTATTTTTGATATTGTGTATTTCATATTTTCCTTATTACCATCTTTCATGTTGATATGGATTATGATTGATTGTTTTATAATTTGGATTCACTAAAACATATTGTTTCATATTTATTGAACATGCATGTTGATTAGTTTATAGGTATCATCCTATAGAGGACTCTGAAGTCCTCACCCTACCACTGTTTGTTTTTATTTTATATTAGATCCTCAAGGCTAAATATTCTATTTGGGAATTTTTGATGGAGGTGGTTGTTGTCATAGGGGTTAGAACTTATTTATTTTGTACTCATATGACATTACATGAATTGTGTGAATTTTTGGGTGTTATGATTTTTTTATTATTCTATAGATTTTCTTGATGGAAGATTCCATTACTCTTGTTATTATCATGTATATAGAGGGTAAATAATTTCATGGGTGTGATAATTTATATACCATTAGTTCTAGTTAAAATCCAAGTGCCTAATAAACCTGATAATTGGGGTTATTATCTCATTTTCTCCATTGTTATCCTATGAGTTTCTATTGACATCCCAAGAGAGGTACCTTTGGATGGAGGGGTAAAAAAGTGGTATTAGATGTTTTTATTGAGAGATAAGTTGAATATTAGTCCCATGAACATGTGAGGTTGCATGAGTTTGGTATGAAGGCAGTGGAAATCAATCCAAAATTGTTATGTTGATCATGGATACTGGCTCAAAAAATAATATTTTGGTCCCCCCTGTGTTCAAATTAAATTATTTTGAATACCTATTGAAATGTTTAGGTTAATGTGAAAATGTTGTTGTGAATAAATAATAGAGTTGTAAATGTATCATGGTCACTAACTGCATCAAAATTTGATTCCAAGATAATATTTATTCTTAAATAATTTTTTTTCTATGATTTAATTATTTTGGATATTATATTATGGTAAAATTGATTTAATTACATTAAAATGGGAGAATTAAAATTTTAATTAATCAGAACATACTATTCAGTTGAACACCATTCCTATAATTGAATGTGTTTTCCCATAAAAGTTATAGTAAGTTTTACATGAAGTGTTCTTAAATGATAAATTTCCAAAAAAATTTGTACTTTTATTGATAATGATTATATTTCTAATCCAAGAGTGGTTAACATATATTTTTCAAATATTTTCTTAATTTGGACTACCCTTACAAAACATTATCACTTATCTCGATTTAAAATTTTGAGATAAAAATAAATTATTTTTAAACCATGCCTATGAGTATTGTGAATTACTTATGATTATTTATGACATGGATTGTCTTCAATTCAGGTTGTTTCATAAGAATATGATATAATACTATTGCTTAAATTTGTGTTGAAAATTTATGTTTTGTATTATATTGAAAATTACTAGAATTATTAGTGATATTTTTTAAAAAAAATTGATAGCATAACATTAATGATTTCCCCTTTATTTTTTAATGACTATATTTTTTTGTTAATTAAATTATATGTTACCTTTTAGTGGTAAAAATTCATAGTGTAGGTAGAATTTTGGTGTCTTTTATTTTAAAATATTGGAAAAATGATATACATGTTTAGTGTTAACCACACAAAAATGAATATTTTTAAAATTAATGAATATATATATCATTTTCCCAATGATGATTAAAATATTTGTTATCCTATATTATTTATCTTATTGAAAACAAAAATTCAAATGTTATACCATGTGATATAATCTTAACTTGTTTGTTTTTTAATATTGGAAACTAATATGCATGATTTTCTATAACATATGGAAACCTGAAGATATTATGAAAATTAAAATTATTTACCTAGGATTTAGGAAATTTATTATCCTTAAATAAATTTTCTGTTCAAGATAATTCACAAGTACCTTTATATTTCGAGGTGTATAAAAGTAGGGAATCATATTATTAAATGTATAATGGAATCAATTTCAAAAATTTGAAATAATTTTTCAGGCTTGTTATAAATTTGGGAGCATGAAGTTCCCATGGATGTTTCGTGTCTAATATATTCTGTATGAAATATGAAATAATTCTGTGTGTTTTTTATTTTATTCTTTTCATTATTATTTTATAATAATGTTCTATTAGTGATAAAATGACTATATACAATTTGGTCCAAGAAGTCCAATCATGATACAATATTATATAACATTTTCAGTTTACATCTTATGATCTAAGAATCATGATTTATTATGAGAATTCCAAAGTAAAATTTTTATATTAATAATTTGAAATCATATACACAATATGATAAAATTTATATGAAATAATTATTTTCAGAACAGATAATGTGATTCATGTAAGTAACTATGTCCCTTTTTTTATCTTTTTCTTCGATACAGATTATAATTATTTAAATCCATGGTAAGAAAATTTAACTAAAATGACATAGAAAATGTTGAGTGATATTTTTGATTACCCTATTAATTGATTAATTTCAATGAATTGATGACATTTCTTTCCTATAGGGTTTTTCAATATTATCAAATGACATCTTAAAGGCTGTTTAAAAAGAGGATATCCCATAATGAATATTTTTCAACGAATCCTTTTTGTTTCATAATGTAGAAGACATATGATTTTTGAGTTGGTGATATTTATTACTATTGTAAAGATTTAACCCTTCTATGAATAGTTGTAGTGTTATGGGTGTACTGATGTAATGAGGTACCTCTCATATAAGGTAAACCATTTACTATTGGTAACATTGTTTTTGGAAAATCTTGAAAATTGATCCCCATGATTTTACTAGTGACACCTAAATTATTTAAAAGAAGTGATAAATTACTATATTTTTTGTTTTGTATTTATTTTTTTGATCCTACGATGGTAATGTGTGTTATTTTTTAAATCATAATAAGATAGTAAAACCCATTTCCTCTAAGGGAATGTTCTTTATGACATATTTGAAAACTGTGCAAATAAGTCAATGCCACCCCAAGGGGAAAAAATATTGATATGATTAATGGATTCCTTTTATTTTTAAGATTTATATAGATCTTTCTTTATTGGTGTAATGAATTGTGTTGACTGAGAAGTGTTATGTGAAACATTTCAAATGTAATTACATGAACATATATATAATGGATGTTGTAACATTAAATCCATTTTAATTTTTTTACATTAGTGTTCTCCTAGTAAATAATCTTTTGTCAAAATATTTGGGAGATTTTATAGCTATATTAAGGGGATTCTTGAATAATCATGTCTTGTTTGTGATTCATGTCAAAGGATTAATTATGAATTATATTTTTCAAGGTTATGTGATGATATGATTATGGATCCCTTATTCTATGATTGTTTTATATCACCTTGAAATTAATTATCTATGAAATTATATCTCACTAAAAAATTGATTGCGTGTCAAAATAATGTTTTGTATGAGAATTAAATTGAAAATTAAAGATGTACATTTGATTAAATCCCATTTATAAACAAAAATTATATATGTGAAAAATGGTTGCAATGTTTGTTTTGGATATGTGGTGGACTTGACAAAGAATATGTTATGATTTGGAATAGATTATAATGAAAGAGATGTTATGATATATAGTGGTTGTGGTGAGGACGCATTTTCTATGAAGAATTGGGTTTGATGGGGAAGTGGTTATGACATGTGGAGGTTGTAGAAAGGATATTTATGTGATGTGTAGTGGAAATTAATGTGTGGGTATTTGTTAGCCTAAAAAAGGGTAAGAGAAATATGGGATGTTTTTGTTGTGTTGTGTTGTGCTAGTTTCATGATATTAATGGAATTAAATAATAATAATGAAACTATAGTATCTAGGAAACTAATATGGGATGGGTTAAAATGGAAAATTAAACTCTTGAATTAAAATGTGAAGTAAAATTAATGTGATTTATGATTAATATGAAAAAAATGAGCTAGATAATTGAACTTTTTGTGTGAAAGGAAGGTATTTATTATAATAATTTTGATCATAAATTTTTTAATTTTAAATTAGTTAATGCATCCTAAGATTGATATTAATTAGTTAAGAAGAATGTGTCTATTTTGATATCCTTAACAAAGGCTATGTGGAATTTTAGGAATATAATATATATTTTTGTTATTAATTTTTTCAAGGAATGCTAATATACATTGTTCCTGACATGTTATATATTATATGTGTTGAATTTATAATGAATTTAAATTGTAGTTTTTGATAATTTAGGAAAAAAATGAATAGATATTCATATAATGGAAACCCAAATAGAAGTTACTAAATTGAAAGATATGATTATGTTTTATCTTAGTTGATGTAATATTATTTATATTAAAAATAAGGATATTTAATTGTGTTTTAATGTGTTTGATTATTTTGTGTTTTTGTATTTGTTTGATGATTGAGTTTCAAATGTGGGGTTCAGATATCATTGTGACTTTGTTTTTAGGAGAGATATTTCCCTACTCTGTTGTTGATTTTTAATGGATTTTGTGCCCCAAATACGGTAGAATCCATGAGTGGTATCTCTAGTGTAATTAAATTATATCCCCCATATTTCCATATTCTTATCATTTTTTTAATTTTTGAGGAACATAATTTTTTTATAGAATAAGGATTACAATTTATATAATATTATCAAGGCTTTATTTTCTATTATGGGTTGTCCAATGTTTCGGGAGAAATTTCAAATATTTTTGAAGTTGTTTTTAATGATTTTATAATTTGTAATGTATTATAAGATAGATTTTGGAAATTAGGGAATTAATTCCAGTATGTTGATAGTTTATTTGATAATTTAATTTGATATTTTTATGGGATTTATATATTTTAAAATTGACTTTTTTGTTTTGAAAATGATCTAACTAATTTTGGAAGTGTTCTCTAATTTTTAGAATTTGTAATAATTTTTAAAATTATTAATATGTTTTTAATTGAAAATATAATTATTTTATAAAATTACATACCTTTATGAATTAATTAATGTTGGGTAAATGAAATTTTCTAATTTAATGTGTTTCATAAGGGTAAATATTGAATTAAAAGTGTTGTATAAGGGTAATCCCATTTTTATCATAGTTACATAAGGGTAATGAGTTGTTTCATTGAGTTACATAATGGTAATGGGTGGAGTTATGTGTTACACATGGATAATAAATCTTTGGGAAAGGGTATCTCATAGATCTTATAATTTTACAATTTAATTTTCAATAGTTTCAAAATGTTGTCCATGTTTATTGAACTATGCACAGAAATGATTTATTAGTTGTGTAAGAGTAGTAATAAAAGTATTTAGGTAGAATGGGATAATTATCTTGTTCATATAAGGGAATAATTAACATCATGTAAGGGTATTTGATCTTTTAAATAGGGTTTGTAAAGGTCGTTTTGGCTAATGTAAGGGTTATCAGTGTTTTTAATACCCACATAAGGGTAATACAAATTATCCATAAGGGTTGATCCAAGTTCCCATAGCTTAAATAAGGGTATATAATATCTTATATAGGCTACATATGTTTAAAACTATAATTTTGTAAAATTCATCTTAGGGTTTCCTTTTGTCGTAACTGTAATAATCAACATAAGGGTAAATTTGTGTTACCCTTTTGTAGTGGGTATGTCTTATGTAAGGGTAATATAATAGATAAGGGTCAAGTAAAAATACCCTAACAAAGTACAACCCATTCATTTATGGGTATCGTTTTGTGTACAAAATTATCCATTTTGATTTTCATTTATTTTGTAAATCTCATAAGCCTATTTCGATGATCTTAAAATTAAAAAAATCACGATTTTAACTAATTTTGACTCTTATAATAATTTATAATTTAATTAGGATTTGGTTGGGTCCATAATTAAATTTCTGATATACAACTCATTATTCAATTTAATATGGAAAATATATATTGTTTGAAAGAGTTTTTGATGTATCCATAGAAGAATATATGTAAATTTGAAAAAAAAAATATTTTATTACCCTCAAATGAGCCTTCATGTTTCCCTCATGTTTCAGTGACCCTAAAAAATGACATTAAGGCGTTTTTATGTTTTATAAAAATCATCCATGGCTTATCATTCTTCTATACATACATGTATTTTCCTCTTTCCCCTCTATCTATTGGTCCATTGGGGATGATCCTTGGTTTTCTAGGTAGTTTATCTCAAGACATATCATTACAAATTGTGAAATTAATATTCTTGACTATTATTTTTTTTATTCCAATTATGTTTATTGGATCATAATGTTGTCTTGGTTTATGGAAAATATAAGTATTGTATTGAAAAACATAAAGAATATAATAAATAATAATAATAATGAACCAGGTATGAATAAAAATTGAATGAAAAATGGAGGTGTTGTGTGTGCCTTTTTTATTACATGTTATTGTTAGTGTTGAAACCATGTGATCCACATTTTCTTTTGTGATTAAATAGATGGTGATTTTTTTTATTTTTAATGGTAATTCTAATAGACCTTAGAACATAAATAATGAACTCTCATTGACATAAAAAAAATAAGGGGAAACTATTGGATATAATATATGAATCACAATTTAAAAATTATTAGTGATATATTATCTTTATTATTATTATTTTTTATGGGAATTTTTTTTGGTAGTGTAGATTTTAATTTTTACTTCCTTAAATAGAGAGAATATTTTTTGTGTAATGACAATGGGAATTATGAATGAAAAACCAAAAATGGATGTGGGTTATGGATTAATGGTTCGTGAATTTAATGAATGATTAAATATTCATTAAAAATGATCTAAAATAAATAAATGAATCTTTAACGTCACATAGAATGTTGAATAGTTTCATATAGATAAACAAATAAACAAAAAAATAGAATATGGCTGGAAACTAGTGATTAATGGGGAAATAGAACAAAATGGTTGTGGGATATTTTTTTCTTATATATCCTCTAATTTTATGGCTATTGGTTGTAATGATTTTTTATTAAATTGTTTTGACTTTTGTTTTCACAAGAATGTTTAGAAGTTGTATGGAAGAAGGAAGGATATGGTTACAAGTTTTGGGGATGTAATGGATCACAATAGTAATATATTCTAATGGTATATAATTCCTCACAGTGGTTATAAATTATTTTGGGCTATAATATATTTAGGTTGTTATAAATATGAATGGTCTATGATGTCTGTAATTTAAAACAAAACTGGTGGTTATGTTGATGGGAGGATGTGGTAGTTCATAATGGGGGTCATGCATTGTAGTAGGATGATATGCGGTTTATTCTCTAAATTTTAACAACATACTACTATTGATAATGGTTTATATTTGGTGGAGAGTGTGCATTAAAAGAGTAGGTAATGAAGATTACGTACATTATGTTTACATTACACTACCAAAATATGGATGGGAAGTAATGTAATTATGGTGATTTAGAATGTTGTTATGCATGTGAATAAGTGGGATTATGGGGATGGAATTATAGATGTATTGAATGATGGTTGATGATATATTACTCTTGTTGAATGTAACTCATGACTCATTTGTTACAAGAGGTTGATCGTATTAGGTTACTTATTATTTGAGGGAGAACCACTATGTGAAAGGGTAAATCTAATATTATTGTATCCTTGGCCCATAAGAGGAAGTGTTGTGGTGATGATAGTTGTTTCATGGTCTGTCTTTGTTGTGAATGGTGGTTTTGGTTATGGATGTGTCGATGTAATGAAATATATGTTTCTGTAATGGTTTGATTGATTCTTATTTATTATTTCTTATATTTTGGATTTTGGCTTATCCATATGCCCGCCATTGTAATTTTATATGACTATGTTTGACTATTTTTTTTTTGGTTTCACTCCTTATTCTTAAATGTTTATCGAACATATATGTTGATTTTTTAGTGGGATAATACTTAAAATTAATCCCTAGTCCATACCCCCCCCCCCCCACACACATATTTCGAGTGTCTGTATGTTATATCACCATATATGATGTTTCTGTTTGGCTAACATGGACAGAGTTAGTTTTTTTCTTGGATGTTAGATAATATTTTATTGTTATTCATTTGAAATTCCATGAATTGTATTAAATTTTGTATATTACCATTTTTTATTATTTAATGGACTATCTTGGAGTTTTATTATCTTTCTTCCATTCTAATATTATCTACTTAGGGTAATTTCTTCCATGTGTAAGATTATATATATACACCCTCAGTGATAGTCGCCAACAAATGGCCCATTGAAGGTGGGAATAAGGGTTTTTTATCTACCTTAACCTATTTGTTCGACTAATAGGTTCCATTGAAAATATAGGATGGTAACATTTGGAGGTGGGGGAGGGTGAATGAAAATATAATATATAGAAGATAAAATAAATGGTGAATATTCCATATGTCTCAATAATGGAAAATTGAGATGAGAAAAATCCTTACGGATTTTGTAAATTTTATGTTTAATTATTTGAAAATGGGGAATTTTAAATATAACATTAAATATCATGAAAATTGTAAAGACCAGAAAAATTCAAGGAAATTTTTTTTCTTAATTTTATTGGGAATTTTACTAGAACACAGTTTCTGATGGCACCTAATTCCGAGGCCCGGTGTGCCAGGGATCTTTTTCCAATGTTTAGCTCTGGGACGTTCAGTAAATGAATGAGCGGGTTTTTCTAAATTCTGAATCGGTGCTCGGAATTGAATTAGGAGGGCACCAATGGAATCACATCGCCGGTTATTGCTTTGAAACACCTTTTTCGGAGTTGTGTTTCCTCGGGTGTGGTTTTTAATTTTTGGGGTTAAGTTAAAAAATAAAATAAAAGTGGTGAAACCGGTTTTTATTTTATTTTCCTTAACTTAAGTTAAGTGGATGATGTGGGACCGACAATATCCTACCCACTTGGTAGGATATTTGTGAGGTGGGGCCCACACGAACCCCAGCATTTCTTTTCTTCTACGTAACGCACCCGCACCACCCTTTTTAATAAAGTCAACTCAAGCGTTTATTCTAGTTAAGAAACGCCTCATTAATTGGGTGGTTTTAAACTCCTCAATTAATTGTTCGTTTTGTTTCTTATGAAATTCAAACGTTGGATTTTGCGTTAATAAAATTAGACAACTCTTATTTTATTTCTGTTGGAACTTGTTGCGTGGAGATGATTGAGAGAAGAGCCTTCTTCTTCGACGAAGAACGCGAAGAACACGAAGAACGCGCCGACCTCCGACGAAGAACGCCAAACCCTCGGAGATCGACTACGTGACGCCGTGTACCGCTTCTTCTGCGACGCTTCTTCCATGACTCATCATCTGCGATGCTTCTCCACAACGCAACGATCCTCCCTCTGCGACGCCTTCTTCTACGATGGTTATTTCCGCGATGAACCCTCTCTCAACGATTCGACGAGGTAGGGGTTTAATTATTATTTTTCGTTTGTTCCTGATTACTTCATTGTTGGTTTATCATCTATTTGGGGCCACCTATTAACACAATAACGGGAGGAGGTCAGACCGCACAAACACGGCCGAATCTCCTCCCCTTTTTGGTTGTTTGATATTGATGCGGCACGAACAAAGCAACGCGGTGACGAAGCACCACACAGAAATTATTAAGGAAAGGGGAAAAAGCGCAGTGTCGTCGTGCCACGCTGTTGAAGACAAACCAAAGACGTGGCACCGTCGCGCCGCGCCGGAGAACCAAAAATGTATCGTGGCTGGAGTGGGGGCCGCGGCGGAGGGGCGTCGCGCCCGACAAACCAAGGCCACATCTGGTTCCGTGCTGCGGTGGAGAAGGGAGACCGGCGGCCGGTTCCGGGCTACCAGCATCGGAGCAGGGGGGGACCAGATGTTGACGGTCCCGTGGCGGCAGAAGCCGGACGACCGGAGCGGGCCGGCCATTCAGGGGGAGAGCCGGGGGTTACGACCCCCGGCTGGCCAGCAAAGCGGCCCCCACATGGGGTCGCGTCTTAAAAAAACAAGGGGCAGCACCCCCCCCCCCCCCTTCATCCCTTCGCTCGGATGAAACGCCTGAGCCCCTGGCTGGCACCAGCGCGCCAGGACGGCTGTCCTGGCCGGTCCGCCAGACCGGGCCGCGCCTTGGCCGGGCCGGGCCGCGCCCAAGCTAGGCTCGGCCGCCCCAGCCGAGCTAGGCCACACCTAGGCCGGGTAGGGCCGCGCCCAGGCCGCACCGCGCTGCGCCCATGCGGGCTGGACCCGGACCCGGTTCGGGGCGACCCTCGGGGGATCGGGCCGGGTCGGACCAGGCCCGAACCCCCTAAAACCAAACCTCTTTCGGTCTGTTGCCAATAACATGAGATACGGGCCTCCGATCGATGCACCATCAGTTGAGATGTGATACCTGGATCGAGACGGTCGTTTCGGTATATCACACTCAGGGTTTTGGAGAACTTTGGGTTCAGCCGGGTTGGTTCGTACACGAAACAAACCGGGCCCTAGATCGGAAATGCTTATAACTTGAACTCCGGACGTCCGATTGACATGATATCGACATTGTTAGATTCCTCTATGTGAGACAGGCCTTTTGGATTACTTCTCTCGGGGTTTGGAGGCAGTTGGTGTATGGTAGGGTTGGTTTTGACTTAAAATCTAACGGGGCCCCTAGGACAAAAAACCCAATAATTATCAGACTATGCGTCCAATTGACGCGTCGTCTGTGGCGTTGAGTTCCTGTTGATGATACCGAACTTTTGGATACATCAACTCCATACTTTGTGTCAGTTGATGTATCATCACCTCGGATCGTGGAGCGGACCCTCGCGAACGAGCTTGCTGTGTGCGGGAACCCTAGAGGTGGCTGTGACTGCGATGACGATGACGACTGTGCAGAAATCCTCCGTGGATTCGACAAAGACGACTACAACACTCAGTGATTCTATTTGGATTAGTGATACCGATCCTGAGTGGGTCAGATCCTGTGTAGATCAGCGCTCAGCGGTCCTGTGTGGGTTCGATCCTGTGTGGGTCATTGTGGGGGTCATTTACCTATCGTTCCTTTGTGGGTCACTGCGGGGGTTAGTTACCTATCGATCTTGTGTGGGTCAGATCCTTTTTAGGTCATTTCGGGGGTTACTTACCTATCGATCCATTGTGGTTCATTGCGGGGGTTAGTTACCTATCGATCCTGTGTGGGTCAGATCCTTTGTGGGTCATTGCGGGGGTTAGTACCTATCGATCCTTTGTGAGTCCGATGGCTTAGATGAATCAGTGGGTATATCTGATCATCTCTATCATCATTTGAAGAAGTATACATGTGTGAGCTGGATCTTGTTTCACTTTACTTTGTGGATTGTGTTGAGGTATCCTTTGTGGATTATGTTATTCTTTCCTGTGTGGGCTGGGTTGTACTTGAGCTCGGATGTTGGAGCCGAACGAGAATTGGTGACTTAGGTATATGTATGGTCATATACCTATGTAGAGTCTAAAGTTACTTCGTGATTGTATATTTCCTCTGTGTATTATCCTATGAGGATTCTGGGAGACATTCGGGGGTCTCGGGGTCCCTACTGAGTAGCTTATACTCACCCCTGCACGGGCTATGCCCGCACTGCGTTGTGTTGGTTGCATACTACGGACAACACTGATCGTGGTTGCGGCTTGCAGAGGAGGACGGCACCTGGAGGTGGACCACTGGGAGAAATGTACTCGGAGTGGACGGCGGGACCCGAGGAGCTGTGTAGGCTATCTGTACCCACCCTTTAGGTGGAACTTCCATTGGACGGCTCGAGGCTGCGGCTTTACTTTTCAGTTGTTGTTTTCCCTTTCCAGTTGTACTTTATTTTCAGTTTGAGTTTGTATTCTGGCCCACATACTTTTCCTCACTTACTGTTCTACCCAGTTTTTACTTAGTGTTTACTTCTGCTTGCTTGCTATCACGAACCGAATCTAGTCTCCACCAAAACCGACACCAAACCCAGCCCGTGACATGACCCGAAGAGCGAACCTCCTTTGATACCATTTTGTCACGAACCGAATCTGGTCGCCGCCAAAACCAACACCAACCCCAGCTCGTGACATGACCCGAAGGGAATTCCCTATCCTGACGGGCTGGCACAAGTTCCCAGGTATCATTTATTTTTGTTTGGGAATGATTTACCCAAATATGAAGGCATAAACCATTAAAAACAATCAATAAACTGAATCTGAAAAATTTATACCAAACGATGTATACACAAAAACTGGAACTGAATAAATTGGTTTAGAGTCAATACAAGTGGTCCAAATAAAAATAATTATAGCATCAATACAGCCCCAAGGACTCCACACGACTAGGGGTCATCGTCCCCAAGCTATCTTCACAATTCCGTACCAAGGATGAGAACTAACACCCTGAACCGCCATCACCCTTAGCCTTATCTTTACCTGATTCAAGCATAACCAAGTCTACTTACACCCAAGGGGTGTAAGTAGGGTGTGAGCCTACGCCCAATAGGATACCACCTAATGATTCTAAAGTGCATGCAATATAAGGTGAAGAAGCAAACAATTTTAATTCGTAAAGAAAAGCGACGATGAAATTCCAAGAAATGCAACTTTCATTTAAAAAACGTTTTAAAACTGGAATTTTTAGAATGTTAATATATCTAAATGGAAATTATAGATACTATAAAGTACTGAAAAAAACCAAATAGAAGGTTAAATACTAAAAATCCAGTGTGCAACAAACCAAGAACACCCCTAGGAACTAGGTTGTCTCGGGCCCTATGTACCTCGTACCTCGGTGTAAAGTAACCATAGTAAAATCCACTCTCATGCAGGAGACACTAGTAGGGAACATACCCACAACATAGTGGTTTCCAATCACCATCTACATAGTTTTGTTAGAGTTGTCGTTATTCAAATGCTAGGTGAAACAGGGACAACACCCATCCGGTCCACTAGCCGTACTAGTACAAATCCACCCACCTAAGTACTCGGGCTTCCACTTTTGTGCTCAAAAAATTTCAGCATTAAAAATAAATCCATTAACAAATAAAACACCACTACTGGTCACACACAATAAATACAGTATCTATCACATTTTTATACCACTTGAAACACACAATAAAACACTTTGATTTGTAATAAAACAATTCCTCAAAATCATGTAGTGTTTTGCACAAAAAAACACATTGAGAACACCAATTTCACACTATGTGCACATTTTTGAATTACAAAAACATAAATGTCATCCCAATAAATTTAAATTAAAACAAAAAATCATTTTTAGGGAAGCCTCATATGGTTTAAGAAGTGACATCATTGTAAAACCTCCATTTTTACACAACACGGCTCTTAGAAATTCATGTGTTTCACAAACACCATTAAAACCAACATTTATAGAAACGAACACATGGGAAAATCATCAAAACAGTATTTTCAGTCCTATTATAGTTCATTAAAACCAAATAATTACTTATAGTTCAGCCCAAAATGATCCTATAAAATATTTGAATGAAAGACCACCAATTTCACCAAAAATTGGAACTTAAAATTCATTTTCATTATAAATGCAACTAAAACCAATTTTTACTGAAACATTCAAGTGAAATAAAAATTAAGGTACCATGAACACAACAATATAATTTACAAAAAATTGCACACACAATGGAATCACCTACCAAAACCAAGGAAACCCTTGAATCCATTGTGCGAAAACTCAAATGCACCACTGCCGTACCTCAAGGAAGGTAGAACAGACCTAAAACCAAAATTTCAGACCATGAAACACAAGATAAAACCCTAATTTTTAAACCCTACTTTCTGGAAATTAGTAACCTCAATGATAAGGGAAGAAACCCTAAGTACATTGGATGTAACCCTAATCAAATTGAAAGAATAAAGGAGAAGAACTGACTTAAAATATTTTGTAGAAATCGCCCCCCAAAATACCAGTATCTGATTTTAAAAATACTAAAACCTTCAAGGGAGGTTTTAACAAGGATAAGGAGATCATTTAAGAATTTTAATGGGGAAAAAAGAGTAAAAATTGAGAGAGTTATGAAGGAATGAACACATCTTCAAATCTGGACGATTTGAGGAAGCCTATGAAGTTTGGAACCAAATAGCAATTAACCATAGCTCCAAAGAGGGGGGAGAGATAATGGTCGCGCGGTTGGGTTCAGTGGTCTTGGGTTCCACTTGGAATCACCGAACAATCCCAAAAATTGAATAAGTTATAACATAATCAAAATTTATTTTTGAATCAGGAATTGGGATTTTGGGCAGGCCCATCCTCTTATATAAAAACCCACATAAACCCTCGTTATGGATTTCTAATAGCTCTAAATTATCTTGTTTGTGTTAATAGGTTAGGGGAGGTCAAGTAGGAATTTCAATGGATAAAAAATGTTGAAAAATGAAAAATTTATAAAAGATACAAAATTTATTTTTTAATCTGAAATTGGGCTCACGGTTAGGCCCAATTCCTGAATACTCATCTATTCCACCCTAAAACCTAGGGAAACCCCCAAAACAAAGCATGGATGCAAATTAAATGAAAAATACCTTTAAAATATATCTTGTATGTGATAATTTCTCTGTGGTGTTTGTTTTCTATACAAAGGCAATGCCTTCCCTTTTTACTGGGAGTTATGGCTTTGTGCTAGTCGCCATCCCCTGGCCTTTGTAAGGTGGGATTGGGGTAGTCACAGCACGGGCCCTGAGGATGGGTAATGATAAATTGGTATTAGAGGGAGGTTCGGTTCTACCGCATAACTCAGTACTCTGATCTTTTTTATTGTGAAGCAATAGTGTTAAGAGTATTGAGTGTGGTTATCAGTCCATGAAGTCCAGTGTTGGTGCAGCGGCCGACGTATCCGTACCCCAGGACCCTGACTTCTGATTTTCGACTTAATGCACGAAAAAATTGATTGCATGTGTGTTTCAAGTTTTCTTTGTGATTAATTTGTGTCAGCTCACCAGGTATACTGTTTGATCGTGGTGCACCTGTTTCTTTTCAAGATGGCCCCACGACGGCAGTCATCTAGGGTTCTGAGAGTTGTGCATGACGACAGCCCACCGAGCGACGAGGCCTCGGTATAGGGCCCTTTGACAGCAGAGGCACCGGCAGTACCTCTACCCGTCGAGCCATATATGCTACCAGCCCCAGCCGCTGACAATGCACATCACCTTAGTGAACTTCACGAGTTTCAACGCCGGCGACCGCCCATGTTCCGTGGGGAGATAGACCCTCAGGCCACCGAGGATTGGTTGGAGGTAGTTGTATGAGTTTTCAGGTTAGTGAGGACACCAGCAGACCTCATGGTGATCCTCACAGCGAGCCTCTTGCACGCGGCAACAGGAAGATGGTGGAGCTTGATGCTCCAGGTGCACGATGAGGCATCTCTCCTCTAGACGGACATTGAGAGACTCTTCCTCTCGGAGTTCGTCCCAGCCACCCTCTATGCGGTGCACATCTAGGAGCTTCTTCAACTGTGGCAGGGCATCTTGACGGTTGTCCAGTACTCGGTGAGATTTACTGATCTCTCGCGCTACTCGACAGACATGGTACGGGACCCATTCTTCCGAGCCCAGACCTTTGAGAAGGGATTGAGGCCTGAGATCAAGGCATCGCTGATCTCCCTCAGTATTCCGACTCAGGAAGGAGTAATGGAGGGAGCCGTTCTGATCGAGAGCTTCCTTGCTGAGCCTTCGTTAGCAGCGAGACCTACCGCGGGGCAACACGTAGCAGAGTCTTCTGCAGCAGGCAGTCGACGGATGACTCATGTGTCCAGGCAGACCAGACCCTCAGGCAGACGACCTCAGGACACTGGCTCAGCAGTGCGGGGCACACAACATGGAGCCAGTCATTCGAGAGGCAGACAGTGCTACACATGCGGCGGGTAGGGCCACATGGCTCGTGACTGCCCGACCCGCCATGCCGAGGAGCAGCAGACAGTTGAGGGGACACCAAGGAAGAGGAAGAGGGTCGACCATGGTGGTCTGTAGGGAACAGGTGGACGAGGCAGAGGAGCTGGCCGAATAGCAGGTGATGAGCGATGCTTTGAGGCTCTACCACCACCAGCACCAGGAGGTCCACCCCGGCCACAGGGAGCTGGCAGGTAGAGACATGCTCAACATCAGGCAGCGGAGGCCTATGACCACGTCGCTCCCAAGATGATTCTAGGTACTATCTGTGTCTATTCCACCCTTGCTTCAGTTCTTATAGACACAAGAGTGAGTCATTGTTTCATAGCCGCTGGCCTTGTTCAGAGCTCAGATATTCCGACAGAGCCGTTGGCTCAATCCTTACGGCTATAGACTTCTACTGGTGCAGACTCGACGATTACGCACTGGTTCCCGTAGTGTGAGTTTTCTCTAGGAGATTATAGCTTCATCTAGGATCTTCTTGTAGAGGCGTCGAGGCCTTACGATGTCATCATGGGCATGTATTGGTTATCTATAGTCCAGGCTCAGATTGACTGTATTAGGCGCAAGGTGCGATGTGTACACACCGACGGGAGCAGGTTCACCTTCACCGGTGAGAAGGGATCATTCGTATCACAGGATGGACTCCCGCAGAGGAGAGGAAAACCCATCACTCATCAGTTGTCTAGCCTCATCCTAGGAGAAGTTGACATGCAGAGTCCTAGTTTTTTTGCAGTGGTGGATCAGTATGCAGACGTTTTCCTGACAATGTTCCAGGACTACCTCCTCGTAGAGAGGTAGACTTTTATATTGAACTGTACCCCTGGACAACCCCAGTATCCACTCCAGCATATCATATGGCCCCCGCTGAGCTTCGAGAGCTACGGGTACAGTTGGAGGACTTGCAGGGATAGGGATTCATTTGAACCAGTGTTTCCCCCTGGGCTTCCCCGATATTGTTTGCCAAGAAGGCGGACGAGAGTTTGCGACTTTGTGCTGACTATAATCACCTGAACCAGGTGACAGTGAGGATCAAGTATCTGCAACCGAGGATTGATGACCTCTTCGATCAGCTAAAGGGAGCACGGTGGTTCTCGAAGATAGACCTCAGGTCAGGCTATCATCAGCTCAGAGTTCGGGACGAGGACGTGCAGAAGACGGCCATCAGATGCTGGTATGGCCACTATGAGTTCTTGGTTATGCATTTCGGCATTACCAACGCTCCAGAAATGTTCATGGGCCTCATGAATAGGATCTTTCATCCATACCTCGATCTATTTGCCTTTGTCTTCATCGAAGAAATATTGATATACTCGACCACTGTGGAGGAGAATGCCTACAACTTGCGAGTTGTACTAGACACACTCCGAGAGCACCAGCTTTATGGAAAGCTCTCGAAGAGTCAGTTATTGATAAGTGAGGTCTACTTCTTAGGACACGTCATCTATGAGGCGAGAGTTGCAGGGGATCCTGCGAAGATCGAGGCAGTGCTAGCTTGGAAGCCACCCAAGAGCGTGACTGAGGTGCGAGTTTCTTGCGTCTAGCTGGATACTACCATAGATTTGTTCCAGACTTCTCTATAGTTGTGGCACCACTCTCAGCTTTGACGAAGAAGGGGAAACCCTTTGTGTGGTTAGACATATGTCAGCAGAGCTTCCAAGATCGGAGATAGATATTGACCAGTGCACCTATCTTGAGGTTTCCGGAGGGGGGATTAGGGTTTGTAGTCTACTGCGATGCATCGGGGACCGGAATCGGATGTGTCCTGATGCAGGAGTGGGAAGTGATCGCCTATGGATCACATCAGTTGAGGTCGCATGTGCATAACTACACTACCCATGACCTGGAGTTAGTAACAGTTGTCTTCGCTTGGAAGATGTGGTGACACTATCTGATGGGTGAGCGCTTTACAGTCTATTCTGACCATCAGAGTCTCAGGTACATCTTCTCTCAGAAGGACTTGAACCTGAGACAGCGGTGATGGCTCGCGTTCCTCCAGGACTATGAATTTGAGATAGTCTATACTCCTGGGAAGGGGAACATAGTAGCTGATGATCTCAGCAGGAGGACGGGCATTCAACTACTTGGGGAGGCGACAGAGCAGCTAGCCACTTTTTAGATATCCTTCATGGATAGAGATGGAGAAGCCTTCCTTCAGTCACTCACATTAAATCCTCCACTACTGCATCGGGTCAGAGAGGCACATCGTGGGGACGATGACAGTGGGATGCGGCGTGCGCAGATATCCTCAGGATAGGCACCGGATGGTTTCTCTATAAGAGGAGATCACGATGTCCTTTTCAGAGGACATACCATCATACCAGTTGATTTATGGGAGGAGTTACTGAGAGAGTTTCACACTTCCCCTTTGGTGGTACATCCTGGCATAGAGAATATGTACCAGGATCTCAAACGACAGCACTGGTTTCCGGGCATGAAGAAGGTTGTGGCAGAGTTCGTTTCTCGATGCCTCACCTGCCAGTAGGTGAAGGCAGACCACCAGGTACTAGAAGGCTTGGTACATCCCTTGGAGGTCTCGGAGTGGAAGAGGGGAGACATATCTATGGACTTCATGACTGGAATTCCACGCACTTCCAGAGTTCACGACTCCAAATGGGTGATTGTCGACTGACTCACCAAGTCGGCTCACTTATTACCCAATAGAGAGCAGGGCTCACTGGAGAGCTTGAGAAACCTCTACGTTCGGGATATTGTATGGCTTCATGGTGTGCCATCATCTATCTTCTCCAATAGAGATTCTCGCTTTACTTCCCGTCTTTGTAAGGGGTTGAAGGAGGCATTCGGGACGCAGCTACGTCTGAGCACCGCCTTTCACCTTCAGACAGATGGTCAGACGGAGAAGACCATTCAGACTCTCGAGGAAATGCTCCGCGCATGTGTCCTCGACTTTGGTCGTAGCTGGGAGGACCACCTACCCTTGGTAGAGTTCGCGTACAACAACAGCTACCACTCCACAATCGGGATGGCACCATATAAGGCGTTGTACGACTGACCTTACAGATCACCGCTGTGTTGGACAGACCCTGGGGAGTCAGCAATTGTGGGACTGGAGATAGTCCAGGCCACGACAAAGAAGGTCCAGGTCATCCAGGAGTGGATGTGGACAGTTCAGAGCCGGCAGAAGTCTTATACGGACAGGAGGCTGAGGCCACTAGAGTTTGAGGATGGAGACTATGTCTTCTTGTGGGTCTCGCCTCGATGGGGATTACAGAGATTTGGCCGAGGCAGCAAGTTATCTTCGCACTTCATTGGTCCTTTCCAAGTCATTAGCAGGATTGGCGAGGTGTATTATCGCCTGGCTCTACCACCTCAGTTGCACCAAGTGCATGACATCTTCCACGTATCATAGCTGAGGAGATACATGCACGACCTGACGCATATCATTGACTATGGGGAGATGGACATTGATGATGGGGCGACTTTTTCGGAGGTCCCAATGGAGATCGAGGATCGATAGGATAGGGTCCTACGTGGATGGTCGATTCCTCTAGTGCGTGTCAGATGGCCGCACGGGAACCTCCAGGAGGGAACTGGGGAGAAGGAGGCTCAAATGCGTGCTCAGTACCCACATTTGTTTCCCTAGTTCTTTATGTAACTTTATGGGGACATAAAGACCTGAGGTGGGAGTGATGTAATGGCCCAAAAAATTTCAAGGAAATTTTTTTTCTTAATTTTATTGAGAATTTTACAGGAACACAGTTTCTAACAGCACCTAATTCTGAGGCCTGGTGTGCCCGGAATATTTTTCGGAAGTTTAGCTCGGGTACGTTCAGTAAATGAACGAGCGGGTTTTTCTAACTTTTGAACTGGTGCTCGAAATTGAATTCTGAGTGCACCAATGGAATCGCAGCGCCGGTAATTGCTTAGAAACACCTTTTCTGGAGTTGTGTTTGCTTGGGTGAGGTTTTTAATTTTTGGGGTTAAGTTAAGAAATAAAATAAAAGTGGTGCAACCAGTTTTTATTTTATTTTTCTTAACTTAAGTTAAGTGGATGATGTGGGACCCAAAATATCCTACCCACATGGTAGGATATTTGTGAGGTGGGGCCCACATGAACCCCACCATTTCTTTTCTTCTAAGTAACGCACCCGCACCCCCTTTTTAATAAAGCCAACTCAAGCATTTATTCTGGTTAAGAAACGCCTCATTAATTGGGTGGTTTTAAACTACTCAATTAATTGTTTGTTTCATCTCTTTTGAAATTCAAACGTTGGCTTGTGCGTTAATAAAATAAGACAACTCTTATTTTATTTCTGTTGGAACTTGTTGCGAGGAGAGGATTGGGAGAAGATCCTTCTTCTTCGATGAAGAATGTGAATAACGCGAAGAACGCTCCGACCTCCGACGAAGAACGCCAAACCCTCGGAGATCAACTACATGACGCTGTGTACCGCTTCTTCCGCAATTCTTCTTCCACGACTCATCTTCGGCAACGCTTCTCCACGACAAGACGATCCTCCCTCCGCGACACCTTCTTCCACGACGGTTATTTCCGCGACGAACCCTCGCTCAACGATTCGACGAGGTAGGGGATTAATTATTATTTTTCATTTGTTCCTGATTAATTCATCATTGGTTTATCATCTATTTAGGGCCAGCAGTTATCAGAATAACAGGAGGAGGTATGACCGAACGAACACGAACAACTGTCCTCCCCTTTTGGGTTGTTTGATATTGATGCGGAACGAACAAAGTAACGCGGTGACAAAGCACTGCGCAAAAATTATTAAGGAAAGGGGAAGAATCGCAGCACCATCGCGTCGCGCCGTTGAAGACGAACCAAAGACGTGGAAACATCGCGTGGCGCCGGAGAACCACAAAAGTACCGCAGCCTGAGCGGGGGCCACGGTGTAGGGGCGCGGCGCAGTCGCGCCGCGATGGACGGCCCAAGGCCACGGCTGGTTCCGGGCCACGGCAGAGCAGGGAGACCGGCGACCGGTTCCGGGTCACTGGCTTCGGAGCAGGAGGACCGGCCGTCACTGGTCCTGTGGTGGCAGAAGCCGGCAGGCCGGCCGGTCAGGGGGAGAGCTGGGGGTTACGACACCCGACTTTCCAGCAAAGCGGCCCCCGACGTGGGGTCGCGTCTTAAAAAAGAAGGGGGGGGGGGTGCACCCCCCCCCCCCCCGCCCCCCCTCGTCCCTTCGCTCGGCCGAAACGACCGAGCCCCTGGCCGGTGCCAACGAGCCGGGCCGACTGCCCTGGCCGGTCTGCCTTACCGGGTTGCGCCCGGGCCGGGCCGCTCCAGCCTGGCCGGGCCGCACCCAGGCCGAGCAGGGCCGCACCCAGGCCGGGCCGGGCCACACCCAGGCTGGGCCGGGCTGCGCCATCCGAGCTGGGCCGTGCCCAAGCGGGCCGGACCTGGACCCGTTTCGGGCCGACCATGGGGGTATCGGGCTGGGTCGGACCGGGCCCGAACCCCCTAAAACCGAACCTCTTTCGGTCTGTTGCCCATAACTTGAGCTACGGGCCTCTGATTGATGCACTGTCAGTTTCAATGCGATCCTTGGATTGAGGCGGTCGTTTCGGTATATCGAACTCCGGGTTTCGAAGAACTTTGGGTTCGGACGGGTTGGTTCTTACATGAAACCAACTGAGCCCTCGGAGCAGAAACACTTATAACTCGAACTCTGGATGTCCGATTGACGTGCCGTCGACTTTTTTGGATTCCTCTAACTAAGATGGACCTTTTGGCTTAATCCGCTCGAGGTTTGGATGCAGTTAGAGTATGGTCAGGTTGGTTTTGACTTAAAAAACAGCCGGGCCCCTAGGAAAAAAAAGCTAATAACTCTCAGACCGGGCGTCCGATTGACGCGCCGTCTATGACATTGAGTTCCTGTTGACGATACAGAACTTTTCGATACACAAACATCGGAATTTGTGTCAGTTGATGTATCAGCCCCTCGGCTTGTGGAGCGGACCCTCCCGAACAACCTTGCTATGTGCGGGAACCCTAGAGCTGGCTGTAACTACGACGACGATGATGACTATGCAGAAATCCTTTGTGGATTCGGCGACGACGACTACAAAACTCAGTGATCCTATGTTTCAAATGCTACCGATCCTGTCTGGGTCAGATCATGTGTGGGTCAGTGCTCAGCGGTCCTATGTGAGCCAGCGCCTACAGATCCTTTGTGGGTCCGATCCTGTGTGGGTCATTTCGGGGGTTAGTTACCTATCGATCCTTTGTGGGTCATTGCGGGGGTTATTGACCTATCGATCCTGTGTGGGTCAGATCCATTGTGGGTCATTGCGGGGGTTAGTTACCTATCGATACTTTTTGGGTCATTGCGGGGGTTAGTTATCTATCGATCCTGTGTGGGTCAGATCATTTTTGGGTCATTGTGGTGGTTAGTACTTATCGATCCTTTCTGGATCTGACGGCTTAGATGAATCAGTGGCTATATCTGATCATCTCTATCGTCATATGAAGAAGTATACCGGTGTGAGATGGACCTTGTTTCACATTCCTTTCTGGATTGTGTTGTGCTATCTTGTGTGGATTATGTTATGCTTTCCTGTGTGGACTGGGTTGTACTTGATCTCGGATGTTGGAGCCGAACGAGAATTGGTGACTTAGGTATATGTATGGGCATATACCTAAGTAGAGTCGGATGTTACCTCTTGATTGTATTTTTCCTTTATGGATTATCCTTTGTGGATTCTGGGAGACCTTTGGGGGTGTAGGGGTCCCTAATGAGTATCTTATACTCACACCTACATGGTCTATGCCTGCACTACGTTGTGTTGGTTGCTGAGGATGGACTGCGTTGATCGTGGTTGAGGCTTGCGGAGCAGGACGATACCTGTAGGTGGACCACTAGGCGGAACATACTCGTAGCGGACGGAGGGACTCGAGGAGCTGTGGAGACTATCTGTACCCACCCTTCAGTTGGAACTTCCCGTGGATGGCTCGAGGCTGCGGCTTTACTTTTCAATTGTTGTTTTCCCTTTCCAGTTGTACTTTACTTTGAGTTTGAGTTTGTATTCTGGCCCACTTACTTTTCCGCACTTACTGGTGTACCCATTTTTTACTTAGTGTTTACTTCTGCTTTCTTGCTCTGTGGTGTTTGTTTACTTTACAAAGGAAATGCCTTCCCTTTTTTCCGGGAGTTACGCCTTGGTGCTAGTCGCCAGCCCCTGGCCTATGGAAGGTGGGCTTGAGGTAGTCACAGAATAGGCCCCGAGGATGGGCCGTGACAAAAATAATGATAATAATGATAAAATATGTCAATGGAATATATATATATATAACATATAAATAAAAATAGGTTCATAATATGAAGCATGGATCAAAGAGTGTAATTTTGAGACGAGAATACCTTACCTTAAGTATTGACATCCATGAATGTACTTCAACCTACAGGATTATAAAAACACTATCTAAATAAATTATTTAAAAAGTTATCTTCTTACAATACCTTTAATATTTACATTGTTAAATCATTCTCTACACATATATTTGTTAGTTAGAGTGCATCTCCATCTTCAAATGTTAATTATTTCTTTTGTTTTGTAAAAATTTCATAATGAGATTGTTGTTTCTAGTTTACATATTAAATTTTCTTCAGTTGCATAATATTAAAGTTACTATAATATTATTTTTATAATGATTTATAATGTTGAAATATCATTCAATGTAAGTTTTTGTTTTATTACATGATGATAAAAGTGATGACAAGCTTAACATGAGTAATTTATCGATATCAACATGTTACATTATAATGATCATTTATTTTTTTCATGTGTTAATAAATATATTCATGAAATATATTTATTTATGATTTAATATATATTATCTAAATAGTTTTTTAGATCTATCAATGTAGGGAAATGATGAAATAAAAATTTTATACATGGAAGTGACAGTCTAAAAATCCACATGAGAAACATTTTTATTTTCTTATAAATTGATTGGGAGTAAAGAATGAATTGATTTATGTTTTTAAAATCATTTTTCTATAAATATAATATTTTTCAATTAAATTAATTCTTATAACCAACCATATTGGCTGTTATGAAAAATGAAATATGTACTTTATGGATGCGATTGTCGACACGTATACATGAGAGATATTTTGATTTTTTGAATGTTTTGGTGAATGGTGAAATATTATTTTTAAATTTAAAAAAGAATTTCTTAATATACTTAAAAAATATATTAAATTATTTTTTAAGGGTTAGAATAAACTTTTAGTAGGTGGAAGGAGAAATAAAATAATATAAATGAAAATGGGATAATTAAAAATCATTACCTTACTCATTTAACAACTCCATTATAGATTGAATTAATCCTTTTGAAGGTTTTTTTAAGATAGAAGAACTTATATGATGTGGATAATATATTTATGGAGATATTTGGAAAAAACATTTACTAAATATATTATGGTGTGGGGAATATTTGGTTGGTAAAGGGCTCCTTTTATAATTGAGGTGGGTAATTTTTTTTAAAATATTCATTACTTTAGAGTAAAGAGAAATCACTTTTCTAGTAAAGTGTCTCAAAAGGGGGAAATACTAAAAAATGTATAATGAAATTAATTTTATTTGAAAAATTATTCAAAAAGTGGTAAAAATTAATTTAAAAAATATGAATAATGAAATAAAAAAATCGTCAGAGTTTATTCTCCTTATAAAAAAATTGAAATGTGTGAAGGTGTAACAATGGTACTGGGATGAAAAGGAAAAAAATTACAAAAGCTACAAAAAAAGTACACAAAAAATGAATGTTCTCTACGAATCTTACCCTTTACCTATGTTCTATGGGACACCATAGTATAGATTTCAACCACTTTTCCAATTAATGAGATTTCTCCATGGATTGGACTGATCATTTAATGATTTCGATATGTTATAATTAAAATTCCATGATAATTAATGAATGATTAATTTGAAGTTAGTCCAGTGAAATTCTTCAATGATGGAGGATATAAACTCTAAGATTGTAATGTGTTCAATATTAATGAGAATCGTAGATAGAATAATTTAAAAATATATAATCAAACTATGAGTCAAAAAAATCTTTATAATCATATATTATTCCCTAATAGAATTTTTTTTTATAAAATTCCCTTTAAATACATTTATAATTAATTAAAATGGGTTTAGATAATAATATATTATAATTAAAAAATTAAAAATATATGTTTTTTAAACTAAATTGAATATTTTGATATTTTTATTTCTACTTATAATATACATATTTGGTTCAGGAAAGGGTCAATATATTTTATAATATGATTATATATTAACTATTTCATACAAGTCGTGATATTGGAATAAATGATAATTTTCCACATTCACCTCAAAATAGAATTTTCAAAAACAACCCAAAATTTACTCTAAGATAATATATTCATAATCAATCCAAAAAATGAAGTTAATTTTCATAAAAATAATAATATAACATTCAATAATTTCAGCTCCAAATGAATATATAAAACATAAGGAAAAACTATTTATATAAGAAAAATCATTTTAAAAATATTTACTATTATAACTATTATCTATTATAAATTTTGATTTTAATGATTTTAGTTTTTTTACTTGTTTAAAAATAAAATTAGTCCCATTATTTAAAATATAAAATTTAATATATTTAGATAAGTATCACACAATGTTTTTGAAATAAATCTTTCAAAATAAAACATTTACTTCTATCCTGATAATTTAAATTAATCTCGATGAAATATTTTTATGCAAAAGAATAAAAATTACCATACTAACTAATTTTAAAATTTAGATAAAAATATATTTTCTAATTTATTTAATAATATTAGAAAAAGTAATTTTAGTGTAATAATTCATAACACATAAAAATAATTTAATGAAAAATGTATCTTTTAAGCATAAAATTAGTTTATTAGTATCCAAGTAATAATTATTAAACAGTTGTTAACATATTATATTATATATGTTATATATAAACTTCATTAAAATCATTATTTAACCATAACATAATAAAATAGAAATCAAATAAATAAATTATATTAAATTATATTGATTTTATAAAATTAATTTTTTAATTTTTTAACTACATGTATTTAATTTAATCAATAAATTATTATTAAAAATTAAAAATATTTTTCTTTCAACAGATATTTCATAATGTGTTCCCCTCTATAACCTCAAATTCATTGACTAATTTATAAGGATTATATTTAGTTTAATTAATTTTTTCATTGATCATTTTTGTAGTGTTGTAAAATCCCACCACTCTTTTACTTGAATAAAGGTGGAAGCTTTACATGGCCTTAGAAGATATCGCTAAGATGCCAAAGGATAAAAATAAATACTAAGGTCCTTATAACAATAGGGTCTTATTGGAATATTTTTAAAATAATTCAATAAAACTAAACACATGATAAACAACATCACTATATGATGCCTGATCATTTTAATACAATTAAAAAAAATACCAAAATAGCATGATAACAAAACATTGGAATAAAAAAAATTAGAGTAACAAAGGAGAACACTATAGGAAAATGGGAATTTTGTGGAAGTCTAAAAAGCTCCAAGAAATGTTTTATTTTTTTTTTGAGGATTAGACGTGGTTTTTTAAAAAACTGATGTGTAATAGCGGCGGTTTGGGTAAAACCGCCGCAAAATGAAAGGAAAAAAAACATGAGAAACCCTGAAATCACTAAAATGACGATAACTTTTGATATGGGAATCCCTTAGAGCACCACGACTAGTAAAATCTAAGATCATGAAGAGATCTAAAGGCACGTATAATCAAAACCATGAGACGGTCTAAGGTTTGAAAGATATGAGAGCTATAAGAAAGATGAAAACAGTTCTCCAACTTCAAACAACCATAACTTTCACTCTAGGTGTCTGTTTTGGCTCTACCACATATCAAATCGAATCTAACGAAGATAGATAGGCACTGGTTTAACGAAAGAAAACTTCAGTATTTCTTTTTGACCCCAAAAACCCCTCTAAAAGCCTCTGAAACCATGTTTCTGTCACCTATGTCCCATAAAACATGTCTTCAACCGGACCTAACTTTCGATCCGCGTGTCAATTTAGACTCTTCCACCTTCCAGATCTTAGTTCATTCTATGAGATTCAGTTTGACTAGTCACAGCACCCACATGGACTACTGTGTCATATGTTATGGCATTTTTAGTGGGTATCGGGTATGTTATGTTTTTCGATGCCTCGTTTCTAGCACCTGTTCCCCGTCTGTTTTTTTAAATGGTCGTAAATTCCAATTCACCGGTCCAATTGGTATCTTCCACCTATCAGATCAAAGATCATTTTAAGATCTTTGATTTGACTGCTCACAAATTTTCAGCTGACTCTCGGATCACATGTTATCTCCGTTAATGCGAGTCTAATGTTTTTGTCACTTTATGACCGTTTTGACGGGTTTTAACGGCTGCTCCATTTATTACTGTTTATTTGGGTTTCCATGACTTTTTATCTTTATCAATGGTTTTTTGTGGGTTATTATGATGATTATGTTGAATTCTTACGGGGTTTTCCTGAGTTTAAATGAGTTTTCATGCATTATCATGCTTTCTAATGCTTTCTTCTTCATGCTTCTTCATCTGTTTTCATGCATTTTCATGATTTTTCATCCCTTATCTCGCCATTTCATACTTTTTCATGTGTTTCATTTATTATTTATAATATACTTTAATTTATTTATTATCTATTATTTGTTACGGGTTATTTATTATTTATTATTTATTTATTATTTATATATTATTTATTATTTATTATTTATTATTATTAATCATAATGTATTTTACTGGTTATTTATTATATATTATATAATATTTTTTATATAATATTTTTTATTATTAATAATAATATTTTATTTATTATATATAATATATAATATATAATATATAATATATTATTATTTATTTATTTATAATTATTAATTATGTGTTATTTATTATTATTATTATTATTATTTATTTTTATTTATTTATTATTTATTATTTATTATTTATTCAATTATAATTATTAATTATGTGCTATTTATTTTTATTATTTATTATTTATTATTTATTATTTTTTATTATTTATTATTTATTATGTATTATGTATTATTTATTATGTATTATTTATTATGTATTATTTATTATTTACTATTTATTATTTACTATTATTTATTATTTATTATTAATTATTATTCAGTGTTAATTATTTATTAATTATTATTAATTATTAATTATTAATTATTATTAATTATTGTTTATTATTTATTATTATTTATTATTATTTTATTTAATATTTAATATTTAATATTTAATATTTGTTTATTATTATGTATTATTTATTGTTATTTGTTATTTGTTATTTATTATTTGTTATTTATTATTATTTATTGTTTATTATATATTATATATTATATATTATTTATTATTATTTATTATTTATTATTTATTATTATTTATTATTTATTATTTAATATTTAATATTTATTATTTATTATGTGTTATTTATTATTATTATTTATTTATTATATATCATTTATTATGTGTTATTTATTATTTATTATTATTTATTGTCTATTATTTATTATTTATTATTATTTATTATTTATTATTTATTATAATTTATAATTTATAATTTATTATTTATTATTTATTATTTATTATTTATTATTTGTTATTTGTTTATTATTATTTGTTATTATTTATTATTTATTTTTTATCGTTTATTGTTTGTTATTTATTGTTATTTTTTATTCATTATTAATTATTAATTATTATTTATTATTTATTCATTTAATTTCGTAATTTTATTATTTTATTATTTTATTTTTATAATTTTACATTTTATGGAAATATTTTTTTAATTTATTCATTATCTATAATAGTAAATAGTAAATAATAATAAATAAATCAACAAGTAACTAATAAATCAATAATTATTCATTATTCATTATTTGTTATTATTTATATATTATTGCTTATTGTCTAATTATTATTGAGTTTATATCTATTAGTTATGTATTATTATTTTTTCAATTGGTATATATAGGTATATTAAATTCTGTTTATTAACCACATGACGAGCATGATGGAGTGGTAAATTCTTTGGAAAATATGCAAAAGGTTAGGGGTTCAAATTTCACCAAACGCAATATTTCATTATATTGCATGGGCATGAGCATGCATGCATGGATAAAGTAAATAAAGTAATACGAATTAAATTAAGTAATATGAATTAAATAAAATAAATACGAAATAAATAAAATAAATACGAAATAAATAAAATAAATAAAATAAATAAATAAATAAATAAAATAAATAAATAAAATAAATAATATAAAATAAATAAATAAATAAATAATAATTAAAAAAAAATAATTTTAAAAAAATAAAAAGTTATAATTCAAAAAATCCCCGCTAAAACCCCACCGCGAAACGTTCTTCGACGGTTTTGAAAACCACCGCAAATAGTTTCATCATGCACAATTTAGCAGCGGTTTTTCAAAACCGCCGCGATATGAAAAAAAACCACCGCTAAATCCACATTTTGTCGTAGTGGAATACTGGCATAAAAAGGGACTCCAAGATATATCTACATAGATCCACACCAAGATCTAAGCTCTAACACCACAATACCACGAAATTATCGTGATGAAATACTAACGAAAAGATATGATTTTCCGTTACTGGTTTCCTAATTAATAGTATCTTGAAAATAACCAACATGTAAAAGTAGGGGGTGTGAAATAAAACTCAGTAGGCTTTCTCCAAATGACTTCCAAACCCATTCCACTAGGATAGAACAAGTTATTAAAATTATATAAAGATATATATATAAAACTATATAAATAGTTCATCAATTTTTAACAAGATAAACACATCCTTACCAAAACATTTTACCCAAATAAAACAATTTCTCTTGGATGCAGCCAAACAAGTCAAGAACCATTTTTCCCATTTCTTATCGGCATAACCCATTTCATTCCACATGACCCAATACATACTCTTCAACCACACACATATCTCAACTGCCCATGTTTTTTTACCATTGAATGTGGAACTTCACATCCATCCCCACACACTTTTTATTATGGTACCACACAACCACATTCCAACCCTTTTATGGTGGTACATCATGACCAGTAACCATACGTATTCTAACTCATACATTGTGATGTCCCTACCTAGGAGCCACTGAATGGTGCCCTGAGACGGTTGGCCACATGCCCTTAAGAACACATCCCCATACACCATAGGGTATCGACTAGTAGAAGGGGTCCAGTAAGTCAGTCTTGCGGAGACTATACCCTCTTTTATTCGAATAAAACACCAATGGAGGAAAACCACAATAACCAAGAGATGAAGCTAGTAAATAATTAGAATAATACCATGGAATATGATAGTCAAAACAAGAAAATACAATACTCAACTGAAAGGTAAAACATTCTATGATAATTCCTGTTCCATGAATATATAATTCAATAATAATTAATGACACAATGACTCCACAATGTGTCCCAAACCACCTCTAGTTCCCACTCCCATGCTCCAATCCCAAACAACAACATATCCTTGTGCCTTTCCTTTAACTTTTCCAACAATAACAAAATCTACCTGGGTTTCTATTAGGCGTCCAGAATAGGGTGTGAGTATAACTCATTAGGCCATCACCAACGGTGTCTAAAATGAGTCCTATCAAAATATAGTGCATGCAGTTCTATAAAGCAAAAAATACAGTTCATAATTAAATTATTATGACATTGTAATTTAATATTTAATCATCAAACTACAACCATTTTCAATTCGTGTTTCCCATTTTAATCATCATTCATTAAGATGAAGCATTTGGTGTAGGTTTGCATGCCTATAAACCCAAATCTCATTATGTTTTGGTCTCTATGCATATCACTCTATATCTCATTCAATGTAGGTGGCCATGCCTAGCACCCCATATCTCAATCTTGGATAACTATTGGGGATAAACACCATGTCCATATCCCAACATCTAATACATCTAGAATTACATGTCTAACACCACAATAATCTAATCCATTTAGTCATTATTTAGTTCATAAGAATTATCCACATCATTCCATTACTAATACAGTTATTAGTTAAATATTTCAAAGGCCATTAGTTAACTCAATAATCAACTAAACACATAGACCATTAATTTATTCATCAATTAATCAATCAATCATCACAATAATAATTCCATAATTAAATTTTCAAAATTATTTATCCATATAAAATTTCAAACATTCATAATTAATTCTCAAAATTAATTATCTTTGATAAACATCATGAAACATAATTAATTCTCACAATTAATTATCTTACACAACCAAACAACATTTCTTAATTAATTCCCCCCAATAAATTATCTTAAAAAAACAAATCAATATCTCAAATAAATATCTCAACCAATAAAAAATATACAAAATATCTATTTGGGAATCCCCTTTCGATTTTTTCATGATTCAATAATCAATTAATCACCAAGGTAAATCACAAGTCAAAAACACATTCCGAATTAGTCAAATTTTGGAACTCAATTATAACATGAAGCTATAAAATCATAAAATCACATTGACATATCATAAATCAAAACTATAAAAGTTCCATTTATACCACCTACCTTGGTTTATTGATAGAAGATAGCCCAAATAATATCCCCAAAATCGGAGCGGCACAACGTCATCGATCAAGCTTTGGATCTAAATCCCAAAACCAAAATTAAGAACAAAGCCATCAAGATCTTCTAATTCTCTATCTAGATCCACAATCCTATATCTATATCTCAACTCATAGGTTTATATCCATATAAATTTTTGAGATATTCCATGAAAATATCAAGGAAATATAGAGGAATGAATTGGAGAATCAACATAATGGAATCCACTTACCGAAAAGAGAGAGGATATTCAATAAAAGATTTTAAATTCAAAGAACGATGTTTGAATCACATTGAATTCCCTCCAGAAGGCTATGGGAACACCTAGAATTTTTCAAGCTTGATCCAAGGTCTAAATATGAGAGTCTCAAGGGGTCTGGGTGGTTTTAAAACCAATTTTTGTATAATTAAGTTTGTGCACACGTTTTCCTATGTAGAGGCGCATGGTTAGGGAAAACTGTGGGCCAACCGTGAAGTATTCCACTGCCTTCACGAATCAATGGTTCATGGTTAAGAAAATCATGCACCATCGGTGCTGACCTACCTATCTCCACAGTTAGCTTAAGCACGATTTGGCCAAACCTTGTGCAAATCGTGCACAACACCCTGTCTTCCCATGTTCCCTAAAAAATTCACCCAAAACACCCCAGGTCATACCCTAAACCAATGGTACTTAATAAGAACAAAAATAACTTGGAAACACACATGATATTACTCCAGAAAATGTCGAGATATTACTATCTCCCAACATTATAACATCTCGTCCTCGAGTTTCACTCCCGAACTTTTATAAAATTTTGAGCCAAAAATATTCATCCATTGAGCCCTCATGATTGAATCCCATTCCCATGTTTCCTCTTAAACACTTCCATGTTTCCAAAACACTTGAATTAATAACACATTCATTCCCCTTAACACTTTCTCACTACGACCCACCAAACACATGGTATGATCCTCAAAGGACGCATCTATCTTGAGGTCAAACTCTTCCACATCAATCAAATGGTAATGATCAAGGTAATACTGCCATTTTTGTGACACATAGAAAACATAATGCATTGCATTGAACTTCTATGGAAGTGCTAATTAGTACGCTATTGGCACATTTCTTTCCAAAACTTCAAATGGTCCTTCAAACCTAGGTGGCTATATGCACTACCTCTTTAACCTATGGTGACCCAATCTAGGTGAGACCTAAAAGAATACACAACCCCTCATTCAATTCCGGGGTTCCTCTATGTCTATTAGCATATGACTTCTTCCTACTCTGATAAATAACCATTTGATTCTGAATAAACTATACCTGCTCTGATGTCTCTTAAAAGAGACTCAGTCCGAATAGCTATGACTCGCCTGTATCAAGCCAATATAACGGTGATCTACAAGGAACACCATAAAGTTCCTCATCTAGTTCCATTTGTATAGTTTCTTGATAACTGTTTTTATAGGAGAACTCCACTAAATCGAAGTGTTTCTTCGAAGAACCACCAAATTCTAGAACACATGCTCACAAAATATCCTCTATCTATTTTATGGTATGATACGACTGCCCATCTATCTATGGGTGGAAGGTATTGCATAATAGAATCTATTTACCAAGAACCTTATATAATCCTTTCCTAAATCGTGAACTAAAGAGTGAATCATGATCTGAATCTATAGTCTATGGAACCCCATGAAAACGAGCTATCTCCTCCACAGAGAGTTCTCACAACTGTTCTACTGTAATGGTTTCCCTAATAGGAAATAATTTTTCTACCTTTGTTAGTCAATCCACAACAACCCAAATAACATATTTTTCCCTATGATTCTTTCAAATTCCTACAAAAAAATCCATATTTGCGTCATCCCACTTCCATTCTGGAATATGAAACAACTGTTATAAGCCTCCTAGTCATTGATGCTCTGCCCTCACCTGTAAACAGATGAAACATCCCATTATGAACCCTTCTATCTCATTTTTTATTCCTGAACACCAAAACTATCGTCATAGGTCACGATACAAAATTTTCACCCCATTATGTACCACCCACTTTGAGGCATGAAATTAACGCATGAGTTCCTCTTTCATACTCGTAGGCAAAAAACCCAATTTTTCACATAGATGGTCTCATCCTAATTTATTATCCAATATGAAAGTGTCTCCCCACCTTGAAGGATTTCTTTTAAGGCTATACACTTTGTATCCTCATAGTATCTATCCCTGATCTGTAAAGACCCAAACATTCATTAATGAAAATTCAACTTGGTCTATTTAAATGTCTTCTTTTGGTTATGTAAAAAAATGCACTTATTTGGTTTTATGTTTCAGATTTTAAAACACCGTTAGGAATTGTGATCATTGGTAATATTGGTGTTGAATAGTGATCACATGATAAGTATAAATATATGGATTTAATAATTCCAATTTACTCAGACTAAAAAAGTGATGGCCTCATCTAATATAATTTCCCTATACAAAGCCCATTTTTCAGAGCTCAAGAAGGAGGTGGTGTCATTGGGCTTATCTTTTGACAAATCCCAAGCCAATCTTGAATACATTAAGCTTTATCAGAGGCACCTATGGGAGAATTGGAAGTTGATAGAGATTACCACTCAAGCGATTTTATCTGAACCACCCAAGAGTCTATCACCATCGTGCACCTTACCCTAAGGTCTTATGCGGGTATTTTAAGGGGATATGTAAAAATACGCTCACATTAATATTATTTACATTATATTTTTTATATAATAAAGAATATACTTTCATTTTATTATTGTTACTTTGTAAATAGTTTTTAAATCACAAATAATTTGTTTATTTAATTTTCTACTAAGGAATATATTTTGAAAAATTAATGGATTTTTTAATTAAATAGTATTTTAATAAGATATTATTATTAGTTAATTCGTTTTTATTAATTATAACTAATCACATAATTTTTATGAATACAATTGTAATTTTTATTGTGGTTTTAAAGCTACTTTTGTCAAAACCCATAAATATTTGATAAATGTTAGTTTTTTATTTAACAAGTGAAAATTCACATATTTAGAAAATTAAATGGATAAAATGAATATTATTTTTGGAATATGGATGTTGAAATTATCCAACAATGAATTTTTATAATTTTATAACACAATCAAATATTTGGGTAAAGTTTAAATACTATTTAAATATATAATATGTTTTATGAAAACATAAACCCAATAGTTATGTAATAAAATACTATAATAATTATATTCGTCCAATATATGTTTTATCATTAAAATAATTTGATTTTAGGATTTTTTTTATTTATTATACAAAGCTTTAGTGGACCCTCCAAGACTTATAAAACATTTTATCTTTTTAACTTGATTTCCATGAGAGAGTGACTCACCTCCACATAAGAAACCCTATTACTTTAAGAAGTTAGGCCATTGGACTTATAAAATATTGTTTTTCACTCCCCTTTGGCAGAAGCCATGGGAAAAAACCATGGGTTGGTTTGTGATTTTTATTAGTTTAATGTGAGGTGTCCCAAACCGATATAATAAATAATTCCCTCTCCTTTCCTATATAAACCCTCCCAATTTCGCACTTCTTCTTCACTCAAAGACTTTGGAGTTAGTCCAAACTCTTCTTTAATATCTATAAAATCCCCCAAGGCACCTAAATCACCCATGAAGCCTCTCTCAATCCTCTCCTAAGACTTTGGTATCACACTTCCACGTAAAGAATTACTACCTTTCTCTTTTTATCCTTGTTTCTTAATATTGTTATGCCCTTTTATTTTCAATTATAAATGTTGGGGTATGATTTATAACCTCCCCCACAATACCCTCTTTATGTTTGAATGATTAGATACCATATTCTCTCTCATTAAATTCCCCTCTTGTACACCATTTACCATGCTGAAATTCCATAAAGAATTTCTCTCTCCTCATTTACATCAAAGAATGTCTTTTTTATTATGAATATAAATTCCAATAAATTTATTGGAACATGTATAAATATAAACACCTTACTTTACATTTCATTTAAATATGATTAGATACCCATTTTTCTCTCATCAACATTTTTTATGAATTCTTATGTCACACTGTTATGCCGCCAAAATTCCACCACGATTTTCCAAGCCAAAGTTATTATGTAGTGAATTGCATACACCTTTCTTTATGAAGGGTATTAACTTTTACACAAATATACTTATTGATTATAGAGTTTCATGTATTTATTCCACATTCATTTATCATGTAATAAATTATTATGTTGAATGATTCCATGTTGTATGATCCATGTTGTACACTTATGCATGAAATGAAATGTTTATGAAGGGTGTACCATAATAGCGATCCAATGCATTGGGAAAGTATAGTATCATGATATGTAATTTGAAATGAGTGTTGAGTTATAATTATTCATGTGAAATGAGGGTTTACTCTTGCTTCATGTTCTATGCGGGTTTACTCATGCTTTGTGTGCAATGAGCCTTGGCTCATGATAATTTCCTGTTAAGTGTTGTTGCCACATCTCTAGGTTATGATTATCATGTTTTATCATACCTTTATGTTCATGTTTCTATTGTGATCCATTGATTTTCCTATTGCCTTATATGTATTTTAATTTTCATTTTATACCCTGTTTATTCTCATACTAGGCTTTATATCTCACTATTTTCTAATGCATGTTCTCAGGTTATCCCATGAAACGATAAATACGAGGGAATTTAGTGGTCATTTAAAGTAAGTTTTCAATACGATGTTACATTATATTTTTTACGTTGTTATGTAATGTTCCTAATCCCCAAAGACACTATAACTCTCAATCTTATATGTTGTGTCAAGTGAATATTTTATGTAATAAATCTTGTTTATGTGTGAAATACAGAGCATGGTTGTTATATGATTCATCTCAAGAGTGTAGAATCAGAAACCCAAGTCCTAATCTCTTGAATCACTAAAACTACCACATGCATTTCCACCAGTAATGTCATCATCTTAAAATTTTCACTTGACTCATGAACCATCTGATTCTGAGATTTCTTACTCAAGGAATCAGCCACACTATTCCCCTTTCTGGGTGTATATGCTAGTTTAAAATCAAAGGACTGCATGTACTCTACCCATCTTCGCAACCAAATATTCAGGTCCCACTGTGAAAAGATATACTTCAATATTTTTTTATTTTTAAAAACTATAAAATTTTCACCCAAAACATAGTTTCACAAGAAATTTGTAGTATTAAACACTATTTCTAACTCAAGGTCTTATGTTGGGTAATTTCTTTCATGTGGCCTCAACTACCGAGACCCGTAAGAAACAACTCGATCCCCTTACATCAACATAGTTATGAGTCTGATCCTATATGAATTACAACACACCATATACTCCATACCCAACTCAAGTAAGATCAGATTTGGTTTCAATGCCAATAAATTCTTTATATCCTGGAAAGCATTTTTGCATGCTTCTGTCCAAAAAAAATTATCCATTTCTTTTTCAAACCTAAAATTACTGCTACCAATCAAGAAATTTCATGGATAAACCTCTTGTAATGTCCAGTTAATCCCAAAAATCTTCAGATATCAAAAAAATTCTTGGGTTGCTCTCAAGAAATCACTACATTTACTTTTCATGGGTCTACTACGACACCTTATTCTGAAATGATATGCCCCAAAATGTGTACCCTTTTAATCCAAAACATATATTTAGATAGCTTGGAATAAATTTGATTCTCTCTCAGTGTAACTAAGATGATTTCAAGATGTTTGGAATTATTTTCATGAGTTTTAGAGCACACCAAGTTATCGTCCACAAACACAACCACAAAACGATCTATATAAGGTTGAAAGATCATGTTAATTAAGGCTATAAACACTACTAGAGAATTTTTCAACCAGAACTACATTATAAAAAGCTGATAAAGGTTATACATGATTATGGAAATAGTTATTGGTATATCAGAAGTCCAAACTCTCACTTGATGATAGCCTGATCTCATATTGGTCTTTGAGAACACACAATCCCTCTATAGCTTTTCAAACAGATCATCGATATGTGGAAGATGATATCGATTATTCATGGTCATTTTATTCATGTTCTGTTGATCAACACACAAGCGTAGACTCCCATTGGCCTTCATTGTAAATAAAAAAGAGATTCCCAAGGCAACGTACTTGGACAGATAAACCCTTTATTCTATAATTCCTCTAACTATGTTTTGATATCTTGGAGATCATTCAGTTCTATTATGTAAGGTGGAATAGTCACCGACTTACCCCTCGACATGAGATAAATAGTGAATTCCACATCTCTCTCAAGTGGAAACCCTGAAAATTCTCTAGGAAATATGTCCTGAAAATGTTTTACTACTGGTAAAATGAAGTCTTGCATACCACTCTCATCATCTAAAAAGAGACTAGCACCTTGTACTATAAGATCTACCAGTTCCTTAGTAATTTTCCCAGCCCTGCCAGTATGGATATCCTATTATCCAAGATGAACAAACCGATCACTATCAGGAGATAAAAAGTTCACTCTTCTATGGTAACAATCTATGTGGGCTAGGTATGCCACTATCCTATCCATACCCATAATCATGTCGAATCCCATTACATCAAGGACATAGATATCCCAAATAAAATGATACTCTCTGATATCTAGTGAACATCCCTTGAATAAACAGGTATCCCAATACTGTGTTCCCAACAGTGTTTCAATATTCATCACCCCACCTATGGACTCCACCTCCACCCTCGTGTCATTAACAAGATTTTCATATATAAAAGAATGAGAGGAACTAGTGTCAAACAAAGTAGTAGCTAAATTAGAATCAATTAGAATAGTACCTCTCACTGTCGATGGACCAACTTCACTATCCACAATTGTAGATTTTAGTGAATGTTACTATCCTAACCATCTTCCCTATGGCGCCTTCTGACTCCCATGAGTAGCACCACTCTGTTGATATGGGTGCACATACCATGAAGCACCACATCCACTACCTCTACCCCTGTACTAGTAGAACTCCAACTTCCATACCTATATGGTGTGGAAGACTCCCTTCCCACACTCTGACTCTTAGAAGCTTATCCATCCACACCAGCCTACTACTGCTCCCATCAGAACTTCTCTAATTTCCCACTCATGCCACAAAATTGGCACTCCACTATTGGTCGAGGAAAATGCATTTGATAGTGTCCATGTCTACAACACTAGTTCCAAAGAAAATGTGTAATATTCAGTGCCATTGTTCCCCCAAAAAATCCACCTTTCATTCCACTGTCCTGAATAAGATTCTCACAACGACACTTCCTGCTCTCGAAAGGAAAAATCACAAATCATCCAATGACAGTTACATATCATGTACTTGAAGCCTCCTTCAAGATCTCCTATGTAATGAGAGAATGTTTAACCACTTCTAATAATATATTCTACCTAAATATATTTACCTGGGACTTAATTTTACACCTATGTATGTCCTAAAATTGTTTTTCCTAATTACCCTCATCTCCTGCAAAAGAATGAGAAAAACACTGTAATTCTATGAAAGGTTCAGCATAATCCATTATGGAAGTGTTTCCTTAAGTTAGATGCATAAACACTGGAGCCTTATCTTTTCTTAGTGTCTCTGGATAGAGTTCCTATAATAACATCTCTAGAATTTACTTCCATAACATATCATTAATCTATCCATATCATACCAGAATTTCCCATCAGTGTTTCTTTTATCCCCATAGCATATAAGCAGCCAACTTGAACAACCACCCAAACAGAGTGTCCAAATGATCATGTATCATCCCAGGGGATTGAATTCAAAAATCATCTCACTCAGTTGTACCCTCTCCTGTAAAATTAAGAGGGTGTTGAAGCGGAAAATACCTTGTCAACTCAAACATTCATTTCTAAACCCTCCCTGGTTCTCTCTCCATAAACTTCATGAAACAAGAAAAGTTCTCTCAAAACTTCTCCCTTTCCTCCTCAACTTGCACTAACGGGGCCTCATGTTCCCAATCTGGAAGTTTGTTTCTGGCTATACCCATCAGTCTCTCCCTCAACAAACATAGTAGAGGATTATATCTACAAGGCCAAACATACATCTTAGGTCTCATAATGAAACATTAATAAGTTAGAGGATAAACTAACACAACATGTTTCAACATGTCACTTTTACCCTTTTGCTCACCACATAGTGCACATAGAGGCCTTATCACTACCCTTAACCATCATACTTCTAGGTCTTGGTTAAAAATGGTACATTCGTTCTAAGTAATTAATCCAACTATTAATTATTCACATTATATAAAATTAATTATTTCAACAATTAAATAATTAATCGTACTCATTTATTCAATCACAGTTCTTATTAGACACCAATTTATTCTCATATTGGATCATTATTTAAATGTCACAACAAGGAAAAATAGTTCATGTTCAACAACTTTCCCACAAAATGTTTTCCCATGAGTGCCTATAATAATGCATGTCACAACAACCCTGAGTTCCTAGAATGATTCATAACGACTCATGTATCATGTCTATTTAGGCCACAAACAAAAATTCCTCAACATTTAAAACAAATATCACATCATACCAAAAGTGTGTCCTGAAATTTGAAATAATATCCAACTGTAACAACAAACAACAATCAAAATAATCCCACCATGAGTACTCATATTTTCCCCCATACATGGGTTTTCAACTCCCACACATGAGCTCATTACCAAGACTAGAATCTTTCTATTCTCATTCCTAAATTTCTAAAAATAGTAAGACAAAATAGGATGAAAGAAGAGAAAAATCCTATAAAACGATTTTGTGATGTCCTGACCTAGGATCCACTCAATGGAGCCATGAGTTGATTGTCCACATGCCCTCAAGCACATATTATTGTATGCTAGAGGGTGCCGACTAGTTTTGAGGGTATGGTAAGTCAGTCTTGGAGAGACTATAACCTATTTTATTAGAATAAGACAACAATGAAAACAAAAAACAATAACCAATGGTAAAAGTGTATAAATAATCAAAATAATATCATTAAATATGATAGTAAAAAATAGATAAAATAATAATCATTGAAAGGTAAAACATGCTATGAAAATGAAAGTTGCAAGTTTCCACAATGAAACTAAATATAAAGACACAATGATTCCACATTGGGTCTTGAATGACATTCGGTTCCCTCTCTCATGCTCCAATCCCAAAAAACAACCCCTCCCAGAGCTTTGCCCTTATCCTGTCCTGCAAAAACAGAGACTACTTGGGTGCCGATCAGGTTTCCTGAATAGGTAGTGAGTACAAATCAGTAGGCTAACACAAATGGTGTCTAAAAAGAGTATAGTCAAAAGATTGTGCTTGTCGTTCTATGAAGTAATAAATAATTTCTAATTAAATAGTTATCACATTGCTGTATAAACTTTAATCATCACATTAGGCCTGGTTTCAATTAATTATTACCATTTGAATCCTCATTCATTTTTATTAATCATTTGGTGTAGTTCGTCGTTCCTATAACCCCAAATCTTTTTAAGTGTATGGCACCATGCCTATCTCTATATATCTCATTCGGTGTAGGTTGTTATTCCTAGAACATCATATATCAAGCTTGGATAACTATTTGGGGAGAAACGCCATTTCAAAGTCACAAATTTTAATCAGTCCAGAATGCGATGTCTAGCGCCCCAAAAATTGCATCCATGATCATTCTTTAATTCACAATAATTAGACACATCATTATAATACTATTCCAACGATTAGTTTAACATTTCAAATGCCAATAGTTAACTCAACAATTTACTAAGCACATTTCCCAATAATTAAATCATCAATTAATTAATCAATAAACATGATTATCATTACATAATTAATTCTTCACAATAAATTATCTATATCAAATAAAAAAATTTCATGATTAATTCTCAATATTAATAATCTTTTATAAACATCATGGCACAAAATTAATTCTCAAAAATAATTATCCTACATAACCAAACATCATTTCATTATTAATTCCCCAAATTAATTATTTTAACACCACCAATGAAATATCTATAATAATTATCTCAACCCATAAAAAATCTATAAAATATTTATTTGGGAAACCCACCTTCTTTTTTTCCAAGATTCAATTATCTATTAATCACCCAGGCAAATCACAAGCCAAAACCACATTCAAAATTACTCCAATTTAGGATTTTAATTATCAAGGGAAGATAAAAAATAATAAAATCACATTCACATATCATAAATAATCACTATTGGGGTTATATTTAGACCATCTACCTCAGTGTATTGATAGAACATAGACCAGCTGCAATCCCAAAAATCTTAGTGGCACAATGTCATCGATCAAACATCAGATCTAGATTATTAAAAAAATTAATATCAAAGGAACCAAGATCCTATAAATCTTCATATATATCCAAAATCATAGATCTATATCTCAACTCATGGGATTAGATCCAGAGAGACGATGGAGATCTTCCATGAAAGGACCAAGGAAAGGTATAAGAAATAATGGGAGAGGCAGTGAGATACAATAAACATACTAGGAAGATAGTGGATCTTCATTATGGGATTTTGATCTTGTATAAAAATTTTCAAATCACCTTGGAATCTATTTGGAAGGATTTTGGAACACATATACTTTTTGAATCCTAAGAAAAAGTCATCATATGGGAGTGTTAGGGGGTATAGATGGTTTTAAAACCAATTTTTTGATAATTAATTCTTCATGCATGGTTTCCTGGGAAGAGAAACATGGTTAGGGAAAACTGTGCACCAACTATGTAGTATTCCACTACCTCCACGGCATGATGGCACATGGTTAGGAAAACCATGTGCTAATCATGTCAACTTCCACTATCCAAACAGTTCTCATGCACACAGTTTGGACAAACTTTTCCCAGAACATGCAAGACCCTCTACCCTCACAAGTTCCATAGAAACTTCTCCCAAAAACACCCAAGGTCATACCCCAACCCAAGAATACTTAATTAGAAACAAATTACCTAAAAACATGACCGATATTGCTCCAGAAATTTATGGGATCTTACATGCATAACCATTTAACACAAACAATTTGAAATAAAATATTTCCAACCGTTATAATATAAATGTCCCTTTTTATTAAAAAGGAAAATAAGACAACATCAATGCCAAAAAAACATTTTAACCAAACAATTCCAAAATAATTTAATACATACATCCCAAAACCATTTCCAAACATCCATTACAAAACCCTTTAATAAAACAAAATTTTTATTGAAACCCATTTCCAAAAATATTTCCTTAAATAAATCATGAAATTGATTTTAAAATAATCATTTTCAATCCAACAATAAAGAATGTTGAACAAAAATATCAAAATTTCCCAAATATATACAAATCATCACTAAAGGGGTTTCAAAAAAGCATCACACATAAATTTCAAAATAAAGTAAAAGAAATAAGATTCACATGAATCCTTTTAGTTAAAGATAGAGTATTCCTGAGTGAAGCCACATACCTCAAGGGTTTAGTGGAAACTAATGAACATAACAAAGCACGCAACAATCCATGTCATAACACCATAAATATTCCTTAGATAACTTCTCCTAACATAAAAAATTGACAATCTATCCATGATTGGAGGAAAACCCCTACATCTATAGAGAACAAAACTAAATCAATGAAACTAGGATAGAAAGAAGAGTAGATTTATGAAATATGAGAAAAACCACCATATATAAGACTTACTAATGGTGATCCACCTTTAACACAACAAAAAAGCCTTTGAAATGCTTAAAAATGAGTGGGATATGTTCTCTAACATTTAAGAAGAATAAATCTAGTGTTAGGGCCACAGTAGAGAAAATTGAATCATTTGTGGTGAATCACGACGTAAACCAATTGTTTGAAACCCCAATTTTTAAACCATTCACAATTATTCTCAAAGTTTGGAAAACTATATGCTAACCATGCACTAACCACTGCCTCAAGGTGCTTCACTCATAGTTAGACAAACTGTGCTCCAATCATGCTAATGTTCCTTGTCCCATGTTTCTCTGTTTAATTAGGGTTACTACACGGGTTTTCAAACCATGGACCATAATAGCATGCCTAAATAGATTCCATTAACTCAAATTTCATAGTTTTATAGAGGAATTTCAACATTTTCACTAACCATGATAAAACCATGAACCCTTATATAATCCCATAAACTATCGAAAAAACCATCCAAGCACTCCCAAAAATTACCTACCACTTTATATACATGAAAATACAAATAAATGGTTAAATAATTGATATTGGGGATGATATATTCTCCCCAAAATTGGAATTTATATCCCTATAATGTTGAAAACCATCACTTTTCAAAAAACATTGGGCCATTTCTCGACCATTTATTTCCACTATTCCGAATTCTCTTCCTAAATCTTGCTATATTTCTACAAAACCAGCACTATACTGCTGCTTTTTCCTCGCAATAATTTCTCTTTTATACCCACAATCTGCATTGGCATGTACACCAACAATGAATCCGAGTATAACTCAACATGATCCCATCAAATCACATGGTCATGATCCCATAGATACTTATTCAACTAATATTCATGAAACACATTATGAAACGCATTAAAGTGTGGTGGAAAGGACAACTAGTATTCCACATCTCTTAATTGTTTATTTATCTCAAAATTGACAATGTATCTTAGAGATAAATTTACCTACATTACAAAATATTGATGTTCTAGCCTTGGAGAGATTATCAAGAATACATGATCACTCACCTCGAATGACAACGAACATCAATGATGATTTGGATAATATTTCTAATGACTCTTATTCATCATCATTATCTTCTCAATCAACCGAATATTATATGTAGTCACATGGACAAGGCTCAGCCCAACCATCAAAGTCCCACCTATTATCACCCAAAAATTTGAAGAATGACATGGATGTCCATAAAATGATTCAAATGGAGAAATATTTATCAAGGTGTGAAAATAATTATTATACGAGAGTTAAGGAGGAGGTGTTACTTGGCCTTGGGAGAACCCTGAGATGGAAAAGGCTAGAAATAAATGGAAAAGGAATCAAAACAATGGGGGTAAGAATTTACCATTTTCAAAAATGGAAACACAACAAAAAACACCATAAAAACATTTCTATATGATGTATAATAATAGAAATACAATTGAAAAACAAAGAAACCCATTATAACTAAACAAAAAATAATAAGAATCAAAGTACCAATGAAGGAGACTAAAATTGAAAAACTCAAGGAATCCAAGATATTAATCCATATCTCTACACCAATATCAAATATCCAACACCTCAATACTATCTTAGCATTATGATGCACCACTAAGGAAACGATATCCTTTACCTTTACATGGTTTCTGATAAACAACATCTACAAAATCACCAACATGGAAAAGAAGGGGTTGAGTAATGAAACTTAGTAGGATTTCCCTAAACAACTTCCCTACCCAGTACACTATGATTGAAGAATTTAGCACATCTATATATAAAAATTTATATAAAACCATTTAAATAGTTCAAAAATTTCCAACTAGAAAAAAATCCATATCAAAAAATTTTACCTAAATCAAAACATTTACAATGGAAGAAGCCAAAAAATTCATGAATGATTTTTTCCATTTCTTATTGAAATAATATAGTTCATTTAACATGACCCAATATATAAACTTCAATCACACACAAAACTCAACCACCCAAGCATGGTGTTACCATCGATGGTGGATCTACCTGTCCAACCTCATCCCAAATTTGTTGTGGTACATCACAACCAAATTTCAACCCTTTTATGGTGGTACATTAGGACCAATAACCATCCCCATTCTAACTAGTGATTAACTATTTAAACAAAACCATGTGAACTGAACTATTTTTATCAATTTCAATTAAATTACCCATTTTATTGAGAAAACCCATGTCAAACAATATTTTAAATAATAATATCCAAAACCAATACAAACATACATGATAAAACCATTTACAATCATCCTTGCCAAAACCATTCATCAAAACAATTTTTTTAATACCATTTCCATAATGAAAACAAAGAAACTTATTTTAAAATGATCATTTTAAAATCCAACAATGAATCACATTCCACAGTAATATCACAATTTCTACAAAATCCATAAATTATCACCCAAGGGGTCTGAATCAATATTCGCACATGAATTTTAAAATAAATTTAATGGAAAACTACTACTTTAAAATTAATCCTTATATTTATAGAAAAGGGGTCGATAGTGAATCCTCCTACCTAAAGTGTTTTGGAAAAACTATCAAACAACACAAAATGCTCACAAATCCAGATCAGAACTCCACAAATCTACCTTATCCCGCTTCCCCTAACATAAAAAATCTTATTCTGAACATGATTGGTCACAAAACAATATATATATCTACAATAGAACAATATCTAAGAAACTTGGAGAGATATAAGGCTATATATAATAAAAACAAAGAAAACTACCACAAATAAGGCTTTCTAAGGTAGATATAGATTTATTGCACCAAGAAATTTCTTCTAAATGCTTCCAAAATGAGTGGGAGAGGTTATGTAACAGTGGAAAAAATGAAATACCATGTTAAAGAGGTTTGAGGGAAAAAGTGAGAAGTTTGGGCAGAATCCTAACCTCACCCCATTTTTTAGAAACCCAATGTTAAACCATTCACTAGACACTACCTTAAGAAGATTCTCACCTAATTTCCCACATGGTCAGAAAAAATGTGTCCCAAACGTGAAATAGTTCATTTCCCCATGTTGAATGGTTTACTTGGGTTGTCCAAAAGGTTTGGCCAACAATGAAACATAACTATTCACCTTAACTATGCACTTACCTAGAGACCAGTTCCTCAACATGTCTGATTTCTTAGATAAGTTGCAGGGTTTTCATTAAGCTTCGTCAAACATTCCTCATATAGAAAAGCCACAAAATTTTCTCAAAAACCTTCCAAAATCTCCCAAACATTACCCAAACACATTATTTACTTAAAATGATTAAATAAAGGGTGACATACTAGAAACTAGGGGTTCTACAATTTATGTGTGTGAAAAATGATATTTAATTAATGGTTATTTAAAATATATATATATATATATATATTAAAGTGTCTGGGTGTTACAGGTTTTCTATATATTTTTTAAAATTGAAGGAATATGTCATGAAATACATCAGAGGCATATTTTTATAAATAATATTTTTTAACGAGGTTAATTCTCAAAACAAATAGAATATCATATATGATATTGGAATAATATTTTATATGTTTTATATTCATAATCAAAGTAGATATGTAATGTTTTATAAAAAAAGGGGTGTGCGTATATTAGAATAATATTTCAAATAGTGTATAATTTTTAAGACACTAGTGTGAGTGTGTTTGAAATTATCAAGTTTAATGTTGAAAAATAAAATATTATAAAAATAAAAAATTAATGTATTTTCCACTTAATATTCCAAATATTTTATGATATATGATGGAAAACAATATAGTTACCATAACTATATGAGTGTCACAATATCCCAAAGGTTTTTTAGGATGAGTTAGTAAATATTAATGTAATTATTTACATTATTCATGAATTGATTTCAAAGAAACATTTTATAGAATAAATTCTTAGAATGGAGAAGAAGTTAAGCTTATAATGATTACTATGTAGACAATGGATGTAAACATCATAAAAATTATTGTTGTGAAATTAAAAAGTATTAATATTATCAAATAGTTGGTCATTAAAAAAATTATTTCTAATTATCCCATTTATTTAAAATATATTTCATAATATATGTCACCCACTAAGGATTCTAGTGGGACATTTTTATTAGATGGTCTCATGAATATGTGAAGAGAATTATATATATACATGACAGATTAACATAACCCCTGAATGTGTTGAAAATATATGGATGATTCACTTATATTTAATATATGATATAAATAAACTTATGAATTTATTTTGGTATTCTTAAAATATCTTTAATAATATAAAATGTTTTATGTTATATATAAGGTAATATACACTTTTTCTTTCAATTACATTGGCAAATTATTCTTCATGAAATAAAATGTTAATTATCCTCTAAATGTATGGCTTGGTGTTTTACCTAATAAATGATCATTTTAGAGATTTATAGTTTATGATAACCTATTAATAATAGTGTGAATAAAATCTTATACACATCACAAAGAGTTTTATTTGAGATGTAAATAATATATTCATGAGGTAATAAACAATGGAATATTTATTTGATTGACCCACCAATTTTTATCCCCTCCAATGTCATAAAATAATTGATTTATATAGGGATGTATATATTATCAATCATTAATACATAAACATTGAATTATACCTAACTTCATAACCCCCATATTTTGAAACCCAACAAAAACATGTTAAAAGTTACTTGGATAATTTCGGGGTGACATGATTTGTTACTAATGGCGTCATCGATTGGAGAAAAAATAGGATGATATTTTTACACTTATATAAATATTAAATACATATATCCATTAATTTAATATCACTATGTTAATTCATGGACACTCTTACTTATTCCACATATGATATGATCCTCAACTCTTATGAGGGACACGTGACATTCTCATGTGCTTGATGAATGAAATGTGATGCATTCGTTAACTTGATTAGTCTTATTTAGGGAATCAAGAGAAGATGAGATGTCCCATACTATATTTCCATTATTCCATGTCTAGTGGAAAATTGATATTATGAAAAAATAAAATATATATGCACACATATGATGTATATGATACCACTTGTGGTGGATGTAATTTTTTAGAGATGTGATTATGTTTTCTTGATATCACACGAAACCCGATAGTATCCGGATTTATATTAATTATATTTTATAGAAAACTCTTTTCATACAACAGTGGAACATGGTTTTTATATATTATACAAAAACTTATAAGGTCAATATGGTCACACGGTAAGGCCATTGGGTAAGGATTATATTTTGGATTTTTTTTCAAATTTAATAGGGATTGACCACTCCACATCTAGAATGTTTTTTGGATGGATTCAAATAGTTATGAGTAGTACAAGTTGTCCTAAGTAATTTTAGATAAAGGAAGATATTTTTGGAAGTGAACAATAATAATTTCTATATTATACACATTTTTAATAATATTTTTCCTACTAACGCATACATAACTCAAAGATCAAGACATTATCATATAAAACATATCTTGCTTTCATTCATTAAAACCTAGGGGTGAATTCATCTTCCACCTATCTCGAATGTTATTTCCTTTATTTTATGTATAGTATGAATAGATTTAATAATGAATTAACATACATTGAAATTATTTACTTGATTTAAAAATAGTAAGTGACTGATCTTAGTAATTACATGTGTATAACATGTTCACTATATATATTGGATAATTTAGGTCAGATATAAAATGAATTTTATCCATTTTTTGATGGGTATTCATGATCATTAGTTTCATTAAATTATTTCTGTAGAGTCTTTTATTATAGAAATAGTAGTAATCATTCCGAAAATTGGAACTACCACCCCTTTGGTGTTTGAGAGTCCTTATAATATGATTATGGATCCTTTTGGTAATGTAATAACCTTATAAGAATAAGGTTTAATTATGGTACTAAAATTATCCTTATCAAACATACATGATCAAAAAATTAAAATGGAGGTCACCACAATATATATTCTTGTGTTCTTCAAGTTTCATGTATTTTTTATTCTATAAAAAATGATTGGGATACATTCTTTACTTTGTATAAATTAACTAGGATGATGTAATGATCCCCAAAAACCGAACATATTGGAGTCCATGTTAAAATTATTATCATAACCATGGGAAGGGAGTAAATCTTTGGGGTTTATAATATGTGGATTCCTTATTCTTAGGAGGGAACATGATTTTCCATTCATTAAAAAGTAATAGTTGGAAGTGTTATTCGATTGGGGAACACTTTTATGATTGTAAATATACTTTATCCAGGGGTAATATTTCAAGTGTATCATGTGGCCTAATTTAATGAACTCATATGATATATCTCTGAAGGCATTAGTGTTTTCACAAATATAGTTTTTTTAAAGTTTGAGTCAACCAAACACATTACCTAATTCCTCTCACCACAAGTCCTCAAACATCTCACACCATATGCCCAAGAATTTCAACTATCAGGGATGGAATACAAAGATAATTTCAAGAGACTATAAACTTTAATCATATTGGAAAAACAGGATAAAATAACCAAACAGGTATTTGAACCGTAAACATCATTATATTCCATAAAATAATAGAAAAACATGTTGTAATAAAATTGAATGTAGAATAAAGTGATACATTCTTGTAATCATGATATACAACAACTAATTGAACATTAGGTTGATCAAATATAAAAAGTAAAATAAATAAAATAACTAAAATACAGAATTATTTTTTTCCAAATCCAAGAAAAAAATCAAACTAGTTCTCTATTACAAATTAGTTTATCTAGTTAGATCTTCATACTCCATATCTGGTTTCCCACTTGATGATGTAACACTTGGCCTCAACCCCTATGCACAATAACTTTTCATAAATATTAATGTAGATATAATTTTCTAAACACACACTATGGTGCATGTACAATGGTTGATAAGTAAATCTCATTATTCCACCCTAATAGTGTACTTATTATCTGATATCATAAAAATTGCATTTAACACGTTATATACCCATTCTAGTAAAATAAATAATACATGAAGAAAAAAAATTGATACATATGATAAAACAAAATAAATCCTTGAGTCTAAATGAGACATATAAGATTAAATAATTTTTTTTGTTAGGTCTATAAAGACACAAAAGATGTGTCTTACTAGGAAAATCACAATACATTGGGAAGAATCACCATTTATTAAGGAATCATCTAGAAGTATAATTCATTAAATGAATTTGGTCCAGATCCTAGGGCCCTACCCTAGGAGCCCAATAAAAATATAGACCACTAATTCTCTTAAGTAATTTAATATAATGATTGAAAACTACAGGAAAGAAAAATAATAACATAGAGATAACCCATTATGTACTAATAGTACTAAAGAAATAATTTTCTTCTTTCTAGATTATGTTCCTCGACGTCATCCATGTACCATATCCACAACATCTTAGACCATGAAACCAAAGTAGTAGTCCAATAAAATTCTTATATATTGGGATTAACAGATACATATCATCAAATATCTCCATAAGATGCCTTAAAAACATCTACTATTGGAAAACACCATATCAAACTAAGGGCCAAAGGACAATCTAATAGTATTCCAAAGGTCCCCTCTCATAACCAATACATGAGTAAGAACAATCTAAAAAATTGCTGTATTAATCTATAAAACATGGGTGAACAAAAAGATGAAATTCAATTGAAAAAACTCATCCATAATATGATCATAACATAGATCATTGGGATATATGGTGATAATAAATATCACCAATGTTTAAACCAACACCAACCATCAAGTAGGTCGATACTATATGATGAACCCATAGTTCCCAAGATCATATACATCTCCAAATATAAGATAATGCCAACATAAAAAAACCACTTCTAGAAAATCTTATTCCTTACCCAACCACTACCATTATTTCACCCACAACAACATCCTCAAGAAACACCATAAATATAAATGGAATCCTCTCATGGCCATTAATGAGACTCAAATGATCATCAATTAGTAAAATACCCAAAAGTTAATTTAAAGGTCCTTTTATACCAATATAAAACTATTATTTATGGTACCATAAAAATACCAAACACCCCATAGTTTCAACCAAATCTAATGGCACGAACTTAATAATCCATAAGAAAGAATTTGAAAACAATGATTACTCTACCTCAGGGAATCATGTCAAAGACTCACTAGGTATGAACCTAAGAAACAAGTTTATATACTCAAGGACCACCATAAAAAATCTCAATTAAAACCCTTTGGTATCCCAAATCCATGTCACCACATGGTATTTCCAGTTAGTAACTCTCTAGAGAATCTCAATGAAACCCTTAGAATCCATAATTATCTGTTATTCATAGGACCATAACCCTCACCTGGGTCACCCACCACATACCCTTTTATGGGGTTCTCAACATATTCCTTAGGGGGAAAATATCATGGCCGACCACTCACCAAGATAGATCTATATCTAAAAACAGAAGGGGAACCACCTTTCCAAACTCAAGAATAACCAAGAACATCACCAAGGAATTCTTAATATTACGTGGCTCTCCCAAAACTCCAAAAATAGAAATCATCAAGAATAGACCACTCCCATGTCAAATTACTCATCTAGGGTGAGAAGAATAAATAATTCCATCCATCTTTTATATATTTAAACATCAAAAAATAACACAGAAGTGTTTCAATGAATTATAATTTAAGAGAGATGGGTTTTCAATGAAAACCCCTCTAAAAGAAAATGAAGACCATGATTCCAAAAGGCGACACAAAATGGACCCATGGGTATCATAATTTTTCATTAATAATTTAATAATAATTAGAAGACTATAAAATGGGATAATGACACAAATCCAAACAACCATCCTCCACCCTAGTGTTATCATTAACTCTTTATGAATGACTTTATTCCATAAATTCATCTTGAGAACTTGTCTAACACCACACAATAAAAATTATTAAATATAGACATTTATAATTAATTATCTAAAATTAAACAAATCTTAATAAGTTCTTAGTATCTCACTAAGGCACATTCTATTTTCAATACAATGACTAACCACCAGAAAAAAGGCCCACAATGCACTCTGTGCACCACGAATGGAAAAATACTTGACAAGAAACACCCAATTATATGGAATTTCACTTAAATTTATTTTAATATTCCAGGAAAATCATTTGGTAATAATAATTTAATAGAAAAATTAGTGATGACAAGTGTACCTGATCCTGGGATCTTCTTTATCCATGAGACGTAGAATCCAAATCATACATGGATTATTCTTCCATGATTTAGTGGAATCAACATAAAAACCGTATGAAAAAACATTGAAAATGAACGTAAATGAAGGAAGAGGAGGAAGGTTTATAAAAGAGGAATAATATAAAATTGAAATAACAATGAATTGACATAATAAAACATAAAAATAATTAAGGATCATGGATAAATAGGGTGAGGTAGAGGCATTCAGAAAATGTTTTTAAAGGAAAATAAAGTGTTAAATAAAGACTTAAGATTGATGAGGAATTTTATATTTTCAATAATTTATAAAATAAATGCAAAGACTCAATGTTTTTAACCCATTTTTCATATGAGTGCACAAAAATATTAGTAAGTAATCCTCTATCCCACACCTATTATTCAATTTTACTACACAATTTCCCTAATAATGCACCAACCATGAAATACTAAACTAGAACCCATGTAAAATAACGTATATGGTTTTTCTAAAACCCTTCACAAGCCATGCACCCAATACAATATGGACCCTCGCCTAACATGGTTTTCATTGAAACACATATAGAATAACTATGAAGATGTGTATACAATGGAAACCAAATTTTAACAATATAAACTAAACTACAAAAATTCCTACCTTATGAGGGCCTCACTATTTTCCCTAATTGATGTATGAAAATTCATAAGTATGGGTAAATACCCTTCTAAAAACTCAAACATATGATTAATGCTTAAAACTCACTCAAGCACCAAATCCACCTCCTGAGACATAAACAACATAAAAATCCCAACTTTTTAATTCATGTCCCATAATTAAGAAAAAAATTTCAAGTCACTGAATACCCATCAATGGGTGAAAAATTAAAAATTTCTCTAAATTTCATAACCCACAAATATATGGATCATTATAAGAATCCTACCATAATTCCTCTCACGCCTAGGAATCCATGATAGTAAGTAAACCAAGAAAATAGACATAAATTGGTCACCAAATCTTGGGCAAATAGTGGTGGTCTACCTCTGAAGGCCAGAAAATCATTCAGCCTAAATTATTTTCCATGAATCCCATACATAATAATTCCAAAAAAATACTTAGATTGTTCCACAAAGCACCTCTAACATGTCTTAAATTATATTCTTGATACAACTTCAAACTCATCACATTTAAATCCATTTTAAAACCACCAGAAAAAATTATCTAGATTAATCCTTACAAAACACTGGAATTCATTTACTGATGATACACTAAACTCTCTGAAACATGAGGATTATTTCAACACCACCGTGATCATGATGAAATCATCAAAAATCCATCCAAATGCACATATTATTTTGATTTATGTTTTTGTATATGTAACCAGATATACCTAGATCCACCTACACACTAATACATTAAAGAAAATATGGCCCACCTATGATTGGGATTTTTCTCCCCACCATTTAAGTAAACTCATAATAACCCCCATCATAATCCCAAAGATCCCAAAACCATACTTTGTACATCACCAAATGTGATGACCGAGTATGGACAACCTAATTGTACTTGAGAACCACCATGAGGGTCAAACTATCATCCATTCCCAAATTACTAGGAATGACAATGGATATGAAAAAAAGTAGAAAAAAATGGATATGCTGAATGAACCACTTTGAACAAGGATTAGATACTCCAAGGGCCTATAGAGAACTAACCACCATTATTATTCCATTATTATGATCCTTAAGAACCATCCTAAATAGATTTAACACATATACTACACTATGGTGTCCCCAAGAACCGAAAAAACAAAATAGAACCACACATGGTCTATGAACCAAATGGAATCTTGCCTAACTAGCCTACACTTTCCCTAAGTTCCAAACTAGTCAGTATCACTTAATAACAACTATTTCACCTTCCCACACAACACAATCGAACAACTGGGTAGACAATAATACCAGAAACATCTTATAAACCTAGGTTAAAGTCCCTAAACAACTGACCATACACCCCACACTGGTCAGATCCAAAAAGTCAGAGAACCCTTGATGTTCCTTTCCAAAACCGAGGCACCTCACTCAAGTCCAAGAAAAACACATAACCACACTCCACCCATGAATGATCTATATGATGGTCACCTAACCATACTCCCACCACACCAATATATGTAAAACCAGAAACTAAGTAGGTTGGAATCCTATAATTCCTTTCCTCTCAAGCCCATTTAACCTTTACTCCTAACCATATAGCCACTTAGGGAAAACAACATACTCAAGGAAACTCAATCCTGATCTGAGAACCTCTCATATATCATTTTTAGCATCCCATTTTTTTAAATTTTTTTCACAAGTTATAATGATATATAAGAAAAATAAGTAATCCAAGTGAAATGTTTGAATAACTATCAAATAAATCATGTTTTAAGATTTAATGTTTAATATTTTGAAAGAAAATGACTACACTTTTTACAGTATTTGCTCTGTATTAATGTGTAATGTTATGATTGCGTTATCTCTCTTTTATCTAAAGATATAAATTTGAAATGATACTCAATATGAAAGGAAGTGATTTCTTGAATAAATTCAAGATTATGTAATGTAATAATGTAGAGTACTTATAGTTGGTATTAAATGAATGGTTTTGAAAACATTAGGGATTAGGATTTTTCGTTAAACATATGGTTAGTCTCTATGTCTATTCGTTAAGTTAAATCCTTGTTTTATAAATTTTTCAGATCATGTAAATTAAGTTACAAATGGAATGAGGAGGACCTCAAATGACATTATTATATCTTCCTAATGACTTTCTTACAATAATAATTTCAAAGTCTTGTCCAGACGATTCTCAAACATTTTTATCCTACAACTCACTTGCAAGCAATTGTTTGAGATATCAAACACCTCCACTATACCTCGATACCATCATTGATTATGGGTTGTATTTAATCAAATCATATTTTCTCAATATTCTTATATTTTCAAGAATGGTAATTATTATAATGTAATATTTAAATATTTTACCTTATCACAATATTTTGAAGTATATTATGATTTTGAAAAAGGAGTTGATGAAGGAGACCCTTGAGCTACATATTTATATTTTATTTTAAAATATATTCTTTCAGTATATACTTATGGTATTTGAAAAGGACCATTTATTGAAATTATAAACTCAACATTGGCACAACTGTTTTATAAAAATCAAGTATTATCAAATGTTTTGAAATTATATGTCACACATGATTATTTTCCAAAACTATTTTCATGTGAACACCCATATGACCCATGTTGTAAAATGTGTATTTGGATAAAAGAAGAAAATGATTTTAAAGGATCTCTAAATAATTTTCTCAATGCATGATCTTTATATTTAAGTGAGAAAGATGATGATGAAAACTGGTGGACACCATGATCAAGGTACCCTCACTGATTTATCACGTAAAAAAATGTTAGAATGAAATTTCAAAAAGTTGGTGATTATATAACATCCCATATTTTTAAATGTTTCTAACAAGTCATAATGAGATTTAAGACAAATAAGGAATGCAAGTTAAATATAGAAGAACTGTCAATGAAATCAGTTTTTATGTTTTAAGGTTTTATATTTTAAAAAAATGAGTTATATTTTGAAATTACCGACTCTATATTAACGTGTAATGTCATGAATGTGTTATATCCCTTTTATCTAAAGCTCTATTCATAAAAATATCCTTAATGTGAAAGGAAGTGATTACTTATCTAAATTCAAAATTATTTAATTTAATAAGGCCAATTACTTACATAATTACCCTCATCGACCAACCATTAGATCATCCAAAGCCTGAACAAACCCACTAGGGTCTTTATGTATCCCTTGATGAATTTATTAAATTTTCCTAACCGATGAGCACCTAACTATAAAATCATTTTGACCTATGATCATATGAGAAATAATTAAAGGTCATTTTAGTATAATAACACAAATATAAAATATATGAAAACACCATATAAGATATTGTTAACACATTAACCAATTGATCATTCATCTTTAGTGAAAACACACATAGACAAATATATGTCTTCTGAATCCAACATTTCCAAAATGATGCATGAATAAAACCCTCTTACTAATGGACCAAGAGAAAAGACACATAAATATATAAAAAAAATGCATGTACATCACCCAATGTGTAACACCCATAAATATTATTACATTTAAATAATTTAATTTGTCTGATGGCTTGTTATGCATAAAACATCGAGCTTAAAGACAAAGCATAATATATTTATATAAAATTGAAAAGAATAATTATGATAGTTAAAACAAAGTAATTTAATTAACAAAAAATAAATAAAGGTAATTTATTTATGATCCATATGATTATATATAATAAATACTAGATTTTTATATGAATAAAATTCAATTAGTTTTCTTAAAATGACTAATAAGAACATTTATTATTTAGAAATTTTGTTTTAATTGTTTTCTTTCATGGGATAACGGTTTATATATTATGAAACATAAGATTAGAGATAAATTATGTATGATATTAATAATTTCATAACACCAATTTGTTTTTTAAATAATAAAAAATAAGAATTATAACAATTAATATTTAAAAATTTTATTTTCTAATTAATATTATTTTTCAACTATATTTTATGCTTTTATTAAAAAAATAATAAATTTTGGAATTTGAAATTAATGAAAATGAAATTAATTTTTGAATTAATATTATCCAATTTTTTTTAGTATGACATTTTATGATTTTACTAAAAATATTGGTATTTAGTAAAAAAATATTGTTTTCATGAAACAAGAAATTTGTATGACTGTACCATTATATAAGAATTATTTATAAATTTTGCAAAAAAATTAACTACTAAAATATTAATTTTAGGAATAACATTATTCATTTCAAAATATTATTTTGAAATATTAAAATAATGGGGAATATTTTGAAAACTAATTTAAATGTTTCTTTAATAAATTTTTTTTTCTTCTCTTTGAATAATGTATTTTCTAGTGAGATTTAGTTTTGTCTTGACTTGAAAGTTAAAAATCCTTTATTATTTTATAATGAATTAGTTTATGTCATTAAATTTAGTTATATGATAATTTTACTTTATATTTGAATTTATTTTGTAAAAACATTTTTCATCTAAAAAATGATTTAACAAAATTAAGTGAATTAATTTTAAAAATAAAATATCACTCCATAATATTTTTTTGATACAATTTTTTTGAAATTAAAAATTAAAAGTATCAAATTAGTTAAAAAGGTCAATGTGATTTTTTTTCATAAAAATTAATTACTAAGGATTATAATTTTTATATTGTAGTAAATGTATCTTTATTATTGTAAAAGAAGAACAGTTAAATCAAGAATCCAAAAAATAATAAAAATAGTCTTAAAATGGAGTTTTTGTGGTGAGTTATGACAAAAACTAATTTTAATCTGCAATTTATTCCATTATTTTTTCTTAGTTTAAGAGTAAAACAAAAATATTGAAAATATTAGTGTTACTACCCAAACAACAACTTTATTCATTTATAAATGGGGAACATCTACACCACATCAAGAAACACATCTCATTAAAATTTATCCATGAAACACTTTAATGTTTCTCATCCTAGAACCCTCTCCCAAATTGAAAAAGGATTTGGTCTGCAAAAGTTACCACAAGGCCTTTATTTCCAAGGATACTTCAATGGAAAATTCAGTTTCACAACATGTGTATTATCAACAATATATATTTTCTCCTAAATTATTTTATTTTAATTTTAATCTATTCATACTAGTATAATGATATTAGTATCATCTATAAACTAAAATGCCACCATATTATGTTTATAATCAATATTTTTTCATAAGAAACCCCGATTATGAAAAGAACTACTGTTCATCCATTATTAGGACGAGAACCTCCATGATTTAATGCATTTTATATTCCGTCACAACCTTACCAGTTTGGATCTATTGATGAGATTAAAGGATAAGTATAATTTTTATTATATCATTTATATTATTGTATAACCCATTTGAGAAACCGTTAACAATATTATAAAACTATATATCATTGTTAAATTAATCATTTAAAAAATACATTATGAGAAATATTGTTTTTTGCAACATGTAATTTGAGACAGAATAGAGACCCATATAAAATTACCAAAAACATTGGTTTATTTGTGAAAAAAATGAAATATTCATCGAAAATAACTATATAGTTAGTGTTATTTATGATGAGATATGATTCCTATCATAAATAATTCTAGAGGCAACACACGTCATATCACGAGAAAGGGATATTTACAAAAAAATTAGAATATCTATCAAAAATAAATTTATTTTCCAAGGGGACCTCCTTTGTTGAAAATACTCTATCGGTAGGGAAAATAAAGGCTATTAGGGTGGGTAGAAATTATGAAGAATTTAGTTATACTTATAAAATTCATATTCCTTCTTTAAAATAAGTTTTTATAGTAGTCTTTATTTTCAATATATTTTACCACAACATACTATTATCTATGACAGGAATTCCATCAATAGTAGTTTATCAAAATTAATCTAACCTATACAAGGTCCTTCAACAAAATTTTTCCATAAATATTTTCCATCCCCCATTCTGTTTTCTTTTAGATTTCTCTTTGTATAAATTATTATATTTATATAATTTTTTTATCACATTGCTAGTTTTATTCCAGTAAATTATCATTTTAAAGGAATTTATATTAAACCTTTTTTAATTGTTTATTGATTTACATAGTTTCACATTTGAAATAAATAATAACAATTAGAAATTAAAATTATTAATAAATGTTAATTTATAGTAATTATAAATAAACAATTATTTTTAGTAATATTTAGGAATAAAAGGAATTAATTTGTTTTAATTGGCAATAATTAGTTGTAATTAACAATTAGTAGTCATAATTGAAATCATTTACAGATAATTAGTTACCATTACTAATAATTAGTAATAGTTATATGTAATTATTAATAATTCCACATAATAGTTACTAATTAGTAATAAATACCGATAATTAATAATAGTTAGTTAAAAATACATATAATTAGCAATACTTACAAATAATTAGAAACATTTAGTAACAACTAATTCTATTTATTTTTAATTACTAATAAATACTAATAATTAATGAAAAATAGTAAGTAATTTTTATATATTTCTAGTAAATAATATTAATGAGTAATAAATCATAATCATAATCATTACTTAGTAATAGTTATATTTAATTGTGAGTAACTATTTATAGTTAAAAATATTTATTAATAAGGTGTATAAATTTTTGATAACTAGTAATAATTAACAATAATTAGTAATAATCACCAATAATTTTTCATAATTTGTAATTGTATTGAGAAATTTTATATAATTAAAATAATTAATAATAAAAAGTAATTATAACCAATATATACCAAATAATTACAGACAATTATTTATTCTTACATTTAATTTGTATAGTTAATAATTTTCACTAATATATATTAGTAATTATAAAAAATACCAATGATTAATAATAATTAGAAATCATTAGAAATAATTACTAATAGTTACTGACCAATTCTAGTAATTAGTTATATTTACTGGTAAATAGTTAATAATAGTAATAGTAAGTAATAAATAGTAATACTTTCTGATAAAGAGATAGTAATTATTGGGAAATATTCAATAATTCATGATAATTGGTAATAATGAGTAGTAATTACTAATAATTATTAACAATTTGTAGTTTTTCGTAATAATTTTAAATTATTACTCACAGTTTGTGATAATTAGTAAAAATACCAGTAATTAATAATATTTAAAAATAATTAGTAATAATAAGTAATATTTAAATATAATTACGAATAATTAGCAATAATTACAGATAATGATTAATAAATCATATTAAAAAGTAAAAAAAATATGTAATGTTGATTAATAGTCAATAATTACTGACCTTTAGTAATAATTAGTAATAATTACTGATTATTATTTTCTAATAAATATTAATAATTTTGATAAATATTAAATAATTACTAATGATTAGTAATAACGTATAATAATTAGTAATAATTAAGAGTAATTATATAAAATACATAATAGTAATCAGTAATTAATAATAATTAATGTATATTATTGATAATTAGTAATCAATACTGAACATTATTATAAAATTAGTAATACATACCAACAATTAGAAATAATTTGTATTAAGTACCGAAAGAATAGATTTATGATTAATAATAAATAATAAATTGTAATAATAGCGGGTAAATAGTTAATAATTACCAAAAATTAGTAATAATTTGTAATAATTACCGATAAATAGTAATGGTTTTTAATAATTAGGTATAATGTATAATTATTATAAAAAATTGATAAAAAATATTAAATTATTGGTAATAATTATTTCTAAATTTTAATAATTTTAAATAATTGCAATTAAATTGAAAGAAATTGAAATGATTATAAATAAATATTAATAATATGTAATAATAACCAATAATTATTAAATAAGTATTTATAATGACTAATAAATAGTAAATAATTTTTAATAATTATGAAATAATTAGTAATTTATTATTTTAAATATTTATATGTACTATAATATATTGGTATATTTTATAATAAATTATTTGAATTGACTAACCCACCATCCAAATTATATGAATTATTATAAAACATATATGGAAAATGAATTTTTATTTTATACACACTAGAATGGTGAATAAAAACATTGAATAATGATGTCTGTTTTAAAAGATCAAATCATAATGAAAGTGATGTTGAATTTTATGGAATGATTATGAAAATAATTGAGTTATGTTATCTATGAAAAACATTAAGTAGTAATTTTAAAAATTTATTAGGTTTATAATGATGGAGTAATTCAAGTTCATCTATTCCTTGGAATCATAATCATTAAATATAATATCCTTATTTTAGTAAAAAACCATTTATACTACTCATTAAGAATATAAATTTCTTTATATAAATTATTATGATGCTTTGAGAGATTTAATTGACAGGTGGAGTATAATATATATATAATACAAGAAAAATATATATATTAATATTTAATTTTGTTTTCTTGAAGTACAATAAATTGATCATTTTCAACACAAAACACAAAATACATATTTTCCTAAAAAATAAACAAACATTGGTGATGAAACCCCACAGTTATAGGCCATTTATGTTGATATTATTGATGGTGTAACTAATAAATTTGAAATAAAAACAGATGATGAAATCAAAGATACAATGGGAATTAAAGATATTGAGTAGGTATATGATGATATTAACATTTTATTTTTTGAAGATGAGAATAATGATGAATATTTATTAAATTACATACTATTTATAATCGAAATTAATGTATAATAAATGTTCAGAATTATTTTAGGACAAAACTATTTGTGTGTTTTAGATTAATAGAGATGATATTGATGACATTATCTATACCCTTTCCTATTCTATTCTTTCGAGTGTTCATCTTGAGGACTCATCATCTAACTCACAAGTTTCTTGCACCACATTATCGACTCAGAGAGGCCATGTCACAACATAATTGATGAATCTCACCCCTATTGTTCTGTGTTGTCTACCTCTTTATTTTCATCCATGCTTATAGAGGTATGTTTAGTTATGGTTTTTAGTTTTTTCATCATTTTTATTTAATTATATTATATAATGACTATTTTTTATTTATTATGTTTACCTATAGTACCTCACATATATCTATTTGATAAGGGTATGATTCTATATAATTTTATCCACAGAACATGGTTGACATGTGATCAGAGTAACCCTAATTTTTTCACAGCATGTGTTAATCATATAGTAGTACATAAATAAATAAATTTATTTTTAAATAAATTTAATTATTAATATGTTATTATTAATTATTTTTAATGTATATTGTATCCCATTGATTATGGTATTATATCCAACATTTGAGAATCTTGGGAGATATATATTTATCAGTGTTGTACTCAATTATTAATAAAATTAAAAAAGAAATCAATGAAGATAGATAAATTAATAGTTTTTAAATAGTATTGTTGTAGTCCTTGACCTAATTATATATTATCAAATGATTGGGATGTATTGTGTTCCTATGAGATAATATCTAGATTTAAGAGGAAACCATAATTATGTTGATATAAGTATAGGAGATTGTAGGTCAAGCATAAATCTTATTGTCATGACTTTAGTATTAGTCGACTACATATGGTATGTAATTTCATTTAATAGTTTTTTATACTTAAATGTAAATTTTTTATTTAGTAATAGTATATTTTGTTTAGTACCATGAGGTTATATAATTTAATGTCTCTAAGAAAACATTCACTAATTCATCCAGTAGAATTATTATTAGAGACAGAAAGCATTATATTTTTGTTATTATAATTATTTTGAATTTTAAAATTTACAAAAATTAATAGTTAAACTATTTTAATTTAAAATTAAAATTAATGAGGCATATAAGGCCACAACTTCTCACACAATTGATGAATTTTAAATTGATATTGTGGGTAGGGGTGATACTGATTCTAGATATGATTTGGTGTCTTAGATCTACAGGACGTAGTGTGTAATTTGGAAATGATGTGTGTTTGGTTTCAGTTCTTGATTGATGCCGACCATTTATTCTTGAACTATATTGTGGTCATCATCCAGCTTGGGAGAGCATGTGTTGAGAAATCATCATCATCAAAAGAGTATGATGACAAGATGTAATAATAGATGATTTTATAGAGAGGATGAATTGGGATCACGAGGAGAATACTAGTCAGCATCCATAAAAGGAGGAGAAGTAACATAAATTCTATGAGAAACAACATGTGTTGATGGTGGAGTACACAATACATCTTACATAGGGTATATGGATGGAGTTATCTGCACATGTCCCTTCATTTGATTTACCTCCTCTAATGTGAGTTGTTTATTTTGGTGATAAACATATTATGTTACATTTTGGATGTAATATTATATGTAAAGTTGTTTTAATTTACATGTATATTATATTATATATTATTTTTTATTAAATTTGATTTATGTTATTTTTTAATTGTTTTCCATTTTTTGTGATGATATATTATTTGTACTATAATAGGTTAACAATTAGAGATAAATATTTCAATTTCTAATAACATATTTAAATATAAATCACTATTTTCATCTACTAATAATTGAACGTATTTTCCCTCAAAAAAAATATCTTTGTTGTTGAATGATTTAGTTGTAATTATTTAATAATGGTCAATTGTAAAAAGAAAAATAATAAATAAATTGTGAAGCTATTTTCAGACACTGGTCAATAAAAATGGGATCCCATCTCAAATTACTATTTATTATGGGATCTGATTTTTATTTACCCATCACTAATACAACTTTTTCTAGCGGTTATCGTACTAAAATGATAAATTTTTACCCAAGTTATGTAACTTTTCATATAGATTAATTTTTCTTATAATTCTTTTAAATTATTTTATATTACACTAATTAGTACAAATTTTATTTTTATGCTTTTAATATAATAAAATTATTACTAAACAACCTCGTAATCATTCCTTAAATAGGGTACATTCCTGTTTGTTTCAGTTTAACCACCTAATTTTACAATACTATGAATTATTATGATTATTTAATATGGGAACATAAATACAAGTATAAAATTATATAAATGTGTATATAATTATTATTTTCATTAAGTATATATTATATTAAAATTTAATTTGTAAATAAATAAAAACACATTGATTATCATGAATCAGCAAAACATGCTTGTTATCAATTTCATATATAAGGATAAATACTAAGGCACTAAAAAGGATTTGTAAGTATCATAAATTATTGTTTATTATTTATATATTTTTATTCAGGGTTTACTTTCCAAATAAAAAACGATTTCTTGACTTCGGTCTCAATAAAAATTATTGTGTCTTGAAGAAAGACCAAAAAAATTGGTTTTGATGTCCAAATTATGAATTACATAATTATGATGTCAATATTATTGATATTCTTATTTTAATTTGTTTTTTTAGATATATAATGATATAAGATTCATGTTGATTATGGATTCTTGTTGTTTACCAATTCTTCCAATAATAGTTATCTCAAATTTATGACATGATTTCATTAGTCATATGGTTCCTTTATTTAATTTTTTATCTCAACACTTACATATATTATCATTACACATGCTATGAAGAAAAGTAGTACATATTATTGTTTATAAGGATAACATGTGTGGTCGAATTTATGAGATATGTTAAATAAATAAACTAAATTAAGATTTTTTTAATATACAATAAATGTAAATATATCATTTGAGAAAGGCATGTGCTTTATTAGTTTATGATGATTCCAAATTCTCTAAATCTATAAACCTAAAAATATCCTTCAAATGTAAGATATAAAATAATTATAATTTATTTTATAGTTATTTATTATTTCATTCATGGATTTTATATTTGGTATGAAAGTGAATATGTAAAGTATATGTGTAGGAAACTAGATTTAGAAGTTTGGGTCCATTGTATCATGATTGGTACTAAAGGATTTTTTTTGGAAGATTTTGAGATTATAATTATTTTTGAAGAAAATTTATTGGCTAATAATTTAATTTTGATCATAATTTAAATTTGATAGAAAACCCTTTAGAATAGTATATTGTTTAGATCTTATAAAATAGTTCTCTTTTTATTTGCGGACTATGATAAGAAATCTTCAATATATCCCATAAAAAGTTTCTATTTTATTAAAGCATCATGAAGATTTTGAAAATTATATACTATGTCGTTTTTATAAGAAATAAATCATTTGTAGAGATACTAGAATGTGGATGTGGTTATGAAATAGAGGAAACTGAGGGAAATCACCTTGAAATGGGATAATTGAGAATTGACCCAATTATCACTCTAATGCATAATGAGTGAGATTAAGATTATATACCCAGTGAGACACTCCTGGGGGATATACTTTGGTTAGTAAAATTCTATTTTTAAACCATACTATTTATTTACTAATTATTTCTACTAATTTGGGTAGAGAAACAAATAGAAAAATGACCCTAGATAACAAAGGATTTAAGAAAAGAAAAATATTTGGTTTATCTGAAAGTATCATATGTTGAAAATTATGGTCACATACTAATTTCTCTATTTAGATTGATCTTTTAATGTAAATATTTTTGATATTTTAATAACCATTTAATATGTACTATTTTTTTGAAATTGGATCATAAAAATGAAAATCAAAATTTTATGTTTATAAAAAGCACAATATCTCATAATAGAATAAGGGGACATAAAAAAGTAGTTTAGAACCTAATTATTTTCTTGTAATTATGGAAACTACGACGTTAATTTTAATTATAAAGTTAGTGGGATGAATATTTTAATAATTTTAAAACACTTAGTTATTCATATTACAAAGTGATATTTATCAATGATATTAAGATATATTGTATATGTTATGAGGATTATGTAAAGAACCTTGGAATCTTCTTCAGTATTATTACTATGCATTTATGGAATAATAAATTAATAGACACTACTAACATAAAATGTGATTTAATGAAAACTTCATATTATTTGAGATAACTATTTTAGAATACATGACTAGTGTATAATTAACTCTTTGGTTTCGAATAAACATGGTGTTGAGATAATAATGGTTAGATTGATTTTAATGAAAAAGGTAAGATATTTACTAGTAACCTTGGGAATTATAACTGATTCGTGATATTTTGTTATAATTTCACCATGTTTTTGGGATTATGATATATAGTGACTTGTGTATGGCCTAATGAACTGGTGGTTAATACTATTTTAGGTTTAAATATATGTATTATTATTGGAAGAACATATAATATCATTATCTTTTAATGTCACAGAGATTCAAATAGGATTTAAGAAAGATATATCATTGAGGGTTATTATTAGGAAAATTAATACTTTGGTATATTATTAGATGAATGAATATATTTTGTAGAAGGATAAGCTGTATTTTTAGAGAATAAATTTCAATGATTATTAGGTTCAGAATTGGTTATGATTTTTTGTGGTAAATTTAGATCTCAATTTTAAGTATTGGTTTAATAACTGTGGGAGAAAATATGTCAATGTAAACTACATTTATGAAAAAATGATATATTTTGAATTTAGAGTGATATATGTTAAAATGAGTTTGATATGTGGTGAGTTTTAAGAATAATAGGTTAACAAAATAGTTTTATAAAGTGAAATATCATGATGTTGAATTTTATTATAGTTATTTATGATAAATTATTTATCATTACTCATGATAATATATTAGTTTTTTTAAAAAATATACCTAGATGTATCCTTGGGTGTGAGGGACAACAAGAAACGTTCTGTGAAGGAAAACCATTAAAAATGGGATTTGGAGTGAGAAACCAAGTAATTATTCCAAACAAGCTATCATGAAATATAGAAAAAATGTGAACATAATCTAATTACCAAACAAAATAAGAAAGAGAAAGATATATTCTCATGAAGGATCATGTGAAAAAGCTAATTAAATAATGATGATTCAATATCATATATATCAAATATTAGAAATAATAATGGGAAAATTTCACTAAAATGACATGTAAATGATATAAGTGTATCGATGAATGTTATGATACTCACAATTGTAAATTAAAGATAGAAGATACAAAAAATTGATCAGATTGAAATAGTGTTGGTAATTATACATATTAATGTCAAAATCCAAGGGACAACAAGGAATATAATCCTAGAAAACCATGTGAAAAAGAAAAAGCTGATGAAACTACTGATAATTAATTGCATATGTGTTTTAATTTTTTTTAGTCTCATGTATAATGTATTTTTTACCAACTATTGGATATTGAATAAAAAGAAAAAAATTCCTTGTGGTATGATTACCATAAACATCATTTTAGGGTATGTGGGAAGTTATTTTTTATGGATTTAGATCAACATCCCTTAGTAAAATTTTATGTCTAATCATTAATGGTTTAGCACCATTTATTAATCACTTATAATAATTTTCAAATATATTTATGTCATGACACATCATAAAATATTCCAAGATCATTAAGTTGAGTACAATGAATTATGAGTTCCCTATAGAAACTACTATGATCATATGTGCGAAATTTTGAGGAAAAAATTTATTTAAGGGGGTAGAATGTAACACCTATAAAATGTAATATTTCATCACTATTAAATAAGTCATTTTGTTTGATAGCTTTTTATGCACACAATAAGGAACTTAAACTGAAACATTTAAATATTTCGAAAAAAATAAAAAAATTTAAGTAGGACCATTAAAAGCTAGAAATTTAATTTGAAGAAATGAATAAGAGTATACTATTATGAATTATCATTATATATAATATAAATGGTATTATTAAAATACAATAAATTTAATTAGTTTACCAAAATTTACTAACATGATTATTATTTGTTTAGAAAATTATTTTTCTAATAAAATTTCTTTTATAGGATATAGATTTCTCTTTGATGAAAATATGATTAATTATAAATTATATTTTTATATTATAATTTTTAACTCTAATTTACTTAATTTTTATACCAAATTTTGATAATAACAATTAATATTTTAGAATTTAATTTTATAATTAAAATAAGATTTTAAATATATTTTCATATTTTATTAAAAAACCAAATTTATAAATATTTGAAAATAAAATAATTAAAATGAACTATATTTTTTTATTATTTATATCAAATTTGATATGGTATCAATTTTAAAACTTTTTTTAATTTCATTTTAGTTGAAAAATATTGTTTTTCAGAAACATAAACTTTCTTTGACATTCGGTTTATATAATAATGACCAATACATGTATAATACCTTTTAATTAATAAAATATGAATTCTAGTAACAAAATTCTGAACCTTAAAATATTTTTCAACCATATAAAACAAATGGAATTTTCTTATAACTCATTATGATGTTGGATTAATATAAAAAATTGTTTTATGATATTTATTTGAATAAGGCATTTTCAAGGGAGATTTTCATTAGATTCCTTGAAAGATTCAAAAAAATTATTTCTTTATAATAATCATTTATTTCCCTAAAAATTATTTTCTAATATAGTTTTAGCATATATATAAATGTAATTCCAAAAATGTTATTTCATTAAAAAATATTTTTAAATAATTAACTATATTTATTTTAAAATCCATTTTCCCCAAAGTTAGAAATTTCATATGGTAAAATAATTTTTTATTTATAAAATTTGGTAAAAATTTAAATCATAATATTTTTAATTGTAATTACATAATCATTATTATAAAATATTTACCAATCTAAAACTATGTTTGGGTATAGGGATAAAAGTTACGACAAAAATCCTTAAAACTCTAAATTCTCTCTAAGAAGGTGTGATTGAGATAATATTTGATGAAAAAAATTTACACCATTTTTTTATTATTTTATAGCCTTTTACAGTTGAGTAACACCGTTACATTATTGAAAATGTAAGGGTTTCCCCAAAAATGCCCATTTGTTCACTTATAAACGGGTAACATCATCAGAAATTCAAGAAAAACATATCATTCAAATTTGTCCTAGAAAATCTACCAGTTTCTTCCAACTATATTCATCTCCAATACTAAAATTATTATTTTCACCATTAGTTATCATGTTTCCTCCATTTCAAAGGAGACTTCAGTGTAAAATTCTTATCCCTGATGTGAGCCTTAACACCAACATAACTTATTGACTTAATTTCATTTTTTAAAATTTATTCTATCCATAATAATATGATAATATTATTATATCTTATATTTTTTAATGTTATAATATTAATTGTATTATCATTTTTTATTTATATACCCCAAAAATTATGGAAAAGAATATCATCATCCATGTATTATGTAGACTTTCACATCCATTATGAAACGTGTATCATTTTCGTTCACCGCCATATAATGTTGGGAATAACGATAGTATTAAATGAGAAATAATTTTTTAAAATATCATTAATATTATAGTATCCTAAATATAAGAACTTATTAATGGTATGATCAATGAGTGGTCATAGTCAATTTAAAATAATAAAATTGGCATACTAAGAGGATAATATTTTATATGGATTATTTAGTGTTTTGATATCAATTAATAATTTTGAAACATACATAAAATTCATTTATTTCACACTGATAAAAAATAAATAATATTTTTTTTTGGAATAAATATATTAAAAAAATTAACCTGTACTCATTTATTAAATCATGGTATATTCATGTGTGGGTCGTTTCACAACCTAATAGAACTATGATATGAATTTATATCATGAATGACTTTGGAAACCTAATTGATTTTATAAGATGATATTAATGTTTCAATAATTATTATTTTTATTATGGATATGTCATATATATTTTTAATTCATTAATTAGGAAAACACACTTCGATCATTAAGAATCACAAAAAACAAGTTTGTGTCGATTCCATCTTCATGGATAATGAATAAGACACCCATAAAAAGAGTTTAAAACATCATACATAATTATAAATCCCCCATAATAGAAACATTAATGATTAGTTAATGATGAATATTGATATAAGGATGAACATAGACTCCTCTATAATAAATCTAGAATAAATGATAAAAAATACAAATAACTGATTTAGAAAATTAAAAGATTTCATCTAGTAATTACTATTTATGTAATGTATATATGAAAATTTTCATGATTAAGGTTCTAAAAGAAGTAATTAAGATATATATATTTTTGATATCAGAGTTTAGAGAATGTTCCTTGAGGTCATGTCTAGAGGTAAGGGCTTTTATATCAAATTACTCTCATTGAGACATATTTCCATTTATGAACCAAATTTTATTTTTAGGGTGTTGTAGATGCCGAAAAATGTCTGTAACTCCCAGAGGAAGTTTGGAAATGATGAAGCGAAGTCATATTCGGAATCAGAGGCCTGATCCGGAGGCCCAGAAAGTGGTGTATGAAATAAAGGAGGATCCGTGCGAAATACTGTCATCTGCGCGAAGCATGTCTGGGATTCGCGTAATCGAGCTGATGAGGCCCGCAATATTTGTGCGCCACGGTTCTTCACGGCGAGATTTTGCGCGCCGAAGGTTCCCCGCGTGGAATATTTCTTACGCCTCCTGGATTCTGCACTAGAGGGTGCCTATAAATAGAAGGCGACCCCCAATGGTTTGGGGGTTGAGGAATTTGGATAGGCTCTCGAGCACGCAATTTGACTCTCCCCACGCACAATATGACTTTTAGGTAATCCCCCTTTTTGCGAAACATTTCCCCGGGGTTCCCCTTTGCGCGCAACTCCACCGGATTCAGTGAATTTGCCTCCTCCTCACGGTCCTTCCCTTGTGCGCGACCATTGTCCATTGTGCGCAATACTCTTCTACACGCGCAATACCCTACGCGCAATCCCATATCCGTGCAATACTCTGGCCCTATTGTGCGCCGTCCCAGTGTTTTGTGCGCAAACCTTCCTCTTGCGCGCAACACCCTGGGTCCCTTCACCTTGATGCCCCTTGGCTGTCTTTCTGCACCGGCACGTGATGTCTTCCCTACTGGGCATGCGTGCCATGCGTTGTTTTCCCGTGCGGCCTTCCAGGCTCATGCAAAGTAGCCTCAAGGTCCTTTGGGTGGTGTTTCCCATTGCAGTGCTTTGCCTTATGCTTCTCCACATAGGCACGCTAACGGCTATTGCTTCTTCTCATAGCCACGCTAACGTGGACCCCCCGGTTGTTCACCTTACGTCCCCCCTTCACTACGGCCTTGCCGATGCCTTCCCTCCCACAAGGGGTAGAGGGAGTTTGGAATGTAAGCCCTGGGGGTGTAGAGCGAGCCGACCTCATCCAAGCTGCAGGTGGTTAAACTGCTGAGCACCTCGTCCTTAACACATGATGTTAAACTGTGGTCTGACCCCGTGCTTCGCATGCAGGGTCCCCCAGCTTGGGAATTCATTACGCCCACTCGTCTCCACGTGAATGGACTCTTCCTCGCATGGAATGAGATCCTCCTTGTCAGAGCGGCGTTTGTCCGCTGGGGAAGGGCAGCCTCAGATCGTAAGCCCCTAGCCTCTCAACGGAAGGTTGCACCTGTGCATCTCCGTACTTCTCGCTGCCAAGGCTAGTGGAGTCCTTTTACCACTGTGCTTTTTCGCACCACGGGCCTCCACCCTAGAGTAAGTTCCGGCACCAAGGGCCACTAACCATGCGTAAGCCCCGGTTTCCTCTATGGGCCTCTCAACACGTAATCCCCATTTCGCTTCTCACAGATGCACTCTTTGCGACATGATCGTCTGGTCCTTGTTGCCTCTTGTTTCTCACACTGAGCATGACTCACGTTGGCTTAGAGTGCACATCAAACATGACACCACCACGGGCCGCCTTAGAGCGTAAGTCTCATCCCAGCAAACTACGTGGACTTTGATCCGTGCTAACGCACGGTACATTGGAAGCCTCTGCGAGGTTCAAGCCCACCACCCGGTTGTCCCGACCTCTCCATGTTGGTTCCCTGACTACCATGGGCTGCCTCAGAGCATAAGCCCCAAATCCCTCGTCCCACATGACGTTAAACTGTATCTCGTCTCGCATGACGTTAAACTGTATCTCGTCCCGCATGACGTTAAAATGTATGCCCGCGTCCCTCATGACGTTAAACTGTATGCCCCCTGTCCCGCATGACGTTAAACTGTATCTCATCCCGCATGACGTTAAACTGTATTCCCCCTCTTGGGTCGAATCAGAGTGTAAGCCCCATTTCTCACACCCATGTCTCATCCTAACTTCCCCCCTGAACCCACATTCCTTGGGAAGCTCATTCCCTAGCTCTGAGATCTTACTTCCTCAAGGCTCAAATCCATGCGTTCATTCTCATGGGTCGCCTCTCCAGGTGTCCCACCGTACCACCGAACAACGCTGAATTTGATTCCCTGCCATGGGGATACGTAGGAAGCCTTCACGAGGTTCAATCCCGTCACTCCACCGTGCCTCCTGATTCTTACCTGGGCTGCCACATCCAGGTGAGATCATGCCACCCCATCCCACTCCATGACGTCTGGGAAGCCGACCACGTGTTGGCCCCAACATCGGTGTTCCCCCTAGGGGTCCTGCAACACGATCCATCTCCGCAAGACGTTAAACTCATGACATACCCCATGTTAAACATGGGAAGGTGAGGAAAACCTCAGATGGTACACATTCCCCGCGTTTGATGTGGGATGCCTCGGGCTTCCGCGCCCTCGAGAAGCCCTGTGATAAGGGACAAAAGGCAGACATGCCAACGACACCCCAACGTGACCATTCTCCTCACCGAAGGTTGCTACCCCAACGTGACCGCATGGAGCGTCTTGACGGAAGCAGTGTAATTAACTGGTGTCCATGTAGATATGGCACCGGTAATGAGCTTCACGAACCCGTCATAAATCTATGAGGGAGATCCGGACTAGGGGAAGAGCTTCGAGGACAAATCCACGGAAGGAAGAACCAACATCCCATCATCCCGGTTTCGATCATGGAGCAGATGCCCCTGAACAACGAACGGACGCCACCCGCCTTTGGAAAGAAAGAATGCGGGGTAACAAGTAGTGCATCCTCCCCCACTGACGGATGCGCGTGCCCCGACGAAAGCATTGGAAACAGAAAATGGTGTACCTGACGTGAATATCATCTCCTAAATACGGAGAGTGGTAGCGTTCGGGGTGTCAGAAGATTAGCATGTCACCAGGTCCGGGTAACTACTATCGGGATGTGAAACCCGCCAGGGGTCGAGGCTGTTAGGACGTTGACCATTATGTTCTGTGACGTCATCAACATGGATCCCTCTCGCCGGCCACAAAAGTCAGAATGACGCTGGGATTTGGGTGTTGATCTCTTTTCCTGTTGATGCTAATGGGTTCCTCTCCCTGCTTCCAAGAATCAGATCACTGCATCCGGAACTCGGTCCCCACCTGCCCACTGGCGCAGGGTAGGGTAGCACCAACACGACCACCCCGTGTTGTCCCTACTTCTCCACGGTCGCTCCAACATCGATCTCCGTAGAATTCAGGCACCCACGCCCCCTCTCCCAGTCAGATATCATCTAGCGGAGGGTGATCAACGACCTGGTTCATAGGTACGACGAGGAAGGGATCATCCCCACCAGGGGCATGGCCCGTTTGGATCTAGAGGCGGCTGTGCCTCACCACCATCGCCACCCCCAAGGGCCGCGCAGGGATCCGCCACTCCCCACTCCGACGTTCAACTGCTTCGGGAGCCTATCCCCGGAGTGCCTTAACACATCCCTCCCCTATGCCAATGAGGTGGGGGATGTCCAGGTCCGCCCGATCGGAGACCCATCCCAGGGGTTGACGGCAAGAACCCCCGCCAGGCTACGTCGACGCCGCCCCCTGACTCCTCTGGCCGAAGAGCAGGCAATCTTCATGCCCGAACCATCGGCTCTGACCCATCTGACCCGACACCAGCGTCGGGCGTGAGCGGAAGGGAATGCCCGTCCTGGGGCACCAACGTCAGCAACCACTATGGCCCGATCCACTGCTGACTCATGTTACCAGACCCCCGCACATGTTGATTAGGGGTATCCACATGCCCGACTGGGATCGAAACCCCGACCACCCTACAAGCAAGTTGGGTCAAATCTCCCGGTCGCGGGCACTGGCAATGGCCACCGCGGACCAACCCGCAGTAGTTCCACCCACCATGAAGGCTCATTCCGTGCCACTAATCTGGAAAGCCGAAGGTTTATTACCGACGGCTGTGTTCTAGGTATGACTCTTTCCAGCGCCCGCTGCATCGGGTATGAGGTCACTCCCCCTACTTCGGGCCATGAGTATAGAGTCGTTTTATATCCAGTCGCTCACTCAAATGGAGGTCCTCCCCGTGTCCCTTTCGACATCTGTCCCGGTGCGTCCCACACCCCAGCCTTCAGTCCACTCTGCCCCAGCTCTATTGAAACTTGGGGAATCCTTGACTGAAATCATCCTTACCCTGAGGAGCCACCCAGGGGCAAGAAGGCCGTGTGTCATCGCCATAAGAGGAATGTTAGGGGAGTCCGGACAGAAATTAGACAAGTCTGTTTCTTGGATTCTGGGGCGGAGTACGACTCGACGATGGAACCTTCCCCCCAACCCTTCGAGTTGAGGGAAAGGATGGGGACGTGGCGTGTCAGTCTCATACTCCCCGAATGCGAGGTATGAATGATTTCCTCCTCCCTCTGAAGGTATATCCAAGAGGACGAGGACTTGGCGTACCCCCAGGGGTCAATCCAGCAGTCGCCACTAGCCTCCCCGGAAGCACCTTCCGCACCTGTTAGGGAGGGTGAGGAACTTTTCTGGGGACCTACAGAAGAGCCGCGAAGTGACACACCCTTAGAAAGCACCAACGCTATGAAAGGGGGCCCATTCGCCGGCCCATCCTATCGCGACGTGGAAGCCATGGCACTGCAACCCCTGGAGGATGACTCAGGGATCGGCGGCCAATCGGCATGTTCCCCGTATTCCCCACCGGCCTGCCCACCGGCCCAACGGCCTGCCTCTGTACCATTTCCAGGTCCCCGATTATCCTCAGTGAACGAGTAGAGGTAGCAAGGTCTGGACCCCGAACTGGAGACATGGAGCTTCTGGACCATCCTTGCAGTGGACCACTTCCCCGAGAAGTTCTGGCCGGTCGCAGGATCAGATTTTGATGTGCCAGAGTCACTCACCCTAGGAGAGTTTGAATGCTTCCGCCAGACCCTTTGGGTGACTCACTCCCATCTTCTCCATCAACTAGCGCCTTATCCCGGGATCCAAGCGCACCTCAAGGATATCTGTGAGCAGTGTCGTCAGGTCGACCTAGCAGTACTCCCTGCGGTTCGGCACCCCGAGTCATTAGGCCACCACGGGGCCCTCCAGCAACAATGCATCCAGAGTTTTCAAGTACTCCACAATGTTATTGAGGAAACCACCCACCACGCGCACGTCCGCAGATGGGGGAAGTACGCTGCTCTTCTTTTCTGCACGATCCGCCGGCAACCCGATTCACTGGGTGGCCCTGAGGGAATGTCGTCAAGGGGAGTGGAAGTCAACATGGATGACCTTTTAGATGAGGGAAACGGTGTGGAGCCCCTCGAAGGGGACTCACCCCCTGAGGAAAATCCACTACTGGACCCATCTAGGAGGATTACTCAACAACAGAGGAGCCTCCTAGGTCTCCCTGTACCTACGGAGGCAATGACACTGAGCCGAACCATCGGCAAGGGTAAAGAGACCGTCGGGTCTGTCAAACTCGCCTACCCATCTCCCTCAGTGCAAAAGGTGGAGGAAGATCCCGAGAAGGCCATGGTACGCCAACAGCTTACTGAGCAGAAGAGGCTAGTTGATGAGTTCTTGGCCGAACGCATTGCAGAGCGATGACCTGACTATGGTAACCCTAGAACAGGACATTAGGGGAAAGAGAATCTACCCCTTGCTTAGATTCCCCTGAGAAACTATGACAATTTTGTGTTCGCCGACAGGGGAGACGCCAGAACCCATGGCAAGAGGGCGCGATATGTTTCGCCGAACCCTCCCGAGCGGCGGAACCACCTGGGAAACCCTGCTCGGTTTCCTCCCACCGCCCCGAGAATTTCTCCGCCAACCGCCCCGAGAGCTACTGAGCATGAATACCATATCAAAGAGCCTGGAAATGTGCTTGTGGTTAGAGATATCCGTCAGGATAGGGATCTGCATTCGGATGATCTAATGGAAGTAGTCATCGCCCGCTTGGAGGACCTGGAAACTCGGCAGGTGGTAATCCCACTGGAGTGCAAGCCATACCCAGCATGGGTGGACGATATTTCGGCCCCATCGGGATTCAAGAACCCCAATTTCGCCCCCTTTAACGGGACCAGAGACCCGCCACAACACTTGGACCACTTCAAATTGAGGTGCGGGCCTATGTTAGGGACTCCGGTGCAGCATGAGGCTGCCAAGCTCTGTTGCTTCGTTCAGACACTGGAACGACCAGCATTCGTCTGGTACAACCAGCTCCCTATTGGATCTTTGACTAGCTGGGAGGACCTTCACCGACAATTCCTCTACCAGTTCAGTTCCACAACCCGGAAGATGAACATTTCAGACCTCTTCAGGTGCAAACAGAGGCCCGATGAGCGAGTCGCGGACTTCGTCGCCCAGTGGAAGGGGCTCACTTACTCCCTTGACATGCCACTGAATTAGGAGCAATTACTGACGATGTGTGTAGGGAATGTCAAGTCAGATTTGGTTACTTATCTGATCACACAGAATTACCCTGGAGGGTTCCGGGACTTCTCGGACAAGGCTCAGCGCCTCGAAGAATCCCTGCAACAGGCCGGTCAGGCACGACTGCTGCCTCCTGTAATCTCTGCAAGGAGAACCGCCAGAGCCAGACCCACTATTGTAGTCCAGATAGAGGCCCCCAGATAGCTAGCATTGATGCAAGTAAGTCCAGCTCAGCAGGCTCATAGGGGTCCACCCACATGGGCATAGCCTCCGGCCCAGCAGCGACCGCCTCTAAATCGGCAGGCGCCTCCACATAACGCACCGCCACCACCTAGGCGAGATAATCCGGCTCCACCTCCTTGGCATACTCCTCCAGCCCCTGGTCATGGTCAGCCCCCAAGATCCCCCTTTACAGATAGAAGGAATCTGGATTACTCGTTTGGCGAGGCCCAGGTCCCCGGTTATTTCCGCAGCGCCTTTGAGAAGAGGATCGTGCGGCTGCCTGAGTGCCGGAAACCAGAAGAGGTGTGTCTCACTAATCACCCTAACTACTGTCCTTATCACTGGTTCCTGGGACACACCATCCAGCGATGCTATGTGTTTATGGACTGGATCCAAGACCAGATTGACAACAACGTATCTAGGTTGGGCCCAACCCCGACACAGGTGGCAGGTGTCTTCGTGAGATCAGATGGCAGCAGTGATAATGGGGATGAGTGGGAACAAGTTTTCGACTATGGGTCCTGGAAGTATAACGACTGGATGGCCCGCAGGATGGTCGCCCGTGCCCATGGCATCATCTGTGATAGCCTAAGTCAGCCAGAGCCCTCAGATTCTATGAACGTCGCTTCGGCATTGTCGTCCCAGCCTACCTCTTCCCAGAAGAGAAAGCAGCGGCGTAAGAAGAAAGAACGCGCTCTGCCATTGTCGTCATCTTCCCGCATCCTTGTCGATTTCATGCCCCCAGTAATGGGGATCCCTCTGAGACCCCATTCGGTAGTGGATGAATCCTCGAGTGAAAGCCTGGGGTACGCTTCGGTTAACACCGTAGAGTTGGTAAATCCATTTTTGGATCCCGACGATGAGGAACGCTAGGTGGACCTCCCCAATGTCCCCAGCCATCGCCAACGTCGGCGAAGCCATGGCTACGTGAATCGCCGGGGCATGGAATTCGTCCCCTCCATTCAGGCCATGCATGCTACCGAGACCAGGGAGCAAGCCCGGTAAAGAGAGTAGCACTCGCGGCTCCCTCATCCGGTGTCAACAGGTTCTCTTCCACCACCGTTTGTGTTGCTGGATCGGGTGGAACCACCTCGCCCGTGTCGCAACCAGCCCTACCCTGCCACTGGCCGACTACGGCCTTCCAGTCCTAGCATGACATCCACCTCCCGGGCTTCGGTTAGTGAACAGCGGGATGTGCCAAGTACCAGTCAGTCACCGGTCCTGCCAGCAGGGCCCATCATGCCCCCAATCGCAGAGCAACCTACTGTAAGTAGAAGCTCGCGTTTGGCTCGAAAGTATAATGTTCTGAAGCATCTGGCTGGCATTCCGGCAAGGCTTTCTATCCTTGAGGCCCTTCGCATGTTGTCTGAAATGTGTGAGGTGCTCGCCGAGGCTCTAAGGAGCCCCCTCCAGTTTAAAACGGAGGTAGCGGCTGCAGAAGCCTTCCAGAACGAGTTGATTGAGGACACCGAATGTCAGGTGGTTATCTCGTTTTCCGGTGAAGATGAAGACCTTCCCATAAAGGGGAACATTCGCCCACTGTACATCACCGTCCAGTTCAATGGCATGGAAGTCTGTCGCTGTCTTGTCGACACGGGTTCTGGGATTAACCGAATCCCAACTCGGACACTGCGGAAACTGGGGTTGTCTGAGGACGATTTAACTCCCTCTGACCTCAGGATCCAGGGGTATGATAGGAACGAGCAAACTCCACTCGGAAAGATTCATCTGAAGACCTAGTTCGGCAACCTAATTACCAATACCGAATTAATGGTTGTCTCGCAGGACACCGCCTACAACGCATTGATGGGAAGGTCGTGGCTCCACCTTCACGCAACGGTCCCCTCATCGTACCATCAGTGCCTCAAATACTCCCTTAAGGGTCGAGTGGGCATGCTCCAGGGAGATGCATCTCCATTTTCCTCTTGTGAAGCTCGCTACCTGGACGTTGACTATTACAAGAGCAAGGAAAACCAGATCCTGGCAGGTGAGGTCGAGCCCGCCGCTGTCACGTGTGATCCCTAGGCAGGTTTGGATGATGAATATGTCTTCCCAATCCATCGGTTGGAGGCCACGACCCCTGATATGGGAGAGTGATTTGTTGTCTCGGGTACTAGAGGAAGGCGTATTTCTGGGTCTAAGCGACGACGAGAAATCACGTCGTACTCTTACACCAACCTGGCTCAGGTGATCCATGAGCCTCCTACCCCTGTACGATATCAGGACGTTGGGCTCATGGCAACGACAGTACATCATACATGTCTATTTCGCTGGGCCGGAATCAACTAGCTCAAGCCAACGCGTAAATACTACTTTGATGTCGTAAAGCATGGCCCCTTGGGTCGAAGGCCAGATGGGATTGGATCAACCGCCTTCGTCACCATGGTCTCCACGGTGCGTGAGTCTCCCATCATGATGAACTCTACCGCCCAAGCCAGCGCCAGCTCCTCATCAGGGTCTAGCCACCCCGAAACAGCTTCCCCTGTGGATGATCCTTCCACAAGCGGAGAGGACGACATGAAAGATGCTCCTCCTACGTTTGAGGAGGGCGTCTCCACCACAGTTGACAAGTTAGTGTAGGTGAACCTCGGTAGTGAGCCAGACCCGAGACCAACATTGTTCAGCACCGCTATGCCCCCCCGAGGAACAACAACAGTACATAGACTTCCTCATATAGCACCGTGATGTGTTTTCCTGGAGTTATGATGAGATGCCAGGACTAGACACCAAGGTAGCCGTCCACCACCTTGGCCTCCCAGAAAACCATAGCGGGTTCAAGCAGCCTCCTAGAAAGATGCACCCCTCTCATGGTGCCATGGTTGAGGCCGAAGTTGATAAGCTCATCAAGGAAAACTTTGTCAAGGAAGTCCATTACCCCAGGTGGCTAGCAAACATTATGCCAGTCAGGAAAAATAACGGACAGATTAGGGTCAACATCGACTTCCGCGATCTTAATCGCCACTGTCTGAAGGATGACTTTCCCCTTCCCGTGATAGAGCTTTTGATCGATGCAATGACCGGGTTCCAATCCCTCTCATTCATGGATAGGTACTCCGGGTACAACCAGATCCGGATGGCCCCCGAGGATGAGGAGTTAACTGCCTTCAGGGCCCCCCAAGGTACTTTTTTCTACCGGGTTATGCCCTTCAGCCTGAAGAATGCGGGTGCCACCTATCAACGGGCTATGCACCACATTCTCAAGCCGATCCTCGGGACACTGGTGGAGTGCTCTGTAGACGACCTGGAGGTTAAATCTTGTCGGCGCTAGGACCATATCAAAGACCTTGAGAAAGTGTTCGGCTTCCTCCGTTCTCGCCACTTGAAGATGAACCCGTTGAAGTGTGCCTTCGGGGTCACCTCTGTAAAGTTTCATGGCTTCATTGTTAGGTATCGGGGCATCAAGATAGACCCGGAGAAGATCAAGGCCATCAGTCAGATGGCTCCCCCGAATAATATTCGGGAGCTGCGAGGCCTCCAAGGACACATAGCCTACATACGCCGATTCATTGCAAATCTGGCCGGCAAGTGTAAGTCATTTTCTCGGCTCATGAAGAAAGGCACCGCCTATGGGTGGGACGAAGAGTGTCAGATCGCTTTTCCGGAAATCAAGTAGTATCTACTTCAACCTCTGGTCCTGATGCAACCCATTCCCAGAAAGCCGCTGGTCCTTTACGTGACCACCCTGGAATGATCCCTCGGCACCCTTCTCACCCAGAAGAACAACGAGGGAACAGAGAATAGCCTCTACTAACTCAGCTACATGCTCCTCGATGTGGAAATTATATATTCTCCCATCGAGAAGAGCTGCATGGCGCTTGTATTTTCCATATAGAAATTTTGGCACTATTTGCAGCACCACGAGGTATAGCTGGTCTCTCGGGTAGACCCGTTGAAATACATCCTAAACCAACCTATGTTGACCGGTTGATTGGCACGCTGGGTGGTGATCCTCCAACAGTTCGACCTCATGTAAGTACCTCAAAAGGCCATCAAAGGACAGGTGTTGGCAGACTTCTTAGCTGCCCACCCAACCTCTGCTGACCTGCCACTGGATTTAGGCTTTCCTGATGAGGCAATCCTCTCAGTCGATCACACCATCCCATGCCGGAAGATGCACTTTGAAAGCGCCTCCCGAAGCCCCACCGATAGAAGGATCAACGATCCTAGACTTAACAGAGTGGGACTGGGTATCGTCTTCATCACCCTGAAGCAATTCGTTCTTCCATATTCCTTCCAATTGTCAGAAGTCTGCACCAACAATGAGGCATAATATCATGCCCTCATCACTGGCCTCAAGTTGGCTCTATAGGTTAACGTACCCCATCTGTATATAAAAGGTGACTCTAAGCTAGTCATCAAGTTGTTCAACAGTGATTATGCTATCAGGAAGCCAGAACTCATGTTGTTGGTGGAGTGCACCCTCCGTCTAATGGCTTAGTTCCCCTCCTGGACAGATGTCATTCACGTTCCCCGGTTGTAGAACAGTCGAGAAGATGCTTTGGCCAGCCTGGCCGCATCACTTGCGGAGCCCGAACAGGATGACCTAGTCATCCACGTGGCGCACCGGAGAGTCGTTTCTCCTGTTATCCCGGAGGGCGATCGTGGCCCGCGAGTGAACCATCTCACCGTTGGCGCCCCCACGTCAGGACCTTCGGGGGATTCAGGCATGGTGATAAGGACAATTCCGGACTGGAGGATGCCCTTGGTTGAATATCTCTGGCACGACAATCTTCCTCCAGACCGAGCTGAGCAAGAACGAATCCGACGTCGTGCGCCACAGTTCACCCTCCAAAGCGGTCACAGCCATGAGCAGCTCCTTTATATGTAGGGGTTTGATGGGGTTCTCCTCCATTGTATTCAAGGAGTCGAGATCCCAAAGGTCATGCAAGAAGTGCACGCTGGTTCCTGTGGCGCCCACTAGGCCGGGTCACAGTTGTCTCACCAGATTCTGAGGCTGGGATACTTCTGTCCCTCCATGATCTACGACTGCATCGAGTATGCCAAGAGGTGTCATGCATGAAAATTTCATGCTAACTTTGGTCATCGGCCACCGTAGCCTCTCCATACTACCAAGTATTCATGTCCCTTTGCAGTCTGGGGGTTAGATGTTGTAGGTCCTTACCCACCGGTGACGGCCTGCCAGTGTCGGTTCATCTTAACCGCTACGGATTTCTTCTCAAAGTGGGAAGAGGTGATCCCACTCAGGGATGTCAAGGCATGTTCTATCGCTGAATTCGTGAGATCTAATATCATCTACCGATTTAGAGTCCCTCACGCTATCCTCACGGATAACGAAACCAACTTCCGAGTAGCCGAGCTGAAGAAATTGTACGCCAAGTACAACATTCACTCTAAACACACCTCCCGCTATCATGCGTAGGAGAATGGACAGATTGAGGCATTTAACAAAACCCTCTCTAACATTCTGCAAAAAATGATTTGTCGGAACAAGAAAAGTTGGTCGGAAAAGCACCCTATGCCCTCTAGGATTATAGGACGATGACTTGTAACTCCACCCAGGTGACCCCATATTCCCTAGTATATGGATCTGAGGCCGTCCTGCCCATCGAGATCTAGCTGCCCTCATTGCGCACGGTGGTCTACGACCAGAAAGCACCGAATAGAGTTGCCAAAATCTGTCCGGCCGAATTGGAAGCGCTGGACGGAAGTAGGCTTCACGCTTTGCATAACTTGGAAAGGCGTCAGAGTAGGATGGCTCGAGATGTCAATATAAAGGTTTGCCTCCGCTCCTTCCTGCAAGGTGACCTGGTTCTAGCTCTCAGAGCACCAATGGTTACTGACAGGAAACCACCCAAGTTGGAGCCCAAGTGGGAGGGGCCTTTTATTGTCCATAAGGTCTATACCAATGGTGTGTATTCCCTAGTGACTATAGATGGTGAGCGTGTCACTCCTCCCACCAACGCTAGGTTCCTCAAATGGTATTTTTCCTGAGTGCTAGGGGTCTGAGTTCTAAGACCTAAAACTAAGATCCTCTATGGTCCTACATGACCTTAAACTGCACCTGGTCCAGTATGACCTTAAACTGCACCTGGTCCTACATGACCTTAAACTGCACTCGGTCCAACATGACCTTAAACTGCATTTTGCCCTACATTTGGGCTCTATGGTCCTGTATGACCTTAAACTGCACCTGGACTAGAATGACCTTAAATTCACCTGGTCTTGCATGACCTTAAACTGCACCCGGTCCAGCATGACCTTAAACTGCATTTTTCCCTGCATTTGGGCTCTATGGTCCTATATGACCTCAAACTGCACCTGGTCCTGCACGACCTTAAACTACACCCGGTCCGAGTTCTAAGACCTAAAACTGAGATCTGTATTTTTTCCTACATGACGTTAAACTGTGTTTTTTGAACTACGTCTGGATTGATTCCCATCTTAATGGGATACGTTGGAACGCCCAGACCTTTCGTCTTTGGGTCCAACTTGAGGTCCGCTATCAAATCTGTCTCACATTTGGGACATTGACCACAAGATCATGTGGCATGGTATGGGATTATGTCCTCATTCACGTCGGATTTTCAATAGCTTCACCACGTGCACCCTGTCATCATGATTAGCCCTCCTATGTCGTTTTACCCATGGCAATAAAAGGCATCGTCTATAACTAAGTATGGCATGATTCCCATCCTTATGGGATATGTAGGACCACCTGAACACCTAGATGTCAGGTCCAGCCCTGTCTCTTAGGATATCCCACGATCTCCCGGTTGCCGGGGTGTTTGGAATTACGCCCCCCTTTTTCCTAGGGATCTTCCTTCTTTTGGCCGCTCTCAGACTGAGCCCTTTGACCCTTCCTAGTGGTCTTCTAATGTGTTCAGAGTACTCTGGTCTAGGACCTGGAGTGTCAGATTCGACTTAGGAAAGTTCCACCCCCTTGTCAAGCTTCTTGTTCCCCTTCATTCAGGCCCCCATCATCCTTCACACCCGAAGAGACCCCCAAGAACGAACTGGATACAACGCCCAAGGGCTCTCCTACCGTCACGGGCCAACACCCCTAAGGGTTTCAGACAACATATTGATACAAATCCCACGTTACGAATACGGTCAGCGGTTGATGCTCATTTGTTTGTCCCCATGGCTAATGGGATAGGATGCTGTGTTGCGAACATGGTCAGCAGTAATCCTTAGTCGTCCTGCAGGCTTCCTCAGGCCCTAAGTGTTGGTTGCATGATTCACATAACGTTCCTCTCTACCATGTAAAGGTGGAATCTTGACACTCCTGGTAATAACCCTCAGTACACCCCCACATGTCAGACAGACCAAGCTGTGTAACAGTGTCTCTCAAGGCTCCCGCAATCTGAGCGCTAGAGTATGTGCTTGGGTTTCTTCTTTACAGGTTGCATGCAGCGTGACCCTCATCCCCATGGGAAATGAGGAGTCGCCCGGACATTGTGTTTCGGGCCCAGCACGGCTAGGAGCTAGAATCTCCTGTCCCCCTCCTGATGGTTGGATCCTCGTCGACCCCTTGGCCCGAGGATCCTCTCTCGGAAGCAAGCACAGTGATGGTATCGCATCGTACGTGTTCCCCTCGATCCAAGCCATACGACCTTAAACTGTGCTTTCAGTCCAAGCCTTACGACCATAAACTGTGCCATCGGTCCAAGCCTTATGACCTTAAACTGTTCTGTCGGTCCAAGACATACGACCATAAACTGTGATGTCGGTCCAAGCCTTACGACCTTAAACTGTGCTCTCGGTCCAAGCCTTATGTCCTTAAACTGTGCTCTCAGTCCAAGATATACGACCATAAACTGTGTTGTCGGTCTAAGACTTACGACCTTAAACTGTGTTGTCGGTCCAAGCCATATGACCTTAAACTGTGCTGTCGGTCCAAGACTTACGACTTTAAAATGTGCTGTCAGTCCAAGCCATACGACCTTAAACTATGCTATCGGTCCAAGCCTTACGAAACAAAATTGTGCTGTCGGTCCAACCCATACGACCTTAAACTGTGCTGTCGGTCCAAGCCTTACGATCTTAAACTGTGTTGCCGGTCCAAGCCTTACGACCTTAAACTGTGCTGTAGGTCCAAGCCATACGACCTTAAACTGTGCTGTTGGTCCAAGCCATATGACCTTAAACTGTGCTATCGGTCCAATCCTTACAACCTTAAACTGTGCTGTCGGTCCAAGCCTTACAACCTTAAACTGTGTTGTCGGTCCAAGCCTTATGACCTTAAACCGTGTTGTCGGTCCAAGCCTTATAAACTTAAACTGTGCTGTCAATCCATGCCATACGACCTTAAACGGTGGTGTCGGTCCAAGCCATACGACCTTAAACTGTGTTGTCGGTCCAAGACATACGACCTTAAACTGTGCTGTTGGTCCAAACCATATGACCTTAAACTGTGCTGATATCGTCCCGGCCGAATGAGGAAAAATGGCACTGCATTGTGGTGACTTCCCCAAGGGGGACATCACGCCAGGTATTGGTTGATTACCATGCCATTTGTCAATGCCTGTTATGGATTGATTATTGTGGAGATTCCATAAATTTTTACCCTACGCTAGTCGCCCCACAAAAGAAAAACCATTTGCCTTCAAGAACAAACAAGACATATCAAATACCGCTTCTTTTGGTGCAAGGGCTAGAACCGCACGACTCCTTTTCACAGGCTCCCTATCGCACCATGATACCTTTCAAGAACTATGTATGGCTTGATTCTCATCCTTGTGAGATACGTAGGAGCGCATGGGAACTTCCCCACAGGCCCAGCCTAACATTTCGCATATGGTCTCTCTGCCTAAACGTGTTCCTAGAAGAACATAGTAAGCTTGGCTTTTCCCCATTCACGTTGGGTTTTGCAGCCGCTTTACCATGTCTCTCTCATTCCCCTTATCCTATGGTCCGAGTTCTAAGACCTAAAACTAAGATCATTTCTTTGTCTTTCTACGACTCACACTCTCTTGTGGGATTGCACGGTGGGGTGCGAGATTATGTCCTCATTCACTTTAGGTTACTCGCCGTGCCGTGCCTATCCATAGATGAGATATGTCCTTCGTCCCGCATGATGTTAAACTGTATTTCGTCCAACGTGACATTAAAATGTGGTTCAAGAACTATGTGTGGCTTGATTCTCATCCTAATGAGATACGTATGAACACCTGGACATTTCGTTTTGGGCCCATCCCCAGGGATTACTAAACCCCGTCCCTCCTTATTGTCGGCCCCTCAGCCCAACTTCATGGGAAGCGGTGTAATCAAGACATCTACCCCGAGTAGGTTCGGGATGCCCCATGGTAATAATGGGAAGCAGCAGTTCTCTCACCAAAGAGGTCCTACCTAGAAATCGGGACAACCCGTGATCAGGTCGGTATGTCGGCCTAAAGCACCTTCCTCATGGTGGCACAATTTTCAGGATTGTTAAACTCTGTTCGAACACACCACCACTCCACCTTCCACTCTTTTCATGCCCCCTTATTCGGATCCTCATTTCCTTTCATGTTTGATGGGACCCCCTAACAGTATGGATGCTCGACCTATGGTCTGCCTGCTGTCCTCGACCAATGTTCCGGAAGACTGATCACATCTGGTGGGACCCCCTAACACTATGGCTGCTCGACTTATGGTCTGCCTACTATCCTGGACCAACGTTCCGGAAGACTAATCACATCTAGAGGGACCCCCTAATAGTTTGGATGCTCGACCTATGGTCCGTCTTCTGTCCTGGGACAACGTTCTGGAAGACTGTTCGACGATATTTGAGTTAGGCTCTGTGTTGCGAACATGGTCAGCGGTCAGCCCTCATCTATTGTCCCCATTCTAGGACAACGCGATATGGATGTTGTGTTTCTGCCACGGTTGACAGTTATTCTCCATCGTTGCGCCCCATCATGTTCCAAATTTGGGCAGCGTGATTCACCCTTCCTCTCCATCTCCCTATGTTCGGATGGATTTCAATGCCCCCGGCCTTGTCCTGCTCGTGTGTTAAAGCACATTGAGAAGTTCACACATCAATTGGTCTGAGGTCTCCTCAGAAATCCAGGCCCAATTTCAGATGCCTGAAGCTTGGTCAATGCCCCACAGTTGGACGAAATGATGGCACGAGCAACCTTTGCTTCTCACGTTGGGCGCGACCCATAGGAGCCTAGGGATGAGTTGTTATTCGTTTCGGAACTATGTTTGAGCATTTTAAACCAAGGTTAAAAATGAATGGATTTGGCGATGTATTGGATTGAGATAATTAGAAGTACAAGAAATAAGTTCATGAGATGGCCAAAACAAAGCCCTTAGGGATCAGCGTGCTGAAGCGATCTTTCTAGCGCTACTACACTTTGGCTGGTAGCCTCCAAGACTGCTTCTCGCTCCTTGAAAACTCTCTCCTCATCAGCCACCACAGATCGCAGCTCGCCAACCCTAGCTTCTGCCTACGCCCACTCAGTTCGAAGTACAATCATATGGTTACTTGCCTCCATCAGTTGTTCCTGCACATCAGTCAGCTGGGCCGTCAGCTTCTCCACAATCTCAGAGCATGTTGCGACGAAGGCCTCCTTATCTGCCACCTGCCCTTCGAGGTGCTGGACATCCTGCTCCCCCCTCAGCAACACTTGGGTGCCTCCCTATCTTTCCCGGCCTTGAGAAACATCAGCGCGCCGACTGCTCTCGCGCATCTTCTCGTCCATGTAATCACCGACTGTCAGATGAAGGTGCTGAGCGTCAGCCCCTCTGGCACACTAGAACCGCATCCAGGTCTGGAGTGATCCCATCCTCCTCAGCCAATCCGACTGGGGCTGTCTGAGAAAGTGCTAGATACACTTCCACCCTTTGCGCCATGTCATCCGGCTCTCCTCGGCTGCCTCTGAGTCTGAGTCATCTATCTACTCGGGGTCAGCGGGTCAGTATACAGGGAAGGCAGCCAGCAGATCGGAAGAAGGATCCACCACAGGGACACCTTCGTGAGGAATAGGATCCTTGATGTCCGGGCAACCTTCTTCTCTTTCCCCAGTAGCGATGATGCCTCCATCAGCTTCTGACCTCGCCTCAGGAACAACACAACTGATGTCCGCTGCCCCCTTCTCATCAATTGTCGGGGCCAACTCAGAGTAGAGAGCATGTTCTGAATGAGGTGGTATGTCTGCCACTGGTCCACTCACGGATGGCCCGGGCTCCATATCCTGATGAGCCTCCAATGTTGAGATCACTACGCAAGGCATACGCTGGTCAGTTGGGATCTTTTGACACTAAGCGCCAGTAGTGAAGAGTGAGACTTATAGGAATCCAGAGCGTCGATCTCCAGTGTCTCGGCCAACATAGGAGCCGCCATGTTGGGAGACCCCTCTGCGCTTGTTAATTCGATGATGGGTGTCAGATCACCATCATGTCCTGTCGGTTCCTCTCCTGCCTCCTTTGGTGGGGACGCCCATCCAACGCTCAACTTCTCCTGGGTGAGGTGAGGAAATGAGTTAGAAGTTAAAAAGGAGAATGGATGAATAAGGAAAATGAATGAAGATAGAGACAGAACTCGATTATCTCGGTTATGTCGAGATCAGAGCCGAAAATATCACCGCTCTCTTAGAGACTCCCTTGGTAGTTATCCCCTTGCGACCCCTCACCTTCTGGTTCTCCTTCTTCTTCATCTTCTACTTCTCCTTAGTCTTCTCTGGTTTCCTCCTCCCCCTCCGACTCCTCGTCACTATCGCCTTCTCCCGGTGGCATCGCTTCCGGATCATGCTCCTGGCCGAGCATCACTTTCACTAGGAAAGTTGGCTTCGCATGCCAACCCCTTTGGCGTGCGTATGTGTCCATGGCCGTTAGATAAGCATGCCGCCGATGGAAGTTTACTCGGTCGGTAATTCGAACGAGCCCAACCTATGGTAGTTGGATCCCATTTTGCATTATCTTTTTCCAGATGGCTTCAATGCTCAGCGATTTCCACAGGGTCATCCAGGCCGACCACAATGCCGAGAGAATTTCATATTGGGAAGGTTTATGCAGGTATCTTATCTACTTCCCGAGCAGTTCCCTGGACGCCTCATGTGACCCCCCCCCCACAGGTAACGAGGGCGCGACAGCACCATGTGATGTTCCTACTGCTGAAGTCTCGGCCTACGCAGGCCTCGCTGCCTGACACACCCTTGGTTCCCCCCTTACGGTGGCACCTTGCCTTCTTTCCCGTCGCCCGGTGTCCGCGGGAGTAACCTCGAGTTTTCGGACTCGCTGGCGTAAGAGCCCCTCAGGGTATGCAATGGTCCAGTGTTTGGCATACTCGGATGCTAGGCCGACATCGACCTCGGTGGGAGGAAGGGTAACGATATCTCCATAGCCGAAGGTGGTAAACATCAACCACATCTGGCACAGGACACATGGATTCTTCTCCTGCCAGACATCCATGAATACTTTCTTCGGCATTCTTTGGAGGCACCCGGACTGCCTGGAGAATCGGGATAGAACGTAAGCTCGCAGATCACCTTCCCATCGATCCGAGCCACGAGTACCCCACCCTGAATGCTCTGGAAATATTCCTGTTATTCCAAAGAGCCTCACCCGTTGTCCACCATCTAGCCGACTGGGGTGGGGAATGGGATAAAGTTGAAGTTGGAATGGTTACCAATGCGGATTCTCACGCCCTCCTCATTGAGCGCTATCTGCGCCACCCCTGCGATGTTTAGCAAGGACGGTCGCAGACCATTGCCCGAAGGATGGACGACGTTTGGGAAAGTGTACCCATCGAGATGAGCCGCCACCCAACCATGGAAAATCTGGAAGGGACCACATACTCTCCGAGGTGACCCCCCTCGTGAGATGCATCCCAGGATGGTATATAGCTTGGCTAGTACGGGGACGCCCAAGTTGAACCATTTATTGGTGGCCATCGTACCCGCCATTACTAGTGTTTCTGGATGAATGCCCATCCTTGCGTCCCGCACCGGTAAGAGCTACCTGCTCAGAAAGGCGGCAAGGAACTAGGCATACCAGACGTTCGGGTCCTGAGACTCGATGATGTGATATCCCCATGATTGGTATTGCCCCGCCTACAGGGTCCTCCAGTATGACCCATCCCTGCTCCTATGAGCCGCGGTTGAGAACCGTTTACCCCATCCCGGCATCTTGACGGTCGGGTCCTTCTCAAAGAACAGGCTGATCCAGCCCTTTTAGGCAATGTCCTTCAGGAATTCTTTGACCCCCAGCCTCTCTTTGGCCAGCTCCAAAAGGTGCCACATCTGCATAGGCGTCCGTGACCTGTCTCCCCAGGTATTTTTTGGCGGAACAAACTCGTCATATTGGTAGCTTTCCAGTGGGATACCTCCGATGCAGTGAACGTCCCAGAGACTGATATCGACTTCCCCATGGTGAATATGGAATGTGTTGGTGTCAAGAGACCACCAGGTGAATAGCTCCGGCCTGAGCTCAGGTTGACGGTGGGAGTGGAACTGCAATGGCCATACCTCCTCGAACAGGCAGATATAACGCAGTTCATCCCTGAACTGGTCACAGGTATCGCAAACCCAGAACGCCCAGGCCCATTCACTGGGGATGTTTCCCCCAGACCGCAAGTCCCAATCCTTCAACCAGCCCTTCGTGTCATCCGTGACGCTCTGACGGAACGTGTTCGCGTAGAGGGCTGGACAATTTTCTGTGACAGGCTTGCCCCGGTAATGGTCATAGTCCTCGGGTTCAGGACATATACGTCCATATGTCTGGTTTCTCTGGAAGGATGGCCATTGTTGGTAATGTTTTAGTGAGAAATCTCGTCCTCCTGGGTCACCCAAGACCGCGACATGTCTACCTCAAAGACCGATAGAGGCACCTCCTCCAGGATTCCAAAGTTCCAGAGTAGGAGGTTGTCAGATAGGGGATACGTCTTCTGGGCCAGAGTCAGCAGATTGATCAAGGTTAGTTTGTTGGAGACAATCACCGTGGCGCCATAAACCTCCTCGTTCGCATCCATTTCCATCCTACGAGTAGCGGCTTCCACCTCATCAACTCTGTTTGCAGCCATCGTGAATTTTTCGGGAGTTGCACGAAATCAGGTTGCAGGGTGCGGAATCGGAGAATGCGACGCGAAATCTAAAGGAGTTTCATGAAATCCGGGTGTATTGTGTGCAATCGGCACGCTAAGCACGGAATATCCCAAGTAGGAGTGAGAACATGGCCAAAATTTGGAAGGAATTCCGCGCTGCCAGAGCATTTTTACGCGCAGCCGCGGGAGCAATTTCTCGCACGAGAGCATTAAGCCTATCGCGTGGAAAAAGATGAAGTACGGATTTGGGACCCAGTAAACCTTTTTATAGGTGAGGTCAGGGTTCTGCGCCATGCGAAAAGAGGATTCTGCGTGAGTCCGTCGTTTTACGCACCCCGTCAGAATTTTGCGAGCAACTTTCCCAGGAGACTCAACACTTTGGCGTTTCCCTTGGAATCTGATCGTTGCGAACTCTCGCCGATCCAATTCCAAGGGGGAGGGGGGGGGGATTTTTAGATGCCAAAAAATGTCCATAACTCTCGGAGGAATTTTCGAAATGACGACGCGAAGTCATATTCGGAATCAGAGGCCCGATCCAGAGGCCCGAGAAGTGGTGCATGAAATAAAGGAGTATCCGCGTGAAATACTGTCATCTGTGCGAAGCATGTCCGGGATTCGCGTAATCGAGCCGATAAGGCGCGTAATATTTGTGCGCCCCAGTTCTTCGCGGTGTGATTTTGTGCGCCGATAGTTCCACGCGTGAAAACTTTCGCGCGCCGCCTGGATTCCGCGCCGGAGGGTGCCTATAAATAGAAGGCGACCCCCGATGGTTTGGGGATTGAGGAATTTGGATCGGCTCTCGGGTGCGCAATTCGACTCTCCTTGCGTGCAATATGACTTTATGGTAAACCCACTTTTCACGCAACCTTGCCCCGGGGTTCGCATTTGCGCGCAACTTTACCGGTTTCAGTGAATTTGCCTCCTCCTCACGGTCCTTCCCTTATTCATGATCGTTGTCCCTTGCACGCAATCCTCTTCTATGCACGCAATACCCCGTGCGCAATCCCATATCCGCGCAATACTCTGGCCCTATTCCGCGTCGTCCTGGTGTTTTGTGCGCAAACCTTCCTCTTTCGCGCAACACCCAAGGTCCCTTCACCTTGACGCCCCTTGGCCGCCTTTCTGCGCCGGCACATGATTTCTTCCCTGCCGGGCATGTGCGCCATGTGTTGTTTTCCCATGTGGACTTCCAGGCTCGTGCGAAGTAACCTCAGGGTCCCTTGGGTTGTGTTTCCCGTTGCATTGCTTTGCCTTATGCTTCTCCGCATAGGCACGCTAACGGCTATTGCTTCTTCGCATAACCACGCTAACATGGACCCCCCTGGTGGTTTGCCCAGCGGCCCTCCTTCACTACGGCCTTGCTGATGCCTTCCCTCACACAAGGGGTAGAGGGCGTTGGGCATGTAAGCCCTAGGGGTGTGGAGCGAGCCCACCTCGTCTAAGCTGCAGGACATTAAACTGCTGAACACCTCGTCCTTAACACATGACGTTAAACTGTGGTTCGACCCAGTGCTTCGCACGCAGGGTCCCCCCAGCTCAGGAATTCATTACGCCCACTCGTCTCCATGGGAATGGAATCTTCCTCGCATGGAATGAGATCCTCCTTGTCGGAGAGGCGTTTTTCCGTGGGGGAAGGGATGCCTCAAAGCGTAAGCCCCTATTCTCTCAACGGAAGGTTGCACCCATGCATCTCTGTACTTCTCCATGCCAATGCCAGTGGAGTCCTTTTCCCACTGCGCCTTGTCGCACCATGGGCCTCCACCCTGGAGTAACTCCCGACACCAAGGGCTGCTAACCATGCATAAGTCCATTTTTCCTCTATGGGCCGCTCAACGCGTAAGCCCCATTTCGCTTCTCACGGACGCACTCTTTATGACGTGATCGTCTGGTCCCGGTTGCCTCTTGTTTCTCACACCGAGCATGACTCACGTGGGCTTAGAGTGCGCATCGACCATGACACCACCACGGGCCGCCTCAGAGCATAAGACCCATCCCAGCAAACTACATGGACTTTGATCCGTGCTAACGCATGGTACGTAGGAAGCCCCTGCGAGGTTCAAGCCCACCACCCGGTCGTCCCGACCTCTCCATGTTGGTTCCCTGACCACCATGGGCCTCCACAGAGCGTAAGCCCCAAATCCCTCATCCTGTTTGACGTTAAACTATAGCTCATCCCACATGACGTTAAAATCTATCTCATCCCGCATGACGTTAAACAGTATGCCCTCGTCCCGCATGAAGTTAAACTGTATGCCCCCGTCCCGCATGACGTTAAACCGTATCTCATCCCGCATGACGTTAAACTGTATTCCCCCTCTTAGGTCGTCTCAAGGCGTAATCCCCATGTCTCACACCCACGACTCATCCTGACTTCCCCTCTGAGCCCACGTGCCTTGGGAAGCTCATGCCCTAGCCCATATATCTTACTTCCTCAAGGATCAAATCCATGCGTTCATTCTCATGGGTCGCCTCTCCAGGTGTCCCACCATACCACCGAACTACGCTGACATTGATTCCCTGCCATGGGGATATGTAGGAAGCATTCACAAGGTTCAAGCCCGTCACTCCACCATCCATCCTGATTCTTACTTGGGCCGCCACATCCCGGTGAGATCATGCCACCCCATCCCACTCCATGACATCTGGGAAGCCACCCACGTGCTGTCCCCAACATCGGTGTTCCCCCTAGGGGTCCTACAACCCGATCCGTCTCCACAAGACGTTAAACTCGCGACATACCCCGTGTTAAACATGGGAAGGTTAGGAAAACCTATGATGGTACACATTCCCCACATTTGATGTGGTATACCTCGGGATTCCGCGCCCTCGAGAAGCCCTGTGATAAGGGATAGAAGACAGACATGCCAACGACACCCCAACATGACCATTCTCCTCAACGAAGGTTGCTACCCCGACAAGACCCCTTAGATCATCTCGACAGAAGCAGCGTAATTAACTGGCGTCCATATAGATATGGCACTGGGAATGAGCTTCACGAACCCATCTTAAATCTATGAGGGAGACCCGGACTAAGTGACGAGCTCCGAAGAGGAATCCACGGAAGGAAGAACCAACATCCCATCATCCTGGTTTTGATCAAGGAGTAGACGTCCCTGAACAAAGAATGGATTCCGCCCGCCTTTGGAAAGCAGGAATCCGGGGTAACAAGCAACGTGTCCTCCCCACAGATGGATGCACACACCCCGGTGAAAGCATCAGAAACAGGTGTATATACTACCTATTTTATATATTACATAATTAACTCTATTTTAATCATGAAATTTTATGTTAACATATATTCATATATTTAAAGGGGTTTGATTATAATTTATCCAAGGTTATATTGGTTTTCTTTGTCTCAATTTTAATTCTTTGAAACATATTAAATTTTTTCAATTTGTATTATTTTAATTGGATATTTGATGACCTTGGTTATTTGTTTACCATAATTTTTTTATTTAATGGGATTTAATTGGAAAATTGTGTCCCCATATACTTATGTTTGTTGATTCATTTATTTCCCCAATAAATTTTTTTTTGGTAGCACAACATTAATTCATTATGTAAAGACCATTCTATTAAAATTATATCTTTTTCACATTCATCATTTTTATTAAATTATATGGTACTATCTCGTTATTTTATTAGGGATATAAATCAATTCCATAAAGGAAATTTGAAAAATATTTCTCAATTCTTCATTATGATCTTTCCAAACCATCTACATTCTTTCTCTAGATGTATTATGATCATGTAATTATAGTATGGATTAAATTTATACCAACATATTTATATATTTTGAACATTAAATTTTATAACATTCATGTTGAATAATTTTCACCAATAAATAATGTCATTTTATTAAAATGATATTTTTTTTCATTTCATAAGTTATTACTCTAATACAAATTATTATTGGAATGTTGACAATGTATTGTATGACTGTCCCCCATCACTTTCTAGATGGGGTATGACCATTATATCAATTTTATTTACTTGGAAAATTTATTGATATTCTATAAAATCATTTATTGGTAAAATATTTTGATTTTGTGTTGATATTACATATAATTAATTATATAGATAACCATACATTATTTAGTGAGAGGTTCCATAGATAACGATATGAAAAGTGTTATTGAATTTTTAGTGAATTCATCATGTAAAAAAGGGATGGTTGGGGCATTAAATTACATATCCACTTGGTGAATTGATAGGTCTAGGAAAATAGGTTTGCTATTTTATTTGTATGATTTCACATTTTTATATGATTCCTTAAATTCGGTCTCAATAATCATTAATGTGACATTGTACATGTCCTTAAATATTGGTTTCTGAATTCTAGAAGTATGGATTCCCTCAGTATGAGATCAGTATTTTTAATATCAATGTTTTCATTTATTTTCATGTATACATAGTTCTCTTATATTAAGGTTCATTATGTATTTGGTTTGCTTATCTACTCATGGTATAATATATATTCCATACTCCTTTCATTACTTCTTTACTTATATGCTTCACTTAAAGTGTATTTGAGACCACCCCTTCCTTTTGTTTTCATTCCCCAGTTTCTGTAGAATAGTAGTAAATATGATATGTTTAGATGGATATCACATGTGTATTTATTTATTAGATATATTGAATACTTATCCTGAAATATGATTTTAATTATATATAATAAAAAATCACGTTTTTGATAAAGTCACAGGATTTATTAGATTATGATATCTTTTAATTCTCTAAATACATAAATATAATGGGATCCTTAAAGGGTAAGAGATTTGAAAACCATTATTGAATTTTTAAATAATGATTTGCATTAATGATTTTATATAAAGTTTCATTATGAATAGTAAATTACATGTTTATGGTACCCGAACTGGGATTGCGGGTCTGGGGTATCACAAATGGTGAAATCGAACAACTATGAGGACGAAATCTATGAAAATAAATCCCATCACACTAGTAAAATTTAATTTCTATAAGAAAATATGTTAATGATGTTGCATTCCATGGTATATTAGAATATTTAAAACATTCCTAAACTACATTTATACCAACTCCTCACATCATAAATTCAACCACCTCAGATACAATCTTATATCTAATGGTCTTAGGTCAACCTGACATGTCACCTAATCTGGCATACCTCAAGGACTCAAGCACACCTACCCATTCAATAAATGGATATTTTATAGTTATCCATGAATTCCATATATATATATATATATTGTATTTTAAGATTAATATTTTGTACAATTCATAAACACATTCACAATGATTGTAATATTTTAATGTCTTTAGAGACCAAAAACACTATCATCTTATTCTATGAATGATATTCCACATATCCCACAATGACCTTCTCATATAATACTCCTCATAGGAATACCCTACCTGAACCATTCTTTATTACCTAGGGAAGGAAACATACAGAAGGAAGATCATAGTTTCTCACTAAGGGTAAATATAAGAAATATCAATATATGATGATATAACAACATTAAATTAGAATAAGGGCATGTGATCATGAACATAACGTAACATTTTAATACCTTACTGATAATAAATAATAAACATGTGTTGTGGAATATAAATTTATCATTTCTGAATACATGGGCCATAAGAGTGAGAAATAATCATACATAAATCATCCATTATAATCAAATGTCATAATAGTGAAGCTTAATCATAAATAAATAAAACCTTTTTATATTTCACGGTTATCTTTCAAGACCATCAACAAAGTGGATATATAATTATAACCAATTTTTTATTCTAGATCAGGACAACCCTCCTTCCAATAGTGGATAAGGACTCACATATTTACCATAGTGGATCAATCCTATCAAATTGTTTCACATTATTATCTAATGTAAAATGAATATTTACTCAATAAACTAGAGGGAGATATTGTTCCCACTGACATCATAATGAAAACCATACTTATGTGTTCCATAATATCACAAAACATTCATTATATCATTAAATAATAACATGTGTAATGAAAAAATGCTTCATAGGCATTTCATCAATTTACCATGGTGTAAGCCATGAAAAATAAATGGGTTCCATTAATATTACATCAACATAAACATTATCCATCCAGATAATTAATAACGATGGTATCATTCAAAATATTCCATGGTAAAGCATATGTAATATCAAATAATGTCATATTAGATGGAAAATGATTCTAAAAGATCACATATAAAAATTATTAAGCAATGTAGACTTTAATCATTAATCTTTTTTCTCAAACATAATATTTTTTCAAAATCAATTAAATTTTAAAATAACTTTTTAAACTTATAAATGAATCTCTACAAAACATTTAAAACATTTCTTGATGAAAATATCTTTTCAATTTCAAAATCACTTTTAAAAATCAAAAACTCATAAATCATTTTTTAATTAATTTTCATATAAAATAAATATTGAAAAGTATAAATGACGATTTAAATAAATTATTTTATCATGATGGTGTAAGACTCTATTCATCACAAACATTTTAAGATGAATATTCTATTAATATTTTGGATAAATTTTAAATAGACATAAATTGGAAAACAACATAAAGATTCCTCTCATTTTTTTGTAGAAAATATAACATTGGTATAATGGTTTTTAATAAATCATTTGATGAATGTTAAATAAAATTCAAAACTTTTTTATAAAATATGTTTTTAGAAGGAAAATGGTATTTGACTGAAGAGATAAAAAAAGATTCTTTTTATTAAAAACATTATTTTGAACACTTGAGTACCCGCAGAGTGGAAAATTAAGGGAAAAAATTTATTCTTGTGACTTAATTAGGGGATAAATAAATTCATGACCTTATTTAGGTACATATTATAAGATATTATCATTTAGAGATAATCATAAACAATCCCAAAAATAGTGATATTGAAACATATTACACTTACAACTTTGATAACATTGAATCATAATACCCATTAAATAATAAAATTAAATGAATATTAAAATATAATGAAGTGAAAGATATTAATGATATCACATTTTTATATTCACATAATTGATGAAGATAAGTGCATAACATACAAAATTTTCTCAAAGAAGGAAATTCGAGATAAAAAATCCATTACTGATTTTTATCATTTGAAAATAAAAACCAATAAAAGAGAGATAACCAAAAGTATTTTTAAGTCCCCATAAATATAAATAAAAGAATAATAAAATATATTATTGGGAAGTATATAGAACACATAAAATAAACATATGGGTAATATTACTTCTATCTCACAGAAAAGTAAATGTGTGACATAAATCCCTAACCATATGTCGCAACTTCAAATGTACACATCCAAAACTCATATATAATAAATATATGTTTTTATACATATATTATATAACCACAAAAAAACACACATAATGAGAAACAAACACAAATATATATATCTATATACATATATCATACCATATATCATTTACATATGACCTTTTATTACTTATTTATTAACAATTCCATATTAATGTCATGCTTCGGGAAATAAATGCCTAGTTTTTCATGTATATTTTTATTTTTTATTTTTGGTCCAATTACTTTGACCGTTATTTAATCATCTATAAAATTTTTAACATGATATAAATATCATATTTATTATGTATAAATATATTTCTATTTATCTATAAAATTCAATTATAGAAAATGAAATACATTGTTTATAGAGATGGTAGGTCATGTGTATGCATAAAAGTTGTTTCCATTTTCCCAAAAGAAAAAAATAAAGAAATTTTTATAAAATATTAACATTAAAAAATAAATTTTATTTTATAAAAATCTCATATGTTCATTATACCCAACCATATTACCTTCCAAATAAATCGTAGATGAATAACATCACTTTGTGAAGTGGTACTCACCCGTACACATGAATAATGTTATTATATTCTAAAATTAGAAATTAAGATGGAACAAAAAATATAGTGATTATATCTACATAATAATATCATAAATATAATATATATAAAATAAATAGATCATTATATTCATCTAAGAGAGGTCGTTATGTAAATAGAAAAATGACGGTTCATATGGCTGTAGTTCACCATACAAAATAATAATGATTTTATAAACCATTTGATGGAAGAGGATAAATATTTAGGAGACTACATGACAAAACTAAGTATATGTAATATAATGTTATTATTATATCACCATTATTTAATAATAACTGTATGAGGTGGGGGATGAAATAAAATAAAACGCCTGATTAGGGATATTACATATTCATATGAAAATATCCTTTGGGTTTCACCCAATATTTTTAGCTCAAATTTATGGATAATATAAGGATTATTGGATAGTATGGGTGAATTAAGGAATTTATTTTTAAGGTATTGGGTGATCCAAAGAGTTTTAGAAGGGTGAATATGAGAGGAGAGGGGGTCTCCCTTTATAAGTGAGGTGAGTGGTACACATGTAATTTTGAAAAACCAAATGTTTTACCCACAATTTTCACAAAAAAAGGGATAAAAATGAACCATTATCAATCCTAGAGGATATTAGGTTTCAATATGTCCATAAAATTGGTTTTTGATCATTTTTAACACTTATACTCTTATTTAAACCCCCGGTAAACCCACAATTATGTTAACTGTGATAAATACTTTTCACAAGGGGTTGTCTCCATGATGGTGCACCTCTTGGAGATGCCCTAGGTCTCCATGTAGGAGATCCTAGATCCACCTCCCTCTTGGAGGGGGGAGTTTCTCATGCTTATTCATACCCTAAGGATCGCCTTCCCCCTTTTCAACCTTTCTCAATTCTGGATTTCCTCCCACCTTTCCCTTGATCCCGATTTCCCTAAATCCCTAGATATATACCACTGATCTCCTCAACTCTCTTTACTTCCATTTAAGGTTAATAGGGCCTCATATCTCTTCTCCCTAATGTTGGTGGTTTGGTTCCGGAATCATCGACCATTGATTGATGAATTTGACTGCTTTGTCTTCGTGTCCTAGGGTTTACAGGAACGCGTGATTATTGGGCTTCACGATCAACAGAATGTCATGATTCAGTTTGGATCAATGTAAGATCTTATTATTGTGTTGTCCAAGGCTCCTCATCGGTGCAACAACTTCTTCTTATACCTTCTTCTATGGAATTTATAATTCCATATGAAACAAAACAATCCATCTATGGTTATATCGGTAATCATCTCTTCCCTCTCATTATCCTTTCAGAGTCCCTCTATTATCTGTCTATTAAGAAACATGGTCGGTCGGTACCTCTGCTTCAATAATAGAACAAATGCAGTGCGCCACCCCGTCTTCCCTCACGTATATGTGGAGTTTAATTTCTCTATTCCACTAGTGAATTGGGGGTGGATAATACATGGTCAGGAATTCTGGTGGAGGCAAGCTATGGTTTTTAAGTCGTGGTCTGATTACTGTCTTTCACGCAACCGGTTGGGACATGTTGCTTCAGTCTGTCGAAGACGGCCTCCAAGAACAAAGTCACAAGATCTGAGAAAGGAATTACATGCTGCTTATTTTGTTCCTACAGTGGATTATGAGGAATAATTGGTCCATGATGGCTCGTATCGAAGCATCAGTAAGGATTGTTGTCATGTGAGCTCGGTGCATTCTACAATACAGAAACCAACAAAGGTTATTCATTATGACCCAAAGGTTATGACTATATTTTATAGGATAAATATGGATTTAAAGGTGGGTTGGAATCCTAGGGAAGATTCTATACAAGGTGTTGTGGTGTCCTCTGACTCTCAAGGTGGATCAGGTAGTGTGGAAGATCCTATTGGGGCTCCCCAGGCTGGTAGTGGGTCCAGTCAGCCTCCAAGGGTGACAAGCCCCCGACGAGAAATGGAAACCATTGAGATGGGAAACCATTTTTAACTACTATATAATGATGTTCTATTATAAGAGACTGAGGATGGTGGTTACAAGGAGAAGGAGGTGGAGGAGGCAGCCTACGAGGACACTAATACATGGCCCCATTCCATGGGCCATGGGTTTGTGTAGACTGCTTGCTAGACATTTCCAATGTAGGACATTGGAGGTTGGAAAATTGTCATGACAACATGGAAGCGAAGATAGGTTGGGTCTAGGCAGTCGGAAGAAGATGAACCAGGTGACAAAGATGTGGACACCCAGCCAAAATGGACTATGAGGAGGATGTATTGGCTGAGACTAGATCAAGGAAGGGGAATCAAGGGAACATTCTGACAGAGAATTTTTTGGTTTCTAAGGGGGAGAAAAAAATCTAGAACTCTTAAAGACTACTCAAAAAAACCTAAAGAAAATAGTAACCAGATCGTTAGGCAATGCACCACGCCAGGGTACAGATGCCAAGTCGAGGGATTCTTTATTGTCCAAAAGTTTGAAATTGGCCTCTATCAAGGCATGCAAGCATAATTCTGCGGAGTTATTAAAATCTCCTAAGGGAGGATCTTTGGTGCTGGCATGTTCAGTGCTGGTTGATGGATCATATAGAGAGAGAGACCTTTTTGGGGAAGAGAGTGAAGAAACCTTAGAATCAGTTCATTATTTCAATATCAGATTGCTGGGGATTGGTGGTATAAAGGTTGAAGTAGATGATGATTCTTTTTCTAGCCTAACAGGACCGCAACAGGAAACAGATGTAGAGGTCCCAGATAAATATTGAGACCACTTTATTAACTCTGATGAAGAGATTATGGAAAAGTTCTTACCTTTTAATTCTTCAAGGGAGGATTCAGAAAATATTAATGAGTGACCAATACATGTTGACACAAATATAGAGCAGAGCGACTGGATTGTCAAGCATCATTTAATTATGGCCATAGGATTCAATGCTAATAAGATAACAATGGAAGAGTTCTTATAAATATGGGATCAACAATCCCTTCAATTCGAAGTTATTATCAAAGGTGATGAGAACAAAGAGGTGACCAATCTTTCTTGAAAATTATATATGGTGGGTGGGGATAATGGGTTAAAGATGGTCTTTAATAATTATACTTCCTATTATTTTGTTCGATGGCACTGTTTAAACCGGAAGTTTTTACAGTTTTTCCATAAAAGTGCTTTTTATGAGAATTTAGCTTTAGATGAATGGATAGATAAATACTTTTATGGTTTTTAATATTACTTATTGGAAAAAATTATGTTAAAATTATTAGGTATTATATATTAGGATGATTAAAAATGTGGAATAAAATTTTCAACACTCCTTTCAAATAAGTGTAAATATTTAATTTAAATTTAATCTTATAGACATGATGAGAAACTGGGGTTTGAAAGAGAAAATGTTCAAATTTTTATATTTAGTTAAATAAAAATACATTAAGAAAATAATAACAATTATCTAAATTATATTCCTAGATTTATATTCTAACAAATTTTTATTTTAAAAACATCTTAATAAAAATTGTAAGTCTTTTAATTCTTTAAAATAAATGAAAATTCATAACAAAAGAAATATTTGTAGTATTTATTGAAAAAATTATCATATAATTTTATTCAAAAACGTTTATAGTGAGATAATTTTTATACAATTATTTTTAAAATATATATTTTTTCAAATAACTTTTCTAAAATTTTAGAAAAATTTGATTCTAAATAACTGCATAAAAGGAAATAAAATTTATTTTTAGAAAATATGTATTTATTAATTATAAACATGGACATAAAATTATATCTTTTCTATAAAACACATAATAGGAATATTAAATGTTTAATTGAAATATTATAAATAAAATTACGTAAAATAATTCGCAAAAAAAATTAAAGTTTTTTAGGTAAAACATTTTTTTCATAATTATTTTTTCCAAAAAGAATTTCCATTATTTTCAAATATTTTTTCTTTTAATTTTGAATTTATTGGTCACAAAATAATTTATTTTATATAAATGTGTGAACCTTATAGTTTTATAATTTAGTTAATATTATTCATACCCACAATTCCAATTTTGTTGTGATAAATATCATATTAAAAAATATTTTAATATTATGTCATGTTACATTTAAACATGGTGTTGCATCTAACGAAATCTACACTCGATATTGAGTGTAATGGAAAAGATAAAAAATATTTCTTTAATTGGATAAAAAATATTTCACAAAATCTATATGTTTCAAATACCACCCCCTTAAAAAATTTGATTTCACGTAATTTGAACATATTCTATGTAAGAAATGGTTTACCATTTAAAAATCCCATTCCAGGAAACAAAAATCATAAAATGAGATAAAAAATATTACTCTTGAAAGGATATAATGTGACATTTTAAGGATATATATAATAACTAATACTATATTTTCAAATAAGAGAACATAGGTGGGAAGTGAAAACATGGACATAGAAGTGAAAACTAACACCCAAATAATGATAGAGGGTGATTCAAAACATGGATAAGAGAAATTTAACATCCTCAAATTCATAACCCAAAGAGGGGTGAAACTATTCATTGATATCATAAAAAATTCTGATAACATGTCAGAATTTTATTTTAAGAATCATTTCCAATTTTTTGGTATTTTTCATGTGATAATATAGTTTATTTCATTCCATTTCATATGCAAATTTTTATCCTTTGGTTATGGCTCGATCAATTTCAAATCCATATCTTACTCTGATAGATGAATATTTCATGTCTAAAGCAATAAATAAGACCCTTAAAAGAATAAAAAGTTATTTCATATATCTCTATTTATCATCAAAAACAAAATGGTTATCACAAGTTATGTATAAATATTCACATTTTGAAATAATATTTCAATCTCTAAATACTTATTGATAATTAAAACCAATTTATTTTATGAATGGTAATCATTATAAGTTTAAGAAATTAAATATTTTCAATATAATTCACCAAATTTCTCAAAATAATATTACCATTTATCCCCCAAATATCATAAAGTATCTTTTAATTATCACATTCAAAATTTGTGAATACCTTAGTCGTATTTTTCATTGAATCATGGTTTTATCTAGGATTACCTTTAAATCATAATTAAAACATATATACTTCATCAATCCTTAATTCAAAAAACAAATTATTGAATATATTTTAGAGATCCAATAATGTTATAGACCCCATCAATGATATTATAAACCACTTTTTAAAAAAATCCCTCGTCAGTTTGAAGTTTATTGATTGTATCTAATTTACATAATTTTTGTATATAATCTATTTATCCCAACATCATTATATCAACATAAATAACATAACAAAATTTACCTTACCATAATAATTTTTTTCAATAAAATGTTACATTATAATTAAATAACTTTTCTAGGACATCATTACTATTTAACATATTCTATAAAATCCATAATGAATAACATATACTAAAAATCCATATATATTTAGAAATTATTAAATCCAATACATAATCACTTCAATTATTACACTTCATCATTATGATATTAAATATGTTTATACCTCTTATTACTTAAAACCATCTTCATATTTTATGTTATTCATAATCACATTAAAATCAATATAAAAACAATTACTCTTTGAAACCTGATGATTCATTTCATGAGAATTTCTATTATGATATATATTTTCATAATGTCCATAACTTTCACATTTAAAACATTCAACAGTCGATTATACCTTAAGGAGAAAATTAATCTCACCCATTGTGGTAACTAAATTTTTTTTTCTTTGTAAATAACTTTCTTTATGTTCTTATTTGTCACACTAAAAAGATATTCTTATTTATATGAGACATTGGCATGGGTTATTCTTCTCATATTATTGAAATATATAAAACATAATCATCCTACCACTATGGACTCCACCACTTGAACTATCGATGAACTATATCCTTCTTTTTTTAGTGAGTCTAAAATTTGGTTAATGTCCAAGTTATTAATCGTATATCATGAAAACTAAAGAAGAATAATCAAAATATAAATCAATTTAGTTATCACCCCATTTGGTTTCTCATAAAAACATTGAAAATAACACTCAATGTTAAAAAAATACAATATAGTTACATCTATTGGCTAAAAATAAATAGTGTAATGTGAGAAACAACCATCATTGTAGGTTAACACATTGTTAGGAAAAATTATTTTTAGGACTTCTAAATCATTACACATTATTTTTAATCAATGAAACCTCATGCTTACCCTATTTCATTCCTATTACTTATTTAAATCATTAATAATACTTTATAAAGAGCTTGTGAATTTCTAAAAACGATCCCCTAGGAGGGTCAAATCAGGTGTGTAGAAAGACCTGTTTTCATGTACTACGTAATGATCGAGTCCATCAAAATTATCCATTTTTGGAGTGACTACCCAATGTACCTCTTTTCTAGAGCCACGTCTACTTGTAGTATCCATACATGGATTTAATTTATTGGAAACCACTTTCTATATCCTTTTTTCCAAAATTCAACTACATCTTCATATGCATTGACTCATGTTTAGACTTTTCCTTAGGTAGACCCCTATACATATCCATAGAAATATCCATAGTAATTTCAAAAATGTTTCCTCACCCTATTATCCAAAGGTTAACTAAACCATTTCTCTAATGCCTAATATTGTGACCTAGTATTTTCATATATAAATATCACATATTTTTAGATGAATATTCAATAAATTTCATAAACACATTCCTGAGGAGTATAATATTTTAGTTACTTCATAGACTGGAAATAAAATATACTTATTTCATGAATTGTCCTAAGCTATCCAAAATATATATTGAAAAAAAGTACTTCTTTTAGGCATACCCTGACTAAATCATTATTTACAACCTCAGGAAGGAAACATATGAAATGGTGAGATCTGATTTCCATGAAGAGTAAATATATTATATATCAATATTTGATCATATAAAAAAATGAAAATAAGAATTGTATACAATCATGAACAAATGATATTATGTTTATACCCAACCTATCATAGATCATAAACATTATTCATGGTATAGAACATTATCATTTTCGAAAAAAATGAGAAAAAAAGAGAAAAATCATCATAAATCAATCATGGGCAATAATATAATATCATAGAAAAGTGTAAACATAAAAAATATAGATAATAATTTCATTTTGTATGGATAAATACCATGACAATTAATTTAGTGGATGATGAATTATCACATATTTCTAATTGTGTGTCTGGACACACATGTTTCCCATTATGGATTAGGACTCATATGTTTCCCATAGTGGATCAATCATATTGAAATGTTTACCACTATTACCAAATGTGATATAAATATTTAACTAATTAATTGGATGGAGATAAAGGTCCCACTAATCTCATAATGAAGACCCTATATATGTGGTCCATAATATCATAAAACATTCACTATGTCACAAAATCCCAACCCATGGAAGGAAAAATGGATTCATAAAAAATTCTACAATTCTTCCTCACATAACCCCTAAAAAAAATGGGTTCCATAAACATTTCATAAATGTAAACATTAACCATTAAATTAACTAATAATGATGTAATCATTAAATATTATCCCTTGAAAATCATAGGTAATGTCAAAGTATGGAATCTTAGATGGAAAATTATTTTAAATGATTATTTGGAACATTTCATGAGGAATATAATATTTCCATTTTTTAAAATTTATAACTATTTTATAATAATTTTATTTTGTAATAACCTTTGATAGTTATAATGGAATCTTAAAAATACATTTAAAACATTTCATGAGAAAATATCATTTCCATTTTGGAAATAATTTTTTAAATGAAAAAAACCATAATGAATTTTGGAAATAGTTTTCATAAGAAATAATCTATGATTATTTTGAAGAAAAATTTTAAAAACTATTTTTCATGATGGTGGAACATATTTTTCATGTCATACTCATTCAAATGATGATTCATTTAGAATTTTTAGTAAAAACCAAACAAGCACTATTTTGAAAATAACATGAAGATTCCTTTAAAAAAATATTAAAAAATAAATCATGGGTAAATATGCCTTTGATAAAAATTATAATAATGATAAAAAATATTACAAAACATTTTTAGAAAAATCATTTTTTTATTAAAAGGGTTTTCAACGAAAGAGAGTTATAAAGACAGTTTTTCTTAAAAATATTTTTTTTGTAATCCAGAATACATAAAAAACATTAACGTAAAAAAATGTATTCTCATAAAATATATAGAGGAGAAAATTATTGAAGATTTTATTGAGAGATAAATCCTAATATTTAATTATTTTGATAAAATCATAAACTATCTCGATAAACAATGGTATTATAACATATAATTGTTAAAACATCGAGGACACTAAATCATAATATCCATGAAATAAAAAAAGTGAACATTATTATATAATTAAAATAATTATATTTATGATATATCATTGAAAAGTGTAATTATATACACCTTATAGAATAATATCAGTGGATGACTTATCTTATGTCCCAATGAGGGCAATTTGAGACAAAAACATTCTTAAATCTCTGGTAACATTTAGACCATATACCCAATGAAATAGAGATCCTAAAATGTATATATATACCAATGTAAATTAAAGGATAATAACTATAAAATAAATATAGGGTCAATATATATATCACATAAAATAAACACATAGTGAATATGGAATGGGTCTCACAATAAAATTAATGTGAGATGGAAAAACCTTTCCATAAGTCATGAACTCGTTCGTAAATGTTCGAACCTAATTTATAATAATTAAATGATTCCTATAAATAAATTAAATAAAAATATTCACACACACACAAACACAGATATATATATATCATACCATATATGATTTACTTAGGTCGTTTTATTACCCTCTATTAACAATTTCTTGTTAAAGTAGCCTTTCAGGTAATAACAACATTGTTTTTTGAGAGATTTTTTTTATTCTTTTATTACTATTACATTGATAAATGTTAAATATTTTTAATTTTTTAAAACATTATATAAATATAATATATATTTTGTATAATTGTTTTTATATTTATCAATAAAAGTGAGAGATATAAAAAGAAATAAATCATTCATGGAGACAGTATGCCATACGTATGCAAGAATGTTGTCTCCATTTTTATGATTCAAAAAAATAAATAAATAAAAATAATATACTACCACATAAGAATAATTTTTATGTCATATATATAATATATTTTCATAAAACCTATCCTTATATAATTCCATGTAAAGTGTGAAAGAATTGCATCGCTTCACGGGGTGGTAGTCGACCGTATACACTAACATTGTTATTGTATTACCATGGAATGGAAATTAAGAATGGAAATTTAAAAATAAAGATTAAATAAGAATATTAATATCATTAATATACTATATAAAAAAATAAATTCATAATTATATCCATTTGTGTGAGGTGGTGATGTAAAATGAACTACATCAGTTCGCGAGGCAGTAGTATGTCGTACACATGCATGGAGAGTTTATAACCCATTTGATGGAAGATGAGAATGATTTAGGAATTAAAATTAACATAAAAATATTATAATAAGTATTATACTTTTGTTTCTATATCATTTTAGTTTAAAAGGAATTTTATGGGGTGGAGGGAGAAATAATATACAACTATTATTTAGGTGTATTACTTATTCTTCAGAAAAAATCATTTAGATTGCACCAAAAGGATTCTTAAAAAAAATTTATAAGATTATATTGGGGAATTAATTAAGTGATTTTATTATTCATTGTCTTATCTAAAGGTTTTTACAAGTGTTAAGAAGATAGGGGCCATTTATAAGTCTGGTGAGTAGCACACTTGTGATTTTGGAAAAGAAAAAGTTGTACCCATGTATTTCACATTAAAAAGGATCTAAAATCGTCAATGATCAAATATATAATATATAATGTCTAAATATGGAAAAACATTTCGTGTATTAAATGATTTGGGTCATTTACAACCTTTATCTTTTTTATTTTAACCATAAGAAACCCCGTTTTTACATTAACCATATTAAATAATTTTTACTGTATTTAGTATTCATAAATATAAAAAATTATGTTGAAATTATTGGATAATTTAAATTATATAGATTCAAAATATAGAATCCATTTTTCTAAATTAATATGAAATAAATAGTAAATTTTAATTTAAAATAATTCCCTCAAATGGGATGAGAAAGTGGGTTTTCAAAGATAATGTATTCAATTGTTCAAAATGTTTATATATATAAATTCAATATAAAAATTATTAAAATAGAATAAATTGATTTAATAGATATATAATTTTACAAATTTTTATTTTAAGACCATTATAAAACCATTTTTATATTTTTAAAATATTCAAAAGAAATGATTTTTTTAATAAATCTATTATGGCTCACTACTCATTGAAAAATATTATTCACATAAAATTATAAAAAAAATTACCTATGAAAATTTTGTTATGATGATTTCAAAAAAAGAAATTCTTTTTCAGAAATTTTTTCTAAAATATAAAATAATAGTTTTAAAATAAGTACATAAAATTCATATAGTATATCAGGTTTCAGTTAAACTTGTTGTTTTTTGTAACATAGGATACAAACTAGTTTATATGTGACATAAAATATAAAAAAGATTAAATATATTTTTTAAAAATATTTCGAAAAAAATTAGTGGGTTACATACTGTCTAGTTGAGAGTTTCTTGAAGGTATTGTTGTGATAGTGTACCCTTGTACTATAGTGAAATAATAGAGTAAAATACCCATACACATCAAGAACTATAAATATATGAGTATATCATATTATAACTCAAGATAATAATTCTATAATAAAATATAATGTGGTATAAAATTTTATAAACTCACCGGCATGATACACAATAATTGATTAGTCACCCATATAATCAAATATATTGAATAAATAAATAAAAAAAAATTAAATACATAAATATTTACTTCCAAATCCGAGATGAAACTCACACATAGTCACTTTCACTATGGAGTTTCTTAAACATTGTCACCAAAATTCACATGTGTTGTCTCTATAAATGAAGAAACATTAGGATTTACCCCTCACTCACTAAGACATATTCTCAACCTAAATGAAGACATATGTTTCTTCATACACATTAACTTTCATATATCATGTGTGAGAAATAATTATCAACATTCATCCCTAATGGTGTACCTATAAAAAACATCTGTAACAAGGGAATGAATCATCTGATATGACAGGAATAGTTCAACAAATACATCTATAGTAATAAGAAACTAATCAACATAAGATAGAACATAGTCGATCCATGGGACCTAACCATCCACTAATGATCGATTAGACCTTATTTGGAATATGCTAAAAAAATATAATCACATGGTTCACAACCCAAAATACAACACATAGAGTGAATTTTGTAGATATTATAGAAGCATTTAAAAACTGAAAAACCCTAGCACACATGATTTTTAGGCCATAGTGGTTACTATAGGTATCTACGGAAAAACATTTACTAGTATCGTGCTTCAGGACTCTAATTACTTGATCTAAAATTAGGCGCATAACCTCTACTAACACTGAGATAACTCATCGTGTATTAGTGGTCTTGAATAATCAGTTAGGTACTTCCATGAATAGGGGGATTGATAATAACCCTTGTCCCTATCCACACTATTTAATACCCAATAACTAAATCACTAGTCAAATAAAAATCATAAATTTTTTTATTATCATATCGATATTTACCATTAGCTTTATATTTACCCATAACAATAACAAAATATTATAGGATAATTGTAGATCAAATATAAGGAAATTACCAATGTAATGTTGTTATAATGTTTTTATGCAAAATTCGATACCTGAGTTAGATCAACCATAAATATCTCTAGAATAATAAATAAAAAAATGTTCAATAAAATATCAAAAATCATTATCAATAACTTACCCATAATGTTCTCACACCCCTAATCTCAATGTGATAAAGTGGCACTCTGTGTTTCCAATTTTAAAACCATCCCTGAGCCAATATGAGGTCAATAAAACATAGGGTTCCCATAGTTCCCTTCATCACATGAATCTCAACCTACATGCCAATCGTGACATAAGAAACATCTTTTAGTGACTCTTATACCTAACTTAACTATTGAAATCACCTTTCCCTTATGGGATTCATTATAAAACTCTATGCCTATATATGAAATCTTTAATAATACAATGATGATACCATATTCATAAATGATCAAAAACCCACCCACATAGTAATTCTGAAGGGTCTCTTAGACACATATCAACCTTCTTTAGAAAACTACATGTCTTACTAGAATCCCCATGGTGTCAAACCATCTAAAAGGCTCCATAGAAAATTATTTAATAAAGAGGGTAAAAATATCAATTGCTCAAATTTGAGTAAACATATCTATAGATACACACATTTAATACCTAAGAAACTGATCTCGATTCTAGAGGACATCTTTAATGAAACCTCAAGAGAAACCCCGTAATTTCCCCAATCAATTGTATTAATTTTTCCCACATTCGATGAAATTACTTCTAAACCTCTAAAGATATCCCTGGAATCCATCATGTCATGTCATCCAAAATTACATGATCCTCACCAGGGCCACATTCTATATCTCTATTAGGGGATTTCTCAACCCAAACCTCATGGGGAATAAAATCACCTTCAATTACGGACATGATGTCTTGTAAATCCAAAACAATGAGTGGAACGTTCTTTCAAACCTTCACAAAAAAATAACTCACAAAAGGATTATTACTATAATGATTTATAATCATCAAGTACGATGAATAATAAACTATAAATATTCAAAAACTAGTATAATTTCCCATCTAAGGAAATAATCGTAAATATTCTTATATCCTTTTCTCATATCTAAAAATTAATAATGAACACACATAATGTGTCTTTTAATTAAAATCAATGAGAGAGGATTTTCTAAATAAAATCCCCTCTATATGTCACCATAATCCGACACATATTGAATTGAACTCAAAAAGTACATCGTGACGATAAAATAAGTTCATTTATAATTTACACAAAATTAAAATGATATTAAATTGGAATACAACAGAAAACTAGTAAACTAAACAACCTCAAAATTGGATCAAAAAAACATTAAGTAAAAATCCATGCTATTTTGACACCCTTGTAACCTCTATCATGATAGATGATATAAATAATTAACTGAAAATATATATTTTCATTCATAAAAATTTAAAAAATATCCATAAGAACTCATTATCTCATCATTGTGCATTCAGTTAATAGAAATATGAGCAACCAACCACAGGAGGCCCACAATGTATCCCTGATACAAATATGGAAAAACTACCCACCAAAAGACCCCTAATTATCTGTATATTAATTTCAATTTAGTTGAAAATTAAAATAAATATATTATGAATCATAAAATCACTAAAACTATGAGAAATGATGTGTCTAATCATCTTAAGACGTCCTAGTTTAAAAACAAATGGAATACAAATAATCATAAATCAATTATACTAGGCTTTGGTGGAATTTCCATCGTTTTTATAACAAAAGATAATGAAAATGATCCACTAGTAAGGAGGATGAAGAAAAGGGATTTGTTATAAAGAAAATAACATCGAAACATTTAATAAAACATGCTATAAAACTTTTAAAGCACAAGGTATAATGGAGGAAGAGTGTGAGGAAGATTTATTCACACTATCAATGAAAGGGGAAAGAAATGGAGGATGTATGAAATAATACTTTGGGGGATTTTTTATTTTTCCTTACGTATAACAAAATTTTCCTTGGTTTTACAAATCTTATACCAAATATATAGTAGAAACTACCCAAGATAACCTTCCTCACATGGTTTTTCTGCATGGTTCTCCAACCTATGTTCCAACCATGCCCAACCACACTATAAACACTCTGAAACATCTCACATAGTTTTTTATCATCATTCACATGCCATGAACCATGTACATGAGTTCCCCAGACCCATATTTTTTTTAAAAATCACATGGGTTGAACTTTATCATTTTCAAGATATTGCAAAAAAATTTGAACTAAACAAAATGAACTAAAAATTCCCTACACCTTATAGGGATAAAAGGTTTTTAATAATCTAGTTTCAATAAACCATTATCCTTGGTAAAAACCATTTCGAAACAAATATATTACCATTAAATATTTCAAAATTCACATAATATCCTATGCCTCATTTGGATCCATAAACCACCATGAAAAAATTTCTTGTAAGGGACCCCAACTCTCTGAATTAAAATTACAATCAAAATTCACTAACAGCATATCATTTATTTAATAATTAAAAATATATCTAGATTTTATAAGATCTAACAATGTGAATCATTACATAAATAAAAAATAAAATAGTGGGTATGAGATTCTTATAGGATAGTTTCATATATATCCATATAGGGTACACTAAATATAAAATATTAATAAAAATTGAATTCATTGGGTATGTTTTTATATCCCCTAGGAGGGTTTTCATAGTGTTTATGTCATGTAAATATGAAATTATTCTTTATTAACCACATTTCAACTATGTATGGGTAAGTTTAGGGCTTACAGAATTTTTCATTCTAATAGTACATGGAAGAAATGGGTACAATAAATGGGAATTGATTTTCATGATTTTCTATATCATTATTTTACCAATGAGAATGATTGATTTTCAAATAAATGGTTTTAAAAATAAAAAATGTTGTAGTAATTATTTTATTAAGAGATAAACCAAATAAATAGTTTTAAAAATAATAAAATAAATATTATATTAACTATTTAATGTGATCCACTAATTTTATAGATACATATGACCTTTTATGAATCTATTAAATCTTTTATTTCGAACATATATTCTGTATATAGTTTATTTAAATTCAAATAAATGAATAGTGTCAAAATTGACACTATTGTTATTTTATAAAAATAACATATTATAAAATTGTTTAAAAATCACAAAAATATTTAAAAATTATCAATTTAAATTTATATGGTCTATAATGTTATAAAGTAAACAATTATGGAAAATGCACAAAAAATAAGTAATTATTTGTCATAATTTAAAATTTAGAATTTTATAACCTCAAATAAACTTAAATAGATTAAATAAGGATAAGTCAAAATGATAAGGTTTAAAATAAGATCCAAAAATGTCTAAATTTAATCGGTTGATTAGATTAAAAGCCTATATCATCTAAGCTTCTAATATGAGTCATTTTTGGAGGTTTTTAAGTGGGGTTAGATTTATAATAAAATAATATTTTTAAGAATTCCAAAGGTGCCCCTCTCCTCCCTTATAAAAGGGAACCTCCTCCCTCTCCTCCTCACACCAATTTGAGCCTTCAAGATCGGCCAACCCCTGCCATATTATCTTTTACACATCCATAGAAACATACTAGAGGTTCTGTTCTACTTTAAAGACCAATCATAGTTCCCTAATAGGAGGTTTCAAAGAGGTGTATCGAAGAAGAGGTAATTTCTTCTCCCGATTCTTCCAAGCTTCATTCTTCTTCAACTTCTTATTCTTTAGTTGTTTCATTATAAAGCAATAACATCAGTATCACTAATATGATTATTTTTTATTATAAATATGAAACAACCCCATTTCACCTTCTCTCCATCCAACAGAAAACAAAATCACCACGCATGCGTACGTACGGAATACCGTCTCCACGCCGTGGTGTAATCTGTTTTCCACCAACACCTTGCATGGATGGGTATAATGGTGTAAAGAATAACTATACATAGTTATTATAACATCATACTAATTCTGATATATTGTATCACCCACTCCAATTCAATTCAATAATTATGGAAATGATATCATCGCTCGTGCGTACATACGGACTACCGTCTCCACGACGCGATGAGATTCATTCTCCATGTTAACCATTTAAGAATGATTATATAGTATATATAAGCAATAATAATTAAATATATGACATTATAAATCTACTATATTTATGTATATATGTATTTCATCTACTTAATTCCATTCAACTCAATAAGTAAATGAAAACAGCGTTCATGCGCATGTACGACCTACCGTCTCCATGAACAGTGTATTTCTTTCCATTTATCAATATATTATATATATGTATATTATGAATATATATTATATATAAATCATGTTTTATATTCAGGAATTATTTAATCGTGATCTAAGTAATCATATGAATAATTAAAAGTCAAAACACGGACGACAAATGAAACGATTTTACCCAAAACACTCTTAAACATGGAATTTACAAGAGAACGGATAATATAAAGTCATAAGTGAACCATATATGATATCATAACAATTAATATGATTCTTTAATAAGTCAATGACATTATTTAAATCATTATACAGGATGTTCGGATACATACGAAGCATATTGGACATAAGGTAAGGTATAATTTTCAAATCTCATTTTTATCCGAGATTGCTTATTCGTAATTATTTACTGGGGTTATTGTTATCATCCATGTCCATGTTTCCTAAAAATGGTTTCATATATGTTTAATGTCCTTTTTACCAATTTTTGAATTTTACTACATGGTATGTAAGGAATATTTCTATTGTTTACGTTACGGGGTACTTTTTGACTTTTCTGGCAAAAGTACGAAAAGAAAGTTTTTTTAACTTATAAGGCACGAATGGATTTTTATGGTTTTATAAAGCATTGTTTTCATGAAGCTTCCTCCAAAAGATTTCATGATTATTTTCAAAAAAATCTCTTTCTTTTAAAATTGAATGACGATTTGTTAAAAGAAATTGATTTTGAAGAAGAAAGAATATTTTCCTCAAGAATTCATTTCAAGTGTTTTATCAAAACCATTTTCCATATAAGATGAAATTATTTCATATGTGTATGTTTAAAGTTTAATGTCTCTATGATTTACATGGTTTCACTTTTATTATTCTGAAATGATAACCATTTCTTTTATATGGATTATGTGATGATGGGATGATGTTTATGAAACCCATTTTTTTGTTGGGTTATTATGAATGATGTATGTTTATTTTGTGGTACAAGTAAGAATGATTTCATTATGAGATGGGCGGGACCGATATCTCCCTCCAATGAATTGGGTAAATATTTAATATCTCATGAGATAGACACGGCTGGAATGGTATGTTAATCTGGTTCAGTGTTATAGGATTGAAATGAGGAGTGAACTCGATTCAGAATGGGACTTTTTCCACTAAGATGGTCTTGGAAGCAATGCCTTGGCTACTATGGAAATCATTACATGTGATTAATGGATGCCACAATTACATGTTTTATTCCCATGCTATTTTATCATGGTTTATGTTCCATTGTGATCTATGCCTTACGTACTTCCATGTTTTATGTCGTTGCTCAAGATTTTAATGTTTAAACATTATGTTAATGTTTTTAAGTTCCAATGTATATGGAATGTTTTATTTTATCCATCATTACCATTACTGAGCATTTGAGCTCACCATTTTTATGTTTTATTTTCCCCCAGGATCAAAAGAAAGGTTTTAGGTCAGGAAAAAAAGTGGAAGATCTTTGTGGGAGATGTTGAAGATATTTCACCACGATTAGAAGATTACGTTCCAAGTTTCCAAAGAAACTAAACTATTACGGTCCTTGTGTGTTTGTTTTTGTTATGTATTAAGTATTCAGCTAAAGTAATGTAATTTCCATGTACGTCAAGCTTCAGGTCTCTACATATAGTCAAGATCAGTCATAAAAATATGAAGGCAAACATTCATTTCATCTAAACCATAATGCTGGATGAAAATGAGCCTTTGAGTGAAAAGTATAAATTTATGAAATAAATTTATCAACAATAGATATTAGAGCTGAATAAAAACTATTGAATCTAGAAAAGAGGCGGTCCATGATAAGATATTATAGAAATATGGAGGTATGGGATAAAAAATATTTCTGAGTGGCATAAATTGGAATAGTATCTATATTGAAACCAATTTAATTTTTTGTCGTATTTGCTTTTAATACATGTAGTTGAGGTATTTGAAGTCATTTGAGAGTTTTTTAGTAATGGAAAATTACTAATGATTTTTAAAGGGGTTATAAGTTAATTATATAATTCTCTATAATTATGGTTTATTTCACCATTAATAAGAGTAACTTTGTTTCATGATGTTTTGAAATTAAAAATGTAATTCCAAAATTAAATGTATATTTGGTAATGAATAAAAATTTTTCAATGGACTGTATTGAGAAAAATTAAATATATTAATATGTAAAGGTACATGGAAGTAGAATATTTTATAATGTCTACTCCCTCACAAAGATATGTAAGAGTCGTCGACACATAGGTAAGATTATTTTTGAGATATTAATTTAAATGTTGTATCAGTATAGAGTATAATATTGATATATAAAAGTAATAATATAAAATATAAAGGCCCTTATTTTATTTGAAAATTAATAATGGAATGTTCATATAGAGAAATATAATATTTATATACTCTTATGTTTGGGTTTTAATCTAAAATTTTGACATTTTTTAGATCACTGTATAGTTTTCAATGATATATAATTGATATTTAAATCTTTATTGGTTTTTATAATTTAAGGAGATGAATACCTTCTGTAAAATAGTTTTGGAGTTTCTTGAGGTTAATTATATGTAAATTGGGATATTAATAATTTCTTAAATAGTTCATCAATTTCATGAAAAAACCTCTATTATTGCTGTAAATTTTAAGGAATTAAAAAATAATGTTTCCACACCATGATGAATTATAGAAATCCAGAAGCATTTTTAGGAAGATATATGAAACATGATAGTTTTTTTTAGTTTCAATCACTCTATGATGAGAATATGATAACATTTTTTGAAGATGAAGGGATGTAAACTGAGTGTTTTACAAAACACATTAAGGAAGTAAATATTTATTAGGATTCTAGAGAGATTTAATGACCTGTATCACACCATGACAAGAGATTCAATTTTGTTACCATTTAAAACCCCAATGAATCACACATCATTATAATGTTCTTCATGAACATGATAGATTCCAATTCATACACTCAAGAAATCAAGGGTAAACTTATATAACTATCATAGAGAGTAAAATCCAAAATTATTATGTTTAATAAATTTATAGTGAAGGCTTATTTTTATAAAGATTAATATAGAGATATTATTTGTTATGGGTTTATAAGAATTTTAAATATAGAGATATTATGAAGATTTTAATTTTTTATATATAAGGGTTTTCATATTAAGTATATAAATCCAAGATAAAAATGTGTAATGGTAAATAAAAATGGAATACATATAAATAATAAATAAAAAGACACTTTTTGATTACATCGTAATAATTATAAAAAAATTTATAATGTGTGCACATCCCATGTATATTTCATTATTATAAATGAAGGAATAAGATAAAATTTTTATTTCCCCATTTGAAGATAAAGAAAAACTAGTGTTCTTTTTTTAGTGAATTGTTTTTTAGTTCAATATGGTGATGTCATTTTTATGTTTAAATAGTGATAATATTTATAGTGGTTTAAAGGGAGTTTACATTCCTATAGAAAATCATTGATAATAAAATTAGAGTTATATGAATGTGGGATATAATTAACTATATAATAGGGATGAATTCATTATTTATAAAGAGGAAAGCCATTAAAAAATGTGATGTGTTTCATTTTATTTGAGTATAATTTTGAGTTCAAGTAGTATATGTTGAATTAGAAAAGGTAGTGACTGGTATTTGAAGAAAATGTAGACACTGATTCACCCCAACTTAGTTTTTATGGAATTCTGTGTGATCTTTTGAATTGTTATTAGAGAATTGGCCTATTTTTGGTGATATTTTTTGAAGATTAATATGTAATAGTATAAATATATCAATTGAAAATGTATTGTAAAATTTATTTGAAATCGTTTCCATTTTGGGAAGAAGATAATGGTACAATATTTTTGCCCTTTCTATATTGATCTAGGTGTTCACAAATATATTTAACATGGGTTTATTTTATCATGTGAGGCTTCTATCTGGTACCGTTTTGATAAAAAAATTGAATCATATGAAAATGAAATAATTTATTTCTATTTTATCCAAAAAACAATCATAAAATAATTATGTTTAAAAACAAATAATATGATTTAGAAAAACCACAATGAATTGTTAAATGAATCATGAAGTTGAAGGAAGACAAGTTTAAATTAGTAAATAACATTTTGAAGATGTAATAAATCATAAAACATAATTAATTAATTAACTCATTACAATAGTAAATATAATTTTTAGTACCATAAAATGATTTTGAGAAACTATTGAATATTTTACTCTGGTGAAGAAACATATAATATTTTTATTAGATAATTGTGACAATAAGATATCAAAAGTTAACGAAAATATTTTTTAAAAAATTTATCATTTATGAGATTCATGTACTCTCGATATTTATGAGATTATGTGTACAGTGGACCTAAATAATAATATTTATAAAGAATAGTAAATTGATTTAATGATTTCTCATGTGCCCATTGGAATGAGTTAACAATATATTAATTATTATAAACTATGAGTATGATGAATTGGAAGAAGTGTAAGTATGTTTTTGAGTTGGCATGACTTGTTGATGTTGGTTTAAGGATATTCAAGATTGATTTCTAAATTTTGGTATTCCATGTTACTATAAATATACCTAAGTATGAGATACATTATAACTATAATGAATTAATTATAAGTCTATATTGAAATATGGTAAGGAAATAAAGAATTTCATGGAATAGATAAGATATCTATTTACACCTAAGATAATTAATTTTTAGGAATGAGTTTATCTTCATGTATATAGATGCAGTAAAATTAAATGATACATATATGGTTATTTATATTTAGGAAACAAATATATATAGAATAAATGTTATGTAATATGACTTTTTGATATTTATTGTTTTTTCAATGCATTTGGATGTGGTGTTTCAGTGATATGTATGATATCTATTTCTTACGGAAGAAGTCTAAATCTTGAAAGATAGAAATTTCGAAAACATATGGGATATAAAATAAGATTTAGATGGTAGGTAATGTTATCATAACTCATTAAATGAATGTATAAGATTATATCCATCTTATATGAGTATTCATACTTTGAAAAATATGATATTTCAAGAAGAATATTGTAATTTTAGTTAAGACATGCTTTGTAAGACTTATAATATTTAAATTTCTTATGATGTGGATCAAAGAAATGATTCGTGAATATAAATGAGGAATATTAAATTAGTATATCATAGATAAATATTGTTTAAAATTTCCAATTTAAATATTGTAAATTAATTATCACGACCAAAATGGAGATATTTTTAAAATCTAGTTGACCTGTGATAATTATAATGTAGATTATCAAGAATAATTTATACAAATGATAATGGAAATATTATTTATTTATGTATTAGAATATAAAATTAAAATATTTAAATAAAGAAATATCTTACTTAAATTATGAACCTGATAAACTATGCAAGATTTAAAAAATTGGTATATCAAAGAAAGGGATAGAAGAATATATCAACAATTGATTAATCTTCATCGATAAAATATATAATGGAAAGTGATTTTATTATAGGTCATAGAAAATATTATTATTTACTGGTAATAACACCTTGTGGTGTTTGAATTATATTTTTAAGGATCTATTGAACATGATATCATGAAGAATAATGTTGACCTTTATGATACATTGTTCACATTATATTGGAATTAGAAGACAAAGCCTAATGAATAAGATCCCAATATAAAATGTAAAGACATCATAAAGTGAAACAATGTTTTTTAAACTAAGGATTATAAGAAAATACTTGACACTTATGGTTGTACTATAAACAATACACATGTTGTTCTTTACATTAAATAAATATTCAAGGCTATATTATAACTTTATATTATTCTACCATATACATCTTCACATGTGTCAAAGAATAACACCACCTATCTATTATAATCACATAAAATTATGGTGATAATATAAATATCAAAACTCTAATCAGAACTAACATTGTGTAGGTTTCCATGTTAGTACCAAATGGTTTAAAAAATATTTTGTGGTCATCATATTCATAAATCGGTTGTTTTTTAGAGGGTATATTAATAAATAGAGGATTAGAACCTTATAATTAATAAATAATAATTTTTAAATATGAAATTGTAAATTTTAACCCACTAATTCATCCCTCTTTATCAATGGTACTTTAACTAACCTATTCACGTCATGTGGTATTAAAGTAGACTAGGTTCCCTCTAAGATCCTATTCTAATCAATGGAGAGTAAAAGTATTTCTAATAGTACGGGTTTTATTATCTGAGATGGATATAACATTCACCTATATAATAATATAATGCTTCCCTATCTTTTAAATAAGGCCTTAAAGTTATTTATGTTATTACCTTTGGTTTATCACCCAATATAAGAGATTATCATATGAAAAGTTCAAATAAGATAAATATAGAGTTATATAGAAAAGAATAAAATATTATTATGTCATTATTGATTTATTTATCTAAAAATGTAATGGGATTTAAATAATAAAAAGATGTGGGAGAATGTTAAAAACATGTATGAGGTAAATGAAAAAAATTAAAGATTCCAAACTAAAAATCCGGACAGATAAGTTTAAAGACGTATAATGAATAAATAATAGAAAATTATTTCCAATTTAACCTATGTGAATGAGATTATGGATTACATTATTGGCTTTAGTGATATAATGTATTAATATATTTTTATTAAGAAAAAAATGAGAAATTTTCAAGACTTGTTTGATATAAATATATAATCTCATAAATATAAGGAATGATTATCCCAATATGAATCACATAACACACTCCTAAATTATTATTTGGTTCAGGATCATGTGTTTGAAAAAATTGATAAGGAGGGAGTAGATTTCAAATCCATGAGAAATTTTATTACCAAGGAGGAGTTAGTTGAGTTCTCTAGGGAATGAAATATTTATGGGAATTTGTTGAATAACATAAGAGACTAACAACCTTTATCACTAAATATATTAAAAATAAAAGTTTGTATATATTGGAAAACATCCACTAAATTTATTTAGGTGATGTTTTATTGGATACTTTGATTTTGATTTCATTAAAAATAATTGTGTGCAATATACATATTAAGGTGTTTAATAAAATCCAAATATAATAAAGGGAAATTGATAAGGGAAAAATAATTCTGGTGAAAGTGGAAAAAATTATCAATGTAGAAATGATGAGTATAATGAGTAAGGAATTAGTTTACTACTATAACTCATATATTTATTATTAAGAGGAGTGTTCAAGAAAAGTTATAAACTATATGGATCATATTGACAGTCATGAATATATATCAAATAATGAGGAGGATATATAAGAAATATATATTGAGGACGTGTTAAAAATTGAGTGTGGAGTATTTCATAAGGAGATAAGTAAACAAATGATATAAATCAAATATCAAAATAATTAAATTATAAATTTTAAGATTGTTAAAATTAATTTCTTAAAACAAAATGAAGTGATTATGTAGAGTAAATTAAACTTTTTAATGTGAATGCTTCACAAAATGATAGTATGTTAAAGGAGGGTCCTCAAAATTATATTTTTCTTTTTCTGTTCAATCAAATTGGTTTTTCCCGCACCTTAAAAAAATTTGCATGTTAAAGGATGGTTAAAAGGAAGCTATTGTAAATGAAGAAGTACCAGACATATAAGATTAAATGGGTCTTAATTTTTATAATACCATAGTAAAAATGAGATATTATTATGATAAATATCTGATAATAAATTTTATGTCATCTTAGGTTGTTGAGAAATACTGTATAAACCCTTAAATAAAAAATGAAAATGTGAAATAGAAAAATGTTAAAACTATTTTGTTTAACTATGATGGTTATAAAACTTATCTTAGAAAACATGGGTAGATAAATAATCAAACAATATCACTCTTATATAAAATAAAGTGAAAACTATATTAACAAGAAATGATTAATCAATACCAAATCAGAGGGAATCTATAAAAGTAAGAATTTAAGAAGATAGTTATTATGGAAATGCTCAACAGTTTTAAAAATGAAATGGATTTAATGGGTACATATAGTGATTTTTTTCCACAGGAATGAATAATATGTTATATATTATAATATTTCTAACCTATGAATTTAAATAATTCAAGAATATATGGGTTGTAATTTATTTTTGTAAATTAGTGCATCAATTAAAAATTCATGTCATTTTTGCACATATTTCAAACACCATCTCTGAATATATCACATCCATAATTGAATACATTTATGTTTCGACCATTTTCATGATAAATATGTAATATTATACAATTAATTAAATAATTAAATATATTCTTGAATTCATTGGTTTGTAATTAAATTTTTATTGAAACACTTAATTATTTATTTATAAGGTTACGACTAAACCAAGAAACCAAAGTATGATGCAGATGAAAATTACATTAAAGTCTATTAGAAAAATTATCATATGACCAAAATATAGAAAGGTTAAGTCATGGAAAATTATCTATTAAAAAAACCTTATTATTGTGTCACTGAGGTAATCATGTTTGGCGTTATTATATAACATTAAATTAGAAACAAATGAATCTGAAAAGAGATCCCTCATGTTACATAAAAGAGAAATAATTATCCTACAAAATGACATTTCACTATGTCCACATGAATGGAAGATTGGTGGAATATATGGGAATATGTAACATGAAAAATATATCATTGAAACCCCTATAATCCTATGAACACCCACCAATGTACTATTTGTTTTGATAATATGAATTTGGGGAATTTTGAATGAAAGAGTAACAGATACCTTGTTATAGATGTTTCATCCTCAAGTGTCAACACAAATAGAAATCAATTTAAATATCATATTGGGTTAATTACTAACATTATAATATAATCCCAATTTTTTTATCATAATAATTTAGTATACATCAGTTATCCAATGAACTCTACATTTCTCAAAATATTGAATTGACATGACCATCAACCATGAAGTTTATTTGATGGATTTAGAGAAAGTCATAGAAGATCATTCTCTAATCATAAGTATCCTCTCACATCCCTAGTCATAACATGAAATCCTAGGGGAATCAAGGGTTCCTTAAGCTAAACCACCTTACAATATTGTGTGGTGCCTTAATTAATAATACAAATGGAGGAAGATAATGGAGAAAGGTTGTGCGATGAAAAAAATGAATCAAGATGAAGGAATTGAACATAAAACATTTATGTGATACCAAATTATAAAAATAAATGACCAAATAACATAATTTGGGGAGAATTAAAAATTATAGGCTATTTTTATGAGGATTTAAAGGAAAAGAATGAATTATTTCAACAAAAAGAGGATCTAAGGAATATCAGAAGAGTGATACTCTAAATTTAGCGGAATATGATACATCAAGGAAGCTGAGATAAAACTAAGGGGGGCTATAAAATGATTTAGTAGATAATTAATATAATAATTTTTGAGGATATAATGGGATTTATTTTCGCATTTACTTAATTTTATACTGAATTCATTCAATGTTATAAATATATTATTTTTTTTGTTGTGGTAATTATTATTAATTCAATTCACAATTGTTAAAAATATATTATTATGATATTAATTATTCTATCACTAAATATAATTATTAAATAATGATATAGAAAATGTTTCTAAAGATGTTGTTTATATCATAAAAATGTATTCTTATATAAATACTTGTAATTTATTTTTCTCTACATAATAGTGATGTGTGAGTGTAGGGTGAATATGAGAGTTTAACATTTATATATCACAAATTGGAGATCCATTAAATATTTTAAAGGGTATTATATAGATTGAAACACACACTCATTTTATTTATAATAATGTCATTATGGGCCTAACAACCCAAAACTAGACACTCATGGTGATTGGGAAGTGTAAACAACAAAACCACAACAAAATTGTACCCTATAATTATATATAATAATTAAAAGGAAATAGTTGAGGGACTTATAACCAATATAAGATATACTATTAACTTCATAAAATAAATTACAATTTAAAATAGTAATGGTTTCTCATTATATTAAAATAAATAGTGGGGTGACCTATGTGATTTTAATGATTTACAATTCCACTATATGTAATTTCACTATAGTGAAGTGAAGTCTCTTGGACATCAATTCGTTATTACTTCACCTCTATATTATATTCACAAATATATCAAATATATATTTATTACACCCTCTTTATTTTATAGATTTAAATTAAAATCATTCCAAAGTAACATCGAATAGTATTCTACTCCCTATAGATATGACTTAGCTACCCACTAGTACACTTCACTAAATATTGGAGTGTGTTATCAAACAAATACAAATTTTCTATATGAATATATTTTTTTCATTTTAGTGGTGTGAAGATTTGTATCTTATGTTTTTTTGAAGAAAATAATTATAAAATATTATCCAAAACAAAAAACAAAACAAAATAAAAAAAATGAAAAAAATATAAGTGATTTCATTATCATATTCATTTCAAATATTTTATTGTGATGGAATTCAATGAATAAAATTTCTAATTTATAAATTTTTATCTGATTTATTGTATTTCACTATTTAATATATTTTCAATTAAATATAAATTCATGGTAGGTTGTATTTTCAAGACAACATATATAGAAATAATAATACTTTTAGACTTCCATTCTATGAATATTGAAGATATATTATACAGTAACCCCCAATATTCATAGAATGGAAGTCTAAAAGTATTATTATTTCTATATATGTTGTGTGTCGAGGCCATAATAATTGAGCTAACATAAAGGCATGATTTATATAAATTTTAATAAAATGGAAAAGGTTGAAAATGAAGTGCACTAGAGATTTGAAATTTCTAATACACACGAGGATGAACAATACATTCTATTACAGCTATCTGAAGACTTCCACACTAATTATATCATTGTTAAGGAGGTGAACATATTACTACACTAAATAGGATATTCTGAAACAAAAGATTATGTAATATAATGTGATATAGTATGTTTCTATTAAATGGTCCTAAAATATAGGTTACTAGTGATAATTCTATAATGCAGTAGAGAATCCATTTTTGGTACTTCATTACGAATAAAGTGCACAAAATTTTTGACAAGGGACAGTTCAATAATAAATCCTTTATAATGGTTATAAACATATAAATCTTTGAATTAGTCATGAGGATTAATAAGTAGATTATATTTATACATTTTTTAGTTAATATTGGTATGTTAGTTAAATTTATAATTTTTTTATAATTTTTTTAAAAAATCAATAATTATGAAACCCCTCACATATTTTTATTTCTTATAATACCTCTAGAAATTGAAAATTAACTACGCATTCCACAATTATTGGAAAAAAGCATCACTAAAATGATAAGAGTGTTTTAATTTCACTTATGTTTATTATTATTCCTAATTTTTTAATTTCATTATGTTTAATTTTTATATAACTCTCCAGGATTAATTTTTGAGGCCTACATCATAGGTTATGTGTGGGGGGAATTAGAATTGGGGTACCCACTTGAACTAAGTATAATAATCTAATCTAGGATACCTTTTTCTTAAGATTTAAAATTTTCAGTAAATTAAAAATCATATTATAAGTAGAATAATAAAAAGTATTATTTTTGAATTATTATAATATTAATTAGTACATATAATTACAATCATTAACATGGATGAGTGATGAGTTTTCTTATGTGAAGCATTTATAATGATTAAATTAAATTATATAAAGATACGAGTATTACCTGGAGTAGTTTAGAATTATTTCAGACTCATTTGGATGATTTAAAATATGGATAGATGATTTTTATAGGAAATGTGTTATTAATGAATCTCTAAATAATATATAATAAAAAATTTGAGATTTTTTATGCAATATAGCCTCCATTAACTAACAATCTCAAATAGACTTAGGGAATTCCTATTGTGGGAATTTTATAGTGATAAATTAACGATATTAATATTTTAATTATGATATCTTAATTATTTATATATCCAACATTTCTTTTATTGCAAAATTAGTACACATAACCTAGGGTTATTCCCATATATTTGAATGTTTTATCTCCTTATAGACTCAATTCATAGTTTATTAAGTGCATTGAAATAAGAATATTGAAAAAAAATAAAAAAAAGTGTATATTGTATATTCCTGACCATATTGTATAAGTGAGGATGAGTAGGTTTTGTTATTAAATTATGAATTTTAATGTTGTATTCTAGTTTATCATTAGATTATTTATATTTAGAGTAAATTATTTGACAATCACATTACTATGTTTATTAAATAATGAGTGGTTTAGAATAAATTTTCTAAATATTATCAGAAAGAGTCATGAAAATGGAAATTATTTAAGGTATAAATAGTTAGTCAAAATCATATTTTGATAATATATTGTATTTTATTCTGATTTATTTGTTTATTCTTGGAGAAAAAAACTTTTAAGTGTGTGGGTATGTATTTCAAAAATTCATTAAAATATTTTTCAAGTATTTTTTGGTCAATTGAGTGTATTTAATCCAAAAATATCATGTAAACATTAAGTGTAACACATTTTTTGTGCTTTTCTTATTGATTTTTGGAAACAAGTTCTTCATTTTAAGTTCACATAATTGATTTACATATTTCAAAATTCATCCTGTAAAAAATGTATTCGTACTAAAATATATTTAGTCAGTGATTTTTTCTTGTAACATATGTAACTTAAAATAATTATTGGAATTATTCAATTTATTCTTGATATGATTCTTTTGTAATTAATTTGGGATAAAAAATTTAATTATGTATTTATAAGCTTAAAACAACACCAGGGAACCATCATATCACATAATTGAATATAAAATTATATTTGTAGGCTAATTTTTTATCATCCCTATAGCTTAAAATGTTCTACTAAGTAAAATGATCCAAAAAGGACTCTTGAGAGTGCATCCCTAAGGGAATGGAGTCTCACATTACCATATTACATTATGTTTTAAAACAAACTATGTATTAATATTTCAATAACATTAAATAAATGTTTTAATTTTGTCGCATAAAATATCTTTACATTATGATTACATTTATTGAAGTTCCATTGACGAGTAGTGGCTATGTAACAATTAGAATTTTACATGGAAACACAACACAATATATAAAGTACATCTAATGTACTAAGAATTACGATGCTATAAATTTGTGGAATTCATAATGAAACAATTGTAAAGACCTAGACCTTAGTATCCCTATGTCGGTGGTGGCATTATAAATTTTTTTTCAGAAACATGTTATCACATACTAATGGACTACATAGTTTATTTGTATTATAAAACAATATGTATGCATGAATTTCTCATTAAAATAGAAAACGTAGAATAAAATATATTATTTTCTATGAGAACACCATTATTATATTTAAAATATCTTTGCATATCAGTTATAATACACTTCATGGAATTACGGGGAAACATACCAAATAAAGGGGTGAGATCAGATGTTCAATAAGGGTATGAATAAATTAGAATCTATCAGGAATAGATATGTAAAAATCAATATGATATGGTAAATAACTAATAAAATCAATTTAATAAATAATATTAAGATAAGGAATAATATTATTGGAATAAATGATTATCAACATAATTATATATAAATAATCCCATGATTTTAATACTTATCCCCATATATTATAGGTAATTGAATAATCACATGTAAATAAATGAATAAAATCATAATGTAGTAATTCATAATTTCAAACAACATATAAAAACCATCAATACCTTGTGACATGAAATCTTATATAAATGGGTATGGCCTCTGTGAAATAACTCAGATTGTTTTCCTCGAAAGACTTACAGAAGAATTAAGGGTGCCTAACACTCGAAGACCAGAGCCAGTGTATTGCGTTATTATATTTGAATGATTACTTGTAATCAAATCTCTAACATCCAAAATAATTAGAAGTTTTTCAAAAACCATACTACATACATTATCCCCATAAAAATTGGGAAACGAAAATAAATCATGAAATAAATGAAAGATCTGCATCATTGAAACTCATTCAAAGGATTAATATTCCAAACACGGTGAAAGAAAACATATTAATGGTAAGCTCAAATGATGAGTAAGGGAATGTGAATTAGAAGAATCAATGAATCAATAAGAATAAATCAACATAGAATTGTAATTAATTGAGAACAAATTCCATTTAAATAAATGGATATGCAATAAGCTATATAGAAAGTTAAATAACTGAAACATGATCTATATAATCAATAAATGGAGAATGAAATGCATAGATAGATTTTATAATATGAAACAATTTTGGATAATAACAAAAATAACTGAAATATTTATGATATAAATGATTAATTATTAGAATTTATGTTTGAGTAAAATAAAAAGCATTACTGTTAAGACTTTTCACAAGACATTTTAAAACATTGGGTAGAAACCTATCTAATTTGTCCATCTTATTTACCTCATGTGATCTTATAGATATATATAGGGGATATATAAATTTAATTCCAAAACTCTCACTATTTTTTCAAACAATTCCTAATATATCGAGTAATAAATTCAATTAATAAATAATATTCCTTGTGAAATATCTGTATTGAATAAAATAAATGAATATATCAATAATTTCTTATTTAATAAAATAAATCTCTACGTGAACACCATATATAAAAATTTTATATGGGTTAGGCTATAATAATTTTCGTAACACAATAATTTTTATAATTAATGAAAATTCCAACGAAAAATGAATACAATAAAATTAATATTTCAAGTGAATTCTAATAATTACAAAAAAAATAACATTGAAAAAAATGATTACGACTTGGTAATTTTCAAGATAAAACCATTAAATGATATAATTCAATGTGAAACATAAAATATCATGAATTATTTTTAAATCATTATATTAAAAGGAAAACATTAATTATAGAAACCACATAAAAGTAAATTAGTTCATAATAACAAATAATTCTCAATGGAATGTAAATAGAGATGAAATCCCATAATAAATGAGTATATATTTAATCTTGAGATACATGAAAGAATATAAAAACTTTAAACGTTTAATAATAAGAAATAAATTATATTCATGATATAACATTTAATTGGGTATCATATACACTCCAAAAAATGAAACGAGTGGTGGTTATTGAATAAGTCTCACAGAAATAAAAATAAGAATAGAAATCACCTTACCATGTTCTTCCTTTTGGGTGAACATAATATCACATCCTAAATAAATATATTAATATTTTTTTTAAGTAATCAAAAAACCATAATCATATTTATAATATCATATATTATTTTATTTTAATATATTATTACTAGTTTGTTATCAATCATTCATTATTTTCAGTATTTCATGTGTTAATTTCCTAGTTTTTAGAGTATTTATTGACTTGTAACATTGTTGTTCTTATTAATTAGACCACGATTTAATTATATTTATAATTAAAACCATGATTTAAATATAATATATATCTTGTATAAATGTATTTATAATAATTCATAATATAATAATCTAGTCTTAATGTACATAGACATTACATAATTTTTGATGAATATATAATACATTACACAAATAGAGACGTAGAAAATATATTATTTTATTTATTTTTAAAAAATTGGAACTAAAATCTTCTAACTCAGTGAAATATCCTCACTATTATCCCCAAATATCTCCCTGCATATAAATTCTACAAAAAAACCTTCCCTAGGATTGGTGAGAACTCTTCATGTGCATCCACGAGACCCATGTTAGAATAAAATAAGTGATATATTTCTGGGATACAATAGAATTTTTTTATAAGATACTATAGATGTACTATATAAGGTATTTTACTAGGTTTTTTTATATTGTAGTAGTCATAACTATTCACTGTCAGGCCACTAGTTTCGGCTTGGATACCTTAAGGCCTTGGGGTCACCCATGCCTTCGGGTCAGTATGACTCTGAATCCACCTTAAGGCATGCAGTCCACTGTAAGGCCTTTGGGACACTTTATGTGAAGATGAAAACCATAAGAATTCTAGAAGGAACTAGCTTCAGAGGAGGATTCATAGCAAGAACATTTACAAAATAAGAGCTGTTAGATTTGGAAGAATGAAATGGTATGACACTTTCCATTACTACAGAGCATGTGTATCTCTGTATAGGATATCTATCCAAATATCCTTGCATAAGTATAGAGATAATCATGATACAAACACTAGGGAGGGGAATTTTTATGTAGTCATATTTTTTGGAATAATTCCTTATGAAATTTGAGTCTTGTATTGTCACAAAGCCTATGGGCGATGTAAGGGATCCCCTTAATCCCTTAAAAGGGGTATTATATAAAATGAATAAACAATTAAAGGCCTACAGTTTATTAAGTCTGGGAAACATAATAATGTTTTGTGAAAAAATGATCAGTAAGGGTAAATAAATGAAATTCATAATCATATCATAAACATAAGGTTTTGGGAATCTAATCATGATCAATATAAGATCATACCATCCATCTCAAAGACATGAAAATGAATAAATTCATAAATACTTTCACTTCATAAGACATGAATGATATGAAAATCATGGTCACAAGCTATGAAATCATTAAATGAATATAACACAAAGAATTATGGAATCACACATAAGTAATAAAAAACCATATATCAAGGATTTTTACCATTTCCTTAATAACATGTTAGTATTGGGCTAATCACCTATGTAACTTTTTCAGGCATGAGATGCCCTCTAATAAACCCACTTATTCTGGGCTTAGGATGACCTCCCATATACCCTCTTTTCTCAGGATTGTTATGCCCTCTAGTTTGACCTCTTTTTTTGGGATTGGGATTACCTCCCGTGAACCCTACTATTTCGGTCTTGGGATGAGCTCCCATGTACCCTCTTGTTTCAGGATTTGTATTCCCTCCCATTTATACTCTTGTTTTAGGCTTGGGATTCCCTCATGTTTACCCTCTTGTTTCAGTATTGGGATGCACTATTGAGTACCCTTTTAGCTCATGATACATTTACCATCACCCAATGAATTGGAAGAAGATATAAGTCACACCCATATCATAATTAAACCATACAAACTTTTTTCACAAGAAAATAAAACATTCACTATAGAAATACCCATAAAAAGAGTTGGGTTTTAAAAACATCATATCAAAAACCATGAAATAAAAAAGTTATAATTATAAATTAATCATATCATAACATATGGAGAATATATAGGTTTTTTAATCATTTCATCCAACAATAAACCATAAAATGAAGTGGGTTTCATAAGAAATTGTTATGGTATAACCCAATGAAGGGATGCCTGTTTCATTAGTATGTCACCAATGGAAGAGGAACCGTTTTTATAAATACATAACCCATGAAAGAGAAATAGGTTCTCATAAACATCATTCCATAAAAACATAAAACATTTAGAAAAATAATATAAAGGTAACCTTTGGATCATTTCTAATAGAGGAATCGATAGAATTAATTGATGTAATTTTACATGGATTTTTTTAGATATCTTCTAAAAATATATCTTTAGTAAAATATATATTCATCATTAAAAGAAATTTTAAAAAAATATTATATTTTGGAAACCATTTTCTTCAAAAATAATTTGAAAACATAGAAATTAGGATTGAAATCATTGTTAAAACATTTTACTTGAAAACTGATAAACGAAGATTAAAAAAAATATGAAAACTATTTTCCATGAAAACATATAAATGAAGATAAACCAAAATTTAAAATAGTTTTCATTCATAACATATAAATGAAGTTTAAAAAAATTTGAAAACCATTTTCCAGAAAAATTATATAAAAAAATAATATAACCTTTTATATTATTTAAAATATTTTCACTGAATGAAACCCTTTTAAAAATATATAAAATAATATTCTAAAAATCAATGAAACCATTTACTACAATAATTTTTTTAAAAACCAATTTTTTGGCAAACATTTTAAAATAAAAAATTTCCATAATATTAAGAATTTTTTTTCATAAAAACCCTTCTATACTTATAAATTAAAAACAAATAAAATTTTGATCATGATGGAATGTTGGTTTTTACATTCCAAACATTCATTTTAGAGCATAAAAGTTCTGAAAAGTTCGTCGATGGAAAAAATGGTAAGAATAGTTTTTCTAAAATTATTTTTAAATAAGGTAATATATGTGTAAAAATTTATATTATAAATTATTTACTAATAGTAAATTAGTATTTAAAACGTTTTTATAGAACATTTTTTTGAAAAAATAAATTTTTCTAATAAAAAGGATAAAAATAGTCATATTTTAATATTTTTTTCTTAATTATCATAAGTAACAAAGAGTTGAAAAATTTTATAGTTACTCGGATATAACATTAATATCCATAGGGTATGAAAATTAATGAGAATTAATGAGATATATATATTAATATTTCATCTGGGTAATCAAAATCATGAACAATCTCAATAAATGATGAGATTGAAGCTATAAACCATTACCCATTTCGTAACATTAAATTATTATAAAATGGACGTTATATCAATATATAAATATTAAAATATAATTAAAATAATTATATTTATGATATAACATTTCAAAAGGAAGTATATACACCTCATTGAGAAATGTAGTTTTGTAACATGTCATGTGTCTCAAAGAAGAAAAATTGAGACAAAATTACTTTACCGATTATATATCTTCTGAAAATTAAAAAACATGAAATAGAGAAAATTAAATTGATATTTAAATAAACATTAATTTAATTATAAAAATAATATAATTCATCAATGGGTAGTATACACAGAACCCAAAATAAATTAGTGGTGAATATGGCATGCATCTCGTGGAAATAAAAATTGAGAAGAAATTCCCATACCTTAAGTTTTCAATTTAATTATACATGTACAAAAATCATGTATAATAGATATATGTTTATTATAATCTACCAATGAATAGTATTATTATATCTATTACCATATATTATTAACTAATGACTTTATTTTACACATTTATTAATAATTCTTTATTAAAGTAATATTTTAGTTAATAATCGTTTTTTTTATCGTACGTGTTTTGACTTTTTATTATTGATACCCAAAAATAGATCATGGTTTATTTAGATTTATAATTAAATTTTTTTTATATATCATATATATATATATTATATAAATATTTATATTAATCTATAAAAATATAAATATTTAATGAAACACACTATTCATGGAAATGGTAGGTCGTACATACACATGAATGTTGATTTTGTTTTATTATCATATTGAAATAAATAAAGTGAATGATATATATTTATATAAGTATATGATATATCTAATATATAATTATTATGTTATAAATATCATATATGTTCACAAAAACTATCCTGTATACATTCCATGTAAAGTGTGAACGAATCACATTGCTTTAAGGAGGTCGTATCCCACAAGTCCACAAACGATGTTATCATATTTAAAAATGATAGAAAGTATAATGGTATGTGTAATAAAAGAACTAAGGAAGAATAAATACATAACAAATATAATATATATTATATATAAATATTGAATCTATGAAAATTCCCAACCATGAAATGTGGTAAAAGAAAAAAAACAATGTTGTTTATTGAGGTGGTTGTTAACCACACATAAGAACAATATGTTTGGGGTCTATAAGATGGAAGGGTGTGTAAGTGTAGGTATAATCCTTATTATAAAACACATCAGTATATTTAGGATACTTGTTCTTTTATAGTACCATGTAATAATATTAATTGAGTTGGTGGAGAATGAAAATAAAGTAAAGAAGCTTGGTAAATGGTGTTTCCTCTCCTTGTGGTAACTCCATTTGGTTTGTACCAAAGGGATTCCTTGGTTGGATTTACTCCAAAAGGGAGACTCCAAGTGAGAATGTAGGAATGTTGTGAGATTAGTTGAGAATTTTATGTGTGAGTTTAATGGGTTTAGTGGGGTGAGGAAGTGAGAATATTGGTATTCTTTTTATATTGGAGGAGGAGTGATATTCTTGAAATTTTTTAAACAAAGAATTAATCTGGCATTTTTGGAAAACCATTGGATCCAATAATCTAAATAAATTGTTACATGTGAGTATATTGTCTATAAATGGCCGAAAAATTTATTTTGGACATTTGTATAGGTTTATTTGGGTCTTAATTTTAAGGTTTTGTCATTTGTTATATAATTTTTATCTTAATCATTGATGTTAATTTTAATCATTTTCACTAACATTTTAAGTAAAAAAATAATTAGACCTTATTAGAAAATATTAACTATTATAATTCCAAATATTGAATCTATTTTTCAAAATTTCAAAATTTGAAGTGGACGAAATTAATTAAATATTTATATTGTAAATAGGACAACACTATTGGGTATTAATGTAAAAATGATCAAAATATTTGTAGGTTTTTATGTCAAATTTCAATGTGAAATTGGATCGAAATATGTAAATTGTAATACTTTATGTATATTCGATCTAATTATACCTTAAAATAAAATTAAAATATAATATAACTATATAAATAAATTATATGAAAAAATAGTTTTGAATTAAAATTCAGTATTTTAACTATTCATCTAAAAATGATATTTCTCAAAAAAATTCAAAAAATCACCCAAATATTATTTTTACATTCATGAATTCAAAAAAAAATTCATTTTATCATATTCTATTTTAAACTTTTTCTAAAATTTATTTTATTTTTGTTTATAGACGGACATTAAAAGTATTCTATTTGAAAAATGGTATATATAAACAAATACAGACTTTATAAATATTACATGTTTTTTATTTGTATGATATATTTTTATAAAAAAATTATAAAAAATATTAAAAAATATTTATTTGTATTCATCTTACTATGTTTATCATCTTGGATATAATGATATTTTTCTAAAAATTATATTAATAAAATGATGTTTTATAGGAACCCGATATTGGGTGTAAAACAAGACACGCTATTGTTGTCTATAGCGTGAGCTGTTATAAGTATTTTGTGTATTTAACAAAAAGAAAACATATTAATTTAATATAAAAACTATATTTAGTGTTTAATGAAATTAAAAATATAATAAATAATAAATTAATTCATAAAAATTCACAAAAACAAGTGGTGTTACACATATTGTTTAGAGATAAGAAATGAAATGCACCATTAATTGAGTCGGTTGGTCGTACATATGAATGAACATTACATATATTATTTTTTTCATTTAAAAGAATGAAATTAATGGATGTATATTTATATTAACATCATATTATCAAATTTGTCTCATATATTTCAAAAATGATAATTTAAATCATCTTTTATGCATTCCATGTAATGTGTCAACATAACAAATCGCTTTGAGGAGGCAGCAGTCCACACATCCAAAAATGATGTTATCATATTTAAAAAAATAGAAATATTAACAATATTAGTTATATAATAATTAAAAAAGTATTAAGACAAAATAAATATCACATTTATGATATATAAATTGGTTTTCCATCATAATTACCTATCTAGATCAGTGGTAAAAGAAAAATGAGCGACTTGATTTCGTAAGGGAGTAGTTTGATGTACACACGAAGGATAAGTTCATTACAGATTTGATGGAATTTTTTTTAGTTGTATGTCATGAAAATAAAATAATAACATCTCATTATACATTATATAATGATGTTAAGCCATAATCATGATAGATAAATAATTTAATATGTGGAGAGTTAAATGAAATAAATGTGATCATTGAAGAAGGTTACCTCTTATTTAGGTAACTTGTTTTATACAAAAAAGATAGCTTGGTTGGATTTATTGCTAAGATGGTGAGTCAATGAGGATTTTAGTTATTATGGGAGATTATTTGGGTTGGTTTTTGATTATATAAAGGGCTTGAGAGATTAGAATAAGTTAGAGGGGTGAGTGTCTTTATATAGTGAAGGAGGAGAGTCTTTCAACAATTTTTTTTAAAATATAATTACAATAAAGTTTTACCCATATAATTTGAGACTAATAATATTAAAAATACCTTATAAGGGAGTCTAGGGTAAAAATATAAACATCTAGTGTCTTTTGAATAAATTTCTAGGTAATTTTTGGCCTTAATATTATGGTTTAGTCTTTTGTGAAGCTATTTTTTCACTTAATCACTTTAATTAATTTTAATCACTTTCACTAATATTTTTGGTCAAAAAATATATTAACAAAATTAGACATTATATATTTTTCTGATTCAAAATATGGAATCAATTTTTAAAAATTCCAAACATAAGTTGGTTGGATTAATTTAAATTGATTATCATTGAGGGGATAACAATGTAAGGTTTTTATGTAAAAAAGATCAAAATTTATCTAAGTATTTATTCTAATTTCAATGTGATATTTATTAAATTACCTAAATATGTTTAATAGATGTTAATTTTATCTCATTAATATTTAAAAATGATCAAAAAAATTATTTTATTTTAAATATAAATTAGAAGAAAATGTATTTTATAATTAAAATTTAGTACTATCAAATATTAATCAAAAAATAAAACTTCATAGAAAATTAGAAAATATTTCATGTAACCTAGTTTGGACATTTATATATTAAAAACTATTTTTATATTGTGACATTAAATTTATAAAAGTACCAAAAATTATATTTAACATAGGTGTTTCATTAAAAGGCAGTAAAACTACATTTATAAATATATATATTTTTATGTATAAAAGTAGGTTTACTCTTATCGTATTCATAAAAAATATATTAGATGAATGTATAAATATATGATTGGATATATAAATTATAAATTTTCTTTATAAATTCTCTTAAAGTGTTATAATTTAATTGATTATAAAAATTGTGACTTAATAGTGTTTTATTTAAATTGGGTTTTACATGCATTGAAAAATTACATAGTATTGAGTGTTTTTAAGCTATTGCTAAAAATAAATGTATTGTATAAGAAAAATATGGTAATGTTTTGAGGTATTAGAGAGGGGATATAGTGGGCTTTTCAGAACACATAGAAAGTTTGATAATTTCATCATATTAAATTGGTGAAACATAATTAATGTGAATATTCACATTGAAAATAATTCATAAATAATGTTGATAAATTTTAAAATCAATAAAAATAAAAATATAAAAATTCATATTGGAATACTAGCATAAATTTATTAATAAATTCTCTAGTCAAGATTATCATAAACCATTCAGAGTAATATGGTGAATAGTATCTAAATAAAATATACCCAGTGAAAATGATCATAAACCATCTACAAAAATAAGTACGATGTTATCATTATAAAATATTCCAAATTGATCATATGTAAAATGATTGTTTTTTCATTGATGAATACAAATACCATAAAAGAGAATTAAAGTATTCTTGAGGAAAATGTCCTTCCTAATCTAGATTCACATTATTAAAATATAAATATATCCCAAATTTTTAAACAAATTTTCATTGATGTAAACTAAGGAAAATTATAAGGTATTATTTAAAACATTTAGTAGTCATCATGGAAGAAAATACCGTTCATTACATACATGTTAAAATAAATATATTTTTGATATTTTTGGTAAAAATTAAAACTTAACCTCCCTAAAAAATGAATAGAGGTTATATTAAAAAATTTAATTAAAATGTCAAAAGTATAAAAATTAAATAAAAAAATTAAAATTTTAAATTAAATTAAAACATTTTGTAGAAAACATATACATGGAATAAAAACCATTTTCCAATATAAGAAATATAGAACTGGCAGCTATAAAACACAATTTTTTCATCATTTTATGTAGTTAGGAGTGAAAATTGGTACTATTATATGAAAATGTTCATGAATAAAAATGGTAGAAAAAAATATTGGGACTACTATAGATATATAACATAATTTTCTAAGGGAGACATAAACCTATATAATCCCGAATAAATATGAGGTTATGAAATATACCCTTAAAACATTGGTAATTTTTTAATGGTATTAACTGTGAAATAAAGAACATATAATGCATATTTAAAAAATGAAAAAAAATATATTCATGATATAATATATAAAAGATAAAGTATATACACTATAAAGGGTACATTAGTGATGAATATGACATATGTCTCATAAGAGTAAAAGTGAGTCGAGAAACCCTTACCTAATGTCTGATTTCCTGTATACGTGTTCAAATATTCTATATAATAAATTTATATTTATTATAAATATATTACATATATATACTAATATATAAATATATCATACAATATATTATTTACTTATGACTTTTTCACCTTATTATTATCAATTCATTTTTAAAAACACTATTGTAGGTGATAACTTCTTCATTTTTCATGTGTCATTTTTTTAGTATTTTGGGTCCTAACACATTTAACATTATTCCATAATAACCATAATTTTAACCATGATATAAATTTAATATATATTTATTATATAATTATATTAAATTTTTCATATATTTAGAGATAGAAAAATTAGTTACATCGTTCATGAGGATGGTAAGCCGTACGTATGCATGAAATTTGTTTTTATTTTATACAAAAATGGAATGAAAGAAAGGAATATAATAATTCACCTTTAGGTAGTCATTATTACATAATATAAATCATATTTTTTCACAATATATATTCTTATTACCACCCATGTGAATATAAAATGAAAAACAAAACACATTGCTACATGGAGGCAGTTGTCTACACGTTCACATGAGTGATGTAATCACTTTCAAACTGATTGGATGGTAATAAGTTATAGGTGATATTATAATTTTTGGAGTAGAAATATTTCATAAATTATATATATATACATCAAATAAATTATTATATACATCCATGATAGGTGGTGATGGAATACAAATTACATTGGTACATGATGCGGTTGTCCACACACACGATCGAAGATTTTGTTTCCCATTTGATAGATGAGGTGTGGGTGTAGGTTATGAAATTAACATAGTAAAATATAATTATATATAATATAATTATGAAATTATTTATTTATAGTTTTCCAATAATTGAAGGTGTTTGGTGAAGAAATAAAACAAAATTCATGGGTAAGAACTACACCTCTTCGTTAGAGAACCATTTTTGGTTTATAAATAATTCCATCCTATAATTGATTTTTGAATAATACAAGGACTATTGGTCATGGGTAAGTATTTAAATAACATATTTTATCATATATTTGAAAAATAAAATGTCCATTTTGGTGTGTATAAGAGATAAGATGCATGTTCTTTTATAATAGGGGGAGGGGACCTTCATATAAATTTCCTAAAAGAATACAAAGTGATAAAGTCATTCCAAAGACAAATTCAAAAAAATTGACATATGTTCTAGGTTTGGATATTATATCGTTAAAATATGGTTATAAAATATGATTTAAACATGTTTTATTGGTAAACACGCCCATATCGTTATGTTTTACACCTGGTAGAAGCATTTTAACTTTAATTGTGGTAATAATTTTATTACTTTTTTCACTATTCATTATGAAACAATATTATGTTTATAGGATAAAATAATTTAATTATATATACTCTAAAAATTGAATCTGTTTAAAAAAATTCACATAAATTTTAGAATTTAATTTAAAATGAATCCTATATGCGCGATAAAAATACTATTTTTCAAATAATAAGTAATATTTCAAAAATAAAATTTATTTCAATGATATAAAGTTGATTAATTATAATATAAAAAATAATAATATTAATTTTAAAATATTTATATAAAAAATGGATCTATGTAAATGATTTCGATGAGTTGAAATTTTCAGCAAATAAGATATATATTTAACTATACATCTAAAAAATAATATATTCACAAAATTCTCACAAATAAACACTGGGATTATGGGGAAATTATTATTTGAAAAAGAATATCACTTAACCAAATACAAATTATAAATATTATATAAAGTAATTTGTGAATAATATCTCAAATCTCGATGAAACCGTCTATTAGAGAAATACACTTTTTACGTATAATAGTAGAATTATTCATATCACGTGCTTTAAAAAATTAGATGAATGATAAAAAAAATTATTAAATAAATAATATAAAAATTATATTTAAATAATTCACTAATAGTTAATAATATAATTTATTAATATAAAAAAATTACACCCATAAAAATATTTTCTCAAGAGAAATATTTAATTTAATATATTGGGATTTTTTATTTCTAATCTACAAACAACAAGCCAATGAGCCCGTACCTGAGTGGTAAGGGCTCCTTCTTGGAATCCAAGAGACCCAGGTTCAAAACCGGGTGGAGGCAGATTTCTGGGTATTGTAGCAATATTGTAGCAGGAACTGTAGTAGGCACTGTTTGGCACTGTAGCAACTGGACTATTCACCTGATTTGGGATTTCAGGCCACCAGTTTGGGCCTACGGGTCTCAGAGACTTTGGGCCATCAAAGGCCTTCGGGTCACAGGGCCTTCGGGCCATTAAAGACCATGAAGTATCCCAGTTCACACAGAGGAGGCCTCAGATGAGGATCAGAGCACCAGTAGCAGTCACCAGAAGTAGAGCTAATCAGATTAGAAGAATGAGAGGGTATGGCAACCGCCATCGGGACTAGGCACCATGCTGCTTTGTATGGGGAAATGCTAGCCGATCAGCAATGTAGGTGGGGAGCTAAAGGAAACCAATGATACAGAAGCTGGGGAGGGGCAGTTCTAGTGGGTTGGGCCTATGAGTCATTTATTGGGAATGGTATGCCTCTGGGCCTTCAGGTCATGTATTATGGGTCATGTCGGGCGTTGTGCCTTGGGCCTACAGGTCATGTACGGGTTCCCTGTCAACCCTTAAAAGGGGGATCATATATAATAAAATAAAAAGAAGGCATTAGGGCCATTCAGACAAAAAAATCGACTGAAAACAAATTAATTTATTCTAAAAAATTATAATCTATATAAATTTCATAATTTTGTTATTTTTATTCATATTATGCATTTTAATGGCACTGTTTTAATGGTAGTATTTTAATAATATATTTTTTGAGGCATTTAAGTTTGGTGTTTCATGTCATATATGCTATTGGACACAATTTTATTCCTCTAAATTATTAGGGTGTTATATTATACCAAAATTAAATAAATTAAATCCTTAAAAAAATATAACTCTTTTATATAAATAAAGGGTTATTTATTTTAAATACCAATTGTTGAAAACTCTTAATGTTATAAGGGTTGATAAAACTTTTTCTTGATAAGATAGAATGTGGAGTACAAAGTTCATTTAGAATAAATCATAACTATGTTTAATAGAAATAAAAAAATAGTGGGACATAGAAGAAAATTATGAATAATAATGAAGATTTATATAGTTTATTATTTACTAGAAGGTGAATGATCTATCAAAATTTAAAAAATATTAAACCACAAACTGATGAGATGTTTAAAATTTTATTTATTCATTAGAAATTATGGTAAATGTATAATAGTTATACTTCATAAAATGTTTTTCATAGGAATAATTTCATAATTTATTTGTGATTTGATCAATTTCCTTATCATTTCCAACTCAAAGAATGAATTTGAAAGTTGAATTTGTTAATCCCAAAGTACTAAAATAAAACTCTAATGGATAACATAATCTAAAAAATAATAACATGATATTATTATATTCTTTATTAAAATCTTAATTGTTATAACATGGTAAGGTAATACGAATAATGGATAATCACCCACAAATTAGACTCTAAAATTCAAAAACAAAACTAGTGGTTTAAAATAGATAATTCAATAAATAAATATCCCTACATAAAAATTACACTAATAAACTAAACATTAACAATGTATCAAACTCAAATTCTATCTTATACCCTTTATCTTACACCTCTAAAAAATTATAACATTCTTCTCAAATAACACTTTTTGTTACACATGATGGTTATATTTTTCTTAACCAAATAAAATGCCTCACAAAATGTAATTAATGACCCCATAAAAATATTAAATAAAAAAATATTTGATCTTATAATATTATTTCCCAAATAAATGGAATTTTTATTTGTCAAACATTTTTTGTAAAAAAGTGAAATACTAATCAGTACATCTTGTACGCTAGTGTTAGAAACTTCAAACTTCTCTCCCATCGATTGTGGTTTCAAGTGTCACAACCTTTTCGTATTTAAAATTTTTTTCTTAATAATTTTCTTCTTATTTCATCCCAATAAATATGGTGAATATCAATAAATATAACATTAGTAATGAAATCTATTTTTAAGCACATGGGTTTTCTATACAACTTTTTTTTTCAAGAAATCAATTAATTGTAATTGAATATTATTACATTAACATAAACTATCTTATTAACCCTAATCATTATAAATATCATTAATAATTAGACAAGAGAATTATTACTCAAATAATACTTTTGTTTGATCCTAAAGGTTACATATGCCTAAAACTAAAGAAATGTCCCCCATGTTTCATTAATCACATGACAATTCATTCACTTACAACATCAAAAGGGGTGTGTAAGAAATTGAACTTATGATTATCCTTAAACTCATAATCCCATGATAGTATCATTAATTCTTGAGTTAATAATTGATGAATACATATAGGGTTAAAATACACAATCCTTATATGTTTCATGTTTCTTATAATGAAACTACCATTGATAAAAATACTCTTACAATATAATTCAATAATCACAGTCCCTAAATACATCAATCCTCTAACATCAATGATTTTCAAATAAACATCATTCCTTATTATAGTATATGAATATTAGAATATGGTATTGACTCATATAATTAAATGGTTACCCACATTTATTAAAATGAAGTATAAATTATTCTCTATGATATAATTAATTTTTCTCCATTTAACTTGTAATATTTCCGTAAAAATGAATCTTTCTATACCATTCTTTTCAAAAAAAATTAAATCATATTCATGATATTTGAGAAAATCTTAGGTGTGTCACCTACTACATATATAACATGAAGAAAATAGAGGCATATTTCATCCATGGTATCCACTATTTGATCTATCCTCACACTCAATCCTTATCATATTTGTTGAGTATGAGAGTTGGGTAAGGAGAAAGTAGTTATTCATATCCCATGAAAATGTATTTCAAATGATCATAATATCGTTATCTCTAGTAATAATCTAATTTGGTTTCTAACATAATAAGTAGTATAATATTGTTATACCATGTTACATATAAGTTGGCTTCTCTATATAGGAAAGGTTATTTTTCATAACTTATAGTAGTTTCCAATTATTGTTATAATTTGTTAAGATCAAGCTACAACTATAGCTCTAGCACTATTATCTAACTAAGTGGGAAATCCCTACTTGAATTAAATGAATTAGGATGGTTTCCATTCCATAATATTGGTTATATTTTTAAATAATTTCATAAACTAGATTAGATCCTATCTTTATGAAACATAAAATATCATTCAAAAATTATTGAACCACATAACAACAATTCAAAAATAGATACAAATATAATCTGAGAATCATAATCACAGTTTCTTTGATAATATTTCCAAATAATAAATTTTTTATCCAAACCATTGTAATAGTTTGTAATGAAAAAATATATTAACTAAATAATATCCTTGAAGAGTTTCAAACAAAGTGTGTAACAAGTCCCATTATTGTGCATGGGGTGATTATCGAGTAGACTTCCAATGTTACCTTTCAATGTTATTACACCTCGGTAAAACTATTTTTGTGCCACGTTTAGTTTTAGTATCCATATTGGGATGTATTTCATTGAAATAAAATTAATCTCTAACATACAAAAACATTAGGTTATTATGGTAAGCATATAATTATCCCAAAAGTCACTCATATGTTTATATTACCTAATATATATTTTACTAATGTTATTTCCTAGGATTTATAGATAGCATTCTCGGATAAAAACTATAAATAACCTAGCCCTAGTAGCCCAAATTCAATGGTTATAGTATTACATTGGTTCTAGATCAAATCAATCCCATCCCAAAGGATTTAATATTTTTGTATTATTAGAAAACTAGATACATACATGAATTACATTATAAAATAGAAGGAAAAAAAATAATATTTTATTTTATTTTAGATCACCATTATTCTATTTCCATATCCTTACATATCAGTCAAAATACACTTTTGTTGGAATCCTAGGGTAATGAAAAATAATAAAGGGATGAGATTAGATGCTCAGTATGGGTATGCGTACATCATAAGATATCATGAATACATAAGGAATAATCATTTCATAAGGTAAAAAAATGAAGAACATAAAATTTATTTAATAACATGAAAATGATTAATTATATTGTAGAAAAATATGTTGATCCAAATAATGTCATATAAATAATCACATGATCTAGAAACATATCCATGGATATTATAACTATTCAAATAATTGCATAGACATCAAAAAATAATCTCATAATGAGGGAATGATTAATTTCAAACATCATATATATACCATCAAGGTATAATTATATGACATAATATATAAATGTGAAATTCCTAGACTAAATTACAAAGATATTTTCTCTCACGATACTTACCAATGCATCAAGGGGCTATAGTAGGCCCCACCCATCACTTATTATGTCTAATGAATTCCTCATATAAAAGAGACTAAACATAAAAAATGTTAAAATTAATATATAAAAAACATCAAAGGAAATATTAATAATTTCAAAATTAATAATCATATTCAACATAAATAATTGTATTAAAAAACAAGTAAATGGATGTTAATACATACACTAGTTAAGCTTATCATAAACTGAAAATTCATGTTCTATTCTTGCAAGATGGAAATGGGTATCAGGTGATGTTGATTTGTTGTTATTGGAAAATCTAGACGACCACATCCAAGATTTTGGGTTTAGTCTATGATTTATGTTTGGACTAGGATAGTTGTAATTATATGAGGAAATATATGGTAATGACACTCCTAAGGTGGGGAGTGAAAAGTAGGTATTGGATGTGTGTAGTGGATCATTGGACTAATGTAGTGGCATCAGGATGCAAATGAGGATCCTTTGTGATGAACATTGGGTTTCTCGGAGAGGATAGGTGGGCCTTGACTAGGGTGGTTTGTTGATACAAGAATTATATATGGGCTGACTGTGGTTCCAAATGAAATTTCAGATTCCTATATAAATGGATTCATGTGCGTGTGGTGAGACACAAAAATAATTTTTGGAAATATAGGTTGGGTTCTAAAACTCTATCATGAATCGGTCATGGACTCAGGTACTTTTCCTTCGATGAAATTGGAATTTATTTATGTGTGATTGATCCTTCATCACGAGATTTATTTTTCATCTAATATTTATTCTAATCATTTCATGGATGAGTTATCATGGGATAGATATACTTGGCTAAGGGACATGAGAAAATGTGGTGAGTCAAAAACCACCTGCAGTGGGTGTACAAGACCAAAAAGTTAATTATAAATTTAGTAAGGGTTTTATGTATGAACACTGATATCTTTATCCAATGTATGTATGATATGACTCATTATGTTGGGAGTTTTTATGATTTTGGTGGAGTGTGATAATGGTAATGAGTATAGTGGATGTCGTGATTGTGTTGTTCTTTCAAAAGTCATGAAACAAACCCGCAAAGTGTGTTGGATGATAGTGATATGCCTCAAGTTAGTAAGTTCCTTGGGAAGGTGGAAAAGGTGGTAGCATAACAATTTTGGTAGATGGATATTATAGGAAAATATTGTTGAGGGTGGTCTGATACAATTTCGTAAAAGGAATGGATGTGGTATGTTGTGACCCACCCCCGATTTGGTGCCTGTAGAGGTAAGAGATTTTTAGAAATGAATATAAACATGAGTGAGGTCTAGTTGTTCTTAGTACATGAATGGATATTGTAGGGAAGTTATCCTGAGGGGATTTGATTGCAAGGTTGGACTCCAATGCAGGGTAATCCCTTATGGATTTTTAGGCATAGTGAGTTTGAAACACATTAGGAATGTTGTTAAAGTCTAGGTGACTTTATGGTCATCTTTTTTGATACTGGAGGTTTCAACCACTAGAATTTGGTGGTAGATAAGGTGTTTTCTGGGGATCACCACAATGGGAAGGTGGTCGGTTGATGATGTGACTGATGTTTCAGGTTCAAGGGACTTCATTAAACACTATTTTGGTGATTTTATCTTGATAATGGTAGTTGACTTGGGTCTCTTCGATAGAGTTCCTCGAGATTTTTTGTTTTGTCTTTGATGGTTAAATACGGAATGGAACCATCAGGAATCAATTTTTTTATCAATTTATGTTAATAATTGTGGATGGAATAACATGTTTCTTTCTTCAAGTGACGTATTTTTTGGGGTCACCATGAGAGTTCTAAAAATATGTTAAAATGTCACAAATAATTTGGGCACGAACTTACGATGAGAATCAAATTGATGGGTTTTTAATTGTCTCTTCAATGATGGTATGATACAATGTTTTATGTTTCATTGTGTTGAGATTTTGATGGTGGTTCCTTGGCTTCCCTATAGATTTATGGTGGTTCATGTATGGTAATAAGTTTATGTGTCCTTTGAGAAGTCTCCGGTTCATTTTTTTGATCACAGTGAAAATGTTTTGGTGGGAAAGACTATGACATTGGATTGCAATTTTTTTGGAAGAATTGTAAGGATGGAGAAAAGACTTGGTTGGGGAGACAAATATACAATCCCAGTTGCCTAACCTCTTTTCTTTTATAACTCAGTTATGCTTGGAAGCACGACTCGAACATGTGTCATTGTAATGTGGGGAGGTTGTAAGATCCCGAGATTTAAGGAGGTATGTCACTATTTATGTTTTGGTATAAATCCATTATGTTTGGATAATTATATGTTCATTGAGTTTATGAGAAATAATTGGGGTGTTATGGGAGTTCAGTACCAAAAATAAAGGGATATAAATCTATCTATATCATGTTGTTCAGTTAGTGCACAATTAGTGAAAATTGTACAACGGGCGTAGCCAAACCATGCAATGTTGGAAAGTGGAATTTTTCATGATTGTTGAATGTTCTTTCAAAACATATGGAATTGATTGGTAACTGTGTGAATTAGAAAATTATTTGATAGATATAGGTGCATAGTTGTCAAACTTTTTTCCAAACTATATTTCCTATTTAAATGTGTAATCTTACCAAATTTTCACCATGGTATTCTAAGATCCTCCCACGAGTGTCCTTCAATTTAGTCCTCCTATATCCTTAATGCTGAACCAAATATGAAAAATCATTACAAGGATATATATCCTTTGATTCTAGTCCATTTGGTGTTCTTTCGGTTCAGGATAAAAGCTCTAAGAATGTCTAATGCTTCCATTTCTTCTCTTTTCCAGATTAGGACTTCTGATTTTGTTCTTCTTCTTATGAAGCCCCAAAAACCACTTTTTCTAGTGTATTCTAGTTTGGGTATTGAAGGGATTCTTTAATCGAGATCTAAGGATAATATTAAGGGTGTGTTCCTCTTCTTATTTGAGGTATGTGGTCTACAAGTTACATCCCATAATTTTGTAATTGATTTGCACAGGTATGGTTGTGCTAATGGTTCCCTCTTATTTTGAATTTGATGCCTTTAGTATTATTTGTTAAAGTGGTTAGATAAATAATGAATTGAACCCATGAGGATCCATGTGGGATTCATTGAGGATGATTAGAACATTTTAGGGCCACCCATGGTGTTTTCTAAAATTCCCAAACATAGAAAATGGCAATGTTAAAAATGAAATTCACTTTTATAAAGTATATCACATGATGAACATGTTAGTAAGTTAGTTGATCTAAAAAGGGAATAGTGATATTTGCATCTAGACAATGATAATTGAATATGGGATTATTTTTCATGGTGTAAAAATGGGTTAATTGGGTTAAGGTGAACATGACCAGTAACATATGAATTGTAATTAGAAATCATAAATGGTTTAATCCATGCAAAAATATTAATTTTTATAAATGAGTTATGTCATGTGAATTGAAGAATATTCTAAATTAGATAATGTAGGAAAATTGTTTATTATGCTAAATGGGTTAATGTATATGTTATTAAAATGGGTACAATGGGATATTTAATGTAAATTAAAATATGAAAATGGGTTAAGGCTTCATATTAATTCACATGTTGACTAGTTATGGAATACAAAAGTTTTTTTTACTGATTTGTGTATGGGTTGTGATATGATATATACGGTGAATAGATAAATAAGAATGTGGACATGGATTGGTATTTTTGGGGTATTGGACTTGAGGATCAAATCACATGGGTCAGGTTAGACTAATGCTCTAAACCCCACCTTATACTACACAGTCTAGATAAGGGGATAGAGGCTCTATTTCCCTAATGATTTCCTTTGATGAGACCACCGAGAGTAAGGCTCTGAGGAGAGTGTCTAGTATTCTTATAATATGTTTATCCCTAGAAATATAGTAAATTGAATTACCCTATTTTTCATAGAAATTTACAGGCATATTCCATTGTATAAATGAAGTAAATGTCGAACCCATTAAACATGTGATTAATATTAATTTAGTGATGGAGACGGTATGTGTGATGGAAATGGAAATAATGGAGAAAATTTTCTAACTGAATATTCTTAACTAATATAACATGAGTTTTATTTTTTTTTAATATTTATTTTATTTAGTATATATATACAAAATCTTCCTACACTAGATATTTTATAGACACTATAGGTGGTGGCCTTCTGAGTTGTACTCACACCCTGCCTAAGCTTTTATTGAGTACACGAGAAGATTTCATGGTTGTATGTTAGGAAAAGGTAAAAGGCACAATGATAGGGTGTTGAGTTGGGATTGCGATATGAATGGATGAGGATATGGATATGGAGTTAGGGCCCATTTTGGGGAGTCAATTTTTTCTATTATTTTGGTTTTTTTCTCTTTTGGCACTATTATCAAGACATGACATATTTATTATTTAGTTGTTGTTTGTACCCAATTTGGAAACTACTTGGTAATACATGTTACTAGTTTATGGATTATTTCTTACCTTATTGTGTATTTTTTATACTATGATTTACTCTATTAAAGAGGGTATAGTCTCTCTATGTGACCTATTAGACCGTCGATGTTATTGAGTAACATTTGGTGTATGGGGAGGCATGCTTGAGGTCATGTGGCGACCCCACTTAGAGCACTCATTTAGTGGATTCCAGGTCAAGAATATTCAGATAAGTATATTTTAAATATACCAAAGTACCATATTCATATATATAATACCCTATATTATCCACATATGACGTTATATACCCTTTTATCAATAATTCCATGCTAAATAGACATTTCGGGAAATGGAAACATTGTTTATCGTCAGTGTTTTGACTTGTTTTTATTGACCCTCTTACATAGATCTAGATTTACTTATCTCATGAATAAAAAACATGATTTATATAAAATATATATTTAGTATATATATATTTATAATAATATATAATATATTAAAATATGAAATGTAATACACCTCTCATGGAGATGGAACGTCATATGTAGGCATGAACATTGTTTCTGTTTTATTATTGTATTGAAAGAAAGTAAGTAAATGTAATATATGTATATATATACATAATATCATTATAGAAGTGTTACTATGTAATATTTATTGTATATGTTAAATATACATTTCATTAATATTTTCAATGTAATGTGTTAATGAATCACATCACTTTGAGGAGACGGTAGTCCACACATCCACAAACAAAGTTCTAATATTTACACAAAATGAAAAGCATGAAGGTATGTTTTATATTATTATTTTAGAGGAATAAAGACATCATAAATATCACATAAAAAGAGATATTTTATAATAATTCTTACCTATGAGAGGTGGTAAAGTAAAAAAACAAACATCATTGTTTCCTGAGGATGTGGTACTCCGTACACACGAATGATATGTTCATTACCCATTAGATGGTAGCATTTGGAAGTGTAAGTATAACTTTTAGAATAAGAACAACCTAGAGTATTGAGGAGATATACATTATTATATAATCAAGGAATAATAATAATATAGGTGGTGGAGAATGAAAATAAAACCGTAGATCTTATGGATGGATGTTGCCTCTTCCCTCAAAAACACTTTTTGGTTTTCACCAAATGGATTTCTTGATTGAATTAATAACCAATGGGTAGTTTATAGGATGAATTTATGGATTTTGGGATGATATTTTAGAATATTGTGGCCTGTATAAAAGTCATTAGGGGTTTTAATAAGTGGGCGGGTGAGTTCTTTTTTATAGTAGAGGGGGTGTGGCATTCGAGTAAATTTTTAAAATGGGAATTCCACCAATATTTTCTGCAGGTCATTTGGATCCAATAATGGTCCATGTATAAAAAAATTATTATAGGTTTGAAATATGAGTAGAAAATGTCTTTTGAATAATTTAATTGGTCATTTACCCTTAATTTTTTGACTTAGTCGTTTATTAACTAATTTTTATCTTAATCGTTATAATAAATTTTAACCACATTCACTAATATTTTTGGTAAAAGAATAAGTTAAAATTTTTAGACATTATAAATTATTCTGGTTCCAAATATGAAACCCATTTTACAAAATTATAGTCAAATATGTGGTAAAAATTAATGTAATTGGTTCAAAAAGTGATAATGTCCAAAAGATTGAAATATTTTTATATCTAATTTTAATGTAAAATTACTTATAATTACATAAAATCAATTAATTTTATCTATAAATAATATAATTATAATTTAAAACCAAATTAATATATAATTTACTTACATTAATAAATTAGAAAAAATATATTTTTGAATTAAAATTAATTATTTTCCACTATTCTTTAAAAGAATGTAACATATGAAAAAATAGTAAGAAAATTTCTAATGTACCTTTTGGTATTCTAATTTAAAAAATTAAACTTATTTTTTTCAAATAAAAAATATTAAGGTTTCAAACATTATATTAAAAGTTCGTTCGCTAATAAAAGGAGGTAAAATTATCATTTAGAAAAATAAAAATCATTATTAATAAAATAGGATATATTCATATCTTATACCAATAAAATATATTGGATAGGTATGAAATGTTTTTATTTAATATATATATATATATATAGTTTTTTAATATTAATCAATAGTGTTTTTTAATTTCTTGAGCCAAAACTGTATTTGTACCTTGAAAAATAGTTTTATAAAAAGATTTATTTATGTATTTCGAAATAGATATTATATTCCTGTATAATTAATTGATATCCAAATGATTTGATTTATATGCATGTGTAAAAAATACTTTCACAATTTAGTTAATCTTATTCGTAACATCCATTCCAATGGATAGGTGATATATGACATTCTCTTAATATTAAAATTAATGGTATACTGTAGTTTGGTTAAACATAGCCATCCGTGTAACGTAATCTATTGAGGGGACTCATTATTGGGTATAACAAAAGAAATAAATAGTGTTTTTTATATAGATAGATAATATATATGTTGAATATAGTGAAAAATCTACTTGTTGTTTCGTATAAATGAAGACACACTTAATGATTTCATATAAAATATCTATAATCAATGTTCTGTGAAAAGAATAATACTGAATATATTAAATTAATTTCAATAAAAGTATTTCAAAAAATATCAGGGTGTTATAGGAAAGGACATATATCACATTCTCATCCCCCAAATGTGGTCGTAATAATTTATTTGATGGTTTTTATGTTGGTGTAACTCACCAAATGAATTATCCAATTGATACTTGGTCTGATGAGTGGGCTCCCCCAGTCCAGATATCTAAAATTAATATTTTTTCGACCATCACCTCTTAGTCATACATTTTACTACTTAGTTAGTCAACCCATGATGTAAACAATATTATGTCAACCCAAAACATTAAGATAATTCTCCTTGATAATTTGAAGCACACCTACTAGGCATGGTCAATCACATTGAACTATGGATTTTACATATAATTATTTTAAGGCTTTAAAAACATAATATTTCATTTATGGTATTTTTTCCTTATTAATAAACCCCATTTTATATCATAAAACATTCGTTTTAATTATTAAGTATATTTTACATAATTGATTAATCATGTTTGATAAAAAGTATCCATAATTCAGTTATATTTTATTCAATATTACATAAGTGATTCATTGGTACACAATGTGTACATATGGGTTACATACTGTGTATTCTGGTGTTACATGGTAAGAACTCGTATCATCTCTTGATGGAGTTTTTAGATATATCTTTTTCTTATCTTGACAGGTTTATTGGTTATATGACTGTGAACAATTAATAAAGGAGGGTAATTTTATTTTTTATTTTTGAAATGAATAGATCCAAGGTAAATGAATTTTAAATTTCATACCATTCAATAAATTATTAATAAATATTTATAAATTAACCATGTGACTGCACTGGTACGACTTTTAGGTTCTCTCCCTATAGATGAAACTTTATATCATAGAAAAATCACCTCCTTAGTCTTAATTTATGAAAAATTGTTGTTTTATGTGATGAATTATGTCATAATAATTAGAATTCATAGATTACATGACTAGAAAAAATTCCACAAATAGGAGGGTAGGATCATTATATTTAATTTATAATTAATTTATAAGTAGATCTAGAATTAACTAAACTCATAAATTCTTCATTGATGATATATTTGAATTTATCTCATCATTCTATCACTACGCTATAATTTCCATGTATTTAAACCCTATAGTGGTGATCCACACATGCACAAAAATATATTAATGGCATTCTATTAGTAGTGGATTCCAACATTACTAATCAGAATCACTTTAGTTCTTTCTAACTGGTCATTTTAGATTTATTATATGAAGAAAAAATAAATCTTGATTATCTATCAATGGATTGGGAATAATAGAGGATATCGAACACATTAGATCTCTGGATATCTATATTGGGTATGATATAGGGTCACACTATCTGTTGTATATAAATGTTTTGTTAGGGAAAGTAATATAGCAAGATATTTGTTAAGGTAAGTCTCGAGTTGGATGTTTTCACACAATCCCCTTTCCAATTACTCAATTATTAGTGAAACACATTTCTTAATAATTATATAATTATTATTCTAATGACATATAAATCCCTTAAGAATAAATAAATATCATTTATATCATTTCCTATCAGATCATTATGATATATTAGTTTGTTTTGGTCAACTTATACCTGACCTTGAATAATAAATATTTATTTAATAAATAATTATTAATACATTTTATGAAAATAAATAGAAAAAATTCAATCTTCTTCAAACCATGATAGATAAATATGTTTAATTATTACATAACTCACTTATTCTTTTGAATAACTTCTAATTAAATCTTGCAATTCAACCAACCTGAATGAATATTAAACCACAAACCATGAATAAAAATTATTTTATCTTGTTAAATATAACATTGAATTTAACTGAAACTAAAGATAAACATCATGTTTTAACTCCGAGCCTATTTTAGAATATAAATTGGAGGAGAAACATAATGTTATGGTATATCACTAAGAAACATTCCCAAGTAATCATAGAGAAATAAGTTAAGGTTGAAATGACCTAAAACATCCTTTGAATGCCTACTGTGAAATAGAATTAATTTATTGTGATGTCTCTAATCATGTAGGTTGTTTATTGGTGTCATCAACCTATGTTTTTTATGTATCATTATTTTAATTTCTGAAAACAATCTTTCCCATGGAACACTATAGAAAAATACATATCCCCATCGCTTCCTTTCTATCAAAAGGAATGAGATATCAACTTTTGTATATATAAGGAAGTAGGAAATACTTTCCCACTTTATCAGTTAATGAAATATCACTTATATCACACCCAACATATTCTAATTCACTATGAACATATGACTTCATATATTTTTTTTAATACATCAATGTACACAACATGTTGTATTCATTAATGATAATATTAATTTATAAGGATCAATAACATATATGTATATTGGAAAATCCAAGAACACATGGAATGTGGATTTCTAGGTGCTAGGTTCATTGTCATCCCACCCTTCATGGTGAATTCCATGAGAAAACACCATTTTATAGTGTCTCAATGTCTTATGAAACTCATACCCCTGATATCTTATATCATCTTTTCCATATAAAAAAAATATAATCTAGATATTGAAAATTTATTAAATAATAATATCATGGAACTTATGGGTTCTCATCAAAGCGGGTAACTACTACGACCATTCTATGAAACATATATTCCAAGGAAATTATCACATACAACTTCATATAGAGGAACAATAATGATGTAATTAAAATATTTAATAATTCTTAGTATCATGAATATATGTGATAATAAGATACTGAATGTTGGATATAAGGAACCAAAAAATATTTATTAAATTTCAATTACATGATAAATGGAATATTGAATCTAATGGAAGAGAGAAAAATTCATCACAATGATACCTCTTTGAGAAATACTTAATTTGAGTTATATATTCTATATTATAAAAAACTATACCGAAGACACATTATTACATTCTTAGTGGGGATAAAATGTTTATTGGGAAATTAATTAATATATTTCTAACACCATTTGATGAATAATCTTATGTAAAATATGACTTCATGAATTTCCATGAGTTGAAAAAACTTTAAAATTGAATAAAAAGAGGAAATGATGTGTAAACAAAATTAGTGCATCTTAATTATGAAAAAATAGATACTTATTAGCTAATTTATGTAAATATAATCATGAATATGCTGAATATGGTTAAATAAAAATATAATTGTGGTGAAATAAGTTATAAATTTATCTAATAGGAATAAAATATTATAAAGGCATGGAAATGGTAAATTCATCATAGAACATAAGTTTTTTTATCAAGATATGATATTTCATCTTATGACGAGGAGAGTGAAATACAGTATGAAGATATTAATTTTCAGGTTGTAAATGATTTCATGGAATACTCAAATCATTCCAACTCAACATTAAGATAAGATAATGGATATTGTGAAGAGGGTAGTCTAGAAAAAGATATATTGACATAGTTTAAATTGATAATAGTTATCATAGTTTAGTTGAAGAAAAATAATATTCATTAATGGGAAAAATCATCTTTAAGCAGGATAATGAATCCTTAAATAATTTCATTAATATATTTCAGGTCAAGGAACTTACTAATAATGAATCTTGATTTTTTTATAATTTGGTGATATGTGTTTTTTTCTTGAGGGATGAGAAAAAAATATGAAAATAAAAAAAAATCATTTCTTAAATTATGAGGCTACTTTTTTTATGGACAAGATACATAAATCAATGAATTAATTAAAAAATATTACAATTTTACATATTCTATTATATAGATTGGAAAATATTCTAAATGAATTGATATGTTTATTGATGGCATAAGGAAACTATATGATATTACTAAGAAGAAAATTTTAATCACTATGCACACTCAAGTATTCAATCAAGATAGTTAAATTAATGATAAATAGTGTAATAATTTGATATATTACTCAAATAAAGATGAAAATCCCTGATTACCACAAATATGTGTGATGAAAACCAAAAGAACTATGAAGTGGTGAAAAATAAATAATTTTAATCTAATCATGTGGGAACCAGAAAACATAAAATAGGAAAAATAAGTGAGAATATATTTAGGAACACAATTTATAATCAATGATGTGATTTTGATTTTAATGGACATATTGGTGATATATAGTATCTTGTCCCATTAATTTTGTGTTTTGGGAAAAACATTCTTTCACTCCATCAAATAGAGTCCCTGATTTTGGAGAGATACATGTTGGAGATTCCATTTTAAAATTGAAAAAATATCCAAGGGCAAAGTAAAATTGAAAATTTATTTTGATAAAATTAAAGAATGTTTTGGTAGGTGTAATTATTTAATATATAGAAACATAAATCCTATCGCATTATTTGTATATTTTTTAAAAGATTATAAAACCTACAAATATACTAAGAGGATGAATGATCATGAATAGTAAATGGAGGATGAGGTCCCATATAATTAATTGAATATTGAAGAACCATATATCAAGAATAGTAGTTTCTTATCTCACATTACTAAAAATGAATATATCATTTTAAACATTCATATAAATCTATGTGAAGTAGTCACATTGAAAAATATTAGATTATTATATTCCAATGGAAATGTAAGTAGAAAAACTATTTATAATAAAGTTGAATCATATAATTTATTATTAATCAGTTCAGACACTATCTCAAAATTGTATCTCAACATTTTTTGAATAATAATGAGGTTATTTTGTTTCATAATGGTTATTTCATTAACATTTTAAAGGATTTTATTTTCCTTATGAATAAAAATCTAAAAACATATGTAAAATAATAAAAACACTTATTTCATGATTTTGTTGGAGGAAAATGAGCTATAACATAGAATAAATACTCATTTGAGTAAAAAATAAGGGAAACATATAATGAATGAAGCTATAAAATTATACCAATGATGAATAGTAATGGAAAATAGTTGAGATATGTTTCATAATGTAAATATACTTAAAATTAATCAACATTATATGGAAGTAAAAATAAATAGTCCACATGAAATAATTAACATAGTTATCTATAACCCAATGAGCATAAAATCAAATGATAAAGATAAATAATTAATTACTTTTTTTATGATTTCACTCATATTAATTATATTTACTTGATGTCATTAAATTGATGAATCTTGGTAAGTTTATATATTTTCATGGATTCACTGAATATTTAAAAAGGTATGATACCAAAAGGTTTTGATCTCATAAGTTATATGAGTACATGAATGAAGATATGGAAGATTATTTTTTAGTTGAGAAGCATTAAAGAATTATTTTATACTGGAATCCATATGTTCAAAAAAATTGATTTAAATGAAGAGCTATAGTTTGTTTTACATGGAGAGAACCTTGTTATTATATCATCAAACATTAAAATTATTTTAGAGAGAAGTAAAAATAGTAACTATCTAAATTTTTATACAATGATTACATTCCTTAAAAAATTTCAACATGATATCTGAATTGTGGTTTGGAATAAATCATATAACAATGAAATTGATGGTGTTTTTTTCCCAAATTACATTAAAATAAAATGATGAATTTTTGGAAATGTTAATGAATTAGTAAATGATGGGATATGTCAAGGATATTTAATCATTATAATGAGTTACTAAAGATTCATATTGATACTAAAGAAATATTTTGACAGAATTGATGTTATAGTATTTATTGGTCATTTTACGTCATAATCATTATTCTTAGATAATTATGAGATTAATAATTCTTGAATATAATTTTTTAGAGAATATGGGAAAATTTCACATAATGTAGTAGATTTAAAAATCATCTAAATTGATATAAAAGTTTCCAATCATGGGAAATTCCAAAAATAGGTTTATAATTATTCTCAAGATTATGTAAATATGTTTATCCATAAAATATTATTAGAGATGAATTTAATTCACTACTAGAATTTTTGCTATTTGGGAGGGGATCCCGTCACAAAAACTCTTTTGCAACAGGGTCCCGTGGCAAATAACCTGTTGCAGGAAATGACGTCCCCACTAGTATTTTTTGTGACAGGCCCATTGCAAATAGATCTTCGATTAAATAAATTATATATACAAGAACCTATTGCGACGAGCATGTCACAAATAGTTTTTGTAACGAGGTTGTCCCCTATTGCAAATAGCATTATGTTATAAACCTGTTGTGATGGGCCCGTTGAAAATATGTTTTAAATATATATATATATATATATATAATCTATTTACGATGGAACGTCGTCTCAAAAGGGTTTGTCGCAAATACTTAATAAAATAAAAATAAAAATATAATTATGATTAATGAAAAAATATATTAATTTATTTAAAATAATAAAAAAATAAAAAATATTAAAATTCTCGATATTGGAAAATACATAATAAAATAAAAATAATAATAAAATTATGATTATTGAAAAAATAATATTAATATTATTAAAATAAAAAATAAAATTTTTAAAATTCTCAATATTAGAAAAAAAATATAAATAAAACATAAAAAATTATTATTATTAGTTAATTAAAAAAAATTAAAAAATATAATACTAATAATGATTAAAAAAATAAAAAATATATTAAGAATAATAATAACCAAAAAATTATGTAATATTCACCTCAATATAAAAGAAAAAAACTAATAATTGTTCATATTAAAATAAATGTCCAATTCATATGTTTTTAACAGAATGAAAAATTCACTAGGGATAGTTTTTTGGAGGAGCTGGTAGAGGTAAAGGAGATAGTGGAGGAAACATCCTCCTTAATCTACGAGTCAGACGACACATGTACTCTATCTGACCGTGCTTGTGCTACTATCATCGACGCATGTCCTCCTCATGTTTTGGATGCATCTCTTTCTGTTTTTTCTGAAAACTCTCAATAAGCTCAGTTTGAGCTCGTAACTGCTCCTGATAATGTGATCCAGACAATGACGTCTCTCCACAAGCTACTCTCGAGCTAGACGCTGACATCGCAACACTACCATAATAAGTCCCAGGATACAAATGAGATCTGATACGAACTACTCGGCCCTTTTTGAAGGCATACTCGGTCGCCTACATCCATGCCGCCTCATCGAAATGGTGGGCACGGTCTAATATGCCATCTCGGCCCAACTCTCAACCCATGTCTAAGAGGACGCAACGTCATATGACTCCTTTAGTTTCAATTTGAAATTCAAATAGTGAAAATATTATATGTAGTTAATTTTCAAGCTGAAACAGAAATAATACTAACCATAATCTGACACTGGAGATCACCTTAAATCTCTCATGTGGTTGGATCACAGTACATCTTCTCATAGACACTGTAGTCCATAATATCGGGATTCTTGATTGCCAATATGAATATAAAATAAACTGTTTATATTTAAAGTTATATTTTTTTAAATATTCCTACCATAATCTCTCTTTGTGTGGTGAATGTATGGCTACCATATCGATGTGTCACCTCCTTTCTCCCCCGGTTCTGCCAGCCTAAAGAAGATATCCTCTGAAATCCACCACTTATCATGACCCGTCCTCAAGGCCCGTTCCGTAATTACCCCAAGCCCGGCTTCCATAGGCCAGGGGCTGGAGACTAGCACCAAGGCGTAACTCCCGGAAAAAGGGAAGGCATTGCCTTTGTAAAGTAAACAACAAACACCACAGAGCAAGCAGGTAGAAGTAAACACTAAGTAAATGCTGAGTACAACAGTAAGTGCGGAAAAGTAAGTGGGCCAGAATACAAACTCAAACTGAAAGTAAAGTACAACTGGAAAGGGAAAACATCAATAGAAAAGTAAAGCTGCAACGTCGAGCTGGCCACTAGAAATCCCACCTAAAGGGTGGGTACAGAAAGCCTCCACTGCTCCTCGGGTCCAGCCGACCGCTCCGAGTACGTCACTGTAACGACCCGAAATTTTGAATAAATCTTGTTTACTAATTTCATGTGTTATTTTATTTTATTTTTATACTCAACAAAAATGTTTTATTTGATAAACATGATTATAATTAAAATGAGATCAGTGGGTTTTGACTATTATATAACCATCGGTCAATATGACCGCTGTGAACAAAATGTTTTGATTATTGTCTCTAAATATAAGTAATCTTGGTTAATTATTATAGAAAGAAGATTTGATGGCCTCACCTAGTAGTCTTGGACTGATCGAAGCCCATCTAACAGAGCTTGGGAAGGAGGTAGCACCACTGGGCTTTGCTCTGGATCAAATCCAAGCCGAACTTCATCATGTGAAGCTGGAACGGAATCGCCTTCGTGAGAAGTTCAAACTGATAGAAATTACTACTCGGGCAATGTTGACTGAGCCGCCCCAAGCTTCTATCACCCTAGCACACCTTACTCTTAGGTCCTATGCTGGTATTATAAGGGGCTATGTAACGAGACCGTAACTACCTTGTGTAATCCTTGTTTTAAATAAAAATTGGGATTTCTTCTTATGATGAAGTTTATGAATTTTGAAATGACCGGATAAATATAGTATGCATATTTTTGATGAATTTTAGAAAAAGGATATTTTAAAAAAATGTTTATGTAAACCTTAAATAATTAAAAATGTGTAATGATTTTCAAAAAATGGTCTTCTACAATTATGTTCAGTACAAAATTTGGAGTCTAATAAGATCAACTTAATTTTTGATGAATAATAAATTATGAATAGCGATTTTACGCTTAGGATTAGTAAGGTGACCAAATGGATTAGTAATATCACTTAAAGAAAGTTTCAAAATAATCTAGGCACCTTGATTAAGTAATGTGATTCAATAAAATGGTTAAATAACGGTTTCATAAATTATTATTCAAGTATTAGTTTTTTCGGATGAATAGTGTTTTTTAATTAAAAATTTAATTAAAAATAATTAGAAAATTATTTTTATAAAAATGACTTTATTTTTGAACTCAGAGCATCGATATTATGTCAAGGTAATTTTTGGGGATTTTTCTGAAAAAAATGAATTTTCGATGAATAGTGTTTTTATTTAAAAATTAAATTAAAAATATTTAAAAAATTATTTTTATAAAATGGATTTAATTTTTGAAATCAGAGCATTGATATTTGGTTAATGTGAAATTTTGGGATTTTTCTGAGAAAGTTGAATTTTTAGTGAATAGTAAAAATACAGTTTTAGGGTTTCGGTATGTTTAATGACATCATAACGGTGTCATGATGATGTCATGAGATCTTTTGAGGGTTGGCCGGCCAAGGGTGATGAAGTATTGTTTTGGGGGCCCCATGTGGCCTAACTCCATGATTAATGACAAGGGAGAGCACATGGGTTTGAGAAAAGCACATGTGAGGTGTCCCTTGGCCATTAATGTTTTGTCCCCTCACTTTCCCTATAAATACCCACCCTTTCCTCCTTTAGTTTTCACTCCCAACTCTCCCACAACGAAGTTCTGGTCTTCTTACCCTCCAAAGAGTCCTCCCAAGGTGCCCCCAAGCCCTCAAGGTCCAATCCTTTGAGTTTCAAGAGTCACGTTTTAAGGTAAGGGATCCAACCTCTCTCTTTCTTTTCATGTAATCTCTTTTATGTCATTCCTTTTATGATCCATGTTCTTATGTGAGAGGATGTTCTTTTATATTCCTCTTAATGCCCTTTTTATGTTCATAAAATGAGAGATCCCCCCTTACTCTCATTATTTCTTTTTATGATGTTTTAAGTGGCGCCGTTAGGCTGCCGAATTTTTAAGGGATTCTTTCACCCTTCTCTTTTTCAAAGTTCTACTTTCATGTCAAGTCTTTCAAGTTCCTTTCTATTATGTTGGGGTATGATCTCTAAATTTATCATACTGATATTTTATGATCATATGATGAGAGACCCCATTTTATCTCTTCAATACAGTATTTTGACGTTTTAAGTGGCGCCGTTAGGCTGCCGAATTTTTAAGTGGTTCTTCACCATTCTCATTTTGAAGTTCTACTTTCATGTAAATTATTTCAAGTTCCTTTCTATTATGTTGGGGTATGATCTCTATATCTATCATACTGGACTCTTATGTTCATATCATGAGAGACCCTATTTTACCTTGTCAATTCAATTTTGTTGACGTTTAAGTGATGCCGTTAGGCTGCCGAATTTATAAGGGATTCTTTCACCCTTCTCATTTTTCATGTTTGATTTTCATGTCAAGTCATTCAAGTTCCTTTTAATTATGTTGGGTTATGATCTCTATATCTATCATACTTATCTATTATGATCATATGATGAGGGACCCTATTTGATCTCGTCAATTCTTTTTTTTATTGAAGTTTAAGTAACGCCGTTAGGCTGCTGAACTTTCATAAGAGAAATCTAATTTTTGTCTTCCTTCCATGTGTTTCATTTCAAATGGTATGTCCTTGAAATTTCATTACCATGATCATGTATCCTTCATATTCTGTCCATCTACTGTTTTATGGGTCATTTATGAATGTTTGACCCATTTTCCCTCCCTTTTTAATGTCTTCTAAAACCGCGTAACATAGCCGTTTTGCTGCAGAATTTCTGTCTCAAAATGTCTCTCTCTTTTTCTAAAGTTATTTTATATTATTAAGTTAATACTCAAAGCTCTTTCTTCTAAAGGGTTATTCACATATATACCAAAATGTTCTATTTTAAATTCTGGGATTTACATACATGAGACTCACCTTCCTTTTCTGTGGGTTTTAAAGTGACGTAAAGATCATGTCTTTAAAGTAGTTTCTAAAACGTTGTGATTATGAAATGAAACCCATTTATTTTATGCTATATGGGTTATTTATGAAATGTTTGATGATGATATATGTGGCTAACATGATAATAAAGTAAAATTTAAGGGTGCGCCCTGATAGCGCTCCAATGCATTGGGTAATGATGTAACCACTAGAGATTACAATTTTCACGATACCTTGGTGAATAACCTTGGTAATTTTCAAATGACACCTTGGGGATGGACCTTGGTGATATGTTCATGATTTTCTATGTTAAATGATGTATCCACATCTTCAAGTTATGAAAAATGTTTTTTTTATTATGAAATGCCTCATGATTTCTTTCTCATGCCTTAAAGTTCTTCTCATGTTCTTGTTGAAGTATATCAAGTTCACATGTAAAATGTTCCTCTTGTTTCCCTTACTAGGCCTCCTGCTCACCCTTTCTTTTGATGTATGTCCCCAGGTTATGAGATCCCTTAATGAACCTAGGATTAAATTAAGGAGAAGCCTTTCAAGTGTTTAAGAAGATTTCTTTGTGTTGCTTTCATGTATTTTGTTCCTGGTTTCCAAGACACTAGACCTTAAAGATCCTCAATTATGTGTAATGTAATGAAAGTTTATGTTATAAAAAGGCGGGATTCTATAGTTGGTATCAAAGGATGGTTTAGTTATTTGTGGAAATTAGGATATAAAAACTTTAGGAAGAACCCTATAGAAAAGTTTAAATATAGGAAAACTTCCTGGTATTTTGGTAAGTATTGAGTAAGTGGTTTATCAAACAAATACATCCCTGTCTGGATACGAGCAGGTAGAGGCGGCTCTGGCATAGATGTACATAGGGGTAAAACCCGAAAACACCGCTTTGATCTAGACTCGAACGGGAACTGGTACACGACAATGGGCCTTGCTGCACTCTTGATTACGACACTCCCGGGGGATATGCTTTGGTAAAATCATAATCTTAGTATGAACCATTGTTAAAGGAACAAAGATAAAATAAAATGAAGATTCACATAAGAATATATGATCATGGATAACCTAGACGGGAACCTAGGGGATCCCAAGTTAGGGTATACTTTTCAACTACAAGTTATACTTATATGCTTTATGTTTCTTTTCTTGATTAGTGGCTATGTATTTAAGCCCCTAATTATAGTTTCTTTTCTTAGTTAATGGCGGGAAATGGAAGAACATGTCTCAATAACCAATGTGATAGGAAATTCTACGATTGCCGTATTAAGATGACCGAGATGATTAGGGGATTAAAATATGATTTTTATTTTGGAAGACGTTCACTATTTTGGGGACCCTATATGATCGAGGTAAATAGATTACAACGGTATTTTCATTGAGGAGTAAGGTTGACTTATATTTTGAAGAATCGATGAATTTAAGGTGGACTTATAGTAATTTAGGTTACTTACGGGAATTATTAACCTATCTTGGGTAAAATATGTTTAGGTTAGCTACTTTTGTTATAAGATGTTAGGAGTAGTTGATGTTGTTTGGAGATGAACAATGAAGTTTATTTTGGAAGACTATGTTATCAAATCTTTCTTGTATTTGGGTTTCAATCATAGTTTGGTTTATTTTGAGGAATCTTAAGGACCATTATTTACGGAATGGACTATGATGAACTTTGGGTAGTACCATGGAACTTGAAGATTTAAAAGTAGTTTCCATTCCTATGGGATTATTTCTTTTTGAAGAGTTTTTTTTACCTTACTCTTTCTGTTTTTGGGATAATGTTTAAATATAGAAGAAATAGATAGTTGATCTTTTGTGGATTATGTGATTCTCTAGAAGATGATTCTTTTGTTTTGATGATACCAAGTAGTTTTGAATGCCCATAGTTTAGAAAAAAGATTAGTTTTGGGTAGAAACTTATTAAAGGATGAAACTCTACATGAAGGTAGATATATTTCCTTATGTTTTTGTTCTATGTTGTAAATGAATTCCTCAAAGTTATGAAAAGGAACGTAAAACAAAAACATTGCTGGTTTACGTTTCCTACTAGGTAATCAAAGACCGCTTGCACACATCATAATTTTGGGATTTTCTGGTGGTTAAATTCCTCCTAATCATGTTTTCTATCACTCTCCTTTAGGACGTGACCCTTTGTTTTCTCCTCCATGTCCATGTTTCCTACATGGAATCCTAGTATGAGTAAACTCAGGTGGCCTTTGTACTTCCTTTTCTTTCTTTTAAAGTAATGGTGTCACGGTCTCTTTTTCTGATGTGGGACTTTGAATGAAATTTTAAAACCCAATTTTTTTTAAAATTGCGAGGACGCAATTTCTTAAGGGGGGATGATTGTAACAACCCGAAATTTTGAATAAATCTTGTTTACTAATTTCATGTGTTATTTTATTTTATTTTTATACTCAACAAAAATATTTTATTTGATAAACATGATTATAATTAAAATGAGATCAGTGGGTTTTGACTATTATATAACCATCGGTCAATATGACCGCTGTGAACAAAATGTTTTGATTATTGTCTCTAAATATAAGTAATCTTGGTTAATTATTATAGAAAGAAGATTCGATGGCCTCACCTAGTAGTCTTGGACTGATCGAAGCCCATCTAACAGAGCTTGGGAAGGAGGTAGCACCACTGGGCTTTTCTCTGGATCAAATCCAAGCCGAACTTCATCATGTGAAGCTGGAACGGAATCGCCTTTGTGAGAAGTTCAAACTGATAGAAATTACTACTCGGGCAATGTTGACTGAGCCGCCCCAAGCTTCTATCACCCTAGCACACCTTACTCTTAGGTCCTATGCTGGTATTATAAGGGGCTATGTAACGAGACCGTAACTACCTTGTGTAATCCTTGTTTTAAATAAAAATTGGGATTTCTTCTTACGATGAAGTTTATGAATTTTGAAATGACCGGATAAATATAGTATGCATATTTTTGATGAATTTTAGAAAAAGGATATTTTAAAAAAATGTTTATGCAAACCTTAAATAATTAAAAATGTGTAATGATTTTCAAAAAATGGTCTTCTACAATTATGTTCAGTACAAAATTTGGAGTCTAATAAGATCAACATAATTTTTGATGAATAGTAAATTATGAATAGTGATTTTACGCTTAGGATTAGTAAGGTGACCAAATGGATTAGTAATATCACTTAAAAAAGTTTTAAAATAATCTAGGCACCTTGATTAAGTAATGTGATTCAATAAAATGGTTAAATAACGGTTTCATAAATTATTATTCAAGTATTAGTTTTTTCGGATGAATAGTGTTTTTTAATTTAAAATTTAATTAAAAATAATTAGAAAATTATTTTTATAAAAATGACTTTATTTTTGAACTCAGAGCATCGATATTATGTTAAGGTAATTTTTGGGGATTTTTCTGAAAAAAATGAATTTTCGATGAATAGTGTTTTTATTTAAAAATTAAATTAAAAATACTTAGAAAATTATTTTTATAAAATGGATTTCATTTTTGAAATCAGAGCATTGATATTTGGTTAATGTGAAATTTTGGGATTTTTCTGAGAAAGATGAATTTTCAGTGAATAGTAAAAATACAGTTTTAGGGTTTCGGTATGTTTAATGACATCATAACGGTGTCATGATGATGTCATGAGATCTTTTGAGGGTTGGCCGGCCAAGGGTGATGAATTATTGTTTTGGGGGCCCCATGTGGCCTTACTCCATGATTAATGACAAGGGAGAGCACATGGGTTTGAGAAAAGCACATGTGAGGTGTCCCTTGGCCATTAATGCTTTGTCCCCTCACTTTCCCTATAAATACCCACCCTTTCCTTCTTTAGTTTTCACTCCCAACTCTCCCACAACGAAGTTCTGGTCTTCTTACCCTCCAAAGAGTCCTCCCAAGGTGCCCCCAAGCCCTCAAGGTCCAATCCTTTGAGTTTCAAGAGTCACGTTTTAAGGTAAGGGATCCAACCTCTCTCTTTCTTTTCATGTAATCTCTTTTATGTCATTCCTTTTATGATCCATGTTCTTATGTGAGAGGATGTTCTTTTATATTCCTCTTACTTCCCTTTTTATGTTCATATAATTAGAGATCCCCCCTTACTCTCATTATTTCGTTTTATGATGTTTTAAGTGGCGCCGTTAGGCTGCTGAATTTTTAAGGGATTCTTTCACCCTTCTCTTTTTCAAAGTTCTACTTTCATGTCAAGTATTTCAAGTTCCTTTCTATTATGTTGGGGTATGATCTCTAAATTTATCATACTGATATTTTATGATCATATGATTAGAGACCCCATTTGATCTCTTCAATACAGTATTTTGACGTTTTAAGTGGCGCCGTTAGGCTGCCGAATTTTTAAGTGGTTCTTCACCATTCTCATTTTGAAGTTCTACTTTCATGTCAATTATTTCAAGTTCCTTTCTATTATGTTGGGGTATGAACTCTATATCTATCATACTGGACTCTTATTTTCATATCATGAGAGACCCTATTTGACCTTGTCAATTCAATTTTGTTGAAGTTTAAGTGATGCCGTTAGGCTGCCGAATTTATAAGGGATTCTTTCACCCTTCTCATTTTTCAAGTTCGATTTTCATGTCAAGTCTTTCAAGTTCCTTTTTATTATGTTGGGTTATGATCTCTATATATATCATACTGATCTCTTATCATCATATGATGAGGGACCCTATTTGATCTCGTCAATTCTGTTTTTTATTGAAGTTTAAGTAACGCCGTTAGGCTGCTGAACTTCATAAGAGAAATCTAATTTTTGTCTTTCTTCCATGTTTTTCATTTCAAATGGTATGTCCTTGAAATTTCATTACCATGATCATGTATCCTTCATATTTTGTCCATATACTGTTTTATGGGTCATTTATGAATGTTTGACCCGTTTTCCCTCTCTTTTTAATGTCTTCTAAAACCGCGTAACATAGCTGTTTTGCTGCAGAATTTCCGTCTCAAAATGTCTCTCTCTTTTTCTAAAGTTCTTTTATATTTTTAAGTTAATACTCAAAGCTCTTTCTTCTAAATGGGTATTCACGTATATACCAAAATGTTCTATTTTAAATTCTGGGATTTACATACATGAGACTCACCTTCCTTTTCTGTGGGTTTTAAAGTGACATAAAGATCATGTCTTTAAAGCAGTTTTTTAAACGTTGTGATTGTGAAATAAAACCCATTTATTTTATGCTATATGGGTTATTTATGAAATGTCTGATGATTATATATGTGGCTCACATGATAATAAAGGAAAATTTAAGGGTGCACCCTAATAGCGCTCCAATGCATTGGGTAATGATGTAACCACTAGAGATTACAATTTTCACGATACCTTGGTGAATAACCTTGGTAATTTTCAAATGACACCTTGGGGATGGACCTTGGTGATATGTTCATGATTGTCTATGTTAAATGATGTAGCCACATCTTCAAGTTATGAAAAATGTTGTTTTTATTATGAAATTCCTCATGATTTCTTTCTCATGCCTTAAAGTTCTTTTCATGTTCTTATTGAAGTATATCAAGTTCACATGTAAAATGTTCCTCTTGTTTCCCTTACTGGGCCTCCTGCTCACCCTTTCTTTTGATGTATGTCCCTAGGTTATGAGATGCCGTAATGAACCTAGGATGAACTTAAGGAGAAGCCTTTCAAGTGTTTAAGAAGATTGCTTTGTGTTGCTTTCATGTATTTTGTTCCTGGTTTCCAAGAAACTAGACCTTAAAGATCCTCAGTTATGTGTAATGTAATGAAAGTTTATGTTATAAAAAGGCGGGATGCTATAGTCACTCCCAGTGGTCCACCTCCAGGAATCGTCCTGCTCTGCAAGCCTCAACCGTGATCAGCGTTGTCCGTCCTCTCCAACCAACACAATGTAGTGCGGGCATAGCCCATGCAGGGGTGAGTATAAGATACTCAGTAGGGACCCCGAGACCCCCGAAGGTCTCCCAGAATCCACAAAGGATAATCCACAAAGGAAAGATACAATCACGAAGTAACATCAGACACTACTTAGGTATATGCCCATAAATGTACCTAAGTCATCAAATCTTGTTCGGCTCCATCATCCGAGCCCAAGCACAACCCAGTCCACATTGGAGATCAAAACATAAATCCACACAGGATAGCACAACAAAATCCACAAAGGAAAGAAAAAGGGATTCAGCTCACACAGGAATACTTCTTTGTATGACGATAAAGATGACCAGTTATTTCCACTGATTCATCTAAGCCGTCGGACCCACAAAGGATCGATAGGTACTAACCCCCGCAATGACCCACAAAGGATCTGACCCACAAAGGATCAATAGGTACTAACCCCCGCAATGACCCAGAAAGGATCTGACCCACAAAGGATCGATAGGTAACTAACCCCCGCAATGACCCACAAAGGATTTGACCCACAAAGGATCGATAGGTAACTAAACCCCGCAATGACCCACATAGGATCGGACCCACACAGGATCTGTAGGCACTGACCCTCATAGGACCGCTAAGCGCAGACCCACACAGGATCGGTAGCACTAACCCACAAAGGATTGCTAAATGTTGTAGTCATTGCCGTCAAATCCACTGAGGATCTCTGCATAGTCGTTGTCGTCACAGTAGCAGTTGCAGCCAGCTCTAGGGTTCCCGCACACAGCAAGCTCGTTCGGGAGGGTCCGCTCCATGAGCCGAGAGGCTGATACATCAACTGACACATAGTCCAAAGTTGATGTATCCAAAATTTCCGTATCGTCAACAGGAACTCAACGTCGCAGACGGCGCGTCAATCGGACGTCCGGTCTGAGAGTTATTGGCTTTTTCGTCCCAGGGGCCCGGTTGGTTTTTAAGAAAAAACCAAACCGATCGTACTCCACCTGCGTCCAAACCTCGGGCGGATTAATCCAAAAGATCTGTCTCACTTAGTGGAATTCAACAAAGTCGACGACACGTCAATCCGACGTCAGAAGCTCAAGATTAGAGTGTTTCCTCTCTGAGGGCCCGATTGGTTTCGTGTACAAACCAACCCGGCCGAATCCAAAGTTTTCCAAAACCATGAGTGTGGTATTCCGAAACGACTGTCTCGATCCAAGGATCCCATTTCCGCTGACGATGCGTCGTTCGGAGGCCCGTAGCTCAAGTAATGAGCAAAAGACCAAAAAGGTCCGGAAACGGGGGTCTGGGCCCGGACCGACGCGGCCCGACCCCCCTGGTTCGGCCCGAACCGTGTCAACCCAACCCGGGTCTGGGTCCGACCCGGCCAGGCCGCGACCCGGCCCGGCGGGTCGGCTCGCCTCGGCTCGGCCAAGCGGCCGAGCAATGGAAACCGCAGGCGGGGGCGCGCTGCCCCTGCATGAAGGATCTGCAGCCCCGGTTGGGGCTGCCTCTCGCCAACGGACACGGCAGCCGGCTGCGGAACCGCAACCCGCCGCCGCGGCTTCAGCCACGGCGGCTCCGTTCGGCGGCACGCCGGGGCGCCGCCGGTGGAGTTTGCGGGCCACCGGAGTTGCTCTGGTGGTCCGATTTCATTTCCTTCTGCGCTGTAGCTCATCCCGGGTCCCATTCTTCACTGTGGAATCAACAAATCATCCCTGCGGCCCATTTTGTCGTCGTCCGCCATTCTGCACACCAAGAACAAAAGGGCGGTGGGTTCAGACTTGTTCGTTGGTCCGCACCCACCGCGTTAGCGGTTTGAAACAACACCATAATTCCCAGCAATTGATAAACCTCGACCCGTAATAAAAATCCGCCGACCAACTTGTTAATTGGTTGGTCCACGTTCTTGCCTTGGAGGAAAAAAACATGGGTATTATCATTTTCAAAACAACCCCTACCTCAATGTCGTCGTCGGACGCGAGTTCGTCGTGGAATTGACCGTCGCGGAAGAAAAAGTATCGTCACGTCGCGGAAGGGAGTCACTATCACGCGGTACTCGGCGTCGCATAGACAAACTACGAGGATCAAGAACATATAGATTTAATTATAACAATTAAACCCATGTTGATGTTATAATCCATAATGAATTAAAAGGACCGCAATCCCCTACCTCAATATGCCGATTGAAGATTGTCGCAGGGACAAAACGTCGTGGTAGAAGCATCGGCGTCGCGTCGCGTCGATCTCCGTGGGTCTGGCGTTCTTCGTCGCCCTTTTTCGGAGGCCGGAATTCATCGCATTCTTCGCATTCTTCGCGAAGGAGGATGAAGGACTTAATGTTTCTGTCAAATCCTCTCAACGAAAAATCCTCAAGAAGACATGTGTAGGTCTTATTTCATTACATGCCAGCAAACAAAAATTAAAGATATGTAACGAACAAATTAATTCATAGAATTAATTGCAACGAAAATAACCGCCCAATTAAAAGGGGAGTTAAGAATTTAGAAAACGCGTTAGTTGACATTCATTTAATAGGGGTTTTCTCGGGTGCATTACTTAACGGAAAAGAAACGGGGAGGCTCATGAGGGCCCCACCTCACAAATATCCTACCAAGAGGGTAGGATATTTTGGGTTCCACCCTATCCGCTTCAACTCAGCTTAAGCAGCTTTAAGTTGCTTTAAGAGGCTTTAAGTGAAATAAAATAAAGTTGTCGCACCACATTATTTTATTTTCTTCACTTAACCCCCAAAAATTAAAAACCACACCCGAGAAAACGCAACTCCGGAAGAGGAGTTTCTAAGCAAGTACTGGCACTGTGATTCCATCGGTGCCCTCGGAATTCGATTCCAAGCACCGGTTCAAAAGTTAGAAAAACCCGCTCGTTCGTTCACTGAATGTACCCGAGCCAAACTTCGGAAAATGATTCCGGGCACACCGGGCCTCGGAATCACGTGCCGTCAGAAACAGCGTTCTTGTAAATTTCCAAAGAAAATTAAGAAAAAAAATCCATTTTCATTTACGGGTATTTACATCACTCCCACCTCAGGTCTTTACGTCCCTGTAAAGATACATCATAATCTAGGGAAACAAATGTGGGTACTGGGCACACATTTGAGCCTCCCGCTCCCAAGTGCTCTGCTGGAGGTTCTCGTGCTGCCATATGATGCACACAAGAGGAATCGATCGTCCATGTAGGACCTACTCTTGTCAATCCCCGATCTCCACCAGGACCTCCACAAAAGATGCCCCATCATCAACGTCCATATCCCCATGGTCAATGATATGCGTCACGTCGTGCACATAACTCCTCAGCTGAGATACGTGGAAGACGTCGTGCACCCGGTGCAACTGATATGGTAGATCCAGGCGATAAGCCACCTCGCCGATCCCGCTGAGGACCTGGAATGGTCCGATGAAGCGTGGAGACAACTTTACGCCTCGGCCAAATCTCCGTAATCCACGTCGAGGTGAGACACGCAAGAAGACGTGGTCGCCATCCTCGAACTCTAGTGGCCTCCGCCTCCTGTCAGCATAAGATTTCTGCCGGCTCTGAGCTATCCTCATCCACTCCTGGATTACCTGGACCTTCTCTGTCGTGGCCCGGACCATCTCTGGTCCCACAAGTGATGACTCCCCAGGGTCTATCCAGCAGAAAGGATATATGAAAGGTCTGTCGTACAATGCCTCGTATGGTGCCATCCCAATGGTGGAGTGGTATCTGTTGTTGTATGCAAACTCCACCAAGGGTATGTGTTCCTCCCAGCTACGACCAATTTCGAGGACACATGCGTGGAGCATGTCCTCGAGAGTCTAAATGGTCCTCTACGTCTGACCATCCGTCTGAGGTTGAAAGGCGGTGCTCAGACGTAGCTGCGTCCCGAACGCCTCCTACAACCCCTTCCAAAGCTGGGAAGTAAAGCGAGCATCTCGATCAGAGACGATAGATGATGGAACACCGTGAAGCCGTACAATATCCTGAACGTAGAGACGCCCCAAACTCTCCACTGAGCCCTGCACTCTGATGGGTAAGAAGTGAGCCGACTTGGTGAGTCGGTTGACAATCACCCAGATGGAGTCGTGACCTCTGGAAGTGTGTGGAAGTCCAGTCATGAAGTCCATAGATATCCTGTCCCACTTCCACTCCGGGACCTCCAAGGGATGTACCAAGCCTGCTGGTACCTGATGCTCTGCCTTCACCTCCTTGCTGGTGAGGCATCGTGAAACGAACTCTGCCACAGCCTTCTTCATGCCTGGCCACTAGTGCTGTCGTCTGAGATCTTGGTATATCGTCGCCACTCAAGGATGTACCGCTAAGGGAGAAGTGTTAAACTCTCTCAGCACATCCTCCCGTAAAGAAACTGGTACCAATGTATGTCCTCTAAAAAGGATTTTGTGCTCTACTCCAAAGGAGAAGCCATCATGTGCATGTCCAAAGGATATCTGTGCACGCTGTATCTCACAGTTAGCATCCCCACGCTGTGCCTCTCTGACCCGCTATAGTAGTGGAGGGGTGAATGTGTGAGACTGAAGGAAGGATGCTCCATGTCTATCCACGAAGGATATCCACAAAGTGTCTAGCTGCTCTATCGCCTCCTCGAGTAGCTGAATGCCCATCCTCCGGCTGAGAGCATCGGCTACCACGTTCCCTTTCCCAGGAGTATTGAATATCTCAAAGTCATAGTCCTAGAGGAACTGGAGCCATCGCCGTTGTCTCAGGTTGAGGTCCTTCTGAGAGAAGATGTACCTGAGACTCTGATGGTCAGAAAAGACTGTAAAGCGCTCTCCCATTAGATAGTCTCACCATATCTTCTGAGCGAAGACCACTGCTGCTAACTCCAGGTCATGGGTAGCATAGTTCTGCTCATGCGGCCTCAACTGACATGATCCATAGGCGATCACCACCCGCTCCTACATCAGGACACATTCGAGTCCGGTCCCTGATGCATCGCAGTATACTACGTACCCTACTCCCTCCTCAGGAAACCTCAAGATAGGGGCATTGGTCAATCTCTGTCTCAGCTCCTGGAAGCTCTGCTAACATCTTTCTGACCACACAAAGGGTTTCCCCTTCTTCGTCAAAGCTGAGAGTGGTGACGCAACTCTGGGGAAGTCTGGCCCAAATCTCTGATAGTATCCAGCTAGTCCCATGATGCTCCGCACCTCTGTCACGCTCTTCGATGGCTCCCAAGCTAGAACTGCCTCAATCTTCGCAGGATCCACCACAAATCCCACCTCAGAGATGACGTGTCCAAAGAAGTAGACCTCACGTATCCAGAATTAACACTTCGAGAGCTTGACATAAAGATGGTGCTCTCGGAGTGTGTCTAGTACAACCCGCAAGTGGGATGTGTGCTCCTCCTCAGTCGTCGAGTATATCAAAATGTCATCGATGAAGACTACGACAAATCGATCGAGGTATGTCTGAAAGATCCTGTTCATGAGGCCCATGAACACTGCCGGAGCATTGGTCACGCCAAATGGCATAACCAAGAACTCATAGTGGCCATACCGACATCTGAAAGCTGTCTTCTGCACGTCCTCGTCCCGAACTCTGACCTGATGAAAGCCTGACCTAAGGTCTATCTTCGAGAACCACCGTGCTCCCTTGAGCTGATCGAAGATGTCATCAATCCTTGGTAGAGGATACTTGTTCCTCACCGTCACCTGGTTCAGGCGATCATAGTCGACACAAAGTCACAATCTCCCGTCCACCTTCTTGATGAACAATATCGGGGAAGCCTAGGGTGAAACACTGGGTCCGATGAATCCCTTGCCCTACAAGTCCTCCAACTGTACCCGTAGCTCTCAAAGCTCAGCGGGGTCTATCTGATATGCTGCAGTGGATATCTGGGCTGTCCCGAGGTACATATCAATATAAAAGTCTACCTATCTGTGAGGAGGTAGCCCTGGGACGTCGTTGGGAAAGACGTCCGCATACTGATCCACCACTGCAGGAAAACTAGGACTCTTCACGTCAACTGATCCAAGGATGAGGCTAGCCAACTGATGAGTGATGGACTGTCCTCTCCTCTGTGTAAGTCCATCCTGTGCTGCGAAGGGTCCTTTCTCACCGGTGAAGGTGAACCTGCTCCCGTCGGTGCACACACATCGCACCTTGCTCCTAATACAGTTGATCTGAGCATGAACTGCAGATAACCAATCCATGCCCAAGATGACGTCGTAAGGCCTCGACGCCACTACAAGAAGATCCCAGTCAAAGATCTAGCCTCCTAGAGTAATCTCAAACTGCCGGCACCAGTGCGTAATCGTCGAGTCCGCTCCCGTAGGAGTCTCTAGCCGTAAGGATCGAGCCAACGACTCTGTCGGAATCTTCGTGCTCCGAACAAGGGCAGCGGCTATGAAAGAGTGACTCGCACTTGTGTCTATAAGAACTGCAGCAATGGTGGAATAGACACAGATAGTACCTCGAATCATCTCGGGTGCGCCGTGGTCGTAGGCCTCTGTTGCCTGGAGCTGTGCCTGTCTCTGCCCGCTAGCTCCCTGTGGTCGGGGTGGACCTCCTGGTGGTGGTGGTGGTAGAGCCTCAAAGAGTCTCCCACCACCTGCTGCTCGGCCAGCTCCTCGGCCTCGTCCGCCTCCTCCCTATGGACCGCCACGGTCGACCCTCTGCCTCTGCCTGGGTGGCCCCTCATCCGTCTGCTGCTCCTTGACACGGTGGGTCAGGCAGTCATGAGCCATGTGGTCATGCCCGCCGCATGTGTAGCACTGCCTGCCTCCCAAAAGACTGGCTCCGCGCTGTGTGCCCCACACTGCTGAGCCAGTGCCCTGAGGTCGTCTGCATGAGGGTCTAGTCTGCCTGGACCCCTGAGTCATCCTTCGATTTCCTGCTGCAGAATACTCTGCTATGTGCCGCCATGCGGTAGGTCTCACTGCTGATTAAGGCTCAACAAGGAAGCTCTCGGTCAAAAGGGCTCGCTCCAGTACTCCTGCCTGAGTTGGAATGATGAGGGAGATCAGCTATGCCCTGATCTCATATCTCAATCCCTGCTCAAAGGTCCGGGCCCGAAATAGTGGGTCCCGTACCATGTATGTCGAGTAACGCGAGAGATCGGTAAATCTCGCCGAGTACTGGGCGACCACCAAGTTTCCTAGCCGCAGATGCAGAAGCTCCTGGATGTGCACTGCACAGAGGGTGACCGGGACGAACTCTGAGTAGAAGAGGCCCTCAAAGTCTGTCCAGAGGAGATATGCCTCATCATGGAAATGGAGCATCAATCTCCACCATCGGCCCGCTAATGCGTGCAGTAGGCTTGCTGCAATGATCACCATGAGGTCTGCTGGTGTCCTTACTAGCCTGAAAACTCGTACCACTGCCTCCAGCCAGTCCTCGCCTGCCTGGGGGTCCGTCTCCCCACGGAACCTGGGCGTTCACTGGCGCTGGAACTCATGCAGTGCACTAAGGTGACGTGCCTCGTCAGTGGTTGGGGCTGGAAGCATCGGTGGCTCAGCGGGTAGAGGTACCTCCGGTGCCTCAGCTGTCAAAGGGTCCTGTACCGAGGCCTCGTTGGTCGGTGGGCTGTCGTCACACTCAACTCTTGGAACCCTAGCTAGCTTCCATCGTAGGGCCATCCTTAAAAGGAAACAGGTATGCCACAGTTATAATATTATACCTGGTGAGCTGATACAAAGTAATCACAAAGGAAACTTGAAATACACATGCAATCAATGTTTTTGTGCATTAAGTCGGAAATCAAAAGTCAGGGTCCTGGTGTACGGATACGTCGGCCGCCGCACCAACACTGGGCTCCCTGGACTGATAACCACACTCAATACGCTTAACACTATTGCTTCACATAGAAGAAAGATCAGATTCTGTGGTAGAACCGAACTCCTCTAATATCAATTTGTCACGACCCGTCCTCGGGGCCCGTGCCGTGATTACCCCAAGCCCGCCTTCCACAGGCCAGGGGCTGGCGACTAGCACCAAGGCATAAATCCCAGAAAAAGGGAAGTCATTGCCTTTGTAAAGTAAACAACAAACACCACAGAGCAAACTGACAGAAGTAAGCAATAAGTAAAAACTGAGTACAATAGTAAGTGCGGAAAAGTAAGTGGGACAGAATACAAACCCAAACTGAAAGTAAAGTACAACTGGAAAGGGAAAATAGCAACAGAAAAGTAAATCCACAACATCGAGTTGCCCACTGGAAATCCCACTTGAAAGGTGGGTACGGAAAGCCTCCACTGCTCCTCGGGTCCAGCCGACCGCTCCGAGTACATCCCGCCCAGTGGTCCACCTCTAGGCACTATCGTGCTCCGCAAGCCTCAACCATGATCAGCGATGTCCGTCCTCTACAACCAACACAACGTTGTACGGGCATAGCCTGTGTAGGGGTGAGTATAAGCTATTCAGTAGGGACCCCGAGACCTCTGAAGGTCTCCTAGAATCCACAAAGGATAATCCACAAAGGAAAGATACAATCACGAAGTAACATCCGACACTACTTAGGTATATGCCCATACATATACCTAAGTCATCAAATCTCGTTCGGCTCCAACATCCGAGCCCAAGGACAACCCAGTCCTCATAGGAGAGAAAAACGTAAATCCACACAGGATAGCACAACAAAATCCACAAAGGAAAGCAAAATGGATTCATCTCATACCGGAATACTTCTTTGTATGACGATAAAGATGACCAGATATTGCCACTGATTCATCTAAGCCGTCGGACCCACAAAGGATCGATAGGTACTAACCCCCAAAATGACCCAAAAAGGATCTGACCCACAAAGGATCGATAGATACTAACCCCTGCAATGACCCACAAAGGATCTGACCCACAAAGGATCAATAAGTAACTAACCCCCGCAATGAACCACACAGGATCGGACCCACACAGGATCTGTAGGCGCTGGCCCACACAAGACCACTAAGTGCTGACCCACATAAGATCGGACCCACACAAGATTGGTAACACTGACCCACAAAGGATCGCTGAGTGTTGTTGTCATTGCCGTCGAATCCACTGAGGATCTCCGCACAGTCATTGTCGTCACAGTAGCAGCCGCAGCCAGCTCTAGGGTTCCCGCACACAGCAAGCTCATTCGGGAGGGTCCGCTCCATGAGCCGAGAGGCTGATACATCAACAGACACATAGTCCAAAGTTAATGTATCCAAAAGTTCCGTATCGTCAACAGGAACTCAACGTCGCAGACGGCGCGTCAATCGGACGCCCGGTCTGAGAGTTATTGGCTTTTTCGTCCCAGGGGCCCGGTTGGTTTTTAAGGAAAAACCAAACCGACCGTACTCCACCTGCGTCCAAACCTCGGGTGGAGTAAGCCAAAAGATCCGTCTCACATAGAGGAATTCAACAATGTCGACGATACGTCAATCGGACGTCTGAAGCTCAAGATATGAGCATTTCTGCTCCGAGGGCCCGGTTGGTTTCGTGTACGAACCAACCCGGCCTAACTCAAAGTATTCTGAATCCTTGAGTGTGATATACCGAAATGACCGTTTCGATAGAAGGATTTCATCGCCGCTGACGGCGCATCGTTCAGAGGCACGTAGCTCAGGTTATGAGCAAAAGACCGAAAAGGTCTGGAAACGGGGGTCTGGGCCCGGACAGACCCGGCCAGACCCCCCTGGGTCGGTCCGAACCGGGTCGACCCGACCCGGCCTGGGTGTGACCTGGCCCGGTGGGTCGGCTTGGCTCGGCTCGGCTGAGCGGTTGAGCGAGGGAAACCGCGGGCGGGGTCGTACTGCCCCCGAGTGAAGGATCCGCGGCCCCGGTTGGGGCCGCCTCTCGCCAACGGACGTGGCAACCGTCCGCGTCCCTGCCTTCAGTTCCGCGTGGCCGCGGAACCACAGCCTTCCTCCACGGTTTCAGCCACGGGGGATCCATCCAGCGGCGCGCCGGGGCGCCGCCGCCGGTGGAGTCTACGGGCCACCAGAGTTGCTCCGGTGGTCCGATTTCATTTCCGTCTGCGCCGTAGCTCATCCCGGGTCCCGTTCTTCACTTTGGAATCAACAAATCGTCTCTGCGGCCCGTTTTGTCGTCGTCCACCGTTCTTCACACCATGAACAAAAGGGTGGTGGGTTCGTACTTGTTCGTTGGTCCACACCCACTGCGTTAGCGGTTTGAAACAACACCATAATTTCCAGCAATTGATAAACCTCGACCCGCAATAATAATACGCAGACCAACTCGTTAATTTGTTGGTCCGCATTCTTTCCTTGGAGGAAAACAAACATGGGTATTATCTTTTTCAAAATGACCCCTACCTCAACGTCGTCATCAGACGTGAGTTCGTCACGGAATTGACAGTCGCGGGAGAAAAAGGATCGTCGCGTCGCGAAAGGGCATCGCTGTCGCGCGGTACTCGGCGTCGCATAGACAAACTCCGAGGATCAAGAACATATTGATTTAATTATAACAATTAAATCCATGTTGATGTTATAATCCACAAAGAATTAAATGAACCTCAATCGCCTACCTCAAGATGCCAATCGAAGACTGTCGTGGGGATGGAACGTCGTGGAAGAAGCGTCGGCGTCGCGTCGCGTCGATCTCCGGGGGTCTAGCGTTCTTCGTCTCCCTTCGTCGGAGTCCGGCGTTCTTTGAGTTCTTCATGTTCTTCACAAAGGAGGATGATGTACTTAAAGTTTCTGTCAAATCCTCTCAACGAACAATCCTCAAGAAGACATGTGTTGGTCTTATTTCAGTACATGCCAACAAACGAAAATTAGAGAGAAGTAACGAACAAATTAATTCATAGAATTAATTGCAGCAAAACAAACCACCCAAATAAAAGGGGCGTTAAGAATTTAGAAAATATGTCTGTTGACTTTCATTTAATAGGGGTTTTCGTGGGTGCGTTACTTAGCGGAAAAGAAACAGTGGGGATCGTGTGGGCCCCACCTCACAAATATCCTACCAAGAGGGTAGGATATTTTGGGTTCCACCCTATCCACTTCAACTCAGCTTAAGAAGCTTTAAGTGGCTTTAATCGGCTTTAAGTGAAATAAAATAATGTTGTGACACCACTTTATTTTATTTTCATCACTTAACCCCCAAAAATTAAAAACCACACCCGAGAAAACACAACTCCAGAAGAGGCGTTTCTAAGAAAGTAACGGTGCTGTGATTCCATCAGTGCCCTCATAATTCGAGTCCGAGCACCGGTTAAAAAGTTAGAAAAACCCGCTCGTTCATTCAGTGAACGTACCCGAGCCAAACTTCGGAAAATGATTCCGGGCACACCGGGCCTCGGAATCCCGTGCCTTCAAAAACTGTGTTCTTGTAAAATTCTAAAAAAAATTAAGAAAAAAAAATTTCCTTGAAATTTACGGGTCTTTACACCACTCAACCTATGTGAACATAACCAATACCAAAAGTGAGATGAAATTTACTCTAGTCAGTTGTCTCTACACAACTCACCAAATCTTTTCACTCATGCTTTCTTAATGGTTGTACTTCTCAAATTATGCAAAAACATAAATAAATTCTCACATGTAGACACCTCCCATGCCTCATTGATAGCGCCATGCATGATATCATCGATGTGATACCATAAAACCTAAAAATAATTTATAATATAAAATTATTAATGAAATGTATTTATAAATAAATATTAATTATTTCCATATCTGCCAATGATTTAACATTCCAAGCCGCACATCAACCGGAATCTATTCCCATGTGATCCATGGCTAAGAAAAATAATTGTGAAAGATAGCACTCCTCTGTATAACAGCTATATGCACAAAACTATAAAAAAGGAAAATATAATCAAACAATTAGTATATGAATAAATTAAGGAAAGCTAACTAAAATAAACAGGTTACCATACCTCCGTGAGAAAGGATCGAAACCAATATGTGGATTTTTCTTGGGGATAGGTTCATGAATCATCAGTCGTGCAAGACCGTTCCCCCTTCACATACCCCTTATACCGCCAGTATGGTGAGGGTCAGATGATCCCAAATCCACCTCATCCAAATGTAGCTTAACCTCCTCCAACTAAAGAAATAGATCATGGATCATCTGAAACACAAAACGGTTGTTTTTAGCAGATAGTTGAAAATAAATTTTACATATAGATTTATATTATTTATGATTATTACTGGAATTTAAATGTGTCAATGTTCACCTTCATCTTCATATTCATATACGATGATGTCAATGTATTTATATTCATCATCGACACCATCAATATCCTTACGAGTTTCAGTTTCTTCATCACTTTCCATTTCAAATTCATTTGTAACTTCATTAACATCATAGTCATCATTGACCCTTAATTGTGGTGTGTCATCATAAATATTCATGTCTCTTGGTGAAAAATATGGATTTTGAGTTGTCTATTGAAAGTTTTAAATTCCTTGTACTTCATCAGAACCACATCCAGTTTGAGTGAACTGATTTTCCTGAGATTAAATTTTTATTATACTCCACCAATCACTCAGTTATCTCAAAGTACCATAGTACATTACGTAATATATTTGATGTGTCTGTTGAGACAATAAAAATGGTTCATTTACTTCAAGATAACTTTTAAATTTAATATTGCTGATTCCATGAATCAGATGAACACACAAACCTCTCTGAGTATTCAACCACTGATATTTAAATATTGTTATGCAATTCTTTCCTAGATAACATAGTTCAATAATTTCATCCAAAATGCCGTAAAAGTCAACTTCAGTTTCTGTATGATGTTAAACTTTCAAGAGAACTCCACTATTGACTGTTTTTTTACTCCTCATATGCATGTGTTTGAAATCGAAAGCCATTAACCACATATTCATTATAATATTTAACCAATTTGGATGGTGGGTTACTCAATATACACAGCTGCTTATCAATTTTATCAGCATGTTAAGACACCAGAATTTTTTTAAAACAATCATCAATATAATAAATAATGAACTGAATTGATATATTAAACCATCAATAATTTATATTTCCAGTTTTTGAAACCATTGAGAAATGTTTTTTGTCTACGTTCTTCAAGAGCAGTAGCTATAATTGGTGGAAGATGTTTCTTAATATGATTATCATATAACCTAAAAATAAAATAAATTTACTTAATAAAACATAAATTATAGAATAAGTGATAGAATCACTCACGGTAAAAATGACGTCATTTCTTCACAATTGAGAAGAACATATGTATGAGCTTGGTGATGTTCATCATCTAAAATCCATCGTTCATGAACTCCACTAAAGATAAGATATGGATGATTAAAAAATGATAATTTATTTTCCATTTCATCATCATTATTCCCCTTTTTTCCCATGCAGTTGTGTTTTGAGGGATATTAAGATTCAAAATAATGAGACTAGAAAAAAGAAATTTCCTCTTGCAAATCTGCTTAAGTAATTGATCCTTCAACTAATACTCTGTTCCATACTTTTTTCTTCAATTTTAATGTGCATATCTTTAATGGGTACATCATTCAAAATAGTAGTAGACCTCCATATTTATCTCAATGTGGAAAATGTAATATTAGATGTTCTATTGAGTCAAAGAAATCCAGCAGGAAGACATTTTCAAGTTTTCATATAATGACAAAAACATCTTCTTCCTATTTACTTAGTGCATCATAGTCTATTGTTTCCAGAAAAATGTTTCGAAAAAATATATGATATTTCAGTTATCGAATCTCAAATCATAGAATTAAACAAACCTCTAAATCTAATTAGCATAAGTCTTTCTATTATAACATGACAATAATGACTTTTTAATCTGGTAATATGACCATTCATAACACATTTGACCAAATTGGAAGAAAATCCATATTGAAGTCTCAAATTTAAAATCCAATAACAAAATAATAAGTGACTCTCTTTGGAAAGTGTATAAGCTGGTTTTGGCTTCATTAACCTATGCACTCTGACATTTTGAAACAGTTCAAGTTCTGGTCGTCTAAAAATTTGGGTAAGATCTAATCATGCCTTTATATTATCATTGGTTTTACCTAGTGTATCCAAAACCGTATGATATAAATTATCCAAAATGTTCTATTCAATATGCATGAAATCCTACATGTGTCAGATGAACAGATTAGACCAATATGGAAGATCCCAAAAAATGTTCTGTTTTATCCAATTATGTTTTTCCCAAAGCCATGAATTTTATGTTGATTTACTTTTGGCCCAAATGTGATGGGAGGTACTGAAAATAGAAATGATTTTAACTTTTTACTGAGATTATTTTGGGAGGTTCACCCCTTTTAATTTTACCTATTTTGAAATGAGATTTTTTTCTTCGAACATGATGATTGGTTGGAAGAAATCTGCGATGACTTTCAAAATAGAAATGTTTTTTCCATTGATGAGAATAAAGTGTTTGTTGTCTTTCATACAGTAAGACATGATTTCATCCCATGTTTACTCCAACCAGATAACATGCCAAATGCCTGGAATCCACTATTTATCTACATCAATGCAGCTTCTAAGATGAAATTTTGTTTCACAACAACATCATAGGTACTAACACCATTACCCCACAATGAATTTAACTAATCAATCAGTGGTTTCAAATAAACATCAATATTATTTTTTGGATGTCCTGGGATTCATAAGGTCAAAATGATATACGACTCCTTCAGAAACATCCATGGTGGTAAATTGTACGGATTAATAAAGACAATCCAACACGAATATAGACTACCATAAGAAATAAACGGATAGAAACCGTCTGTCAAAAAAGACCTAATCACACATTTTGGGCTTCTAAAGAAAAACATGGATGCAGTATATCAAAATGTTGCAAAGAATCACCATTATATGGATTATTCAAGCTTTTATTAGTTAATATCTTGGTTTTGTTCCATGACATCATTAACGTTGTATTTTGAGACATAAATAAACTATGAAACCTGTGTTTAAGGGGGAAATATCTCAACTATTTTACAGGAATCGGTCCAGAATTATTCGGTTGAGCTTCGTTATATCTCAATTTTCCACATGTGGGGAAACTATACAATGACTCATTTTCACCCGAATATAAGATGAATTCATTAGCACATTCATGAATATTCTGATAACTAAGGCCCAAATTACAAACCAGCCTCTTCCTCTCATTGTAATTTGTAGGCAATACATTTATTTTAGGTAACAGTGTTTTAACTGAATAAAATATATGATCAAAAACAATTTTTTGACATTGTATTATCTTGTTTAATAGCCATAAATTTTGCAACTGCTTATAATTTTCTTATCTTGTAACCAGGATATAATGCATCCTCAATAGACCTCAACAAATCATAAAAGTTGGATGGTGCCAACTCAGGAGTTAAATCAATATCATCATGATTTTTAGTTTGTCGAACAGATGCAACTGCAACATCATGTACTAAATTTTAAAATCGTTATGGATTCAGAATAAAGTTATTAGTATCTTCTCTAGAACTAAGCCCACAATTTTGATACCAAAAAGCATAATCTGGTTGAAAAAAAACAGCAAGAGATGTCCCCCAACTTTGTCAAATGAGTTAAACGTTCTCAGAGAACATTTTATACAAGGACACTTAATTTTTCCTTCTAAAACAATTTATGGTTTTGATGTTGTAAATCATAAGAAAGACTCAACACCCTCAATATATATATTATTTAAACTAAAACTGTTGGGATTTTGGTGCTGATTTATCCAAGAACGGTCATCTAATAATGACTATTGTTGAATTCCTTATTCAATATTTTTCTACAAAATATAAAATCATTACTATTTTTGAATAATTTGAAATTATAAAAACAAAGTCCAAAAAATAAGGTAAATAATTATAAATACTTATTAATAATTACCATTAATTATGGAGGACACAATTTCCAGTGGATTAATGGCTACACTTTTGTCTGACAACTAATTTACTTGCAACATTCACACATAGAAATCACAATGAAGAATCTGCTCAGAGGTGCACATATTCATTCTCATGAAAATGAGAATGTATAAGTGTACCTCTGAGAAGATTATTCATTCTGATTACAGTGTGAGAATGATGCAAGTCAATGAGCCATCAGACAAAAGAGCCCCCTTTTCGTTGACGAATATTCTTATTTAACTATCATTTCCTGAAAACATTATGAAAAATGTGGTCCTAAGAATTCATATTCAAACTCATGCATATGAGATTGAATATGTATTCATAGAAGAATACTTTTTATAATGTTTTGAGTTGGTAAGAGTTGAAAGAAGTAGAGTCATCGAACAAAAGGAATGTTGTCAATCAAATGGAAATTGTACCAAGTTATTAAAATTTATTACAATTTATTTTATTCTTAATTATTTCAAATTATTTCAAATTATTTTTAATTATTTCTAATTATTCCTAATTATTTCTATTTATTTCTAAATATTGCTAATTACTGCTATTTATTCTTATTTATTACTTTTTATTCTTATTTAATCCTATTTATTACTATTTATTATTTTTTTCTTATTTATTCATATTTATTCATATTTATTCTTATTTATTTCGATTTATTCCTAATTATTACTAATTATTACTAATTATTACTAATTATTTCTAATTATTACTAATTATTACTAATTATTACTATTTATTACTATTTATTACTATTTATTACTGTTTATTACTATTTATTTCTATTTATTACTATTTATTACTAATTATTGTTAATTATTACTAATTATTACTAATTATTACTAATTATTTCTAATTATTACTAATTATAACTAATGTTTACTAATATTTTCAAATTGTTACTAATTGTTACTAATTTTTAAAAATTGTTACTATTTATTACTAATTATTTCTAATTATTACCAATTATTAATAATTATTACCAATTACTACTAATTAATACTAATTATTACTAATTATTACTAATTATTACTATTTAATACTATTCATTACTATTTATTACTATTTATTACCTATTATTACTAATTATTCCTAATTATTACTAATTATTCCTAATTATTACTAATTATTACAAATTATTCCTAATTATTATAATTTATTACTATTTATTACTATTTAGTACTATTTAGTACTATTTATTAATATTTATTACTATTTATTACTATTTACTACTAATTAGTACTATTTATTCTTATTTATTACTATTTATTTATATTTATTACTATTTATTACAAATTATTACTAATTATTACTATTTATTACTAATTAATACTATTTATTACTAATTATTACTAATTATTACAAATTATTACTAATTATTACAAATTATTAATAATTAATTCTAATTAATACTAATTATTACTAATTATTACATATTATTTGTATTTATTACTATTTATTACTATTTATTACTATTTATTAGCATTTATTACTAATTATTACTAATTAATAGTATTTAATAATATTTAATTTATTTATTACTATTTATTACTATTTAATGTATTTATTACTGTATATTACTATTTAAAGTATTTATTACTATTTATTACAAATTATTAATTATTATTACTATTTATTATTATATATTTTTAATTATTAGTATTTATAAGTATTTACTAAGAATTATTACTATTTATTAGTAATTGTAACTATTTATTAGTATTTATAACTATTTATTATTATTTATTATTATTTGTTACTATTCATTAATATTCGTTACAATTTATTACTGTTTATTAACATTTATTACTATTTATTACTATTTATTACTATTTATTACTAATTATTATTATTTATTATTATTTATTACTATTTATTACTATTTATTTCTATTTATTACTATTTATTACTAATTATTACTAATTATTACAAATTATTACCATTTATTACTAATTATTACTGTATATTATTATTTATTACCATTTATTAGTATATATTAGTATTTATTTGTATGTATTACTAATTATTATTATTTATTAATAATTGTTACTATTTATTACTATTTAGTACTATTTATTATATTTATTAGTATTTATTTGTATTTATTTGTATTTATTACTATTTATTAGTATCTATTACAATTTATCAGTATTTATTACTAATTAAAAGTATTTATTACTAATCAATACTAATTAATTCTATTTATTACTAATTGTAAATATTTATTATTATTTTTTACTAATTATTACAATATTTTCTAATTATTAATAATTAGTGTTAATTACTATTAAATATTGGAAAATACAGCTACTAATTCCTAATTACCTGTATTTATTTATATACATTACTAATTATCATTAATAATTATTAATCATTACTAATTACTAAGAATTAGTACTAATAATTTTATGGTATTAATACAAATAAATACTGATAACAAAACAATTTAAATCTAACTTAATTACAACTAATCAACAATAATTAAAATTAATATAATGAAATGAAATAAATTCTAAATTAAATAAAACATAAATACCTTTAAAATTGATCTTTTATAATTTTCGGCAACTTCACAACTTTTTCGCAAAAAAACTAACTCTCAAAAATTTTCACTCTGGAATTAGAGTTTAGAGAAGTAGAGGAAGAAGGAATTGAGGAGGGAAGAAAAAACGGATGGGGTGATTATATATATGTTATATTAGTTGCGACGGGACTATTTGCGACAAGACTATTTTCGATGGGATTACCATCGCAAAAAAATACTATTTGTGACGGGACCGATCGCCAATAACTTCGTCCACATTAATTACGGTCGTTTGTTAAAAGGTAATTTGTGACGGGCCCTATCGCAAAAAGTAACCTGCGGACACACTATTTGCAATGAGACGACATCCCGTCGCAAATAGGTTTTTACCGCCACTGGTTATTTGCAACGGGACCCCTCGGAAATACCCTCCGGGGGTCGAACTAGTTGAGGTGGGGGATCCTCTGTCTCTACTAGTGGTTACCGTCTCTCAGTATTTGCGACGGGCGGTGAATACCCATCGCAAATACCCTTTTGTGAAGCTTTGCGCGCAAGCCGCGTCATTCCCACTATAAGTTTTCGCGATGGGGACACCTATTCCCGTCGCTAATAGATTTATTCCTGTCATAAATAACCCATCGCAAAAAAATGGGTTTTTCTCGTAGTGAGTGTTTTCAACCAAGCAGAAGTTTGAAATTTTTAAATCATTGTAAATTTCTTTCTAATGTTAAACCAAAGGGTGTTGATGAAGCCTTCCAACATAATGATTTGATAACTATTATATAGAAAGATAAAAATACAACTGAGATTAATGGAACAATTGAAATTATGGCATATCATAATTAGAAGAATATAATTGGGATAAAATTTGTTTTTCATAATAAACTAAATTACAAGAGTGACATGGATTGGAAGAAATGTTATTTAATTTTTAATGGGTACTCTGAAAATAATTGAAATGGATTTTGGAAGACATTTTCTATAGTTCCAATGATTAAAAAAATTAAAATATAATTTTTGATATACTCTCAAAGAAACCATTTTTTATGCGATTAGAAGTCAGCAATCCAAAATAGACAACTGATCGAATATGATAGTATTGAACTATTAGAAGGTTTTATCTTTGATGGCAATGGTTTATGATTTTTAATGTGTTTGATTTTTTTTTAAAAAAATAAGTTGAATAAGGGATTAAATGTTTGATAAAATGTTGAGAAATGTGAAATTAAATAAACTCAAAGTGAATAGAAATTTTTATGTCAAGTATGAGGACTCAAATTCACTCAGTATGACTATGTAGGTTTATAAAATATGTTTTATTATGAATAAATTAAAACTTATCAATATATAAATTACCCAATGCAAATCACATATGAGATTTGTATGAATCATAAGAAGTCATTTGTTGAGTTTCAAATGTTACATTATTGGGGATATCTTGATCAGTACATTGATGAAGGATTCTTTACATCAATTAATAGTATTTTTGGTAAGTCATTGTATCTTACAATACAAGTGATTTGTGACAACCCGTCCCCCGGGGCCCGTGCCGTGACTACCCATGCCCGCCTTCCATAGGCCAGGGGCTGGAGACTAGCACCGAAAGGCATATCCCCTATAATCGATAAGGCATTTACTTTATAACCAGTAAATACATGCTACCAAGCACACAACAAGATACGAACACAAGTCAACTGTATAGGAAAAAGAATGTTGAAAGTAAAAAGGGGCTAGAATACAATACAAATAGTAATAGTACAAGTAAAACTAAAATACAATACAACTGAAGAAAAAAATGGCAGCTACTTGGTCATCCTCTGAGGTTCCTACCTGAAGGGTAGGTGCATATCGCCTCATCCTCACTCCACGTCTGCCTATCTCATCTGTGTACTATCACGTCGTATGGTCCACCTCCAGGCCCCGTCTAGCCCTGGTACTCTCAGCCTCAATCAGCATTGTCTGTCGCCTGCACCAAACACAACAAGGTGCGGGCACAGCCCGTGCAGGGGTGAGTATAACGATACATAGTTGGGACCCCGAGTCTCTCAAGGTCTCACAAAATCCACCCAGGATAAACCACAAGGCAGGAAATCAACTAACAGCCCTAGTTAGATATATGCCCATACATATACCTAAGTTCTCAAGTATACCCATCTCAATCATGATGAAAACACAGAGTCCAACTCAAAGCCCAATGCTCAACTGTTCAACAAAGGAATAAACACCACAAAGGTAAGTACCATACAGGTACTCCACACAGAAGAATACCACCAAGGTATTACCACGAAGGAAAGCGTCACAAGGTACAGACTCATCTCACACCAGGTATTTCTTAGGTATAGTAGTTGAGATGATTAGATTTAACGACTGAGTCATCGTACTCTATTAAGAGGAAGTCTCATGAAAGATCCTAAACGATCATCAGACCCATAGAGGATCGTACTACATCGTCATTACATTGTAAGACAAACATAGGATCTCTAGGTACTGACCCACACATGATCGCTCGTTTCTGACACACATAGGATTGCTAGCTGCTGACTCACACAGGATCGCTCGGTGCTTACCCACATAGGATCGCTCGGTGCTGACCCACAGAGGATCATTAGGTGCTGACCTACACAGGATCACTCGGTGTTGACCCACACATGGTCGATATTCATTCTTCACGTCACATCCATCTACTGGGTTCCCACACTATGATTGACTCTTTCTGAGAGGTTCCACTTCTCGAGCACTGTTTGATACTCCAACTGTCACGAAGTCCCATGAAGAAGTATCCAAAAGGACCGCCACATCATAGGGTTCTCAACGCAATAGAATGTGCGTCAATCAGACGCCCAGTCTGTCAGTTATTAGCATTTTAGTCCCGAGGGCCCAATTGAATTCATGATTGATCCAACCCGACTGTATCCCAAATTTATCTCAATCTCAAGTTGGGTATACCAAAGTGATCGTCACACTTCTAGGATTACAGCGCCATTGACGGTTTTTCAAACAGACATGTGGTGCCAAAGTTATGGCTGATAGAGCGAAAAGCTCGTAGCTGGTCCGGGTCTTGTACAACCTAGTCGGACCAACCCAGCTCGACCCTTCCTAGGATGACCTTACCCGGGTTGGGTTGACCCAGCCCGGCATGGCACGTGCGGGGAAACACGGGGGATGCAGAGTATCATGACGCTTTTAGGGTGGTGTGGAGGTCATGAGGGCTGTGGAGGGCCGCGGGGGCGGCGAGGTTGTGGGGGCCGGGGAGGGCCGCTGGGCGGCGAGGCAGCAGGGGCTGCGGAGGGCCACGTAGCGGTGAGGCCGGGGGGTGGTGAATGCTGCGGGGCCATGGAGACCGTAGGGGCTGCAGAGGCCCCCGGGGCAGTGAGGTCACAGGGCGGGGAAGGTCGTGGGGGCCGCATAGGGCTGTGGGGCTATATAGGTCATGGGGGCCGCAGAAGCCAAGAGGCCGCATGACGGTGGAGGACGCGTGGGCCGCGTGGGCCACATGGCCGCGGGATGATGGAGGCCATAGGGTGGCGGTCAGCCTTGGTTGGCCCTGCGGAACGATGTGTGTTATTCCTTCGCCGTCAGCCAGCTTGACTTGCTGCCCTCCATTTGTCTCCTTCATCGTGGTCGACCGTGGTGCCAGCCGCGGTTCTCGATTTCCACTAGTGCCAAACACTGGCACCAGTTTCCGTCACTATTGTATAGAACACACAAAAAAACCATGAGGTTTGCGGAGGAGTTGACCCATGTTTGTTTGGCCCATACCCTCCGCGTTAGGGTGGTAGCAAGCAACGCAAGGGGAATGATTCAATCTGAGAGGAAAATTAACATTGATGAATTTAAAACACACACATACCTCATTTGCTTGTTGACGTCGATGAGGAGGGAAGGATGGTCTTCAATTGAAGACATCCCACATTGGAGGATGCACCGAAGAAGAAGTCAAAGTCAAGTGTCAGTGTTCTTCATTAGAGTAGCATTCTTCATTGGGGAAGAATAATTCCTCCAAGGTTCTCTCCCAATTTCCATTTTCCAACACTTCCCCCAAATTCCACCAAAATGAATAGGTATCCAATATGATATGTTTTTGTAATTTAATTGTTGGCCCAAATTAAATTGGCATCATAATTACATTGAGGTTAGCATAATAAATTTTGGGGAAACCTAAAGGTCACCTCCATCATTAAAGTGGGAGTTCAAGAGGTTTCTCTAATTGGGAGGGTTTGGGTGACCCTCACCCTTAAATTCAAATTGGGGGTTTAAGGTTAGGTGGTCCCCACCTCCATAACCCCACATAGGAGGTTTAGTTTTGGTGTTCCCCACCTCTCAACACTCAAATTTGATGTTTAGTCCTGGTGGTACCCACCTCTTAACATCCACGTGTGAGTTATAAATGAAAATAAAATGTTACACAATTTAATTTTATTTTATTAATTCAAGAATAATTGAAAAACATTCTTCCACCCTAGAACTACTATGATCTAGGTGAAATTCTCCTTAAGTGACTATCATTGCTGCGAGTTCAACGGTGCCCTCAGATTTTAATTTCGAACAACAGTTCAAAAGTTTGAAAAAACCACTTGCACGTTAACTAAACATACCCCCAAAAAAGTTCAGAAATACATTCATGGAACTCTGGGCCTCATAATCACGCGCCGTCAATTTTAGAAGACTTGTAAAAATCACATTTAATTAAAAAAATTACATGGATTTTTTGTGTCTTTACATTCTCTCCACCTCAGGGCTTTACATCCCTGTAAGACACAACTCAAAACTAGGAAAATAAGTGGGGGTAATGAGCACGAATCAGAGCCTCCTTATCCCATTTGCTCTCCTGGAGGTTCACGTGCTGCAAACAAATGCGCACAAGAGGGATCGACCTCCCATGAAGGACCCTCCCCTGTCGAGCCTCAATCTCAATAGAAACCTCCGTAAAATTCGTCCCATCATCAACGTCTAGCTCTCCATGGTTAATGACGTGGGAGGGGTTGTTCACACATCTCCTCAACTGGGATACGTGGAAGACGCCGTGCACCTGGTGAAACTGAGGTGGAAGAGCTAAGGAGTAAGCCACCTCACCAACTCTACTGAGGACCTGAAAGGGCCCGATGATCCTCAGATATAACTTTCATTCTCGGCCAAATCTCTTCAAACTTCATCGATGTGATACCTGTAGAATGACTTGGTCTCCATCTTCAAACTCGAGAGGTCTCCGTCTCCTATCAGCATACGACTTATGGCTTCTCTGGGTAGTCTTCCTCTGCTCCTGGATGATCTGTACCTTCTCTATGGTAGCTCAAACCATCTCTGGTCCCATGAGTGCTGACTCCCCTGGGTCAGTCCAACATAAATGTGATCTTCAAGGTCTCCCATAAAATGCCTCAAAAGTTTCCATACCAATGGGGGAGTGATAGCTGTTATCGTATGGAAACTAAATAAAAGGCAAGTGATTCTCCCAGACATGACCGAAGTCAAGGAAGCAAGCATGCAGCATGTCCTTGAGGGTATGAATGTTCCGCTATGTTTGGCCATCCGTCAATGGATGGAATGCGGTGCTTAAATGAAGATGCTTCCCGAAATCTTCCTACAACCCCTTCCATAGCTGGGAAGTAAAACGTGCATCACGATCGGAGACAATCGTCAAGGGTACTATATGTAGCCACACAATATCCTTCACATAGAGGCGTCACAAGATCTATACTAAACCCTGCTCTCTAATGGGTAGGAATTGAGCCAACATGGTGAGTCAGTCGATGATCACCCAAATTGAGTCATTCCCCCTAGATGGGCGTGGTAGTCCTGTTATGATGTCCATGGATATCCCATCCCACTTCCACTCTGGGACCTCTAAAGACTAAACCAAGCCCGCTGGTACCTAATGATCCACCTTCACATGCCGATAGGTGAGGCACTGAGAGATAAATTCTGCTACTTCATTCTTCATTTCTGGGCACCAGTGCTGTCGTCACAGATCCATGTACATCTTCACTACTCCATGATGTACCGCTAGATGGGATGTGTGGAACACCCTCATCACTTTCTCTCAAAGCGACACTAGTACCATGGTACATCTTTGGAAGAGGATGAAGTTCTCCCCACCCTCATAAAATCTATTAGTTGCTTTTCCTATGGATATATGGGCATGTTGCATCTCAAATTCAGTGTCCCCATGCTGCACCTCCCTGAATCACTAACAAAGTGGAGGAGTGACTGTAATAAACTGAAAAAAAATAGATCCATCCTGATCTACAAAGGATATCTTTAAAGCAGCAAGCTGCTCCGTCGCCTCACCCAGTAGTTGTATTCCAGACCTCCTATTGAGTGCATCTGCAACAACATTCCCCTTCCCAGGAGTATAGACTATCTCGAAGTCATAGTCCTAGAGAAAGTCAAGCCAACTTTGCTATCTCAAGATTAGGTCTTTCTAAGAGAAGATATACCTGAGACTCTTGTGATCCGAGTAGACTGTAAAATTCTCTCCCATCAATTAATGCCACCGTATATTCAAGGTGAATACCACTGCTACTAACTCTAGGTCATGAGTAGTGTTGTTCTTATCATGTTGTCTCAGCTATCGTGAAACATATGCAATCACCGATCGCTCCTGCATCAGGACACATCTGAGCCCAGTCCCTGATGCATCACAAAAGACTACGTACCCTACTCCCCCCTCTGGAAGCCTCAAGATGGGGGCACTAGTCAGCCTCTTCCTCATCTCGAGAAAAATCTGCTGGAATCTCTTTGAACACAAGAAGGGTTTCCCCTTCATCATCAATGCTGAAAGTGGTGCTGCAACTCTGGAGAAACCTCTCACAAATCTCCGGTAGTATCCAGCCAATACAAGGAATCTTTGTACCTCCGTCACACTTCTGGGTGGATCCCAAGCATGTACCGCCTCAATATTTTGCTGGATCCACTGCAACTCCAGCCTTCGATATGACATGTCCCAGAATGTGAACCTCTCAAATCTAGAACTTGCACTTCGAGAGATTACAATAAAGCTGGTGCTCTCAAAGTGTGTCAACTACTACTTGTAATGATAAGCACGATCCTCCTCAGTAGTTGAGTATATCGGAATGTCTTCAATGAAGAATACTACATTGCGATCAAGGTATGGCTGGAATATCCTGTTCATGAGTCCCATGAACACTACTGGAGCATTGGGCATGCCGAATGGCATAACCAAAAACTCGTAATTGTTGTATCGACATATGAAAGTAATCTTCTGTACATCCTCATCTCGTACTCTGAGCTGGTGATAACTTGATCTGAGGTCTATCTTCGAGAACCAACGTGCTCCATTCATATAATCAAAGAGGTCGTCAATCCTTAAAAGTGGGTACTTATTTTTCATGGTCACCTGGTTCAAGAGCCAATAGTCGACACAAATCCACAAGCTCCAATCCCCCTTCTTGGAAAATAAAATCGGGTATGCCCAAGGAGATACAATGGGCCGAATGAATCCTTTCCCCTGTAAGTCCTCCAGCTGTACCCAGAGCTCAAGAAGCTCTATGGGAGCCATCTGATATGATGGTGTAGATATTAGTGTCATCCCAGGGTACAAGTTAGTATAAAAGTCCACCTCTCTATGAGTGGGAAGACCTGGAACATCATCAGGGAAGACATCCGTGTACTAGTCCACCACTACAGGATAACACAACCTCTCCACATCAACCGCTCTGAGGGTAAGGCTAGCCAACTGATGAGTGATCAACTACACTCTCCTCTGGGTAAGTCCATCCTGTACTGCAAAGGCTCCCTTCTCACCGATGAAGTTAAACCTGGTCCCATCCATGTGGACAGACCACACATTACACCTAATATAGTCTATTTGTGCATGGACTGTTGATAACTAGTCCATACCCAAGATGACATCGTATGGCCTCGACACCGCTACTATGAGATACCAGCTGAAGCTCCCGCCTCCTAGAGTAATCTCACACTACTAGAACCGGTGCATAATTATTGAATCTGCTCCCGTAGGGGTCTCTAGCCATAAGGATCGAGCCAATGCCTCTGTGGGAATCTCCGAGATCGAAACGTGGGTAGTGGCAATAAAAGAATGACTGAAACTTGTGACTATAAGTATTGCAACTAAGGTGGAATAGTCACATATCGTACCTTATATTATCTCCCGATTTCCATGGTCATAGGCCTCAGATGCCTAGAGATTAGATCGCCCATGTGAACCTGCTCCATGTGGTTAGGGTGGACCACCTGGTGGTGATGACTGTAACATCCTGAAACGTCTCCCACTACCTGCTACACGACCTTCTTTTCTCCCACATCTGCCTGCTCCTGGTGGGCCACCTCTATCGAACCTCTATCTCTTCTTGGGAAGTCCTTCGACCCTCTACTGATCATCCGTACAGTGGGTCGGATAGTCACGAGCCATGTGACCCTACCTGCCACATGCGTAACACTACCCACACCTGGTATGACTAGATTTTCCTCAGGTGCCCCACACAACCGACTCTAAATCATGCGGTCATCCATCTGTAGGTATATTCCTCTTGTACCAATATGACATCTATCTTCTTCCAGCTGTGGAAGACTTTGCTATATGACGTATCATGGTGGGTCTCACTGCTGGTGACTTCTCAGCAAGAAAACTCCCCACTTTGAGGGATCCCTCTAACACTCCCACCTACGTCGGGATGCTAAGAGAAATCATAGAATCCCTAATCTCTCACCGAATCCCCTGATTGAAGGTTTGAGCCTTAAAGAATGGGTCTTGCACCATATCAGTGGATTAGTGTGGGAGTTCAGTTAACCTCGCTGAGTACTAAGCTACATTCATGTTTCCCTGCTGTAGATGAAGAAGCTCCTGTATGCACACTGCGTGAAGAGTCTCTGGGACAAGATTTTCCCAAAACAGGCTCTCAATGTCTACCTATATATTCATCAACTCATTGTGAAGATGAATCATAATGCTCCACCATTTTCTTGCTACCGCTTGTAGAGGGCTGGTGACAAGGATGACCATGAGATCAGCTGGTGTCCCTAGCAATTGGAAGATTCTCACTATAGACTCCAGTCAATCCTCAGCCTCCTGGGGGTCCCTATCTCCCCTAAACCTGGGTGGCCTCTGGCATTGAAACTTGTGAAACATAGTCAATTGGCGTGCACCCTCTTCGGGTGGGGCTGGTTGCATCAGTGGCCCAGTGGGTAATGGTACCGCTGGTGCCTCCGATGGTGCCTTTACAGGAAGACGACCCTATACCAAGGCATCATCGCTCGGTGGGCTATCATTGCGTACTATATCTGGATGCCTAACTAGCTTTCTGTGTCGAGAAATCCTGAAAAGAAATAGGGGATCCAAAATCAATATGTTATACATGTTGGGATGAATCAAAAGATCAAAAAGAAAACATTTTAAATCACGCACGCAATTAGTGTTTTCGTGCACTGAGTCGGACATCAGAAGTTATGGTCCTGGTGTATGGATACGTCAGCCACCTCACCAACACTAGATTCCCTAAAATGATAACTACACAAACTATCCTTAACACTGTGTCATTAAAAATAATGATCATAGTCTTATGTTATATATTAGAACTGACTCATTTGATACCAATTTGTCACAACTTGTCCCATGAGGCCCATGTTGTGACTACCCCAAGCCCGCCTTTTATAGGCCAGGGGCTAGAGGCTATCATCAAAAGGTGTATTCCATATAACAGAGAATCCATTTCATTTATAACCTATAAAAACACACAACCAAGCACACAAAAATAAACAAACAGAATTCAAATATATAGAAAAAAGTGTGCTAAAAGTAAAAAGGGGCCTACAAGCCCAATAATAATAGTACAAGTACAACGGAAATATAATACAACTGAAGAAAATGAAAGGTAACTACTTGGTCATCCTTCGAGGTTCCTACATGAAGGGTAGGTACAAATCACCTCCTCAGCACTCCATGTCTGCCTGTCTCCTATGCGAACCATCATGTCATATGTTCCACCTCTGGGCCCCGTCTAGCCCTGGTACCCTCATCCTCAATCAGTGTTGTCCATAGTATGCACCAAACACAACAAGGTGTGGGCATAACCTGTGCATGGGTGAGTATAAAGATACTCAGTAGGGACCCCGAGACACTCAAGGTCTCACAAAATCCACCAAGGATAATCCACAAGACATAAAATCAACCGATAACCCTACTTAGGTATATGCCCAGACATATACATAAGTTATCATGTATACCCATCTCAATCATGAGGATAACACAGTTTCCAACTCAAAGCCCAAAGCTCAACTATTCCATAATGGAATGAATACTATGAAGGTAAGTACCACATAAGTACGCCACACAAAAGAATACCACCAAGGTATTACCACGAAGGAAAGTACGACAAAGTACAGACTCATCACACATCAGGTATTTCTTAGGTACAGAAGTCGAGATGATTAAATGTAACTAATGAATCAACTTACTCTGTTAAAAGTTAGACCCATGAAGATCCTAAAAAATCATCAAACCCATGGAGAATCGTAGTACATCGTCAATACATTTTCAGTCCCACATAGGATCTCAAGGTGCTGACCCACACATGATTGGCCGGTGCTGACACACACATGATCGCTAGGTGCTGACCCACACAGGATCACTCTATACTGACTTACACAACATCGGTTGGTGCTAACCCACACATGATCTCTTGGTGCTGACGCACACATGTTCGCTCGGTGTTGTGTCACACAGGGTCGCTATTAATTCTTCATGTCACAGCCAGTTACTGTGTTCCCGCACTAAGCTTGCTCGTCTCCAGGAGGTGCTGCTCCTCAAGCAGTGGTCGATAATCCAACATTCATGAAGTCCCACGAAGAAGTATCTCAAAATACCACCATGTCATAGGGGTCTCAATGCAACAGACAGTGCGTCAATCAGACGCCCAATCTGTATGTTATTAGCCTTTTTGTCTCGAGGGCCCGGTTGGATTCGTGTTCAATCCAACCCGACTGTATCCCATCATTATCCAAATATTAAGTGGGGTATACCAAAGGGACCTTCATGCTTTATGTTTTACTATGCCACTAAGGGTTGTTCAAACAAAATATTGGTGCCAAATTTATGGTAGATCGAGCGAAAAAATCATAGCTGGTCCGGGTCTGGTCCGACCCGGCTCGACCTGGCTTAGGCTAACCCAACCTGGTTTGGGTCGATCTAACCCATGATGGGCAGCGCGGGGTCCATAGAGTGGAACAAGGCTTTGAGGGTGGTGCGGTGGCTGCAAGGTCCATGATGGGCCTTGGGGCGGAGATGCTTCAGGGGATGCGGAGGGCCGCTCGACGACGAGGCCACAGGGGCTGCAGAGGTTCGCGAGGGGGCGAGGCCGCAGAGCGGCGCAGGCCACAGGGGCCACTGAAGCATCAGGGGCCGTAGGGGCCGCAGAGGCCGCGAGACTGTGAGATGACACAGGCCGCGGGGGCCACATGGTCTGCGGGGTGGTGAGGCCACAGGGGCCGCGCGCGAGGCCACGGGACTGCGGAGGCCATGAGGCGGCGGTGCGTCGTGTCTTGTCGTGTGGCACGGTCACACGTCGAGTATTCGCCGAAGGCCGGCTTGACCAACGCCCTCTATATGGGGGTTTTAGGTTCGGTGGTCCCCACCTCCATAACCCTACATGGGAGGTTTAGTTCTGGTGGTGCCCACCTTTCAACACTCAAATGGGAGGTTTAGTCCTGGTGGTCTCTACAACTTAACATCTATATGGGAGCTTTAAATGAAAATAAAAAATTTATTTTATTCTTTCACGAATAAGTGAAAAAATGACTTCCACCCTTGACCAACTATAGTCGAGGTGAATGTATCATTATGCGACTACCGACACTACGAGTTCAACGATACCATCATATTTCAATTCAGAGAACCGGTTCAAAAGTTTGAAAAACCAGCTCTCACGATTGATGAACCTACTTGAAAAAAAGTTCAGAAATACATTCCAGACACTCCGGGCCTTGGGATCACATGCCGTCAATTTTTATGGACTCATAAAATTTCCATTTAATTAAAAAAAATTAGATGTAATTTACGGGTCTTTATATGATTTAATGGATTTATTTCCCCATTTTCATTATTTTTCTCATTTCATAAAAATGGTTAGAATAGTTTCGGAGAACATCAAGAAAGGTGGCAGGGAATCTAATTACATTCAATGTTTATTAATGGAGATAAATGTGGTTTCCTTATAGGGGACACCTAAATTTTTTGGCAGTTGAAGGTGGAGCTCAATAAAATATTTATAATGATTTAAATAAATAAAATGTGGGTTATTAAAGATCCCATAGAGATTAAATATCCCTTCTAATGTTAGTTGATAAGGGGGTTATGTGAAGACAACAATTGATAAATGATTAGTATAGTGTTGATGTTTATTCTAAGGATTGGTTAGCATTCAAAAATATGATATTATCTAATGGTTAGGTGTTTGTATAATTTTTAAATTTCATACCCTGTTATGACATGTTTAACGGGAAAATAATTAACATGTTAATCATATGTTTTGATGGTTTATTTATTATTTACATAATCATGGGTTTATTCATGAATATTGGAGAATATATGCATAAAATGGATAATGTAATTTAAAAATATAATAAAAAACTACATAATGGTGTTCAGAAAAACAAATTATGGTTAATTTAATAAAAAATATCTTGTTAAGTGATTAATATAAAATTCTATCAATATATTTGTTGTATTTCATAGGCTTATCATGTGGACACAAAAAAGTAAAAAATGTAATAATATGTTCCATCACATCATGGTTTATTTAAAAATCTATCATGGATCATGTGGTTATGTATGTAAGAGAATTTTAGGATAGAGTTATAAGTGAACCATAAACATATGGAAACATCACAGTTTAGTCACCTTGGTATATCATAATATAAATGGGAATTTTTATCACATTTTCAATAATAATTCCACGATTTCATGCTTTCGTAAAAAAAATATTGTATCCATCTGATCATCGATTTAGATATATGAAACCCTATATTGGTTCATATAAAACACATTTTTCTCTTAGTCAAAGATATAATATGTATATAAAGAAACATAGTTTGATAATTTGTTATGATAATATTTTTTTGAAGTTATTTTAGAATATAGTGTTGAAAAAAAATATCATTATGAAAAATGTCAAAAAATAGTGTTTTTGGATTCGCTTATATACTATAGAGACTAATAAAATTATTTTATGAATAATATTATAAATCATAATCCACTAATGTCGTCCGTTTTTATATGATCTTTCCCATTTATTAAATGTTACTATTTCTTTATGGATGTTTTATATTATATAATTAAATTTAAAAAAATATGTAAGTTCCACATTTTATCAAATTAAACATTTTCTATGTATTTTTTTATCTTCTTAGAAAAAAATGGACTGACCCCTGGATATCCCACAACACATTGTAAGAAATAAAAATGGATAACTTGTAAGTGTCATCCCACCATGCTTTCCTATAGGGAGAACCTATTGGGGCATTAGAGGGGATGCTTAGGTTCTACTAGGTGTGTGCATTGGAGAAAATTAGCACTATAACAATGCTGAAAGGATCATTTGCTGTTGGGAGGAGCTCATCAACAATGGAGAGCAGCATATAGGTGTAGTAAGGGGTCTGTGACCCCCCTTCAGCATTGATTCCCAACTACAGAGTGGGATTAATTACTTAGTAGTGACCTAATATATTATTTTCTGATGTGACCTGCATCTCTAACCTAGGGTACTACGCATATACTTAAGCACTACCAATTAAAGAAGGAATATGTGTCTTAATTATTATGTAGATACTGAACTATCTCCATAAACATATCAATTTATAACCTCCTAGTTTAACATGTGGGAATATTTGTTTCAACTAGAAATCTGAACACACCTATTACACAACCATGTTCGTTCGTTTTGATAACACTAGGAACACAAACCAAATATTTAAGGTTAAATTGTGGTCAATAATATACACATTAGCCCCTATAGCCTATTTTTGAAGAAAATGAATATATACATTCATCTATATATATCAATGGTCGATGTTTCTTGAGGATAAATGTTGTGAAATCATATTAGTCACTTCACTATAGCCGATTTTTATGAAAAAGATATGTGAAGGCTTTGCAGCATAGGATGTTATGTAAAACCCTAATATGTAACTCCCCAAGACTTTCAAATAAATTTTATATTGAATTAATGAAACACTGAGTCTCTACAGAATACCACTATGTTTTATCCTAGCTATTAAACATAATTTTACCACCTCCGTGATTTGAATTTAAAAAAACCGACATACATGGATGCGTTTTGTAGGAAATTTAGGCTCTAATAAGATAAAAATACTTTTTTGGTGAATATTAATATAACTCTTATGAATAGGAACATAACATTATTAATAGTAACCACACTAATGATGTTTAAAAAAATCAGGCACCTTATAAATTAAATAGAGCATTTTAGAAATTAATAATTAAATGATAGTATTTTTGCGAGTAATAAGTATTTAATGAAAATTTTAAATTAATAAATTGATCTAAATGAAAATTTATTTTCCTAAAATTTATTCCTAAATAAATTTATATTTTCCTATAATTTTAGGAAAATTTTATAAGACCTTAGTTAGTTTTTGAAAGTGTTATAAAATCATTGTTTAATTTAAAACGGTATATTTTCAGTAAATAATGAATTTATTTAAAATTAAATATCTGTTATTATAATATTATTTTTATGAAATGGAGTCCATTTTTTTAATTATCCATATTTAGAAAAAGTTATTTTGAATTTTTGGGATATTTCTGCAATACTAGAATTTTTGTGAATAGTGAAATTTGATAATTCTCAAAAAATGCTAATTAAGTGAATTTTTACATCATTCATGAGTTTTGGGTGATGTAAATGGACATTGGTACTAACTCATGACCACATATTACTATTATTGGTCACAATAATCAATAATATTTATTGTCATTATAAAAATAAAAAAAATTAAAAGTTAATCAAAACTCACTCCTCTCTTCCACTATAACCCCCTCCACTCCCTCTTATATTCACATCTATTAAACTTATTTATTTTATAAATTCTTCCCAAATATCCTCCCAAGATCCTCCCCTACTTCAATCAGCCATTGGTCTCATAAAGAGAACAAAATCTCTCCCCTAAAGAGGTTCTCAAGGAAGACTATGTTAAAAGGTAAATTCCTCTTTTCATTTATTTTATTTCAATTTAATTTCATTTCTTTTTATTTACTCACCTAATTTTATAAAAAAAATTTGATGACTAAAGTAAACTACATGTACTAGAATTTTTTTTGATAAAGGAATAATTTTTTTTATCATCTCTTCTTTCCCCTTCTTTTATACTAGAACTGAAAAAACCATCCGAGATCTGTTAATTTCTCTCATTCACTGATGAAGAGTTTTTAATTTCTATTATTGTATTAAATTGTAGTAATGAAACAATTTTAATGGTTGAAAAAAGAAATAATTTATGTATTATAACTTATTAAAGGTTTTTTAATCCTTTTATTCACATGATATTAATTTATATATCAAAATGAGTTCGTTGTGATTAAAAACCGCTAATTAACCCGAAAAAAATATCATTAATGTTTTATATAACTACTAATCATCACTCCCAATAACCAAATTAATTTTAAAACCATGTAATATTATGTTTTTTATCTAAAAACATAAAACATAAACTCTATAAAACCAACCTCATTCTACATGTTTATCCATACATGAATATAAGCAAACTGATCAAGAAAACCAAGGATAAAAACGATCTCAAATAATTAGTTTGAATCTCTTAACCCATCAAAAGGCTAAGACTAAACCTAATAAGGTTATAAATAATCAATTAAATATAGAGTAATTTCTGTATTAATTAATTTATCAACCAAAGTTTTATTATTCTGGTCATTAAGATCTTGTAAAAAACACCTTCAGACTTATAGTAAGGGTTTTCTATTCGAACCCCCCATTTTCATTCGGGCAACTCTTTGTATTTCTTAATACCAAATAAATTATTATTTTTATTATTTATAATAATATATTCTGTTATAATGTTCTATATATGTTTACCAACCATAATGCTTATATCATTTATGAATAGGTACATTTTTTAAAAACATCTTTCAACAAAATATTCAGAAATACAAGCCTAGTTCAAAGAATTTCAGAAATTATTACCTATTTTAAAGGGAAATATATAATAAGTTTTTAGAAAAAATTATTTTTATAAAATTACTCATTTTATTATTAGAAAACAATATCATTCCATTTTGGGTTTTATGCAATGATTTTTCCAAAATTACCCTTTTATATAAAGTACAAGTTTTTATCTCAAGAATTACTTAATGATTTAATAAGTGTAATTGTGTCTATTTCAACACTATTTTTGAATATTATATATAATTGGGAAAAAATTGTGATCTCATTTACCGTATTTTATTTAATAGATTATGATTAGTTTGACTATATATGTTCTCTCTAAAAACTATTCACAAATTTATTCTGAATGCTTAGTGTTTTTGCTTAATGTCCAGAGAATGTTATTTACATTTCATATATTAGTTTCAATATGAATTTATATATTGTTTATGTTTATCTCCATTAATATGAGTAATTAATTGTGCTTAGTTTTTGTCATGTGGGGCCTACTATATCCCTCTGGTAGATCGGTAGTTCTCATGTGACAAACTAGGTCTTGACACAAGGCCTTAAAAAACTAGTTTTGTATGGTCTTGGAACAAGGCCATAAAGGTATGGTTATGATGTCCCAAATTTTGAATTACCTCATTATGAAACTTTTAATTGATAGTTCATTCGGTTATTCAACTAGTAGAATACCCAATATTATGTTTTATTATGGCATTTTTATTTAGCTTTTTTTCTTACCATATTAGGTTCAGGTTTATTTTTTGAAGGCATGTGTTTTTAGTTATTCACCATGCCTAATGCTAATGATTATGATATATTCTGATGTATGTTTTACCCTTACTAATCATTTGAACACCCTCCATTCATTATGTTTTATTTTTTCCCAGGATCCGAAGAGGTGTATTATGAATGGATTGCATGGATTAACATAGAGTTGTGGATGTTCCCAATAAAACATATGTGTTGTATTTATTTTCAAGTTGTAATGTTGAACTTATGTATTAAATTTTTTTTTGAAGATAAAAAACTACTTGGTCCTTCAGGATACATATACCTTATTTATATGACAATGTAATAAAATAAGGCATCGGATCTAGGAAACAGGGGTTGGGTCCTTACAGTTGCTATCAAAGAAATTTTAGTAGAAAAATTAGAATAAAAATTTAGAAAATGTATATTAGAAGAAAAAACTCTAATATAGTCTTTGAGTATAAGTTTAAAACAATATCCTTGAATTTTTGTAATGAATATATTATGTGGGTATTTCTACTAAATACATCAATTTATGGATACAATAAGTTGGTGTGGTTATTTCATAGATGCCCCAAAGAGTAAAACCTATGAAAAGGAGTTTCGTGCTTGAACTAGGGTATCTTAGTATACAGATATGGTCTATACTGTATACATGGTCTATATCTCCTAGGGGATATGTTTAGGATAATTCACATTTTATTTTCAATCCATTATGATGGATTTAAATGTAATTTTTTCTCAAAGAAACCTTGTTTATGATTATGGGATTATCCATGCAAATTATTTCAGTTTATTCAATGTATTTTTTTATGTTGAGATTATACCTTATGTTTTATAACCTAATCAAGTGAATTCCATTATTTATAAATAGTTCCGAGTTGAAGGAATGGAAACTACATGAAAGTGCATATCCTATGTAGTTATTTCCTTCTTATGAAGGATAATGATGCTCGGTTTGGAGAAATGACTTTTAGTGAGTAGCTTATAACTATATTGGGACAACTTACTCATGTTATGAGCAATAAACATTCCCATATAGAGCATCCTAACCCACAATGTGGAAAAGCTATGTTATATCTCTTTATGTGACAAAAACCTCCATCATTCAATGGGAATACACCCCAATTTGTAGATGAGTAGTGAATAAGTTCCCTAAAGAAGATGTTTCTCGCTTTGGGATGTAACAAAAGAGAGAAGGCTATCAGGGAAGTTTATCATCTATTAGGATATGTAGATTATTGGTGGTCATTAATCCGAAAAAAGGAGGGTGATGAGATTGAAAAAATGGAATGGAGGGATTTTATAGAAATATTACTAGAAAAATATTTCCCCCCTGAACAATGAGTTGATATCAAAAGTAAATTATTGAATCTGATGCAGAAGGTGGATGAATTTTTTTCCATGTGTGATGCCAAATTTATAAGGCTGGAAAAGCATGCTATGGAAAACATATGTAATCCCAGGAGAAATATTGATTGATTATCTAATGTCTTAAAATCATTCTTATGAAGGTCACTGGTCTCCCAAAATTTCTCATCACATGAAGATATAGTATCATGTGCAATCAAGATAAAAAAGGAATTCCTTTTTCCAAATGACTTCAAAGGAATGAAATAGAAGAATAGGATTACTGAAAAATATAGAAATGTAAATAAGGAAATGGGGAATGAGGGAATATTTTACCTTCCACTCTACAATAATAGTGGAAAGAAACACCTTGGCACTAACTTGATGAAAATGAGAGTCTGCTACAAGTATTGGTAAAAGGACACTAATCTCTTGATTCCAACGAGAATAACAAAACAACCAATATTCAATGATATAGTATTAAGTATATGGGAAATAATTCACATGAATGTATTAAGTGTTCGGGAAATATTCCCCAAAGAAGGATATGGGACCAAGGCCAATCCTATATAGTTACAACTACTGAGGTTGATATTCATTATGATGTGGGGGAAGAAAATTTAATCGTTTCCTCAAACATAGCCAATTATTTATTTTATTATGGATCATCATATTCTTTTATGTCTTCCCATTTTTCCAAGAAAATTAGACATGATCAATTTTATTTAATAATGGAATTTCCAATCATAACTTCTAGGGGATGTATCATTGCAAAAAATATGTTCCAATCATCCCCCCTCATGACACATAAATTTTCTTTAGTTTCTAAAATTATCATCATTTCCATGATTGATTTTGATATAGTAATTGGTATGAGTTGGATTTCATGTTATGATGTGAAGATATATTTCAAGAATAGGGAAGTTATAATTTTGTAGAATGGTGTTCAATCCATTATCTTTATAGCAGAAACCTTTCTAGCTGAATCTTATCTACATCCACCCCCAATAGCTCTTCTAAATCTAATTATTGTGGAGGAAGGGAATTAGATGACTTTGGGTGAGGAAAGGAATGTTAAAATATTGTATGTACCTATTGTGCAAGAATATTTAGATGTGATACTAGAGGATTTACCTCAATATCCTCCATAGTGGGAAATTGAGTTTTCTGTTGAATTAATTCCTGGTTCCAGACCCATATCAAAGACCAATTATAGAATGTCCAATGTGAAATTAGTATAAATGAAGAGACAACTAGAGGAATTGAGTGATAAAGGATTTATTCTTTTTATTGTTTCTCAGTGGGGATCCCCTATCCTTTTCATTAAGAAGAAACATGGATCAATGAAAATGTCCATTAACTACAAGGATATCAATGATATTACAATAATGAATAAGTATCCCCTTCCCCGCATTGATTAATTATTTGATAAACTTCATGGAACTAAATATTTTTTGAAGAATGAACATTTATATTGATGTCATATGTTTATAGTAATGTAGAAAGAAATTCTAAAGACATCATATTGAACTATCCATAAGCATTATGAGTTTATAGTAATGAATTTTGGACTAACAAATACACCCTCTATTTTCAGAGATCTAATAAATAGAGTTTTGGAGGAATATCATAATAAAATTTTGGTAGTATTTATTGATGACTTCTTGGTATACTCAAAAAGATAAAAACATTATGAAAGTAACTTTTATACTATTCTGAAGACTCTTAGAAGAAATAAATTATAGATTATTTTTTGCAATTTTGAATTTTTGCTTCAATCAATTTTCATTCTTCGTCAATATTGTCTACAAGAATTGAATATCTATTAATCCCATGAAGAAAAATATTTTGAAAGATTGGACAACTCCAAACAACAGAATTGAGGTATGCAATTTTGTTGGTTTTGAAGGTTATTATTGGCGTTTCTTTCTTTACTTCGCCCATTTAGCCATCCCAATGACTGATCTTACACTTAAAGTGGTTATGTTTGTATGAACAAAATAATGTGAATAATATTATGTGTAATTAAAGAGGGGAATAGTGAATTCTTTAATCCTGACTCTAACATCAAGGAATGTAGGATTTTTGATCTATAGTGATTCATGAAATAATGGAATTGGTTGTGTCCTTAAATATAATGATAGTGTTATTGCCTATGCATATAGGATGTTAAAAATTCATGAACAAAACTATCCTAATCATGATTTTTAATTAGTAGCAATAATCATTTCTCTAAATACATGGTGTCATTATCTCGATGGAAAAACACGTGAGATATACACAGATCATAATATCTTGAAATATATATTCTCACAGAAAGAACTCAACATGAGGAAAATGGGAAGGCTATAACTATTCAAGGATTATGATTGTTTCATACTCTACCACCTGTGAAAGGAAAATAAGTTAGCTGATGCATTGAGTAAGAAGGATAATAGAGTACTAAAAAAATAGGGATTGAAATTTATCCTCTATTTATGGATCTAGTAATGATGGATATGTTAATTATCAAAGAAGGTGAAGCATCACAAATTTTCATTTGGTTTCCCAACCATCTCAATTGGAATTGATCAAAAATTCTCAGCCTAATGATTAGAATTTTCAAAAGAAAAATAAATATGTGAATGATGGGAGGTTGGTTGACTTTTTTTGTGAAGATAGAATTCCAAAATTTTGGATGAGGCTTTGTGTTTCAGCTATACCCGAGCTAAAATGGATTTATTAGATGATCCCATAGTTAGAATTTCATTATTCATCCTGGAAGCACAATTATGATTGGATATTTTAATGGACATTTCTTGTGGGAAAACATAAAGCATGAAATTTATGATTATGTATCATGATGTATAGTCTGTCAGCAAAATACAACATCCAAGAGGAGCTTTGAGACCTATACATATTTCTATATGGAAATTGGATGACATATCTCTGGATTTTTTCACTAGATTACCCAAAACTCCAAGGAAGAATGATGTGATATGGGTAATCATTTATTGACATATGAAATCTACACATTTTATCACTATAATTGGGGATTTTCCACTGGAGAAACTATCACGACTCTACATCAATGTTGTTTTGAGAATTTATGGAGAAACACTCTCAATTATATGTGATCATCATTCAAGATTTGCATCGAAATTCTGTAGAACTCTTCAGAATGATTTGGATAATGAGCTTTTTTTGAGTGCTTCGTACCACAAAAAATGATAAGAAATCAGAAAGGATGATCCAAACCATAAATGACATGTTGTGATCTTGTTAACATGGCTTTCAAGGTATGTTGGACCAATTGTTATCTTTAATAGAGTTTTCCTATAATAATTTTTTCATTCATGTATTCAAATTGCACCATATCAAGCATTGTATAGAAAGAGATGTCATCCACCAACTTATTGGGATGAAGTTGGAGAAAGGAAGCCTGTGGGACTAGAGAAATTAAATGAAACAAAAAAAAAGTAAAGGATAATCAAACGTATATAAAACTAGCCTAATGAAAGAAAAAATGCTATGTTGATAATAAAAGGAAGGTTTTTTAATTTCAAGTAAGAGATCATGTTTTCTTGAAAGTACCTCCATGGATGGGTGTTATAAGATTTGGGAAGAAAGGGAAACATAGCCCTATGTACATTATACCTTTTGAAATACTAGAGAGAATTAAAGCTAATTCATATCAATTTTGTATGCCGACTAGCATGTCTAAAGTACACAATGTGTTTCATGTCACATTATTGATGTATTACATGCTAGAACCAACACATGTCCTCACTTCTGAAGGAATAGAATTGGAGCATGACCTATCATACTATGAATAGATTATCTAGATTCTAGACACTAAAGAATAGGAGTTGAAGAATATGAAAACTCAACAAGTGAAGATACTTTGTAAAAGTCATAAAATTGAAGAGGCATAATGGGATCCTGAGGAGCTTATGATAAAGACCTTCCCAAATATTTTTCTGAGGTATATTTCTATGAACATCAAGGATGAAATTTTTGTAAAGAGGAGAGAATGTAACACCCCATTATTTTTCAAAGAAATATAATATTGAATGCATGAAGCACTGAGTCTCTACAAAATACCATTTTGTTATAACCTTGATAGTAAACATAATTTTACCATCTCTGTTATTTGAATTTCAAAAAACTAGCATACACAGTTGCCTTCAGTAAGATATTTAGAGTCTAATAAGATCAACTTACATTTTTTGTGAATACTAACAAGATTTATATGAATATTAATGTTCCTTTATGACTGATAACCACACCCATAAAGGTATAAATAAATTATAGACACAATAAAAATTAAAGAGAGTATTTGACAAGTCAATAATTATGTGTTCGTGTTTTTTTAGTAAAAAATATTTAATTATAGTTTTAAATTAATAAATTGATTCAAAAGAAAATTAATTTTCATAAACTTTTTTCAAAAAAAATATTTTGTTGTACTATAATATTAGTATAATTTAATAATAAATTTGTTAATTTTTAAAATTATTATAAAATCGGTTTTAAATTTAAATATATATTTTTCATGTAAAAGATTATTTTATCTAAAAATTAAATTTTTATTATTTAGAAAATTATTTTGATAAAATATAACATATTTATTAGTTATTGACATCAAAATATGGTTAGGGTGAATTTTTTGGATTTTTCATAAATACTCAAATTTTGGGGAATATAAATATTTGATAATTTACGAAAAATGATAATTAAGTGAAATTTTGAATCATGCATGAGTCATGGATGATGTAAATATCCATTGAATTGAACTGAAATTAACATATTACTATTATTGGTCCCAATAATTAATACTATTTCTTTTCTTGGGCAATATAATAAAATAATGAATTAGATAATAAAAAATACCTCCTCTCATCCACTATAAACCCCCCCTCACTCCCTCATCTATTAACTCTTATCAGGACTTGTGTATTGTTTAAATTATTTTTAATTCTCATACCCCACACATAAATCTCTCAATATCATAAAAATAACTAAAAATCTCTCTTAAAGAGGCTCTCAAGGATGATTACTTCAAGCGGTAAATTCATCTTTTTCATTTATTTTATTTCAACTTCCTTTATTTTCTTTTTCTTTCCTCACCTCATTTCATCCAAATGTTTTGATGACTCACATTCCATAAATGAAGTATAATTTTTTTATGATAAAGGAATAATTATTTATCATATTTCCTTTCCCCTTCTTTTATACTACAAATGAAAACACTATCCAAGAAGTATTAATTTATCACATTCAAGGATAAAGAGTTTTCATTTTCTACTACCATATTCAATTCAAATAAAAAACCATTTTTATGGTTAAAATAGACTAAAATGTCTTTATTATAACTTATTTGAGGTTATTTAATCCTTTTTTACACATGATATTAATTTATAAATCAAAATTATTTTGTCGTCATTAAAAACAACCATGTAACCCTAATAATTGTCATTAATGTTTTATATAATGATACATCTTCACTCCAAATAAAAAATTAATTTTATAAACATGTAATCTTATGTTTTATCTCTAATAACATAAAATCTATATTATATACAACCCTTCTCAATTGATTTGTTTATCCATAAATGAATATAAGTAAACTGATCATGAAAACCAAGGAAGAAAATGCTCACAAACAATGAAATTGTATCTCTTACCCCATCAAAAGGCTATGAATGATCCTAATAATGTTATAATAAACAAATTACATGTATATTATATTCTATAACCATTAATTTATGAACATAAATTTTATTATTCAGATCATTAATATCATTTGAGGATCACCTTTGGACTTAAGGTATGGGTTATCTACCCAAAACTCCAATTTCTTTTACATTACTCTTTGTCATTATTAATCCCAAATAAATTCAAATTAATTCTTATTCACACATAATATATTCTGTTATAATGTTCTATATATTTTTACCAACCCAAATCCTTCTTTATTTTATGCCGAGATACATGTTTTAAAAGGATCTTTCTAAATATCTTCCCGAAAAAGAAGCCCGATTCAAGTGAATTTCATGAATTCTTACCTACTTTCAAGGGAAATATATAATCTTTTTTTAGAAACCATTATGTTTATAAAATAAATTATTTTATTTTGAGAAAAATATTATTTTAATTCTTGTTTTATACAAATATTCTCTGAAAAAAACTTTTATTTTTAAAGTAAAATAATTTTTTCTCAATAATTACTCAATGATTTTATAAGAGTAATTGTGTCTATTTCAACACTCTTGTAGAAATTTATATATGACTGGGAATAATATTTATCGATATAATCTACCATATTGTATTAAATTTTTTATAACTAGTTTGACTATGGATGTGATATCTTAAAACCATTCACTAATTTACTCTGAATGGTTGGTGTTTATGCTTCATGATTAGGGAAACTTATTTACATTTCCTATGTTAGTTTCAATATGAATATATATTTTGTTTATTTTTTCCCACTCATATGTGGAATTAATTTTACATAGTATGTTTAGATAGTATCCTTATATAGCCCCTCCATTCATCAGTAGGTCTAATGAGAAAAACTAAGTCTTGGGATGAGGCCTTGAAAAAATAATAATTTATTGACATAGCACTAGGCCCTAATGGTATGGTTAGGATGTACCACATTATGAATTCACCCATTATGAAACATATAATTGATATTTAATGTGGTTATTCAACAAGTATAATACCCATGATTATATATTATTATGGAATTATTTATTAATCACTTATTCCTTCAATATTATTTTTGTATTTATTTTATGAAGGGACGTGTTTTTTGGTTATTCAGCATGCCAAATGATTAGGTTTATAATATCTTAGTCTATGTTTATTACCTTATATATCATTATATCTCACCCCTTTCTTGTGTTTTATTTTCCCCCAAGTTGTGAATTGGTATATTATGAATGAATTATAGGGATAAACATAGAGTGGTGGATATTCCCAATTAATCTTTTATGTTGTATTTCTTTTCATGTTGTAATGTTGAATATATGTATGTATCTTATTTTCAAATCCAATAAATGAATTGGACTACTTAATGATGATTTTTTGTTGTTAATATTCTAATTTAAAAAAATAAGGCATCGACTTTGGGAAATTGGGGTCGGGTCCTTACATGAGATTTTGGGAATTAATATTTTTTTGAATTATTTTAATCTTGTCAACAATTTTAATTTCACACAATACAGAATATAGATTTTTTTATACGAAATCACTAAACTTATCATACATTATACATAACCACATGTTAATCTTATGCAACACGCAACACATATTGTATCTTTAGGAATGAGAAAATCTATGGTTGAATTATTTTATATAATACTTAGAGTCTCATTCATATTTTCTATTACACGCAAATCCATATTTTACTGAACTACAATAGAGTATTAATATTATTATTAATATATTATTATAACTAACACTTAGCTTTTAGAATGGTTGTTATCAATAATTTTAGATGAATTGTGAAAATATGGTTTAAACATGTATATAAAATGAATCCTTTGGATATCAATTAGTATAAATAAGTGTAAGATCAATTTGAAAATAAAGAAATTTAATATTCTAAGATAACAATTTTTCTACATACGAACATAGTTTTATCCCAATAAATTTAAGAAAATAATTCATTAACGTTTTAAATAAAATAGATATTATATATTTAATCAGTATTTATGATAATCATACAATATATTTTATATGTATATAATAAGAATAAATTTCGTTTTATAAATAAACAAGATATATTTTTCTAGAAGGTAATTTTAGTGCCCTTTAATGGAAAACACATTTTTAATCAGAATTTAAAAGTTTTATAAATTTTATTTTAAAAATTGAACATAATTTTTGAAATTTTAATATCAATATTTACTTTGGGAAAATTTTTTGAGATTTTTTTATTAGTTTTATTTTATGATGAATAGTGAAAACACTGAATTTTAATTTAAAACTTCTTTTTCAAATAATTTATTTATATTGTTAAATTTTATATTTATTTCAGTTTAAATCATAATTATATAAATTATGAAAAAATCAATCCACTTTATGTCATTAGAACTGGTTTCACATTGAAAATGGATATAAAAACCTTCGAATCTTTTGGACTTTTTAACTTTATAAACTCGCCATTTCATCCCTTCTAGGGGACTGATTTTAAATTAAATTATGATAATTATTTGATCAGAATTTAGAAAAATTGATTACATATTTTAAATCAGAATAATTTATTTTTTCTAATTTGGTTATGTAATTTTTTTACCAAAAATATTAGTGAAAATGACTAAAATTAATTACAGCGTTTTAGAGAAAAATTAGCTTAACAAAATAATAAACAATAAACTTAAGGCCCAAAATGATAGAAAAGTTTTTACAAAATACATTTCATGTTCATATATAGATTATATATTATATTTTATTTTATTTGGACTATTATTTGAGCCATATAATGGGAGAAACATGGGTCAAATTCCCTTTAAAGAAATTAAAAGAATTTCACTCCTCTTCAATTATAAAGGGGAACTCACTCCTTAGACTAATTAACACCACTCTAGCCCATAGGATAAAAAAATCATACTATATATACTCAAAACATTACTAATTTCATCCTATAATCCTCCCTTTTTAAAATAAATCCAACCAAAAAATTCCTTTGGAGAAAACCATGATGAGTTACCCAAAAAGGAGGTAACATCCCTCCACAAGATCTTTTGTTTTATTTTCAGTATAAAAAACGGAAATTATTATTATTATTATTTCATGATTATATTATAAAATAAGTATCCTAAATATTCTCATATGTTTTCATTGTAATGTTTTGACCTTCATTTAAACACATATCTTTCTAGTGGTTAATGATCTTATTGTTTTTCTATACAAAAGTCTATCGCTTTCCAAAACGATGTCATTCGTGTTCCAATTACCACCACTCATAAGTGGTAATTAGGATGTACAATATGTTTTTATAGTATATATAAGTTATTTATTATGTCTATTATTTTTTAATTATGTTAAAAAATTCTTATAAAGTTCCTATTTTTTTATATATGATAACTTCATTTGGGAACGCGTGGACTACTACCTTTTCAAAGCGATGTGATTTGTTTAAATAGTACATGGAATGTATTAAAGATGGTTTTACTAATATTATATGATATATATTACTTAATAATTTTACTAAAATTACAATATATATATATGTCATTCACATTCTTTCTTTCAATATGGAAATAAAACGGAAACAACGTTCATGTATAAGTACGACCTACCGTCTCCTTGAATGGTACAATCCATTTCACATTTATATATTTTTTATATTATTATAAATACATATGTAACAAATATATATGACATGTAAATCATTTTTTACTTTCTGTACAAGTTTAAATCATCTTTTTTGAAAGACGATCATGAAAACCAAGTCAAATCACGTACGATAAAAAAGCAATTATTACTCGAAACGTTTCTTTAATAAGAAATTGTTAATAAACGGGTATTATAAATTCAAAATGGGATAATATATTTTTTAATATACAATAATATGTTAATTTTTTAGATTTATAATTAACTTATATATTTTAAATAGGGGGTTTAAATGTGTATAATTAAATACAATACTTAAGGTAATGGTTTTATCATCTCACTATTTATATTTTTGATATACATGACATGTTCACCACTCGTTTATTTTTTGGGTGTATATAAATCCAATTAAGTTATACTATGATCCTTGTAAATAAATTAATGTGTATTTATATATCCATTTCTTGATATATATTTCATTGGGTTTATGGTTCTAAAGCTTCCAAATGAGTTAGGTAATTTTATCTCAATTTTTATTCTTCAATACACATGTCATTTTATGCATCTAAATTCTTTTATAAAATCTATATAATGTCCCTCTATAATTTTATTTCATAAAAATTATAATTATAGTTATATTAAACATTTGATGTAATTTTATTATCTCATAGTGATAATGATTTAATGTTACCAAAGAAGTATGATTTTTTGTTTTAATCTCGTTATTTATAGAGATAGATTATAATTATGTTTGATTTTATTTAATATTATGATATATATCTTAAGAAATATCACGATTTTTTTTATCATATGTTTATTAAAGTTATATCAAATTAATGATATCATTTTGTCACACTTTGCTACTTAGATTATTAAAAATGTTTTTTAATATGACATTATTTATCTTTCCATTCATAAATATGTGTTATTTGAAAATCATGTCTTTGATAAATGTTTACAAAAATATTATATATTTAAATATTTTTTTATAATTTTAAAATATTCATTTATATTTTCTCAAAAGGTTATTTTCAAATAAATATATTTTAATTATTTCAATGTTTCTTTATATGTTTTTAATTATATTTTCTAAAAATAGTTAAACAAATTTATTTAATGAATTTATTTTATGTTTTCAATGTATTTTTAAAGAATTTGTTTTTCAATTTTTTTTCAAGATTCTTTTATTTTTATTCATAGACAAAATGTTTCGAGGTTCCTTGAAGGTTATTTTCATAGAAAATAGTATTGAAAACGTATTTTGTTTCAATGTTTTTTAATAAATATATATATTTTCCTCAAGATTTTTATTTAAATATTTCAAAGATTACATCATTTGTTTTAAAATAAGTTTTTAATTAAAATGAATTTGAATATACTATATGTTTTAAAATTTTAATTTCAATGAATGATTATTTTCATTATGAAACACTCCAATTGATCTTTCAATCTAAGAAGTAATCTTATCAAATTTTTTATGCATTGTTGGGTACATGATATAAGAATACCATTCATATTATTTGTGTAATGTTTTATGTTTTTATTTCATTATGTTTATAACCCTCATTTATCGTATATGCGTTATATGTTTTTTGAACCCGCTTATTTTCACATGATATGATTTGATGAAATGATTATGAAGCAAATCTATTTTCTATAGGAAATGATATGATAAAATTTTTATGATTCACATATCATTTCATGGTTAATGATATGATGTTTATAAATCCCATAACATTTTAGAGGTTATTATACGATGAAGGTTTTTTTATCTTGTGAGACATTCATTTCTTATATAATTATGTGATGGGTGGGACTAATATCATCCTCCAATACATTAGGTAACGATAAATGATTTATATTCTCATGAAAGTACATGGGAGGGAATCTCTATCCCGATACATGAGGAATCATAATCCAGAGACAATATGGTACACAATATGGAATCCCATGCCTGAAACAAGAGGGTAAAAGAGAGATAATCCCAAGCCCAAAACCAGAGGTTACATGGGAGATCATGTAATGAATGAAACAAGAGAGTTAATGGGTGGGAATTTCATGCCCAAAGTAGGTACAAAAGGGATTATCCAATGAATAACATGTTATTAACATCTTGGTACATAGGCTTTACATATTATTTTATATTCATATGTGTTTACTAAACGTTTTACATCTTATTCATATATTATTCTTTAATATATTATGATCTTGATTACCTTATGATTCATGTATTATGATCTTCCAATATTTATTACATGATTCATGTTTATAACCTCTGATATGAAGGGTATGGTCTTCTAATTTTTTTATCACATTTTCAAAATATTATTCTGATGTTTATACCTCATTAACTTCTGTGTTTACCATTACTAAGAATCTGAGATCACCGGTTTCTTAAGTTTAGTTTCCCATATGCAATGAATTATGTTTTTATGTAGAAATACGAAAGGGAGTGGTCTTTGTGGGAAACATTGATGTACTTTTCCAAAAGAAACATAAAAAAACAAAAAAAAAACATTTAAACATTGATACAAATAGGAATTTAGAGGGTGAAATTTATTTTAGGGGGGATATAGAATGTAACACCCTGAGACTTAATAAAATATATTTTTTCCAATTAAGTTAATCTTTTCAATATTTTTAATTTAACACAACACTGAATATAGTTTTTATATGAATGATCTAGGTTTGTCTTACATTATACACAACAATAAGATGACCAATATCAATAATCAATACATAGAGTAGCTTAAATTATGTGTAACACTTTGTTTTTATTGTGCTGCACACCATACTAAGCCAACTCGATAGCTTGTGATACATAGAAGTTTAGGTTTTATTGAACTAAAAAATACTATTAAAAATATTATTAAAATATAATTATAGCTTCCACCAATCCATTGTAATATAAGTTAAAAAAATATTAACTAAATTTTTATAATTTGATTTAAACATGTATATAAAATTAATTGTTTGGTTATCAATATTTATAATTTATTGTAAGAAATAATTTAAAATAAATAAAATTCATTTCTAAGAAAACTATTTTTTTATGTAAAAACAAAATTTTATTTTAATAAATTTAAAAAAGAACAATTGATAAAAATTTTAAATAAAATTTTTATATTCAATATTCAATCAAAAATATTTATACTCTCACAAAAATATTTAAGTATAAGATAATAATAAATCCAATTTTATGAATAAAAAGTTGTTTTTTTAAGTTAATTTTACAACATTTTAATGGAGAACACTAATTAATTTGTTTCATGAAACTTTTATGAATTTTATTTGAAAAATATACTTCATTTTAAAAATAGTAATTTCAAAATTTTCTTTGGTTAAATTTTTTGTATTTTTATGAGAAATTTTATTTTTTGATTAATACTAAAAAAATAAATATTAATTACATATTGTGTTTTCATTAAATTTAATTATATAGTGAGATTATATATTAATTTGGATTTAAACAATAATTTGATAAATTATACAAAATTTAATAAAATTTAGGCCATCTGAACCAATTTAACATTGAAATTAGATACAAAAAAATTTCATACTTTTTGAATTTTTCACATTTAAAACTCATCATCTCATCCCATCTGTAGGATTAATTTTAAATTAATTTCTACCACATATGTTATTATTATTTGTATAAGTATATTACATCTATGGAATATGAGCAATTTCTTATTTATAATATTTTCAACATATTTTCTTACAAAAAAAATTAGTAAAGGTGATTTAAATTAATTATAGAGATTAGGAGAAATATTAGCTTAAGAAAAGACTAAACCATATTATTATGGGAAAAATTAAAAAGATAAAAAAAGCATTTTAATAGTATGATAGAATTATTGAAGAAACTTGACAAGGAAATAACATGGGTGGAACTCCCTTTTAAAAAAATTTCAAGAATTTCACACCTCATCCACTATAGAATGGAACTCACCCCACCCACTTATCCACACCAACATAGCCCTTTAAATTATCAAAAATATAAAAACATATCCTCCCAAAAAACCTAAATTATTAATATAAATCTTTTGTTATGAATAAATTTAATCAAGGAAAAAATTTAGTGAAAACTGAGAGGATTTTCTAAAAGAAGAAGTAATATCATTCCACAAGGACTTTTGTTTTATTATCATTGTACACCACCTTAGTTATAATTATTAGATGATTATATAAAAAATAAGTATAAAAAATATGATTATATGTTTTTATTATAAGTTTTATACCCATTCTCACACACACATCCATATAGTATTTAACAATCTTATTGTTCATTTGTATCGTGGACTACCGCCTCACAAATTGAGGTTGTTAGTTCTTCTTTTACAAACTCTATTGGGTGTTTATTATAATGTAAAATAAATTATTGTATTATTTAAATGATATTAATGATTTATTTTTGGTTTTATATTTTTATTTAAAACATAACTTCATTATTTTTTATTTTTTGTAAATACGATAACTTAGTTTGTGGACGGGTGGACTACTGCCGCACCATATATATATGATTTGTTCACACATTACATGGAATGTATTAAGGATGGGTTTTAGAAAAATTATATGATATATATGACTTAATAATTTTACTTTAATTATTTTATATGAATTTATATATATCATTTAATTTCTTTCTTTCAATACAACATTAAAATGGAAACAATGTTCATGCTTATGTACGACCTACTGTCTCCATGAATAGTTTATTCCATTTCATATTACTATATTTTATAAATTATTAAAAATAAATTTATAATGAATATTTATTATATATTAAACATTTTATTTATTATGGAAATATGTAAATAATGGTCCTATTAAGAGGATAATGAATAAATAGTAAAAATGTGTTTGATAAACAAAGAGGTTATTAATTGAAACATTTCTTTAACATGGAATTATTAATAAACAGGAATTATAAAATCATTAAGGTATCATATATGGAGGATATATAGAATAATATTTTTAGATGAATAATAAACATATATTTATTATATAGTAGGTTTTTACATGTACAAATAAATTCATGACATAACGTAAGGGTTTTCTCATCTCACTTTTTATATTCATGAGATACATGCCATGTTCACCACTAATTATTTTTTTGTGATGAATATATATCCCATGAAATTATTCTATTATAATTATTATAAATTTATGGTTATTTATATATCCATTTAATGATATATTTTTCATGGTGTATGTGGTTAAAAAGTTACCAAATCGGTTTGGTAATTTTTTCTCAATTTCCCTTTTGAAGACACATGTTTTGTTATACACTTATATTATTTTATAATGTGAATATACTATACATTTTACATGTTATGTCAATAGTATTATTGATTTAATGATATTAAAATTTTCATGTAATGCTAGTCTCTTACGGTGAATATGATTTAATGTAACCAATGTTGTAATAGTTTATTTCTATATTCCCTTCATTTATTAATATTATTTATGATTTTTCTTCCATTGGTGAAATATTATGATCTATGGATTAATAAATATCATTCATTTTATTATACTATGTAAATTTCTGTCATATTAATGTAATGATACCAATTTTATAATGATTTATACATATATTATTTATAAAATATATTTAATATTACATTATTTTTTATTTGGGTTAGAAATATACATCACTAGAAACCATGTCTTCTAATTTTTTTTTAAAAAATATGTTTAAATAGTGATCTAAATTAATTTAAAATATCCAATTATATCTTTTTCAAAGGTTATTTCCAATGAAATAGATTTCAATTATTTCTTTCTTTCTAATAAGTTTTCAAACCCATTTTCTATAAAAGGGTTTCCAAAAGTATTTCAAGACATATTTATATGTTTTCAATGAATTGTAAAAGAAAATTATTTTTAATTTCTTAAAATATATCATTATATGTTTTAGAGGAAAAAGGATTTAAAAATTTATTTAAGGTTATTTTGAAATAAAATGGTTTTAAAATGGATTTATTCTTTAAAAATCATTTTTTTCAAAGGAGAAGGGATATTTTACTCAAGAAATTTTTTGAATTATTTTAACTCTTACTTTATATGTTTTAATTTTTTTTTCTTATTGGGAATTATTTTTAATATGTTATATATTTTAACAAGATTATTTCCATGAAAGGTGTTATCATTAAGAAGTGCTCCATGTTATCTATCAAAATCATTCTTTATCTAAAATGGATTCAATTGATATAGTTTATCCTTTATTGGGGACATGATCTTAGAATACTATTGATATTTTTTATTGATTTTTTTAATAATTTGATGTAATGGTGATTATGATACCCAATTCTCTGACATGAGTTATATTCCTTTGATACCTACTTCTTTTCATTGGTTATGAGATGAAATGATTTTGAGACATACCACTTTTTTATAGGTAATGATATAATTAAATGTTTATGATACCCATTTTATTTCATGTGATACAATTTGATGGTTAAAAAACCTATCTCTTTTTATGGGTTATTGTATGATGAAGGTTTTGTTAACTAGTGGTGCATGCATATATGATTTCATTATGTAATGAGAGGGACCTATATCTAACTCTAATACATCAGGTAATGATAAATGCATTATGAGATCTTGTGGGTATATGAGAGGGAATCCCATGATCGAAATAAGGGGGGATCATATGCTTTAATGAAGAAGGTAAATGGGGGGAATCACTGGTCTAAAATAAGAGGTTACAAATGTGGGCATCCCAATACTAAAACAAGAGGGTACACGAGAGGTTATCCCAAAAAAAACAAGTGGTTATGTGGTAGGGCATAGTAATCCTGAAACAAGAGGGTACACAAGAGGGAATCCCAATCATATTGCAGGTATAAGGTGATTAGTCAAAGACAAACATGTTATGATGGTAATAATAGGTATCCTTGACATAATATTTTATATTCTTATGTTTATTTCATGAATTCAATGCCTTATTCCATTATTATAATTTTATAAATCATTCTCATGATTCCCTTGTAATTAATGTATTATTAACTACAATCATTTACAAAATTCTTTATATTTATGATATTTGATATGTAGGGTATGATATTATAATATTATGATCAAGTTATCATACCCTTATTCTCATGTTTATACCTACAGATCATTCTTTTTACCCTTATGGTGCATCTAAGCTCACCCCATTATTATGTTTCCTTTCCCCATGTTACGAAGAATGGATTAAGTAGAAGTAGTAAAGGGGAATATCATTTTTGGTAAACATTAAAGATCATTAACCAAGTTATAAGATTATTTTTCATGTTTCCAAAGTTAGTAAACTATTACGGTCCCCGAGAATGTTTGTTATTGTGTTGAATATTCATCTAAAATGATTTATTATCCATGTATGTTAATCACGATTCTCTATATTTTGTCTATGTCATGGAGGTGTCCAGTTTATAAATGTGATGATAATTAATAATGAAAAAAGTTATTCTATAGATAAAATTGTTCTGATTTAGGTATACATATATGAAAAATGTGTATTAGATGAATAGTGACCTAAGATACACCATTTATGTCTATACTATGGAATGGATATTTCAGTAATATTAAATCACAGATTTATTCTCCATGGATATCCTAACCATGGTAATTTTTATAAGATATGAAGTGGATATGTAAAAATTATAAGAGGGGGTTTGAAGAGACTCTATCATGATGATTAGATACTACCTCTTTGAGAGATTGAGTGATATAAAATACAATGAGGGTTTAGCCAAAGAGAAAATAGAGAATCATATATATTCAAATAACCCAAGACAAGAAGAAACATCAATTATGATGTTTATTTTTGAGTAATAATCACATATGGATATTTTGGATGATTCAAAGTAGATAAAATAACGGATTATCACAAAAGGTTTTTTAGAGCTATAATACTTATAAAACTAGAGATTGTACTGTTGTACTAAGGTATGTGGAGAGTGGAACCTTCGATTGGAGCCTGGAACCTGGAGTATAAATAGTATATTATTTTTTTTTCTTTGATAGGTACAATTGCATTTTCATATCCTCTAATAATTAGAAAAAGGGGGAATTATTCTAGTTTTTGGTATGTAAGGATAAGGCAGTTCACCTGGTGAAGGAATAATTTTCTGGTAATTTAAAAATGGGGATTTTATACTCATAAAATGTTTCTAATCTTATCTCTCTCTTACATAGATGACCATCATAGTTTTAGGGAGGTTATTGATATTCAATTTATTGATTATTAACTTCTTTTAATAATAATATGATTTATTTTATTGAAATGACTATGTTTAAACATTTTGTTGTTGTGCATAACTAATTGACAGAGCTATTTATCTGAGATTGGAATGAAACCTTATTAGTTTGAGTGTGATTAATCTGAGATGAATTCATTTTTATCCAATTATAACAACACATTGATTATCAATATTTTTTTAATTTCCTATGGGCATTAACTTTGATTTATATTTCTTGGAACATCTCATCTCTCTAATCCCAACTCGATTTCATTCTATACCCATTTTTGTTTTTTCAAAAAATTATTATATATTACTTATTACTTATCCACCATTCTATATGGGATTGACATTGAAATACACTATACTACATTTAAAAAAAAGTTGAGATATATTGATTTAGTAAATTATTATATAATATTCTACAATATATTTAATAATTTTTTTTCAGTAACCAATTTACTAGAACCATGGACTAGGATAAATCTTTAGACGTGCTTAATGTTTTTATGATTTTTTAGTTTTATTATTTTATCTTCTACCATTTTTATTCATGATATTGTTAGATATTTCATTTTGGTACTATATAATCATAAGATTACTCAACTCAGGATATAAAATAATGTGGTATTGATTATGATCTAAGGATAGAAAACACCATTTGAAGAAAAAATATGAGTATAAAAAAATAATGGATGGAAGAGAATGAGGCCAAGGAGATCACCAAGAAGAAAACTAAGAGTTCTAAGGGAGAAACCTAAGGATGTATGATCCCGTAAATTGTAGAAGAATCCCAGACTTGGTCAACTACACAAGGATTCTCATTCCTCCAATCACTACTAAATGGTTCATGGTTAAGATGACTATCTTTCAAATGATATTATAATCAATTTTATTCATTGGGTTACCACATGAAGACACCATTGTTCACATTGGGAGCTTCTTCATGTTGGGTGTATTGTTAAATTTCAACAATATGACATGTGATGTAGTAAGTATTTTTCTCTTTAATATCTCACTCAAAGTTAATGGTAGATAGTTGATCCAAGGACTACCCCCACCCCACATTGAATCGAAAAATGGGATTAAAAATCCATGTATTTACATGTAATAATTCTAAAATTTCAGTAAATAATTGATCAATTCAAATATAGTTCATGGTACCGTTTTAAAATAATGATTAGAATATTTCTTCATCATGACATATAATCTTTTTAAATAATTTAAAATTATATATGGGGTTTTTCATAGAGTTACCAATAATCTTTATATGGAATACCTAGAAAATTTCTAGTCTATAAATAACCTGAGTAAAGGTATGTGTTATTAGATGAGAATTTAAACTAAAATTTTCAATATCAAAATATTAACTGAAAAACAAATGGACTAAAAATAGTAGAAAATAGTTGAGTATCTACACAAATTAATTCTATATCAAGGGATTTGGATATTATGATCATCACCCAACATCCCCATAATATTCACTAATAATATTCTAATTATATTGACTATAATGGTTGAAATTATACACATGGATAGCGAACACAACCATATCAACCATAAAATCTAGGAAACAAATTTCATCCATGGACACTAGTTTTTTACACTAAACATCATGTCCCTTCTCAAACCTGTCAAATCCATAATCTATAAGAGACCTTAGATGCTTCCGTGACAACTACTTAAGAGGGTTTATAATGAAACAAAATTTTATTAATTGAATTTCCCTTATTATAATTTGATTATATAGTATAAAACCCATAAATCGCATAGAGGTCTGAATAGAAAAGCTGTTATCATAAATGATGAATGAAAAATGTGGTTTTTATTGAAATTAATAACCTATACTCATAGAATAGTAACATGACCATTGGAATAGTAATATGACCATTTAAAATAATAACCGAGCCAATATATTTACAAGATAAACTATTATAGTTAAAATAAAATTATGGAATCTAATAAATCCAAATATGATATATTTATACTTTGGCATATGTAAATAATTGTTTTAAAAATGAAAAATTAAGTGTCAGAATTTTTTTTAAAACTAAATGTTTATTTATAGTCTTTTATTTAATATAATGATATAAGAGAATATTTATTTTCAAAAATAGATTCCTAAATTAATATTTTATGGTCTTATTATTGTAATATAACTTTACAAGATTTTAATTATTTTATCAAAGTCTCATAAAATCAGTTATAAAATTAAAATCAATATTTCTTGAGTTAATGATAATTTTAATTGAAAATTAAATTTAAAATATTTAGAAAATTATTTTTATAAAATGGAGTTTTTTTTGAAACATAATCAATGAAAAATGGTTGGGGTAATTTTTTAGGATTTTTATAATAGTTGAATTTTTAATGAATAGTGAAAACATAAATTTATGGTATTTAACATTTTAAGCCAAATACATAGACTTTTGAGTAATTGATAATATAAAGACCCATTATTTTGTCTAAAATTAAATATTTATTGTACGTAATCAAAACAATAAATACTATCTATATTCTTGATTCAAAATAATAAACAAATGAATAAAATAATCAAAAACACCTCTCTCCTCCGAATATAAATACCACCCCTCACCACCGCTACTCCCCTAAACCTTCTAATATTTGTCTCTTGATTTAATTATGACCAATTACACTCCAAAAACACATCCCCACATCATGGTATTTCTATTCTCACCAAAAGACCAAGCCTAAGTGCCCCACAGATGTTCTCAAGGAGACGACATTCTAGAGGAAAAATCCTCCTTCTTTGTCATTAATTTTAATTTTATTTATTATCCTTCTCTAACCTACCCTATCCAAAAAATAATAATTAATATAGAATAATATATATACTATAATTTTATTATATTAATATAATATCAATTATCAATTTTTTTATCTTCTCCTTTTATTCTAAGAATTAATGCATCACCTCTGTCGTGTCGATTCACTGTCTTCATGGATGATGACTTTTCATTTTTTATTTCCACCATTAAGGATGGTCATAAAAACATTATTATAATTAAATAATATTTAAATAGAAATATTGTTTTTATGTTATCAAAAAAATATATTTTCATTATATTAAATAGTAAAATAATCTAGTTCATGGTGATAAAAATCATACCAAAATAAACTAAACATTTATCATTAACATTATATCTAATGAATCATCCTCATACTAGAAATAAAAATTTTATATGGGACCATTAAAAATTAAAATTTTGAATCAATATCATATAATCCCACTTCTATTGTTTTTCTTTCATTTTAAAGGAAGAACCATAACTGAACTCAAGGGAACTAATCATAAAATCATAAAACAAAGGCTCTAAGAATGATAAAATTAATCATTATAACTCATGAATATGACTATAAATGAACATAATATAATTATAATAAACAAATTTTTTGTATATATGGTTTTATATTAATTAATTAATTGATAAAATATTATAATGCAGGATATGAAGTGAAAGTGAATAACATTTTCAAACATAATGTAATGAATTCTCTCAAGTCCTCCAAATTATGTTTGGGTTAAAATTTCTCTCTCTTCTCTCAAAATTATTTCTTATTTATATTTTTATACATACCCTATATTATATTTATAAGTTCCAAAATTATTTATTATCCTCAATTAATCTTTATTTGATGGGGAAATTCATATTTCAAAAGGTTTCCATCTCAATTCCTCCTGATAAGGATGCCTAATGAAAGGGAAAATTTTAATTTCAAACCCATTTTCAAGTACACACAACAATATTTCGTAAGAAAAAATTATTTCTTATAAAATAAATCATTTATAAATTAAAATAAATCTTAATTAAATTCTTGTTTTATACCAAAAAATATTTTGTTTTCCTATTTAAAGACCCTTTATGATTTTAAATTATAGAACACTATAGTAGTTCATTTATATATTTTCTTAAGAACACTTTTTAAATGTTTTTAATTTAACTGGACATCATTTATCATGATCTATTCCTATTTTCATTATGAATTTCCATGTCTAATTTAAATCCATTCTTTCATGGACTCTTTTATGACATGATAGTTTTTTATTCCATAGGTCATGATTAAGATAACCATTTACTTACATGGGTAACCCTTATGATTATAAATTTTGTTTTATTATTCATATAGAACACATATACATGAAAATTTTATGATGGGTGTGACCATATTACACTCTAATTCCTTGTGAAGTGTTTAGTCTCATGATAAATCATGTTTGTGATTAGGAAGTAATCCTAATCCATTATGGGACTTTGTTCTCCATGTCATATAGTCTTAGAAGCTAGAATTGACTAAAGTTTATTTCATTTTTTATGATGTCATCACATTACTATGTCACCATGATAATATAATTCCATTTTATATGTTCTCTACTTCAATACAATTAGTCATGTTCCGTTCCTTTTTAAGTTATCATGTTGTGCATTCTAAATCATGTGTTATTATTTATTCCTATGTTTGTTCTCTTACTAGTATTTTAGCTCATCCATTTATTCATTTATTCCCTTGGTTATCCTATAATGATGTGAGATCAAAATTTAAGTTATTATCTAATTATGGGGAGTAAATAAAATATGTTTTTATTTTTGTTTCATGGTTTATAATTAAGTACATAGTCTTAAAAAATCACTAGACTTTATGATCATTGGTTTCTAGTTAATGGATAATTATGCATAAATTTATATAATAATATGTGTAAAAGGATATTGTCTATATAGTTGGTATAAGATCGTAGTCTAGTTATTTTTTTTTAAATTAGGACTAAAAACCATTATTGGGAACCCTAGGGGTAATTCAATCACCATTTATATCCTATATTAAAACATAGAGAATTACATGTTATGGAATACTATTCATTTATATATTTATCCTTATATGATCAATGTTTATATTTTATTGATTATTAGAAATGTATGAAATCCCCCCTAATATTACATCTATTTCTCATTTAGGGGATAAAAATAGAAGAACTCTTTCCATCAAATAATGTTATAGGGAATTTGATGATTTCCCTAATGAAATTCCAACTATGGTGGGTACAAGAGATCAAAACATCACAAATGTACTTGAACAAATAGATCATGTTATGAATAATGACATGATTTATATGGAACTCCCTCATCATCCAAATAAAGAGAATTTGGTTGTCTAATCCTTTATACTACAAAGGTCTCTTATCTTTAATTGGTCATTTGATCACCGCATCATAAAATAATGGATTCACTCCATTGAGAAGTAATTCATTATCCAAAAGTGATCATAAAAAGAGAATGTCATGTTAGAAGCCTATCATTTTGATGGAGAAGCTAATCGGTGATGGACACTCATAAAAAATACCAATTACACTGAGGAAGTTGATTAAATCGATTTATAAGAATTCATGATTTTTCTTCAATATATATTTTCCCCAAACACTCTTTCATATATGGAATGGGAGTTCCACATACTAAATAAAAAAGAAATATGATTGAATTGGAGAATATTAAGAAAACACCACAAGACCTGAATGATACGACTTTGGATTTTTCATGAACGCAAAAATACTTTTAGATCACTTTTATAGCTGAATAGAGATAATTTTATAAAAATAATTAGTGATTCGAGACATTGACATCTATGAAGATCCTGTAGGTTGTGACCTTATGTTTGAAAAATAGATTGGATAGCCACAATTGTCTCAAGGGATCAGAGATAAAATTTATGAAATGAATTTTAATATGGGAGGATTCGAAAATAAATCCCATGATGTAATGAAAACAAGACATACCATGTGTCAAAAATGTGGGAAGAATCATTGTGGGAACTATCTAAGGGGAACCAAAATATGCTTCATGTGTGGAAGAGACGAGAATCAAGATAATTATTTCCAAAGTGATATGAAAAATCCCAAAATATTGAGGAATAATGTAAGGTTAACATAAAAACTAAGAATGAATTTTAATGTTTTAACTATAAATAACATGGGAATTAAGATATCTAATTCCCAAATCTAAGGGTTGTCGGAGGAAACCAAAAACCAAAACCTCCAAGAAAACAAGGAAGGGAATATTCTATCACTACTACTGAGGTGGAGACCATAATTATGTTGTGATAGGTAAGCAAATAAATAATTAATATTTATTTATTTTACTATTGGTTTCTTGTTCTATTCATTTTTCTATATCTTAAATGGTTAGTAGAAGTTTACATAAACCACCCAAAAAATGGCGGTTCTGTTATTTTGTGTGAATTAAAAATAAATAAATTACAACCTGAAAGGTATATATCTCCGACCAATTTAATGTTTTTGTTCAATAACTATATTTAAATAATATATAACTTTTTTTTAGTATATTTTGATTTTATATTTTTCATGGATTGGATATATTTATCAAAATAAAACATAAACTATCAATAAAGGGATATCACTATTAGGATCTCAAGGAATCCGAATTTTTTTTAAGTGTAAGGATAAGGATGGATGTAATTTAGAATCATCATCTCAATAATGGATATTCTTTCTTTATGAGAATGAATATATAGCTCAAATAAGTGAGGAAAATGGGAGAATCATGCTCGAAGACATGACTATTGTGATGGACTATACTATTGTGTTCCTAGATGAGTTGTTCGTACTTCCACCTAACTAAGAGGTTGAGTTTAAAATTGAACATATTCCTATATCCCTAGTCATATCAAGGAAAACTTATATAATAGACACCATTTATTTAGAATAACTAAAAAATAATTTATAAGATATTATAAAAAATGATTCATACACCTGAGTGCTTCACGATGGGGTGGTGTAGTTCTCTTTGTAAAAAAGAAGGATGGTCCACTGCACCTTTGCATCAATTATTGTAAGCTCAAAAAAATCATGACAATGAAAACCTTTCCCCTTACATGTATTGGTGAATTGTTCAATCATCTACGTTGGTCAATGTATTTCTCTAAGGTGGAACTTCAGTCAGGATAACACCAAAGAAAGGTGAGGAAGGAAGGTATTTCCAAGACTGCCATTCTAATATGTTACAGACACTATGAGTTCAATGTAATTATGTCATGACTCACTAATTATCTCAAAATTTTAACGGAATTAATTAGTAGAATGTTTATATATTACATTGCAAATTATACAGTAGTCATTATTGATTATATTATGCTACACTCCAAAATGAAGGAGGAACACGAGAATAATTGGAATACTATTCTAATTACTTTTTGAATTGATAATATTTATTAAAAAAATAAAAATTATTTATTATAAATGGAGGAGGTATCATTTTTGTGGAATGTTATCACAATAAAGGTTATATCTATGGACTCTTCCAAGAAAATGAAATCAATGTGTGGCCCATGTAAATATCTTTAATGAAGATCTGATGTTTTATTTGATTATCTAGGTACTATCGAAATTTTGTGATGAATTTACCATCATTTTCTAATATGTTAACTAATTTAACATGGAAATGGGTAAATTATGTACGCACAGTTGAATCTGAGTAATTTTTTAAGGATATTAGAATGAGGCTAATCACTGCAACTATACTGACACAACCAAAAAGTGTAGAAGGTTTTGTGATATATGGTGATGGATTAAACCAAGTCTTGGGTTGTGTTTTCATGCATAATGACAATGTGATAGACTATTCCTTAGGACAGTTTATTATCTATGAGAAGAACTTCCCAATAAATGATATAGAGATGGTGACTGTGATTTTTCATTAAAAATATGGGGTCACTAACTCTATAGTGAGAAGTGTGACATATATATTGATAAAAATACTCTAAATTATATTTTCACATCTAATAACTCAACATGAGTTTAAAAGGATAGTTAGAGATAATTTATGATTATGATTTATTTATTTACTACCATTATTGAATGTAAAAAAGGTAGTTGATTCTCTAAGTAGAAAGGAACCTGCTAAATTATCCATGATGTAGATTAAAATATATTCCATGTTCATTAATTTACAATGGATGGATTTCAAAATCATTATGGCACGGAATACAACCTATATTTCCCAAATTATTTCCCAACCATAAATTAATGAGAATACCATTGAATCACAAAAGGTTGATATGGATCTATAAAATAATGTAAAAGTGGAAAAGGATGGTAAGTTACAAAACTTACATATCAAAGATGATGGTGTGATTAGGTTTGGAATAAGGCTTGGTGTGACGTTATCTATTGAGATAAAGAATGATATATATATGATAATTCACAATGTTTATCTCTCATCATCTATCCTAGAAGTACCAATACCTACTGTGATTATAGAGAAAACTTTTGGGAGGAGAATATGATAATGTATATTGTGGAGTATATCTCATGTTTTTTGGTATATCAGTATGTTATAGAAGTGCGATGGAAGTCCAAATTGATGCCAAAACCATTGAGAATACCCACATGGAAATGGGATAATTTCACTGTGGACATTGTCACTTATCTCTTCAAAACAACTATAGGAAAGAATGTGATATGGTTTCGATGGATCAACTAACCATGGCTGGCCACTTCATCATTATTTGAGAATATATGTCACTTGAAACAATATCCAATATATATTTTAAGTAAGTGTTGAAGATGCATGGGGATACACATTAAATAATATCTAATAATGACCTATGGATAAAATATAAATTATGTATAAGTATTACAGATTATTCTAGTAATGATTTTAATTTCATAATGAACTATCACCATGAAATAAATGTCCAATCTGAAAGGACTATTTAGAAAATCAAGGACATGCTGAGAGTCTAATTGATATAAATTAAAAGTACAGTGGGATCAACAAATCTTTCTATTTGAGTTCACATTACAAAATAGCTTCCACTTGAGTATGCAAATGGATCCATATGAATCTCTTTATGGGAAACAATGTAAAACTCATACTTTTTTGGATGAATATGGAAATTTAAAGCTACTTTGATCTTATCTTATGTAGAGATGGCAGTGAATGTTCAATCTATCCAACAATATATAATATCTAATAATATTAAAAAAAATATATGATTAAAAAAGGAAAAGTGACATTGAGTTTAATGTTAGAGACAAACTCTTTCTTCGAATATCACCATGAAAGAGAGTCATGTTGTTTTGAAAGAAAGGGATGATTTCCCAATGCACATTAGCCCCATTGATGTAATTGATCACATATGAGTAGTGGAATATCAACTCAAACATCCACACAACATGGTTCAATTTAATGATGTGTTCATTGTATCAATCAATAAGAAATATATACCAGACAACTCACATGTACTGATTCTAAATTGGGTACAACCGAAAACGACACCACGTATAAAGAGGATGTAGTGAAAATAATGGACCGTAGAGACAAATTCTGAAATAAAGAAAGAAAGAATCATTCCAACTTTTTGTGGAAGAATCATAATACAGCATGGGAACCTGAGGAACTAATTAAGGAGAAATACCGTAACATTTTTTACCTTATCATGTAAAATGAAATTTTGAGGATGAAATTTCAAAATGGAGAAGAATGTAATGACTCAAAATATTATCATTGAAATTTCCCTTATTATAATTATATTATATAGTATAAAATACATAAATCACATATAAAACCCAATAAAGTCATTATTATGCTAAATTATGAATTAAATAAGTTGTATTAATAGAAATTAAGGAACTTATACCAATGGAATAGTTTCTAGACTGTTTATAAAGTAATTTTACCATTTTGAATGGTATTTGAAGACAATAGGATAGTAAAATCACCTATAAAATTATAAATAAAACTATGGAATCATATAAATAAAAATATAAAATATTTACACATTTTCCTAAGTAAGTAAATGTTTTAAAAATGATAAATTAAGTGTTGGTATATTTGTGATGTAAATGTTTATTTACAGTTTTATAATTTATAAAAAGATTTAAAATAAGTTTGTTTACAAAAATTTATTAATAAATTAATATTTTTTTGTCTTATGAATGTAAGAAACATTTATGAGACCTTAATTAAATTTTAAAAGTGTTATAAAATCGGTTATAATATTAAAATTGATATTTTTTGATGAAATGATAATTTTATATAAAATTTAAAATTATCATATTTAGAAATTATTATAAAAAATTATAGTGGTTTTTTGAAATATATATATCAATAAAAATTTGGGGTGAATTTTTTGGGATTTTTCTGAAATAGTTGAATTTTTTGGTGAATAGTGAAATCATGTAATTTACAGTATTTAACATTTTAATCCAAATACATGAAATTTTTTAATGGATGATATAATCACCCATTATTTATAACTAAAATCCACTTTTAATGGTAATTAGTCACAATAATCAATGCTATTAATAGTATTGAGCCAAAATAATAAACAGAGGAATAAAGTAATAAAAACACCCATCTCCTCCCACTATAAATACCACCCTCACCACATATTCTCCTAATAAATTATAATATTTGGATATTTATTATATTATTCCCAATACCTATTCAAAAATTATTCCCCAATTCATTGTATTTATGGTCGCACCAAAAGACCAAATCCAAGTTCATTAAAAATGTTTTCAAGGAGACAACATTCAAGATGTAAAGGTATCATTCGTTTTCTTTTAAATTTCTTATTTCTTATCCTCTTCTCACCTAACATATCCAAAACATCATAATTACTCTAGTATAAATTATATAATATAATTTCATTACATTAATATAATATCCATCATCATGTCCTTTCCATTCTCTTTTTATTCTAAAAATTAAAACATCACTGGTGAGTTGTCGATTCACCACCTTTGTGGATGATGAGTTTTTTCTATTACTGCCTTCGAGAATGATAATAAAACCATTATTATGGTCAAATAATTTTTAAATATTTATATAATATCATTTTTAATGTTCTATACTAATATATATATATATATATATATATTAATAATATTAAATTATAGAAAAAAGTAGTTCAGGATGATAAGAAACCGCCAAAATAAAATAAATTTTATCAATAATGTCCTATCAAATGAATCATCCTCATAATATAAAGAAAAATGATATATGAAACCCTTTAAATTTAAGTAGGTTCATTAATATCAAATAATAGAACTTTTATTATTTCCTCCAATTTCACTAGAACTTCCATAAATAAATTCATGGGATCTAATTATAAAATCAGGAAACGAACTCTCCCAGAACAACAAAGTCAACATTATAACTCATTAGAATGAATATAAATAAACTTAATAAAATTATAACAAATGAAATATATGTATAATATGTCATGAATTAATTATTTAATGTAAATAATTTTATTATCAATTATTTGAAGTGCAATTATAGAACACATTAAGACATAAGGTAAAGGATTCTATCTAAACCTCCAAATTACGTTTATGTTATAATTCTCTCTATTTCCCCAAATTTATTTCTCACATAATTTTTTACAATTCCACTTTATTTTTTTTATATTTTTACAACATATTAATCAAGGTAAATTCATATTTATTTTATAGGGGGATGCATATTATAAAATATTCCCTTCTCAATTCCTCCCAATAAGCATGCCCGATTAAAGGGATCTATCAAATTTCTTAACCATTTTAAATTAAACACCATAATATGTATTAAGAAACCATAAATTTTTCTAAAATAACACATTCCATAATGAGAAAATAATTAGTTAATTTTTGGATTTATACAAACAAAAATGCCTTCTTCCTCTTTAAATACACTTTAATATTTTCCCTTAAAACGTACTAAATTTGATCCTTTATGAAGTTTCTTAAAAACAATTTTTAAACATTTTCACTTAATTTGGACATAATTTATCATGATATATGCCTATTTTACCTTATTAATTTCTATTTATTATTTAAATTCATTCCTTCTTGGAAAATATTTATGATATGCACACTTTTTAACCCTCATAACATGTTTATAATACCCATTTCTTTCCATGGGTAATGTAACGACCCAAACTTTTTAAATAGTATATTAACTTACTCTTAACAATTTAATAAAGATATTAATGGTTAATGCAGAAAGAGGAGTCGATGGCTTCTTCCAGTAGACTCGAACCTTATGAAGACCACTTATCAGAGCTTGGGAAGGAGGTGGCATCTTTGGGCTTCGCTTTGGACCAAGTCCAAGCCGAACTCCAGCGTGTCAAGCTTGAATGGAAATGCCTACGGGAGAAGATCAAGTTAGTAGAGATTACTACTTGGGAAATGTTATCTGAGCCTCTCTCAGATTCTATCACCATAGCACACCTTACACTTAGGTCATATGCTGGTGTTATAAGGGGCTATGTAACGAGACCCTAGATTCTTTGTGTAATCCTTTGGGATGAATAAATTGAAATTTCTTACTTTAGTGATTTTTGTGAAATTTCATTTGTTCAGATAATTTTAGGATATATTTTATTAATGAATTTTGAAAAAGGGTTATTTTAAAATATTTATGTAAACCCTAAATAATTAATGATGCGTAATGATTTTCAAAAAATGGTCTTCTACAAAAGAGTTCAGTAAGGAATTTAGAGTCTAATAAGATCAACATAATTTTTGATGAATAGTAAATTATGAATAGTGATTTTACACTTAAGAATAGTGATGTGACTAAATGGATTAGTAATTTCACTCAAAGAACATTTTAATATAAATTAGACACATAGACAAAGTAATGTGATTCAATAAAATGGGTAAATAACGGTTTCATAAATTATTAATCAAGTATTAGTTTTTTGGGGGTGAATAGTTTTTTTAATTAAAAATTAAATTAAAAATACTTAGAAAAATATTTTTATAAAATGGACTTTATTTTTGAGCTCAGAGCACCGATATTATGTTATGGTAATTTTTGGGGTTTTTTCTAAAGAAATGAATTTTCAGTGTACAGTGTTTTTATTTAAAAATTAAATTAAAAATATTTAGAAAATTATTTTTTTAAAATGGAGTTCATATTCGTAATCAGAGCGTTGATATTTGGTTAAGGTGAAATTTTGGGATTTTTCTGAGAAAGATGAATTTTCAGTGAATAGTAAACAAAGCAGTTTTAGGGTTTCGGTATGTCTAATGAAATAATAGTTGTGTCATGGTGATTTCATGAGATATTTTAAGGTTTGACCGACCTTAGGTGATGAATTATTGTTTTGGGGGCCCTATGTGGCCTAACTTCATGGTAAATATCATGAGAGAGCACATGGTTTTGAGAAAGCACTTGTGAGGTGTCCCTTGGCCATTAATGCCTTGTCCCCTCACTTTCCCTATAAATACCAAGCCCTCCTCTCATCCTTTCGACTCAAAACCATATTCAACGAATTTCAGGTCTCCTTACCTCCCAAGGAGTCCTCACATGGTGCCCCCAAGCCCTCAAGGTCCAAACCATTGAGTTTTAAGAATTACGTTTTAAGGTAAGGGATCCGACCTCTCTCTTCTTTTCAAGTAATCTCTTTTATGTCATTTATTTTATTCTCCATGTTCCTATGTTGGAGGATGTTCTTATATATTCATATTACTTCCATTTTCATGTTAATATGATGAGAGACCCCATCTTTCTCTAATCAATTCGTTTTAAGAATGTTTAAGTGGTGCCGTTAGGCTGCCGAAATTTTAAGGGGATTCTTTCACCCTTCTCATTCTTTTCAAATTTCTACTTTCATGTCAAGTATTTCAAGTTCCTTTTTAATTATGTTGGGGTACGATCTATATATCTATCATACCGAACTCTTATTTTCATATGATTAGGGACCCTATTTGATCTTTTCAATTCATTATTGTTGAAGTTTTAAGTGACGCCGTTAGGCTGCCGAATTTTTATAAGAGATATCTAATTTTTGTCTTCCTTCATAGTTTTTCATTTCAAATGGTATTTCCTTCAAATTTCATTACCATGTTCTTAAATAATTTATATTCTGCTACCCTACTGTTTTATGTATCACTTTTGAGTGGGTGACCCATGTCCCCTCTCTTTTCAATGTTTTCTAAAACCATGTATCATAGTCGTTATGCTGCATAATTGTCATCTCAAAATGCCTCTTTCTTTTCTCAAAATTATTTTATGTTATAAAGTGAATACTCAAAGCTCATATTCCTACAGGGGTATTTACATATATGTCAAAATGTTCTATTTTAAATTCTGGTATTTACATATATAAAACCCGCTTTCTCTTTCCGTGGGTTTAAAGTGAAATAATGATCATGTCTTTAAAGCAGTTTTTAAAACGTTATGATTATGAAATGAACCCCATTTATTTTATGCTATATGGGTTGTTTATGAAATGATTTATGATGATATATGTGGCTCGAATGATAATAAAGACATGTCAAGGGTGCGCCCAGATAGCGCTCCAATGCATTGGGTAAAGACTTAATCTCTAGAGATGACTTTTTAGACTGATGCCTTGGTGAATAACCTTGGTAATTTTTAATGACGCCTTGGGGATGGACCTTGGTGAAACGAAAGGATTGTCAATATTAAATGTTGAAGCCACATCTTCATGTTATGAAAAATTTTATTTTTATTATTATGTATCTCATGATTCCTTTCTCATGCCTTAAAGTTCTTTTCATGTCCTTATTGAAGTATCTCAAGTTCACATGAAAAATGTTTCTCTTGTTTCCCTTACTGGGCCTTCTGCTCACCCTTTCTTTTGATGTATGTCCCCAGGTTATGAGATGCAGTAATGAACCTAGGATGAACTTAAGGAGAATCCTTTCAAGTGTTTAAGAAGAATGTTTTATGTTGTTTTCATGTATTATGTTCCTTGTTTCCAAGACACTAATCCTTAAAGATCCTTAGTTCCGTGTAATGAAATGAAAGTTTATGTTATAAAAAGACGGGATGCTATAGTTGGTATCAAAGGATGGTTTAGTTATTTGTGGAAATTAGGATATAAAAACTTTAGGAAGAACCCTATATAAAAGTTTAAATATAGGAAAACTTCTTGGTATTTTGGTAAGTATTGAGTGAGTGGTTTATCAAAAAAATACATCCCTGTCTAGATACGAGCAGGTAGAGGCGGCTCTGGAACAGATGTACATAGGGGTAAAACCCGAAGACACCACTTTGAGCTAGACTCGAACGGGAACTGGTGTACAATAATGGGCCTTTCTGCACTCTTGGTTACGACACTCCTAGGGGATATGTTTGGTTAATCACAATCTTTTTATGAATCATTATGAAGGAATTATAGAGAAGTGTAATTGTCTAAGAATCAAGTCTTAGTTAAAAGATTCATAAATGAAATATGTTTCTTACTAAGGTTTTATTCTTTTAGAGAATGGTGGGAAATAGGAGGAACCGTGCCGATGGTGACTGCAATGCACCATGTGCTGACAGCCCTCCGATGGAAGCCGGAATGGAAACATTCATGAGAATGATGAACCAACTGACTCAAGTTATGAGTAATAACATGAATCAAGATGAGAGGCCGATCTCACCACGAAGGGAACAACACTCTATTGAGTCCATCATGAATCAATGACCACCATCATTCAGTGGATCTACTGACCTTTTGGTTGCAGAACAATGGATAAGCTCCATTGAAAAGATCTTTTCTGTACTCCTTTGTTCGGAACAAGAAAAAGTCACCCTTGCTGTTTATCGCCTAGAGGGAGAAGCTGATCAGTGGTGGTCACTGGTCAAAAACACGAATCCAAGAGGGGAGATAGAAGCTATGGAGTGGGAAGAGTTTCGGGGAATATTCTTTAATAAGTATTTCCCTCGTTCCATGAGAACGAGAATGGAGAAAGAGTTTCTCGAGCTGAAACGGAAGGAGAACGAATCTATCAGAAGCTATGAGATGAACTTCACCCAACTTTCACGATATACCTCTAGATTTGTCATGGATCCAAGTAGGAAGGTTGATAGATTTTTCGGTGGACTAAGACCTCATCTGCGGAAGAATTTAGCCAACCGGAACTATGATAGCTACGAGGAGATCGTGCGAAGTGCAATGAAAGTCGAGTTGGAGTTCGGTGAGACACAGTGGTCTCATAAATCAAATGAAAAGAAGAGATCGTTGGAGCCCAGTTTAGGGAAGACTTTTGATTAGGGAAGAGGTGGAAAGAAAATAAAACTTAGCACATGCAATACATGTGGGAAGAAGCATCCGGGGAACTTCTTGGTCAAAAGTGGAAAGTGCTACAAGTGTGGAAGAGGAGGCCATATTGCTCAGAATTGTCGTAGTGAGGTGAAGCCTCAACACCCCAACACTAACGACAGAGGAAATATGGTTAAGGACTTACCAAAAGTCCATTGCTTCAAGTGTGGATATCTTGGGCACTATGTTAATCTCTATCCAAATGCAAGGGCAGTGGAGGGGAATCACTATCAACCTCAGCAAAGGACAGGGGAGCAAGTTCGTTCTTTTTCTATCATGACAAATGAAGTTGAAGCTCCGAATGACGTGGTAGCAGGTACTCTTGTTGTCCTCTCAAAACTAGCAACTACTTTGTTTGATTCTGGTTCTACGCATTCCTTTATTTCCTCCAAGTTTGCAATGAATATAGAATCAATCCCCGAATTGCTTGAGGTAGAGTTTTCCATCAAGACTCCAAGTGGGATTATCCATGAATCAATAGTGTTTAGAGACTCTAGTGTTTAATTTAGTGAGAACAATCTTAACGCAAATCTAGTAGTCATTCCCATGTTGGAATTCGACGTTATACTAGGGATGGACTGACTCTCAAAGTATAATGCTAGGATCAAATGCAGAAGTAAGGAAATATCAGTAGTCTTGAATAAACAACCTACAGTTATCTTCCAAGGAGAGATATCCCGAACTGATCCCTATCTAGAAGCACCTCCTATAGCTTTCATTTTGGAGTTAATTAGTGATGATGAAGAAGGAAAAGGGAGCATACAAATAGATGATATTCCAATTGTTCAGGAATACATGGATGTATTTCCTGAGGAGTTACCTGGACCTCCCCCAGAAAGAGATATAGTGTTCTCCATTGAACTCGTACCTGGATCTCAACCGATATCAAAGACCCCATATAGAATGGAAAATGTGGAGCTAGAAGAGTTAAAGAAACAAATCCAAGACTTGTTGGAGAAGGGGTTTATCCGACCGAGTGTGTCTCCTTGGGGAGCACCAGTTCTCTTTGTGAAGAAGAAGGGTGGATCAATGCGTCTATGCATTGATTATAGAGAACTGAACAGGATCACAGTGAAGAACAGATATTCTCTTCCAAGAATTGATGATTTATTTGACCAGATTTGTGGGGATCAATTCTTCTCTAATATTGACCTTCGATCGGGTTATCATCAACTAAGGGTGAAGAAGGAAGATATTCCAAAGACCGCCTTCCGATCAAGATATGGACATTATGTGTTTACTGTTATGCCCTTCGGCTTGACTAATGCTCATGCTATCTTCATGGATTTGATGAATAGAGTCTTTAAGGACTACCTTGATAACTTTGTGGTAGTTTTTATTGATGATATTTTGATATATTCAAAAAGTCGTGAGGAGCATAAAGATCATCTGAGGGTTTTTTTGAAAACTCTTCGGAAGGAGAGGCTCTTTGGAAAGTTCAGCAAGTGTGAGTTTTGGTTACAACAAGTGGATTTCTTGGGGCACATCATAACCAAGGAAGGAATCTCGGTTGACCCCGCAAAGACAATGGTTGTGGAGGAGTGGCCTCAACCCACAACATTAACTGAGATTCGTAGTTTCCTTGGTTTAGCGGGATATTATAGGAGGTTTGTGAAAAAAATTTCACGGCTTTATAATCCACTAACCTAGTTGACTCGAAAAGGGGTTAAGTTCATCTGGACAAAGGAATGTGAGGAAAGTTTCCAAGAGATGAAGATAAGATTTGTTACTGCACCTGTGTTAACACTACCCTCTATCAGAGAAGGATTCGTTATTTTTAGACATGCATCTCTGAAAGGGCTTGGGTGCGTCCTTATGCAAAATGACAAGGTAGTTGCTTATGCATCTCGACAGTTGAAGATTCATGAGCAAAATTATCCTACACATGATCTAGATCTGGCAGCAACTGTTTTTTGTCTAAAGATATGGAGGCACTATATTTATGGGGAGAAATGTGATATATACAATGACCACCAAAGTCTAAAGTATATTTTCACACAGAAAGAATTTAAAATGAGACAAAAGAGATGGTTGGAGCTTATTAAAGACTATGATTGTTCAATTCATTATCACCCTGGTAGAGAAAACAAAGTCATGGATGCGTTAAGCAGGAAAGACCCTATTGTTCTAGAAACAATGTGGATCCTAGGAGATCCCTTGATTAAAGATCTAGTAAAACTGGACATGGGAATTATAAGGAAACATACATCATCAACCCTATCCCAAATTATTTCTCAACCTTTATTACTAGAGAAGATCAAGAAGGCTCAAAAAGAAGATCCTTTACTGCAGGAGAAGTTTGAGGCTGTAAAGGATGGGAAGTTCCCGGACATCAATATTGATCAAGAAGGTGTATTGAAATTTCGTACAAGACTATGTGTTCCATCTATTCCGGAGATAAAGAAAGAACTGATGGATGGAGCTCATAGCTCTAATTTCTCTATACATCCGGGAAGCACTAAAATGTATAGAGACCTTCGTGAGCATTATTGGTGGGATAACATGAAGAGGGAGATTGCTGACTACACTACAAGGTGCTTGGTGTGTCAGCAAGTAAAGGAAAAACAACAACTTCCTATGGGGGTATTACAACTGCTACCCATACCAGTATGGGAGTGGGATAATATCACTATGGACTTTGTAACTGGTCTCCTGAAAACGTCCAAAGGAAACAATGCGATATGGGTTATTGTGGACCGTCTCACCAAGAACTCCCATTTTATCTCTATTCAGGAAGATTTCTCTCTGGATCTACTTGACAAGATATACGTAAGGGAATTGGTAAGGCAGCATGGGGTACCACTATCCATCGTGTCTGATATTGATCCAAGATTCACATCAAAATTCTGGAGAAGTCTTCAACATGCTCTGAATACTGAATTGAATTTTAGTACGGCCTATCATCCTCAAACTGATGGTCAATCTGAAAGGACTATTCAGACACTTGAAGACATGCTGAGATTATTTTCAATGGAATTTAAAGGTGGACGGGATCAACACCTCCCATTAGTGGAGTTCTCCTATAACAACAGCTTCCATTCGAGTATTCAGATGGCACCCTATGAAGCTCTGTATGGAAAGCGATGTAGAACTCCTACTTGTTGGGATGAAACTGGTGAGAGAAATATTCTTGGGCCTGATCTTGTGCAAGAGATGACAGAACAGGTCCATGCCATCCAACAACACATAAAGGCTGCTCAGAGTCGACAGAAGATCTATGCTGACAATCGTCGAAGGGACTTGGAGTTTGGTGTTGGTGATAAATTCATCCTTCAAATTTCTCCATGGAAGAGAGTCATGCGGTTTGGGAAGAAAGGGAAGCTCATCCCTAGGTACATTGGACCCTATGAAATCATTGATCGCATAGGAGCAGTGTCCTATCTTCTAGCACTTCCACCGAACCTAGCTCAAGTTCACAATGTCTTCCATGTATCTCTCTTGAGGAAGTACATACCCGACCCTTCGCATGTACTAAACCCAGAGGTGGTACAACTGGAACATGACCTCTCTTATGAGGAGCGGCCAGTGGAGATCTTAGACCGTAGAGACAAGGTTCTACGAAACAAGACTACCCACCTTGTTAAAGTCTTGTGGAGGAATCATAAATATGAAGAAGCGACTTGGGAGCCTGAGGGAACAATGAAGCAAAAGTACCCTCACCTAGGCCTCAAGTTTAAATTTCGGGGACGGAATTTCGTAAGGGGGGAAGAATGTAATGACCCAAACTTTTTAAATAGTATATTAACTTACTCTTAACGATTTAATAGAGATGTTAATGGTTAATGTAGAAAGGGGAGTCGATGGATTCTTCCAGTAGACTCGAACCTTATGAATCCCACTTATCAGATCTTGGGAAGGAGGTGGCATCTTTGGGCTTCGCTTTGGACCAAGCCCAAGTTGAACTCCAGCGTGTCAAGATTGAACGGAAATGCCTATGGGAGAAGTTCAAGTTAGTAGAGATTACTACTAGGCCAATGTTATCTGAGCCTCCCTCAGATTCTCTCACCATAGCACACCTTACACTTAAGTCATATGCTGGTGTTATAAGGGGCTATGTGTCGAGACCCTAGCTTCTTTGTGTAATCCTTTGGGATGAATAAATTGAGATTTCTTCCTTTAGTGATTTTTGTGAAATTTCAATTGTTCGGATAATTTTAGGATATATTTTATTGATGAATTTTGAAAATGGAAATTTTAAAATATTTATGTAAACCCTAAATAATTAATGATGTGTAATGATTTAAAAAAAACGGTCTTCTACAAAAGTGTTCAGTAAGGAATTTGGAGTCTAATAAGATCAACTTAATTTTTGATGAATAGTAAATTATGAATATTGATTTTACGCTTAGGATTAGTAATGTGACCAAATGGATTATTAATTTCACTCAAAGAAAGTTTTAATATAAATTATACACATAGATTAAGTAATGTGATTCAATAAAATTGGTAAATAACGGTTTCAAAAATTATTAATCAAGTATTAGTTTTTTTGGAGTGAATAGTCTTTTTTAATTAAAAAATAAATTAAAAATATTTAGGAAAATATTTTTATAAAATGGACTTTATTTTTGAGCTCATAGCACCGATATTATGTTATGGTAATTTTTGGGGTTTTTTCTAAAGAAATGAATTTTCGGTGAATAGTGTTTTTATTTAAAAATTAAATTAAAAATATTTAGAAATTTATTTTTATAAAATGAATTTTATATTTGTAATCAGAGCGTTGATATTTGGTTAAGGTGAAATTTTGGGATTTTTCTGAGAAAGATGATATTTCAGTGAATAGTAAAAAAAGCAGTTTTAGGGTTTCGGTATGTCTAATGACATCATAGTTGTGTCATGGTGATGTCATGAGATATTTTAAGGGTTGGCCGACCTTAGGTGATTAATTATTGTTTTGGGGTCCCCATGTGGACTAACTTCATGGGAAATATCATGTGAGAGCACATGGTTTTGAGTATAGCATTTGTGAGGTGTCCCTTGGCCATTAATGCCTTGTCCGCTCACTTTCCCTATAAATACCAAGCCCTCCTCTCATCCTTTAGACTCAAAAACCATCTTCAACGAAGTTCATGTCTCTTTACCTCCAAAGGAGTCCTCCCAAGATTCCCCCAAGCCCTCAAGGTCCAAACCTTTGAGTTTTAAGAGTTACGTTTTAAGGTAAGGGATCTGACCTCTCTTCTTTTCAAGTAATCTCTTTTATCTCATTTCTTTTATACTCCATGTTCTTATTTTGGAGGATGTTCTTATATATTTATATTACTTCCCTTTTCATGTTCATATGACGAGAGAGCCCATATTTCTCTCATCAATTCTTTTTAAGAATGTTTAAGTGGCGCCGTTAAGCTGCCGAAATTTTAAGGGGATTCTTTCACCCTTCTAATTGTTTTCAAAGTTCTACTTTCTTGTCAAGTCTTTCAAGTTCATTTTTAATTATGTTGGGGTATGATCTCTATATATATCATACTGAACTCTTATTTTCATTTGATTAGGCACCCTATTTGATCTTTTCAATTCATTTTTGTTGAAGTTTTAAGTGACGCCATTAGGCTGCCGAATTTTCATAAGAGAAATCTAATTTTTGTCTTCCTACCATGTTTTTCATTTCAAATGGTATGTACTTCAAATTTAATTACCATATTCTTAAATACTTTATACTATGTTCCCCTACTATTTTATGTATCATTTTTGAGTGGGTGACCCATGTCCCCTCTCTTTTCAATGTTTTCTAAAACCATTTATCATAGTCGTTATGCTGCATAATTTTCATCTCAAAATGCCTCTCTCTTTTCTCAAAATTATTTTATTTTATAAATTCAATACTCAAAGATCTTATTACTATAGGGGTATTCACATATATATCAAAATGTTCTATTTTAAATTCTAGGATTTATATACATGAAACCCGCTTTCCCTTTCCGTGGTTTTAAAGTGACATAAAGATCATGTCTTTAAAGCAGTTTTTAAGACGTTATGATTATGAAATGAAACCCCTTTCTTTTATGCTATATGGGTTGTTTATGAAATTACTGATGATGATATATGCGGATCACATGATAATAATGACATGTAATGGTTGCACCCAGATAGCGCTCCAATGCATTGGGTAAAGACTTAATCTCTAGAGATGACTTTTTAGACTGATACCTTGGTGAATAACCTTGGTAATTTTTAATGACACCTTTGGGATGGACTTTGGTGAAACGAAATGATTGTCAATATTAAATGTTGCAGCCACATGTTCAAGTTATAAAAAATGTTATGTTTATTATGATGTATCTCATGATTCCTTTCCCATGCCTTAAAGTTATTTTCATGTCCTTATTAAAGTATCTCAAGTTCACATGAAAAATGTTTCTCTTGTTTCCCTTACTGGGCCTTCTGCTCACCCATTCTTTTGATGTATGTCCCCAGGTTATGAGATGCAGTAATGAACCTAGGATGAACTTAAGGAGAATCCTTTCAAGTGTTTAAGAAGAATGTTTTATGTTGTTTTCATGTATTATGTTCCTTGTTTCCAAGACACTAAACCTTAAAGATACTCAGTTCCGTGTAATGAAATGAAAGTTTATGTTATAAAAAGACAGGATGATATAGGTAACCCATATGATTATCACTTCTGTTTGATTCTTAATGTTCCACACATATTCATAAAAATGTTATGATAGGTAGAGACAGATAACACTTCAATTAATTGGGTAATATTATTTCTCATGAAACTACATATATGGGATTATAGAGTAAACCTAACCCAATATGAGACTATGTCCACCAGGTGATATAGTATTGGAAGTTATCCTTGAGTAAATTTTGTGTTGTGTTGTATTTTTCTTCGAAATTACCATTTTTCCATGATAATATGATCCCATGATCTATGTTCCATTCTTATATAATATTATTAACGTCCATTACCATTTATGTTATCATGTTATTACTTACAACTCATGTTATATTCTTTATTCCCATGTTTATTCCCTTAATAGTCTTTTAGCTCATACCATTATTAATGTATTGTCCTGGTAATCCTATGTTGATGTATGAACTAAAATGAAGTTATGATCTCATTATAGAGATGAAATAAATGATGTTTCTTTATTTCAGTTTCTTGTCTTATAATTGTGTACCTAGTCCTGCAATGACACTAGAATTTATGATGATTGGGTTTTATTTGATGGATTATTATTAATAAAATCATATAATAACATTTTTAAAAGTATAGGGTCATGATAGCTTCCATTTAATTAATAGAATATTTAATTGATAAATGTTATGGTATGCATGGTTTCAATGATGACTCAAAAACCTCACATAACTATCATGAGGAAAAAGGAATTGCATGTGGGATATATGGATACTCAACTCAAGGAGAGGTCAACTGATTATTTATTGAGAGATACTAAAATTTATTTACATAGAGAGAAAAAATTCATCACCTCATATAGTAGAAACACACATGATAATACTAATAAAGATATAAGATATAATACAAAAAATATGTAAATAAAATAGATGAAGATACAGAAATAAATGATAAATAATGATAATGTGACAGTTTGGTTAGAGAAGAATTAAGACTACCATATCGACCACCACTAATTTTTTTGGAGTGAATAGGGAAAGTGAATTTTGATGAAGAAAGAAGAAGACTTATATAAATGTTTTAGAAATTTCATATTAACATACCATTCAATTAGTTTTTCACAAACATTCCTACCTATGTAATGTTTGTGAAATTATGGGTTCAAAAAAATATACCGAAATTGGGAACCATATGATTTATGGGGTAATGTTTGGTGATGTTATAAAAAATCCTACTGAAGAAGAAATGTGAACCAAATATATTTTCTTTTCAGAATTATATTTGATAAAATTATTTTGTTAAGTATTTTTTTTATTTCTATGAAACAATAAATATAATTTCATAATCATTATAACAAATATTGTGATTGAAATATATGAATCTAACGTGAGTTATTCTTTGGATTATAGAAATAATAATGAGACATCCATGTGGATTACTATAATATTTAATTTTCATGTTATACATTTTTTACTATATGATGTACATTATGTTCACTAAAATAAATGAATATAATACCCTGATAGTATTCTTAAAAAGCATTCCCAAGGACAAGAATGGAATTTATTAATGTTCAAAATGTGTAGTTATGCTTATGTGTGGGAGGAGAAGATGTAGTGCTCAATATCCACTAGGAAATAAAGAATCATGATTATAAATGGAGTGATTTGAGAGAAGATAGTTTTCACGAAGTTGAGTACTCTCCACTCATTGATATAAAAATTAATGTAGCAATTTTAGAGAAGAAATAAAATGGTAAAGAAAATATAAGGAATGTATAAAGAATTTTGGAAAGGTTAAATTAAATTAGAGGTGATTTTGTCCCTGAAGATGTAAATAAATGTCATCTTGTTTAGGAATTCAACGAACTACCCTTAGATTTTTCAAAAAAGGCCAAACTTCCAATGGATTGGGTAAAAATGTAACATCCCAGGTAAATAAAGAAATAATACATTTTCATAATTATTTATATTTGTCAAATAAATATTATTTTTACTCGAAATGGGTTGATATGCTCGATGGCGTAAACGATACACAATAACGAGTTTCTTTGAAATCTTACGTTGCACAATAAAAATATAATATTATTAATTTAAAAGGTAGTTAAATCCTAGTTGTTGTATTGGCAGGAATGAACTGAAAAAACTAAAATATAATTATACATGTTTGTTAATTTTTTTACATTAATCTAATAAAATTTAGAGGCTTAAAATGTTAGTGAATCTAATTTTAAGCATCATTTACTTTAAAAGGTTGATTTACCACATTTTGATGGTGATCCACCTTTAAATCAGGTTTTGGTAATTTTTATACATTTTATTTGAAAAACAATATTTATTCAGAATTAGAACATCAAATTTTACATTGGGTAAATTTTTTGTATTTTTCTGATAAAATTTATTTTTTAATTAATATTGAAAATATTTTATTTTAATTCGAATATTCCATTTAATCTAATTTATTTATATGGGTAAATTACATTTTTAATTGTATTTAAAGTGTAATTAAATTATATTTTTACCATTTAATCCAATTTTCATCATTAGAATTAATTTCAATTTGAAATTGGACATAAACAAGGGTCAATCTTTTGATAGTTATTGTTTCTTTAAAACACGCTATTGGTTTTGAAAACGGGAATTGATTTTAAATTAATTAATCCGACTTATATTTTTTAAATTTCGTAAAATAGAAATCTTTTTTGAATTTGGAATATCAAATATATCTTAGACTGAAGTTTTGGTATTTTTCTGAAAAACATCAATTTTTGATGAAATGTGAAACCACTAACTAATAGTTAAAAACTGACATTTTCATTTAAATGAAAATTTACCATTTTTGTGAATTTAATTTTAAAAGTCCAATATACATGTTTTTTATTTTTATTTAAAATTTGGTTCAATAAGTTTAAAATAATATCTGGTGAATAGTAACTTTTGACTTTTATTTACCGCGGTTAAAGGTAAATAGGGTAATTCAAGGTAAAAATAATATCCTAATAATAAAAAATTATCTTAACACTTATTTTAACCTTATTAGATGTGTAATGGCTGACCATGGGAATCCTTGGGTCGATTTTAGGACCATATGGATCCACGTGGGAGTGATAATGACACTTTTGATTAATTAATTTAAAATAAACACAAAAATGACATAAACAAATATCTTTTAGTAAATTTATTTTTACATAGGGTTATATAAGTTATCATTTCTACTATAAATATTATTTGGAAAGATAAAAAGATTTCCTATATTACTGTATTTGTTTTATAATTTTTAGAAATCATATAAATTAAATTATTTATGACACAATAATGATGCACTATTTACCTTTTAAATAAATTATATAAATAAACAAGATTATAAATATTAAAATAATATCCAAAACATGAACAATTCATATTAGATAATTTTATATTAACCATTAGTCATATTATCTTAGACTTTGATTAGCTTTGGACTTTAGAAACCGAATATCATTATATAATAAAATAATATATTCACACTTTCCTAAAGAGCCCCTCGTCCCCCTTATAAAAATCCCTCACTTCAAACTCATTCCTCACAGCAATCAAGCCCCTTGTATCATCCAAACCCTACCAAAATAATCTCTCAATATCCCTCTATTCTATAAAGAATCCTTCCCTTAGGCATAAGTCACTTTATAAAGTCTTTTTGGTTCAAACCAAAGGAAGTTACCCAAATTAAGGGTAACAATTTCTTTTAACATCTTTTATTTTATTTTACTTCTCCAACCCCTAAACTCTTTTTATTCATTTCATTTAAAAAACCTGTATCCTAAATATACTGGTATGTTTTTATGAGAAGTACTAGAACTACACATACACACACCTCCAACTAATGGGTGAAAAATATACTAATTCTATGGATGGAAAACTAACTCCCCATGAAAGGATGATTGTTCGATAATCTCATAACGCCTTTCATGGTGGCCATTATGATGGAACTATATTTATATATGTTAAATATTATGTTTATATTTTCTTTATTCTTATGTTTTTTTTCATTTATAGCATACCATTATGGTTTCCATTGTGGGTAAACCAGATAATTTCATTTGAGGAAGTACAGACTACCACCCCCTCAAAGTGATATGACTCATTAATTCCATATGTGGGACGTATAAAATATGGATTTAATTATATTATATAAGATTTTATATAGGAATTATAATATACTTATGTATCATTATTTTTTTATTCCTTTAAAATACCAAATAAAAATGAATGTAGTGTTCTTCCATACGTACGACTTACCGTCTCCATGAATGGTGCATTTCATTTCATATCTCAAAAAAGTTATGTACTATTTTAAATACATGTATATAATGTATATATATGATATATAGTATATATAAATCATGAATATCATTTTGGATATAATGTAATTTTGACCACATGAACAACTTGTAATTATAAGAAGTCCATTTTTTACTGAAGTACCAAATATCGACCGAATGACCATTATTAACTTTAATAATGACATAATGTTTATAACATGGTACTAAGTTATTTTAAAGGAACAATGAACTTGAAAAAGTTTATTAAGAAAGTAGAAATTAACTTTAGTTTATTATTCATGAGATTAAAGAACGAATGGATCAAGTTAGACATAAGGAAAGGGACTTCGTCTCAATTATCTTTCATTAAGAAATATTTTGTTTTAATACAAGGTTTTCTTTTATACACTATATATAGTCCTTTGAAATTTCATTTCATTCAAATGGAATCTTTTTCTATGAAGTGTTTTACTAAACGAAAAAAAAATAATGTTTCTTTTTAATGTAAGCGGTGACAACAAACATTACACCGCCATGAGTATTATTTGATCTTTGGCTTCCTTTACAAGCCCTATTTTTTTTAAAAGAAATGTAAATAACATTTTCTATTTTTTTACATATATTCGTATGGGTTTGATAATGTATTTTTTATTTCAATATATTAAAATGATATATTGTGATTGAAATGTGGAAATGTTTTCTTTTCTCTATGTTTATTTTATGTGTTATGAATATGTAATGGTTCTTGGGAATTTTTATGTATATAGGTGGTTCCATGATAAACCTAGGGTGGGTGAGCCCGAGATAGATCTCCAATGAATTGGGTAACCTGAGAGATGTAAATGTGAATGTTTCTCCTAAGAGATTTAGGAAATATACTGTGATGGGTATTCCAAACGTAACTCCCTATATATTTGTGATAGCTATAATGTATATATGATAAGGATGCCACATCTTTTCTTTATGATTTATGTTTTCTATGTGTTAGTCATAAATCTTATTATATCTTGAGTTATGTCAAAGAGATTATGTTATATATGCAATGATATAATAATGTTTTCTTTCTTTGTTTCATAACCCTTACTGATCTTTTTATGCTCATACCATGTTTTGAAATTTTTTCCGGAGGACCTAAAGAAGAATAGGGTCTAGGATGGGATCAAAGAAAAGTCATACTGTATAAAACATGGGACTAGATATGACTATTTTTTTCAAGAGTCTTTAGTTAATGAAAAAAATTGACATTGAGTAGAAGTGTCTACCATGTAATTTTGAGATGTAATGTAATATTTATTTCCTAATTCTCTAAAACTCTAAACCTGATAATATCCTCAATGTAAATTATTCATTTAATTAAAGATTATGTAATGTTTAAGGCTGGGTCCTTATAGTTGGTATCAGAGGTCGGTTTAGATAACTTTAGGAGTTAGGGTGTTGTTAAATTAATATCCATAAATTACATTATGTTAATATTGAAATGCTATAGAATTTGTAGATTACCACTTTGCATCACCTAAAATATTTCTGTGTTCAGAATGGTTTTCCCAAGAGGAAACATGGTAGATTTTTTGGGACGACATCAGGAGAAAGAAACCATCCAAATCAGCAACCTGAGATTGTCGTAATCAGAACTGAACAATTTGTTATATTAATGGAACAATTGACTCAGGCTATAAATGGTGGTGGCATCCATGTATGAGATCAGTTAGATCAACCACACATGAACATATCAGTAGTGGAGCATTTCATGAGGCAACATACGCCATCATTCAGATGATCATTTGACCCTGTTCTAGAAGAATGGTGGATTAAAGCACTGGATATATTTTTTGATGTCATGGGGTGTTCAGAACAACAAAAGTTTAGATTTTTTTTTTGCATTTTTGAAGGTGAAGTTGATCAGTGGTGGTCGATAGAGAAAAATATCAAGGATAGTGAGTAGATTGATTCTCTTGATTGGGATGAATTCTAAGGTATGTTTCTTGATAAATATTTTCCTAAGGTGGTTCGTCTTAGGATGGAAAAACAATTCCTAGAATTGAGGTAGGAGGATGACTCAGTGGCTGCTTATGAAGGAAAATTCACATGACTGGCATGGTATGATCTAAATTTCCTATGAGATATTGATAGTAAGGACAACCATTTTTACTCAGGATTAAATCCAAAATATTAAATGGATTTAGCTTCCAATGAGTTTAAAAGTTATGAAAAACTTGTTTGACGAGAAGAGAAGGTGGAAATAGTGTTTTCAAATGAACATGTGTTCTTTAAAAAACAGCAGAATAATAGGTCGAGGTGGCAAGAAAAAGGGAAGATCTCTTCAAAAAAATTTGATGGTAAGAAAATCAACTTTACAGTTTGTAAAAATTGTGGTAAAAACTATTCTAGGTAATTTCTTTTGAATTCGGGTAAGTGCTACTGATGTGGTAATATGGGACATAAATCTTGTAATTACAATGAAAAAGAGAAGGGTAATGGTAAGACAAAATCTAATTTACATTTATTAAAATGTATTATGTGGAATGAAATGGGTAAATATGAAAATGAGTGTCCAACAAATAACTCAAGTGAGGGAAAGAAACTAGACTACAAGAACCAATGGGTGGTGAAATCCTTTGGAATGACTTCAGTAGATGTTGGGACATCAAATGAAGTAGTATCAGATACATTGTTTGTTTGTTCAGTTTATACCGATGTGGCATTTGATTCAGGGTCTACACACTATTTTATTTATGATAAGTTTTCTAATAAATTGGGAATTCCATCTCAAGAGATGAATATAGAACATATGGTAAAAACACCCGGAGGAAATGTTGAGACAAAAAGGAAACGAAAGAACCTTTTTGTCCTTGTGTGCGGGAAGAATCTAACTTCAAACCTTATTGTTTTCCACTTGTAGAGTTTGATGTTATTTTGGGTATGGATTGTATTTTAGTTTTTCATTCTAAGATTGACTACAGAGATAAAGAGGTTTCTTTTCAGAAATTTTTTTAGTTTGTGTACATGAATGAATCCTTTCTTTTGATAATATATCATGAATCTATGAAAATAGTAAAATATAAAAATTAATTTCACCTTGCACAAATTATTGAAAACAAAAGAACTGTTCATATTAATGATGTTGTAGTGGTAAATGAGTACCTTGATGGTTTTCCTAATGAGTTTCCTAGTATTAAACCAAATCGAGAAGTTGAATTTTCTATTGACTTAGTTCCTAATGCTAAACCAATTTCAAAACCCCCTTATAAAATGGCTCAAATTGAACTTTTAGAGTTAAAGAAGCAATTTCAGAAGTTATTAAATAAAGATTTCATTCGACCTAGAACATCACCAGGGTGTGATCATGTCTTGTTTGTTAAAAGGAACAATGGTTGAAGAAGACTTTGTATTTATTATAGAGAATTTAATAACATCATGGTTAAGAAAAATTATCATTTTCAACATATTGATGATTTGTTTGATCAACTCCAGGGAGCTCAGTATTTTTTGGAGATTGAATTGAGGTCTGGGTTCCATCAGTTAAATGTAAAGAACGTAGACATTCTGAAGATGGTGTTTTATACTAGATATGGCCATTATGAATTTGTTGTTATGCCTTTTGGGTTAACCAATGCACCTGCTATATTCATGGATCTTATGAATTTAATTTTCCGTGAGTTCGTGGATAAGACTGTTGTTTTGTTCATTGATGATATTTTGGTTTATTCTAAAAGTAAATAGGAGCATGAAATTCATTTAAGGGTTGTCTTGAAAACCACAAATGAAAAGCAAATATTTGTGAAATTTAGAAAGTGTGAGTTATGGTTACAAAAAATTTCATTCATTGGTCACATTGTTTCAAAAAATGGCGTAACTGTTGATCCATCTAAAACAAAAATGTTTGAAGAATGTCCAAGACCCTCAAATGTAACTGAGATCCGTAGTTTTCTTGGTTTGATAGGTTATTATCGGAGGTTTATTAAAAAAAATTCACGGTTATCTATTCCAATGACAAAGTTAAATGGAAAAGGTGTTATGTTCATTTGGAGAAAAGAATTTGATGATGTTTTTAGGAATTGAAAAAAAGACTGGTGAATGCTCCAGTTTTGGCACTACCTTCCAGAAATGATGAGTTTGTTATTTATAGTGATGCTTTGTTAAAAGGACTTGGTTGTGACCTTACGCAGAATGATCAGGTAATTTCTTATGATTCACGTCAGTTGAAACCTAATGAGTTAAATTGCACTAATCATGATTTTGAATTAGATGCTGTTGTTTTTCCTTTAAAAATTTGGAGGCAAAATTTGTATGGAGTAAAATGTGAAATATATACTGACCACAAATGTTTAAAGTATATATTCACTCAGAAAGAATTGAACACGATATATAGGATATGTCTAGAATTAATCAAGGATTATGATTGCATGATCCTATACCATGAGGGAAATGAAAATAAAGTGGATGATGCTTTGAGTCAGAAAGGTAATGTTGTAATAACCATGATACATTTGGAATGAGATCCTTTGGTTTTTGATTTGATGAACTTTGGCATTGAAGTTGTTGGTGCAGGAAATTATTCTATTTTTTTTAGGTGTCAGTGAAACCATATCTATTAGGCAAAATTAAGAATGTATAGAAGGAAGATAGTGAGTTACAGAAAAATGTATAGTATGTTTAGAAGGGTACGTTTCCTGATTTTAATGTTGATAATGATTGTATTTTGAGTTTTTGGAAAAGATTATGTATGCCTTGTGATTCACTGTTGAAGAATGAGTTGTTATGTGAAGCTTATAGTTCCCTGTTTTCAGTTCATCCTAGCAGTAATAAGATGTATAGAGATCTTCGATAGTATTACTAGTGGGATGGAATGAAAAGAGATATTACTGATTTTACTATGAATTGTTTGACTTGTCATTAGGTTAAAGCAGAGCGATAATTACCGAAAGGGATGCTTCATTATTTACCTATGCTATAGTGGAAATGGGAAAATATATCCATGGACTTCGTTGTGGAATTACTGAAGACATCTCAAGGTAATAATGAAATTTAGGTTATTTTTGATCAGTTGACTAAATATTCTCATTTACATCCTATTCGAGATACTTTGTCTCTAGATTAACATTCTTGGTTTTATGTTAAGGAGATTGTCAGGATTCATGGAGTTACCCTCTCCCTTGTATCTGACTGTGATCCTAAGATTCCGTATAACTTTGGAAAAGTCCTTTAGAATTAGTTGGGTACTGAATTAAATTTTAATACAGCTTTTCACCCACTATCTGATGGGATGTCAGAACGAAAAATTCAGACCTTGGATAATATGGTAGGTGCTTGTTCACTGGATTACCAGGGATGTTGGGACCAATATCATTCTTTTGTTGAAATTTTATACAATAATAGTTTTCATTTCAGTATAAATATGGCTCAATTTAAGGCATTATATTGAAGGCATTATCAAACTCCAGCTTTTTGGGATGAAGTAGGTGAAAGGAAGCTGATGGGGCCAAAATTGGAAGAAGTGATGGCAGAGAATGTTCAGTTGATTTAGAAGAAAATGAGAATAAATCAGAGTAGGCAGAAAATTTACGCCGATAACCGGAAGAAGGATCTCTCTTTTGAGGTAGGTGATCATGTATTTCACAATGTTTCACCATGGAAAAGTGTGATTTGTTTTGGTAAGAAGGGAAAGATGAGTCATCGGTTCATTGGACCCTATAAAATCCTAGAGAATGTTGGATCAGTTGCATACAAAGTGGCTTTACCTCCATGTTTATCCCAAGTACACAATTTGTTTCATGTTTTGATGTTGAGAAAGTATATTTTAGATCCATCTCATGTTTTAAGTCTAGTGGTAGTTCAGTTGGAAGAGAGTCTCTCCTATGAGTAACAACAGGTACAAATTCTTGATTGAAGAGAGAAAGTGTTTCGGAATAAGGTAATTCACCAGTAAAAGGTTTTGTGGAAAAACCATATGGTTGAAGTTGCAACATGGGAATCTAAAAATGCTATAAGGGATAAATATCCCCATTTATTTGACATTAGAATAAATTTGTGAGGATGAAATTTCTAAAGGGGGGGAAGGATGTAACATCCCAAGTAAATAAAGAAATAATAAATTTTCCTAATTATTCATATTTTTGAATTAAAAATTAATTTTACTTTAAAGGTATTGATATGTAGAATAGCGTACCTGATACACAACAACATGTTTCTTGGAAATCTTATGTTGCACAAAAATAATATAATATTATTATTTTAAATGGTTGTTAACGCCTAGCCGTTGTATTAGTGGGAATGATCTTAACTAACAACAATATGATAATACATGTTTGTTAAATGTTTTTACATTTATCTAATAAAATTTAGAGGCTTAAAATGTAAATGAATCTAATTTTAACCATAATAAACTATAATATGTTGATTTACAGCCTTTTGATGGAGAACCCTCATTAAATCATGTTTTGGTCACATATATATTTTCTATTTGATAAAAAAAATTATTCTTTAGAATCACGACATCAAATTTTACTTTGGGTAATTGTTTGGTATTTTTTTGATAAAATTCATTTATTAATGAATAGTAAAAAATACTGTATTTTAATTCGAGACTACCTTTTAATATAATTTATTTATATGGTAGATTAACTTTTTAATTGGTTTTAGTTTTTAATTAGATAAAATTTGTACCATTTAATCCAATTTTGGTCATTGGAATTAATTTCTCTTTGAAATTGGACATAAACAAGTGCCAATATTTTAAAAGTTATTGTTTCGTAAAATCACGCTATTTGATTTGACAACAGGAATTAATTTTAAATTAATTAATCCAACTTCTATTTTTTAAATTTGTTAAAATAGACATAATTTTTGAATTTTGAATATAAAATATATCTTAGACTAAATTTTTGGTATTTTTCTGAAAAACATCAATTTTTTATGAAAAGTGAAACCACTAAGTTGTAGTAAAAAAACTGGCTTTTTCATTTAAATAAAATTTTACCACTTCAATGAATTGAATTTTGAAAATCAGGCCTACATGTTTTTTATTAGTATGTAAAATTTTATTCAATAACATATATTTTTTTGTGAATAGTAACTTTTGACTTTTGTTTATGACGGTTAAAGGTAAAAAGGGTAAATCAAGGTCAAAATAATATAATAATAATAAAAAATTACCTTAACACTTGTATTGTCCTAATTAGATGAGTCATGACCGACCACAATAATCCTTGGTTTGAGTTTGGGACTCCATGGAGCCACATGGGAGTGACAATGAAACATTATATTAATTAATTTAATGTAAAGACAAAAATGACATAAACAAATATCTTTTAGTAAATGAATTTTTTAATAGTGTTATATATGTTATATTTCAGACTAAAAAAATTCTTTTGGAAGATAAAAATATTTACTACATTATGGTATTTTTCTATAGTTTTTAGACATCAAATAAATTAAATTATTTATGAAAAAATAATGGTCAAGTTTTTACCTCTTTAATAAATGATTTAAATAAATAAGATTATAAATATTAAAATAATATCCAAAACCTATAAAATTCATATTGGATGATTTTATTTCTACCATTAATCGTATTATGTTATACTTTAATATGTTTTGGACCTCTATAAAACGAATATCATTATATAATAAAATAATATTTTCTCACATTCATAAAGAGCCCCTCCTGCCCCTTATAAAAAGCCCTCACTTATAACTCATTCCTCACACCTCTCAAGACCATTGTCTCAAACAAACCCTGCCCAAATAATCTCTCAAGATCACTATATTCCACATAGAAGCCTTAACTTAGGCGGAAGTCTCTTCATGAAGTCCTTTTGGTTCACACCAAAGGGAATTACCCAAATTAAAGGTAATGATTTTTCTTAAGTTATTTTCTTTTATTTTACTTATACAACCCCTAAAATCTTTTTCTACCTCTCTTTTATAACAGAACATGTATCCTAAATATTCCAGTATGATTTTATGAAAATTATTCTTACTAAACTTACACACACCTCCATCAAATGGGTGAAGAAGATACTGTTTTTGTGGATGGAAAACTAATGCCTCACGAAAAGATGATTGTTCAGTTATATCCTACCGCCTATCATGGTGGACGTTATGATGGACCTCTATTTATATATGATATATATTATGTTTATTATTTCTTTATGCTTCTTTATTTTCCTTTTATACCGTACCATTAAGGTTTCCATTATGCGTAAACGTGATAATTTCATTTGAGGAAGTGAGGACTACCTCCCCCTCAAAGTGATATGACTCGTTAATGCCATATGTAGGAAGTATAAAGGATAGAGTTAAGGATATTATATATTATATTACACTGGAATTATAATATATCTATGTATCATTATGTTTTCATTCTATTAAAATACAAAATATAAATGAAAGTAGCTTTCATGCGTACGTACGACTTACCGTCTCCATGAACGGTGCTTTTCATTTCTTATCTCCAAATGTTTTTTACTATTATAAATACATGTATATACTAGATATATATGATATATATGATATCTAAATCATGAATATTATTCTGGATATAATGGAATTGTGACCACGTGAACAACTTGTAATTATAAGAAGTCAATTATTGACACAAGTACCAAATATCTACAAAATGAACATTATTAAGATAAATTATTACATAATTTTTATAACATAGTAATAAGTGATTTAAAATGAATAATAAACTTGAAAAAGGTTCTTAAGCATGTAGAAATTATCTTTACTTTATTATTTATAATATTAAAGAACGAACCGGTCATGTTGGGCAAGAGGTAAGGGACTTCGTCTCAATCTTATTTCATTGAGGCATATTTTGTTTTAATACAAGATTTTCTTTTATAAGATATATAAAGTCTTTTGACTTTTCATTTCATTTAAAGGGGTTATTTTTCTACGAAGCATATTTCTAAATGAAAAAAAGAATGTTTCTTTTTAATGTAAGTGGTGACAGCGAACTTTCCTTCATCACGAGTATTATTTGATCTTTGGCATCCTTAACAACCGATATTGTTTTTAAAAGAAAATTAAATACCATTCAGTCTTTTTTGATGTATATTTTTATTGAAAATGGTCTTGATAATGGATTTATTATTTCAGTATATTTAAATGATATATTGTGATTGAAATGTGGAAATTTTATCTTTTCATTATGTTTGTTCTATGTTTCATGAATACATTATGGTTCTTGGGAATTATTATGTATATGGGTGGTTCTGTGATAAACCTAGGGAGGGTGAGCTCGAGATAGCTCTGCAATGCATTGGGTAATGTGATAGAGGTAAATTTGAATGTTTCTCCTAATAGATTTAGGGAATATACTTTAATAGGTATTGCAAATTTAACACCCAATGTAGCTGTGATAGTTACAATGTAAGTACGATATGGATGCCACAATTTTCTTCTATATTTATGTTTTATATGTGTTATTCATAAATCATATGATTTCATGAGTTATTTTAAAGAGCATATGTTATGTATTCAATAATGGAATAATGTTTTATTTTTTTGTTTTATAACACTTACTGTGATTTTTATGCTTATCCCATTTTTGAGATGTTTTTCACAGGACCTAATGATGAATAAGGTCATGGATGGGATCAAGTAAAAGTCATGATGTCTAAAACATGGGACTATAAATGACCATTTTTTTCAAGAGTTTTTATTTTATGAAAAAAATTGAAACTGAGTAAAAGTGTCTACCTTGTAATTTTTGAGATGAAATGTAATTGTTATGTCCAAATTTCCTAAGAATCTAAACCTGAAAAGATCTTAAATGTAAATTATTAATTTAATTAAATATTATGTAATGTTTATGGTCAAGTACTTGTAAAGAATATGTGTGAAAATTACTATATATAATAATAGGGCTTTTGATATCATAAAAATTAAGGAGTCCAATCTAAATGATTAAATATGAACATTAATCTTTTATATATATGGATCAAGTAACCTCTTTCACACCCTCAAACACAATAATTTGAGATTTAAGGTGGATCCACACTTACACAATGAATTTTATTTCCAAAGGAAAGATATTTTTTTTTTAATGTTTAGATCTTAGGTTTTAATATCTTTTTAATTATATTGAGGAACTTATTCAGTTTTCCAATCCCCAATGACTTAAAACATTCTTGTGAATGTGCTTTCACATAAACAATATAAATTTTATTTTTTTGGACCATGATGATTCTATTATCAAGGAAATAAATCTATAAAAAGTTACAATAAATGAATTTATTCAAGTGATGTAGGAATAAACATTAAAATTTTGTTTTAACTATACTCCCCAATCCAAAAAAAAAATTTTACTCTTAATTGAAGACATTGATAACCACAAATGAATTTGTGATTTTTTATTGATATTGTCTACTTATAATTTTTATGAACCCATGGTAAAATGTTGAAATCTTCGTGTTGATGAAATTATATTAGTAAAATAGGTTGAATTCATGATTATTATTATTCATAGTAATTTTTATTCAATGATTCATTGTTTTTCTTTGTTCCATCACATATAAATAAAAATTTTCTATTATATATTTCATTTATTTAATTTCAGAAGTGAATGTGAAACAATTTTTTATTGTTAAACCTAATATGAATGATTTAATGATACATTATGCTCACATTCTTGACATATTTCATTCCATATTTTTCCTCGTTTATCATAAAAAATATTTATTACGAGAATGTGAGGCATGTTACCTACTAGGACTTCCATTTTATCATTATAATGTTTTTATTATAGAAACTAACTTTTGGAATTATTGAGGAATTTTTTGGATATATATATTATCCTCGGTACCCAGTTTTTACATTGATTACTAATTTTGACCCTTATAAACCACAAATAACCATGTTAGTAATGAGAAACATTTCAATCCAATGTTATGTATTCTTACCATTACATTATATATTTTTTATTATTATCAAGGCATGATTGTAGTGTGGAGGATTTCATGGTTAAAAGTGATGTGAAATATTACGGAAAAGTGATTATGTTACTTAATTGGGTTTTTAGAATGTTCCATGTCATTGTTCATTATATTTATTTACACCCCTCTATAAAAAATTTAAAAATAATTGATTAATTATTTTAGGGTAAACAAACCATCACATAACTAATAAAATTTATAATTTATGTGTTGGTGCTGTATTTGAAACTTTTTCTAGAAGAAATTATTTAAAATTTAAAAAAAATATATAAAATAATAAAGAAAAAGAAAATACTCAAGCGAGGTAACTCATTCATAATTATTTCATTTTACCACGACCCTTATATTGAACATGGGTTATAGAGGAAGATTTAATTTCTAAGAGGATAATGTTATTTCAAGTTATATTTATTATAATTATTTTTAAGTTAGAGGTAAACATACATTATGAACTTTAGGGTATTTTATTCAAAAACAACCAACCACCACATAACCTTAGAGTCGACTAGCACAAATTAAAAATTCCTCATGATTTTAATGATTGTTTTTTCTCTAAAAAGAATATATTATACATCATTTACATGTTTATAAGATTTGTACAAGTACTCAAGGAATAAGAATAAAACCATATATTTTTTTACCATGAATGACAAGAAGAAAAATCATCATGATTTGAGTCACAACATAGATTGTTTAAAAATGATAAATCTAGAGTCTTGAATAGAAGAACGTAGAGGTTCCATAATTTTTTCAAATGGGGATATCATATAAAATATTATTTAGTCTGGAGTTGGATTTTTTTTCTTATGTAACACTTGAATATTATTTCTCTCATATTTATTATTTTTTTGGGATTTTAAAATTTAAATCTTGGTAAAATGGGGGATTAGTTTTCATTTCTAGTAGAGATAAATTCTTGATGGAAGTAATTTCTTAAGTGGTGGAGATTTGATAATATCTTTATTTATATAATATTTTAAATTATTATGACACTAATTCATTACGTTTCATATAATCATGATCATTTTTTAATTTTTTTATGGGTTTTTTGTATTTTTGAATGAGATTTTGAAAAAATAAATAAAATAAAGTAAAATAAAAGTTGTATCATTCTATAATTTTTCTATTTTTTATGATTTTAAGTAAAAAATGCTAATACTCTTGGCTAGCCCTTAACCCATGTGGATAGGACCACATGGCCACCCCATGAGGGTATACTAACCATGATCTAACAATAAATTGCTTTTGGTGAGTTATGGGTTATTTATAGTTTTTTTATAGTGCTGACATAAGAGTAGAGTAGCCTCTGTCCATGGGAGGAATGTTTGTGAGGTAGTTGGATTAGGGAATCAATGATATAGGTTGGAACCCAATTGTGTTAAAGGTCCTTCAACCCATGGATTAGTTTAATGCCTGACTTAGGAGTGAGATTAATATTAACTATAAACCTTCCTATAATTTTTTTTATGTGGGATACATATTCAATAAGGGATATAGTTAACTTTCTAAAATTCATCTTTTTAATGTTATATTATGAATCTTCATTCTCAAAAAGATATTCCACCATCCCCACCACTACTACACCTTAAAACCTTCTTACATGACATATGTTGAGATCTGATGCAACTATAAACCGTTAAATTCTATGATGCATCCATGAACATGAATCATTCTATCCTTAGAAGATCAAATTAATGATTTTAGGCTACATAATTGTCTCGCCATTTAACTATATCCCACATATCCTGAGGTTAAAGAAAAAGAGTGTAATGACTAGAGATTTCACTATATATTATTATTGAATAAATACTTTTTTAATTGAATGTTTCAGACAACATACCAAATTAAAACTATAACCATGGAAATTTTTTGTATATTTAATATGATTGTTAAAACATATCCAATTAATTAAATAATATAAATTTAAGTGAAAATAAAAAAATAGATAAATAAATGTAATCGATAAGTGTAAGTATACCTTATGAAACCCATTTTCCAAACATGGAATATAGCTAGAATAAAAAGGGGGTTTTCTTAACTAATCGTGGGCTAAAATCGACCAATTATAGTTGTGATAAAACTGTATATAGGATAAGTTCAATATTTTTTATATTCCTTAAAGATTCATCATATCCAAACTACCACCCAAACATGTAACAAGATACCATATAATTCTTAGTACTTATGTTTGTATCATAAGGGGTTATATATGATAAAATTAGGATTACATAAAATATTTATTAATAAATACATAGATATATCATGAATTTATATATTTTTTAAATTGTATTTATTTCTAAATTTAATTTCTAAAATAAATCATACTTTTTAGAATCTTGAATTTTATTTTAACGAATTTTTTATTTTTTGATTAAATAAAAGTAATACATATATATTTTATGAATATTTTTTAATTTTTTATTAACTAGTAATTTATAGGAGGAATTATATTTAATAGAATGAAAGTAATTTTCTCCTAAGATAGTATTTCTATATATTTAGTTTATTTAAATAAAATAAAAAATTTCAAATTGTATGATGTGAATTCAAAACTATTTACATCATTTTTAGACTTCTTATGATTATATTTGCTTGATATTAATTATTGGTAATTTTTAAATGGAGGTTTTTAGATGAAAAATTAGAGATTCATGAAAAACATAATTTCCATTATTTTACCACCATGTGAGAATAAATTAGAATATTTTAAAACCAATAAATTATTCAATTATGAAATTATGGAATAAATTATACATTTTGAAATATTCTTTTTACAAATAATAATTATGCCAATCCTTCTTATAATAAAAGAAAATATTATTTAATTATAAAAATGTTATATATATTCTCTTCAAATCTAATATTTTAATGGTAAGATTTTATTTTTTAATTGAATTGAAATCCACATAACTTTTATATAATTCTTAATAAATCAATATATTCATTTTAAAACAGTATCCATTGCAATTTTACCATTTATATAAATTAAGATGATAATAATGTTTTAAAAAACTATTTCACATGTATCAATGTTTTTTAATTTAAATTTAGTGATTCAAAATTAAAGAAATTTTATTTGATAAAATCATCTTATATTTTCTATTAGACAATTTTTTTTTTTTAATTTCATTTTTATATTTTTCAATAAAATTCATAATGAATCCATAAATCTGTAAACATTATAGATGTAAATGGGGTAAATTAAGTTTAACTAATTTTAAAAGTGATAAAACATTTTAAAAATGTGTCTTGAATTGAATGGTTTAGATTTGTTTCGGTCAAACATGTTTCCCCTATATTGTTTGGGAATATTTACCCTTTAATTGTTCCACATAATTATAGAAAAATAATGACTATTCCCAAAAATTTCATTTTTTCTCTTATAAAAGGTTTCCACATACACATTTCCAGAATAATATGAATCTTCTAATATCTATCTTAATCTTTTCAATAATATTATCCCTATAATCTTATCCAATTTACATAATATCATGATAAGTCATACATAGACAAATCCCTTCAATTTTTTCAAGACTTCCATTGAATGATCAAGTCTCCAATGTAAGTATTATATACGTCTTAAGATCTTATTCTTAATCTTAATCATAAAAATATCTTATAAACATATAAATATTATGAAAATAGTTTAATTCGTATATTTAAATGTTTTTATATTAATATAATAAACCTTATAGTGTCATTTTTTTTATTTTGATATACAATGTAATGCTAATCTTGTGTGTTTGCAAACTACCACATCCACACACAAAACATTCATCTTGTTTTTCATTATTTTTCAAAAAAATATGCAATTTTCTCCAATAACATTGAAAAATAAAAATAATATTGTTAAGATTCATTAAAATTAATATTATGTTATAATAAACTTCTTTATAACCAAAATCATCCCATTGTGTTAAAACGCGTTCATGTTTGGTTCAACCTAACCACCTACTTGAATGATGCTATGAAAATATTGTTAGAGTTAGTGTCCTAAGAACCCATTTTTTTACATTGATTACATGAATATTTGAGGTATTAAATATTAAATTAAATATCTTATTATATATTGATCATTTTTCTGCATGAAATTAATGTAAAAATGTTCTCATGTATTATTCTCATTAATATCATCATAGTAGTTCCCTAATAAGATGAGAACCGTGAAGTGTTATGATAGTATTCTTAATATAGTTATACATTTGGATAACATACTGTGATGGGACATATATTATATAGACCATCAGGTGTGAGTACTCATAAGAAGATGAAAATTCTTCTTGTGAATTTCACAACTGGTAATCTTCAAGATGAGAGATTATGAGAACAAACCCACTAGTAGGAATTCTGTATGTTTTTGTTTCATCAGATATTCATTTCATTGAGTGAGTGTAATGTTCCATAAAAATTAATATTATCAATAATTCATATCACGACTCGCACAATTTGTTTTTAATAAAGGAATTTTCCCTTCCATTATTATTGAAGTTAATATATCATCCCTTTGATTAAAATATAACCATCTCCCTAAATTCTAAGTACATTGTGTAATAAAGAGTTTATATTAGATAGTCAATGAATGGTGTATCAATCATATAGGTTAATGAAAACTTCATGCAACCTTCTTGATAAGATATTTTTATAAAGGGATTATATTACATAGTGTTTGTTTTTTGTGATTTTCATCATTGTGACTTTATGTTATTTCTCTTGGGTTCCTTGAAAAATTTCTAGATAGTAATCTTGGACTTTAGGAAAGCATGTGTAATGCTAATGAGAAATAATTTTATAGAGTCACAAAATAAGTGTTTCTATTGGTTTCAATTAAATTCTATTTTAATTTGATTAATTGAATAAATATTTTTCTCACAACTGAGGAATAATTTTCTTCATGTCATTTTGATCGCATAAATTAAATAAATATTTATTAACCAGATTGTGAATAAAGTAAATATATATTTTATTGTATATTTTTTAAATATTTATTTACATGTTTGTGAATAAAATATATATTTATAAGAATAAAATATTTATCCAGGTGTTAAATAAATAAAAAGTGGTTTGAATGGATGAAGACAGTGTTTGGTGATAAAATAATTATTTATGAGATGTTAAATATTAATTTTTTTTCACAAGTTGGCGCACTACAAAATATTATTATTATTATTATTATTACATGTATTGTATTTCATTAATGTTTATAATAATATTTAATGGTTCTTCTGAAATTAAATCTTTTAACCGAAATATCAACTCTATAAATAGACAATTATGCCTATTGTGTAAATCTTTTGAAACTAATTCCATGATTCAGAATAGAGAATTTTTTTTCACAAAAAGATTTTTTTTATATTCATATTCCTCTATCTATCTTGAGAATGATAATCCAATGTGATAATTTCATCAAGGATAAATAGTGAGTGAACAAGAATGAACAATGCAAGACATTTGATTCACTGTGCTAGAACAAGTAGTATGAGCGACATTTCCTAGAGATAATTGGAGCATGTGTGGATCACCGCTAGACGAATTCTACCATTGGATCCTCACAAACACAATGAATTCAATCCAGAAGAGACTTTTAGGAAGATTAACAATATTCAATGAAGTGAGTTCCTAAGACCAAGTATTTATTTATTCATATATTTAAAAAAATTAATTTATAAATTTGATCTGCAAGATCATCTCTCTTAGTGTCAAGAAACGATTATTAAAAGAAATTTTAATGTATCTACCTCTACTGCAATGCTTCCACTGAACCCTAAACCAATAAGTGGTATCACAACAGTGACATTTAAATTTATAAATATTCATATGATTTTTGATCTTTGTGCAATACTGGTAATATATTCATTTCTTATTATTCATTCTTTAATCCGATTTGAATTAACATGTTATTGACATATTAATCATGTTTATTTGGTGTTTCATTTTATTATATATTTAAGAGAAAATTAAAAATAACCAAATATACCATCCGGAAGTTCCAAATCCTCTAGCAGTTAATCTAGGTTACATGGCATGCTGCCGAAGCACACACGGTATACCCATGTTCAAGGTATCTTAATGCGATGAGAAATTAAAAACATGTTGTTATTTTATTGAAAATGGTGTGTTAACTGGTCCAACATGAAATCTAGAAAACCGATACAGGGTGTATAGCTAGCATGTACACACTGTGCAGTCTGGATAAGTTGAAACACAGAAGCCCCAACCATGTGACATGAATATACGACAATTGAGGTACATAGCGTGTTGTTGGATGTAAACACCATGTAGTCTCCCCTTAATGGACAGAATTAAAATAACATTTAATAAAAAAAGTACATCATTTAAAACTTATTTTATTAATAGGAACACCATTGGGGATTTGACAATTTAATAATTATTTGATATAGTTTTAAATGGTCTTTTAATTTAATGTAATAAATATATCATTAATAGCACTATCATTTTTTACATGTATGAAAAATTGAGTTGTAGCTCCAGTTAATTTTGAATGATCGTTAAGATGAATAGAAATTAATTAATTAATTTATTAATTAATACAAATTAATTCATCTTAGTAATTAAAAACGAATAATGAAATTAATGATAGCGAATTACATTTTTCATATTCGTTGTATGTATGACCGATCATGAGTTTGAAAAATACCTATTAATGTGTTGGAATTTATTTAATTAAATTTATTTCATGGTTTTTCAATTATTTAATATTACATTCAAAGAGGGCCTATGAGTATCCCTCCCTCCATTATTATGTATGTCCTACATGTCCAAGGATATTTCTCTAATTACTTTTATACAATCCTTTGGTTCCCATCACCTATGTGTGAGTAAAAAATACCTGTAATTAATGGATAATCCAAAGGCATCTGGAGATGGTTCAAGATGAAACCCCAATGGAGCCAACTCAGTGATACATAGGTGGATAAGTGGAATGTTTTATCTCATTCCAATCCCATAGAACGAAGTTATTTACCCTAGGTCATAGGTTTATTTAATGAAACTCATTAAATCAACCATTAGATAATCTCTTGATCGGGTCACTTAATTAATTATTTATTTTTTTGTCTAATACATTAAAATTTATTTATTTTCGAAAGAACATAATCACATAACTAAATTAATAAAGAAAGAAAGAATTTAAATATAATTGATTATATATAAATTTTTTATACAAACATGGTTAGTTAATTAAGTAAATATCCACATATATATTAAAAATACATGTAAAGGATAAAATACGATAAAACAATTGAAAAATAAAATAAAATCCCACAATTTAACATTTAGTCTGACTAATCCTTATGTTACTTGATTAGGAACCTAACTCAATAGAACTATGTGTTTGACCAACCCTTGTTGGGACACATACTTTTATGAGGGGTGTTCTTTTGAATGTTTCTAGGTGACTTAAGCATATTACATCAATAGTATTATCCCTTTCTAATATTGGTGTAATTTGGACAGATTTGTAGAGAAATCCAATATAGTATTTCTCGATTGGAGACTCCACTCAATATATCAAAGAGCTAGAATACCATAGTTGGAAAATAATTACCTACCTAAATACATTCAAAATGGATTGGACAACACTTATTGGGGTTTTGTATAGGGGAATCTAGATCCTTGCCACTAGAATGTCCTAGAAACTATAAATTCCAAGTTCAATAATGAGGGATATTGTGGAATGATAAAATAGTGGGAGATTTATCAAAATCAATTAATTTTTTATTTCAATCAAAAAATTTAATCAATAATACTACTGATAATATTCTCTTTTAATTTTAGAATAAAAGGAAAATATCTTCATCTACATTATCCCTATAACCAATATTGTATAATAAAAACCTCCCCAATGGATGTAACATTGAATAATTATTTAGAGGCCTTCAGGTTGTTCTATTCCATGAATAGAAATCTTAAGTGCTAGAATCCTCATTTCTTGATCCTCATGCTCAAGAGACGAGTGATTATGAATTACTAGTTTTTGTAAAACATACGAACAACTTGGTTGACATTCTTTCTTTGATGATTTCATCTCTGTCATGTGAAATCAGGATTTCTTAGGAAAATATGGATGTGTATATAAGGGATGAGCACCATCATGGTCTGTACGAGGATAGATGTAGACATGAAAAGTTTGATATTTCGGCGGTTCCCTATCATAGTATTCAGGGAGAGTGTTACCTACCATGGCATCACATAGTCATAATCATTGGCTACAGTGAGAACCTAGAGGTTCTAGATTTTAAACTCCCCAAATAACATGGAACTAATCTAATTCTGGAATCACTCCATCAATACTTCTCTAACTTTGTTTTGTATTTTAATATGAACAACATTGAATAGTCTGTATCATATATTCTATTCCACCTTCTCCATGTATATATGGATATGAAGCATGAAAATCCTTCTATCCTTATGGTGAAAAAATGGATAGGTAAGGAAAAGTGCTTTAAGCCCAATGATTCATCACTCCCTTAAAATAATAGAAATATCATAGAGGAAGCAATGGAACATGATGTTGTCTATTTTACCTGGGGGAAGAAGGGCCACTAGAAGAAAAATTACAATCATCTAAAGAAGGAAGGGGATGATTTAGTTTCATTTTTTATCATGTTCAATTAATCTATTTACAAAAATTTGGTATAATATATTTCTTATGGTGGTCACATATGTGCTAAAATACATAAACCAAGTTGATTCATAAAAATTGACATAGGGGAGGTAGATCTATGAGTATAAATGAAGCTAAACATAATTCCATACTTATTAAAGTCTACCACCTCTGATTTCCGATTGAAATGATCTTGGTTTTAAAGTGATTTTATTATGTTCATTCAGTTACCAGAAACATTATTTCTATATCCAAACTATTTAAAAATGAATCCATTTTAAAAAATTTAAATAAATTTTGCTTATTTTATAAATATATCATTTTTATGGCTAGACACATTTACATAATGGTCTTTACGTTTTGGATTACATGAACCATGTAATGGAAATCTATAATGAAGATACTTCACATCGCTCATACCACACCCAACCTTTGTATCATTACCTATGCAATGTAAATGAAAAAGGATTGCAAAATAACATCAATATGGAGATTTTGATTATTTCAAACTAAAACCTATTGGTCTTTTTCATGCAAGTTTAAAAGACAAAATGGCCAAATCAGCATTTAGTTGGAAAGGGGAAAAGAATAAAGATCTTATTTAATTTGTTCATACCGATGTGTGTGTACCATTTCTTATTGAAGTAAGGGGTGGGTACTCTTACTTCATAACATTTACTTATGATTTTAGTATATGTGGATATATTTAATTAATGAAATATAAGTTGGATACTTTTGATAAATTCAAGGAATAGAAGAATGATGTTGAGAACCAGCTTGGAATAAATATTAAGAAACTCCACTCAGAAAAAGTTGAAGAATATCACAATCAAGACTTTATTGATTACTTATTAGTGTTTGGGATCCTATCCCTACTCACTCCTCCGTACACAGATAAGTGAAATGGTGTAAGAGAAAGGAGGAACCACACATTGTTGGATATGGTGAGACCAATAATGTGTCATGAGAGTCTTCCATTATTCCTCTGAGGATATGAATTAAAAACAGAGGAATGCCTACTTAACCAAGTACCAACTTACTGATAAAGGAAATCAACTGTTGGTACATGATCAGATTCGAAAAATCCCCATGGAGTAATAAACCGTTCCAAAGACACATTTACTATATTTGATTACAAGAGATGTTAAATAACTAGAATGATATGGTTTTCTAGATACCAAGGACAGTGACCCATTATTAGGTGATAATAATTTTTCAAAAAAATACAAGGATGTTGTATGTGGTACAAATGATGCCATGTGAAATGAATCCATGCATTCAGAAATGTATTCCATTTACCAAAACAAATTTTGGATTTTGGTTGATCATCTAGTGGATGTAAATCCTACTTGTTTCAAATGGGTATTCAAGAAGAAATGAGACATGGAAGTACAAGTCATTACCTATGTGGCATGACTAGTTATAAAAGGGTTTAAATAGCTTCATGGATTTGAATATGAAAAATCCCTTTCAACAGTTTCAATGATGAAATCCATAAAAATTATACTTTCCATTTATTCTTAACATGTCCATAAAATTTGAAAAATAGATATAAAAATATACTTCTTTAATGGGAACCTTGAAGAATATGTCTAGTTGACACAACCTAAAGGGTTCGTGACTAAAAGGGATGCCAATACGATATGAAAGTCTCAAAAATTACTTTCTGGTTTAAAGTAAGAATCTTGGTCATGGAAAATTAAAGATATATTAGAATTTGGTTTTATAAATAATTAATGTGATACTTCTGCCTACCTATCTTTTAGTGGGAGTTTAGTCATTTTCATAATAATATATATTGATGAAATATTGGTATTCGAAATGAAATACCAATGTTATATTCTATTAATGTGTAATTGAATAAATACACTTCTATGGAATAATTGGGTGAGGTAGTGTATATTATTGGGATCAAGATCCATTGTGATAGATCCAAGAGGTCACTCAGACAATGTCAAAGTACATACATTAACATGATACAGAAAAGATTTTGTATGGAACAATCTAGTAGATGATTTTTCTCAGTGTCACATGGAATTCATCTTTCAAAGAAAATGTGTCATTAGAACCATGTGGAAATAAATATAATGGAAAGGATTCCATAAGCATTAATTATTGGATTAGTCATGTATTCTATGCTTTGTACTATGATATATGTCTCATATTCATTATGTGTGGTGGGAAGATATCAAGAAGATCCTAGTGACCTCTATTGGATGGTAGTAAAGAAAATACTTATATTTCTATGGTGTACTAAGGATATGTTTCTAGTTTATTGTGGAGATGAGGAACTAGGTTTCATAAGATATGCAGTTGCTGGTTTCCAAGCTGATCAAGATGACTTGATTTCATTAATGGGATACATATTCACTTTGAATGGAGGTGATGTGAGATGTAAATGCTAAAAGAAGACTATGGTCGCATATTTTACAGTAGAGTTTGAGTATATTGTAGCTTATGAGGTAACTAAAGAATAAATTAAGATGCGATTCCATCCAATATATATAATTGGTACCTATCAAAAAAGATCACATCAAACATAATCGTGATAAAACATCATGAGTGTCTCTTGGAAAAGAGCCAAGGTCAAATCAGTGGATGAAGCACATACATCATAAGCATCATCTTTTTTGGTATTTTCCTCAAATAGTTGAGGTTACAATGAGTAATATTTCCATAGATGACAATGTGAAAGACCCCTTTGACTAAATCCTTGACAAAGTAGAAACATGATTATCATGTGAGGTTTAATGGATCGATATTCATAGGTAGTTACCACTAGTACAAATTAGAGTTTGTTTGATTTGGTTAACTATAAACCAATTATCTGTACATTTATTACATGAATATTTGATTTATTAAATATTATATTGAACATATTATTACAAATTGTTTGTTTTTCCTTATGAAATCAATGTAATAATGTGATGGAGTATTTGTCGAAATGATATGTTCATTGTAGTTCCCTTCTATAATGAGAACCTTGAAGTTCTCTGACAATATTCTAAATATAGTTCTATGGTTGGATAACATAATATGATGGGAAACATAGTATATAGACCACAAGGTGAGAGAAATCATAATAAGATGGGACTTCTTATACTGAAGTTTTCAGTTATTAATCTCCAAGACTATAGAATATGAGAACTACCCAACCAGTAGAAATTCCACTTGTTTTGCTGTCATTGGATATTCTTATATAAATGTGTGTGTAATAGTCCTTAGACATTCTTATTTTCATTAATGCATGTCACATCTCACTCACATATATTTGCTGACCAAAACCATCAAGCCATATCTTTATAGTAAATAAGGTATGATGGGTGTGTCACGAATAACATGCTATTAATGGATAAGTCAATAAGTATTTGTCGCTTCTATCTTTATTTAATTTCATATCAAATCCCTTTTATTGAAATATAACTATCACCCAAAATTCCATGGATATGAAGTAATGATGAGCTTATTTAAGATATTAAAAGATTGATGTATCAATCAAATAGGTTGACGACTCTGTCATGAAACATATTTGATGAGATATTTGGATAAATTGATTACATTAAATAGTGAGAATTCATATATGGTTATATAGTTGTGACATTATTTTCATTCTATTGGGTTTGTTTACCCATTTCTAGATAGTAACCTTAGAATTTACGAAAACCCGCCTAATGTCAATGAGAAAGAATCCTAGACGGTGACCAACTAAGTGTTTCTATTGATCTCGATTAAATTATCTTGGAATTAAATTAATGAAATAAATATTATTCTCAAGACTAAGGAATAATTTTATTCATTTTATATAGATCACATAAATTAAATAAATATTTATTCACTTAATTGTGAATAAAATTTATTTATTTACATTATTGAATATTTAATGAATATTTTTTTACTTTTTTAGGGATTAAATATTTAATTAAGATAATAAAATATTTATTTGGTTATTCAATTAAAGTAAGAAAAGTTTAAATGAACAAATACTATTTTTAGAGATAAAATAATCATTTACAATCTGATAAATAATATTTATCCATTTGGAAAATATTGGAGCACCACAAAATAATAATAATATTATTATTATGTGGCATGAGATTTCATTAATGGTTATAATTATTTTTAATGGAAATTATTCTATTAAATTTTGTAACTGAAATCACATCTCTAAAAATAGACAGATTTTTATATTCTGTAAAGCAATCCAAACCAATTCATGCTATTTGAATAAATAATTGTTGCACAAAACAAATTCTTTCTCAACTATTTTTCCTCCCTCCCTCTAATGAGTGAGAAACCCAAGGTAGAATTTCATCAAGATGAAATAAAGAGTAATCTTGAAAAAAAACTCTAAATATTCAATTCACCGCACTAGTACTTGAAAAATGAGTTGTTCTTCTTAGATACCATTAAAGCATATGTGCATCACCATGATAGGGATTCTACGGTTGGATCCTCAAAAACACAATGAATAAAATATGGAAGGAACTTTTCAGATTATTAACAATCATCAATGAATAATGTTCCTATGTCCATGTATTTATTTATTCAGTTATTAAATACAATAATTATAAATTTGATTTTAAAGATCCTCACTCTTGGTTTCAGGCCACAATTGTTAAAGGAAGTTTTAATATACTTCTCTCTGTTGGAACACTTCTTTTGCACCTGAATCTATAAAATATATAATGGATGAATTTGAGAAAATAATTAATAATATTATTGTAAGTTAGTACTACATTAAATGTTTCATTTTTGGATTTTAATTTTTATATTATTCATTAAGGTTATAATTAAAGGATAATATATGAATACTTATGATTTTCAAAACAAGCCGAAAATGATTAAATTATAAAATTAAGAAATGAAAAAATATAATAAATAAATAAAATATTATGAATAACATTTATTATTAAATTAAATATACAAGATTCAGTTTCCAAAGTATGTATCTAATAAACATAGTTTCATTATTTAGTATGTTAATCTCATTCACAAAAGTAATCTGGAATAATGTAAGGATTTTTCCTCAAATTTTTTTGGCACATATTTTCTTTTATGCAACGAATTATATTTATATGGGGTATATACTACCTATTTATGTTATTTTATCATGTAGTAATTTTTATTCATTATAATTGATTTTGAATTTGTTTTTTTCTCCTTCATGAGGTTTTAACTGAAATATCCTCATGTTGTAACTATTTTTCATAACTCAAATACTTTATTAGGTCATAATACATCTACATTGTTGAAAACCTATAAAATTTGATCTATTATATCCTATGATTATATTATGTTCTATATAATTCTATTATCTAAGGAAATTGTATTTCACAAAAATAACTTCCTCCTTTATACATCGAATATTTTTATAAAAATGTAATTATATTGAAAATAATACTCATTTATTTAATGTATTTTTATTCTATATATATGTTTTTATTTCAAACCAATGTTATCCATTACCAAGTGGACACACAATTTTTTTCTCAAATTACCTATTTATTCCCCATTATTAATTTATAAAAGGTTTCATTATCCTTTTATTATTATATGTTTTCAATTAAGGTGTTTTCGAATAAATCAAATTATTTTCTCCCCAGTGATACTTTTACTTTGTAAATTCCATTTTGACACATGATTAACTTCATTACTAGGTTTATTGATAAGAATTTGATTTGAATAAATGTTTTATGATTTTCTATCATCATCATCAAATTTTGTTTTTCCAAATATACTTAAAAAAATATATTAATTAAAGTGATATCGAGAAAGGATTTTTAAGAAAAAAATTTACTTATTCATCATACATATTTAAGGAGTTAATTTCCACTAAAAAATGATTCATAAAAAATTTTATATGTTCTCTTTTAATATATCTTTTGGGTGATCCTTTTTTTGAAATCTAATGATCACTTTTTATTTTATACAATTTGTAAATGTTATGAAACCCTTATTCTTTCTATGGTTTACTTTTGATCAGATAAACTATTCAATTTTAAATGTCACCAATAGATGTAGAGGATGATGGGTGGGGTCCTATATGTTCCTAAAAATCAATATTTTTCGATTTATAAATATCATGATCTACTAAATGAATCAAGCATGCAATTATCACTTCATTATGGTAATCGCATATAGATTCTCATTCCACTATGCGAATCAGGTAGTGATATTCATACCACTATGTGAATTAGGTGTAGATACATTATCTACAATAAAATGTCTACCAATTATTATTTTCTTGCGATTTTATTTCCCTGATAAATGATTCTTCACTTCCATGTTATTCTAAATTTTAATTACATTATGTGTTATATTGTATTATAGTAAAAAAATTTATGATTTCATTTTTTTCTTGGTTTTCATCAAATACATTGATGTTATGTTTTTTATAAAACTTATATTGTCTGATGTTCCTATTCAATGATAATTTATTCTCAATAAGATTGTATGATTTCCTATTATGATTCCAAGATAATTTTATATGATATTTTTTCATAGTTATGTTTTTATCTTGTTTATGATCATACCATTATGAATTAATAATAAGTTTCCTTTACTAAAAAATTGTGATCACTACTTTATTATGTATTCATTCCCTAGTTTAGTAATATGATTATTGAATATGTTTACAGAGTGTCCATAGGAGCCTGATTATGTGTAAATGTCGAAAAAATTGTAAAAGAAGATGTTTATATAGAGTTTCTCCAAGAAAATTAACATATAAGTCCATAGATTGTGTGACAATGAGGTAGATTCTTTAATTTATTCATGGTAGTAGTATATTATTTATGTTTTTTATCTTGGGTTTCTATATATGTAATCAATAGAAAGGATTTATTGTTTTTTGAGTTTATTTTTTTATCATTATGTTATAATTTTAGGGAACCTTAGTGCTAACCTTAGATATTATTCTGATCATAGTATTATATTGTTAAATATAGATTAAGACTTCATTAGGTGTTTTTCTATGTAATATATCCCCATCAAGACACTATAAGGTGGATTTGGTTCCGGAAAATATAAGGACCCGACCTTAAAACATTACGTAATCTTGAATTGAATGGATAATTAACATTGAGGATCTTTTCAGACTTAGAGTTTTAGAGAATTAGTTCATAACTATTAAATTAAATATAAAAAATTACAATGTAAAAACTTCTAATCAGTTTCAATTATTACATAAAATAAAAACTCTTGAAAAAAAAGAGTCATGTCTAGTTCCACATTTTAAACTACATGACTTTTCCTTCATCCCATCCTTGACCCTATTCATATTTTTGTTGTGTGAAAAACATTTCAAAACATGGGATGTGCCTAAAATGATCAGTAAGGGTTATAAAATAAACAAATTAATCATTACTACATCAAACCATAATAATTTTCACACCCCTCATGAAATCATTATATTTATGAATAACACATAGTAATCAAAAATCATAATGGTAACTTATGTAATCCATATCATACTTACATGTAGCAATCACAACCACATAGGGAGTCAGATTTGGAATACCCATCATAGTATATTCTCTAAATATATTAAGAGAAATATTAATATTTACCTTCACCATGTTACCCAATGCATTGGAGAGCTATCTCGAGCTCACCCTCCCTAGGATTATCACGGAACCACCCGTATAAGTAAACAATTCCAAAGAACCATAACATATTCATAACACATACAACAGACAAAAAAGAAAGAAAACATTTCTATATCATTTAAATATATTGACATAAAAAATACATTATCAAAACCATTTTCAAAACCAAAATCTATAAAAGAGTATATGGAATTTATTTTACTTTTAAAATAATTATGGCTTTTAAAGGAAGCCATAAATCAAATAATACTTTCGGTGGCTGAAAAGGTCATTGTCACCACGTACGTTAAAAAACATTATTTTTTTGTCTTTTAGTAAAATTCATTGTGGAAAAATATTTCCTTTGAATGAAATGGAAATCCAAAGGTTTTTATACACCATATAAAAGAATGTTGTGTATAAAACAAAATATCCCACAATGAAAGGATATTAAGACGAAGTCCCTTACCTTGTGTCTGACATGACCCGTTCATTCTTTAATTTCCTGAATAGTAAATATAAGTTAATTTCTACTATCTTAAGAACCTTTTAAAGTTTATTATTCATTTTATATCCCTAATTACCATTCTATAACAATTATTTTATTTTTTGAGTTCATATTGGACATTTTTTCGATGTTCGGAACTTGAGTTAAAAATGAACTTGTTAAAATTATAAATTGTCCTTGTAGTCAAAATTCCATTATCTCCAGAATGATATTTGTTATTTGAATATCATATATATCATATATATATAGTATATATATGTATTTATAATAGTATATAACATTTGGAGGTATGAAAAGAAATGCACTGTTCATGGAGACGGTAAGCCATCACTATTAAAAAAATACCCTATACCAACGATTTGAAACTGTTGGTATAGGCCTCCAAACCATTGGTATATCGTATACCAACTGTTTAGAGAACCATTGTCTAGTAAGCCATGGGGATAGGCCTATACCAATGTTTTTTAAAAAACTTTTGTTACAGACCTATACCAATGGTTTTCAAAACCTTTGGTATAAGTAATATGAAAAATCTCTACCAATGGTTCCCTAAAACCTTTGGTCTATGTATTTAAAAAAAGAAGCATTATGTTGGTTATGAACCCAGTACCTCCTTTTTATAATTGAATGACCTAACCACTAACCTAAACTAACTTTTTTGAACATAATCTCACATATATATATATATATGCATTTTCATAAATATTTTTAATTTTGATTCATTTAATGTTCTCTATAAGAATATTCTATAAAAAATAGATGTAACTATACCAACAGTTTTCAAAAATGTTGGTATAGACCTATACCATTGGTTTTGAGAACAGTTGGTATAGATTATTTGTTTTTTGGACATATACCAATGGTTTTGGACAAACAGTTGGTATAGGGGGACCTATACCAATGGTTTGGGTCAAACCTTTGGTATAGGGTCTCAATTATGGACTTATACCAATGGTTTGGCCAAAACTATTGACATAGGTCCCTACAAGTGTCCTATATCAACATGTTTCCCCAAAACGTTGGTATAGGTCACCCCTATACCAATATTTTTCCCAAAACCATTGGTATATTTGGCCAAACCCTTGGTATAGGTCCACATAAGTGAACTATACCAACGGTTTTCCCAAAACCATTGGTATAGATCTTATTTCCAGTAGCGCGTACGTGCGCATGAACGCTACTTTCATTTCTATTTCATATATAATGGAATGAAAACATAATGAATATAGGTATATTATAATTCCAATATAATATCATATGTAATTTCATTAACTCTATCCTATATACATCCCACATATGACATGAATGAGTCATATCACTTTGAGGGGGTGGTAGTCCGCATTTCCTCAAATGAAAATATCGCTTTTAACCTTTATGGAAACCATATTTTTATACTATATATAAAACATAGAGAAGTAAAAAGACATTATAAATATAATATATATCACAAATAAATATATTGCCGTCATAATGGCCACCATGATAGGCGGTTAAAGATATTTGAACTATCATCTTTTCGTGAGGCCGTAGTTCACCATCCACAGAAATAGTATGTTCGTATCCATTAGATGGAGGTGTGTAAAAGTGTACTTGGAATACATATCATAAAAACATCCAAGTATATTTAAATTTTTTTATTGTAATAAATGAAATAAATAAAAAGATTTTAGGTGGTTGGATAAGTAAAATAAAAGAAAAGAACTTAAGAGAAGACGTTACCTTTAAATCTGGTATCTCCCTTGGGTTTGAACCAAATGGTTTACTAAAAGGGCCCTCTGCTTAAGTTAAATCATATAGGTAGAACAAAGGAGGTTAGGGAGATTATTTAGGTATTTTTTGGATGAGCCATGGGTCTTGAGAGGTGTGAGTAATAGGTTTTAAGTGATGGATTTTTATAAGGGGGAAGAGGGGCACTTTAGGAATGTTTGAAAATATTATTTTATTATATAATGATTCTTAGTTTCTAAATTTCCAAAACTCCTTAAAGTTGAATATAATATGACTATTGTTTTAAATAAAAACCAACAATAAGAATTTGATAGGTTTTGTATGTTGTTTTTATTTTTATAATCTTATTTATTTAAATAATTCATTAATGAGGTAAACACTATATCATTAATGTGTCATAAATAATTTTATTTATTTAATGTCTAAAAAATATAAAAATATACCATTAAGTAAGAAGTATTTTTATATTTCAAAATAATATTTATGGATTAAGATATAACTTATATAACCCCATGTAAAAATTGATTTACTAAAAGATATATGTTTAAGTCATCTTTGTCTTTACATAAAATTAATTAATATAATGTATCAGGATCACTTCCATGTGGCTCCATGGGGTCCCAAAATCGACCCAAGGATGACGAAGGTTGGAAATGAATCATCCAATAGGATTAAGACACATGTTAGGGTAAATTAATATTATTATAATGTTATTTTGTTACCATTATTTACTAGATTTACCCTTTAACCATGGTAAATAAATTATTTACCAAAGTAAATATTCATAATGAATAAAAATAAAAGATACCTATTTACAAAATTTGAACCTCCTGATTCCAAATATAGAATCTATTTTTCAAAATTCAAAATAAAGAAGTGCTAGAAATTAATTTTGAATTAATTTCCGTTGTCAAAACAAAAAAGAGTGATTTGAGAAATAATAACTATTAAATGATTGACACTTGTTTACGTCCAATTTCAGAGTAAAAAAACTTAAAATGACCGAAATTGGATTAAATAGTAAAAACATAATATAATTAAAATTTATTATTAATTAAAAATACAATCTATCCATATAAATAAATTATATTCAAAGACAGTTTTGAATTAGAATACAGTATTTTTCCCTATTCATTAAAAAATGAACATTATCATAACAATACCAAAATTTCATCCAAAGTAAAGTTTGATATCATGATTCAAAAAAAGAGTTTTATTTTATCTAATAGAACAAATAAAATTGACCAAAACTAGATTCAAAGAGGGTTCTCCATGAATGATTGTAAATCAACCCTTTAATGAATATTATAGTATTTATGCTTAAAATTGGATTCATTCACATTTTATTCTTATAACATTTATTGGATAAAATTAAAAACATTTAACAAACATGTATAATCATATTGTAGTTAGTTCTATTCATTACCGCCATTAAAACAGATAGGCATTATCTACCATTTAAAATAATAATATTATATTATTATTTTTTAGTATAACTCAACGTTGTGTGCAACGTAAGATTTCAAAGAAACCCGTTGTTGCATATCGGTTATGCCATCGAAGGTAGAATACCCTTTAAAGTAAAATTGATATTTAATTCAAAAATCACAATAAATATAAAATTGTTATATTCTTTATTTACCTGGGATGTTACATCCTTCCCCCCATTTTGAAATTGTATTCTCACAATTTTTATTCACTTATCCAGTATGTGGGGGTATTTATCCCTCATAGCATTTTCAGATTCCCACGTTGCCTCTTCCACCATATGGTTTTTTTCCAAAACTTTTACCTGATTAATTACATTATTTCGCAACACTTTCTCTCTTCAGTCAAGAATCTGGACTGGTTGTTCCTCAAAAGAGAGATTCTCTTCCAACTGAACTATCTCTAGGCCCAACACATGAGATGGATCTGGAATATATTTTCTCAACATTGAAACATGAAAAACATTGTGTATCTAAGATAAACTTATAGGCAAAGAAAATTTTTAGGCAACTGATCCATCTTTTTCTAGGATTTCATAAGTTCCAATGAACATCGAACTCAACTTTCTCTTTTTACCAAAACGCATCACACTTTTCCATATTTTTTTTGAGAAAGACATGATTACCAACCTCGAAAGATAGATCCTTCCTCTGGTTACCCACATAAATTTTATAACTACTCTGATTTATTTTAATGTTCTTATGAATCAACTAAACTTTTTTTCCATCACTTGTACCAATTCTAGTCCCATCAGTTTTCTTTCTCCCACCTCATCCCAACAAGATGGAGTTCAACATAGCTTCCCATATAATGCCTCAAATGGATCCATCTTTATACTAGAATGAAAAGTGTTATTATAGTAAGTTTCAACCAATGAAATATGTTGGTTCTAACTTCTCTTATAATCCATTGAGTAAGCATGTAACATAACCTCTATGATCTGAATTGTTCATTCTGACTGCCCATCTGATTGTGGATGGAAACCTATACTAAAATTTTATTCATTACCCAATGAGTTATAAAGGCCTTTCCAAAAGATAGAAGTAAACCTAGGATCACAATCAGATACAATGAAGAGGGGAACTCCATGCAACCAGACTATCTCTTTAACATACAACTGAGAAATTTGATCTAGAGACAATGTATCTCGAATAGGACGAAAATGGGAAAATTTAGTCAATTGATCAACAATAACCCAGACTACATTATGACCCTAATATTTCTTTGTTAATACCACAATGAAGTCATTGTATCTATTTTTACATTACCACTCTAGCACCGATAAAGGCTGAAGCAAGCCTTTTGGTAACTTCTACTCTGCCTTTACCTATTGACATGTCAATCAAAACATATTAAAATCATCAATATCTCTTCTAATTGCATCCCACCAGTAATAATCTTGAATATATCTATACATCTTAGTACTGTAAGGATGATATGAAAACGGAGAACTATAAGCTTCACATAACAACCCATTCATCTACTATGAATCACAGGGCACACATAATCTCTTCCCAGTCCTCAAAACACCATCATTATCAATTTTAAAATCAGGCAAATTACCCTTCTGAACCAACTCTACCTTTTTCTCCAACTCACTGTCTTCCTTCTAGGCTTTCTTAATTCTATATGATAGAGATGATTTCATAGACTCCTAAAACAAAAGAGAGAAATTTCATCCACCAAAAACTTCTATTCCAAAGTTCATCAAGTATTTAATCAAAGGATCTTGTTCCAAATGTAACAAGGTTAATGTAGCATTACTGTTTTGGATCAAATCATTAACAACGTTATTTTCCTTTCCTGGATGATAATGGATCGTTCAATCATAATATTTTATTAATTATAACCATCTCCTCTATCTCATGTTTAATTTATTCTAAGTGAATACATACGTAAAACTTTTTTGATCAGTATATATTTCACATTTTACTCCATACAGATGATGCCTACAAAATTTTAAAGAAAAATCACCAACTGGAACATCACAGGAGAATAAAGAATATAGAATTTTATTATTTAATAATATTTTTGATTTAAATATTAATTTTACTTTAAAGGGGATTTAATGTTCGATGGCGTACCCGATACGCAACAACATGTTTCTTTGAAATGATCTGTTACACAAAAAATTATGTTATACCAAAAAATAATTTAATAATATTATTATTTTAAATAGTAGTTAACGCATAGTCATTTTATTGAAGGGAATGAATAGGAGTAAATACAATATTATTATACATGTTTTCTAATTTTTTTACATATATCTAATAAATTTTAGAAGCTTAAAATGCGAATGAATCTGATTTTGAGCATAAATACTCAAATATTCATTAAAAGGTAGATTTACTACCTTTTAATAGAGAACCAAATTTAAATATACTTTTGGATGATTTTATATATTCTATTTTATAAAAATAATTTTAGATAAAGTAAATTAAAATTTACTTTTTGTACATTTTTGGTATTTTTCAGAAAAAATTCATTTGTTAATGAATAGTTTAAAATACTGTATTTTAATTCAAAACTCCCTTTAAATCAAATTTATTTATTGGGTTAGATTATATTTTTAATTGTTGTTAAAGTGTAATTAGATTATATTTTAACCATTTAATCCAATTATTGTCATTGGATGTAATTTCACATTGAAATTGGACATTAACCAGTGTCAATCTTTTGATAGTTATTATTTCTTAAAAACACATTTTTTGTTTTGAGAATGTGAATTAGTTTTAAATTAATTAATGAAAATTCTATGTTTTGAATTTGTTAAAATATATATCATCTTTTAATTCGAAATATCAAATATATCTTAGGCTGAATTTTAGTATTTTTATAAAAAACCTCAATTTTGATTAATAGTGAAAACACTGAGTAATAGTTAAAAAAAACATCTTCATTTAAATTAAATTTCACCACTTGTATGAATTGAATTTTGAAAATATAACATACAAGGTTGTTATTAGTATGTAAAATGTGGTTCAATAAGATGAAAATAATGTTTTGGTGAATAGTAACTTTTGACTTTAATTTACCACTGTTAAAGGCAAATAGGGAATTCAAGGGAAAAAATAATATTATAATAATATAAAATTACCTTAATACTTGTCCTAAAATTATTGGATGTGTCATGGAAATACAATCCTTATGGTGATATTTTTTCCCTTTAAATCCATTTGGGTAAGATAATGACATTAATAACTTTTTATTTATAGTAAAAATAAAAATATCATAAACATGTAATGTTTTGATAAAACAATTTTAATGTGGTGTTATATAAAATATATATTTGACTATAAATATTCATTAAAAAAATAAAAAAATTACTACATCATGGTATTTTATTTATAATTTTTTGACCTCAAATAAAAAAAATTATTTATAACACAATAATGATGCAGTGCTTTTACTTGATTAATGAATGATTTAAATAACTAAGATTATAAAAATTAAAATAATATCCAAAACCTTTCTAATTCATATTAGATGATTTTATTTCTAAAAAGGTTCATATTATATTCGACTTTAATATGTTTTGGATCTTTAGAAACCAAAAATCATTATATAATAAAATAATACTTTTGAACTTTCCTAAAGAGTCCCTCCTCCCCATTATAAAAATCCCTCAACTCTAACCCATTAATCACACCACTAAAGCCCCTTAGATCGTCCAAAAACTAACCAAAGAATCTATAAATATCCCTCTCTTCTACCTAGAAGCCTTACCATAGGTGTAAGGCACTTCATGTAAACCTTTTCGTTCAAACCAAAGAGAGATACTCAATTTAAAGGTAACATCTTCTCTTAAGTTCTTTTATTTTATTTTTCTTCTACAACCCCTAAAATATATTTATTCATTTCTATTATAAATAAACCAGTATAATAAACGTAATAGGTTGTTTTGATGAAAATTATTTGAACTACTCTTCCACACACCTCCATCTAATGGGTAAAAACATACTGTTTCTGTGGACAATGAACTACTGCCTCACAAAATGCTAATTTTTCAATCTTCTCCTGCCACCTCTGATGGGGAACATTAAGATGGAACTATATTTTAATGTGATATATATTATATTTATATTTTCTTTATACTTATGTATTTTTCATGTATATCATTCCTTTATGGTTTCCATAATGGTAAATACGATAATTTCATTTGAGGAAGTGCAGACAACCACCCCCTCAAAGTAATATGACTCTTTCAGGACATACATTGAATGTATAAAGTATGGAGTTAATTAAATTACATATAATGTATATTATAATTTAATTATAATATACCTAGGTATTATCAAGTATTCATTTCTTAAAATATAAAATAGTAATGAATGTAGCATTCATGTGTACGTACGACTTACCGTCTCCATGAATGATGTGTATCATTTATTAACTCCAAATGATATGGAATATTATAAATACATATAAACCAGATATATATGATATCTAAATCATTAATATAACTATAGAGATAATTTAATTTTTACTGCATAGACAATTTGTAATTATAACAAGTTCATTTTTGACTAATGATCCGAACATTGAAAAAATGTCCTATATGAACTCAAATAATAAACAAATTGTTATATAAAGGTAATAAGTTATATAAAAGGATTAATAAACTTGAAAAATATTCTTAAGTAATTATAAATTATATCAAGTTTATTATTCAGGATGAACACGAAACATATGAGTCAAGTCAGACACAGGTAAGGGGTTTCTTATCTCACATTTAATTTCGTGAGATTTCCGTTGTTCGCCACTTTTTTATTGTATTTGGTGTATTTTGTACTTACAATTGATATATATTATCAGGATTATATCTATATTCATGGTATTATGTGATTCATTTTGGGGTTATTAACTTTTGGTCTTACGACTCGATTGATTACAACGTGGTAAGGGGTTTTCATCTCACATTTTATTCACGTGAGATTCAATCTATAGTTGTTTAATATTTCATTTTGTGTGGTGTATGTACAGACTATGATTGTATTATTTGTGTACTATACTTTAATTTAGGGATATTTACATCTTCATTGTATTATCCTTCTTTCATGTTGTGTATGTTTCGTAAGTTACCAAACCGGAAAGGGAACTTTTTAACCCAATTTCCATTCCTTGGGTTAATCTTCTAATTCTTAATTATGATATGCTATGATTATATGTGGAATAAATGTTTATATATTTATGTTGTAATTTCTATTCCCCTATGTGTGTATATACTTTTTATACACATAATAACTCCATTGATAAATTCTCATGTCATTTATATAAACTTGACAAGGGTAATCTTATCTCAATTTACATTCAATGAGTTAAACGTCCAAGTCATTGGTTTTATTTTAAAAAGAACATATGTGAATGTCATATGATTGATTTACATGGAATATCAAATCAGATTCAGTATATTTATAATTTTCATACATTATTATGTAATTTATTTACACTCAATCTAAGTATACAGTTTTTATAAGGGATTTCATATCAATTTACATTCCATTGAGACATCATTGTTTTTTATTCACCAATTCATTTTAAAATTGTGTTAATAATATAATTTGGAATATTATATCATAAATACCTTTATTTTCATGATATTACAATGTTTTTATTAACTTTATTCCTCAATTATATGTATCCAAGCGTCTCTTTTGGTTAGGATCTCTTTAACTAAAATATCAGTTTAAATGTTTTAAAAATCTATTCTTTAAAATATTTCTCAATAATGGTCATATTTTTAAAATTGTTTTAAGGATTTTATATATGAACAAGAATGTTTTGAAATTAAAATTTCATTCAAATTCTTTAATGTGATATGGGACAATTTGACTCAAAAATCACTTTATTAAATGTTTTAAATGGTTTTAAAAATTGTTTGATAAAGCATTGATTGTGTCAATATCCTAGAATGATATATTGTGATTGAAATGTGGAAATGTTATATTTCATTTGTTCTTATTTTATGTGTTTCAAATATGTTATGGTTATTGGGAATTGTTTACGTAAATGGGTGGTTTTGTGATAAACCTGAGGCAGGTAATCCCGAGATAGCTCTATAATACCTTGGGTAACGTGACGGAGGTAAATGTTAATGTTTCTCTTAATAGATTTAGGGAATATAATATGATGGGTATTATAAATGTGACTTCCTATGTAGTTGTTAATGATAAAATTTATGTATTATATGGATACCACAAGTTACCTATATGTTTTATGATTTATACATGTTATTAATAAAACCAATGTTTTTGTGTGGTATGTTAAAAATTGAAATATTGATTTCATTGAATTATATGTATTGATAGAATAAGGTTTTCATTCCTTGTTTTATAACCCTTACTAATATTTTTATTCTCATCCCATTTCATTGAAATGTATTTCATAGTATATATGAAATTGTAAAAGAAATGAATAATTCAATAAAATTTTTGTCCAGAAAAGAACTCTTGTTTTCTATTAAGAGTTTTTATTTTAAGAAAAGATGGATACTAAAACGTAGTGTCTACTTTGTAAAAATTTTGACGTAATGTTGTAGTTATGGCCTAATTCTCTAAAACACTAATCCTAAAAAGTTTGTCATATTAAAATATTAACATATTTCAAGATTATGTATTTTATAAGGCTGGGGCCTTATAGATGGTATCAAAGGTCGGTTTTGGGAAATTTAGGGATTATGATTTTTTGGTAGACACATGGTTAGTATCTATGTCTATTCCATATGTTAAATACTTATTTTGTAACTTTTTCAAATCAAGGATAGGTTGTTACAGATGTAATGAAGAGTATCTAAAACGACATTCTTATGTATTCCTGAAGACTTGCTTGCAATAATTATTGCAAAGTAATTTCTAGACGACTCTGAAACATTTTATAACATATAACTCAATTGAAATAAATTGTTTGAAGTATAAAACACATCTTCTATACCTTGATACCATCATAAATTATTGGTTGTATTTAATCAAATCCTTTTTTTAATATTCAAATATTTTCAAGAAAGGTAAAAATTATCAAGGTATTTTCAAATATTTTACCTTATCACAAGATTTTAAAGCATATAATGATTTTAAAAAAGGTGCTGAATAAGGAAACCCTTGCACAACCTATTTATATTTTCTTTTAAATTATAGTCATTTGGCACATTCTTATGGTTTTTTAAAAGGACCATTTATTGAATTTTTTAACTCAAACTTGATCGGACTATTTTATATAAATAATGTTTTATCAGATGTTTCGAAATTATATGTCACGAATGATTATTTTCTGAAACTGTTTTCCTTTAATCACCCATATTACCCAAGTTGTAAGAGGTGTATTTGGATAAAAGAAGTAAATTATTTTTAAGGATCTCTCAATATTTGTTTAAATGCATGGACCATCTATCTACATGAACAAGATGAAGATGAAACACGGTGGACACCATGATCAAGGTATAATGTTCTTTCTTTGGGAATAATGTTATTTTATAGAGGTAAAATAATATCAATATATATAAGACTTTATGAATTAATATATTGAGGTAATTATGAGTTGGGATGAAAATGAAAGGCATAAGACAACCATTGAGGATAAATCATGTTATGGTTATTTTTGAGTAGTTTATCTCATTTTTGGGAATGTTATGAAATTATATAATTTTTTAAAAACAAAGACAGGCAGACAATGTGACAATGAATTGCGTCAGACAATGAAATTGTAATTGAACCCACGAATATAGTGATGTTGGGATTTATCACCTACCATTGGACTACGTGATGTCCCTAGTTAGTATAATTAATTTTTTTAGTAAAATAATTTTATGGATCAAGAATAAGTTGATTTGGGATCTTATGATTTATCAAATGGAAATCCTTTGTTTAGGAATATGATTTGGTGATTAAGTTATAATATTTAGTATGGAATACATTCTCTGTTTTGGGAACATTATATGCTTAAGGAAATAGAATAATATGGGATTTAATTTGTGAAGTAATGGTTGAAATATTATTTTGGATGAAACTGTGTTTTTATTGTGGACATTAGGTGATTTGGGTTATTTATGGAAATGATTAATCTATCATAGAGAATATGTTATTAGGTTAATTACACTTCACTATGAGACTTTAAGAGTAGTCAATGTTTTTGGATATAATTGTTAAGATTTACTGTGGAAGACTATGTGATTAAATCCTTTTGAGTTTTTGTAATAAATATTAGTTTGGATTATTTGGAAGAATTTTAAGGACAATTGTTTATTTAATGGTATTTCTTGAACTTTGGGTAATTTTTGTTGAATTTTGGATATTAATATTAGTATTTCATTTTATAAATGATTGTCCTTTTATGGATTATCTGGTCTCAAACTAACCAATTTTGGTTTTGGTTAATGTATAAAGATAATAGACATATATGGTTCATATTTTGTGGATCATGTTATTCTCTAGAAGTTGATTTTATCTCTTTTAATGTGTCCAAGTCACCTTTAATACTCATCGTTTAGAGAAACGAAGAGTTTGTGGGAGGAATTTAGTAAAGGATGAATGTCTACATGACAAGTAAGTATGTGTCCATATGTTCTTAGTCAAGATAATAAAAAAATTCTCAACTTTATGAAAATGAACATAAAACAAAATCATTGTCCTTTTAATTTTTATACTGGGAAACCAATGACAATTTAACCCGTCATAATTTTTTTATTTTCTTGTGGTAAACTTTCTCATAATCATATTTTTTATCAGTCTATATCAGAACTCGAAACTTATTTTCTCCTCCATATCCATGTTTTCTTACATGGAATCTTAGAATGGGTTATATTTGGTGACCTTTGTACTTATCTTTCTTCCTTTTAAAGTGATAGTTTTATTGAATCTTTTTTCTATGTGGGACTTCTAATGAAGTTTCCGAGCCAAATTTTGAAATTACGAGAACACAATTCCTAAAAGGGGGGGGGGGAGGATGTAGCATCCCATGTGAATAAAGAATATGTAATTTTCATATTTATTAATATTTTTGAATTAAATTTTAATTTTTCTTTAAAGGGGATTCCATGCTCGATGGTGTACTCGATACACATCAACGTGTTTCTTTATAATATTACGTTACACACAACGTTATGTTATACGAAAAAATAAAATAATAATAATATTTTTTTATTTTTTATTTAATACATAACCGTTGTATTAGATAGAATGAACCGTACTAACTATAATATGATTATACATGTTTGTTAAATGTGTTTACATTTATCTAATAAAAGTTAGAAGCATAAAATGTGAATGAATCTTATTTTAAGAACAATACTCTAATATTCTATAAAATTTCAATATACCACCTTTTGATAAAGAACCTTATTTAAATCTAGTTTTAGCCACTTTTATATGATCTATTTTACAAATTAAAATTTATATTTAGAATCGGTATATCAAAATTTACATTGGGTAATGTTTTAGTATTTTTTTCATAAAATTCATTTTTTAATGAATAGTGAAAAATATTGTATTTTAATTCAAAACTTCTTTTTAATATTATTTATTTATATGGTTAGATTATTTTTTTAATTGGTTTCAATGTGTAATTAGATAATATTATTAAAATTTAATACAATTTTGGTAATTGGATGTAATTTCACTTTGAAACTGGACATAAACAATTGTCAATATTTTGATAGTTATTATTTCTTAAATACACGCTTTTTGTATTGACAACAAAAATTAATTTTAAATTAGTTATTGTAACTTTGTATGTTTTTAATTAGATAAAATAGGTATCATTTTTTAATTTGGAATATCAAATATATATTAGGCTTAATTTTTTTATTTTTCAGAAAAAACTTCAATGTTTGATGAATAGTGAAAACACTAAGTAGTAGTTTAAAAACTGACTTCTTCATTTAAATGAAATTATACCGCTTATTTGAATTGTTTTTCAAAAATATGAGATACATCATTGTTATTAGTACGTAAAATGTTTTTCAATAAGATGAAAATAATTTTGGGTGAATAATAACTTTTGACTTTTATTTACCGCGGTTAAAGATTAATAAGGTAATTCAATGTAAAAATAATATTATAATAATATAAAATTCCATTAACACTTGTCCTAACCTTATTTTATGAGTCATGGGAGACCAATAAAATCCTTTGGTGATATTTTTGGCCTTTTAAATCCATTTGGGTAAGATAATGTCATTAATAACATTTTTTTAATGTAAAAATAAAAATATCATAAACATGTAATGTTGCAATAAAATAATTTTAATGTGTGGTTATATAATTGATATATTTAAAAATAAATATTCATTAGAAATCTAAAAATATTTACTACATCATGGTATTTTGTTTATAATTTTTAGACATCAAATAAATAAAATTATTTACGACACAATAATGATACACTATTTACCTCATTAATAAATGAATTAAATTAACATGATTATAAAAATTAAAACCATATCCAAAACCTATCCAATTTTTATTGAATTAATTTATTCTAAACAAGAGTATTATTATCTTTTAGTTTAATAAGTTTTGGATCTTATTAAATTGAAAATCATTATATAATAAAATAATATTTTCAAAATTTTTTTAAGAGTCCCTCCCCCTCCCTTATAAAAGACCTCACTTCTAACCCATTACTCACCATTCTCAAGCCTCTTGGATCGTCCAAACTCTACAAAAATAGTCTCTAAATATCTCTCTCTTCCACCTAGAATCCTTACGTTAGGAAGAATGCACTTCATGTAAACCTTTTGGCTCAAACCAACGGGAGATAACCGATTTAATGATAACATCTTCTCTTACGTTCATTTATTTTATTTTACTTCTCTAACCATATAAAAGATCTTTAGTTATTTCTTTTATAACAAAAATAGTATCCAAATATAATAGGTTGTTTTAATGATATTTATTGGAACTACACTTCAACACACCTCCATCTAATGGGTAAAGAACATACTGTTTCTGTGGACGATGATCTATTACCTCACGAAATGATGGTTTTTCAATATTCTCCTACCACCTCTTATAGTGGAAACTAATATAGAAATATATTTACATGTTACATATATTATATTTATATTGTCTTTATAGTTCTTTATTTTTCATTTATATCATACTTTTATGGTTTCCATAATGGGTAAATACGATAATTTCATTTGAGGAAGTACGGACTACCACCCCCTCAAAATGATATGAATCGTTCATGCCATACATGGAACATATAATGTATAGAGTTAATTAAATTAAATAACATATATATTTTATACTATAATTATAATATAACATGGTATTTTTAAGTTATCATTCTTTTAAATATAAAATAGGAATGAAAGTAGTGTTCATGTGTAGATACATCTTACCGTCTCCATGAATGATGTGTTTCATTTCCAAAATCCAAATGATATGGAATATTATAAATACAAATAAACTAGATATATATATGATATATATGATATCTAAATCATTAATATAATTTTCGGGATAATGTAATTTTGACTACATAGACTATTTTTAATTATAACAAGTTCATTTTTGACTAATGTTCTGAACATCGACAAAATGTCATATATGAACTCAAATAATTAAATAATTATTATAGAAAGTTAATAAGTGATATAAAACGAATAATAAACATAAAAAATGATCTTAAGTAATTATAAGTTAACTTAAGTTTATTATTCAGTAAGATCACGGAACATATGAGTCAATTCGGACACAAGGTAAGGGTTTTCATATATCCTTTTCAATTTCATGAGATTTCCATTGTTCACCACTTATTTATTGCATGTTTTGTATTGTGTACTACAATTTGATATATATTATCAATATTATATATATATTTATGGTATTATGTGATTTATTTGTTGGTTATTAACCTTTTTTCTTACAACTCAATTGATTACAACGTGGTAAAGGGTTTTCATCTCACTTTTTGTTCACGTGATATTCATTCTATATTTTCCACTATTTCCTTTTGTGTGGTGTATGTACTGCCCATGATTCTATTATTTGTGTAATATAATTTAATTTATGGATATTTACATCTTTATTTTATTATCCACCTCTTATATGGTGTATGTTTCTCAAGTTACCAAACCGGTAGGGGAACTTCTTAACCCAATTTTCATTCCTTTGGTTAATATTCTAGTTCTTAATTATGTCATGCTATGATAATGTGTGGAATCAATGTTTATTTATTTATGTTGTAATTTACACTCCCTATTGTTTGTATATACTTCTGATATATATAATAACTCCATTGATAAATTCTCATGTCATTGATTTGAACTTGATAAGGGAAATCTTAACTCAATTTCCATTCATTGAGATAAACATCCAAGTAATTGGTTTTCTTTTAAAAATAACATGTCTGAATTACCTATGATTTATTTACATTAAATATTCAATCATATTTAGTTTATTTATATTTTTCACACATTATTATGTAATTGATTAATCCTTAATCTAAATATACAGTTTTTATAAGGGATATCGTCTCAATTTACATTCCATTGAGATTTCATTATTGTTATGAAACAGTTTACTTTTATATGGAATTAATATTGTCATTTGTCATATTATATCATAAATACATTTATTTTCATGATATTATAATGTTTTTATTAATTTTATTCCTCAATTATTTGTATTTAAGCATCTCTTATTCAGTTAGGAACTATTAAACTAAAATATTATTTTAAATGTTTTAAAGATTTATTCTTCTAAATATTTCTCATTAATGTCAATGTTTTAAAAATGGTTTAAGGATTTTTTATATGAATCATATTGTTTTTAAATTAAAATTTCCTTTAAATACATCAAAGTGGTATGTGAAACAATCACTCAAAGATCACTTTATTAAATATTTTAAATGGTTTTGAAAATGGTTTGATAAATCATTGATTATATCAATATATTGAAATGATATATTGTGATTGCAATGTGGAAATGTTATCTTTACTTTATGATTCATTATATTTTAAGAATATGTTATGGTTATTGGGGATTTTTTACACATACGGGTGGTTCTGTGATAAACCTTGGGTGGGTGAGCCCGAGATAGCTCTCCAATGCATTGGGTAACGTGGTGGAGGAATACGTTAATGTTTCTTCTAAGAGATTTAGGGAATATACTATGATGGGTATTCCAAATGTGACACCCTATATAGATGTGAATTCTACAACGTAATTATGATATGGATTCCACAATTTATCTTTATGAATTATGATATCTATGTGTTATTCATAAAACCTATGTTTTTGTGTGGTGTGTTAAAGATTTGAAAGTATGGTTTCAATATAATTGTATGTAATGATGGAATAAGGTTTTATTTATTTATTTAATATCCCTTACTGAGCTTTTAATGCTTATACCGAGTTATTGAATTGTTTTTCCTAGTATATAATCCAGGTTAATAGAAAAAATAATTCACGAATATTTTTTTCAAGAAAAATAACTCTTTTTCGCTATTAAGATTATTTTTTTTATGAAAAAAATGGATACTGAGTAGAAGTGTCTACTTTGTAAAAATTAAGATGTAATGTAATAGTTATGGCCTAATTATATAAAACTCTAAACCAAAAAATATCATCAAAGTTAATTATTAACATATTTCATGATTATGTAATGTTTAAGGCTGGGGCCTTATAGTTGGTATCAAAGGTCGGTTTAGAAAACTTTAGGGATTAAGATTTTTTGTTAGAAACATGGTTAGTCTCTATGTCTATTCCTTATGTTAAATACTTATTTTGTAACTTTTTTTAGGTCAAGGAAAGTATGTTACAAATGGAAGGAGAAGGATCTCAATCGACATTCTTATCTATTCCCGATGACTTGCTTGCAATAATTACTGAAAATTCAATTACAGAATTCTCTAAAACATTTTCTAACATATAGAACACTTGCAAGAAAATGTTTGAAATATCAAACACCTCCACTATACTTTGACACCATTAGGGATCATTGGTAGTATTTAATCAAATCCTATTTTTTCAATATTCTCATATTTTCAAGAAATGTAAAAATTATCATGGTATTTTCAAATATTTTACCATATCAAAAGATTTTGATGCATATTATGATTTTGAAAAAGGTGTTGAAGAAGGAGACTATTTTACAACCTATTTATATTTGATTTCAAATTATAGTCTTTAGGTACATTATTATGGTATTTTAAAAGGTCCATTGATTGAATGGTTCAACTCAAACTCGGTCAGACTGTTTCATAGAAATAAAGTTTTATCAGATGTTTTGAAATTATATTTCATACATGATTATTTTCCAAAACGTTTTTTCAATAATCTGTTATTTGACCCATGTTGTATGAGTTGTATTTTGATAAAGGAAGTAAAAGATTTTTAAGGATATCTTAATCATTGTTGTAATGAATAAACCATCTATCTACATGAATAAGATGAAGATGAAACAAGGTGGACACCATGATCAAGATACCATGTTCATTATTTGGGAATAATGTTATTTTATGAATGTAAAAAAATTCAATATATATATATATGACTCCAAGAATTAATATTTTGAGGTCATTATTAGTTGGGATGAAAATGAAAGGCATAAGAGAACAATTGAGGTTAAATCATGTTATGGTTATTTTTGAAGAGATTATCTCATTTTTGGGAATGTTATGAAATTATATAATTTTTAAAAAAGGAAAACATGTAGACCGTGTGACAAACCATCATGTCAGACAATGATATGGGAATCGAACAGACAACCAAAGTGCGATTTGGATTTATCACCTACCATTGGACTATGTAATGTCGCTGGTTAATATGACTAATTATTTTTAGTAAACTGATTTTATGGATAAATAATAAGTTGATTTGGGATCTTATGTTTTATCATATGGACATCCTTATTATTGGAAAATGATTTGGTGATTAAGTGATAAAGGTTATTTTTGAAGACATTCTCTCTTTTGGTAACACTATATGCATAAGTAAAGTAGAATTCTTTGGGATTTAATTTTTGGAGTAATGGTTGAAATATTATTTTGGATGAATCTATGTTTCTATTGTGGATATTAGTTTATTTATGTTATTTATGGAAATTATTAACCTATCATAGAGAGTATGTGATTAGGTTAATCACACTCCAGTGTAAGACTTTAAGAGTAGTCAATGTTATTAGAGATAAATGTTTAGATTTAATGTGGAAGAATATGTGATTAAATCCTTCTGAGTTTTGCGTTTAAATATTATTTTAGAATATTTGGAATAATCTTAAGGACAATTTTATATTTAATGGTCTTTATTTAACATGGTGTACTCTTTGTTGAATTTTTGAGATTGTGAGTAGTATTTATTTTTATAAAGGATTGTTCTTTTAGAGATTATCAGATCTCTTACTAACCAATTTGGTTTTTGGATAATGTATAAAGATAGGGAAAATATATGGTTCATATTTTTTGGTTCCTGTTATTCCCTAGAAGTTGATTTTATTTCTTTTTTTGTGTCTATGTCAACTTGAATACTCATTGTTTGGAGAAAATAAGAGTTTGTGGGAACAATTTTGGAAAGGATGAAATTATACATGACAAGTAAGAATGGGTTCTTATGTTCTTAGTCAATCCCATATATAAATTCTCAACATTTTGAAAATGACCATAAATCAAAATCTTTGTCCATTTACGTTTCCTACTGGGAAACCAATGGTTGTTTAACCCATTACAAGTTTGTGACTTTCTAGGGGTTAACTATCTCGTAATCATATTTTCTATCACTCTCTACCATAACTAGACACTTAGTTTCTCCTATATATCCATTTTTTCATACATAAAATCTTAGTATAGGTTTGAAAGTGTGTCCTATTATCGCCTATTGACTTTTTAAAGTCACGATTCTTGGCTAATGTGTATATCAACACTCAGGTCGAATCCTCGGTGTTGATACTCTTTTAATAGTCAAATGTTTTTAGTTGATTGCATTTTGATTGGGGGGTTTGTTTTCAGAGATTTATTTAAGTGATTAATGATAGGTGTTTAATATAACAATTTGATAAATATTGGGTTGAGTTCCTTATTAGTGAGTTATGCTTGTGATATCCATTAGATTTTCTTTATATAGTATTTAAATTAACACCCACATCACAAGATAACATTTATTGGAATTACTTGGTGTTAAGGATTTAATCCAACCCTTCAATTAACTTAGGGTTCTAATCTAAATTAGATCTTTTTTATGGTATTCTATTTTTGGTTCCAATAATACATGGAAACTACCTATTAAACAAATAATTTCATTAATCCACGACATTATAAGTTTAACATACACAATGTTAATTTAAAGAATATCCATCGAGGAGATTCTCTCAATCGCATAACATCCCCAAATTATAAATCACCCAAATCGGTGATTTAATCAGCCATTGTTTTGGTTTTTAATATGGTTGTCATTTTATGATTATGAATTATAAATAGAAGAAAAAAAGGGATAAGAAAAGAGTTCTGCGTCGAACACACATAAACAAACAGTGAAGGGAATTAAATAATAAAGTTAGATTGAATGAGAAATCATAATAAGGGAAGGGGAGTCAACTTTTTTTAAACTATTTTAAGACCACTAATATTATTTAACATGCGGTGGATGAGAATAATAAGTTAAGAAGAAGAAACATGCATTAAAATAGAAATAATAAAAAAACTTATAAGATTATAAATGAAGAACAACACAAATGTAAATGGAAACAAAGCGAGGATGAAGGTTATATTAAGTGGAAGTATGAGTATGGAAGGTAATAACAAGACCTTGGAAATTATTTTGTCATACCAATATGTTATCCTCTATTATTTAATTCCAACCCCTTTGAAGGATAATGGGGAAATGTATTTATAGCCTAGGGAAGTGGACTGTTTGCATTCCCAATCTGTCCCACCACTTGGATCAATGATTTGGACATCCAGACAGCCGGATCTCGAGATATATCCTTCTTCAATGTTGTCAATAATAATTATGGAAGAATACTCTTAAAATTTTGTGTAATTTGGACTTATGGAACCAAATGTATTGTGGTTTGATTAAACAAAGTTAAACTGTCCATTTCAATGCATGGGTTTTAGAAGACCAAAATGTGAGTGGGTTTATCCATAAGAGTATTCATTCAAATCTGAACACTTTCTTCAAAAAAGTCAATAGAATATATATCTTATTTCACAATGAAAAAAATACGCTTTATTAGATGATGACATCATGAAATATGTTATGAATACTATACTGATTTTATTTCCTATCCAAAATTGTGAGCTGAGATTAAATGAATTATTTGGGCCCCTTGTCTTTAAAGTTGGTCCATGAAATTTTTATCCAAGACTAATAACATTGTACCCGGGACTTTGGAGGAGAATAAAGGGATTTTGACTTCCTTATGGATCCCATCAATTAAATATTCATGTATGAGCCAATTTCTTCACAGATTATGTGGGTCTTCTAGTGTGGTCCATAAGACCATTCAAATGATAGAATTGGCCAATGATTCCTTCTAATGATATGTTGGAAATTGAAGAAGGAATACTAAACAATAAAAACCACACAATTTGGATTAGTAGGGGAGAGTGATAATGAAAATTGTAAACTGAATCAAGTGGACTACTTCTAAAAATTCTCAAAAATTATACATACTATTAAAACAATAAAAATTCACACAAATTATGCACATTTCATATAAAATCAGAAAAGGGTGTATATAATAACTCATGAAACTATTAATAACATTGGGGTTATCTTGGGTGAACTTTTTACTTTTCTCTCTTTCTTTTAATGTGATGGTTTCATTACTCTTTTTCTGATGTGGGACTTTTAATGAAGTTTCAGAGCCCAATTTTAAAATTACGAGGACACAATTCCTATAAGAGGAGAAGGATGTAACATCAACAGTTAATAAAGAATATGTAATTTTCATATTTATTAATATTTTTGAATGAAATATTAATTTTACTTTAAAGGGGATTCCATGTTAGATGTATTACCTAATACAGAACAACATGTTCCTTTGGAATCTTACGTTACACACAACATTATGTTATACCAAAAAATAATATAATAATAATATTATTTTAAATAGTAGTTAACGCATAGACATTGTATTGGAGGGAATGAATAGGAAAAACAAAAATAAGATTATACATGTTTTTTAAATGCTTTTACATTTATCCAATAAATTTTTGAAACTTAAAATGTGAATGAATGTGATTTCAATCATAAATACTCTAATATTCATTAAAATAACAATTTACTGCCTTTAAATGGAGAACCCTTTTCAAATATAGTTTTGGAAACATTTATAAGTTCTATTTTATAGAATAAAATTCTTATTTAGAATCGGGACATCAAAATTTACCTTGGGTAAACTTTTGGGCTTTTTCTTCTAATATTCATTTTTAATGAATATTGAAAAAGACGGTATTATAATTAAAAACTCAATTTTCATATAATTTTTTATATGGTTATATTATATTCTTAAATCGCATTAAAGTGAAATTAGATTATTTTTTTACCATTTAATTCATGTTTGGACATTGGAAGTAATTTCACTTTGAAAATGGACATAAACAAGTGTCAATCATTTAATAGTTATTATTTCTTAAAAAGACGCTTTTGTATTGACAATGGGAAGTTATTTTAAATGAATAAATGAAACATATATATTTTTAATTTCATAAAATAGAAATTATTTTTTTAATTTGGAATCTCAAATATTTATTAGGCTGAATTTTTTGTATTTTTCTAAAAAACATCAATTTTTGATGAAAAGATAAAACACAGAGTAACAGTTAAAAAACCGACTTCTTCATTGAAATGATATTTTAACACTTCTTTGAATTTAATTTTGAAAATTAGATATACATGGTTATTATTATTATATAAAAATTGGTTCAATAAGATGAATATAATTTTAGGTAAATAGTAACTTTTGACTTTTATTTACCGTGGTTAAAAGTAAATAGGGTAATTAAAGGTAAAATAATATTATATTAATATAAAATTACCTTAACACTTGTCCAAACATTATTTTATGAGTCTTTACCGACCAATAAAATACTTGGGATAAATTTTTGGCCATTTAAATCCATTTGGGTAAGATAATGACATTAACAAATTTTTATTTAAAATAAAAATAAAAATATCATAAATATGTAATGTTTTGATAAAAAAATTATAATGTGGGGTTATATAATTGATATATTTGACAGTAAATATTTAATATAAATATAAAATAATTTTATACATCATGATATTTTATTTATTGTTTTTAGACATCAAATACACAAAATTTTTTCTGACACAATAATAATGCAATGTTTACCGCATTATTGAATGATTTAAAAAATAATATTCTAAAAATTAAAACAATATCGAAAACCTATCCAAATTTTATTGGATAATTTTATTTAGAATAATAGTCATCATATATTTTAATTTAATATGTTTTTGACCTTTATAAATAGAAAATCATTAAATAATAAAATAATATTTTCAAACATTCGTAAAGAGTCCCTCCTCACTTTTATAAAAAGCCCTCAGCTCAAAGCCATTACTCACAACTCTCAACCCATTTGGTTCTTCCACCATATGCCCAAATTATCTCCCAATATATATCTCTTCCACATAGAAGAATCACCATAGGTATAAGGCACTTCAAGTAAAACTTTTGGTTCAATCCAAAGGGAGATACCCGATTTAAAGGTAATGTCTTCTCTTAAGATCTTTTCTTTTATTTTAATTCTCCAACCCCCCAAACACTCTTTATTACTTTATTTTATAAAAAACCCAGTATCCTAAATATGCTAGGTTTTTTTAATAATAAGTATTATAACTACACTTCCGCACACCACAATCTAATGGGTAAAGAACATAATTTTTCTGTGGACGATGAACTTCTGCCTCACAAAAAGATTATTTTTCAATATTCTCCTACAACCTATTATGGTGTCCGTTAAGATGGAAATGTATTTCATGTGATATAGATTATATTTATATTGTCTTTATACTTCTGTATTTTTATTTATATCATACCTTAAGGGTTTCTAAAGTGGATAAATACGATTATTTCATTTTAGGAAGAGGGGACTACCGCCCCTCAAAGTGATATGACTCGTTCATTCCATATGTGGAATTTATAAAGTATGGATTTAATTAAATTAAATAACATAGATGTTATAATTTATTTATAATATACCTAGGTATTATTATGTTTTAATTTCTTGAAATATAAAATAGAAATGAAAGTAGTGTTCATGCGTACGTATGGCTTACCGTCTCCATCAATGGTGTGTTTCCTTTCTTAACTCCAAATGATATAGAATATTGTAAATACATATAAACTGAATATATATTATATCTAAATCATTAATATCATTTAATAGATATTGTAATTTTTACCACATGGACAATTTATAATTATAACAAGTTCGTTTTTTACTAAAGTTCTGAACATCGACCAAATGTCCTATATAAACTCAAATAATCAAAAACTAGATATAGGAAGGTAATAAGTGATATAAAAGTAATAATAAATTTTAAAAAAAGGTTTTAAGGAATTAGAAATTAACTTCTGTTAGTTATTTAAGAAGACACAGAACACATGAGTCAAGTCGGACACAAGATAAGGGGTTTCTTATCTCACTATTAATTTTGTGAGATTTCCATTGTTCACCAATTATTTCTTTAATGTGTTGTATTGTGTACTACTATTTGATTTATATTATCATGATTCTATTTGTATTCATGATATTATGTGATTCATTCGGTGGTTATTAACTTTTGGTTTTACGACTCACCTGATTACAATGTGGTAAGGGGTTTTCATGTGACTTTTTATTCCCATGAGATTCATCCTATATTTTCCACTATTTCCTTTTGTGTGGTTTATGTACTTCACATGGTTGTATTATTTGTGTAATATAATTTAATTTATAGGTATTTACATCTTAATTGTATGATCCTTCTTTCATGTGGTTTATATTTTGTAATTTACCAAACCGGTAACTAAACTTTTATACCCAATTCCCATTCCATGGGTTAATATTTTATTTCTAAATTATCTCGTGCTACGATTATGTGTGGAATCACTATTTATTTATTTATGTTGTAATTTCTACTCCCTTTTCTGTGGATATAATTTTGATACACATAATCACTCCTTTGATAAATTCTCATGTCATTGATATGAACTTGATAAGGGTAATCCTAACTCAATTTCCATTCATTGAGCTAAACACCCAAGTCATTGGTTTTCCTTTAACTGATGGAAATGAACCCTTTAACAATGGTTCCAAACCATTGGTGAAGGATGGATAAGTTTTGGTATAATATATACCAACAGTTATCCAAACCGTAGGGAAGTAAGCTATAGGGAGAAACATATGCCAACGGTTTCTAGAAAACCGTTGGTATATGTTATAAAATCAACATTGTACCAACAGTTATGTCAAACCGTTGGTATAAAGTTACACCAATGGTTTGAAACCATTGGTGAACATACTATTCCAATAGTTTTAAACCATTGGAATTTAATTTTGTAAAGCTTTTTACCAAAGGTTTACACAAACAGTTGGTATATCTCAACGTTTCAATTATATCCCAATGGTTTGTAAACCATTGGTAATGTGTTTTTACCATTGGTTCTCTTAGAACCGTTGTTATACAACACATTCACATACCTATTCCAACTGTTTTAAACTGTTGGAATAGGCTTTTCTATGCAATTCAGGTGGCAGCCTGATACTCTGTGATTTCTATTTGCAGGCTGCCCTTTCTGCATTTCCAGCTTCCCCAACTCCAATTAACTATAATAACCAACTATAACCCATACATATACAGAATTAATTCATATATATATAACACATAATGCACCCTGAAACTATACACATACATAATTAAAACATCATTCATAAGGTAATTATAAACATACATAATTGATTTAGAATTCAATTCAGAATTGAGATGACAATTACAAGGTAAATCCAGAATTCAATTCATAATTGAATACTAAATTGAATAAATGCATAATTTAATTATCAATAATGAATAGAATACATAAAAAACTGAATACGTAATTATTTGTGTTATAAAGAATTATGAATATATAAAAAATTGCATTTTGTATAACACATAAATGCTTGAATTCAAAAATTATAAGAAAATTATCCCAAAATAAGGAAATGTATAATTGACTTCAAGAAAACACAAATATAATGTCTCATGGTTTGGGGTGGGTGTCTTTGAACATAGTGATGATGATAATATTTGTGTATTGATGGTCTTGTGTGACATAGGGAATGTAGTTGTCCATGGCATATTAAATTTCATGTGTTTTAGAATAGGGGTAGGAGTTCCTCACATGAGAACTGGATTGTGTGAGGTTGGACCATGGATCATTGTTCTAAAGTATCAACACAATATGAATACGTTTGGTCGGTTTTTATATGCCAGTTGTTTTTACATAAAATGATGACCATTTTAAAAAAATATAGACACTTTGAGTGATACCAGCCACACCGTGCCTCAGATTGAGGTGGGGTTGACTTGTACATGTCACATATGACCCATAGATCGTTGTCTTAATGTATCAACACAATCTAAATGTGTTTGGTCAGTTTTCTGTAAGCCAGTTGTTGTTTTCACTTAATATTTTGTCCATTTTAAATAAAAGTGGGACACATTGAGTGGTATCGGCCACACTGTGCCTCAAATTAAGGTAGGTTTGACATATACATGTCAAAAATTACCCATGGATTAGTATGCTAATGTATCAACACAATATGAATACATTTGGTTGTTTTTTCGTATGCCGGTTGTTTTTAATTAAAATAATGTCAATTTTAATCAAAAGAGAGACACTTATAATGACACCGGCCACACAGTGTCTCGTATGGAGCTAGGGTTGACTCGTACACGCCAAAAATGACACATGGATCTTTGTCCTGATCTACCAATACAATCTGAAAGCATTTCGTCAGTTTATCATATGCAAGTTGTTTTTATCACTTAAAATCCAGTCAATTTCAAATAAAAGTGTGATAGTGTTAGTGGTACTAGTGACACCGTGTCTCAGACTGAGGTTAGGTTGACTCTTATACATCATAATTGACACATGGACCATTGTCTTAATGTATCAATAGAATCCGAATGTGTTTGGTCAGTTTTCCATATGCCAGTTTTTGTTTTCATTTAAAATGTTGTCCATTTCAAATAAAAGTGATACACTTTGAGTGGTACCGGCAACACCATGCCTTAGAATGAGGTGGGGTTGAGTCGTACACGTCACAAATGACCCATGGATTTTTTTATAAATAATAAACACAATCTGAATACATTTGGTCTATTTTCCGTATGCCAGTTGTTTTTACATAAAAGGGTGTCCATTTCAAACAAATGAAATAAACATAGGGTGATACCATCCACACCATTCTTCTAATTGAGGTATGGTTGAATCGTACACATCACCTATGACCCATGTATCATTTTATGAAACTATCGAAATAATATAAATGCGTTTGTTTGGTTTTACATATGCTAGTGGTTGTTTTCACTTAAAATGTTGTCCATTTCAAATAAAAGTGAGACACATTGAGTGGTACCAACCACAGCGTGCCATGGATTGAGGAAGGGTAGACTCATACACATTAAAAATTACCCATGTATACTTGTTTTAAATTACCAAAAAAATCCGAATACGTTTGGTAGGTTTCCTGTATGCAACTTGTTTTTACTTAAAATGAAGTCCATTTTAAACAATAGATAGACACTTCGAGTGATACCAGCCACATCGCACCTCAGATTGATACAGGGTTGAACTTTATATTTCAAAAATGACCCATGGATCCTTGTGATAAAGTATAAACACAATCCAAATATGTTCGGTTGGTTTTCTGTATGCCTGTTTTTTTTACTTAAAAGAGTGTCCATTTTAAACAAAATCAAGACACTTCGAGTGATGCTGGCCACACTGTGCCTCAGATTGAGGTGGAGTTGACTCATACATGTCAAAAATGACCCATCGATCATTTTCCTAATGTATCAACAGAATCAGAGAGTGTTTGGTTAGTTTTTCGTATTCCAGTTGGTGTTTTCACTTAAAATGTTTTCCATTTCAAATAAAAGTGAGACACTTTGAGTGGTACCCGTCACACTGTGCCTTAGATTGTGGCGGGGTTCAATCGCACACATCAAGAATGAACTATGGATCCTTGTGCTAATGTATCTACACAATCTAAATATGTTTGGCTGTTTTTACATATGACTGTTGTTTTTACTTAAAAGAGTGCCCATTTTAAACAAAAGAAAGACACTTTGAGTGATACCGGACACACTGTTCCTCAGATTGAGGTGAGTTTGACTCGTACATATCAATTATGGACCATGGATCATTTTCCTAAAGTATCATCACAATCTTAATGTATTTGGTTTGTTTTTTTGGTATTCTAGTAGTTGTTTTCATTTAAAATGTTTTCCATTTCAAATAAAGGTGAGACAATTTGAGTGTTACCGGCCATATCATGCCTCGGATTGAGGAAGGGTTGATTTGTACAATTCAAATATAAACCATGGATCGTTATTCAAGAGAATCAACACAATCGGAATATGTTTGGTCAGTTTTTTGTATGTCTTTTATTTTTACTTAAATAAGTATCCATTTTAAATAAAAGAGAAACACATTGAGTGATACCGACCACATCGTGCCTCAGATTGAGGCGGGGTTGACTCGAACATGTCACAAATGACCCATGTACAGTTTTTCTGAAGTATCAAAACAATACAAAGAAATTTTTTCGGTTTTCTATATGCATGTTTTTTTCACTTAAAATCATGTCCGTTTCAAATAAAATTGAGACAGTTTGAGTGGTACTGGCCACACCATGCCATGGATTGAGGAAGAGTTGACTTTTACACATCACAAATAACTCATGGATCATTTTCCTAAAGTTTCAATAGAATCTGAATGTGTTTGGATAGTTTTATATATGTCAGTTTTTGTTTTCACGTAAAATGTTACAATTTCAAATAATAGTGAGACACTTTGAGTGGTATCGGCCACACCATGACTCATATTGAGGCGAGTTTGACTCGTACACATCACAAATGACCCACGAATCCTTGTGCTAAAGTGTCAACAGAATCCAAAGCTCCAAAGAGTTCTTAACGGTGGATCTCATACGATCCTTGGGCGTTTTGATAGCCATCATGTATGGATTGAAGATCCAGGTGAGTCTAAACCCATCATTGCTTCATCTTTTCTATTAAGGTTTGCACTCTTCTCTCATAATCTTCAGAAGCTCTAAAAACATCTTTTCCGTTGGGATTTAGGGTGAACCTTGATGAGAGCATAGATTGGGATCTGAGATACCGAATTAAGAGTGAGATTTTCTTTGGAATCAAGGTAGGGGGTCCTTAGCCTTTCATGAATAGTTGGGATGTCTTATATATTTCGAATTGCTGGTCACCCAATATTGGGGTGTTGGTTCGGGGGGTTGTGTAGTGTCTAGGGAAAAGGGTGGGGGGCATGTCCGAGGTCCTGGATGGATGGTGGGGTGCTGTTCGGGGTCCTGGGGGAGGTGGGTTGTCCAGTGTCCAAGAAAGAGGGGGGGGGGGGGGCTGTCCAAGGAGTTCCCAGACACCCAAAACTCTGCAAACATCCTAAGGTTACAGATTCATAAAAAAACACATAAAAACAGCATTTCATGAAAAACAAACACATAAAAATAGCCTAGCCTTCATAATACACAACATACACCTGTATAAAAAACACATAAAAAGAGAACAAAAACAGAGACACTGCATAACACACTGCATAATACACTACATACACTAACATAAAAAACAGCACAAAAAACATATAAAAACATACCTCACACACCAAAAAAACACCTTCAATAGAACAAAAAAACCCATATTTCTAGAGAGAGGGGAAGGGGGATGTCTGGGCTCCAAGGAGGAGGGTGGGGGGATGTCAAGGGTCCTAGAAGGGGGGGATGTCTAGGGTCAAGTGAAGAGGGTGGGGGATGTCTAGGGTCTAGGGAGGAGGGAGGGGGACTGTCTGGGGGGCTATGTGAGGGGTTGTCTAGGGGGTTGTCTGGGGTCCAAGGAAGAGGCTTAGGGGGATATCTGAGGGGCTATCCGGGGTCCAGAGAGGTGGGTGGGGGGATGTCCGGGGGGATATCTGGGGTCCAGGGATGATGGTGCGTGGGGGGGGGGGGCTATCCTGGGGGCTATCCCGGGTTCATGGGATAGTATTTACATATTTTCTAATCGAATTATTTCAAGGTTAATAAATTAATTTCATTATATCAACTTCTAATTAGATCACCAATTTTCTAAATTCCTCTAATAAATTACAATTTCCTTAAAATATGGGGATTTCACAACATCCATGATTTTTAAAAACAAAAAATTCATAATATATAAATAATCATTTAAATCATTTAGAATCTCATTTCCTATAAATAATTAAATTTAATTTTTCATTTATAGAGAAAAATATTATAGAACCATTGATGTTTTATCAATGTTCAAATCAACAACCAAAGCTTGAAAACCCATGAAAAGAGGATGGGGGGCTATCCAGGGGTGACCGGTCTATCCATGGGGGTGGTGGGGCTATTTAGGGTGGTACGAGTTGTCCAGGGGGTGGGGGTGTCCAGGGGGTGTGGGCTATCTAGTGGAGGGGTGAATCTATCACATAAAATCATCAAGTCAAGTTTTATTATTTATAGATAAAAAAATATAATGTGACCAACCTGATCACACATATATTCAGGTAAAAAAAATCAATAAACATCAAAGGTCAGTATTATCTGTCAAAAATGTAACAGATCAATCAGTCCCTCATCACCATCACTATCATCACCATCAAAATCACTCTCACCCTCATCCTTATCATCAAACACATCCCCACAATCATCCCTGCCCTCCTCCACACCCTCTTACTCATCCTCGGCCTCCTCATCACCCTCCTCCTCCACCTCAGCCTCCTCATTGGACTCCTCCTCTGCCTTGGCCTTCTACTCGCCCTCCTCCTCTTCTGCCTCAGCTTCCTCCTCATCATCGTCTTGACCAACACTTGAACTAACACCTAGTAAAATATATATAGAACTCATCGATGTCATATATTCCTCACATGCAGTGCTGGATTCTAGTGGATGTGTTGGATGTAAAACATCCATTAGTTTCATAAGTGTAGTGTTTTCCCTAGAAGACTTTTCTGCCATCTCTGTGGCCTTTTTGATCCTTTTCTACCTATGCCTTAACCTGCTACAACTTGGTTTCACTACAACACATACCTGATGAGGAGAAATACCTTGTCATAACTATACACTTCTTAGGTCAACAGCATACGCTACCAAGGTTCTCATCTACCAACACTTGATTTAAGTAATCATTTGGCCCAAAATTGTCAGGTTCCTGGGTATCAAGGACCTCTTAAACAACCTGTTACAAAATAAATTGACTATTATGTTTCAAAATAGAGATTAAATTTTTAAATCTATAATGTAAAACATACAATTTTCTACTAAGTCGGTTCATTAACCATACATCCATCTTTCTTCTTTCTACTCAAGCAAAACTATTTTGCTCGAGGAACATGACCTTCTATATTCAATTTATGCCTCTATAATGACATTTAATATAAAAACCCATAATTAAAAATAGGATACCAAAAAAATAGTAATTTCTTAACTAAAATTATATAACAAATTTAGTAATCGAATAAATTATAGATGAAGCAATAGAATGTTCATGTCGTAATGAAATATTATAAACTGTAATACCAGCTGTCTCTCATGATCTGGCATCGTAGTACATCCCAATGTGTGGACATATTTTTTATCATCAATTATTTTTTATTTCTTCTAGATGCATCCAAAATAAAATTCAATAATTAGTATTAATGAAAAACATGAAAATTTTCATTTAAATAACTCTAATTTGATTAATACCATATGTTGGCTAGTTTTCAGATGAGTAATCATCTGTCAGTACTATTCTAACAGACAGTCATCCACGACAGGGACCGCCTCTAACTCTGTTCCCACTCTAGCAAGCCAACCAATTTACAACTCATGATTATAATCTCTCCAAAGCCTGCCTAAATGCATTAGATGTGCTAGCTGTGCACCCTCACCATTGGGGAAATTAAACCGCAATTGACACCAATATATTAATTCATTTAAATGTAAAAAATAAAATATTGCATTAAATACAATAGATTTTTTTACCCATATCTCTTCCCAGGATTTATCCTTGACTTCATTTGGTAGTTGTATTCATGAGAAAGGACTGTTAGGAATGATGTTGGAGTATTTGGAATGCATCGCCAAAAAACACCAACATTGCTGCCCTAATTTTTCAATTATCTGACTATTTTCACTATAGTCCACAATTAACTACTTACAGTGGTTCCACATCGCACGCATGCGTGTACACCCCCGCCCCTACCTCCTATCAGTAAATTTATCTTTTATGAAATATAAACAAATATTTTCTCCATACATGTTATAATAAAAATAAATAATGGTGTAACAATTTGTTAGGGTTGTATAAGTATACCTACGGTAGTCTAATCAATGGTTGCCATTGGATCTGAAGAAACTAAAGGAACACCCTATACAAATGGAGTGGGTCTTAATGTATTCTCCACTAGGACAGACTCTGGCGGAGCAGGAGTCGAAGAAGATGAAATGTAAAAGTCCAGAGAGAAGGAAGAAGAAGAAAAAGTAGATAACATGGATGGCTGACCAAATTATAGATAGAGAGTGGGAATCGACATTAGATATGGTACAGACAGGTGAAGAGGCTCAGATGTAAAAGGTGGCGAAAATATGGAAGGTATAAATATCCTGTGTGTCACTAACGTCACACCGAGATTAGAATTTGGGATGGGTGGTATGTTAGTGGGAGGGGCAGTGTCTAATCGGGTACACCGACTTGATTTTCTAGTTCCATACCCCCCTCGTTCGAACACCCCGAGTACTGGGACCACTACTAGGCTGCTCATCAAATAACAGTTGCCTAAAAGATTGATCCTAAAAACTGATTAAAAAAATTAATCACATGACATTATATATTATTTAAATAAATATATTTGAAATGAAATACTCACTGCAGGCACTAGTGGGGGAATGCCCAGCTCAGTCATGTGACGATTGTTGTCCACAATCTGTTTTCATCACCTCTCTTCAATTGGTTTCATTTCTTACATTCGAAAAAAAATATGGAAGTAAATAGAAAAGGATAACTAATGTGTAACCCAAAAAACCCAAAAAATGAGAGGGAATAGGGGATTCATGGATAATTTAACTAACCATTGTTTTAGGTGAGCTTGAAAAGTTATATAATAAATTAAATAAGTCGTACAAGATATAATAAAGAAATTTAATTTCTAGTAGGATGATTATTTACTACGTTTCATCAGTCTATTAAAATCTTGGAATATTGATTCTACCAGATTCATAAGTGGTAAAGATGTTGTCAAAATTAATGAAAAAATTTAATTTCTTTTGATCAGGTAGATGATGCAGGTTTCAATACTTGTTTTGAAGAAGAATACAAACCATCATGTTCATTACCTGGTAAAATGGTAAAGAGAGGTCTTAGAGTCATAAAAAGTTAACACATATAACAGTTGAAGCATTGAAATGTTCGCCAAGTTAGAATTGATGGTTTCGTATGTTCAAATATAGTTCAATTCCAAATTAGAAAATGCAAATTAAATAAAAATTCCAAATAATAAAAATTGCAAATTCACATAACATTCAAGTCGAATACAAATTATTGGTAATCAATGTTAAATCACTTTGAATAGTACCAACCTTAACAATGCAACTCCAGGTAAAAAAATGAATTGAGAACATGGATGGATGATTTTATATATTTTCCACCCCAACTTCAGGTTCATATTCAACTCTAAAAATTTAGATATTAGAGTCATCTAAAGAAATAAATTGATTGGTTTCAATGGAATTTTGGAAAGTGCCAATTCCATCATCCCCATCATAAAAAATATTTATTTGAATTACATAAACTATGACAACAAACTCAGGTCGAAGTTGGTCTTTTACATAAAAAACTTGTTTAGCCATTGATGCCAATACATATGGTTCTTCGGTAGCAATATTGTGAGTCATATTAATTACTTGAAATCCAAAATAATCAATAAATGTTCCCAATCTCATCATCGAATCAAAGAAATGGAATTTCATCATAGTGACTCGACCATCAGATTAATAATCCAATATTATTATTATTTCAACGACTCCATAATAACCCACATTTTTAAATTTTGGTATACTATCTGATGCACTGGCATAAAAATCTGTTGTGGCAGTAACACTAACACCATCATGTAATGTTCTTATGTTCTTTTCTTGTTCAGTGACAATAAATTTGAACCCATTGATAACAATTTATTTATAGTCACAAACCATAGTATTTCGACCAAAATCCAAAGCTCTTATTTCTTTCGAGACAAAGTCAGCAGGAAAACTCATAACCTGAAATAAAAATAAATATTAAACTTAATTGAATATTGATTTAATTATTTTAAATATTAATATTTTTACCTTCAATTTTAACCAAGCAGAAAAACCTTTGATATGAAAATTCTCCATCCTTTTAAAAGATAAAGAACGATGCCTTCTATTTATCTATATTTTATGTTCCTTATTGATAAAAAATATGAATAGTTTAATAGATATATAGGTAAGATATACATATTAAATTTATTTACCTTATGTAGTCATTGAAAAAATCACAATTGAACAAAACTGTGTGATATGCCAACTCCCGCTCTTCATGGCTTAATGTCTTCAATGTATATGATCCAGGAATTCCTCCTGTTTGTGGAAGTGTTGGAAAACTAGGTTCAATTTTCTCATACTATACTTATTCATTTCTCACTGAATTGTTCATTCTTGTTATAAGATAAAACAAATACATTGAGAAGAAATCCATACATTCTTGAGTCATGTAACCGTTCATGATATAACCTTCGAGATGATTCATCTTTCAGACATATGAATTTAATGTGTACATAATTATTTCAGTTGGATACATCCAACGAAAAGAAACAGGTCCTACAAGAAGTATTTTAGTGGGAATATGGACAGTCAAGTGCATCATGCATGTGAGAAATGATGGAGGAAATATTTTCTCCAACTCACACAAACGTAATGGGGAATCTGTCATCATTTTTTGCAAGAAAAACTTGGAAAACATCTTTTCACCAAGATCTCTAAAAAATATAACAACCAAATAATAGTCACCCTTACATTATTGAAAGAAAGATGATGGTTCTCTATTATAATCATCTCATGCAGATGAACGTTATAATCATGAGTCTTCAAAGATTTTAGCTTCAAGTCTCTTATGTTGACCCATTTAGATATGTTGCTTAAATAACCATCAGGAACTCTAATAGAATCTAATACTTCCAGAATTTTTTTTTTCGTAGGTGTCATCACATAATAATCACATGGAACTTAACATTTATTTTCACTGATACGCACAGGATGAAATTCTGGTCTGATGCCCCAATCCACCGAGTCATGCCTACACTGTAAATCATCTTTTGTATTTCCCTTAACATTTAGAAATATTGCAAGCAAAATTTCACATATATTCATTTAAATGATCATTACATCTAAGAATTTAAGTAACAAATTGGTTGACCAATAAGGAAAATAAAAAAATACTCCCCTTCCTCCAATTGTAAGAATTTTTAGAGGAAACATTCTTTCTCCTTCCAGATTTCATTTGAACCTTACTAAATGAAAAACTAAAATCCTTCAATTCATTAAGAACATCACTTCAAGACATATGATGGGGTGGATCATCAGTCTCTATGGTATTATCAAATCTTTGATGATTATTTCTATATCGATGGTCCATTGGAAAGAATCCTCGATGTCCCATAAAACGGAAATTACAAATATGTTTCAGTCTTTTGGATCGTGTATTCTTCATAAAAACAGAACATGATAGTTTTCCCATCGTGCTCTATCTAGACATCATTGCATAATCTGGAAAATCACTGATCGTCCATATATGTGAAACATGCGTCTAAAATAAGTCTTTCAAATATGCATCGTATGTATTCACACCCACATCCAAATGAAGTTTCAACTCTTTTATTAAAGGTTTCATGTATATGTCAATATAAAGGCCGAGACCAGAAGGTCCAGATATGAAAATATTCATGAAAGTGAGAGGTTTTTCCATACATAACCATGGGGGAAGATTATAAATGTGTAAAAACTGGCCATGAGCTGTGTTAAGTAAGCATCTACCCAAATGGATTAAAACCATCTCATGAAATACCCAACCTCACATTACACATGTTGGTTGAAAAACCAAGATATCGAGAATCAAATCTCTGCCATGAAAATCAATATGCAAGGTAAACCAAGTCATCATTAGTATTCTTTCTCTCAGTATCATTCCATCTCATTTTATTGATATTTCATAAGACATAACAAGATTCTGGAGTCTGGGGATCAATGGAAAGTTCCACCTTAATTTATGTGGCATGCGGGATGCTGTTCCGATAGATTTTGACACCCAACATGATGTTTCACATTTTATACAGTCATTTCGTTAAGCGGTTTCCTCCCAGAATAAATTGCAATATTTTCGGGTAAGCATGAATTTTGTTTCTTTAAAATCCAAGTTTCTTAACTAAATTCCAGGAAATATGGTGGTTTGAGAGAATATCTGGATCATATGGAAGTAAATCCTTCAAGTAGGTTAGAATTTAATCAATATTGTATTATAAATCCCATACATAGTTTTCCCAAGAAACAATTGTATTAAAAATTACATATTTTTCATTTTATCGCATTATCAATATACTGAAGTCGTGGCAGCATCTTTCAAATTTTTTCACCCTGAAAACATCATAATTTTCATTAGATGCATCACCTATCCTAATATCAAAGGCTTCTTGAGTCGAAATCCTTTCTTTTTCATAATGACGAATAAATGGAAACTGATCATCTAACAAATTATCTAGTCCACTCCATTCATTTTGATCATTAGAAATTAGAGATTTCATTTTCTCACTAGTGTGATACCACACACAGTAGTTTTCTTGAAAACCATATTTGGTTATGTGGTATATGACTTCTTCACGGCTCAAAAAAGTTTTACCAACACAATTGAAACATGGGCAGTGTATGCAACCACTATCTAAAACATTGTGAAATGAAAAATCTATAAAGCTCTCCAAATTTTTTTCAAAATCACTTGAGATCATACCAGTTTCATTCATCAAACTTTTATCCATTATGTAAAAATTTTTCTATAAGTCATTTCTTCATAAGTAATTCGATAATATTGAAGTTTAGTCGAAAATATACTTATGTAAAAGATAAATCAAGGTGTTTTTAGTTGATGTAGTGAACTATTAATAAAATGTAAAGATATATTAATTCAGTTATATGAGCCTAAATTTGAGGTGAGATGTGTTTTGTAATTTTTTTTATATATCACATACAATAAGAGACCACAGACCTGATATAACAGAGTTCAAGATATTAAAAAGTGAACGATTTTAATGAAAGATGCAGAATGTGTAAAGAGAGTTTTTTAAATAAGTTATTGATTCTAAAAAATGGAAATATTTTTAAAAAGTTTGTACATTTCATAACACCCAAACTAAAGTCCACAGAATGTACCTTATCACCCCACTAAAAAAAGGAAAACCACAAACCATACTACCCCAACCTTCCCCAATCCCTTTACATGGATCATCCTTATATCCATTACCCACCTTGAGAAAGTATGATTAAACAAACCATTTACCATCATTGAGTGGGGATACATCTCACCAGCACCTTTATTAGTCAATATGATTTACTAACTACATAATAGGAGTGGCTTTGAAGACTTAAAATCAAGTTGATTCATATAATCATGACACATGAATTATAAAAAAAACAAGTCAAACTACACGTATTGGGTATGTCATGCCACACACGTCACCACCTAGTTTATTTCAAATCAAATTAGAAACAAATAATAATAGAGGAAAAACATTAAAACTATGTTAAGACTTACAGATTTTCAGTGTAAAACTAAAAAATTGATTGACATAAGATGGATTTATAGGGAACAAGGACTTCTCAGCCTATGTAAAGAGAGAGGCCTCTAGTTGAGAATCTAATAGTGACTTGCCCATTGTTTCTTAAATCATAATCACTATGAATCCAATGTATATTTCCCCATTGTATTCTACACAAATTCATCATGAATCCAAGGGGGTTTTCCAATGGAATTAAAATCTGTGTTTTTAACATGAATCCTTGGTTGATTTCTTCAATGAATTACAAATCATTAATCAAATAACAAGTACTAGAAAATTAAATTAAAATTTATTTATATTCATTTTCAATAGGTCTCATATAAGAGGCACATGCATCAAGTCCCATTACGTGTTATAAACATCCCAAATCATTACTTAATGTTCAATAACTCATTCTTGGCACCCCTATGGCTATACCTTTCATTACCCAATTAGTTCCCAAAGTCAATCGCACACCATGGGTGGATAAATTTTAGGCTTTGGCACTAATAGGTTGTTCATGGATTGTAAGGAGGTTTAATTAAATAATGTATATACAAATACATTTTTTTAAATTTGATATTAATAATAATGAATGTAAATTATACTACAAATCATAAAGAACACAAAACAATGATTCTTTTAAGGGATAGTTTATAAACCATGTTCTATATACTCATAGACATCTACCAATCAAGTATTAGCCATTGATTCAATATCAAACAGTGTGAATAATAAAATTTTCCAAAATACCTAGAAATAAAAAATAATAACATGTTTTTTCTAGATAGTGAAATAAATGGAGGAAGGTTGAGAATATAAAAATATCCTTATAACTAGCTCATAGTTGGGATGAAAAACACTAGAAACAGATAAGATACCTCAACTAACCATGTTAGCTCACAATTTTTTTAGACCACACACCAACCATGTCAATTACCTCAATGAGGGATTCTATTCCTGTATTTAGGAAGTGGTTGAAGAGTCTAACCAGGATGGGGGGGGGGGTTGCAGCAGAACAGATGGATGACCACGGGTTAGGGTTCACCTATGTAGGGGTTTTGGGAAATCAGGGGAAATGCATAGTTATCTACTTTTGTGTAATCATGGGAAGTTTTTCTTCATTTGGGGTGACTTTTCCCAATGGTTTTTAAAAACCGTTGGGAAATTCATGGACTTTACCAAAGATTTGTACAAACCGTTGGAAAAGTGGGAAAATTTTTTATATTTCCCCACGGTTTCTTGAAACCCTTGGGAAATTATTCACTGACTCATCCTTTACTAACGGTTTATTCAAACCATTTATAAAGTACCCTTATACCAATTTTTATGTTGAACTGTTAGTATAAAATCATTGGGAAAACCCAACTTCTTAATAGTGTTTAAAAAGAACATGTGTGAATGTACTCTGATTAATTTACACTGAATATCCAATCATATTGATTTTATTTATATTTTCACACATTATTATGTAATTTATTTTTATTTAATCTAATGGAACCATTTTTATAAGGGAATTTGTCTCAATTTACATTCCATTGAGACTTCATTGTTGTTATGCACCAATTCACTTTTATGTGGTGTTAATACTATCCTTTGGAATATTATATCATAAATCCGTTTATTTTCATGATATTATAATGTTTTTATAAATTATTTTCCTCAATGATTTGTATTCAAGAGTTTCTCATTTGGTTAGGAACTCTTTAACTAAAATATTTTCTTAAATATTTTGATGATTTATTATTCTAAAAATTTCTCATTAATGTCCATGTATTAAAAATCGTATTATGTATTTTTTTATATGGACATGAATGTTTGGAAATTAATTTTTTTTTTCAAATTCTTCAAAGTGGTATGGGACACATTGACTCAAAGATCACATTACTAAATGTTTTAAATGGGGTTGAAAATTGTTTTATATAGAATTGATGATGTAAATATCTTGAAATTATATATTGTGATTGCAATGTGGAAATGTTATCATTATTTTATTCTTGTTTTATTTGTTACGAATATGTTATGTTTAATGGAAATTGTTTACGTATACGATTGGTTCCGTAATAAACCTATGGTGGGTGAGCTCGAGATAGCTCTCCAATGCATTGGGTAACGCGAAAGAGGTAAACATTAATGTTTCTCCTATGAGATTTAAGGAATATACAGTGATGGGTATTCCCAATGTGGTTCCCAATATAGATGTTAATGATACAATGTAATTATGATCTGTATTCCGCTAGTTACCTTTAGGATTTACGATTTCCATGTGTTATTCATAAAACCTATGTTTTTGTGTGGTATGTTAAAGATTGAAAAGTATGATTTCATTGATTTGTATGAATTAATTGGATAAAATTTTATTTCCTTATTGTATAACTATTATTGAGGTTTTTATTCTCATCCCTTGTTATTGAAATGTCTTTCAAAGGATATAAGGAAGGGTAAGAGAAAGGAAGAATTCAGGAACATTTTTATCAAGAAAATAACTATTGTTTTATATTATGAGTTTTTATTTTATGAATAAATGGATACTAAGTATTATGTATTCTTTGTAATAATTGAGATATAATGTAATAGTTATGGCATAATTCTCTAAAACTCTAAAACTGAAAATATTTTCAATATGAATTATTAACATATTTCTTGATTATATAATTTTTAAGGTTGGGGCCTTAAAATAGAAAGTAATTACAAATCATGTGTAGGTTAATTTAACTCATGAGGTTTCAAATTACATGAAGCATAAGAAATTACCTAATCATTCTGCATTAGAAAACATCCAAGTCCATTCAATGAATCATCACTATAGATAACAAAATCACCATTTCTGGAAGGCAGTGCCAAAACAGAAGCATTCTCCAATCAGCGTTTCAATTCCGGAAAACAATCATCTCATTCTTTTGTATAAATGAACTTAACACCTTGTTGAGTTTATATAGTCAGTGGGCTAGATAACCATGAAAAATTCTAGACAAAACTCTAATCATAACCTTCCAAATGAAGAAAACTATGGATCTGAGTTATATTTGTTGGTATTTTCAATTCTTCAAAAAAAAATTTAGTAAGATAAACGGTTATGCCATTTTTTGAAATAATGTGAACAAGGAATGAAATTTTCTGTAACCAAAACTCACACTTGTTAAATTTCCAAAATAGTTTCTTTTATTTTAAGGTTTGCAAGACAACCCTTAAATGAAATTCATGGTCTTATTTACTTTTATATTAAACCAAAATATCATCAATGAATCTAACCAAAAACTTATCTAAGAACTAATAGAAAAGTTTATTCAGTGATCCATAAATACAATAGGTGCATTGGTTAATCAAAAAGGAATATTTAAAAATTCATAATGGCCATATTTATTATAAAACGTAGTCTTTGGAATGTTTTCTTTCTTTACTTTCAACTAATGGTACCCAGACTTCAAATCAAAATCTGAAAAAAAAAACTGAGCTCCCAAGAGCTGATACAACGTCATTCGATGGCCCAATATCTGTTGAAGTAGTTTCAAGGGATTTCTCCACCCCATTATAATTGTATTTCGGCTGCTTTCTCTCAGTTGAGTTCTTCATTGGATACTCATTTATATCATGACCCATTTCTTTTCAATTAAAACATTTTACTGAATGTAAATAAGATTTTATCTTACCATTAACCTAATCTTTTTCAGAGCAATTACGAGCCTTATGTCCCATTTACCACATCAGTAGCACTTACTAGAATTCAAAAGGAATTCTGAACGTTCTTTTTACTATAATCTTTACAAACTGTAAACATATATTTCTTACCATTGGACTTTTTTGAAGAGTTATTCCCTTTTTTCTACCACCTAGACCTTGTATTCTGTTGTTTGTCAAAGAACACTTGATCATCGGAAAACTCCATTTCCACATTCTCCACACATCTAACAAGTTTTTCATAAATTTTGAACAAAGGAGAAGCTAAATCACTTCGATACATTGGCTTTAATACTGAGTAAAAATATTTAATTTTACTATCTAGATATTGAATGAAATTTTGGTCATACATTTCCAGTCGTGTGAATTTTTCTTCATAAGCAGCCACTGAGTCATTTTCCTCCCTCAATTCTAGGAACAATTTTTGTAACCTAAGATGAAATACTTTAAAAAAATATTTCTCGTTAATCATACCTTTGAATTCATCCCAATCAAGAGCAAAAATTTCTTCACTATCCCATATATATTTCCCCATCGACCACCATAGATCAGATTCACCTTCAAAATGGTAAACATCAAGACTAACTGTTTGATGTTATGAACACTCCAAGACATCATAGAACTTTTATAGGGATTTAATCCACCCTTCACCTAGCATAGTGTCATATTATCCTCCGAATGATGCAGGACATTGCCTCATGAATGATCCACTACAAACATGTTCTTCTGTGGTTGATCTGGAAGATCTCGTACATGGATACCACTACCATTTATAGCCTAAGTCAATTGTTCCTTCACTGCAAAAAACTATTCAGTTCCGTTTCCGACCATCTCAGGTTGCTGATTTGGAAGGTTATTTTCTTTAGTATGCCTTCCAAACATAGCTTCCCTATTTTCTCTATGGAAATACATTATTATCATAGAAATATCTTTGGTGATGCAACATGGTAATCTGTAAATTCTATATCATTTCAATCATGAATTAAAGTAATTTATGGATATTAATTTAACTATATATTAACTCCTAAAGTTATTTAAATCGACCTATGATACCAACTATAAGGAACCAATGTTAAAACATTACTTAGTCTTGAATAAAATGGATAACTCACATTGAGTATGTTTTCCAGTTTAGAGTTTTAGAGAATTAGGCCATAACTATTACATTACACCTCAAAAATTACAAATTAAACACTTTTATTCAGTTTCTATTTTTTTGATTAACTAAAAACTCTTGAAAAAAGGGTCATGATTAGTTTAATGTTTTAGACAACATGACTTTTCCTTGATCCCATCATTTACCCTATTCATCTTTAAGTCCAATGAAAACATTTCAAAACTTAGGATAAGTATATAAAGCCCAGTAAGGGTTATAAAATAAATAACTAAAACATTAGTCCATCAAGACATAATATTTTTAACATACCTCATGAAATCATAAGATTTATGAATAACACATAGTAATCAAAAATCATAAAGGTAACTTGTGGCATCCATATCATAATTACATTGTAGCTATCACAACCACATAGGGATTCACATTTGGAATACCCATCACAGTATATTCCCCAAATCTCTTGGGAGAAACATTAACATTTACCTCCGTCATGATACCCAATGCATTAGAGAGATACCTCGAGCTCACATGCCCTATTTTTATCACAGAACCACCCGTATACGTATACAATGCCCAAGAACCATAACATATTCATAACACATAAAACAATCATAACTTAAAGATAACATTTTCATATCATTTAAATATATTGACAAAAAAAATAAATTATCAAAACCATTTTCAATACCAATTATGTAATAGAGTATATGGTATTTATTTTCCTTTTAAAAACATTATGTCTTGTTAAGGAATCCATAGATCAAATAATACTCACGGCGACAGAAAAGGGCATTGTCATTGATTAAGTTAAAAGAAACATGCTTTTTTTGTCCTTTAGTAAAATTACTCATATAAAAATATTCCCTTTTTTTGAAATGAAAATTCAATGTTTTTTATACACCGTAAAAAATAATTTCATCTGTAGAACAAAATATGCCTCCATGAAAGGAGATTGAGATGAAGTCCCTTACCTACTGTCCCACTTGACCCGTTCATTCTTTAATTTTTTTCATAATAAAGATAAGTTAATTTCAACATTCGTAAGAACCTTTCCATGCTTATTTATCTTTTTATATCACTTTTTCATTTTTATAAAAATTTGTTAACTATTTGAGTTCATATCAGACATTTTATCGATGTTCGAAACTTTAGTTAAAAATGAAATTGTTATAATTATAAATTGTCTATGTAGTAAAAATTTTATTATCTCCATAATAATATTCATTATTTAAATATCATATATATCATATATATCCAGTATATATATATATATATATATATATGTATTTATAATAGTAAATTGATTTTGGAGGTAAGAAATGAAATGCACTGTTTATGGAGACGGTAAGCCGCCCATAGGCAAGAACGATAGTTTCATTTTTCTTTAGTATTTAATGGAATAAAAACATAATGACACATAGGTATATTATAATTACAATATAATATCATGTATAATATAATTAACTCTATTCTTTATACATCCCACATATGGCATGAACGAGTCATATCACTTTGAGGGGGCGGTAGTCCGCACTTCCTCAAATGAAATTATCACTTTTAGCAATTTTGGAAACCATAAAGGTATGATATAAATGAAAAATAAATAATTAAAGAGAAAATATAACTATAATATATATCACATATAAATATATTTACATCATAATTTCCACCATGAGAGCTAGTTGAAGATATTTGAACAATCATCGTTTTGTGGGGAAGTAGTTTGTTGTCCATAGAAACAATATGTTCGTATCCTTTAGATGGAGGTGTGTGGAAGTGTATTTAAAATATTTATCATAACAACATCCTAGTATATTATAGATACTACTGTTTTTATAAAAAAATAAATAAATAATTGTTATGGGGTTGGAGATGTAAAATAAAAGAAAAGAACTTAAGAGATGACATTACCTTTAAATTATGTATCTCACTTTGGTTTGAACCAAATGGTTTACTTGAAGGGACTTCTGTTTATGGTAAGGATTATACCTAGAAGAGAGGGATGTAGGGAGCTTATTTATGTATATTTTGGATGAGACAAGGGTCTTTACAGGTTTGATTAATGGGTTAGAGGTGAAGGATTTTTATAAGGGGGAGGAGGGGATCTTTAGGAATGTATAAAAAAATTATTTTATTATATAATGATTCTCAGTTTCTAAAGGTCCAAAACTCATTAAAGTCAAATATAATAGGACTTTTGTTCAAAATAAAATCATCCAATAAGAATTGGATAGGTTTTATATAATTATTTAATTTTTATAATCTTATTTATTTAAATCATCCATTAATGAGGTAAACACTACATGCTTATTATGTCATAAATAATTTTGTTTATTTGTTGTCTAAAAAATATAAAAAATACCATGATGTAGTAAATATTTTTATCTTTAAGAGTTAAATATATAGTCAAAGATATTACTTATATAACCCCATGTTAAAATTTATTTACTAAAAGATATATGTTTAAGTGGTCTTTGTATTTACTTAAAATTAATTAATATAATGTGTCATTATCACTCACAAATGCCTCCATGGGGCCCACAAATAGACCCAAGGATACAAATGGCTAGACATATATCATAAAATATGATTAAGACACAAGTTAGGGTAATTTAATTTTATTATAATATTATTTGTTTACCCTTATTTACTATATTTACCTTTTAACAGTGGTAAATAAAATATTTTCCGAAGTAATTATTCATAATGTCTAAAAATAAAAGTAACATATTTAAAAATTTTAGACCTCCTTCTTTAAAATATAGAATCTATTTTATAAAAATCAATACACAAAAGTGGAAAAAATTAATTTAAAATTAATTACTGCTGTTTAAACAAAAAGTGTTTTTTAAGAATTCATAACTATCAAAATATCTACACTTTTTTACGTCCAATTTCAACGTAAAATTACATAAAATGTCCTAAATTGAGTGAAATGGTATAAAAATAATATAAATACACATTAAAACTAATTAGAAAATAATATAACCATATAAATAAATTATATTAAAAGTCAATTTTGAATTAAAATACAGTAGTTTTCACTATTCCATAAAAAAAATGAACATTATCAGAAAAATACAAAAATTTAATCCAAAGTAAAATTTGATGTCCTTATTCTAAATAATAATTTTATCTTGTCGAATATAACATATAAAAGGTACCATAACTATATTTAATGTGGCTGCATCATTAAAAGGCATTAAATCGACCCTTTGAGAAATATTAGAGTATATATGCTTAAAATTGAATTCATTCACATTTTATGAAACTAAAAATTATTGGATAAATGTAAATTTTTTTAACAAACTAATATAATAATATTTTAGTTAGTTCTATTCATTCCTTCCATTACAACAACTAGGTGTTAACTACCATTTATAATAATAATATTATATTATTATTTTTCATTATAACTCATTATTGTGTGCAATGTAAGATTTAAAAGAAACCTGTTGTTTGATATCGGGTACACTATCGAATATAGCATCCCCTTTAATGTAAAATTAATATTTAATTCACAAATATTAATATATATTAAAATGTTATATTCTTTATTTACCTGGGATGTTACAGAAATATGAACCTTGGGTAAATCACGTAACTAATGGTTTGTTATGAATTGAAACAATCATCACCCTGAAGCATTATGATTGATCCTATGACTACACACATGGCTAGAAACACTCAAAGGATATTCTTTGGTATATAATATTCTAATTATGAAAATAAATTATAGATTTATTTCTTAATTAAATTGAGGGATTATGAGGAGAATTTTAAAATTAACCATCTCAAAGTAACCTATATGAGATAAATATTAATTTAGTATGAAAAAAGTAAATATAAGACCACATTATAATGTCAATCAAAAATGTGTTGTATGTTTGAATTCCATTTATGATTATGATAATTACCATTTTTAAAATGTTTTATCACTGATGTAACCCTTTTTTAGTTATGGATGAAGGTATAAGGAACCATGTGTTCAAGAGATAGTGTTGAGATTAACTCATAGAACAACTTATTAGAATAGAATTTTAAATAATAAATCTTATTATTATTCTAAACTATCAATCATAAAATTTGAATAATAATGTGAACATAGTTAGAGTCCCAAATTCACCAAAGATTAAAAGGAAGAATTATCATGAAATATCATGATTTGAATAGGAATAATGAATGAATTTTTTATTTCCTACATGTAAACAATTTATTGATAAATATCAATGAAATTAAATCACGTGGATTGGGTGATGATTTACTTATTTAAGTGGGAATCATTAATAATAAAAAATCCATAGAAAAAAACAATATGATGAATGACATGAGGGTATTATGAATTTTTTCCAAAATAAATAATATTTGTATACTTTATTAAGTGTGTAAATTATTGACAATACCCAAGATAGTATCCCAGATCCGAGAATGATAAGAATGATATTCCTGAAAAATCACCACAACCAACGGACCTAGGTGGTGTATGTTCACTAAATATTGATGACGTGGATTGTGATAACTAGATATTCCACCATAGAATTATCTACATGTTATATTTATTATATACACTAAATGTCTCTATGATACTATTCTTAGTGTCCACCCCAATTGTTTTATATCATTAAATATAAAAAGTTGTATAATGGTTGTATTTTGGTATTTAATTGTTTGAAAATATATATCATATTATGGATAGATCCTTTATATGAATATGATGTAATGGATTAAATATTTCAATATAGACCACATATTTACTGATCATGGTTAGATTACCCATAACATCCTAACTATTAAAAAGTTATGGTGGTGGAAACAAAAACCATCACCTTTTTCAGAGAGATATTTACCTCATTGAAATAACATAAAATAGAAACAAATAACCTAGTTCATCAACCATCAGTAATCTACCATTTTAAATACTCTAAGACATTTCCTAGGAAGATGAAATAACTATAAAAATGGATAATGTATAATATAATCCACATCCACTAATTCTAGTTCTTTATGGCACAATTTTAAGGTGAAAAAAAAGGTTTCCTAGTGACCTTAGCGATGGTTGATGGTCACAAGTACAATACCCCTAACCCTTGTAGCTGAAAGCTGGTTCTTACTAACAGTACAATGTCATAGAAACAAGATTTATATCCCATAGGACTTATCTATTTTGTAGTCTTGGTAAAATATATGTGTACTTTAGTTTTCTGTTACAAATGAATTCAAAAATTAATATATAAATGTTTTCATGGATAACATTATTCCATCTATCATATTCTTGAATATATTTCTTATTTTAATTTATATAATCTTTCGAAAAGGATATAAAAATCGTGAGATGAAATTCCCACTAATAGTTAAGTACAATAGAAGAAATAATGAATAAATGCACATAATTCACATGGAAATGTAAATAAATAAGAACAAATTACATGTAATCAATAATTTAGAATGATGTGTACAATTAATATAGAACAATAAATAACATAAAAATATTCCATTTTAATAACATTAATATCACGATATGAAATGGTAGAACCAATATAGAAAGGTAAATAACTAAAAACAAAATCTATTTAATCAATAAAATGATAATGAAATACATCTATAGTTTTTTTCATAGTGTAACTCTCCGGATAATAATAAATGAATCATTAATGAAAAAATGATTATTTAATGGATATTATGTTTTCGAAGTATATGGAACTTTTACCATCAAGTCCTTAGAAAATATGGTTTAAAAAAATACTATTATCAATACCTGTCATAACACAATTTATAACATGCTTGGTTACCAAATCAAAGTGTTTATTTCAAACTAATTTTATCTCATGAGACTAATAATTCATTAGGGGGTTAAATTAAATAGTCCCCAATATGTTTCATACATGTTCAAAACATTCCATATAAATATAGAATAATGAATTTAATTCATAAACAATGTTCCTTATAAAATTTATGTATTGAGAAAAGAATATGGATTTATCATTATTTCCCTAGATGATCCAATAACATTAAAATTAATACATGTATGTAAAAAATATATATGATTTAAAAAATAGTCATATCCATGATAAATAATGGGTATATTTGGTGGGAAATTTAAAATTGAATGTTCACTAGATAGTGAATAACTCAAGGAGTAGTTGATGACAATGAAAATTTTTCATTGAAGTTAATGATAATGTTATAATTGATGAAAATATTCATAACCTATCTAGAGGAATAATATTGATGGTTTTAATACAATATATACACATTAATATCAGAATATGTTTTTTTATTGATTAATATAATTACCCTGAAAAAGAACATAAAAATTATCCTTGAAGAAAATATAATTTTGATATTGGAAAATTTTTTAAAATGAGTTTTTAAAACATTTTATTGAAGAAATACCTTTCTAAAATTTAAAAGTAGGCTTCAATGAAATAACATATGGTAAATCCATACAAGGAAAAACAAAATTTATTTAGCATTATAAAAAAGATAGAAAAGTGACTTATTTGGAACATGATTGAGATATTTATTTTATTTTATTGATGAAAAAAATATTAGTAAAAATTTATTTTAATAAATAATTTTGAAAATAGTAAAGAAAAATATTTTTGAATCTTTTTAGAAAACATTGTGTGAAAGAGAACATATTTCTGACCGAAGAAAGAAATGAGTTTAGATTATGTTAAGAAATTTTCTTAATACTTTTAAGTACCAATGAGTGGAAAATGGAACTATCACAAAAAAGCATCAGGAATAAATTTATGATAATTAAATTAATGGCTTTATTAAACAATTATCATATTATTTCCTTTAATTTTATTTCAAGAATAAACAATCTTGATTAGAATGGTATTGTGAAATAAACCCTAAAATGGTCATAATATTTTAGTCAGAATTATTCAATGAATCGATTAAGTGTATAAAATTTAAATACACATAAAAATTTGTAAATACATATATAAATTTTCAAATTAATTATACACATAATCATATAATATTAATGACAATAAGAATGTAATATAACCAATTGAAAAGGAATTCAGTTATAAATTTTTTTTATGACTGTGTAATAATAATATAATATAAAATTAGAAGAAATAACTAAAATCAAACTGAAAATACAATGAATAATTAATTATTCATGATATTAATTTTAAAATGGGCATTATATTAACAATATAAAAGATACAATGTGTATACCTTTATAATATACGTCAATGAAATGATATTTAGATGGAATCCCTTACCTCTCTCTTTACTTTTGGTCCTAATTTCATTAACCTCATGTATAGTGGTTTTAAATATGTTATTATATTATTAGAAAAAATATAAATATTTATAATATCATATATGATTATTTTATAACATTTTATCATTAATTAGTTAATATTAATTCATTATGAACATTGTTCCTTTTTTCTTATTGTATTAAAATAATGAAAAGTAAATACTATATATATATATATATATATTATCATTCAAGTATCACAACTATTTCATATATATCACATATTTTGACGAAACTAATCTTTGATACTTTTAATGTAAAGAAGTAATGATTTAACTCTCTTCATGAGGACGTAGTCTGCCATACACAAAAACGACATTATTGTAATCCCACAAAAAGGAAATCATGATGGTATATGTTACATAAAAATTCCAAAATAATATATAAATCCAAAATATAATAAATATATTAAATATATACTATTTCAATCATTATTCTAAACCATTATAAGTGGTAATGGAAACAACGAATGACATCAGTTCATGATGTGGTAGTACGTCAAACACACGAATGATTATTTCATTACCCATTTGATGAAAGTGTGTGAATTTTCTATGCTTGACCACTAAAATAATTGAATAAAGTATATTGAAGATAGTATTTGAATTATATAATCATGTTATAATCCAAACTGAATGAGGCGTATAACAAAATAAATTAATAATACCTTTTTAATATCATTACATCTTCTCTAGGTATCCTTCTTAGGTTTTCACTAAAACCCTAATGGTTTTCTTTCTACCAAAAATAAGGATTATAGTATTTGCGTAGGGAATGTTGGAGGGATATTTTTCTTTTTCTTTAACCATCATAAGTGGGTTTAATGGTGTGGGGATATGAGTAGAGGGGTGGCCTTTAATAAGATGGGGAGAGGACACACTTATGTTTTTGAAAAAGATGTTATGTGAACCCACGTTGTTAAATATCCAATGGATTTAATAATGAAAAAATTTAGATCCATGAAATTTTATTATCCAAATATGGTCAAAAAATTTGTTATGGACATGTCGTGGGTCATTTTTTCACCATATAGTCTATGTTTAATCAGTATGTAAATGTGTTTCCTCCTTAATCAGTATATTTAATTTCAATTGTTTTCACTAATAGATTTTATTTAAAAACATAGTTAGATTTATTAGAAATTATATATTACTCGGAATCGAAATATAAAATTCAGTTTTCTAAATTGTATACACATAGGTTTAAAAAATTAATTTAAAATTAATCTCATATACAAGACGAGAATATTAGGTTTTAAAGTGAAATTGTTCAAAACATAATAATTTTTCTAACTAAATTCAGTATAAATTTTTTTATAATGACCAAAATTGGATTAATAAACATATATACATAAATGATACAATTTTTCTTTTAAACCAATTTAATTTTTTTATCATTTTAATTTATTTACAAAAAAGTGTGTTTTCAATTTAAAATATGTATTATTCACTATCCATTAAAAAAATGAAACATCCAAAAAATTACATAAAATTAATCCAAAAATAATTTTAAAATTAATATTTAAAATATTATGTTTATTTTTTAAACTAATATTTAAAAAAGTTTCAAATTTTAGTTTTAAAACTTCTGCCCTATTTAATGTCTGTAAAACTACCTTCTGGAAAATATAACTTTTTTGTGATAATTTTGATCTGTTCTTATGTTATACCTATACACTCAATAAGGTTAAAATCAAAAGAAATTATTGAATATAGAATAAAAAAATTAATTAAGATCATTTACTAATATAAATTAATTTATATAATTAGTATAAAACATATTTGGTCACATGAATTTTTATATAAAATGATTTCCTTTATATTCATTTGATTTTTATTTTAAATTCTAATTAATTTGTAAAAGATGAAATAATTTTATATTTTAATAGACCTTATATTTTATTAATTTAGTTTAATTTATATTTCACCGAAAATTTAATATCTATTGGGTATTGGTTATCTTAAATAATAATAATAATAGTATTCAAAAAAACTCAGTCATGCGCATAATATAAGCTAAACGGAGTGTTGTTTATAATGCATGATAAAATAAGTGTTACGTGTAATGAATTATTTTAAAGTTATTGAATTTATTTAAAATATAAAATGTATCATAACATCTTGGGAAATTATATTCCTTTATATTCTTGGTTTCATGTTTCATATATACTATTTAATATTATGTTCATATTTTTAAAATTTGATGTGTTATACTCTCTTTGCATTTAATAAATTTAATCCTCTCATTTTAATCTTAATCTTGGTATTCTAGGGTTTGATATTTGAAAAATACTTTCTTAAAAAATACACATTGTAAAGTTGATAACAAAATATCCTCTTAACAAAATAGAAAGGAAAATATATTGGTTATATGGAATAAGACATGATTAGGATTCTAATTAAGAGAATATCAGTGGAATGTAAATATATGGAAATAGAAGAAAAGCCTTAATATTTATTGATAGTGATTGAGTTTAATGATCACCAAAATGAAAGTGATCAATGGAATTTTATGGGTATCAAAACCATATATATAATATGTCTGAAAAGATCATTGATATAATCATAAATGATGGTAATAAGACAACATTTTATTTCAATATCATTTTTTTAAAGTTGTGGAGTTTTTTTTACTACCTATAAATATAAGGAAATTTACATACATGATATGTTTTATTTTATAATAATATATTCAACCTTTTTTTTGATTTAATAAATTTCCATTTATTTTTTTCCATGAAATGAATACCTAAAATTGTTTTTTTCTTAAAGTGCTAAAATTCACTTATAACGGATTGTAAGATCCAAAAATAATGGAAATTATTTCCCTCTATCTCTAAATATTTTTAAAACCCAATATGGGTAATACATTAATATCTAAACCTATAAGTTAATACCACAGGTTTATCATTAATATTTACACATCATTTATTTTAGAAAAAAACAATGAAACATTAACCAAGAAATCGTGTAGGCCAGTGGTAAATGTGATACCCCTATCATCCTTCGTTTATGAGTTGTATCCCCACTGCCTTTATGGATATGATAGGTTTTCATTTACCACATAGAATGTCTGTTTTCTAAATATATATTAATATCATACCTATAAAATTCCCAAAACAAATATGATGGACATCTTTGAAAAAAATTAATCAACAAATAACATTTTCACCGTGGTTTTGAAAAACACTTATTTCAATTTTTAGGTTATTATTAAAAAATTTATTAATATTATTTGCCTTTTATTACTATTTCATTAGTAATAATACCAAACCCAATAAAATTCAATATATCTAAACATATTTCTATGAATGTAAATGTATTATTCCATAATTAATTTTTCCAGTTATCTATATAATTTCCATAAATTTCTGTAAAATGACCTTAATACTTGTATATAACAATCACCTAACACCTAAATAGAGGTGTTTAAGACTTTGATCTTATGATGAATCTTAAAATCATAAAAGCATTGGTAAAAATAAGTCTACAATTTAATTCTTGAATCCAAATACTTTATTATTTTTATTTCAACATTGGTCATTGGTTATCATTATCTATTTAACTAAATTGTAATGGTTGGTAAGGGAAATGTGAATTACCCTAAGAATATCCTTCAAGAGTGTCAAACTAGGTGCATAGTAAGGCCCTTTTCATATACCAGGTAACACTCTATTTAAGTATAAAGCACCATTTTGAAGCAATTAACCCTACAAAGATCTATTCCCTCACTACATCAACCAGTAGTGTTGAGACATTGATTTATTTAAATTAAAAATTACATAACATCCACCTTACCAAAAATTTAGGGTGTTCTCTATACTTATCATTAAAGGATATATTAGTGTTATGCTCCCTAACACTACATCAAAAGAGACCTTTAAACACATGAAAACTTATCAATTCTAGAAAAATGTATTATAAACGCCACTTTTATTAGTGCTAAAAGAAGTGTTGATAAGGGGAACCTTTTATGAGTGCTAAAAATAGTGCTAATAAAGGGTACCCTTTATCAGGGCTTTTGTTGGCATTGATCAAGGGTAACCTTTATCAGTACTTTTTCTTTGTGCTGATAAATGGAAACATTTATCAACACATTATTTTTAACACTGATAAGTGGTACAATTTATCAACTCATTATTTTTAGAACTGATAAATGGAAGCATGTAACATCACTCTTTTAGCATTCATAAAGTTCCTAAATAAAATGAAATAATTAAAAAAATATTAAAAAATTTATTAATTAAATAATTATTGTTAAAAATGAATAAATTGAACATATATATATATAATATAAAAATAAATAAATTGTATATATAAATTATATAGATATGTAACATGAATAAATAAAATAATTGAACAAATAAAATTAAAAACGATTTAATTAATATATTACTAAACATTTTATTAATTAAATAATTATTGATAAAAATTAATAAAATTAGAAAAACATATATATTGATTATAAAGATAAATATATAGTATATATTAAATATAGATATATGAAATGAATAAATTGTAATAATTAAAAAAAATTAAAATGAATAAATTAAAAAATTATTTAGAAGTATATTAATGAATGAATTATTAACAAAAATGAATAATTATAATATATATATATATATTAATTATAAATAGAAATCATTAATATATATTAAATATAAATATATAGAAAATGAATAAAATGTAATAATTACAAACATATTAATGACTTAATCATTTTTAATGTTGTTTGATTTTTATATTTAATACATATCAAACATCATGTGTTACATTTATTTCACACACATATATGTACTTTATGTATTTTAATATACAACGCAGACACAAAATATTTCAACAATTAATTAAATCTTATACGGAAACACATAAAAATAATTTTTATGTAATTTATTCAAATGTTAGTATATCTTAAAATTTCATTATAACTTGATACATTTAATATATTTGGGTTTTAATCAATAATTTTATTTATTTATTTTAATATTATAACTATTTGGTATTATTTATTAAATTCTACTATTTTTCATTTTTAATTTTATTATTGAATCAAATCATTTCCAATTATTTATTTATATGTATTTATTTACTATGTTTTAGTATTCTAAATATGTGTCCATCTTTACTTCGACATATATATCAATATTTTTTAAAATAATTTATATTTAATTAATAAAACTTATACATTTTTTTTATATTTTTAATGTGTACTCATTTTGAATTATTCAATTTTACTAATTTTTAAAATGCACATATTTAAGATTATATATCTATTAATAATATTAAGAATATTTTTTAAATAAATATTTATAAATAAATATATTTATTAATGATGATTTACTATATTAATATATTAATAAATTTATAATTATTATAAATAATTATTTATTATTTTTTAAAAAAGTATTTATATAATTATAAATAAAAGAATATACATTTTAATAATTATAGAATTATAGTAGATTTATATTAATAATGTACTTGATGAGAGTTCACCTCAAGACCTCATCAAGACCCACAGGGGTAGCTACCACTAAGCTTCACCCTAGGGTATATATATAATTATATATATATATATATATATTAAAAGTTTAATGTATTATTCATATATTTATAAATAAATAAATAATTATTTAAATAATTATAAAATTAAATTAAATATAGTTAAATAATGAATATTTATATATTTATATATATTTATGATATATATAATTATATAATTATATATAATGATATAAATATATTTATAATTATAAATATATAGTCATAAATATACTCAAAAATGTATATTAACTATATTTATTAAAAATTATATTTTTAAATAAAAATAACAAAAAATTAAACAAAATTATTAACTGAATTATAAATAAATAATTATATATTTTGATAATTACAAAATTATAATAAAAAATTGTATAATAATATAAATATTTTACCAGTTTTTTATTTATAATTTTAATTATAAATCCTTTATTAGCACTAAAGTTTTATCACTAATAGATGTTAATGTTATCAGTTATTTATTATCACCAATAAAGATCAAGATTTATTAGATCTAAAAAAGCTCTGTTAAAAGAAATCTTCCTCTTTGCTAAAATGTTACCATTGATAAATATGTCTTTTATTAGTGTATTTTTAGCACTGATAAATCCTGATATTTTTCATAACTAAAAAATAATGGATAAAGATGGCATTTACCAGCACTTATCAACTTAGGGCTGATAACATGGATCGATATCAGTGGTTATTTGAAGGAACTGATAAAAGAGTACCTGTATATTTAAAAAGAACCCTAACCATAAATCATTCAATCATGATTATCAAAATCTAAAAGAACTCCCCACCTGCTAGTGCTACTCCTTTATGTTCTCTTGGATGAATCAAGGTTAGAATTAAATGTTTGTTATTTTCTCTTTTTTTCTCTCCCGTTTTTTGATTTTTTGGGTTCTATGGTTTTCATTTTTGCACTGTTCCTAACCACGACGAACCCTATATATGATATATCACTCTCTCTCACTTACATATACATAATAAACACCACTCCCACTCTATAATCTCATTCTCACTTCATACAAGAAAACTGTGAACTATATCTCCATTCACTATTGCAATTGATTGTGATTTTTTTATGTTTCTATTATATTATTTCTTATTACCATTTAGATAGTTTGGTTTTTCATTGTATGAATCTTATTTCAACGTTATGACATTCACATGAATATGAATTTTTTTATCATTATTTTAGACAAATTTTAGAGGGAATTTCATTTGATATGAATAATATAAAGTCGGTTAATATACATATTGATTTAATGTGAATGGGTTAATCTGATTTTGGGAACTAAAGTTTAAATTCTATTCTTTTTTATTATATAACATAATGAATATATAATTTAATATGTAAAAAACTATGTAAATTTTCATCGAAATCAAATTATTAAAACTTTTTTTGTTTTATTTTTGATCCAAACACAAAAGCTTTGATGTGTTATCAATAAGAGGTGTGTTTATCATTGATTGATATGTTCTTAATTTTAGTGCATTTACTGAAAAATATATACACAAAAACATTTTAGATATGAGAGAATATGATATTCAATTGGTTAGGGATATCATTAACATTAAAACCATTTCTTTCCATTATCAAGGAATGTTTTCCAATAATTTCCCATCTCTTTAAAATTTATAATTAGTAAAAATAAAAATTCAATTTTTAAAAAATAATAATAAATAGATTTTATAAATTTAATTTTTTTTACATTTATAAATGAAAACATGAAACACATCATAACATATTATATTCTAGTTTATGAGTTTACATATGAGGAATCATCTATAAAAAATGTTATATATGAGTTTACATTTCTATAACATTATTTTATAAATAAATTCCTCTCAAATAAAGAATTTATTTTTAATTAAGTAACCCTATTTAAGAAATAAAATTATTTATTTGTTAGTGTGTTTGTTATCTTATAAATAAAATTATCTTTTATAAAACTATAACATCACAATAAAGGGAGGACTTCATGATTGGGGACCCTCACTAATGGGTTTCTGGCAAGGTCCCATTGAAAGCGACCAGTTCAGTGCTGACACTGCCTATGGGTCTAGTTCAAGGTTTACCTATGTAGAAGGCCAAGAATATGACCCACCCCCTATCTTTTTAATCATATTTGTCGACGCCCTCCTCCCCCACTTACCTTTATTCATATTTTCTACATTTTCTATTGATTATTCTAACTCCTCTCTCACAGAACGATGCATCTTAATTCAAATGCTCCCCAAAAAATTTTCTATTACATAACTGTGTAACATTTTTCTGTCACCTTCTATTAATAGATGATTTTAGATATATATAATTTGGATTAGACTTTTCTAGATATGTTTTAGGGGTTTTTCAACTCATATTAGGGTCTATATTCCCTAGTGGTTGTGGGAGTTCTGAATCGACAACATTTGAGCATTCACCTCTTTTCAGATGATGATTTTTTTTCATGGTCATTAGATTTGTGTTTGTGTGATAATATCCAATTCATCCACTTTCATTAGATAGTTGATTTTTATTGTGACCATGATAGAAAGAATGTGACAGTTTGGGATCATCTTCCCTGACTTCTTCTTCCCTTCCTAAACAAATTGTTCCTCAAAGGTATAAACGATAAAATACTTTGTTTTCTCCAGATTAATGATTATATAATCTTCCAGAAGTATAATGAACCTCTCTTTTCATAAATTAACATTATAAGGAGTTTTCAGAATACTTAATGAATTATGAAAACTGACACCCAAATTCCATATTATTCTAGTGAATTTGGAAATGTGGAATCATAATCACTAGTAAATATATGATAAATATCAACTACCACTAGGATTTCATGACTAACACCAATATTATACACATCATACATAATCCATATATTCATAACATGTGGGAAAGGGAACACAAAAATGGGTGATCTCAGATGATCAGTAAGGGTAAAAAAGGGAGATATGTAAATATAATCATGAGCATAAGGGTATAGAACATGATCATGAAAATAGAAGATCATAACATTCATATTAAGGATTGTATACATGAAACATTGTATCACTCTTGGCAGTTAATAAGACACGAAACATAAGTAATTAAGGAACATAATCCTAAAATCATTACATAGAAATAAAATAAAGAATTTTGGAAAAAACATAAGCATATAATATGATTTCATTAGTTTTTAAGGAATCACAACCAAGTCCATATTGGCCATATGGGTTAACTCAGTATACCGACTTGGTAGTCATGGTTCTACTACATGAACATCTTATTATCATGAGTTCACTCCTAATACTATCTTGTTAGTCATGGATCACTCCCACACCCATCTTATTTTTCAAGGATTACTCCCAAGGCTCTCTTATTCTATCTAATGACATCGAAATCATTACCCAATGCATTAGAGTGAGATATAGGTCTCTACTATCTCACAATGAAATCATAAATACATCTTCTACAAGTCCATAAATAATCATATAATAATACATGAAATTAAATGGGTTTTATAAAAATGTAATAATATTATAAGATCTATAAAATTAATAGTTTCATATTTATTTCATCTTGAATTTTACCCGTTAAAATAAGCGGGTTTCAAAAGCCTATAACCAGTGAAAGAGAAATAGATTTCATAAAAATATTTTCATAAAAACATAAAACAATAATTTAAATAATATGAATGGAAACATTTATTAATTTCCGTATAAATTAATGAGTAACACCAACATATGAATGCTTTAATTGGAAATAATTTTAAAATATCATTTAAAAAAGTATCGAGGAAACCATTATTTTTACATTAAAAAATGATTTTTTATACATAAAAAATTTCAGAAACATTTTTTATTGAAAATTTATTGGAAACTATGTAGATAATGATTTGAAAACAATTAAATATTTTTGAAATCATTTTTTCATGAAAATTACCTTAGCAGTTCATTTAAAAGCATGATTTTTTAAAATAAAAATGATTTCCAACCACAAAGAGTGATACAATCTGATTTTCAAAAAACAATTTCCAAATTATATAATGTAAAAAAGAGTGAAAATTCTACTAATACATGGGGATATCGTTGATAACCAATGTAGATGAAAATTCATTTCCATTCTAGAGAAACATATTACAATAAAGGAAACATAATCATAAACAGTCTCAATAAACTATGATATTATTTCAAAAAACTCTTACCACTTGGTATGTTATGATTATAATGTCCTTGTATTTAAATGAAATTAAATGAAGATTAAAATACAATAAAATATATGATATTAAATATATGAAATTTTAAATGTAATTATAATAACATTAAAAATTAATGGTGTTTTATATAAAAACTTGTGTCTCAAAGAAGGCAGATTGAGACAAAACTATCTTAATGATTTGGTACGTTTTGAAAAATGAACCCCATAAATGAAATATTATAGAATAGTTATGTAAATTCAATAAACATATGTATAATAATAACTGAATACATAAACTAGTAGTATTCACACCACATAAAAGGAATGGGTGGTTAATAAAGCATGTGTCCCATGAAAATAAAAACTGAGATTAAGTCACCTTACCTTTTGTCTTGAATCTATTCATAATAATAATAGATTATTTTATAATAAATTTAATTTTAATATAAATATTTTACAGAATAACATTATTAAATATAATACCAAAAATGGTTTTTTATAACATTATATTACCGTCTTGTTATCAATTCTATGTTATGTTTTCACTTTGTGAAATATCCTCTTTGGTTTTCACATGACTTGTAATTTTTTATATAATTCATCCTTATACTTATATCATGATTTCCAAAATATAAAACATGATATAAAAATCATTTATGTTAATTATATGCGTATTATAATAATTTATATAATATATATGTATGAAATGGAATACACCATTCAGGGAGAAGGTAAGCCGTACGTACACATGAAAGTCGGTTCCGTTCTTATTATCATCTCAAAAGAAATAATGAAATATATACATATCATTGAAGTATAATTAAAATTATATATATATAATTTATGGTCACTGAACTCATCCGAAAATAATTCCTTGTAGTTTTTTAATGAAACGCATAGCTTTGAGTGTGCGGCAGTCCACTCTATCTCAAACACAATTATCATATTTACACCAAATGGAAAGTAAAAAAGATATCTATTATAAAAGTAATAATAAATATTAAATAAATAATATATATAATATATGAAATATATTAATATATTTTCGATCATAATTTCTACCAAGAGGGGTGGTGAAAGAGAAAATGATCAATCATCATTCCAGGAGGCGGTAGTTCACCGTACACATAAACAATATGTTTGTTATGAATTTGATAGATGTGTGTGTAAGTGTAGGTTTAAAACATAAAATAAAAATATCATATATTATTTAATATACTATTTTTATAATAAAATAATGTAATATGTATATTTTAGGGGGTGGATATTGAAAATGAAAGAAAGGATCCTAAGAGAAGACCTCACCTGGTAATCTGGTAACCCTTTTTGGATTGTGAAAAAGGATTCCTTGGATTTATTTATATCCAAGGGAGGATTAATAGAGGAAGTGATGGGTTTTTTGGGATATATTTGGGGATAATTCAGTGTATCCAATGCGACTTTAGAGGTGTCAGAATGTGGGAGGAGTTGAGGGCATTTTATAGTGGAGGAGGAGTGACAGTCTTGTAAATTTTGTGAAAAAAGAATTTCTCCCACGTTTTTCCCATTCCATGTAGACCCAATAATGAAAAATATTATATAAAAGGAAGTTTAGAGTCTAAATATGGCCATAAAATGGCTCTTTAGAAATTTTATAGGTTTTTTTGGGTCTTAAATTTTAGTTTGACTCCTCAGTTAAGCTTACTTTTACCCTAATCAATGAAATTAATTATAATTACATTTAATAATCATTTTGGTCAAAAACTAAGAAAAACATATTATAAATTAGGAATTATTATGATTAAAAATATTTAATTCCCTTTTAAAAAGTCTAATCATATAATTAGAATAAATTAATTGATGATTAATCCCATAATCAGGCCGACAATGCGGGTTTTTAATGTAAAAATAGTCAAAATATTGTTATTTTTTTATACCCATGTTCAAAGAAAATGTTATTTAATTACAAAAAAAATTGATTAACTATAAATAATATAATATTGTTAAACTTTTGAAACAAAATAAAATATTATTTAACCTTAATCATTAATTAGAATAAATGATGTTTTGAATGAAAATCAGTTATTTTTCACTATTCATAAAAAATGATGTTTCTCAGTAAAATACCAAAAGGTATACCAAATATAATTTCTACATTATAAATTCAATAATGAAATTTATTTTATATAATTAATTTTCTATATGTCTCTAAAATAAATTTTATTATTATTCATAGATGGAAATAATTTGTAGATTATTTAAGAAATTAATATTTTTAAACATATAATGACTTTACCAAATACTATATATTTCACTTTAAATGTGTTTTATTTACATATATCCAATATAAGAAATATTTTAAAATTAGTTATTACAATTACTATTAAAATTTTTAATGACTAGGTTATAATTTTCCAGTTTAATTAATTTTTACATTATAATTTTATTTTATAGAAACTCAATATTGCATGTAACACATGCCAAATTGGTGTCGTGTAAAAATAATTTTTGAATTAGTGTAATAAAAAATATCAATTAAAATTTATTTTATTAAAATAAAATGTTCATAAAAACATAAGGTGTCACATTCTACCTGCCATAAAATGAATTTATCCCTTGATATATATTATTTCTATAAAATAATGAGGATAATTATACATCATCATATCCTCAAGTTCCCGTGTAAATTCATATAACTAGTGATTTCTCTATAATAATTTGACAAGTTTTGTTTTCTTGTTTTGTAGAAAATTCCCTATATGGTCTATAATTTCAACTAGTTGATCCTAATTTGAAAGATCCTTCTCGAGCAATATGATATCTATGTTTTGTAAATGTGAAGGGTCAGATATGTAGTTCCTTGTGAGAGGTATATGGAACACATCATGGACTTGAGATAGATATGGGGAAATTTCTAATAAATAGGCTACCATCCTGATATGATCAATAATCTCAAAGGCACTTCTATACCTTGACCTTTTTTTACCTTTATTTAATAACCTCATAACAATATTCATAGGTGATATTTATATAAACACCTTTCCACCATCTTTAACTTATATATCACATCATCAGTTATCGACATTACTTTTGTACTAAATTTGAGATGTGTTTATATGAATATGAATAGTTATAAACTTCTAAGCCATTTCATTAGTGTAATCAAGTCCTAATGGATTTCATTCTCCAACCACATACTAGAATATTAGAGGTCTACATTTATTCCCATATAGGGCACCATATAGTGACATATGAATGCTTGAGTGAAAGACGTTGTTGTAAGAAAACTAAACAAGAGAAACGTATTGATCCCAACCACCTTCTAATTCTAAAGAAATATATCTCAACATATAGTCAAGGTTTTGATTTTTTTTCCAAATGACTATATGTCTAAGTTGGATTAGTAGTGTTGAAATTCAATTCTGTATCAAGTGCTTGCTGAAGACTTTTCCAGTACTATGAGGTGAACCACAAGTCTCGATATAATACAATAGAAAAGATCACTCCATGAAAAATTACAATGTCCTTAATGTATATCTTGGAATGTTGTTCCAGAGAAGTATTCTATGATAGAGATAAAGTGTGATTACTTTATAAGGCGATCAAATACAACCCATATTGCATTAATCCCTTTAGAGGATTTGGGAAGTCTAATGAAAAAAACCATAATGATTCTCTCCTATTTCCATTCTATTTTGGGTAAGGGATGAAACATCCCCTTTGACTTTTGTGTTTCATCCTTAATGTGTTGTCATACCAGGCATCGAGATACAGACTCTATAATACCTATCTTCATTCAATCACACCAGAATTATTCTTTCAAATCCCTATACATTTTCATAATTATATGATGAATACAGAATGAATAACTATGATCTTCATTATAAATCTCCTTGCTCAAATCCGTAATGGATAAAACACATACAGGGTTCCTAATCATCATTATTCCATTTGTATCAAGGTTAATCTCAAGAATATTTATAACTTTCTTCTGCAGCTCTATATATTTCTTCTCCTCCTACATAATCATCACTTGGATAGAGTGTTGAACATTCATTTGAGAAAGATATAATTTTATAATTCCATTATGATTTATAGATCCATACTATAAAAATCTAAAAATATTTGATTTTTTTGATCCTTATCATGGATAAGATAGAATGATCTTTTTTACTAAAAGCATTAGCCCCATTATTCAATTTCCCAAGGTGGTAATGTATTGAACTGTGATAATATTTTATCTATACTAACCATATTCTCTCTAACATGTTTTAATCTTTCAGTATGAATATATAATTCATAATTTTATGATTGATATATATATCCCACTTTTCTCCATAAATATAGTGCCTTCATATATTTATTACTAGAATTACATCTAGTAACTCCAAATCATGATTCGGGTAATTTTTTTCATGATACTTCAACTACCATAAGAAATAAGTGATAAACATGGTATTCTAAATAAAAACACATATCAATCCATTTGTGGATGCATCACTATAGATTATTAACCCTTGTCCATTATAGGGTAATGCAAGACTAGGTGAACTACCTAACCTTTTCTTCGGTTCTTGAAATTTTCGTCACATTTATCTATCTAGATAAATTTACCCCCTTCTATGTTAACATGGTTAAGGGATTATAAATTCTTTTGATATTCTCCACAATCCATATATAATATCTAGATAATCCATGAAACTTATGGATCTCAGTCACTGTGGTTGTTCTGTTCCCATATTCAATACCCTCAATCTTTGACGAATCTACTACTATACCGTCTCTTGATATTATTTGACCCAAAAAAGAAAACTTTTTTAGCCAAAATTCATACTTTTTAAATTTTTAATCTATTTTATCCTTCCATGGAGTCTTTAGTACTAATATCATGTGATCATAATGAACTTCCTTGATCAATGAATAGTTAGAAATATTATCTATAAATACTAACACAAACTGATCAATGTAATCTATAAAGACTCTATTCATTAAATCTATGAAGATGGAAGGGGAATTGGATAGGCCAAAATGCATCAATATATATTCATATTTTCCATACCTTGTATATAATTCCATCATGGGTATATCCTATTTCTTGAAAATTAGTTGATGATGTCTAGAACAAAGGTCAATTGTCGAAAATTATTGAGCATCTCGCAATTGATAAAAAAGTAATAAATATAGGGAATATGATACATTTTCTTGATTTTGACCTTCTTCAAATACCAATAATCTACAAAAAGTTTCCTTGTTCAATATTTATTTTTCAAAAAAATAATAGGTGCACCGAAAGGTGACACACTTTGTTGAATAAATCAATTTTCAATATTTTCTAGGAGTTTCTTCTCAAATTCCTATAACTCAATCAGGGATATTATATAAGGATTCATTGATATTTTTATGGAACTATTTATGAGTTCTATTGAGAAATCAACATCAGATTTTGGTGGAAGGCTAGGAATATCTTCTGTAATTACATCTAAAAATTAATGACCAATAATAATATCAACCATGTCTATTTTATACCCAAAAATTTGGGATACACATACCTTATAAATGGGAATTGAGACCCATACACTGAATGTAATATCTATAAAAAGTTTATACTTATTATCACATTGATGGATGATCATAGGAGGGTCTGAAATATCAAATGTAACTTCCCATACATGAAAATAGATGTGAGATATATACAAAGAAAGAAAATACATGGATAAGATGACTTCAAATTGAGATAAATGAAAAATAAAAAGATTTTTAGCATGAAAATTCACAAAAACATCAACCAGAAAAGAATCATATACTTGGAATGAAATCAGTGTACTATTAGGGGTTTTAACTACTAATTATACATCTAATTATATTGGTGGAATTTTAATAGCCTTAAAAAATTATTTATATATGAATAAGTGGGTAGACACAGAATAAAATATGATATTAGCAGTTCTATAGTGGATTGTAAGTGTAACTTTTATCATGTCGATATCGCATCCCTCATCAGAAATAGTAATTACATGAGATTTACCCCTGTCTTTAAGCTTAGTATATTGTTAATTTCAATTATCATCACCAACCCTTGGGTTTGGGAACTGATTATCATAATTACCATTCTCCTTTCAATTTTCTCCCTAAATCGTGGTAGGTTCATTCTATATCGATTTTCCCCATCTATAATGTTAGATAACTTCTTCTAATCACATCAAAAATCACATGACTAATAGACTTAACTTCTACAGATAAATTATTTATTCAAACTGGTAATTTATGTTCATCAATGCCTCTTCACACAAATATAGCATAAAGAAAAGATCATCTGCATATTATCATGGTTTTTAGATTTTTCATTAAACTCAATTTTCCCCTTCCTGTCAAAAAATGAGGTTGATATGTGGCTCCAACCTCTATTTCATCCTTGGGGTCACAACACACATTTGTTTCATAAATGCTAATGTCTATTATGGGTTTCCACCTTATGAGACTTGGAATTAAGACACTGATGAACCTATCAACTTGACATTTAGTTTGGATGATAATTCATGAAGCATCCCTCTCAAGTCTCATGAATGTTTCGTTGTATGTACCAATATATTCATCAACCCTTTGCTTCAACTCAAGGAAGTCTTTCTCTATCTCTATTTGAATAATCCTAGGAAAGAAATTATTTAAAAATATTATCTATAACTCATCAAAATCTATCGATTCAATCTAATTTTACTAGATTGTATTCTTTAATATAGTCAACCACTGTTCTGGGTTTCCTTAAAACTATAAAAATCCAAAATGAAATTCTCATCCATCGAACAATGAAAAATAGAGAATATATTCTCTATAGTACTGATCCATTTTTCATCCATATGTGGTTCATGAGACCCTAAAAAATAATGTGGCAATTTCCTCATGAAAGACTTAATAGAATGTTGTTTCCTCTTTTTTTCATTTTGATGTCCACCATGATTCATAGCTTGTGAATGATGATTCATCATAACAATGTGGTTTTTCATTCTATCTCCCATGTAATTATTTAAATCAGGAGTAAAATAATTATATTGTCCACAAAAATAACCATTAATACAATTATTTCAGGTTCCATTAATTTACTAAAACCAAAATTATAGAGTAAGAAATAGTTATCATGTAGAGGAACCACATAATCATGAAAATTAACTTATAGGATGTCTACATTTTGATGCCTTTTTTATTTTATGACACCTTATGTTCATCATAGTTTATTCATAGCCAAAATATATTTAAATCATTCACACTGGCTAATGAATAGTTTGTGAATTCCAAAATAATATCCCCCAAGATTGTCAAACCAAGTGTGTAACAAGGCTGATTGTCTTGTACCAGATTTCCCTAAGTCATGCTCAGAAAATATTCTTATTGTTGTTACCCCTAGGTGCATTTTTTACAGATCCAAATCCATATATAGTGTACACACATGTATTCATTAATTAGAAACCACTAACATGATCCTTTACCAAAATTTGTGGATATTTTCCTATACGTTTTCTTATCCTTAGACATCTCCCTTGACATTTCTATAGGGTTATCACCAAGGTTTTCACATCCTTTCATCCAATGGTTAACTAATCCCTTTTTCTAATAAAAACTATACTTAACATCTCTTCTAATACCTTAACATTACATAGAATTTTTAAAATACATAAAACATTATACAAACAATTGATCAAATATTGTATTAGTATTGTGCATTTTTAAACATGGAAACATAAACAATGGTACATAAGTGAGCTACACCATCTCCCACTATATTTTTCTTGACTAAAATCATTCCTAAAAACATTATAAATAATACATATCTTCAAAAAGAGGGGGAATGAAACAAAAAATGCGTAAGATCATATGCTCAAAAAGGTTAAGAAATTGATATATGTAAGCATAATAATGTGCATAAGGGAATGAGAACATGATCATGAAAATAACATGTCATACCCTACAAATCAAATTTCATATACATGAATCATGGTATAAATAATCATAGTTAATAATATATGAATCATAAGGAGATAAAAAGCATAATACACAAAATAATAACATAGGAATAAAACATATAATTATGGTAGACCCATAATCAAATAATATTATTTCCATATTAGTCATCGCATCACTACAAATTTCATCTTAGTAGTACGGGTTCACTTCCTATACCATCTTGGTTGTCATGGTTCACTCCCATGGACATATTAGTGGTATGAGTTCCCTATTTATACCATCATGGTAGTCATGGTTCACTCCCATAACCATCATAGTAGTCAATGTTTATTTATAAGAGCATATTATTTAATCTCATGAGATATAACTATTTAATCAATTCATTGGAGGGGAATATAGGTCCCACCCATCTCATAATTAAATCATCCATACATTTTCCACAAGATCATAAATAATCATATAATGACCCATGAAATAAAATGGATATTATAAACATATAATAATATCATAACCTATGGAAAAATACATGTTTCATAATCATTTCATGCTAAACAGAACATGTGAACATAATCATGCTTCAAAAGCCTATAACTCATGACAGAGAAATGGGTTTCATAATCCTCATTCCATCAAAACATAATCCATTAATTGAAATAATATATTTGATATTGAATAATTTTCCTAGAAATTTTTGATTGACACATAAATATTTTATCTTATATGGGAGGTAATTTCTAAATATTTATTAAAACATTTTCTTGAGGAAAATATCATTTCATCATTGAAAAACTATTTTTAACACAATTTTTTTTTGAAAACCATTTTTTTAAAATTGATTTGAAAATTTATAAACGAATATTTAAAATATATATAACATTTTTCAACTCTATTTTCTGTGAAAATTATCTTCATGGATAATTTGAAACTGTTTTTGAATTTTTTTTAACCTGATTTTTGGAAATAAAACCTATTTCTGACAAAAGATATAGATACGATTATATTTTTATTAAAAAAACATCCAATTTATATTAAGTAAAAAAGAGTGGAAAATTTTAATAATACATGGAGATATAATTAATTACTAAAGGATAATAAAATAAATGAGTGTTGTTGAGGTATGTATTATTATAAAGGAAGAATAATCTTAAACAATCTTGACAAACAATGAGATTGTTTCAATAAACTGTTACCACTTGGTATCTTGGAATCATACTCTCCATGTAATAAAGTTAAATTAAATAAATATTAAAATATAATCAAATTAATTATATTTAAGATATAACATTTAAAATGGAAGTTTAGGAACTCAAAAATGAATGAAAGTTCAAAACAAAACATGTGTCTCAATGAATAAAAATTGAGACAAAACTATATTACCGATTTGGTAACTTTTGAAACATTAACCCCATGAAATAAATATCATAGAATTTATTTTTAAATTCTGATAAAATTATGTATAATAAGAATTTAATACACACATGGGAAGTATACAAACCTCAAAAAAGGTATGTGTTGTGAATAAATCATGTATCTCACAGAAATAAAAAATGAGATAAAATCCCCGTACTTTGTGTCTAGAAACTCTTTATACTCATACAAGTTTATTTTATAATAAATGTATGATTATTAAAAAACATTTATATAAGAATATTACTATATCTAACACAATAAATGGTTTTATTATTACCTTATATTACCCTCTTATTTATAATTCTATGTTAAGGTTTTAATATGGGAAATGTTCGATTTTTTACGCATGTGTGTTAATTTGTTATATATTTGGTCCTTTTACTTATATAATGATTTAAAGGTTGTAAAAAATGATATATTTATCATTTATATTCATTATATTTTTATTATAACAATATATAGAATATTTATGTTTGAATTAGAAAAAACTATTCATGGAGACGATAAGTTGTACGTACACATGAACGTTGTTTTTGTTCTTATTGTCATATTAAAAAAAAGAATGAAAATAAAATGTATATATATATATATTTGAATATAACATAATTTAAGTAGATTTATAATTTTTTATATCATATAATTTCACTAACCCCATCCTTAATACATTCTGTGTAGTGTGTGAATAACTCACATTGCTTTGAGGGGGCGGTAGTCCACACTTTATCAAACGAAATTATCATATTTAAATAAAATAGAAGGTAAAAAAGATATTTATTATAAACTAAATAAATAATATTAAATAAATAATAAATATAATTTATGACATATATAAATATATTTCTAATCATAATTTTCTCCATGAGAGGTGGAAAATGAAAAATGGGTAATCAACATTTAGTAAGGCGGTAGTTCTCCAAACACATATACAAAATGTTAATTTCCCATTAGATAGATGTGTGTATAAGTGTAGGTTGAAACCTTACCATTAAATTATTCTATTATATTTAAGGTATAGTTGTTTATATAATAGTGGAATAATTAATGTGTATACGGTGGAGAAATAAAATTAAATAAAGGAGATTGAGAGATGATGTTTCTTATTTATTGGGTAACACCTATTAATTAATACCAAAATTCTTCCATGGATTTATTTCTTCTCATTGGTGCTTAAAAAAGGGCGTGAGGGATGTTGGGATGCAATTTGGGATGAGTTTTTTTAGCAAATGTTTCCTGAGAGGTGTGAGTAAGTGGGAGGATAGGAGGCCTTTTTATAGTGTAGGAGGAGTGGAACTCTTCAAAAGTTTAAGAAATATAATTCCAACAATATATTTTAAATTTCAAGTTAATCTAATAATGGAAAAAATTTAAACAATTTGAGGTTAGGGTCTAAATAGGTCATACCAATGGGTCTTGGACAAGTTTCTAGGTCATTTGGGTTCTTAAATTCAAGGTTTTATCCTTAGATAATATTAGTTTTACCATAATCGATGTAATTATTTTCAATTGAATTCACTAAAATGTTTTGTCAAAAACTTAGTGGAAAAAATTAACTATTATATATTATTCTAATTATAAATATGGAATTAATATTTTCCAATTTTCAATCACAAAAGAGTAAAATTTTAATTTAAAATTAATCCTATACTCATGTCGACAATGTGGGTCTTTAAAATAATAACATTCAAAAGTTTGTTAATTTTTTATACCCAAGTTCAAAGTGAAATGTATCTCAATTACATAAAATGGGTTAATTGATAAAAATATTGTCTAATTAAACTTTGAAAAAAGAATTATATATATTTTAACCTTATAAATAAAATAAATTAAAAGGTATTTTTGAAAATAAATCCTATATTTTTTATTATTTATAAAAAATAATGATTCTAAATAATATCACAAAAAATCATCCATAAGATGATTTATAAATTATATATTAAAAAATAATTTTTAATTATGTCAAATTAAATTGATAAATGTGCCTAAAACATTTTTTTTTATTTTTCATAAACGAACATAAAAAGAAGTTTATTTGAGAAATTGGTATTTTGAAACATATACATTCTCTATAAAACCCTATATCTATCATTATCAATATTTTTATTTATATAAATAATTATAACCAATATTTTATATTTATTTATTACTTTAAATATTACTATTTTTAATGACTATGTTAAAATTGTAACATTTAAATTAATATAACACTAAAATGATGTTTCGTAGTGACTCAGTGTTGTGTTCAATGTACACCAAGCCAGTTCTATTTGAATGGATTTATGAACTTATTTTAATTCATGATATCAAATAAAATTTATTTTATTAAAAAAAGGTCCACAAAACATGGGTTGTTTCATGATGTAGCTTAGTTGTCCCCATCTATGCATCGATATGGTCCTTTCAAATCCCCGTAGGAAAATTCATCATCATTAGGTTGAATACAAGTTTTTTTTTTAAAACACATCAAATATAATGAATTTTTTTGGTTTTTATGGTTTTTCAGTTATTATTCCCATTGGAATTATTGTTTTTATAATCACAGGAGGAGATATTTCAAGTTTTTGGTGGCCCATCCTAATGGAACCCTTGTCTCTATGATTCTTGATCAGATGAATATTGATGTAATTATGATATCTCAACTAGTTGGACATCACTCTCCTTAGGTCATCCTTTATAGTATGGGTTAATATAAACCATACAATCTATCATCACCAGTTATACATGGATCATTTTATAGTGATTAACAGCCCTCACATGCTTATCGTCTCTGGGGTTCTACCACCCTTTCCCTCTCCTTTTCTCTTAGTGTACCTATTTCTGAACAAGACATGAAATTAAAAGGAATTACAGTTTTTGTGGTCCCTAGGGATGTTAGTCCATCCTCTCTGAAGGCCTCATTTCCATTCTCATATAAAAACATAATGTGTGGTATCACTATTTTACCATATAATAATTCAATTCATGTTACATCGGACAATGTAGAAGTTGATGTCACTCCAAACCAACCAATTATTGTGGCTAGATAGATCAGGGGAATGAGTGTCAAGGGTGTTCAGTTAGTTCATGTGGTCACCGATTATCAATTTTTAGTACTTGGGGGTGATTCTCTACAAAAAATGAGGAATAAAATCATGTAAATAAATGATAATTGTGTAACACTGGTGTTCTCCCAAAGGTCCTTGAAAAAAAAACGTGGCAGTAATGTCGAATAAGATTTGTACTCTCTTGATCAACCATAAATCTAGGTTCACACTTGATAATAAATATCTTGATTCTAAGAGGGAACTAAACACGTCCAATGTTTTGTATGATGATGATTTTGGGTTATGAATTCTTTTCCACAGGTTTTCACGTCCAAAAATGTTACCTTTATACGATTCTCAATTAAACATAAGAAGATTTTTTTAAAATTGGAAAAAAAATTGTAGTGGTTACATCACAATATTGTAAAATTAATCATAACCTAACATGAGCTAAAAAATTGTTACTCAACCCTTGTTACCATCATGAAACTTCAAATGGATTTCTAATAAATATGTAGAGTTCAATAAGATCTATGATAAATGGTTTGAAAAACCAACCCACATGACTGGTGAATCTATGTAAAATATTATACAACATAATAACATGAATATAAATTCATATAAGTATAAAAAAATTGATAAATACTAAGTAAAAAAAACCCCTATATGAAAATACATCCTATCATTGATGATAATAACTCCATAAGTCTCCACTAGCTATCATTTGATATTATATCCCTTCCAATAAATAAAGAACCCTCACAACCATCATCCCAAGTAAAAATTAGCTGTATGTGAACCATGATTTACATATATTGGTTATGTAAATTAACTATGTAGGTTTTATCAGACAAATTTCCATGCCATTTATCCACATGAAAACCATGTATCTAATTTTTTTGTTTTCTTAAAATATTCATAATTTATGATAACTAAAAGATGCATAAAACATGTAGTAGTCAAAATAATCACATATAAAGTTTCATAAAATATGACCATGGGTTTTACAAATAATTTTTTGTAAATAATGATAATTTTTGATAATATATATATATATACAATATAATAAACATCATGCATAAAAGACCACATTGGAAGGAATCATGCTCAAAAAAAATTATTTTCTTGATATGAGATATAATAATTCAATACATCATTATAACCAACCTTTACTACATTTAGTTTATCCATCATCAAATTTTTTGTTGTCTTCCATATCTTGATGATGGATTAGACTCCCACTTTCAAAGCAGCCTTCATCCAACAATTTTTGTTTCAAATTTCCATGACGACATACCTATCTATCGAATTTTTTTCCTTAATGTCCATTAATTCCTCTTCTATGACATTGAATACCACATCTCCAAAATCATTCTTAATCTATTTTATCCTTTCATCCTACTCATTTACTAATTTCTATGAACACATAAAATTACACATAAACACTAATCAAAACATAATTAATGATTTTTTTGTTTCTTAAGATGAAATTTATTATATGAACCACTTGGTTACTTTTGATAAACCTTCTTCAAAAATCAATTTCAATTTGGTTTCAGTCACATTAGATCATATTAGAACTCCAATATTAACCATAATTATACAAGAGTATGACTACAATGGGAGACCTCCTAGAAATACTCATGATTCAATTTTATTGTGAAAAAACATAGAAAATTAAACTTTTAATAATATTCCCATATGACCTTTATAAATTTAAAAGGGTATCAATCTGGCTCTCAATGGTATTCCTCCCACAATGATATTGAGATCTTCATCCCTACTTTCACCTTCATATTCCGGATAATTTCTCTTTGCAACTTCGAGAAATGGATTTTTTTCAATCTCTCCCATCATCCTCACAAGAATACCACCACAATATTGTATCTTCCCTAAGACCAGAAAAAAAGAATCATTTCATAGGAAGTGGAAAATAGTTAATGTTTTTGAGTTGAGGAAAATGATTGCAATTTTAATTCAGGTGGATTTTAGTTCTAATTAATTCATTTTTTGAAATTTAATATCCTAGAGTTCATAATTAAAATTTTATTTAGTATATTTTTGAACCTATGTAGATAAATAATCTTTTTATGTGAGATATAGGTGAGGAAAAAGGATTAGAAACACATGTTGAATTCTGTACAACTCAGTGTGGATGAGTTTACGTTTTCATGGTATTGTCAGTGACATTTTATTTATTTTATTATTATTTTTTTCATTTTGTTTCATATGACTCATTCACATTCCCATCTTTGTTGTTTTAAATATTTTGAAAGGAAGTCATCCAAAGTGATCACCAATACTCATTATGTGAAGGATTTGGTTAGATTAGTTCAAGAAACATAAGTTTATGTTCAAAAAAGATAGGGGATGGGTATCAATAATGAAAATTAAAAAATAAATTTTAGGGAGGCATTTCATCAGAAACATTAGAGCCACAATGATAAGAGGGAGTCTAGATTGAGAGAGGGAGTAAATTCCTTAATCAAAGGATGGAAGGAAATCAATCATATATTGATGGACTAAATTACGGTAGTGGAGGTTAAAAGTGATAGTTTATTGAAGTATTATATCTCTATTCAGGATAATAAAAAATTTCAGGTAATATTCATGAAAATTTAGACTTCTATGCATGGATTATATTGTATTATTTTTATTCAATACAAATGAAATGATTTACTAATCATAAACAAAATGTATTCTGAACATTATTATGTTACCAATCCATAGGAAGAATGGGTTATTGATGATGAAACTATGGAATTATTAAGAGATAAAAAGTATGTTGATGAAAAAGAAAACAACGTCGCATCATCATTGTGTTGAATAATATTATCAAGGAATGAATTCGGGGTATATAATTTATGGATGGTTGGAATCAACACGACTGACCTATAAACCTAATAAGTAAATGTTCATTTGTTATTTTGGGTCATAACAAGGATGAATGTACCAATTGAAATTGATTCTTGGTGCCACATCCAACCTATAATGGATGAAATATTCTGAAAATATATTAATGTAATGATATGATATACATTATCTATTTTAAAAAAATTATATAATGAAACATCGATTTAATTTTCATTATTCATTATAGAGATCATTTTTTTAGAATATTTCTTTAAGAAATTTTCCTCAATGGCCACTGGAAAGGTCCATAGAGGATTTAAAACAATACATATGAAGTTAAATATTAGTGATGGTATGGTAATGTAAATCCTCACCCACCCATTATTTATGCACACATTGTAAATTATAAAACATGTTCTACATTCACCCATTGTGGAAATGAATAATAATATTAAGCCTATTGCAGATGATAACATATTATTTTGAATAATTTATTTTATCCAACATGATTTAAAATTATTAATTTATAAAATAGAAAAAGTGTTGTGAAAATAAATAAATTGAATCAAGACTAATGTTCCTATATCACAAATAAATTATGGGGTAAACTTTTTTAGAGAGAATATTGGTATGTATTTTAAATAGAATATAAATGATTAATTATATGATATGAAACAATATAAGTTTATTTATTTATATGAATATTGAAGAAATAAAATATGGTTCCATTTATATTAGACATCATATTCTATAGAAGGATTCCTTTTTAAATAAAGTGGGTAAATTAGTTAAGGTAAATAAAAAATTATATGCAAAACATGTGTAAATATGAAATAATTGTAATTTGTTATACATTGTAACAATTTTACAAAAAAATTATATTTGTTTATATTTTTTTTATTTTTTCAACACCAGAATAAGAAATGGAGATACCAAACAAAATGATACTTTTAGTTGCTTGGAAACAGCATGAACAATATAGTTGTGTTAGAGAATAAGGTTTTGGAGTCTCTCCTCAAACATATTTCGAGAAGATAAAACAAATGAACACATATACAATATGGTGAAATGATTGTAGAAACAAATTGACTCACTATAAGATATTATTGTATAGTCTAGTTTGGAAGACCAATGTATGAGAAAGGATCAATGTGAATTGGTGGTGGAGGAAAGATCTCCACATGAACCAAATGATCCCACTATTTTTTAGGATATTCATCCCCCCAATAGCATACCTTACCCATTGCAATCAGTTTATTTCACTAAAATTTAATCTAAATGTGAATGAAATAACATTCAATAACATTATATTTCTAAAATATTATAGAGTATAGTTTTATGTGAATAGTATATGTCAACACCCTGCAATTCCATATTGTGACGGATATAGTGTATAATATTTTAGGAGACAAGATACACCATTAAGACCTCCCAGAAGGTCACCTGAGAGTGGGTATTGAGGTATATCATGAGTTGACTGCTAAGTTGCCGATTCCGCCTTATGGACAAGATATTATAATGGTCAATAAATCCATTATATCTTTAATAAAGTGGTACTATAATCTTATAAGGATACATGAGGGGTGTATTTAAGAAAATCGTATGAAAAACCAATAATCGTTTATAATAAAAGGAATGAAGTGAGGTATGATATTATAGATGGATAATGTGGTCAGAAAAAATAATTTTAAATCATACAAATCTAGTAAATAAACTAAGAAAATGAAACGACCTTATGATATCACCTTATCACCACCAGTACATTATAAAAATTTATTATCATTAAAACATCATATATAGACCATATATAATGATTAAACTATGTCATAAATTTAATAAGAAGAAGAAATATAAGGAAATTCCTTGACTGGTAGAATTGGTCTTAAGACTCTTAATGAGATTGTTATGCATGAAAGGTTGAGAATCTTATTTGTGAATACATACATAAGGTACATTTTCATAACATTTCTATCTAAATACTGATCTAATATGGTTTTTAATGTTATTAGATATTCATATTTTCTACAGTCATTTATATTACAACTATAAAAAAGGGAATATGAAGAGAAGAATGATTTAAATTCCTTTATACTTATATAATTTCTATGAAAAACATTCATTGAATGATAAATAAGTTAAGAAGAAAAAATTTTGAGTTACTCAAAGATTTGAATAAAAAAATTCATAAGATATACTCTTTAAAACTCCTATTATGTAAAATTATTACTCTACATTATAACCACAAAATATATATTTTCAATTTTATCATTTCAAAAAAATTTATAATGGAGAACTAGATTCTAATCAAATTTAATTTTGATACCCTAAATATTTATTTTTTGGGTTTCAAAGAATGATAATCCAACAAACCGACCACACATGATTTGTTTTTTGAATTTGTAATACACTTTATGAAACATTTTAAAGGGAAATTTCAAATTCAATGTTTCATTATTTTTTAACAAGAATTTTGGTTTGATAGAGAGGTCTCTAAATATAGGATAAATCAAGGCATGAAGTCGGTTTCTGAAGATATAAGTCCTATGGATTACTAAATATGAAAAAAAATTAAGTTATATAGAAAAATATACATCCGTCAAAACGTTTCAAAAATAGTTTACGTAATTTAGATAATGTTTCTTATTTGTCTGAAATTGTTTAATGGAATTGATTATAGATATTATGATTCAAAATTTAAGAGTGTAATCATAATGTATTAAAATACCAATATCCCAAAATATTAAATTTTTAATGTTAATTACAATTTCATTAAATATATTTCATAATAATTTTTTCTGTATATTTTTTCAGTACTATCAAGATTTCTGAAAACCAAGATACTTAATAAAAGAAATAATTTTTGTTATAGATAATTGAGTATTGTACATTTTGTCAGAATAAATTTTAACAACAAATTTTTGTGATTACAATCTATTTTTTGTGATTTATTACAATGTGTGACCATTGAAATATATTTGGGGTGTGAATCATTTTTGTCAGAATTCTTATATATTAATTTTGATATCCTTTACAAGGAGAAGAATAATGGAGGACATAAAATTGTTTAGAAGCACTTAACTACAAACAATAAAATAGCTTGGAAATGGAAGAGGAAGAGGCAGTGGAGGAGGAACTGTTATTATTAGAGACCGAGGTGGAAGAGGATATAGAGGTGGAGACAAATATGGAGGATGACATGAAGCGCTAGCTTGAAAACAATAATATTATTGGTAAATGAAGTAGAATGAGGATCATACCAATATTTTGTTTCAAACAAATTAATATAAATTAAACACAAAACATTTCAAATAAGATAAGTTCCACTGTGGAATATTATCAGGTGTATTATTAAAATAATTTTTCTACACATGTTATTTTATTTCATATTGGGTAGTAATAAAATAGTAATATAATTCTATGTTGGAAGCATCAATTTCTCTACTAGTGTTGTTGATGTCACATCAGTGAAACTTCCAATCATCAAATAGATCTATAACAAAACTAAACGGTTTGGAGAGATATCTTATTAATTAACCACTATAGTTATCAAGTGTATCATATCACTATTATATAAAAACCAACATTGATATTACATTTTTGACGAGGAGGGATAGTGTCCATAATAGTTTTTTTATGTGTATCAACTAGTCTCATTCCAATCCCATACATGATGTGACTTGTATGACTGAAACAGTGTGTCTCCATTTTAAAATGTAATTTTGTTAAAAAAACATAAGTGGTGTAATAAAAAACAAGTAAAATAATATTTTTGTATTGATACATTATTATAAATATCAATATGTCATTTGGGACATGTTGGAACAATCCTCACAATAATATGATGCATGTTGTGATCTATATGACTCCAAGTGCATCTTTTTTATTGAAACTTGACTTTAACTTTATTGAAAAAACTATTGACATACTAAAAAGTATAAGTTTTATTAATTCTTTTATTAAATTTTAACAACAATCCATAAGTCATTTTTGATGTTTATGAATCATCCAAACCACAATTTGAAACTAGATATTCCCAGTATGACCCAAAGTGTCTCTTATCAGTTTAAAATTGAAATTTTAATAAAAGAAAGTTTCACTGATTGAAAAATGAAAAAAAATAATCATATATTCTTGATAATTTATAAAAAGGATTAAAACTTAATTTGTGACATGTTGGAATTAATATCATGTCAAACCCACACAATATGCAACCTTTAGGAAAAAAAGTTAATGTTTCCAGTTTAAAATGACATTTTAGTAAAAAAAGAAGGGGTGTAGTCAAAACCAAGAAAACAAATTTGTATTGTCTTGAATATTTTTGTGAAAGTATCGATATGCCATTTTATATGTTTTTAAATAATCCTCACATTAATATGACACATGATGTGACCAATATGACTCCATGATCATATTTTTATTCAAAATTGACATTAATTTTATGAAAAAAGAAACTAAAATACTCAAAACAAAGAGAAAACATTCAAATTATATTTTTAATTTAATAAAATGATCCATAAGTAATATATTGATGTGTAGGAATCATCCCCACCTCAATATGATACACGATGTGCCCAACATGACAAAAATTGTCAGTTATGAATTTAAAATTAATATTTTAATACAAAAACGTGTCACTCATCGAAAACTAAAAAAACAAACTTATATTGTTTTGATAATTTAAGAAAAAAACTTATATTTAATTTCTGACACATTGGAATCTGCCTCATGAAAAACCCAAACAAGATGAAACTTTTATGATGAAATTTCCCTATTTCCATTTAAAAAATTATATTTTCATAAAAAAACAAGTTCCGTACTCAAAACTATGTAAACACATTATAGTTTATTTAAAACATCATGAAAATGTTTTATATGTCATTTATGATTTGTGGGAATTAGACTAACCTCAATACGATACACACTATGACCAGTATGACTCCAAGTGTGTATCCTTATTCGAAATTGACAATAATTTTTATGAAATCAACAACTAGCATACTCAAAACAATGGAAATGAATTAATATTTTTTTGGTACATTAAGAAAAATATCAATAAGTCATTTGAGATATTTTTTAATCATATTCACTTTTATACTATACATGATGTTCTTGGTATAACTCAAAGTGTCAGTTATCATTTTAAAATAGATATTTTATTATAAAATGTGTATATCACTTAAAACCAAGAAAATGAACTCAGATTATCATGATAATTTAAGAAATGATTTTTAATTCATTTGTGACATGTAGAAATGGCTATCATTTCAAACACAGACATTATTCAAGGTTTATGACTAAAAGTTCCTCTTTTCAGTTTAAAATGACATTTTAGTAAAATACCCAAAGTGGCATAATAAAATCTGAGGAAATTATTTTTGATAGTTTTTTATACTTTTGGAAAATTATCCTTACGTCATTTGGAAGATTCGAGATTCAACTCAACCTCAATTTGATGCACAGTGTGACCAGTATGACTCAAAGTGCATCTTTTTATTCAAAAGTTACATTAATTTTCATTAAAAACCGACATTATCGAAACTTAGCAAAAAATAATATTGTTTTGGAACATTAGAAGAATGATATATAAGTCATTTATTATGTGTAGTAAACATATGATCCAAAATCTAAGTCATGGTGTGAACATTATGACTCATAGTGTCTGTCATCTTTTTAAGATTGATATTCTAATAAAAAATGTTTCACTCACAGAAAATTGAGAAAACACACTTGAGATGTTTTCATAAATCAAGATAGATGATTCCAAATAAATTTTTGACATGTATGAATCAGTATCATGTCAATCCTACACGTGATGAAACCTATATAACTCAAATATCATGTTTCATGTTTAAAATGACATTTTAGTAAAAAACACTAGTGGCATACTCAATACCGAGGAAACAAATTAATATTATTTCAGTACATTAGTAAAATGATCCATAAGTCATTTGGGACGTTTATAAAACATACTCAACTCAATAAAATGCACTGTGTGACCAGTATGACTCTAAGTGCATCTTTTATTCCAAATTGGCATGAATTTTAATAAAAAAACTACTGACATAATCAAAACTGAGAAAACACATTAGTATTGTTATTTATAATTTAGTAAAATGATCCATACATAATTTTTGATTTTTATAAATCAGCATCACCTTATTCGACTCACGATGTGACTGGTATGAATCCAATTGCACATTTTTATTCAAAACTGGCATTACTTTTAGTAAAAAAACAACATAAATACTCTATAATTGTGTTTTTTCTTGTATTTGTGTTGAAAATTTTATTTCCTTTTAGTTTTATTTTTGCATCTAATTTTCATAAATTGTTTTATTGTTTTTGGTGTTGTTTCTAGTGATGTAGTGTGCTGTTACAGCAGATTGCATTCCTCATTTCTAGTGATTTATTATGTTGATACATCACACTATAGTAGTCCCCTTTATCAATCCTACTTAATGTAATGATAAAGGAGTCCTTTATCAGCACATTTAGTATCCATGATAAAGGTCTCATTTTTAAATGTATTTTTTAGAGCTATTAATGGATTCATTTATTATCACATGAAGAAGTGCTCAAAAATATTACCATTATCATTGTTAAAAAAATTTACCAATTAATGGTGTCTTTTATCAGTGCTTCTAAAATCACTGATAGAATTATAATTTATCAGCACCTGTTTTGAAAAAATAAAGTACAACTTTATCAAAATTACATGGTGCTAATAAAATCCTTTTTTTACCTGAATTGCAATAGAAAAAAAACATTTTAACATTAATAGAGGTATATTCTAGTACTGTTAAATGATTCTTTTATAGTAGTTTATTCGATGTTTTTCAAATATATTTTCCCTAGTTTCTACTAAACATTCCCTGATTGAAAATATAATAAATCCAACACCATTATCATAAAAAAATGTGCATACTACCATTACATTGGTTTATATGTGAGATTCAGATCAAAAAGGCTCAATGGGTTTAGTCGTCTTAGTAAACAAGATACATACATGAGTCTTGTATTAAAAAAGAATAAAAAATGTAACATATATTTTTTTGAATAATATTATTCCATATATAATATCCATAGATATAATTATTAGTAATATTCACAGAATCATAGGGAAATGAAAGATATTATAGTGAGATCAGATGATCAGTTATGGTGAAGTATGGTGGAAGCTATAATTAATCAATGTTAATAATCAATATTGAAAGATACATAAATAAGAACACATTCCATGGAATCAATAATCAAGAAGGAAATGAATACATAATATGAAAAGAAAAATAACAAGAAAAAATTAAATTTATATTACATGAATTTGATAATATGATAAGGAAGAATCAATTTGTACAAAGAAATTACTGAAAACAAATTACATTTAATCAATAAACTAACAATGAAATGTATTCATAGATTTTTATATAGTGAAAATCTCATGGATAATAATAACTAAATTTTGAATTTTTGAAATTCTTAATTATTAGATGTTATGTTTCCAATGTACATAAAACCATTACTATTATAGACTTTGGAAAGATGGTTTAAAACATACTACACAAAATTCCATTCAAAAGGGAGTTTAGAAAATTAATTGTTAAAAACTAGAAGGGTTTTTTCTATCTAATTTTATCTCATAAGACTGCTGATGCATCAAGGAGATTACATTTAATAGTCACCAACCCATGGAATACTAGCCCAAATCATTCCTCATACATTTAATAATTTATTTAATTCAAAAATAATGTGCTTATCAGATTTTTTAATTGAGTAATAAATGCATATTTACTAATATTTCCCAAAACAATCAAATAACTATCAAAATAAATACCGTATGTAAAAATGGTGTTTTTTATGAAATAATCATATCAGAGATAAATACTGTTTATATTTAGGGGAAATTTAATATTAAATGATCACTAGAAGCGGTATAACTCAAGGGAAAGTTAATGACTACAAAAATGATTCAAGGATGTGAATGTGGATATTATCCTTGGTGAAAATAATCATAACCCATACAAATGAATAAAAACTATGGTTTCAATATGATGTATACCCATTATATAAATAATATGGGTTGTTTTCATTGATAAATATAATTATCATAAAAAAGAGCTTAAAAACAATACTGGGTAAAATAATATTTTCATTTTGAAAAAAAAGTTGATTGTGATTTTCTGTGAAAATAACATTAAAATAATATCTAATATAGATATTTTAAAATTTTAAAATTTGGTTTCAAATAAATGACTATGGTTAATTCTATAAAAGGTAAAATGAACATTAATTTTTCATTGTAAAATGTTGAGAAATGTTCTTTGTTCGAAAAGAGATAAGAATTTTAATTTTAATTAGTTTCTACGAAGGAAAAATGGAAAAAAAATTATTTTAATAAATCATTTTAAAAAAAGTTAAATGAAACATTTTTTAAAATCATTTTTATAAAAAGTTAATATTTATGAAAATAGTACTTTGAGCTAAAAGATAAATGAATTCATATTTTATTAAAAAAATTCTCAATAATTTTATTTTTTAAAGATTGTAAAAATGTATATATCACTTTAAAAATAATCATGAATGAATATAGGATAATAATATAAAAGGGTTTATAATAAAGTTATCATATAATTTATTTTAATGTAATTTAAAATATAAATAATATAATTAAAATGATATTTCAAAATAAAACAATAAAATGATCATAACGTTGAAGTTAAAATTTATAAATTAATCAATTTAATGTATAAATTGTAAATCAAAAAATAATAATGTGAAATAAATAAATATACAGCAAAATAAATTAATGAAACAATCATTTGATATTAATGATAGGAAAGAAGTAATGTAGACCAAGGAAAATAAATTGAGTTATGAAATATTTTTTACCACTTAGTAACATTAAGATAAAATATAATTAGATGAAATAATTCAAATTAAAACACAAAATTCAGTTAATAATGATTTATTTATGATATTTAATTTCAAATATGTTGTATATAGACCATATAAAATAATCGGGTTCTTAACATTACAATATACCTCAATAAAATATAATTTTGATGGAATCCCTTACCTTACGCATTCCTTTCGGTCATACATGACTTGACCTATTGTATAGTGGTTTTAAAAATGTTATTAATCATTATATAAGAATATTAATAATTATAATATCATAGATGATTAATTTTTAACATTTCATAAAAAATTTGTTAATAATTATTCATTATTTTCTTTGATTTGGGCAATAATTTGTTTTGTTTTTTGAGTATGTTTTGACAAATTATGTTTTTTGTTCTTATTATTTTGGTCACGATTTAATCATATCCATAATTTCAACAATGATGTAATTATAAAATATATTACCTATATTTTTATTTTTTGTAATCTATAAAATTTGGTGATATGAATTGAAAAACACCCTTCATGGAGATGGTTGGACATACGTAAGCATAAATGTTATTTCCATTTTCATATCGCATTGAAATAAGTAAAATTAAATACTCTATATAAATACAATCATTCTAGTATCATATTTTTTCATATATATAACATATATATATTAATCTCATCCTTAATTAATTTTATGTAATGTGGGAACCAGTCAAATCACATCGTGAGAGGGTCGTATATTGTACACAAAAACAGCATTATCGAATTCCAAAAACAAATAAAGCATCGAGGTATGCATTATATAATAATTAATTAAAAATAAAAAAAATTATAAATATGAAATATTAAAAAATATAAAAAATATTTCAGACGTAATTCCCACACATTTATGTGGTCATGGAGAAAATAATAAAATTAATTTGTGGGGTGGTAGTCCATCATACACATGGATAATGATTTTGTAACCCATTTGATGGTAGTGTGTGAAGATGTAGGTTGTAAACTGAAAATAAAAACATGTTTTTATATTAAATATACTGAGGTTATTATATAATATTGGTATAATAAAAATTTAATGAGTTTTATAATAAAATTAAATAAAAACGCTTTTAGACGAACATTGCCTTTTATTTAGGTATTATCCTTATGTTTTCACTAAAACATTCAAAGGATTATTATCTAATAAAAAGAAGGATTATAGGATGAGTTTAGGTAATTTTTTGAGTTATATGGGTAGGTATTGGACTATCCTATTTGGTTTTAAAGGTGTAATGAATGGAAGAAATTGTGTCACCTTTCATAAGTGGCAAATAGGACAGACTTGTTATTGTACAATGAATGTCTGCTGAAACCACATTTTTTCCTTAAAAGGGATTAAATGATAAAAAAATTAGATTCATTAAGGGTTTAGTTAGAAATATTTTCATTTAATTTGTATTGGAAATGTTTTGGGTAAATTTTAAACCTTATTTACTATGATTAATTATTAAGTAAAGTCATTTTCTCCTTAATTGTCGAAATTAATTTTAACCTTTTTCAATAATCAGTGTGGTTAATAATTAAGTATTCCATATTGTAAATTATAAATTATTAATAATTTATATATTTAATCTATGTTTATAAATTCAATTCACATAATAGAAGAAATTAATTTATAATTAATCTCACAGATGGGATGAGAATGTTGTGTTTTAAAGAGAAAATGTTCAAAAGTTTACTATGATTTTATATCTAAATTAAACATAAAAAGGATTCAAATGGAAGTAATTGGATTATTTTATTTATTATTAATTTAGTTTAACTATAAAAACATTTTAAAATATAATTTAATAATATAAATTATTTAGATAAAAAGATAGTTTTTAATAATTTTTTTTAATATTCATCAAAAAAATAAAACATCCTAGAAAAATACAAAAAATTACCCATAAGTTAATTTTGAAATTAATCTTTAAAAAATAATGTTTATTTTTTAAATAAAAATATATTAAATATTCATAATTTAGTTGTACGCCATGTGTACCATTAAAAGGTGAAAACAGTCTTTATGAAAATATAGATTTTTTTGTAAAATAGGATTAGTTATTATATTATACATAAAAAATATATTAGATTATGTAAAAATAGGCAATTGAATATATAAAATATTAATTTCATTAATTTAATTTACTTTTATTAATTAACTAAATTAATTAGGATAAATCACCTTTGGGTGTATAAAATTATTCTTTATTAAAACATTTCATTTATATTAAATTGATTTTTATATTACTTTCAAATTAATTGGTAACCAATGAAAATATATTATATTTTTCTTAAAACTATTTTTTCATAAGTTCTTTAATCCTATTATTATCTTCCAATTTAATATCTTAGAAATTATTATCATGTTAAATGATATTATTAACAGTATTTGGTACAAATATATATTACGTGTAATTCAAACTAAACTGAGTGTTCCATATAACGCAAGTTAAAAACAATGTTTCATGTAAGGATTTTTTTTGAATAGATTTAATTTATGTAAAATAGAAAATATAAAATAATGTTTTAGGATGGTATATTCATTTCTACCCTTTATGTTTAATTTCATACACTCTATAAAATATAATGTTCATATTTTCAAATTTCATTATATTAAAATGAATTTAGATTGTTTTTCTCGAACACATGAGCCCATTTAGGATGGTTGGGAAAGAGTTTGGGTCTTTTATAGACCATTTAGGAAACATGTAATACAAATTAAGATAGAGGGGTGAGGTTACCATCCCTGTCCAAATCTTAACAGAGACATTTTTATAGAGAAGAAAACATAAGGACTCACGATACATGATAGTGAAGAGATGAGTGGTTATTTCTTTAACATGGAAACACAATTGAGCGATAATATGGCCGAGTAATATGTTAGTGAAATTGTGAACATTACACTAGAATGTGTCAGGTGGGGTCTGAATATGGAACTGAAAGAGCTTTAAAGAAGGAGGAACATTCTTTTTAAAATTCATCATTCAAACTAATCTTTATTCCATCACCAAAAAGTTGAATTACTATTTGAAACAATATCTAGGTGTGTTTCGTGTGGTAGTTATAAAAAAATGGGAATCACATTCCATTCATTAATCCAATTTATGATATTATGTTATTATTAGATTGATATATCAACTCATAGAAAAATAAAATAGTTAATAATGATTATCCATTATAGGTATTTATCTCAAATAGATTAGTGGAAAACAAATATTGGTATTGTGTTTATTATAAGTATATACATGTGATAGATACCCCAATTGAAAATTAAATCATTATCCATCATATATTTAACCTTACTTAACATTATTAGCATATAATGATTAAAATTATGAGCACACAATTTATTTAAAGTTAGATGAATTTAAGGACCCTTGATTTCACTATATATTTCCATTGAGTAAATATTTTTTTTAATAATGGGTTTAATATGAAAAGGAAAACTAAAATGATAAACTATGATATATTTTGAATTTTGAATCTAACCATTAAAAATTATCCACTAAATTAGTTCGTTTAAATAGAAGTAACCATTCTACATGGTCAATAAAAATATAACTAATAGATTATTGAAGTAGATGTATTCCTTATGAAACCCATTTTACTAAAATCAACATTGAGTTTTATTGAGTTGGGTATTCCATTTAGAAATCCCATGCTAGGATCTATTATTTATGGTTCAAGCTAAAAATGTATAAGAGGAAAGTTTATGCTTGTGGAGATTGTCAAAAGATTCATTCTAGATGATCCACCACCTAAAACTGAAACTAGTTAATATTTATTAGTAATATAATGATATAATCTGGGGTTCAATAATTAGAAAGTAGAACTATATCAATATGTAATAAAATATTTATATAGATATATCCTGTATTTAATGTTTTTTTCCAAAATTTCATTTTTCTAAATTCACCTTAATCTTAAAATTATATTTCGTAAAAATGTGAATTTAATTTCAATGGAGTAATTTTTTATATTTATATGATAATAACAAATATTTATTGTAACAGTAATAGTTTAACAAAATATTAACAAGTAATTTAGAGGAAATAAAATAGTTAATATAGCCAAGATATTTTTCCTAGATAAAAATTTTTCTCAATATTTTATCTTTTAGTATAGAAACAAATTTTATAAATATTTGGATTTTAATTTGAATAAATTAACATAATTTTTGGACTTATCATGATCACATTATAATAATATTTTTTAAGATAAATTTCATGAAACGTTTTTTTAGTTGAAAAATATAGAATTAAAGAAACATATAATTTTAATGAATTTATCACTTTCTATACCTAAAATAAAGTATTTAGAAAAATTAACAATGAAATATTAAATTATATAATAAAATTATTAATTTTGAAATATTTATTATAAATATAAAATCTGTGAAAAATATTTTTAACACTAAAGTGAAAGTATAATTTGATGTAAAAGCTATTTTTGGACTTATCATTGAATGATGTATTTTAAATATGAGGTTAACTTTTAGATTTTCTAGTAATCCTAATACCATTACCAATTTTATAATAATTCAATTTATTTGTTTAAAATCATTAACCATTATAATTTAACCATTTATATTAATCTAAAATCATAATAACTTTATTTAGAAAAACTATTTTACAAGTTTGCGTATTTTTTTTCAAAATTAAATATTTATACCTACACATATTTAAATTTAATAAAATTATATTCAAATTAGAAATTAGAATGTACAAATTTTGAAATAAGGATAATTTATTTTTTTCCTTTATAATTAATTTCTATCATTAAAAATTAATTATCACGGTAAAAGTAAAAGGCATAAATACAGTTTGGCCAAGTGTATAAGGCAGAAAATATTTAATAAAAATTCATAGAATTTAATTTTTGTCCATTGAATATTCTTATACACAATTCCTATAATCATCTGAGCTTTTTGAGACATTTAACCTTGAATGGTTCCTGGGAATTATTGAAAAATGATGAGTGTTCCCAAAAGATCCATTTTTCTTCTATTATAAAAGGGTGAAATTTATAACCTTTAAAGATACACTCCAAATTCAATTTAATTTAGTAAAACATTACATATTTCTCTTCCTATAATCCTATCCCAAAAACATGGACCCACAATGACTCATAGTTTTCATAATCACTTAAATATCATAGAGACATGAAAGGAAGGATAGATTCTCAAACCTATGTATTATCTCCTTGTTTTTTTCATATTATTATTAGTCATTTATATAAAATATCACCATAATTATATTAGTAATTTATTATCGATTTTAAACTAATATTTTGTTTTATTAATTTTATATCCTTGATAGCTACATTTTTATCTACTTATTAAAATAATAATGTCAATCATGAGTGTACTCTCACCACTACCGCCGTGAAGAATAATTTTTAATATTATTATATATTTTTCCTTAATTAACTAAAAAAATTAAAATCTATGAAAAAATAATAATAACATAAATTTCAAATTGTAAAACCCAGAAATGATAAAGGGTTAAATGACTAAATGATATTACTATGTCAACATGGTACACCTTCCATTTTGGGAACCTACTTGAACAGAACTCCATATTTAATCATGCTTGATATGGAGTAGTGATCAGGATGGGTAATCTTTTGGGATGTTTCCTAGGGTGTGTGTGATTTAAGAAAATGCACACTTGAAAGAACATGTGTTGTCCTGTGGGAATATACATTAGTCATATGATCATTGTGGCACATGGGTGGGCCCCAGGGTGGGGACCACGTGTCTGTGGGGAACTAGTGGTACCTGGTGGGCCAGGACTCGAGAAAAATGTTAAGGCGGGGTGTCTATGATATCTCCAGGACCCAATTGACACATTTGGGTGGTCTCTAGGGCAGAGGACATGTGTCTTAGGGGAATCTTGTGGATCATAGTAGACCAGGACAAGACAACCATGTTAAGGCGGGGTGTGTGTGCTATCATTAGGGTGCAGTTGTTACATTTTGTTTTAGAGTTAGCACCCAACCTTATGTGTGGTGCACTGCCTAGGTTGAGATCTACGGCCCACAATGAGGAAGTTGTGTTCTAGGGGGGTGGGGGTGTCAATGAACAATCCTAGAATGATAAAGGGATTAATGAATAAATTATATTACTGATGTGAACAAGGCACATATTCCTTTTCAGAAGCATACATTATGGGCTATGAATCAAAGGCCATGTTATGACAGGGTGTTTGTGATGTCACCAAGGCCAAATTGTCACATTTGAGTTGGCCCTAGGGTAGGTTCCACGTATCTATAGGGAAATTGGTGGTACCTGGTGGGCCAGGACCTTACAGCCATGTTAAGGTGTGGTGTCTGTGCTATCATCGGGGGATAGTTGTTACATTTGGTATCAGAGGTGGTACCCAACCATAAGTGTGGTGAACTTCTTGGGTTGAGATGTGGGGACCACAACAAAGACTTTTTGATCTAAAGGGGGAGAATATAACACTCAATAATGATAATAGGTTAAATAACTAAATGATATTACTCATGTCAACAAGGTTTACCTTCCATTTCAAGATCCTACCTTATAAGAACGCCACATTTTAGCATTCTTGGACTGGATTAGTGATTAGGATTGGTGACCATCTAGGCTGTTTCCCAGGGTGTGTTTGATTTGGTAAGAATCATACTATAAAAGACATGTGTTGGCCTGTGGGGACAGTCAGTAGTCATATTACCCATTCGGGAACGTGGGTGGGCCCTAGGTTGGGGACCAAGTTTTTGTTGGGAAAATAGTGGAACCTGGTGTCCCAGGACTCAATGGCCATGTTATGTTGGGTGTATGTGCTTTGATTATGACCTAATTTTTACATTTGGGTGGTACCTATGATGGGGACTACGTGTCTTTGGGGAAACTCTGGTATGTGGTGGGCAAGGACCCAATGGGCATGTTAAGGTAGGGTGTATGTTCTATCATTGGGGTCAAGTTGTTACTAATATAATTATGATTTATTTATATTGATAATATTTCAAGAAAAAAACATTTTTAAGAATAATCACACATTGAGTTAAAGTGTCTTCATGTTTGGGTACGTTTAACTACTGACATGGACAATGAAATAAAACTATATCAAAGATGACTATTGAAATATAAATATAAATATTATTAAAATTTAACAATAAATTGAATATTTGTTTTTTCATTAATTGTTATATTATACATTTAAATTATAATGAAAATTGTATCTCTAATCACTAGGGTTATTGAAATAAAAAGACACAAATCATATTTCTATAGAAAAAAAAGAAAAAACATTTTATATAAACAAAAAATGATATAAATAAGTATATAATAAATCATATATTAAATAATAAGTTTATATAACCTGATTTCTATTTTGATTAATTTTATTATTCAGTGAGTTAAGTGTGTACACAAAATAAATATGGAACCATGTAAGGGTGTCTCCCAAAACATTACATGTATGAGAAAACTTTTATTTAAAAAAATTTATTACATTTATGTTTTCTCAAAATACATCTAGTTTGAGTTTTATATCCTAAATTACTCTTTATTTTAGGTGATTTATGTTAAATTCTAACCTATCTATTTTAAATTGATTTTGTTTATATTCATTTAATGTTGTAAGCAATGTTCATGACTCTTATCAGTTTGGGTCATTATCCATCCTCTTTGTCGAACACATTTTAATATTGAAATATTCTAACCAATGATGATATTATGATTTATTTAAAACATCCTTTAATGGGAAATCATGATTCACCAAAAAAAATTTCATTTATGATTCTATTTATTTGGGAAAATTAATTTATGTGAATAATAATTCTGATCTATTTTAATTGGTTTTTCATCTTTATCCATGTTTTTCTTACTTCCCACTAATGTTCTCCTTTCCATAGTGTAAAATAAAAAAATCATATCCAAGAATCCTTCTAGACCCCTATAAGCATATTAAATCAATGGTTTCATTAACATTTTAATAATGTCGGTCTTTGATAAAGGCATTTTGAAATGCTCAAATTTATTTTCTTCCCTATCAAAAGTTTCCCATATACTTCACATATTGAAAAATAATTTATTTCATTTCAATGTTTTATAATTGGATTCCCTTTTGAAGTATGACTTTACGAGTTCATCTCTTCAAATTAAAGAAAATGATTTTTGAAAATTGACTTTAAAATAACATCTTATTTTATGATGATATAAAGAAACATTATTTTAGAAAAAAATTAATTATTACTCAATAATTATCTAGAGATTATTACAAAATAATGTAATATTACATAAATTAGACTTTTTGATATATTTAAATAACCCCTTTTTGTGATCAGGTTTTTTGTATTAAGTTTTTTTATCTGATACAATTTGTAAATGTTGTAGAATCTGTTTAATTTATATAGGTAATTTATGATAAGATAAATGTCTTGATTTGATGTGGAACTCAAATAATTGGATTAGGATGAAAGGGGTATAATATCATCCTTAAATGGGTTCATTATAGTTTTATATCACATGATACACTATAAAAATGGAGTACGGAAATCCCTCTCCAAGGTTGGAATTGAGGATGGAATGCTCATTCCACAATGCGAAGTAGGTAGTGATGTCCTATCCTCTATGGGAATCCGGGGATTATGGATACTAAAAATGATTTTTTACCTAAGAATATATTTCTACCCCTTTATTGTTTTCCCTAATTAATTTTTCGTTCCCATTCCATGAAAATTTTTATAATAATACATGTTCTAAATATATTTTCCTTTTATATGTTATGATTTCATTTTTTTTCAGTGATATTCATCTTATTCCTATAAAATATTTTATGTATTGACCTTATTTAGTCTTATGCTCCAAATACATAATCCATGACGTTTAATAAAGTTTCATTATTGTATTTTTATTTTAGATGATCTTGTTACCTTATAATCCTTCAATTGTCATATTTTCTCTCATGTTTATGACTTAACCATTATGATTGGTTGAGAAGTTTCCCTTATTGAGTATTCAAGATCACTGATTTCTTACTGTTCCATTCCTCAAGTTATGATTATGATTGTATCATATGAGATATATCTAACTGATTCAATAAAGAATAGTTATAGTGAAATGAAAACATGTTTTGTAAAATAATTTGTATATGTAGCTAGTCACCATAAAACTAAACATATTAGTTATTGAGTTATGAAATAATTTTTGAGATGTATTAATAAGATAATGTTTGAAATATATTACTTTTGTATTTTTAGATTTCTTCCCCATAATATGTATCAGAATAATGGTTTATATAATCATAGATATTATTTTAGTTACATTTTTTGATTTGATTAGATAACTATACTAAAAACCCTAGAGATGATATCATAAAATATTTTTCCCCCAGAGTAAGAGGATGTCCAAGAAATGCATCACTTTATTAATACTGAAAAGTAGATGTGGATATCATATATATATACTTAGGGACAATCACCCTAAAAATGTTTGAATGATAACTAAATTTGTCATCACCCTAATGCCTGATTAGCGTGCCTATGACTGTACACCTATGTAGATAATCCCATGGGACATTCATTGATTGATAATATTGTCCTTATAAACAACCTAAATGGATTGATTTTATTTTTACCATGAGGTATTAGGTTCAGAAGTGTTATATAAACCATCTTAAAGTTACCAAGTTCAAACAATGATTAATATTGGTTATACTAAATTAACTTTTGGACAACATGATACTTTTGGACAAAATGATAATGATCAGTACAACTAAATTTTATGATTGAATTAATTTTTTATTATGATTTTTTTCACGTATTGTTAGTTTTTTTTGTCATCTCAAACCTTTTTGCCTTACTAATGTCTGAAACTAGATAGAACCATGGGTTCAAGATGTAGTAAGGGAATTACCCTAATTAAAAACCCATCTGAAAAAGAAATAGATTGAGAACCCTTATGATTATGAAAAAATTGAAATCATGAAATATGATTAATAATGCTAGTGTAGTCAAAGTCCCAAACACATCAAAGAAGAGAAGGGTGTTGTCTCATAAAAGATCATTTGATGATGAGGTCGAATGAAAGAATGATCAATTTCTTATATGTAAAAAATTAGGAGTGACGAAGGAAGGTAATTTTCTCAAGTTTATTAAGAGATACATTACTTATTGAACAAGGGGTTAGAAAACATTAAAAATCCATATTAAATTAATGATCAAGGTTATCACAATGGGGGTGTATGATTTTTTTTACAAAGGAACCTTTAAAATTTTAATGTATTAAGTGTAGAAATATTTTATATTACCCAAGATATTGTCATAAATTCATGGATAAAAATATTGATAAGTGTGATTAACTATAAAAACTAATGGAAATAGGTGCACACTACTAAATAATGAATGATGATGTGGATTTTGATAACGTAATACTCCACCATATAATTTTTCATATATTATTTTTATTCTAGACACTAATTTTACAAGATTATATTTTATGTTTCTCATCACTAAGTTTTTATCAAATAAAATATCATATTGTATAATAATTTCATTCCAAAATTTAATTTTATTATATTATAGATTTTATTATTTCTCCATCAGAATAATTTTATCCAATTAATTAATAATTTCAATATATATTCCATATTCCCTAATCATGCTCAGATTACCCACAACATACTCATTGATAAACAAAATATGGGGGGGGAGGTAAAAACCTTAACTTTTAACCACCATAGAGATATCTTGACATCACTAAAAAAATATTCAAAAATAATTAATCATCTTTTCCTTCATCCATCAATGTACCACCTTTGCATATATCCCTTGATGTCTCTAGAAAAGCTAGAAGTACCGTGAAATTGTTGGTAATACTACACAATATCACTATAGTACCACCACTTCCACAAGACATGGTGGTCCATTGAAAAATGAGGCACCTAGTGAACTTGAGGTTGTGAGAATATCAATAATTAGGATTGATTCCTTAGAACACGTAATCCCATGTAGCATTAATGTGAAATTGTTTAGGTAATATATGTTTTTATTTAGACACATGAAATGCCTCCCAAAGTAGATGTGGTGAGGTATACATCCCCCATCAATAATTCGCTAATATTTTTTACGAAGTGTATAACATAAGGGTTAGTTTTATAAATTTGTGAAGGGGTGGGTTGTTATCTGTTTAAGAAAAAATCACATGTGAGGGATAAGATGGAAAAGAAATTAGATTTGTGAAATTGAGGTACCTAATAAAAAATGGATTAGGAAGGATCGAAACATGGATATTAATTATCCTTATTAGGAGGAATAAAATTCATCATCAACTTCATTGTTTTACCACATCCTTTTGATGACACCACCACAATGGGAAACTATGGAGGACAAGAGCTAGGTGTTTTGGAGTATGAATTAAAAATATCCGAATCAAGTTTCCTTTCATAAACCAATTAAAGAAAATATGTTATTATTGGTATGAACTATAAAATAAAAGAAAAAATATTTATTAACACTATAAAATGATATGTATTTAACTCAAATGGTTTTGAAGAAACACAATATATAGATTATTATATATATATATATATATTTGTGATTCCTCATTATAAAATGATATATTTATTATTATTATAGATATCCTTAGCTAAATTAGTTGAAAAATATAATTAAAATTTTGAGGATACAATTAATATAAAGGTGGGAAAATATAAAGAACCTACACTTCATAGTATATTATTTTTGGATAAATATTATATTAATAGTATAGTTCGCAATTAAAACAAAACTAAAATAAAAACAATTTATATTTTGAATATTTATTTTTACCACCATAACATAACTATAAAATTATATAGAATTTATATAACTAACCATGCTATAAAATCAGTAAAAATAGATTAAATGGATTCAAGATGTGAACATTTTCATATATAAAACCAATTTGTTTTAACTCTAGAGAGTGGGGTGGCTTATAATGAAACATTGTGGTGGTTTTCTTAAATTTTGTTTTTTATTTGCTGAAAACTAAATCAGAGTGACAAATAATGTTTTTGATTTCCATGAATTGTACTTAGTCTATTGTAAAGAATTTTTTTTAATGAATTTTGAATGATCAGATCCGAACAAAAAGGTGAAGAGTTTTTTTTCGTATTCAAAAGAATTGAATTTGGATGCACCAAAATCAGTGAATCTTTTTCAGCCCCATCGACATAATATTTAAATTAATTGAATTAAAATTAATTGGAAAAATAATAAAGATGATGAAGTGTTTTTAAAGAAGAATGGGATGTTAGGTGTTATAAATTCTTTATGATTTCTAAATCAAAATAAGATGATTCTTGTTTTGATGAATACGTTCTCACAAATCATGAAAAAATGATGATAAATTCCAATAAATTTAATGTTCATGAGTTTTGATGATATTTAAAAATTGAAGAGTGAATAATTCCATCATAATGGGAATTTTATCATAATAAAAATTACATCGTAATCTGATTTGAAAAGAAATGGTGAGAACGAAAATATCATAATGAGATGAGAATGAAAAATATGAGAAAGGAAACAATCGTAATGGGATGAGAAATAAAATGTTGTGAAAAGAAACGATTGTAATTGTATGAAAAATAAAAATATGATAAAGGAAAAGATATAAATGTTATGAGAAATAAAAAGTTGAGAAAAGAAAAGATCATAATGGGATGAGAATGAAAAGGCTGATAAAGAAAAAAGTCACGATGGGATCAGAATGAAAAAGATGAGAAAGAAAAATATTGTATTGTGATATGAAATAAATAGATCGTAATGAAGTTAGGAAGGAAAAATATCCTAATGATATGAGAATGGAAAATAAAATAATGAATCTGAGAAAGAAAGATATCATAATAAAGATGAGAAAAATATATTTTAATGAAGATAATAAATAAACAGATCATTATGAGTTGAGAAAGTTATGATGAATTAAAGTGGTCAGACTTGAATATCAATTTTATAGAAATCTCAGACAAATATAATGAGTTTTTAAGAAGTAAAATTTAAGGTCGTTAATGCAATATATTTTTGAATATTTTGATATTTAAGGAAGTGGGAATGTTTTCAAGTTTCACTCCCTTTTTTTTTGAGTCTCCTATAAATATTCCTCAAACCATTGTTTATTTGAAAATTTTCAATTGACATTCAAAAGGAGGAGCTCTAGATAATTAAAATTATCAAGTTCCCCTCTAATTTAAGAAGTTCTAAATTGAGAATTTAAGTAGATTTTGAGATTTGGAGATTGAAATTGAATTATCGTACTCAAAAATTCAGATCTAGAATCATTGTAATCAGAGAATTGTATCCATTGTCTAACATTATTATATAATCATATCTAGGATCTAGTATTATCATATTGAAAGAATCATATCTATGGACTATCATTATCAAATTAAGAGAATCATATCTAGAATACAAAATTATAATATTAAAGAAAATTGGATCTAGAATTTATATTTTGAGAGAATTGGATCCATAATAATTCTATTGAAAAAATCATATCCAAAATCTATAATCATTGAGGTGGGAAAAAATTGGATCTTGTAAAATCAAACTGAGGATTCAAACTGAGAAATTATAGATCAGTGTTAACAAGGACTTTATTCTTTTGTTTCGATCAATTATTTTATATGAAATCATTATAAACTAATAGAAGCTAGTATAATCATTTTTATAATGAAATAGAAGGATTATAATTGGATTTTGCACAAATTGACTTCACTTCATCTTAATAGTTGATTTCCATAGTTCCATGGGAGTGGATATAGCATGAATATAAGTTCTCATAGTAACACTGAATATTATAAATCATGTTTCATTTAATTGCTTTTCTACATTTGTAGGAATTAATATTTACTAAAAGATGATAAGGATATAAATCTTAACTTGTTTTAAGGGTTATGTTTTAAAATGAAATAAAATGTATAAAAGTTAATCACGGATTCAACCACCCTTCCATGTTTTTATTAGAGCATATGGTACTTCAATTGGTATTATGTTGAAGTTTCCCTTGTTGAATCATTATCATGGATAAAATCAATTCTATTAATATTAAATAAATTCATACAATTGATAGATAAAATTATTATTTATGAAAAAATAAGATGATTTCTTATCTCATATATATTGGCCTTGATGTTTTTGGTGCTACTATTATTGGTTTTCCACCTATGTAGAAATATTCTTCGATGATGCTTGATGATAAAATAAATATAGAAGACGATGGAAAGGATATAAATACAATCATTATGTCCTTATCATAGAATGTTTTTCAAGAGGTAATGGGTCTCAAGACTTCAATTAGTATGTTGGACAAGTTGGAATGTTTTTTTGAATGGAATAAAAAGGTTAAGAATGAAATACTAGAGTTCTGGAAAAGTATGTATGAAGACATCATACTGAGATATGAAGAAAGAATTAATGATTAATGAACCAGATTAAATGAAACTCTTTGCAACATCATAGGATTAATATATGACTTTGAAGATTATACAATTGTGAAAAATGTATGAGAATATTTGTAGACATATTTGATTCTAAAATTTTCTCTTTAGAACATATAGATGATTTATCTCATAATGATATTCATAAAATTATTTTTACTTCTGAAATGAGAAAATCTCCAATGTTTAAAAATATGATGAAGGATGAAATATATTTTGAGGCTCTCAGAAATTTGAAAATTCAAGACGTTGAATATGTGGACCCTTGGGACTCAAAAAATAAAGAGGGTGATGAGTTGAATGAAAAAATAACGTCTCTTATATCAATGAACTACCGAAGAGGAATAAGAAAGTATCAATTTAAAATTATTCAAAAATGTTTTTATTGTTGTGGAATAAGACACTTTTCTATGAATTTACCCTATAAAGAAGATGGATAATATCGACATAATTCTAATGGAAAATCATATTGGGTGAAGTGGAAAAAGAATGATAAATGAAGAAAATTATTCTATTAGATATGGGAATAATTTTATTGAAAAAAATAAGTATGTTGAGTAAGAAATTTGAATCGAACTCAAATAAAAACAATTCTTCTGAAGGTGACACTTCAAAAAAATTGAACCTTCATTTAAAAATTTCAGAAAACACAAGATTTATCAGAAAATGAAGAAGGTGGTTAAACATATTATAAAGGGTATCCAGTCAGAACCGATATTGTTACATGTTTTTAGAAAAACAAAACTCTCTTGAAATGAATTAGAAGTAGGAATAAATATTTTCAAGATATTTTTGGTGGAATAAAAGATGTTATCAAGGAGGAAGAAGAATACAATATGGAGATATTAAGTTACGATCATTGAATTTATATATAGGGAATGATGATTGATGATCATAGTAAAAATCTGGAAACTAAGGAAGAAAAAGTTAAAACATTTCAATAAAACCCTCTTGAGTCCAAAGGAACACTGAGGAAGATGAATGAAAACTTCAACAAATATTTTTATAAAAAATCTATGACTTTTAATTTTATTGATATGGCTCAATTAGAGGATGAGTTGGAATCTTATCATACCAAAAATAATGTTTCATTTGATTCTTTTAACATTTTAGGTTCCAAGAAAACATATTTGTTAATATTGGTTGAAAAATGATATGAGAAACATATCCAATATACAATATTTGATAACTCACTCAGAATAAAAGATGATACACGTCCTTTGTATGTTAGAGTTAAAAGAAGTTTCCAACCTCACCAAAGTTTAAATAGAGAAAGATTGTATTTTAATAGAAAGCAGAGATTTAATGGTTATTGTTGTTATTTTATAATCTATGGTTACATGTCTTATATTTTTTTCCACAACATATCCTTTCTCGGAAAAACGTTTGAGAAAATTGGAAGAAATAGTGAAAGTAGAATATGAAACTTTCAAGACATACCAAAAAAATAAAAAGAAGATTCTCAAGATGATAGAAACTTACTAATAAGAAATAAATTTCAATCTTAGTAATAAGTTTGTGGTTTATGTGAAAAATCTGTTCATCATGAAGAAATATGTATGACACTCTTTCAAAACATGTTACTTATGATAGAAACGATATGAAAGTGGAGAAGAAGAAAATTTATGAAATAAATCTTGTTGTTGTAACATATTTGAAAGAATATAAAATGACAAAACTATGGATACTTTATAGTGGTTTATCATAAAATAAGATAGGTGATATAAAAATCTTAAAACATGTTGAAATTCATGATGAAAGAGCAGTTACCTTTGGTAATGGTAGTTCTTTAAAATTCAGAAGAATCAAAATGGATGTTATTGAAGCCTGAAATCTAAAATATAAAGATGTTTTATTTGTTAATGTGGTAAAAAAACATATTTATAGTAAGTAAACATTTTTATGATGGAAAATATTATTTTTTGGAAATTTTTTAGCATCATCAGAACTGTAAAAGATGGAAAATTCATTAAAAATTGAGATAGAACTAGTGGGAATACATTTCAAATAGAAGAATTTAATTACTCCTGTTACAAGAGTGCTGAAGATGAAAACACATATTAGCACTTAATAGTTGGCCACCATGGGTAGAAAAAAATCAATAGACATTCTATAGTTGATATTGACTACAATTTTCATGAATTGAAAAGATGGTATGAATATTTTTGTATTAATAGATAGAAATGAAAGATGAAAAAAATATTCATAAGAAATTTGAAAATAAATCTACTGGACCACTTGAGATTGTTTATTCTGATTTATTTGTTTTTATGAGACATCAATAAAAAAATCAGATTCAAACATTATCACTTTTAATAATTATTTCACTTGTATTTCAAACATCGTGTTTATGGAGGACAAGTCAGAGGATATTGAAATATTAAATTTATGTAGATATGGTTTTGTGAATGAAATGGGGTTTTCCATAAAGAATATGATAACAAATAATGGTACTGAATTCATAAATTTTTTTTGAAACTTATTTGATAAAGCATGGTTTTAAACATGAGTATTTTTCTACCTATACTCCACAAAAAATAGAGAATAGAAGCATGGTGGAAAATAGAATAAGTATTTCAGTTGAAGGAAAACATTCAAAAATTATATTGGATTGAAACTTTTAATATTAATGTAAATGTTAAAAATTGATTCTTGTTGAGACTAGAAACTAACATTACTCTTTATAAAATGAGGTATAATAAAAACCATCATTAAAATACATCAAAATTTTTAAAGGCCATGTTTATAAAAAACCATATTTGGGAAAGTTTGATAAGAAATCCAAGGAAGTAAATTTTAAGGGTTATTCACAAAATTTAAGAAGTTACAAATATTAGAAAATATGTTTTAAAAAGTTTATAGAATCATATGATTTGAAATAAATTGAAAATATATGTTCCTTAACAAAAGTTGGTGAGAACATTATGGTGGATAAATGAGAGAATTCCATCCACAATGAAATCAATTCAAAACATCCCTATCAAGAATTATAAAAATAATTTGATGGAGAAACATCAAATGGTAAAGAAACATTGAAATTTATTACCTTATAAAAACATATTAAATCCAAAAATAATATTGTGAAACAGAAGGCTCCAATTCAGAAAAGATGAAAGTTGACATTAGATAATTAAGCATCATATATCTCAAAAATTATATTAGAATCGGTTTTTAAAGCTATTACAAGCAAATAATGGGTGGATTCTATGAATGTAGAGTTGGATAATATTGAAAATAATGAAACATGGAAAATTTATTCATGCATGTCAAATAAAAAGGTTATCATAACCAAGTGGGTTTGTAGAAATAAACTTAAAGAGAATGGTTATCATTCATGAAACAAAGCAGGACATCATTGTAATGGTAATGAATAGGGGAATGGTGTTGATTGTGAAGAAATGTTTTCACCAGTTTCAATATTATAAACTATCAGAATGTTTCATTCATTGGCCACACATCATAATTACAAAGTTTATCAAATGAATGTAAAGTAATTATTTTAAATTTTATATATTAATGAAGAAGTTTACTTTGAGTAAAATCTTGGGTTACTACTTGATGAGGATGAAAAAAAAGTATGTAAATTGAATAAAACATTATATAGTACAAAACAAGCTCAACGTGTTTGGTATTCAAAACATGGAAATTATTTGTTAATGTAGAACTTTTCCCAAGGAAAAGTTGATAGAAACTTATATGTGAAAGATGTTGAATCTAAATATCTAATTCTAATTGTTTATGTAAATGATATAATTTTTATTGGAGATAGAGAAGATGTTTGTAAAACATTTCCTTATGAAATGAAGAAGAATTTTGAAAATTCTATTTTGGGAGAATTAACTTTTTTTATTGGATTAAAACTTCAAAAAAAAATTTACACATTCTTATCTCAAGAAATTTATGTAAACGAATTGATCAAGAAGTTTGATATGGAATAATTTAAATATGTTTCTACTCTTATTTCATTGAGATAATTATTGTGTAAAGATGAATTTGAAATAAGTTTGAATCAAAAATACTTTCAGAATATGATAAGAAGTCTTCTTTACCTTACAACCTCAAGTCCTAATATTGTTTATACTATGAATTTATGTTTCAGGTATCAATGTAATCCAAAATAATCACACGTTATGGCATGAAATCTTATTCTGGGGAATGTAAAAGGAACAACATTACATTGGTTAATATAAGAAACATAGTGTGAGATGAAGTTTAATGGTTCTATTGATGCATATTGGGCTAGATATTATAGTTTTAGAAAATAAACTTCAGGGGGATCATTTTCCATGAGTGAATGTTATTTGGGTTGTAATAGTAAGAAATAATGTTCAGAAACCTTGAGCACAACTGAATCCAAATATATTGTTGCTACTCATGATTGTACTCAAATATTGTGGATAAAAGTTCAGACAGAATATTTGAATGTAAAAGTTTTTAATCTATTGAACATACATTGTGATAATCATAGTACAATTGATCTTTTTAAAAATCATGTCCATTATTCAATATCGAAACACATTAATATAAAGATTCACTTTATAAAATAGAATTTTTTTGATGGAGATGTTTTTCAAGAATCAATTTAAATAAATTATCAAATTGATGATATCTTAACAAAATAATTGTTGAAGGAATGGTTTTTGAATTGAGGATACAAATTCATGTTTAGTCTCCTCCAATGTCTTCCCAAACCTCATAAGGAATAACCCCCATTGTGCTTTGGATTATATTGACAAAGGGGGAGAGAATGTAAGAAGTTATTACATTATAATATGTTTTACTAATCCTTATTTTATGAATTTGAATCCATTATTATCATATAATGGGGGAGAAACAAAGAAAGTGGGAAAAAATGAATAATGGAGAGATAAAGAATGTGTGAAAATAAAAGTTAGGAGTGTTTATATTTACATGGACACAATATTTTATTACTACCGAGGGATTTAATTCCTTAAAAAACATTATGTTATTTAGTAGTGTGGTGTCAGGATACTCTCTTTTGATAAAGGATATGTTTTTATAAAATTAAAAAAATTGAGTTGTGGAAAATTCTGAGATTTTGAAACGTTGTTAATGAGGGTTGTCAAAAAATACAAAGGGAGATATTGAAGAACCTTTGTGGTGTTTTGTTTTAACAATGTTTTTGTATTTTTTGGAAAATAAATCTCTTTGTAAAAGAATGGTTTTTATCAAGAATTAGACCTAGTCTATTATAATGTGTTTTCCGTAATATAATATCGATTTATCAGATCTAAATAAAAATGGAGAGAAATTTGTTTTCCATATTAATATGAATCATACTATGATGTACCAGATGCAATGAATTGTATTCAAGACCATCAACATGACATTAAAAATAATTAAATTCCAAGGAATATGAGAAAGAATGAAGATACTAAAATTTTTTGAAAGAATAATGAGATGATATGAGTTATAATGTATTTATACTTTCTAAATTGAAATCAGACGATAATTTTATCATCAAGAATTTGTCACAAATCTTGAAAACTTTACTAATAAAATACATTAATGAAATGGTGGATTGGTTTGAAGAAATTCACAATTTTAGATAGAATAATTGTATCCTAATAGTAATTTCATATTAATGAGAGTTTTATCATAATGGGATGAGAAATAAAAATATGAGGAATAGAAGATCATAATAGGATGAGAAAGAAATAGATGATAAAGGAAAAGATCATAATGGGATGGGAAAGAAAAATCTGATAAAGGAAAATATTTTAATGGGCTAGAAAGAAGAATATGAGAAAATAAAATATCATAATGGGATGATAAAGAAAAAGATGAGGAACGAAAATACTATAATGTGTTAATAATAAAAAAAATATGAGAACGAAAAAAGTTGTGATGGGCTGTGAAATAAAATGATGAGAAAGTAAAATATTGTAATCAGCTGATAAAGAAAAAGACCATAATCATGTTGAGAATGCAAATGATCATAATGAAGCTAAGAAAGAAACAGATCTTAATAATTATAATGAAGAAATATACTGTAACAAAGCTGAAAAATAAATAGATCATAATGATATAGAAAATATATGATGAATTGATGTTGTCAAAAAATAATTTCAATTTTCATAAATCTCAAAGAAATCTATTGAGGTTTGAAGATGTCGAAGATGGAATTTTAAATGTGAGATATTTTAAAAGATTTTGTTTTTTGAGGAAATAGAAATATTTTCATATTTACCACCATTGGTTTCAATGTATCCTATAGATATATCCTTAAATAATTTGTTATATAGAAACATGTATACGTATTTAAAAAAGGAGAATCGTTAGATAATTCAAAAGTGAAAGTTATTATCTTATTGATGAATAATTGAATTGTGAATTTCAGTAGATTTTAAGTTTTGGATATTGAGACAATATTCAATATATTGAATTATCATATTTATAAAATGAGATCTAGAATCATCATGTTTAGAGAATAATATAAATGATCTAGTGTTATCAAAGGATCGTATCTATTATGGAGCAATTTCATATTCAGAAAATAATACCTAGGATCTAGCATAATCATATTTAGATAATTGTATCCGGAATCCAGAATTATCATATTGTGGAAATTAGACCGAGCATCATTGTTTTGATATAATCAGATCCAGTGACATTCTATAGAAAAAATTATATCCATAATCTAACATCATTGAATTGAGAAAATAACATATCCTTCCAAATCAATCTAAGGATTTGAAATGAAAAATTATTGAAATGTTTCAAAAAAGACATTATTCTTTTTTTTGGCTCTACTATTTTATAAGGGAAAATTTTAAACTTATGGTAGTTAGTATTATCATTCTTATCCAGAGATTGAATTTGTCTAATGGAGGTTGGCACAATTTGTTTTCACTTATTCATAATAATAAATTTACATAGACCCACTAGAGTGGTTATGGTATAGATGTAGGTTCTCAAAATGAGGTTGGACCTTGTAAATATTGTGTGATTCACTTGCTTTACAACTTTTTCATGCATTGGTATTTAATAAAAGTTAATAAGGATATAAATCTCAAAATGTTAAAAGTGTTATGTTTTGAAAATAATTGAAAGATATAAATATTATCAACTGATTTAACCCCCCCTGCTTCTCATTTGTTATTTGATCCTTTGTAACTTTTGCTTTAGTAGGGTTTTCCCTTACCTAAGCCCCTGAAAAAATCATAAAATTATGGCTCGAGAAAGGCTCTATAAAAGTGAATCTCAAGCTTGTGTCAAATTCCACAAGATCCATGATAACTGAACCACTATAAGGTTCTGCACCAAAGCATACCTCTTGCATAAGTCTTAAATAATGATCAAAATGGTTTATGTAATTATAATTTCGGATTATGTAAAATTTCACAAAATATATTTACAATGGTATATAATGGATTTATATACTTTTAAAAAAGAAATTTATTCTACATTAACATTTTAGTTAAAAAAATATTGCAAAAAAATATAATGTTATTTTACAAAACTAGATATTTTATAATTTAACAATAAAATAATATATTTATTTTTTGAATATTAAGTTAACATTATATTACCAAGGTACTTATAATAAAAATAAATGTTAACATGTCCAAAGTTAGTTTAAAATAAAAACATTTTTTACTACATTGTATATCTATAAATAATATCAAAATCAAAAAATATTAGGATGTCAATTCATAAAAATTAAAATCATTTTTTATTTATCAAGATGATAACTGATTAATATAAATTTTTGAGATATTTGTAAAATAGTTGTTTATTAGTTTAAAAATCAAGGATTTAAGAAAAATACAATTTATCAAATATTATCTCTATGTAAGCGTAACCTAGAATATTTAAAATATTAATGTAATAAAATATTAAATTTATTAATAAAATTATATATTTTTAAATATTATTTTTTCTTATAAAACCAATCTTAGATATTTTATAAAATAAATTAGAATAATACATTATTATAAAACTTGTTTTGGCCTTATGTTTAAGTGATGTGTTTTCTACATGAAGTTTATTTTTTTACTTTGCATGGAATCCATATATATTTTCTTTAATTGATGATAAAGTAATATATTTATTTAAAATAAATAACCATTATAATTTTACAATTTATAAGAATTTTAATGTTTACTTAAATTAATTTCCAATTATCTATTTCTTGGGTTTAAGTGTTTTTGTTTTTAAATTAACTTATCATAATTGTATAAATTTTATTTGAAAAAGTGATATTAAAATTTGAAATTATAGGGTGAAAATTAGAAAATAATTCCATTTTTTCATTTAAATTAATTACTATGTTTAAAAATTAAATATTATGATAAAATTAAAGTGATTAAATATGGTTTACCCTAATGTAATAGAAAAAAATTTAATAAATATTTCTTGAATTTAATGGTTGATATTTGGACCAACCATGAAATGTGTCCCTTAAATGTTTTTCCATTTTTGATCCATTGATCCTTGAATTGTTCAGTGGAATTTTGGTAAAAAGATTACTATACCCAAAAAGTGCCATTTATCATTACATATAAAAGAATATTCCTTCTACCCCACAAATACACACTTCACATTAAATTACCTTCTCAAAACTCTCCCTTTTTACACTACCTATAACCCTATTCCAGGAACATGATCCCCTGGTAAATCAATGTTATCTGAATTTTTTTAATTTCAAGAAGACTTCCTTGGAAATATATAATATCCAACATATGTATTATATACATAATAAGTATTTCCTCTTAATCATAATAATCCAAATATGTTATCACCATAAAAATATTATGAATTCAATATCATTATTACACCGATATTTTGTTATATTAATGGTATTAACCATATAGTTTCATTTCTATCAACTATGAAATCTCAAGTAATAGAAATCGTGTTTGTGTGTGTGGACTAATGCATCAATGAAGAATCGGTTTTTTTCAGATTTTTCATTTTTTATCACGAAAATTATAAAATATTATTTTTCCTCATAATGACATAAAATTAATATATTATTCATATCCTAAAATATTATTTTTTTAAAATAAACAAATCCTTTCCAATAATCCCCCACAATGTCAATTCATTTTCATGTTTAGGTCGGTTTAACCACCTACATGAATGATGCTTTAAAACTGTAGTGTGGATGAAAATGGGAACATAAATAATAAAATTATTATAAGTTAATAAGAAATTTAATTATGGGTTTTTCTGTATTGATTATATTACAATTTTAATATATTAATATAATATCATATTTGATCTCTATGAATGCCCAAATAAACCAAAAAAATAAATTTTCATGAAAATTCAAGAAATAATATAACAATTGAATTGAATTTGACGATAAATAGTCAATAATAAATTAAATATTAATTAGTAAGGTACTTATATTGGGTTGTAATAAAAATTATATTCTCTTTAAATAAGTTAAGAGTGTGTATAGAATGAATCTGAAATAGGGTATGGGTTTAATATCAAAGTATCATTTTTTGAGAAAACATTTACTTTATTAATGTAATTTGATTTTATTTGATATATGTATTAGATATTTGAGATATTATATTATGGATAACCTTTATTTATTGGTAATTAAATTTCAAAATTAATCTCTCCCATTCATGAAGATTTTATTTAAATTCTACTCATATTGTCTGTGGTATTCTTGAATCAAAACATTATTAGTTTATAATCACCCTTCATGGCCTAAAAACATTTAATATTGATATATTATAAACTATGATGATGTTGAATTTTATTTTCAATTTTTTTCTAAGGATATCACATTATATATAAAAGCCTCATTCTGTTTGATTCTATTGTTTTTTGATAATGACGTTATGTTATGATGAATTTCTATTTAATTTAATGGTTTTTTTATTCTGTATCAATTTTTTAACATTAAACTAATGTACTTTTCCTTATGGAAAGTAAATTATTTTTTATCTCTAATTTCTATTTGATAAATATTTATATAATTTGAAAGAAATTTTTTTATCCCTTTAATGATGTGGGTTATCAATTAAGGCATTTTAATATACTTCAAATGATTATTTTCCAAGTGTCGTTCTTCCATTCCTCTTCAAAATTTGAGTCATGAATTATTTCCTTCTATGGAATACTTATTGGAATGTTTTAGAAGAATTTTTTTATATTTTTATCTCTTAATCATTAAAAACCATCATTTTTGGTAATTTTCTTTAATATCTATCTTTTTTAAGGTGATATTAAGAAAATATTTTTATGATTTTTTTTGTAAATCCTATTCCACTTTCAATGGATTGATTCCCAATAAATAAATGTATAATAAATCATAATTTAGTTATAATTTTTATACCTCCATTAGTTATTTTTATAAGATAAATGATTTGATTTTATTCTAAACTCATATAGATTGATGTCGATTAGTGGTATATAATATCTCCCTCCAAATCAGTGGTTAATAATTTATATCTCCTAAAATATAGGGGAATAGAGTAAGTAGTTCTCACTCTACTATGTAAATATCGCATGGAATTATAGCTCCACTATGGTAATTAAATAGTAGTTCTTAATCCATTTTGGAAATTAATTGGTGATTCCTACTAAACAATTATATGTTTAGCAATTATAAGGATTGTTCCACTATTGTTTTACAAAAAAAATATTTATTATAAATCTTGTAATTTTTCCTATAATATTCTATTGGAGAATTATATTTTTTTCAATTATGTTTTGATTTAATATTTTCTTATTTTCATCATAATTTTATATCTCTTGTCTTTGATGGCCCGTATTTGGTAATTTGTTCATATTAAATGTTCCTTACTGGTTGATTATTTTGCATTATTTTCTCTTTTTATTCCATGATATTTTTATTTGATACATATTCATTACTCATGTTTCCCTCATGTTTGTGATCTAACTATTATGACTAGTTGAAATGTTTCCCAAACTATGAAATTTAGTTGACTCTTTCTTATGATTCAATTCCCTGGGTTAATATAATGATTATATCATATGATATGTATATAAGTGAGATTAGAGAAACAAGTCATGGGGAAATTTAGACAAGATGTGTAAAATGATATCTTTATGTGGTCAGTATCATAAACACTAAACAAATTGGTCATTGGGTTGTGAGATTAATTGTGAGATTAATTAATTAAACCTTGGTATAAATGTATTATCTACGTATTTTCAGGTTGGGTCACCATATTGATGTTGTATTATATTCAATAAATATACTTGTGGATGATATTTCCCAATGATGGATCTTGTGATGTCAATCGAGTTTATACAATACAGCTGGTTATGAAAATGGATTTGTAAAGGATCAATTGATTAATATGTTAACTACATCATGGATGTTTATATTTTGGAAATTAAAATTTAATTGTGGAGGAATTAGGTTCCTTCTTGGATAAAAGGTTTCTAGTGTAGCCCTACAACCATTCACAGTGGGGCTAAAATAACCAAGATTCCTAGAACATAGAATTTTTTCCATTTCATTTCTAGCGTATTTTAGCAATTTGAAATGCCTGAATATTTCTCCATTCATGTTCTAAATGTTTTAATTTTATAAAAATTAAGGGATATATAGTCGAAATGTGTGGTTTCTGAAGAGAAACTAACATGATGATCTGAGATAACCTTTATAGGTGCTCAAGTGTTGAACAAAACAATGAGTGTTTGTCCATAGATCAAGTGGAGATGTATAAAAATTCAAAAATCACATTTTCACCCAAACCCTCACATATGATTGATATGTTTAATAAATAATCTCATGTTTATTTTATGGCCAAATCAATGCGGAAAAAAATATTCCATATTAAAAAAGGCACAATTCAATGGTTCCTCTTATAAATAAAGTGTCTAGGAGACTGTAATGGGGGACCTGGATAGATTAAAATGTAATATATCCTAAAACTATGAGTAATGTTAACATGATATAAAGTGTCTCTAATTTTGGTAAATTTTCATTTCTATATCCCCATATAACTAGCATGTAGGGTTAATTATTCTAGTTCCAAGAATTTAAGGATAAGGGAGTGAAACTAGTAATGGATTTTCATTCAAATATTTTAAAAGTGTATTTTTATATGCATAATAATATTAATAATCTTATTCTTTACTTACTAATAAGATCATTGTATTTTTTTGAAGCGTGTTTTTATTCAATTTATTAATAAGAATCGTATTTCCAAATTGAAATTTTTATATTGATTAAAATTGATATGTGTAAACATGGTTTTGAGTTATTAACTAATTGACTAAAATGAGTAATTAAGAAGGATAATGGGTGTCATTAGTTTTTAGTTCAAGTTCATTAAGAGGAGTCTCATTTTGATCCAACTCTAATAGTTCTTTTTTTATCATAAATTAATGAATTCCCTAGGGGAATAAAATTAATTTATACCACTTAAAATATCTCATATCATTAATCTGAACCCCAATTTTTTCTATGCCTATAATTATTAACCCAATCATTGATAAATATTATACGTAATATTTCAATAATTATATGTATGATTGACCAGAACATACACTATTATACATTAATAAATAGTTTCTATAAGTTTGAGTTAATAAATTATTACATTAGTTTCCCTTATATAATTATATAAACCCCTTTGGGGTTCAGATATTTAATTAGATAGATGTGATGAAACATTAAGATAGTCATTCAAAAATCCAAAGGGTAATACATATAAAAAATAACCATTTTTGAGTATAATAATAATGTTAAAAACATAAACAATCCTTAGATTCATGGAATTTGGAATTCAAAATATAAATCAAATTATTTTTATCTTTATTTTGACATTTATAATACCGAAGTTCAAGGAAATATTCTAAATCTATATCCTTCATTAATTTTATTATAATAATGAAAAATATTTTGTAGAATGATTGTTAAAAATAAAAACCAATGTGAAAACCAATAGATATAAACAGTGTGTAGGCCATTTAAAAATATCATTTTCCATGCATTTTACATGTGCTATTTATCTCTTATTATGATTTTTTGGTTCCATTCAACAATCCAATTCTTTAAATAGTATGGGAAAAATAATAAAATTTATTTATGGTCCATAAAATCAACTCCACTTGTAATATTTGGTTAACATTCCTTAAAATTATTATTTCCATTAGATAAATAATAATTTTATTAGATATTCACAAAGCCAATGATAATGAGTATAAGCCATATTATGTGTGCCTTCATCCCTCATGAAAATATGGGTGATTTGAAAAATGTATCAAGATTCCCAATAAAGGAGATGTGTTTTATCAAAGGATCTCTAAAATTAATAGTAAAGATAATATATATTCTAAATTATAATATGATTCAATTTTTCCTTTTGATACTATAAATATTTTAAGGAATATTTTTTGAGCTTAGTCCCAAGTTAATATGAGATTTAGAGGCATGATGAGGCCTGATAATTATATAATAAAAATTATTATATATTATATAACATAAGAGTAGTTTTGATAAATTAATAAATTAATTGATAAATGGAGTCTCATTTTGTAAATATGAGACCTTCATCAAATCAGAAATATAGTTTTCACACTAGGTGGAACATAATCATCATGTGTGTTAGTTATCTGTCTTGTGCGCTATTGTCGGTGGAATAATAAGTTTATTATATTGAATAATTTATTTACATTTCAATAAAATAATAACATTATTTTCATCTATATATAAAATATAATGGAAAATAACTAGGGTCATCCACACATCCCTAGGTATTGATAATGGATACGATAGAGGAGATCTCTCAGATGATCAGTGATGGATCATAGAATGGTAATCGGTGTGAAAATATGAGCTTGTGCATCTTTCCAATGACTTTGACCTACAACTGTTATTGATCATCGATCGATCTGGAAATAATTTAGGATATTTTCTATAGATTTATATTATTTTTTATTATCCATTTTTGAAAGTGAATAAATTATTCTAAAGTTTTTTATTCATTGGTCAGTGAATGATTTACAGTTTATGTAATTATCATCCTAGAATATAAGATTTGAAAATGATTTATCTTTCCTCTTTTTTCATCATTCCCCAAAAAATTGATTTACGTTAACATAAAAAATGGATTAGGTTCATTCCCGACATTTCTATTTCATCAATTTCCCCCTCATAATTTGAGTGATCATCACCAGTACTCCCTAAGATGGAAAATCAATTAATGACCACTGGATGATTGTTTAAAAATTGATCATTTTCCAAAATGGTAAACACATTGTGTTTAGGATCAAGATTAATGATTTGATTTTGGTTCATGATGATGATTAAAGATCAATGAATATCAGGTCAAAAGGTCCTGACATCATGGTTGGGGCATGCAATCAATGTTGTGAGATGAGGATTCATTAGGATCAAATTCGGGTGGCCAAATTTTTGTCATCATATTTGGTTAGATATTAATGATACCAGCACCACATTTATCGAAGGATCGAGTGGCATAATTTTTGGTGTTGGTGAAAAATGAGAAGAAATTATAACAAAATGCGGTTTCGGATAAAATTTTGACTACACTGTGTGTACTTTAAAAGATCACATGCAGTGTTAACCCCATTCAATTACATTAGGGTTTACATGAAAAGAAAAATATCACATGTCGTGTGGCATGTGTCACATTTCCTGTTACCCCGTGATAGTTTCATGGTCTGTACCCATGGTGTATATGTTCAGAGACACTTCTAGGAACATGGATATGGAAAATGTAAATAGGTACAAACCAGTACTCATATGTGGCTGGTATACAAACATGAACGGATTTTGTGGGCATGACCAAAATTATAAGGGAAAGGGATAATATACATGGACTCGGTTAGGCATTATACAATAATTTTATCTTGACATCTGCACACCGTGTATCTATAAATGAAACACCTTGTATATATAGAATGTCATTTCATGTGAGAAATAAATACACGGGCCGACTAGGGGTTCATATGACACACCTTGTAGATCTAGTACACATAGTATACTTTTTATTGTTTTTCTAGAGCCCCTCCTTTTCTTCAATGGTGATTAGTATAAGTTGGGTGTGTTACCTTGGTTAATTTCCATGAGGATATAGTGAATTGTTATTTTCTAACATCAATAGGTGATTTGAATTATGGGATTATTCTAGGATATAGTTCAAACCCCCCCCCCCCCTCGTGTCTCGTGGTGTGATGCTCTATCATTTCATCACATTCCTTATATGGGGTTTGAGGAATCATTTTTATTGAATAATGTGGATATATGATCCCTTATGTAGCGAGTTATTCAATATAGGATTTGAGATACACTATAAGGCCCTGGTGATATCCCCTATTCTATGTATCATGATCTTCATATCTCTAGAGAGTACTTATTTAGAGAATCAAGATGACTATAGACACATAGATGTGGTCCATTAGTGACTTTATGTATTGTGGAGTGAGTTCTATTGGAAAACTTCTGTCTTGGACTGACAAGTAGAATCATGTGGTTTACATATGATTGGGAACCTTATTTGTCATCTATTACAAATATATTTGGTCATTCTTTTTATAATATCTTATATTCTGATTTACATGTCTTCATTTTGATGAGATGAATACTCTCTTTTTGGTATATGTATTTCGATTTTGGGGTATCCTACTAGATACTGTTATACTCACCCACGCACGGTCTCTTCCCACACATGACATGTATTATATATATGACATTCCATTTAACAGATCCTTTGGAGGTCCAAGGGAAGGGGGAGCATAGTGATATATAAAACCCATGCTTCTTTCTCAACTATTGAATTTGATCGCATTCCCCTTCTTCTTATGAGGATAGACTCATGTTTATGTTTTTATGGGATTTTGTTTTTTCCATTATGATTTCAATTACTATTTCATACTCTAACATGGGATATATGTTTGCATTAACTATGAAATTAGTTATTATATAACTTTCAGGGGTGTATCGGTATGAGGATATGAGTTTATTTATAAACATACCATATCCAAAGGCATCCCTTTTTTGCGACATGCCTACTCAGAGATATTTTATAGACCTTATATTATTAGATATAGGATTTGGGTGTCATCATCAACTCATCATTTTCTAGGAGGGCCCTTTTGGATCTAGTATTGATATATTTGTATTATATTTCATGGTTATATTTGGTATGTAATTATAGATTATCCATCTGTGAGGTTTTTTTGGGATATAGGGAAATAATGTTAAGGATTTTTATGTTCTACTCTTATGGAAGAGACTCCAGTTATGTGTGATGGATAATATATTGATTCACTAAGAATATGATAACCTACATATTGACATAGCACATATGGTAAAAGGTCCTAGGGAAAACATTGGTACATTCATTTAATTGGAATGGGTTGTAATTTTTATATCCTTCTTGAGTCATCTCCCCAAACATACTCTATAACTATAGTAAGTCATGATTATTTTAGTTTTCCTCTGTGATTATCACCTTCTAGAATTATATATAAGGATCTTGAGAATTATCCACCCAATTATGAGGATTTAGTATTATTTCCTATAACAAATGTGGTAACTCTTGGTGGTTTACCATTTTTTCCACCACATATTTAGAAACATGTTTCAAAGACAATACCAGTTGAGGTTTTAATCATGTTGGTCATAGTTTAGGAATTTCAAACATAATTTCATCTCTAGTTTTTGAGTGATACTAGCCCATAGGTATCTATGGACAAGATATAGGTAGTTACCTTATATTTTCCACCATGTTTGAAAACCTCTAGATCAGATGGAGGTTCTCAAAGAAATCCTTATTTATCAATTTCTACGTAGATAATGGATTCTAGTCACTTAGATGTATGATGAGATAGATCTATATATGATAGAGTTTGAGAATCTCTTTAGGTATGAATTGTATCCTACCATGTTTCTAGTGATACATATCTAAGAGTATCTCTGGATTAAGTACGAAATCATAACATGGAAGAGTATTCATCAAGGTGCACCATCCCCTTTCCATAATCTATGGATATGGTTTGAGACTTTTTGGGTGCATGAACCATTGAGAATGAAATACAGCAATATATCAGGGTAGGAGTGATATCTATTTTAATTCCTAGGTATGTTTGGTTTATTTAGTTTATTTAGTGATGGATATATTTTTTGTTGAGTATATACATACAGTTGGTACTAGTAGTGGCCATGTTGGAAATGATATATTAATACATGGTAGACTATTTTTTACACATGGATCCAATATAGTAATTTTATTCCTGATATGGTCTTATGATTGAAGTTCATTGGTTAAAGGCTCTCATTATATTTCTTGTTTTCCAATATATAAGAAATGTTTCTTTTCTGATGGTCGGGGACAAATCATCTAGGATTTTATGATCCCCTATGAAGTAAATAGGGAGATAGTCGATGGACTACCAAGGATGATGAAATGAAAAAATAAGATAGTTCAACTAGGTGGAATACATGGTATAGAACCGTGACATGTATATGAAGGTAGAAGGATGTTTTATTTGTTTCCCAACCACTCTTAGATGGTCTTCTCTAGGCTCAAGGAGCTCGTGGTTAGGGAAGAGGATATCTACAAGTAGTGGAGTCCATTAAGTGAGGGCCTCCTTGTATTTCTAATGAAATTATTTTTTAATTATATAAAATAGATAAGATACTAATATTAATGGGTATGAGGCACTCATTTCATTATGAAACTTCGGTTCAAGATTTATATATTTTGGTTTATTCTAAGGATCAACAATTATTTTTGGTGAATTCTACAGGAGGGGATTCAATGATAACAAACTTTTGATGAGAGTGTGACCTAAATATTATAGGAGGGAGATTATTTTGTGATATAGTTGTTTTAATTATGAGGTCAAATGATTTTATCATATCATTGAATTTGTTTCTCTATAATTCATTGATAATTTTACTCTATCAGGAGGATTATGATGTGTGTCTGTGATTATGAATGAGGTTTACCTTCATGGGTGATAAGAAACCATATGAAGAATATGGTGGTCTCATATATTGTATTATATGACCAAATAATCATTAATTTTAATATATTACCCTTGGATCAATTTATTCTATAGGATTTCAATTTCTTACATGGGTGATAGAATATGAGGACATTCTTATTGAGGACATGCGGGTCTTACCTCTCCACTATGAGATGTAATTATATAGTGAATTACACCTTGGTATATCCTGGATATTTATGAAAATATATCTTATGGACTACATAGAGCATTGTGACATGAATGTAAACTTGATGTACTTATAGATGAACATCTTTGTCTGACATAGTGTTTCCACCTAGGCAACCCTTGTTTTGTTTACTAAGAAAAAGGATTTAAAAACAAGGTTATATGTATATATTTCACCTAAATTAGATGCACATAATGAATATATACTCAATAATTATGGTTTATGACCTTGTTGACCAAATGGTAGGGTCTTCATGGTTCTTTAAGATGAACATAGATCAGGCGATCATTTTCTCTATGTATGAGATGAATACATACTAATGATGAAATTATGACGTTACAATGGTCATTATGATTAATTGGTGATTCATTTCATCGTGAATAAAACCCTATCTATTTTAATTGGACACATGAGCTAGATCATTCATCCTTTCTTATAATGGGTTATAGTGGTCTTCATTGTTGAAATCCTTGTGTACTCAGCATCCAAGAAGGATAACATCAAATTTAAAGGAATATCTGAAATTTTTATTTCTACATTTAAGGGGTCCACATTATTGGTAATTGTAGCACCCTGAGATTTTACGATAAGTATTCTGTTTAATTTATTTTATGTGATGTGTTTTATTCTACACAAATATTATATTGTGCTATACGCAACACCGTATTAGCTTGCAGTATACGCAACACAATTCTTGGATCGTGTTATACACAATTTCAAGTTCATTTGATAGAAGTTATTTTACGCAATATTGAGTGTGTGTATATATATATATATTCAATTTATAAATGAAATATGGTTTGATTTTTTTATACACAACAACAAAGGAGTCTTGCACTACAGACAACCCTGACTTGGCTTTCATTACACGCAATCGCGATCTTCCTCGATAGCATGTGTTGTACACAATACCAGGTTTCACTAAACAACGATATATGGTTATACTATTATCACGAACTAGCCATTATGAATATTATTAACCACATTTTGAATTTTATAACATTATTATTCATCTTATAAATTTTCTAAGACATTTTATGTGAACAAAATAAATTTTTCGGGTAAAATAAGTCTTTTAAAAAAAATGCAGTTTTGTCGCCTTTTGATGGCACACCCACTTTAAATATATTTTCTGACATGTTTATAAGTTCAATTTTTTAAAATAAAACTATTATTTGGAATAAGGATATAAAATTTTACCTTGGATAAAATTTTCATATTATTCTGATAACATTCCTATTTTAATGAATAGTAAAAACACGATATATTTTAATTAAAAACAACTTTTTTCATCGTAATAATTTATGTGGTTAAATTATAATATTGAATGATTTTAAATTATAAATATAATATATTTTTACCATTTAATATAATGTATGTCATTATCCTTGATTTTACATTGAATTCGTAGGTTAAATAAATTCAATCTTTTGCAATGTTTTAAACAAAAACCCGTTTTCTTTTGACAATGATATTAATTTTAATTTAATTTCTGCAACTTTTGTGTAGTGAATTTGGAAAAAATGGATTCCATAATTGGAATCATGGGTCCAAATTATGTTAATAAGCTACTTTTTATTTTTGGGCTTTACGACTAGTAACTACGGTAAATTTTATTTACCATAGTTAAAAGTAAATTGGGTAATTAATGGTAAATATAAGATTATAAAATTAACCTAACACCTACCAAAATCCTATTGGATTACTAAAAGTTGACCCATATCACATAAGGGTCTGATTAGAATAATTTAATGCACTTTTTTCCATGAAAATAATTTAATTATTATTAAAACCAAAGAAAGTGACAAATTGTCACTTTCTTAAATCTTATAAGTATAATAATTATAATTTATTTATAATATTAATAAAAATTCGAACGTGAATAGTTTCCAGAAATCTAATAAAATTATCAACATTATATGAATTAAATTAGAAATTTTAGGGATTATATAATTATCATTAAAGGTGACATAATAGTGATGTTGAAATTATTTTATTAAGAGAAATATCAAATAAATGGTTTTAAAAATATTAAAATAAATATTATAGGAACTATTTAATGCGTTCCACTCATTTTATAGACAAATATGACATGTTATGAATCTATTAAATGTTTTAGTTCGAACATATATTCTGTATATTTTTTATTTAAATTCAAATAAATGAATAGTGTCAAAATTGACACTATTGTTATTTTATTAAAATAACATATTATAAAATTGTTAAAAATCACAAAAATATTTAAAAATTATAAATTTAAATTTATATGGTCGAAAATTTTATAAAGTATCCAATTATGGACAGTTCACAACAAATAAGTAATTATTTATAATAATTTAAAATTTAGAATATTATTACCACAAATAAAATTAAATTGATAAATAAGGATAAATCAAGTTGATAATGTTTAAAATAGATTCATAACATGTCTGAATTTTATTGGTTGATGATATTACAACACTATTTCATCTAATCTTCGTATATGAGTCATTTTGGAAGTTTTAATGTGGGGTTGAGATTTAATATAAACTAATATTTCTTATATTTCCAAAGGTGCCCCTCTCCTCCCTTATAAAAGGGCATCTCCTCCCTCCCTTATTCACACCAATTTGAGCCTTCATGCTCGGCCATACCCTGCCAAATTCTCTTCTCCAATTCCCTAGAAACATCCTATAGGTCCGGGTCTTCTTCAAAGACAAATTTTTGTACACTAAAAGGACGTCCCAAAGAGGCGCTTCAAAGAAGAGGTAATGTCCGTTACCGATTCTTTAAACTTTATTTCTTCTTCTACTTCTTCTTATTTAGTTGTTTAATTATGAAGTAATAACATCAGTATCACTCATATACTGATATGTTATTATATGTATGAAAAAACCCAATTTCACCATCTATCCATCCTACGGAAAATTAAATCACCACGCGTGAGTACGTACGGAATACCATCTCCATGCCGGGGTGTAATCTATTTTCCCCCACTACCTTACATGGATGGGTATAATGGTGTAAATAATTAATATATATGATTATTGTAAAGTTATATTGATTCATAGATCGTATACATACACTCTAATACAATTCCGCGATCATGGGAATGATATCATTGCTCGTGCGTACGTATGGACTACCTTCTCCACGAACGCGATGAGATTCATTTTCAATGATTAACCATTCAAGAATGATTATAAAGTATATATAATGAATAATAATGAAATATATTACATAATAATTCTACTGGATTTATGTATATATATATATATATATGTATTTCATCTATTTAATTTCATTTAATTCAATATGGAAATGAAAACAGCGTTCATGCGTACGTACGGCCTACCGTCTCCATGAACATTGTATTTCATTCCTTTTATCGATCTATAATATATATGTATATGATGAATATATATTATATATAAATCATTTTTTACATTATGGAATTATGTAAATCAGGATATAAGTAATAATATCAAGAACGACAAGTCAAAACACATACAATAAATGAAATGATTTTACCGAAAACACTGCTTTTACATGGAATTTACTAAAGAATGTGTAATATAAAGTAATAAGTG